>OU785243.1:9576763-10968638 GCA_917051295.2 Erebia ligea | reverse complement strand
TGCCTATTGATTTTCAGATTTATTTGTATTTTGAGTGTTGCGATAGTTATTTATGCGTTGACTTAATTCTTACGAAAATATCGTTTGTTACATGTTTAAGGTGAAAATCACGGACCACGTAACGTTCTGAAACTCCATCACATCATTTTTTTAAATACTATCTCATTAATACTTATATTATTATCAAATAAACAATCTCTTAAGAAAATTAAGGAGTTCCGGGAATTTCGGGAATCAAAAAAACTTAAACCACGCGGACGAAGTCCCGCGCATCAGCTAGTTTTAAATAAAAAATTTAAACCACTATCGTCGTCGTCGTCTCAACCTATAGACGTCCACTGCAGCTGGACGAAGGTCTCCTGCATATATCGCCACAGAGCACGGTCTTGTGCCTCTTGTTTCCAGCGGTTCCCAGCTACACGCTTGAGATCGTCCGTACACCTAGTGGGTCGTCCTACACTGCGCTTCCCGGTGCGAGGCCCCCATTCAAGCACTTTGGGACCCCAGTGCCTATCGGTTCTACGAACTATGTGCCCCACCCATTGCCACTTAAGCTTGGCGACTCTTCGTGCTATGTCGATTACTCTGGTTCGCCATCAAATCATAATAAAATAAGCATTAGTTATTATAACAGATTTCTGAACGTTTGAGAGACAATGAAATAGAAATGCCAAGCCACAGGGATCTAAATTCAAACACAAATGAGTGAACAAAAACTACTTTTCTTCACTGGCTTTAAGAGGATATGGCATGAACGGGAAACTTTGAGAATAGGTATTGAACAGTTATATTGCCGTCGCGCTGCTCCTCGAATATAATTCCATAACACCCGATAGGGACAACTGCAGCTTGGACCGATAATACCTTTGAAAAACAGTCTAATTCTTACTCTCGTATTTTTCTGTTTCCTCCTCCAAAACAAAACCGATTTTAATTCTTTTTTTACGAATAATTTAAGAAGGGCTCGGGCTATGCCGGTATGTTTTTCTTTTTTTGATTATATCCGTCAAATTTATTTGCAGGATCTCTGATGATGGCACTAAAACTGGGCCATTTTTTGCCATTTTTGAAGGTTCCTTGTTCTTAAACTAATTAATTTATTGAAAAAAGCAAAACATAGGAGCATGGCACGGACACATATGGATTTTATGGAGCAAGAATATTTTCTGTATTGTAATTATCCACGGAGGAAACAGACAAATGTTTTTGTATGGAGAAATCGCCGGGAGAATTCCTCTTAAGCAATGAAGGCGCTCTTTTTGAGCTAATGTGCTTCAGATACAAGTTTTAAAATTAGCCGAATAAAAAACAGTGGCATTTACCAAGAAATATATGCAATAGTCACTGTTTCGTTTATAGTGTCACCAATATCGGTATCCCGGTATTAGACATTTCAATACCGGTATTGAAAACCGGCGAAAAAAGTCCGGGATCCCGGTATTGGAAGCCCTAATTCTGCACCATTTGCACATGAGTAGATAATTCCGTTTATCTACTCATGTGCCATTTGTTTCATGTTTTGAACTTTTGACATAACCTCCGAAGAATAGTTGAAGGATAAATGTTAAAATACGAAACTAGAACTTCCAGTCTGTCATATTTAGATTTTTTTGTAGTAGTAGTGGGGCCCAGGCCCCCCCTGGAAAATAACCCTAGATACGCCAATGGCTCCCGTACAGTGATAATCAGTTACGGTATCTTAAAATTAAGCTACGAGAATACTAATTAAACAAATTAACCACAAAAACCCCACCCAGTTTGGTAGAAACGTTTCCTTTTAAAATCTATAAATAACAATGTTGCTATGGATTCCTAAGTTCCTACTTTAATCGTATCCTACTAATATTATAAAATATGTTAAAGTTTGGATGTTTGTATGTTCATCTTATAATGTAGACGGGAAACGAGGCTGGAATTTTGAAATTCCAACGGGAGCGAAGCCGCAAGCGGTCGCTGGTATTTAAATTAAAAAAAAAATGACAGTCATAGGGACTGCCGATAGAAGTGAAAACGAAAATTTTTTTTTTTAATTAAAAAAAATATATATTTAAAATATAAACTTTAAAACGAAGGCATTAAAGTTTAATTACGAATGTATAGTATATTTATATTTAAGACCTTTTGTCTTCGTAACAACGCGAGCATGTCGGTGTTCGCGAGCATGTCGGAGCGAGGTGTCGGTAACGCGAATCCGCAAGTTTACCCCCTACCAAAAAGTGCTCAACGCGGCTAAAGAAGTTTTCACTTCAATAAACAAGCTCAGAAAATTCAGAAATTATAAATTTCCAAATTGACTCTGCCGGGAATCGAACCCGGGACCTCCCGCTATAAGACTATAGCGCTCACCACTGCGCCAGGGAGGTCGTCAAAAATAGTTGGCCGGAATTAAGATACTCACATACATACATACATACATACATACACGAACCCTGAAAACATTATACTCCTTTTTTTGGGCAGTCGTGTAACAAGCGAAGTCAGGAGTCATAATATACTTTTTGATGATTTAAGGAAAAACGACAGGAAATAAATGTACTGTTATATATTAAGGAAAATTTGAACTATAATTCGATGTATATATAACGTTGGGAATTTCGTTTAAGCGGCCATTAGGAATCAAGCAGTGACATATTTTATAACTCACTGCTTATTGCATTCGCCAACAAATTCCAAAATATTTGTGTGCTATAAAAAAGTTTCTGTGTCGAATTTCCTGTGTATAATTCATCGATTAACAACGCGAAACCGAGGGGCGCAGTATGATTTATACTACAAATAAAAAAAGAGAAGTCGAAATGTCAAAATTGCTAATAATAATAACAATTTTTATCGTCGGTGCTGTCGACTGTAAACATATTAAAGCAATAAATGGTGAAAATCTAAATAAATCATTTAGTGAAGAGTTGAAGACAACAGGAAATATAAATGATGAAAGTAAACATCGAAATGGCGAGGTTACAAAATTTAATAATGATAAAAACGAAGCTACAGTTCTTCCAAATTTGAATATGGTGAGTGAAAAAAAATTATATGATGAAATTTCAAAAGTGAATAATACCATAAGTGAAGTAATCGAAGCAATCGATTTTTTAAAAGATGAACATAATAAAACTATTTCAAAAATAGAAGAATTAGAAGACTTAATATCGAAGTATGCCAATGAAAACAAGCATAATATAAACAAAAGTATGGAAGATGAAACAATGTATAATAACCAAGACAATGGACACGGTTTTGGTGATAAAATCAACACATTGAGTAATGATTATAATTCAACGAATAATATTGGTTATATTGATAGTACACTGTATAACGTCAGTAAATATAATTATCCAACGTATAGCGGTGTTGCTGATAGCACGTTCAATAACAATGTAGATGATAACAGCATTCAGTCAACGCATTATAATAATACCAATCATGACAACGACTCGGCAGAGGAAGGGGGCATGCCCAATTTTACAGATTTTTTGGACCCTGGCAAAGGTCATGAATGTGGAAAAGGTATGCATTGGAATAGTGTAACCAACAGATGTGAAGGTCCCTGTCCAGAAGGTGAAACATGGAGGATTCGTTTCAGCAAATGCGTTAAAATAAGAAACGTATCTGGTAAATAATTTTTAATAACTGACTTTTTAACACAACTGCCGAAAACCTGGAGTGTAATGTTAAAAAGTAAATAAAAAAAACAATGAAACTGATATCAATAAATCAACAGTTATGTTATAAATAAGAAAGTGTGCTTGTTGGTTTGTCCTTCAATCACGCCGCAACGGAGCAACGGATTGACGTGATTTTTGGCATGGGTATAGTTGAGGACCTGGAGAGTGACAAAGGCTACTTTTTATCCCGGAAAGTTAAGGAGTTCCCGCGGGAATCAAAATAACTTAAACCACGTGGACGAAGTCGCGGGCATCAGCTAGTAATGTGTATAATTCTATGTGTGTAAAAATTTATAACAAATTAGATAACCACCTAAAAAATCAAACTACAAGTATCTTTAAAAAAAAACTCTTTCATTGGTTGTGTGACAATTATTTTTATTCTGAGTTTTTTAACAATTAATTGGCATATTATTTATTTAAATTGTTATAATGTAATTTATATTTGAATTTTATTTTAATCTGGACATTATTTTCCTTGTTTTTAGTCATAATCATATGTTCAGATCAGCTTAAATTGTAATGAGAAAAATATTTTTATTATAAATGTGTGCTTTATTAATTCCACATTACATTTTCATAACCAAGCGAACTATTTGTTATTATTTGAATCATTTGACTTAATATTTGCTGACTTTATATAGTCTTACGAGATACGATTTAATGAGTAAGGATATAATTGACCGAGCGAAGCGAAGGTCTCTGAGTCTACTTGGGTGAATTGGCACTTGTCCGTCCGTCCGTCCGTCCGTCCGTCCGTCCGTCTGTCAGAGCCTTATAACTTCTGAATTGCTGAACGTAATTACGTCAAATATAAATTTATTATGTAAACCGATGGCCTCCCGCCGAATATGGTTAAAAAGTTATAAAAATCTTTATTTCAGGGGGGCTCTCATAGAAGCGAATGCGAAGTAAAATATTTTTTATAGCGTTACATAGGGTTGCGGTATATTATTTTAAAGATAATTAGGAATAGAGTCCAAAAATATTATTTTTTAAATTTTTCCCTTAAAATTGACGAAATGGGGGGCTTTCAAAGTGGAGATCTCAACTCAACAACAACTTCAGAACTCTCAATTTTCTGAAAGGCTGAGCCTGAAACTTGATCAATCATTTGAATTATATCCTGTACTTGAACAACAAATACTAAAATTAGATAAATATTATAAGGAAACGAAGTTATTTAATTTTTAATGCGCTTCAGTATTTTAACAGAGCTTCGAAATGATGTCAATAGATGGCGCTCTGTTAAGTTCTGTAAAGTTTATGGATACCGCGAGGTCTCAGTTCGGGGCGAACCACTAGTATATGAGGGACGAGTGGCCTAGTTGTGACAACGCATATCAGTCGATTGCCGTTGTTAAGCAACGTTGACCCAAGTCGGTAACTGGATGGGCGACCGAATTTGGAGGTACCAATTTGGCCTTTTCGTTCCCTCCGTGCTTTGGAAAGCACGTTAAGCCGTCGGTCCCGGTTATTGTCACTAATATCTGATAATAATCGTTACAAAAACCTAACCCTCTTATTAATAAACGTGGAGTAGCGGTGGAATAGTTAAAACCTGTTTTGTCCACCGCTACTCCACGTTTATAATATAAGAGGGTAAGAGTTTAAAAACTCTTAGTCGAGTCGTATGCGGAAGGACGTGGGAACCCATCGCATTATTATCCCAAGAATCTCCCACGATTGTGGTTAATGGAAAGGGGTCACGGCCCTAAGTAATGAGGAATACGACGCAAAGAGTGAATAATAAGATTTTTAAAAAAGTTACCCGAAGGACATGTACCGGTCCATATTATGTATCTCTATCTATATATATATATATATATATAGAATCAATTGCTGTTCGTTTGTTTCGCTAAAACTCGAGAACGGCTGTGCCGATTTAGATGAAATTTTTTGAGTGTGTTTGTGTGGGCCCGATAGGGGGCGCTGCAATCGGGTTCTAGCTTCAAGGCGGGACAACGTCTGCCGGGTCAGCTAGTGTTTGTGTGGGCCCGATAGGGGGCGCCGCGATCGGGTTCTAGCTTCAAGGCGGGACAACGTCTGCCGGGTCAGCTAGTGTTTGTGTGGGCCCGATAGGGGGCGCCGCGATCGGGTTCTAGCTTCAAGGCGGGACAACGTCTGCCGGGTCAGCTAGTGTTTGTGTGGGCCCGATAGGGGGCGCCGCGATCGGGTTCTAGCTTCAAGGCGGGACAACGTCTGCCGGGTCAGCTAGTATTTCATACATAATTAATTTTTCTTTTATTTAGGCGCTCTTTGTTGTTTTCTAAGTAAATGATGCATACTAATATTATAAATGCGAAAGTGTGTCTGTACCGATTTTGATGAAATTTGGTACAGGGGTAGGTTATATCCCGGGGAAGGACATAGGCATAGACTACTTTTTATCCCGGAAAATTAAGGAGTTCCCGTAGGAATTGAAAAAAAACGTATGGTGTCGTGGGACACCAGATAGGAACGAAGTTCCTTATTACATAAATATTAATTTCAAGTTCTAGTCGAGGTAAAAAGAAAATAGTTATTCAGATAACTTTTTAAATACATTTTTTTATCGATAAAAATCAAAAACTACTTTACAAAATTATCTTAACATTTTTATTTTATTCACAATGATTCATAAAGATATATATTAATAATTGGACACTGTATAGCGAACATACATAAACTATACATAAAAGAATTGGCAGTCATACCAAAAATTGACTGCCGATAGAAGTAAAAACTATTTAAATAATTTTGTCTTCGTAACAACGCGAGCATGTCGGCGACATGCATGTCGATGACGCGGCGAATCCACAAGTTTACCCCCTACCAAAAAGTGCTCAACACAGCTAAAGAAGTTTTTACTTCAAAAAAAAAGGTGAAAATGTAGTGTCACCTGTGTTGCACAAGCTTCGACTCTCTGCGTATCGGAACGCTGATCAGATGAGGCTGCGTTTCCTCGCTTTCTTTTCACCTTTTTCGTTACGCACGTTTTTTGCCGGCTAGGGTACCCCTCCGCATCGTCCCATAAGGAACTTCGTTCCAAAAACTTCGCGGGAATCAGATAATAGTTTAAAATATACTTTAAACTAGCTTTTGCCCGTGACTTCGTTCGCGTGGACTACACTAATTCCGAAGCCCTATTTTACCCCCTTAGAGAGTCATCAAGCGCAAGCCTATCTCGCAATAAAAAAATAAAAACGTAAACTAATTATTGAAAAGTCTTAATAAAGTGTAAAGGATTATTTGAATGATAGGCAGCCATGGGTATGAATAATTGTTCCAGCGGCTAATTATGTTATATTATAAATATAATTAAGTAATTTCCTATATTTGTGAGATGGTGATAATAATAAAACAACCGGCTCTTCTCAGACCAGCCTCCCTAGCATGGGCCGAGACAATTTTCTCCCCGAGGAAAGGATAAAAATTTTATTCCTAAATAAATAAATAAAAACGCTAAATAACGGTGGATAAATAGTCCCCCGAGTCCCCGTGAAATGCCAAACGGGGATAAACTTCTTCTCTCCCCTGTTGCTGTGCTCTGAGGGTGGATAAGTCAATTTTATCTCTTGTCAGTGGATATCTCCGGCCCATGCTAGCCCTGCAGGGCGCGTTTGGAACCCACGTAGCTTTAGTTTTAAGATACCGTAGTTAATTATCACCATCAAGTATTATCCTTTGTAAACATGACATTCAGAAGGTGCACTTTGTAGGTACCTATTTTGAACCTGCCACGTATAGAGTGAATAGGCATCTTCCAGGCGGGCGCGCTTCAACCTAGACCTCATCATTGCTTTGTATTAAGCGTGATTGTCGTCAAGCGCAAGCCTATCTTGCAATAAAAAAAAAAGATCATAACTAGGTATACATAATATCCGAATAAACTCACGTGTTCCGTCGGAAAAATGCCCGACTAGTTTCGAACCCGTTCGGGGCCCTTATTCATGAGCCTATTCGCGCGACGCGGCCGCTACTCGACTGCTGCGTTTCGCATGTCGTGCAGCTCTGTGCGATGGTTGAGGTGGGGGGGGAGGAGGTAATGCGTCTTCTCCCGACGACTCCGAGTAGCGGCCGCGTCACGCGAACAGGCTCATGAATAAGGGCCCCGAACGGGTTCGAAACTAGTCGGGCATTTTTCCGATGGAACACGTGAGTTTATTCGGATATTATGTATAGTTATGATGAATAAAAAAAAGATGTTTTGAGTTGAGTTGAGAGTTGAAAAAGAAGTGTATACAATACTCACTCGGCGCCCTCAGTTGCTGCGGATGCTCCACCAGATTGGTGATGGCGTCTTCGTTGACATTCTCCACGATGTCATCGTCACCTAAATAAACAATCTTTCGTAACGGACGTTTTTTTACGAAGACAAAAGGTGTTAAATAAAAATATACTACATTCGAAATTAAACTTTAATGCTATGGTGTTAAGGTTTAATTTCGAATAAACTATACATAAAAATCTTAATTCACGCATTTTCGTTCGGACGTTTCTTGCCGGTTTACCGCTAGGGTATCCCTCCGCATCGTCCCATAAGGAACTTTCGTTCCAAAAAATTGATTTTAAGACATGATTGTACCACATTCTTGCAAAGAAATTATTCTAAAGTTCCACAAACTAGCTAAGCTAGTGTATATGAAAAATAAAATAAAAACAAAAACTAAACAGGCATAAAAATTTATTCCAATTTTGGAATTAATTTACCACCGGGCCAGATAAGTTTGTGGGACTGTTTTGGTTAAGAGGGACCACTACAGCCCATTAACGTCCCACTGCTGGGCACAGGCCTCCACTCTCATAGGAGAGAGGGAATTAGAGCTTGGACCCACCACGCTGCTCCAATGCTGCTGGAGGTGCCGGGTTCGATCCCCGGCAGGGTCAATTTGGGAATTTATAATGGGAGGCTCCGGCCGGAAAAGACGTGCGCCAAGCGATTTAGCGTTTCGGTACGATGCCGAATATAAACCGAATATGGGTTTAATAAAACAGTTATGCCCCTAACAGGTTAGCCCGCTACCATCTGAGACTGCATCGTCACTTACCATCAGGTGAGATCGCAGTCAAGGGCTAACTTGTAGTGGATTAAAAAAACCGAGTGTGCTTTAGACCACACGACTGAAGTAAAACTTAGTAACTGGCTGGCTATGAGAGAAAGAGAGAAAGAAAATGTGTGCTCGCACCTCTCTCTCTTGCCCCTACAGTAACATACGTAACGAAACTCTTTCTCTTTCTATCTTCACTCACTTATATCTCCCTCTCAACTTCCGTTCGCCTCTTATCGTAACGCTCTCGTCACGCATTCACCATCTTACTCCCCAAGTCAAGCGTGCGTAAAGAAGTTTTCCTTCAAAAACAAGGTGAAAAAGTAGTGTGTCACCTGTGTTGCAAGCTTCGACTCTCTGCGTATCGGAACGCTGGTCGGATGTGGCTGCGTTCCCTCGCTTTCTTTTCACCTCGCGTTCCTCCGGCGTCATCAGGATCACGCTGTCCCACCTGTGGGCAAACACATGTTCAAACTAAAACACCAATAGAAGGTCTTCCAAAAGACCTAAAATTCACATCTTCAGTTAGTTTGACGTTTGATAACAATTTTAAAACATAGATTATGGAAAAAAAGTGCGTAGAAATTTGATGACGTCACAATTGTGAATTTCATACAACTTCCATACTAAAGCGTGTTTTTAAGTTTGATAAAGAGTTGCTGATTTGATTGTCATCATCCCTAATAATTCCCATGCTTTTTGGAGTGAAAACTTCTTTAGCCGCGTAGAGCACTTTTTGCTAGGGTGTAAACTTGTGGATTCGCGTCACCGTCACCAACATACTCGCGTTGTTACGAACACAAAAGGTCTTAAATAATATACTACATTCGTAATTAAACTTTAATGCCTTAGTGTTAAGGTTTATATTTTAATTATTTTATTAAAATAAAAATATTTTTCACTTCTATCGGAAGTCCCTAAGGCTGATATTACATTATCATATTATATATATGATCATAGATATATGAGTCATATTTATATGAAGAAAATATGATAGTGTAATATGTACATTTGTCTATGATCATAGTTATGGGATCCTATTTGAAAGCTTGCGTACAAGTAGGATCATATCTGTCATGCGCAGCAATCTCTACTTAGTCTGTGTATCCATCTAACCAAAAAAGATGGCGTCTTCCAAATAAAACAAAGAATTTCGACTGGAATATCGAAACTACAAAAGACTAATTAGCCTCTACGAGGAAAATAAGTGTTTATATAATAATCTGATCGCCTTGCTACCCACGATCTAACCCAAATTCGTCTTTTATTTCTAGTTTTATTTTTCAGCATTTTTTTAAATGCAATTAATAAAATGATTGCACATATAGCAACGGAAAACACGGCTATATCATTAACCATCTTGATAGTATATGACGTTTATATGATCATATGTGGGTCAATAGTGTAATATGTAAAAATGAAGAACTGCATCATATAAATATGATCATAGAACTTGACAGATATGACATCATATATATATGATGAATATATGATAGTGTAATATCAGCCTATGACTGCCAATTTTTTTTTTTTTTTATCATTTAAATAATCCTTTGTAATAGGATTTGTCACATTAATGGAATGGGGTCACAACCCTCAGCAATGAGGAATACGACGCAGAGAGAGGGAGATCTTAGTGCTTACCACTCAATGTCCGGTACCCGGTCTGAGTCCGGAACGTCCGCGGCGAGTAGAGCCAACTTAGTCGCAGACGATATCCCGGTCTTGCGCGCTATTTGTGATATCTCGTTCTGAAGCTTCTCCAGTTGGGCCTACAATAGAAAATAAAGTTTTTGGAACGAAAGTTCCTTATGGGACGATGCGGAGGGGTACTTTAGCCGGCAAAAAACGTCCGTAACGAAAATGCGTAAGATTTTGAAGTGAAAACGTTGCTCGCGTTGTTACGAATACATTTAATGTCTTAAATATAAATATACTACATTAGAATTTAAACTTAAATGCTAAGAGTGTTAAGGTTTATACTTTAATATTTTTTTTATTTAAAATAAAATAAAATTTAAATATTCGTTTTCACTTCGGCAATTTTTTTATGAATACTTTATGTATGTTCGCTATACAGTGTCTAATTATTATATTTTTATGAATCATTGTGAATAAAATAAAAGTGTTAAGATAATTTTGTAAAGTAGTTTTTGATTTTTATCGATAAAAAAATCATAATAAAAAATTATACCTGAATAATTATTTTATTTTTACCTCGACTAGAACTTGAAATTAATATTTATGTAATAAGGAACTTCGTTCCTATCTGGTGTCCCGCGACACCACACGTTTTTTTTCTAACTAAAATAAAAAAGTTGGGGTCGTTTTACTCAATTGGGTATTTTGACTACTAGTGAAATCAATTATTTTTTAGTGATTAATAAATAAAGGATCTCCCAAAAGTGCATGAAAAGTGTTGAACAACAATTTTAAAATATTGATTAAAGTTAAAAAGTGCGTCGAACTTTGATGACGTCACTATTCAATATTTCATACAAATCCCATACTAAGCACGCGTTCAAAACGCTTGAAAAAAAGTTGCTGATTTGACTAGATAGTACTTACTAGTTGAAATACCCAATTGCACATTATTATCACTTGCCGATTATTGGCCAACCACCAAATTAAGCTAAAATCATCAATCCCACGCATCTGCGTGAACCTGCCTGACTCGTGGTAGCATAAGGCCCTTTATCGACAAAAACCTATTTGCCCACTGTTGGCCTAAGGTATTTACCACCCAATTAAGCTAAAATCATCAATCCCACGCATCTACCATTAAAATGCCCAAAGTTGGGCAAGCAACTTTGCCCACTCACCTTCATCCGCAGCCGCTCGGCCATCTGCGTGAACTTGCCCGACTCGTGGTAGCATAAGGCCCTTAATCGACAAAAAACCTACTTGCCCACAGTTGGCCTAAAGTATTTACCACCCAATTAAGCCAAATAATTGAGTCCCACGCATTTATCATCAAAATTCCCAAAGTTGGGCAAGCAACTTCGCCCACTCACCTTCATCCGCAGCCGCTCAGCCATCTGCGTGAACTTGCCCGGCTCGTGGAAGCGTAAGGCGCGCTTCACACGCGCGGGCGGCTTGCTCGCAACGCGCTCGTCCACCCACGAACCCTCGCCTATCGGCTCCGGTACTTGCCCGCTGAGCTGGGCGCGGAACTCCTCGCGCCTTTTCGCTCTGATGTTGGCCTGCCGAAAATAGAAGTATAACTTCTTAACTTTAAACTTTTAAAAGAGTCAGATCCTCCCTCCTCCCAGAATATTATCCCCACCTCTCTTCCCCTTCCTTCTTTCAAAATTCAATAGGGTGAACATTTTATTTGAAGCAAAAGCTCCTTTCTCCATAGTATTATAAATCCAAGATGGTGGACAGTTTATTTTAAGAAAAAGCTTCCCCATCGTAGAATTATTTGTCCCCACATAGTATAATCTCACGCCCACCGGTAGTATCAAAAATCCAAAATTCAAAATTCACGCGTGGTTTGTATCTCTTCGTTTGCTACTAGCAGCGCCATCTATTAGCGGATAGCGGTAGTATAAAGTTTATACTATTAGCGGTAACATAAAGTTTATACTTTATACTACCAGTAGCGCCATCTATTAGCAAATGTAGGTTACCTTCAGCGTGGGGGCGACGTGGGTCAGCTGGACGCGTTTGCCCGAGGTGTCGACGGTGCGCCCCTCGCGGTCCAGGATGAGGGGCGCAGGCCCCGCGCTCCCCGCCGGGCCCAGGGCTCCGCCTGGAACACATTACAATAACTGTCAGAACGCATATCTATACTTCTATACTATACTACAATCCCACAAACATATCTGACCCGGTGACATAGCTAATGCCCGCAACTTCGTACGCGTTGATTGAGTAACAAACATCCATCCATCCATCCAACAATCAACCGATCCATCCATACTTTCGCATTTATAATATTAGTTAAGATAGTATCTATACTAGGTAATATTATTAGTATAAATAGTATCTTAGTATCTATGCTATCTATAGTCTATAGTCAAATTAATATAATAATATCAAATAAATATTATAAATGCGAAAGTTTGGATGGATGGATGTATGGATGTATGTTTGTTACTCAATCACGCTCCAACGGATGAACGGATCTGGATGAAATTTGGCACAGAGATAGATTATAGTCTGGAATAGCACATAGGCTACTTTTTATCCCGGAAAATTAAAGAGTTCCCGCGGGAACCGAAAAACCTCAATCCACGCGGACGAAGTCGCGGGCATCAGCTAGTATAATATTATAAATGCGAAAGTTTGGATGGATGTATGGATGTATGGATGGATGTTTGTTACTCAATCACGCCGGAACGGCTGAACGGATCTGGATGAAATTTAGCACAGAGATAGTTTATAGTCTGGAATAACACATAGGCTACTTTTTATCCCGGAAAATTAAGGAGTTCCCGCGGGAATCAATAAACTTATTCCACGCGGACGAAGTCGCGGGCATCAGCTAGTAATATTATAAATGCAAAAGTTTTATGGGTGAATGGATGTTTGTTACTCAATCACGCCCGAACGGCTGATCGGATCTGGATGAAATTTGGCACAGAGATAGATTATAGTGTGTGACTCACAAATGTGACCAACTGTGTGACAAGGACGGCGGAGGGGTCAAAAAATCACGAAATTAGTGTGACGTACTTTATGGATGGCCCCAAATAAGGGTTATAATAAATTATTCTAGAACCGGAAAGTCAACAATAGTATTATAATTATGATTTAATCAAATCAATCAATCAAATCATTTATTCAATATAGTTACACTTATTGAAATTAAAAATTACTTACTTATAAAACATGATGGTGATAATCAGTTACGGTATCTTAAAACCAAAGCTACGAGGGTTCCAAACGCGCTCTAAGAAGAGCCCACAACAAACTCAGACGGGGTTTTTTTTAACACAACATCTCACAAATCATCTTAACTAAGGAACTATCAGAGCCATTAGAGCATATTATTAATAAAACAGTGGGGCCGATTCTGTAGTGCACAATCTCTAAACTAAACTAAAATTAGAGCATTACAAATATTGCTAACCCTTTCATAATACTTCCTACGGAAAGGGACAGAACTAGTTTTAAAGCTGCCATTTTAGTTTAGTTTAGAGATTGTGTTATACAGAATCAGCCCCATTGGGGCTGATTCTGTAGTGCACAATCTCTAAACTAAACTAAAATTAGAGCATTACAAATATTGCTAACCCTTTCATAATACTCCCTACGGAAAAGGACAGAACTAGATTTAAAGCTGCCATTTTAGTTTAGTTTAGAGATTGTGTTATACAGAATCAGCCCCAATGTGGCCTTTAAGCGTTGGCAGTATGGCCCCTGATGCGTCGGTCAGTCAGTATCAGCCTGTATAGAGACAGGTATTACCTGCGAGTTTCCTCTGTATCCGGGCCTGCAGTTCAGCGATCTTCCTCTGCTTCTCCAACTCCTCAGCCGAAAGGGGCATCGCCGCTGTAATACACAAAACAGTCATTGGAAAACTCAAACCCAAACTTCTATGAGATACTACTCTATAACACTGGAACATACTAATAGGGATGATGTCACTACTATGTCAAAGACAAATTATTTCTTACTGATTATACAAAAAAAAATTCGTTCTAATAATACTCATTTTTGAATTTTTAAAATATAAATTTTAATTAATTTTAATACATTCAAAAATACCGCGCGACCAGCAGGCCTAGCATGGGCCGGAGATAAAAAATGTATCCCCCGATTTTACTGACAAGAGATAAAATTAACTTATCCACTTCTCAGAGCACGGCAACAGCAAGGCTAGCATGGGCCGGAGATAAAAATTTTATCCCCCGATTTTATCCACTGACAAGAGATAAAATTAACTTATCCACCTCTCAGAGCACGGCAACAGGGGAGAGGAGAAGTTTATCCCCGTTTAACATTTCACGGGGACTCGGGGGACTATTTATCCACCGTTATTTAGCGTTTTTATTTATTTATTTAGGAATAAAAAATTTATCCTTTCCTCGGGGAGAAAATTGTCTCGGCCCATGCTAGGGGGGCAGGGGAGAGAAGTTTATCCCCGTTTGACATTTAACGGGGACTCGGGGGACTATTTATCCACCGTTATTTAGCGTTTTTATTTATTTATTTAGGAATAAAAATTTTATCCTTTCCTTTCCTTTTCATGGGGAGAAAATTGTCTCGGCCCATGCTAGGGGGGCTGAGTGGGGTTTTTACGTTCACATAGTGCCGCTAGATGGCACTCGAGTGATAAACAACGATCAGGTGTTTTGTACAAGTCAAGATATACACACAAAATTTCATCCAAATCGGTTCAGCCGTTTAGGAGGAGTTACGTGACAAACACACGTACAGAATAATCTATACTTATACTATCTACCGTACCGAAGGGACGAACGTCAAATGTTTGACAGAAGTTTATATTGGAAAATGAAATTGTTGTTTTTACTATCTTCCTCGCAATTTTTCCATATTTTCTCAACGTTTAAACCTTCCCTGGATTACGACAAACATTTCAAAACCAAAATCAACTAAATCGGCCCAGCCGTTCTCGAGTTTTAGGCAGACAAACGAACAGCAATTGATTTTTATATAAATAGAGAAGAGATAGAGATATGAGACACGTTTCGCCCTCACCGGGTTTGGAGTAGAGCACTGGTTTGATGACACTGGGCGGCGGAATGGCGTTGTTCTGCTGCATCTGCACCTTGATGTGCTGCGCGGCCGCCGCTGCCGCGGTCACGTTGCGCGGTTCGCCCTTAAGAGCCATTAGCGTGCGCTTGCGCTCCTCTATCTCCTTTTGGGCGTTCGCCATCATCAGCTGGAGAGGTGTCATAGTCATTTGGTCATTGGCTTTTTATAGCTATCAATAAACGAATGACAAAAAATATAGTAAAATATAGCCTATGTTACACGCTGATAAAGCAGCTTTCTATAAATGAAAGAATTTTTAAAATCGGTTGAGTAGTTTTTGAGTTTATCCATTACAAACAAACTAATATTATAAATGCGAAAGTTTGGATGGATGGATAGATGAATGTATGGATGGATGTTTGTTACTCAATCATGAACGGATCTGGATGAAATTTGGCACAGAGATCTGGAATATCACATAGGCTACTTATTATCCCGGAAAATAAAAGAGTTTCAAGCCTTATACCATGCGGATGAAGTTGCGGGCAAACTTAACTTTGTACGTGTGTATTAAGAATTTTTGGGATACAAAAGTAGCCTATGTCCTTCCCCGGGATTTACACTATCCCTATACCAAATTTTATCAAAATCGGTTGAACAGATGGGCCGTTAAAGCGTAGCAGACAGACAGACACACTTTCGCATATATAATATTAGTATAGATTAGGCTTCTTGTTATAGATTATCATGGACTTTTGCAACTTTCGAAATTTTTCGTAACTTCTATCCAATATTTATAATATTCCTAGCTGATGGCCGCGACTTCGTTTAAGTTTAAGTTTTTTGTTATTTCCACGGGAACTCCTTAATTTTCCGGGATTAAAAGAAGCCTATATCACTCTCCAGGTCCTCAACTATACCCATGCTAAAAAACTTCGCACTTCGCATTTAATATTAGTATGATTATGATTACCTTGATTTTATCAGCACTAAGGCCGGCCATCTTGGAGCCTATGGTCTCGCCCCCTGGCATGATGAGGGGTAATTCCATCAAGTTTTCCGCTTTCTTCTCCTTTGACTCTTCTTTGTCTCTATCTCTTTTGTCCTCTTGTTTCTCGTGTCTCTCTTCATGACGTGACCTATAAATATAATAAATAAATAAAATAATTTTTTTTAAAAATTTTGACAGCCTCTACCATAGCCGTATATGGACTAGCCTGGAAGAACAAGGAATCAACAGTACGTATATAAACATTATCAAAAGCATCTACTTGAACAGCAAGGCACGGATACAATTAGAAGCTTTGGGGAACGAGTTCCCCATAAGGAGAGGTGTAAGGCAGGGTGACCCTTTGTCCCCTAAATTGTTTTCTTCTGTCCTTGAAAGTATCTTTCGTAATCTGAATTGGGATGAAATGGGTTTATCAATAAATGGCCGCAGACTTCACCATCTCAGATTCGCGGACGACATAGTGATATTCGAAGAATCACCAGCAAAATTGGAGGCTATGATTCAAGAACTAGTAATCGAGTGTAGCCATTTCGGTCTGAAAATTAATCAAAACAAAACAAAAGTTATGACCAATGTAACTGATGCCGAAACACCAATTACAGTAGGAGGTGAAATCTTAGAGTATGTAAAGGAATACACTTATCTGGGACAAATAATCTCGCCTGATGATCAAACAACCAAGGAAACAAACAAAAGAATTGCATTAGGCTGGAAAAAGTACTGGGCTTTAAAGGAAATTTTTAAAAGCAAGGATCTGAGCTTGAACCTGAAGAAAAAAGTATTTAACACATGCGTCCTTCCAAGCATTACATATGCCTGTGAAACCTGGGCACTAAACAAGGCCCATAGGGACAATTTTGAGAGGTGTCAGAGGGCGATGGAACGGAGTATGGTTGGTGTCAAGAAAAGAGAGCTCAGTCATCAGAGCGAAAACAGGTGTCACAGATATACTCAAAAGAATGGATCAGCTGAAGTGGAGGTGGACTGGTCACATGCTCCGAGACCCCCACGGCAAATGGAGTAACCTGGTAACACAATGGTACCCACGGGATGGCAAAAGAAACAAGGGCCGGCAGCAAAGACGTTGGGAGGACGAACTGAAGCTGACAGCTGGTCCATTCTGGAGAAGGGTGGCACAGGATCGCAAGCACTGGAGAGAGCTGGAGGAGGCCTTTGCCGCGAGGCACACAGAACTAAGGGACTTGTTGTAATTAATATATAAAAACTATAATTATTGTGAAAAAGCTCTGTAAATAAAAGGCTATTTTATTTTATTTTATTTTATTTATAAATAAAATAAATAATAAATAAATAAAATCGTTTTATTTCAGGTTTAATATAAATTATTTTATTTATAAATAAAATAAATAATAAATAAATAAAATCGTTTTATTTCAGGCAGGGACCCATAATATAGAATTAAAATTACAAAATAATAAAAAAAGATCTAAAAATTCAAATTAGAGTTAAAACTAGAACTACAATGTAATAATAATACCTTATGGTATAATATTGTGTATATCTGATATATATATATATATATATATATATTATGGATATCTGCCATGTACATCTGATTTATGAGATCGTCCATTAATCACGAAGGCTCACGAAATATCACATGTATTTTTTTGTTCTTCTTAGTGTGCTGTTTCTTTGTGAAGGTCGGCATCACAATAGATCGGCAACGGTCAAAGTTATACCGGGTCTCGTTACAGAGCCCTGCCAAGCTGCATCAACAAAAAAAGAAGAAGAAGAAGGTCGGCATTACGGCGATTCCAAATTCCTGATATGCATGGCATTTCACACCGATTACAATCTGTAAAATGCCATACATATGGGTATCTTTAAATCAAGAGTAAATAGGCATTTTCCAGGCAAATGCGTCCAATCTTAGGCCTCATCACCACTTCCCTTCATGATTGTGCTCCACCACCACCCACCACCACTACAGCCCATTAACGTCCCACTGCTGGGCACAGGCCTCCACTCTCATAGGAGAGAGGGAATTTGCTCTCATTGAATGTGAGAGATTGTGCTCAGGGTAAGCCTATAGTGAATAAATAGGTTTTCTTCTAAATACAAACCTCTTAACATCTTTTTCTCTCTCCTTCTCTCTGCTCTCATCGTGTTTCCGTTTAGGAGCCTTTCCCGAGGAAACCAGCTCCTGTGCCAAAGCAAGGATCTTGTCGGCTAGCTTGCTCGCCTTCTTTGACTCTATGTGGGCTGAGATCTTGTCTATTATCTTGCGTCTTTCATACCTGAAACAATACTCATGTTTTTTTATTAAAATAAACTTTTTACTAGAGATGAAACGGATAGTTGTTTGGCTGGATACCGGATATCTGGCTACGTACGAAGCGATCGGATCAATTCGGGCGGTTTCGGGTGTCATCGTGAGTAATCGTGGCCGGCGGCATTCAGTGATTAATTGCATAGCGAAAGTTGTTTACTTGCTGAGTAAAGTGTGTGATTTGAGTGTAAGTAATTTAAGACAAAATCAAACAGTTTTTTGGAAGAGAAGAGAGAAGAGAAGAGAACTTCCTTGTGAAATTTTGTAACTTTTAAGTTATAAATAAAAGACATCATAATTATAACCCATTTTCTAATTATTTACCTCACAAAAACTTATGTTTTAAAGTTGATTTTAGGAAATTGTCGTAGATTTGAACATCCGGTATCCGACCGGATATTCAGTTACTATCCGGTATCCAGCCGGATAATAAATTTACGCCGCTTAGGCCAGATACCGGATAATTACCAGATATCCATTTCATCTCTGTTTTTTACTTTGAATAGTCTAGTGAATCTTCCACTGGTTAGGGATAACATTACTACTGAGAAAAACCAACAGAAAACTAATTTACAATCACTTACTTAGGTAATTACATAAATACATAATATCATATAGCATTGTGGTCAAATTCAGCCATTGTAGATACAAGTGTTAAATTTGTATCTACATTTGGCTGATTTTAGACTTTTTTTGGACAGACAGACACACTTTCGCATCTGTAATACAAGTATGGATTTATTTATTTTGGTAGACCTAAATAGTTGATAGGTAGAGATTGTCTGGTTTACAGCATAAATGAATTAGCAAATTGGCTATGTTACATGCTGGGAAATTGAAGAGATATCGCCAAGAGAAGAATTACAATTAGAATTACAATTAGAATTACAAGCCAATTGAAGAGTAACAAATGCAGATTCTTTTTGTTTGTTAACTTTATTATTACTTTTTAATGTTTTGTGTGGCAATAAAGCATTATCTATCATGAGCATATCTACAAATGCACTGCATTGAAAGGCAATTCTCAATGGTTAATTTAATGGTTACTTATAACCTTCTCAGAACTTTTGAGACTACACAATGGTTCCATTTAACTCTAAGGTAATAATTATTAGAGTATTAACTTGAAGATTGTCCTAATTGAAAAGGATAGTAACTTCAGACTCCTTACCCGCTGGTTAGACAAGAAGATACTGTGGACAGTAAAGAGCTATCAGATTTTCCAATAGTCCTGTAGATTGCGCGGTCGAGGGAGGATCGCAAGTCCTCTACCTCCCTTCTAGACAACTGCAAAGCCATTTTAAATACTAGAAACACTTAAATTCTTATCAAAACCTTTGACTTCCCTAAACTTTTAGGTTATAATTTTTAATATACCACTAACAAGGAATCAGTTTCTTAAACTATGTTTCCATTTATGGAACTGCTATGGTACTTTTAACGTTTTCAATCATATTTAGGAACTATATTTACGATTATAATTCTTCTTAAAATTCGCAAATATTTTTTGGTGCACTGACGTAAACAATGACCATAGACAAATGATTTTTTTTTGTTGGTCTACAGACTAGACTACAGTTCAAATTCTAGCGATTCTAGCAGGCTCACATGATTTATTATATTGAATGAATTTGATGAATGCACACAGAAAAGCTATTTATTAGTGAATAGTCAATTATGTACCTTTTAGATAAAATCCTACTTTAAATTGTGAATCTGAAAAGCCGTAACGTTAGAAAAACCGGTAATTATCTAGTAAAAGCACCTCACTAGACAAAAATACTGTCCATGTTCCATGGCCATGGTTAAATTGCGTTTCGCTAATCGCTTATTTCATTTACATATTTAAATTACATACTTTATTAAAACATTTTAATTTTCCTAAGAAAATAAGAAGGTGTGATTATAGTTTTGCTCCACAAGTTTAAAATTACTTGCTTGTTTTTATAAATAGTCAATTTTATTTTGTTCGCCAAATTTCTGACTTCTGACATTCCACATCTCAATTCTCAAATTTCGTGCACGTAAAATGAAACGTACTGAAATGGTGTTTTGAGTTTTCATGTTGTTTGTTTGCTATTTATTAGGTGTTATTAGGTATTTGAAGAAAACCCTGTCAGTCGTCAGAGATAAAAAACAACTCCTCTAACTAACTCACAACAAAGCTAAATAGCAATTATTGTATAGTGAAACACAATTAACTAAGCGATATAAAAATCAAAACTTAACCTCAAAAATGTCGGACGACGACGATGTTATATTGGTGAAAAAGTCCAAGCAAGTGCATTATGGGTCCCTTGAGGAGCAGGAAAAAGCTCGCCTGGCGGCTTTGGCTGCAGCCGCCAAGGAGGGAGTCGAAGATGGTGGAAGAGAATTGGGTGACATTCAGATTTCTAGCGGTAAGTTTCTGGTAATTAAGCCTGCCTCCCTGGTAAAGTGGTCAGCGCTCTATAGTCGTGTATAGGTTGTGGGTTCACTCACACTCCAAATCAAAATTTGGGACTTAAGACTATCTATATTATTATTATAAAGTTTGAATGATGGATGGATGGATGGATGGTTTATTACTCAATAACGCCAGAACGGCTGAACGGATCTGGATGAAATTTAGCACAGAGATAGATTATAGCCTGGAGTAACACATAGGCGGGAACTAAAAATCCTCAATCCGCACGGATGAAGTCACGGGCATCAGCAACTAAATGCTTAATTGTCAGGTCTGATCTTGTGGAAAGTTTTGGCTGTATTTAGCCTACCTAGAAGACGTATAATGATTTATACAATTCGGCATCGTGAGGATGCCTAAATACTGATTATGACTTGTAAATTTAGTAGCAAACATTTTTATTGAGAAGAGTCAAACATGTGAAGCAACAGTTCTATTATTCATACTGATATTATGCGAAATTGTAATATCATCACATCTGTTCAACCAATATTGATTAAATCTGGTACAGAGATAGTTAGCATGATAGGAAAGGTCTATGCTAGGCTTTAACATCACATCTGTTCAACCGATATTATTTGAATCTGGTACAGAGATAGTTAGCATCATGGGGAAGACACAGGCTATTTTTTATCAAAGTGTTCCCATAGGAATTTACAAAAATCTAAACTCATGTTGACAAAATTGTGGGCATTATGTCATATTACATAGATTTGCCCAGTTGTGGGACATAAATTGATTATTACTTTACCTTGTTTATGTTTCCAGAATACATGGAGCTTGAGGAAGAAATGTCCAGAGACAAAAAGGCTCTACTTGAGGAGTTTGAAAGGAGGCGCAAAGCCCGGCAGCTGAATGTTTCTACTGATGATGATGAGGTAATTTTTTTAATCTGTGACTTCAGCAGCAATAGCCTAGTGGTTTAGACACCCAACCTCCATTAGGGGTCGCAGGATTGATCCCTGACCACACACCTCTGTCTTTCTAGAGTTATTATTATTATTATTATTATTTATAATAGGCTAGGCAGCTTTCGCTGATGCGCCTATATCAAATCTTGTGCTTTGTCTTTAGGTGCTTATCCAGTCTATTCTTGAACTGATTTACAGAGGTTGACATCACCACATCCTCGGGCAGTTTGTTCCACATAAGCACTACTCTGTTGCTCAAAAAGTGTTTAAAGAGATTTGATGATGCTAATTGATGACGCAGCTTTTGATCGTGTCCTCTTAGACCGGGGTTACTTTTTTTTTACGAATATTTCCTTCATTTTTGGGACATTATAGTAGTTGTTCAGTATTTTGTAGTTATATGCGTTTTAAGAATTTAAATATCACTTGCTATAACACTGATGCTTACCCTAATGGTTTTGCCTGGTGGGAGGCTTCGGCCGTGGCTAGTTACCACCCTACCGGCAAAGACGTGCCGCCAAGCGATTTAGCGTTCCGACACGATGCCGCGTAGGAACCGAATAGGGGTATGGGTATTTGTATAACTGCCATGGCGGGGTAACAGGTTAGCCCGCTACTATCTTAGACTGCATCATCACTTACCATCAGGTGAGATCGCAGTCAAGGGCTAACTTGTAGTGGATTAAAAAAAAACTGAAGGAAGGAACATTGTGAGGAAACTTACATGCCTGAGGGTTTTTCATAACATTCCCAAAAGTGTTGAAGTCTTCCAATCTGCAATTATCCACGTTGTTCAACTATGGCCAAACCATTTGGGTTAAAATAAATCGAGTAAGAGAGCATATTGAATATATCTTTTCAAGGTGCGTAGGAGTCTCCGGCAGCTGGGTGAACCGGTGTGCCTGTTCGGGGAGGGCCCGGCAGAGCGGAGGGTGAGACTGAGGGATCTACTCAGCTAGTAAGTTACTAAGTGTGAGATCTATAGAGCTAACTTTGACATTGCTTAGGCTTAGACATGGTTAAAACGAGACAGATTTATGTTAAAATTCAAAATTCAAAATTCAAAAGTTTTTTTATTCAAATAGACTTTTTACAAGTGCTTATGAATAGTCGAATGAATCTACCACTGGTTCGGAATGACATTCCTACCGAGAAGAACCAGCAAGAAACTCGGCGGTTGCTCTTTTGAAAAAAATAAATAAATTACAATTTCATTAATTTGTAATTACATACGTAACCGCTGTCCTTAGCATTGCTGGAGCGATTCAATTCCATGCTCCTTTGTCATTTACGTAATCTTCAACAGTATAATAAGCTTTTTTCAGAAGCATACTTTTAATGGACTTTTTAAACTTGTGTAAAGGCAAGTTTAAAATAGGTTGTGGAATTTTGTTATAGAATAGAATGCTCATTCCCACGAACGACCTTCGGACTTTCTTGAGGCGGAGCGATGGAGTCACGAGCCTATGGCGGTTTCTAGTTGGCCTATCGTGCAAATCGCATATTCTTTTGTAATTCTGAATGTGCTGTTTTACAAAGATTAAATTACTGTAAATATATTGCGAAGCTACTGTAAGAATACAGTAGCTTCGCAATATATTTACAGTAATTTAAGTATAGAAGAGTTACTCATATAAGTCCATCTCGTTTTAACTCTAAGTAAAGTCTGAGCCATTTTTTTTTTTTTTTTATACAATTCGTTATTTATTTATTTTTGTCTCACAAAAAAAAAAAACATCACAAAAAAAAAAAAAAAACATAGTTTTAGAGGTAGGCATAAGTTAAGTTAAGTTAAGTTAAAGTCTGAGCCAAGTCAAAGTACGTTCTATAGATGTACAATGTAGAATACGACACTCTGGAGGGAATTCTATAAAAATAGCCTATCCTCTTTGTTATTGAGAATGCGAAAGTTTGGATGTATGGATAGATGGATGGATGGATGTTTGATACTCAATCACGCCAGAACGGCTTAACGGATCTGGATGAAATTTGGCACAGAGATAGATTATAGTCTGGGATAACATATAGGCTACTTTTTATCCCGGAAAATTAAAGAGGTTCTGCAGGAACTAAAAAACCTCAATTCACGCGGACGAAGTCGCGGGCATTGGCTAGTCTATATATATAAAAGCGAAATACCACTCACACCAGCCTATGTGTTATTCCAGACTATAATCTATCTCTCTGCCAAATTTCATCCAGATCCATTCAGCTGTTGGGGCGTGATTGAGTAACAAACATCCATCCATCCATACATTCATACAAACTTTTGCATTTATAATGTAGCGGTTACCACAGTGTGAACTAGATGGCGCTAATTGTATGGACACCACAGAATAAAGATACTCGACTGAAAACTCATAAGTTACATACAAATCCTAAATCACGATATCGAAGTTTTCTGAGAATAGCGCTATAAATAGACCGTTCCAACTTACAACAGTTGGACCAGAAAGGTCCCCGGGTACAACACCAGCCCGGAAGAAGATCTTCCTATTGGTGCGGACGAGTACATATCACTCACTCGTCCCACATAATATTAGTACTATCATCATTCATTTATCATTTACTAGATGATGCCCGCGACTTCGTCCGCGTGGATTAAGTTTTTTAATTCCCGTGGGAACTCTTTAATTTTCCGGAATAAGAAGTAGCCATGTCCTTCCCCGGGATATAACCTACCTCTATACCAAATTTCAGCAAAATCGGTTGAAAAAATGGGCCGGGAAAGCGTAGCAGACAGACAGACACACTTTCGCATTTATAATATTAGTATGGATTTATTTAATCAAAAACATACAATCTACATGATGCACAGTTATCAAAAAGTAATACAATAAAGTTTTGTATATCAAATCAATGTTTTTCATTAATATAACACTTATTTAATCAATACATCATTTAAAACAAAGCTTTAGTTACTGCTGCGCTAGGGAATCTGTATGACAACCTGTATTAGTATGGTTTTTTTTTTATCCACTAAAGTTTAGCCCTTGACTGCGATCTCACCTGATGGTAAGTGATGATGCAGTCTAAGATGGTAGCGGGCTAACCTGTTAGGGGCATGGCGGTTATATTTAACCCATGCCCCTATTCGGTTTCTATACGGCATCGTACCGGAACGCTAAATCGCTTGGCGGCACGTCTTTGCCGGTAGGGTGGTAACTAGCCACGTGTAACTAGATTTACAATATTTTCTTTCCAGTCTCGGTGAAGACGCAATCCACAAGAAGCTAGAAGAAGAGGAAGCCAGGATAGAGCGGGACAGAGGTCGTGAAGGCACCTGGTACCACGAGGGTCCTCCGCAGTTGAGAGATGCCAGGCTCTTTATAGCCAGATATTCCCTCCCTAGGGCGAAAAAGAGGTATAGAAAATTATTGTAAAGTCTTTTGAAGTATAGAGGTTTAAATATTTTTCGTAGGGAGCCTGGCCTGCAGTTCCGCCATTGTTTTTTCGAAAGCGGCCACGCATAACACCTGTTTTAATCAATAGGGGTCATCCATAAAGTACGTCACACTAATTTTGTGATTGTTTGACCCCTCCCCTGTCCTTGTCACAGTTGGTTAAAGGACATCATCCATTTTGGTCCAAAAGTAAAAAGTGCCGGCCAAAAAAAATTTTTACTGTATTTCGCTAGAACTTGTCCACCATTTTTTATTATTACACCGAAGCTGTAGAACGATTGCCCGTGATTTTATTTAAGTTTAAAAATCTATATTTTTTCGATTATTATGTGAAATTTTCTAAGCTATTTTTTTCTTTTTTGGAGTTTTTTATTTTGTTGTTGTACCCCAAAAAAGTAAAATTATGTCATAATAAAAAAAATCAAAAAAAAAAAAAAAATTACTTAACTAGGTATAATAATAATATCCTATCCTATCTTCCCACTTTTTTACTGATTATAGGTACCTAGTTAAGTTTTGAGTATTATGATATTGTGTTGTTTTAGGTTATTGATTTGTATAAGTAATTTTTATAAGTATATTTGTTTATGAGGAATGTGCAATGTCCAGATAAACTCACAAGAGTTTCAGTGTTGAATAAAGAATAAATAAAAAAAAAAAGAAAATGTTTAGGCGGACAAGTTCTAACGAAATACAGCAAAATTTTTTTTTGGTCGGTACTTTCACTTTTGGACCAAAAATGTATGAATCGTGGATGATGTCCTTTGTGAGACGTCCGTACTTTATGGATGACCCCTGAGTGATGATGCAGTCTAAGATGGTAGCGGGCCAACCTGTTAGACTTCCCGGGTAACCCGGGTTTCTACACGGCATCGTACCGGAACGCTAAATCGCTTGGCGGCACGTCTTTGCCGGTAGGGTGGTAACCAGCCACAGCCGAAGCCTCCCGCCGGGCCAGACCAATGAAAGGTCAGAAATTATAAATTCCCACATTGACCCTGCCGGGGATCGAACCCGGAACCTCCGCACGATAAGGCAACAGCGCTCAACACTGCGCCACGGAGGTCGTTAAAAGACCTCCAAAGGACGTCAAAGGAAAGGAGGAAAGTAATTGACAGCACGGAGGAGTTGCTGTCAATTACTGTTAATTATTGAAAATTTTATTGTAAATTTACCATGTTGACAATCATGTAAGAATGTCCGATCAAACATTTAAGATTTTCGTCAAAGTAAAATAAACCATAAGTACATACATTGAATTAGAGCTCAATTTCGTCTGCCCATTCTTATACGTTTAGGTATGTACGATACCCTAAACGTATAAGAATGGGCAGACTAAAATGAGCTCTAATTCAATGCTGTCATAGTTTATTTTACTTTGACGAAAATCTTTAACGTTTGATCGACAATTCTTACGTAATCGGGGGGCTGAAATTGAGAACGTCACGTCTTTTATAGCGATGCCTTGTTCCAGGTTAGCCAAGGCCCGCGAAGAGTTGCAACTGGCTGGAAGTATCAGAGCGGCGGCCAAGCAGGAGTCGCAGAGGAAAGCCTCCGCCATGGCCATATACTGCAGTCAGGTAAGGGGTCACCCATAAAGTACGTTACGTTAAATGATTTTTTTTTGTGAATCACTGGATATTGAAATATATTCTTATATATTATTGGAATCTACTCATCATTTTCTTGATGATGACAATATAGCTAGTTAATCTCAATTTGGAAAAAAAAAATTAAACTTTAGTCTTTGATGCGGGACCATGGTCACCATATCAATTTTTTTTTTTTTATTTTACTAGCCTATGTCACCCGGAATTAGCTAAAGATTCTAACGATACCTCATTCATCAAAATCCGTTCAGGCGTATAGAAGTTATGGTGGAATATACAAACTCACATACATGCATACATACATGAACCCTGAAAACAATATACTCCTTTTTTCAGGCAGTCGTATAATTAGGCGACTACTCATTACAAATATTGCTAACCCTTTCTTATTACTCCCTACGGAAAGGGACAGAACTAGATTTAAAGCTGCCATTTTAGTTTAGTTTAGAGATTGTGTCATACAGAATCAGCCCCATTGTGTGACAAGGCGTGGGAGGGGTCCTAAGTTTTGTGACGTCACATTTCAAAATCTTGTCATCTAAGTGTTAAAATGCCAGATTTGAACTATTAACGAAAAACTTAAAAATATATCCAAGATTTGTTAATTTAACAAACCAACAAACAAATGTACACTTTCGCATTTATAATATTATATATGATTACGTTTGCATAGGCAATTCACCCTCGGCAGGCACCTTAACGAAAGTGCTTCAAAGTTTTTGCCAAATAAAAAAAATTATGTCCTCCCGACCGGATTTCGACCAAGGCGGCCTATCTCCAAAGAGATTAGCCATCTGCGCGGGAGATATTATAGTGCACAAGTGTGCATACACAGGTGCACTCTCTGTTCCTGTACTCTCATAGCCTGATGGGACGGAAAATCCGACACGACCGGAAACAGATCAGGCGCAGGACCGACGTTCAGGAAGTTGGCGGTGTTTCACTCCCGTGCCTCGGAGAGCACGTAAAGCCGTCGGTTTTGCCAAATAGCATATTTAAAGAACCCTACTTTATACGTATTGGGGTAGGTTACATTCCGGGGAAGGACAAAGACTACTACTTTTGTCCCGGAAAATTAAGGAGTTCCCGCGGGAATCAAAAAACTTACACTCCACGAAGTCGCGGGCATCATCTAGTAACATATATACGGAACCCCACTTTATACGTGTTCTGGCTCGCACTTGACCAGGTATTATTTTCCAGATTGGTGACACGAGGCCTATAAGCTTCTGCAGATTCAGCGGCGACAGTCAAATGTTGATCACGTCCAGTTGGTATGTCTCCTTTTAGAAGTAAAACTTCTTGACGCACGCTTGACTTAGGGAGTAAGCTGGTGAATGCGTGACTAGAGTTGTTCAAAACTGCTATAAATCCATAGCATGCTACGGACTATAAACTATAAATTTTTAACCCGCTTATAAATACGCTATAACGCGCTTGTTATAAGAAAGCGTGTGGGCGGCCGGCAGGCGCGATATGTCTTGCAGCACGCTAAATTTCGCAGCGCGCTAAATTTCGTAACACGCAAAGATGACGTTCACTCACAACAGCGCGTTGCGCGAGACTAACCAGTAACCATCGGCCAGCGGCAGCGCGCTACCGGCAGGCGGGCGCCGCTACAAGTGCTACGAGGCGCCGCGCGCGATCGCGTGATATTCATAACGCCGTAGTGTCAGTGCGGCTCCTCACATAGCACGTTATCCGCGCTATGGAACAATAGCGCGCTATGATTTTGCGCTACGTGTTATATTAACCACCTCTGTGCGTGACGAGAGCGTTACGAAAAGAGGCGAACGGAAGTTGAGAGGGAGATATAAGTTAGTGAAGATAGAAATAGAGACAGTTACGTTTCGTATATTACTGTAGGTGTAAGAGAGAGAGGTGCGAGCACACATTTTCTATCTCTCTTTCTCTCATAGCCAGTTACTATTAGTTTTACTTCAGTGGTGTGGTCTAACTCACAAGCACACTCGTTTTTAGGGTTCCGTACCTCAAAAGGAAAAAAAACGGAACCCTTATAGGATCACTTTGATGTTTTATTTAATCATACTATGGTAAAGCTAAAAGAAAGGGTTATGATTTTAGGAGTCTTATGTATTACTAGCTGATGCCCGCGACTTCGTCCGCGTGGATTGAGGTTTATTGGTTCCCGCGGGAACTCTTTAATTTTCCAGGATAAAAAGTAGCCTATGTGTTATTCCAGACTATAATCTATCTCTGTGCCAAATTTCATCCAGATCCGTTCAGCCGTTGGGGCGTGGTTGAGTAACGAACATCCATATATCCATACATCCATCCAAACTTTCGCATTTATAATATTTATTTAATTAAATCCAAACACGAATTATCCATTTTAATATACTTTAATATTCAGCAATTGACGACCTCCGTGGCGCAGTGTTGAGCGCTGGTGCCTTAACGTGCGGAGGTCCCGGGTTCGATCCCCGGCAGGGTTTGGAAATTTATAATTTCTGAATTTCCCTGGTCTGGCCTGGTGGGACGCTTCGGCCGTGGCTAGTTACCACCCTACCGGCAAAGACGTGCCGCCAAGCGATTTGGCGTTCCGGTACGATGCCGTGTAGAAACCCATTAGGGGTATAGGTTTAATATAACTGCCATGCCCCTAACAGGTTAGCTCGCTACCATCTTAGACTGCATCATCACTTACCATCAGGTGAGATCGCAGTCAAGGGCTAACTTGTAGTGGTTAAAAAAAAAAAACACACGAATAATACCTACAGACGACGTCCTTCCAGAGTCAACCACAGATTATAGACCCATCTGTCATGCAATGACAGTCTTACAGAGTACAATACAATAATGAGTCTAGTGTCAGAGCGTTACATTAATATTATTGTCTCTCTCACTCAGTCTAACAGTATCCACCACCACCACTGCAGCCCATTAACGTCCCACTGCTGGGCACAGGAGTCCACTCTCATAGGAGAGAGGGAATTAGAGCTTAGACCCACCACGCTACTCCAATGCGGGTTGGCGAACTTTGATGACTATTATCATGTTAGTGATAATAACCGGGACCGACGGCTTAACGTGCTCTCCGAGGCACGGGGGTGAAACACCGTCAACTTTGCACTCCGGGCTAGTACTGAGAATTTCTAGTCAGAAAAACCCAATACTTAATTATGACCCGACCCGGGACTCGAACCCGGGACCTCGTAGGCTGCGGCCGCAGTCGAACATGCTAACCACTAGACCAACGAGGTAGTTATTCTATGTATGTATCTTTGTATTTAAGTATGTTCCACCGTACCGCCTAAACTACTGAGCCGATTTTGATGCATTCAGTCAATCGATTCATTACAATAGTCCAGGTGACATAGGCTAAATTTTATAATAACAAAATTGATACCCCCACTATTTTTTGGATGTTATCTCTAAATTTTTTTTTGCTGATGTATAATAATTTTGTATCGAGTAGTATTGCAAAACCTTTTTGCAATATTATTTCTGTGGTCGGATTAAAGTTTATTAAACCTTTTTATCTTGTTGGAACGAAGTTCCCTATGGGACGATGCAAAGGGGTACCCTAGCCGGTAAAAACGTCTGTAACGAAAATGCTTTTAAAAGATTTTTATGTATAGTTCATGTATGTTTGCTATACAGTGTCTAATTATTATTATACATTTTTATGAATCATTGTGAATAAAATAAAAGTAGTTTTTGATTTTTATCGATAAACTATCATAATAAAATAATTATACCTGAATAATTATTTTCTTTTTACCTCGACTAGAACTTGAAATTAATATTTACTAGTAAATGCCCGCGACTTCGTCCGCGTGGTTTAAGTTTTTTTGATTCCCTCGGGAACTCCTTAATTTTCCGGGATAAAAAGTAGCCTATGTAACTCTCCAGGTCCTCAACTATACCCATGCCAAAAATCACGTTGATCCGTTGCTCCGTTGCGGCGTGATTGACGGACAAATCAACAAACAAACACACTTTCGCATTTATAATATTAGTATGACGTAATAAGGAACTTCGTTCCTATCTGGCGTCCCACGACACCACACGTTTTTTTGTATTTTTAATACTTATTGCTTTATTAAATTTACTCTGACCACCGTTTCACCGGCCCCCAGGTCTGGTCTGGTGAAAGTCTGGTCTGTACCGGAGTGCATACCACTGCAGACCCTCAAGGGTCACACTTGCAACGTCAGCGCTGCCACCTTCCACCCGCAAGCCGAGCTGCCACCGCATTGGAGGCAAAAGGTGAGCCAATAGATAGATAGATAGATAAATTCTTTATTGCAACACAAACATCATACTTATCATCAGGAGTTCCCGCGGGAATTAAAATAACTTATTCCACGCGGACGAAGTCGCGGGCATCAGTTAATATTACACTCCTTTTTTTAGGGCAGCCGTATAAAAGTCACTTGTTTTTAATAATTAAAATTCTTGATTCTTGGAAAACAATACAATAGAAATTAAAGCTAGCTAGCCTAACCTAACTACTATATAAATGAAGCCCGCGTGGAATGGTGGCGAGAATGCTGGCTGCATTTCCGCGCTGGACAGCCAGGCTGATCCTTTGCGCAAAAAATGAGCCAGCCCTTCTGTCACCAGATGAGGCAATCAACCGCGGTGAAATATCTTGATTCTTCTCATGCATCTTTTCAATTGTTGGTACCATACTTTATTCTTTCGACAGGGAACACAATATCCTAATGTATCGAAATGCGTATCTTTTGGGCATATATGATTGTCGCCAGGTGCAATAGCAATAGCCCACAATTGTGTCTCCCTAACGTACCTATCGTCTGCCGAGTCGTTGGCATGATTGGTATTATTATAATGCGTTGACCGAATGCTGTTATCATCTACATTGTTATTGAGCGTGATATCAGCAACACCGCTATACGTTGCATAAGAATAGTCACTCAAGTAATCCATTGAACTACCAATATGACCACTATTATTCGTTGAATTATAATCATTATTCAATGTGTTGTCTTGGTTATTATGCATTTTTTTATCTTCCATACTTTTGTTAATTTTATGCTTAGTTCCATTGGCATTATTCTACGATATTGAGTCTTCTAATACTTCTATTTTCGAAAAAGTTTTATTATGTTCATCTTCTGAATAATCGATTGCGTCGATTACTTCACTTATGGTATTATTCACTTTTGTAATTTCATCATTTATATTTTTTTCATTAACCACATTGAAATTTGGAATTGCTGGAGCTTCATTTCCATCATTATTAAATTTTGTGACCTCTCCATTTCGATGTTTACTTTCATCATTTATATTTTCTGCTGTCTTCAACTCTTCACTAAATGCTTTATTTAGTTTTAAACCATTTATTGTTGTACCAATATGTTTACAGTCGACAGCACCCACGATAATGGTTGTTATTATTATTAGCAATTTTAACATTTCGACTTCCCTTTTTTTATTTGTAGTACACACGCAGAAACTTTTTTAATTGCACAGAAATATTATAGAAACTTTCGGCGAACGCAATAAGTAGTAAGTTATGAAATATGTCACTGCTTAATTTGTAACAGTTGCGTTTCGACAACAAATTTTCTTATTTCAATACAACTAGCGCCACCTCTGGACACTAGTTAGTATTAAGTCGTTAGCTCTGACAGCAAAGTAGAATCAATGGTTCGTATACGCATTTATAGTTATCAGATCTTTGTATAATTAAATGAATTTGTTTATTTGTAGCATTGGATTAAATAACAGTAGTAAATTCAATTTTCTACTTTTATTTAAAAACAAGGTAATGACCAAGACACGTCTATGTGTCTATGGCCAGTCAAATTTATGAACGACAAATGTCAAGTCGTAATTTGTCAGAGAAATTTGTGATGTAGGAATTTTTGAATACAAAGTGGAGTAATTATTGGTGATACGGGTCGAATTACCGTAGCAGATGATGAATTTGTTCATCAAGACTTCCGGCGTTGCGGGCAGTATAAAAGCCTGGTGATCTGTGTGTGACGCCCTTTTCTCTCCTGTATGGCGTGCCCAAAGCAGTGTCTGCAAGATCGCGGTGTTGGTGGGCAAAGCAGCAAAATGGCTGCCTAGCCGTGTTATAGAATAAGTTCAACTTAGCCTGCTGCGGCTGTGGAGATGATCATAACCTATTTTCCTTAATCTAACAACGTGGGAAGGGTAGAGGCGTCCCTCCGTTTGTTTCGGAAGGACATGGGAATTTTATGATCAGTATATAAATCAATCTATAAATTAATTTTATAATCAGATGATCATATAAAATACATAAATGATTACATATAATCACGTAACCTCTGAATAATCAAATAATCTCTTATAATCGAGATGGGATTCGAGTCATAATGATTAGAGCTTTACAACCTAAAATCTAGACCATTCTTGAGGCCTGCAGATCTGGAATTCTCGTTCCATGATGTACTTACCTTGGCGCGTCGTCGGAAGTTCGAGTGACGTCGCCCGCGTGGCATAATCTGGAGCGGATGGCGAAGGCCGAAAACACCCCGTGCGAGCGAGTGCTGCCGTGGGAGTGGTGAAGCCAGCCACGAACATATTTCCTAGTTGCGTCTCCTTCAGGTCGTACATGTTTTGTTTTTTTTATTTTTATATTATTTTAAATTTATGCGTAGAGTTTCAAATTGATGGTTTACACATGTCTGGTATCGCAATTTAATTCTGTGTGTAATTAATTCTGTCTGTAATTTAATAAGCGATAACCTATATATATAAATTATATTTCTTTTCCTAGTTCTGAACGTGGTTTTGTGTGGTGCGTTGTTCGAGGCGGACCTAGGCCTTTGAGAAATTCTCACAACATGAGCTAGACCGGACAAGCCCGCGTTCAGAATTCTCAAGTAAATTCAAACTAAATTTCTTGTTAATAAATGGTAGGGTACCGTTATAAACATACCTAATATTAGGATATAGGTAGATAATAAGGTGCTTTTTACAGCATTAAATGCTATTATTTAACGGTCTATACTACTTTTCATTTACCACCCACTAGAATTCCCCTCTAACTGAGTTGACCAACACAGTCTGTTAACGCTTTCTCTACTCAACGCACCCCTGTGCTGGTGTGTCTGCCATACCCTTGCAGGTACATCCACAGGACACTTTACCCCGGATAGAGGAGGCGTTACAAATTCTTAATGGTCGCTAAAACGAAATTCCTAACGTTATATATATACAGTACATCGAATTATTATAGTTCAAATTTTCCTTAAATTACAACAGTTTCACATATTATCACATTGTAAACATATTTTCGGACTATTTTCCTTGAATCATCAATTAGCATATTTATCCTGACTTCGCTTATTTGTTCGCTCGCATGTGACTGCGATCTCACCTAATGGTAAGTGATGATGTAGTCTAAGATGGTAGCGGGCTAACCTGTTAGGGGCATGGCAGTTATTAATAAACCCATACCCCTATTCGGTTTCTACACGGCATCGTACCGGAACGCTAAATCGCTTGGCGGCACGTCTTTGCCGGTAGGGTGGTAACTAGCCACGGCCACTAGCCACTAGGTAAAATTCAGAAATTATAAATTCCCAAATTGATCCTGCCGGGGATCGAACCCGGGACCTTCGCACGTTAAGACACGTGAAGACCATAAGACACAAGAAATTTTCTTATAATGCGCAAAAGGTCTTATAATAGGTTTTTTTCTCAGTCGAATTAGCACATTATGTGATTACGATTTTAGTTGTTTACTTATTAGCATAATTATTACAGAATCCCACTTTTTGAGTATTTGCCATTTATTTAGTTCAGCCTCCAAAGAGCCATAACTTTAAATATAATAATAATATTATGATTATGTTACATACATAATACATTATGATAGATATATATCCATTGATGTATTATATCCTCGAACCCTGCATTATACAGGGAATAATTAAGGGGACACGGAGGAAATAGTAGGTAGGTACTTTAAATATAAAAGACTAGCAGATGCCCGCGACTTCGTCCGCGTGAAATAACTTTTTTAAATTACCACGGGAACTCCCTAATTTTTCGGGTTAATTTATAGCCTATGACACATACAAATAATGTGGCTTACACACACATGTGGTGTGTGGTGTGGTGTGGTTGTGGTGGTAACAGAATTTTCAAAATCGGTTCTGTAGATCCAGTGATTATTCCCTACAACCTTACAAACTTTACCTCTTTATAATATTAGTATAGACTAGCTGATGCCCGCGACTTCGTCCGCTTGGAATGAGCTTTTCGTAAGAAACGTTTTCGTTCGACCGTTTTTTTTCCGACTTACATTGCAAATCCGACTACCACGAAAAATTATTTTCATTTTTCGGGTTAATATGTAGCCTATGACACTCACAAATAATGTGGCTTTCTATTGGTAACAGAATTTTCAAAATCGGTTCTGTAGATCCCGAGATTACCCCCTACAACCTCACAAACTTTACCTCTTTATAATATTAGTATAGATGTGTTATTTCACTTCAAACTTCAATCTTTGTTCGAGTAGACTTTTACAAAAGCTTTTGAATCGTCGAGTGAATCTGCCGCTGGTTCGGATTGCCATTCCTACCGAGAAGAACCAGCAAGAAACGGGCCTGGTGGGAGGCTTCGGCCGTGGCTAGTTACCACCCTACCGGCAAAGACGTGCCGCCAAGCGATTCAGCGTTCCAGTACGATGCCGTCTAGAAACCGAATAGGGGGTTTCACAATATCTTCAATATTTTATGTGCTTTTCCTCCTTTGGCTGGTTAGTTTTTTCCACCCTGTATATTATTACCTATTTATAGATTTCTCGGTATAGGAAAAGTGTCTGCCTAATTGCGTGATGAATTTCTGGTAAATTTATTATACTTATTAATAACTAGCGATCCGCCCCGGCTTCGCACGGGTAGCACTAATAATCCTAATAACCTATAGCTATACCTATTATAGCCAGTGGGCAGTGGGCAGGGGGCAGGTTTTACATTTCAATATTACATTGTAAGAGTAGGTACGCCCCTTCCTCACCACAGCCGCCAGCCCTCAGATTATTATATTACATTTTCACTTGCACGTTACATTATTTCTATGATGTCTCATAAGATATTCATCTAAATTAAATGATTTAAAGGACATTGGGGCTGATTCTGTAGTGCACAATCTCTAAACTAAACTAAAATTAGAGCATTACAAATATTGCTAACCCTTTCGTAATACTCCCTACGGAAAGGGACAGAACTAGATTTAAAGCTGCCATTTTAGTTTAGTTTAGAGATTGTGTTATACAGAATCAGCCCCAATTTTTATCTTAATTAGATACTTGAGATGAATAACATATTTATTTTGATAAGGATTCATACTATGTCGGTAAAAACACCTTCGCAAGTAAAGCATTGGTTTAGACCAAATTTGAAAATCACAGAAATGGTTATTGTGAATCAACCTTAAAAGATAGATACATGCTGTCGCGAACTTTTTTTTAGAACATTTTGAGAGGAACAATTCCCCCATACATTGTTTTCATGTAACTTTAACTATTTACGCAGCGCACGCCACGTAAGCTCTCAAAAGAGGCGATTTTTTCCGACTTGGTTCACATTATTGCAATTTTCGTAAGGATCTCAATTTTTTTTGAAAATAAAACATAGCCTATGTTACTCGCTGATAATGGTATAGGTGAAAGAATTTTTAAAATCGGTTGAATCGTTTTTGAGTTTATCCATTACAAACAAACAAACAAACAAACAAACAAATCTTTCCTCTTTATAAAATTAGTTTAGATTAAATAATTATGTTAATATCTTTAAAGTATTTTCAATGTTTCTGATATAAAATTTCTAGCTGATGCCCGCGACTTCGTCCGCGCGGATTGAGGTTTTTTGGTTCCCGCGGGAGCTCTTAAATTTTCGGGGATAAAAAGTAGCCTGTGCGTAAACTTACATCCATTAAGGGACCGGCGACCACCGCTCGCAACTTCTACTCGAACCGCAAATATAAATTTGCCGGTATATTGCTATCCCTATTTGGCTGAAGACACATGATCGCGTGCAAGCGCGATAGCAATATGAGCGTACAGAATTTGTTATACATTTAGTCTTGTTCCGTGAATACCAAAAATGATGAATGAAAAATTGTTGTGTTTTTAACTTCGTGTTGTTATTCTGTAACTTGACAATATAGGCTACTAGCTGATGCCCGCGACTTCGTCCGCGTGGATTGAGGTTTTTCGGTTCCCGCAGGAACTCTTTAATTTTCCGGGATAAAAAGTAGCCTATGTGCTATTCCAGACTATAATCTATCTCTGTGCCAAATTTCATCCAGATCCGTTCATTCGTTGGAGCGTGATTGAGTAACAAACATACATCCATACATCCAAACTTTCGCATTTATAATATTTATTTGATGTTCTTGATCAATTAGTACGTGACATATCGTTGGTTTTAATATGAAACAAATAAGGAGAAAACATGTCGTTTATGTCGTAAAAACATGCAAAACGCAATGTGCTTACATTTAATTTTGGGAAAGTATTTTGGAAAAATAATTATCCAGGAACCTAGATAAATACAAGTTCAATCTTAATAATCGCATAATATGGAGGAAATATGCTCGAATTACTAATTATTTTGGTATTACGTTTGTATGAGCAATTCACCCTCCGCTGGCGCCTTAAACATCCATCGATAAGGATTCATTGTTTGCTATTATATGATCATAATTAATTAATGTAAGTTACTACTAACCTTACTTCAGTCCCTTTTTCTAATATTATTTTACATTGTAGGTACTGTTCCCAGTACAATTCTGGACTGAGACTGACCCCCCAAGACACGGGCTATCCTACTTTGGGGGTCCAGGGTAACCTTAAGAAACTATGTACTATGGTTTTTGGAACAAATAAAAATTATATCATTATCATTATCCATCAACGACCTCAATTTACTTAGACGGGCCCTGTCAAACAAAGAATGTGGACTTATTTTTAGTAACGCCATCTAGTCTGAAAAGCGGGAACTTGCTTGCAACATATGCGCCATCTTGAATGACGGCTTGAAAACGTATGACTACCGAGTCCATAGATAGTATAGGCTTTAGATCACAGCTTTAGATGTTAACTTAATAATAGTTATGCAGGTGTGGCCGCTGTCACCAATCGAGAAGGGTTTCTCGATAATGAAGAAATCTTCGTTTTGTAATTACGTTTATTGTTTGAATTTAATTATAAATTACTTGATACTTAATTAATTAAATTACGTGATAAATGTTTATATTAATTAGCGGATAATTACAATTACGTAGTGCGAAGCGAGTTAAAGCTTCAGCGCGACGCGGAAGAGAGTCTGATGAATGAATGTTGTTCGTTCCCGGAGAATCTTGTATATATATCCCGCATGGTAGGGTTGTAGTAGGGATGCTCCGTAGCAGTCACGTAGGCCATGGGAAGGTCCGCGCATGTTCCACTGATAAGTAAACAAACTGATGTTTTTTAGAAATTGATGGCTTGCAGTCACCGCTTGCAGTGGTTCTGGTTTAATGCGTAGACGTAATCTCCAGACGTCGCGACAGTTCGCTTGAGATAAAGTTCCCATGGGATGTGCGTTGTTTATCAGTTTCGCCATGACAGACATGAAGCAAACTGAGTCCATCTTGCATTCGCGTTTATCTTAAAAGGTTTTTTGTGGGTGTGCGTCTGTTTTAGCGTACTGTAGTATGGTCTGCTTTCTTTACATAATAACAAATTATATCTACACGACGAGCGACCGTGACAGCGCTATGATGGGGACAAAGACAGGCTTATGACAGGTGAGGGCACACCCAACTTTTTTCTATGAAAGGTCCCATCCAGTACCTACATGTATATCGATGTTATCCATCCATTCGAACATTCGCATTTATAATATTAGCGTTCTATTGTAATACAGGTAAATTATTTACTTGTATTACAATACAACATGATCCCCGTGACTTCGTCTGCGATGGTTTAGTATCTTTCTAAATCCCATGGAAGATTATGTTTGTGTGGATGAGTGCATCCACACAAACATGATCTGAATTGTGAAATTGTGCAATCAATCTGAATCACTATTCAGATTGATTGCACACCGTTTTAGCAGTTAAGCTATGTATGGACTTTTGACGTCGTACAAAATATAACCCATCTCCTCTTCGTAGATAGAGCAAGAGAAGGGGAAGAAAGAAGACGCAGCAGCAGAAGCGATGGATACAGACGAAGTGTCAGAGTCGTGTCAGATGGCGTCCTGCGCTTATGACGGCTCCGTACATCTGTGGAACTTCAAAACGTACGTCACATCTTACCTCACAAGCTAGGTTTCAGGTGAAAAGACCCAAATTAAGATTTTATAAAAAAATTAGTTTTCGGGTAAAAATTCAGTTTTTAAACAAAAATAACGTTTGTAAGTCACTTTCGACGAAAATGACCGCCGAATAGAACAGCTGTTATGGGGACGCCATCTTTTGTCGAGGATTTCTGATAACGTCCTGCTCTTACGACGGCTCCGTACATCTGAGGAGCTGTAAAACGTAAGTCACATCTTACCTCACAAACTAGGTTTTCCGTAAAAGTCCCATAAAAATTCAGATTAAAAAAGAACTAGGCTGCGAGTAAAAATTCAGTTTTTAAACAAAAATAACATTCGTAAGTCACTTCCGATGAAAGCGAAAAACGATCCGCCAAATAGAACAGCAGTTTTAAGGACGCCATCTTTATCGAGGATTTTTGAAGACTGACAGAAGAACAAGAGAAGGAGAAACGTCACTTTCGCTGAAAATGACTGCCGAATAGAACAGCTGTTTTGTTGTATATCCTTGAGCTGTATTTGTTGTTCGATAAATAATTGAACTATGAGTGCAAACTTAATTAGTGATTGCTTTTATAATACTACTGAGTGTCGCAACTAGTGACATGAGTAACAAGCTGATTACTCATCTTTAAGTACCCTAGGCCGCGAACCTTTCAGCCGACCTGGTACAGTCGAATTGAAAACCTCCTCCTTTTTTGAAGTCGCTTAAAAACGTATTGAAATAAATGTTTTGTTTCCTTCAGCGATTCGCCGCTGGCGTCGCTGAGTGGGCACGAGCCGCGGCGCGTGTCCCGGGTGGAGTTCCACCCGTCCGGGAGATTCCTGGCCACCACCGTGTTCGACCACTCCTGGAGACTCTGGGACCTGCACACCAGTGAGTGTCACCTAGTATAAATATTACGCTTATATAACATTACTAGCGATCCGCCCCGGCTTCGCACGGGTAGCACTAATAATCCTAATAGTCTATACCCAATATAGCTATAAAAATGGTTATTGTGAGTCAACCTTAAAAGATAGATATATGCTATCACGGACTTTTTTTTTTAGAACTTTTTGAGAGGAACAATTCCACCATACATTGTTTTCGTGTAACTTTAACTATTTACGCAGCGCACGCCACGTAAGCTCTCAGAAGAGAGGATTTTTTCCGACTTAGTTCACATAATTGCAATTTTCGTAAGGATCTCTAATTTTTTGAAAATAAAATATAGCCTATGTTACTCGCTGATAATGTAGGTTTCTATAGGTGAAAGAATTTTTAAAATCGGTTGAGTAGTTTTTGAGTTTATCCATTACAAACAAACAAACAAACAAATCTTTCCTCTTTATAATATTAGTATAGATGATTCCTCGTACCTAGACCTATCAGAAAATACCCCATGTATGTTCAGCGATTTTTGGTAGTTTTCGAGTTATAATTTTTTAAAGTTTTTGTAGGAGATTTGTGAGGGAGTGAGTGTTAATTTTACCGCCTTTGACGTCCGATTTCTTACAATAATGCCCCCTAAAGTACCAAATTTTTAGACTAGTAAAGGAAGCTTAGGAACCACAAAAGTTTTTAAAATTAGTCGGAACTAACGTAGACAAGTTTAAGTATTTTTAATCTGAAGTTGAAATTTCGATTACCACTGTCGAACATAAACTTTTCACTTACGACCAAAATTTTTGGATGGTAATTATTTTATGCACTTCATAGGAAGCATGTTAAAAAAAAGTTCGGAAAAAGCGCTAAATAAAAAGAAAAAAAATTTAACAAGAGTCCCTCAGAAATCTCCTAAAAAATCTTTGCCCCATCCAAAATTATAACTCGAAAACTACCAAAAAATCGCTGTACATACATGGGGTATTTTCTGAAGTACGAGGAATCAAATTTCATTCTTTGGACGTCACTATTTGGACCACCCTGACGCTTTTATAACATGCTCCAAAGGAGTTTCTGGATTTGCCATTACATAAATTTAAAGATTGTGTTAAACAGCATTTGTTGAGTCGAGGTTATTAATCAAATAAATATTATAAATGCGAAAGTTTGGATGGATGTATGGATGTTTGTTACTCAATCACGGTCCAACGGCTGAACGGATCTGGATGAAATTTGGCACAGAGATAGATTATAGTCTGGAATAACACATAGGCTACTTTTTATCCCGGAAAATTAAAGAGTTCCCGCGAGAACCAAAAAACCTAAATACACGCGGACGAAGTCGCGGGCATTAGCTAGTTTATTATAAGTACTACTAGATGATGCCCGCGACTTCGTCCGCGTGGATGATTTTTTGATTCCTGCGGGAACTCTTTTTTTTTTGAAGTGAAAACTTCTTTAGCCGCGTTGAGCACTTTTTGGTAGGGGGATTCGCGTCACCGGTCACCAACATGCTCGCGTTGTTACGAAGACAAAAGGTCTTAGATATACTACATTCGTAATTAAACTTTAATGCCTTAGTTTTAAGGTTTATATTTCAATTTTTTTTTGTTTTTAATTTTATTTAAATTTGTTTACACTTCTATCGGTGTGTTTCGCGCTTTAGCTGGCACAGTTGTATGTATGAAAACCTGGCTCAATTATGTGAGCTATACCTACTAAACTTACTCTTAGCTTAGCTGGCGGTGGACGATCGGCTTTATGACGTATAGACACTAGATATCCACTACGGAAGGATTTTGACCATTCGAAGCTAGTGATATTTAATTTCTCAAAAAGCACGTAACTTCGGACCCGCGATTCCGTACTGAAGTTCGGGTGTCTTTACCACTATCACCACTTCATAGAACCACCAATACAGCCCATTAATGTCCCACTGCTGGGCACAGGCCTCCACTCTCATAGGAGAGAGGGAATTAGAGCTTACACCCACCACGCTGCTGCAATGCGGGTTGGCGGGCGTTGACGACTGTTATCATGTTAGTGATAATAACCGGGACCGACGGCTTAACGTGCTCTCCGAGGCACGGGGGTGAAACACCGCCAACTTCCTAACTCCGGGCATTTTTTTTTTCATTTTTTGCGCAAAGGATCAGCCTGGCTGCCCAGCGCGGAAATGCAGCCAGTATTCTCGCCACCATTCCACGCGGGCATGATTTATATAGTAATTAGGTTAGGCTAGCTAGCTTCAAGTTCTATTGTATTGTTTTCAACTCCGGGCTAGTACTGAGAAAATCTAGTCAGAAAATCCCTATACTTAATTATGGCCCTACCCGGGACTCGAACCCAGGACCTCGTCGGCCGCAGTCGAACATGCTAACCACTAGACCAACGAGGCAGTACATAGAACAGTGAAAACTAATTAACGAAAAAATGTCAATAACCCTTTATCGTTGCTTTTTTTTTTTTAAAAAAAAGTAACAAATATCAATTAGCATAATTATCATTGTAGGCGTGTTGTTTTGGGTTAATACTTCAATTAATAATTCAACTATCAAATTAACAGTTTTCGGGTTAATTTGACAATTTTGTTATCTTACGACACGAGCTTATAATCACACAATTTAGTTATTTAAGTGTTTTAACTATTACTATCTCGTGTTCTACATTATGTTACAATTAGTTTTATCAATAATTTGATACATTATGTAACAATTAGTTTTATCAATAATTTGATACATTACGTAACAATTAGTTTTATCAATAACTTGCTGATGCCCGCGACTTCGTCCGCGTGGTATAACTTTTAATTCCCGCGGGAACTCCTTAATTTTCCGGGATAAAAAGTAGCCTTGTCACTCTCCAGGTCCTCAATTTAAATACTCTTGCAAAAAATCACGTCGATCCGTTGCTCTGTTGCGGCGTGATTGAAGGACAAACCAACTGTTTGTTGGTTAGTCCTTCGATCACGCCGCAACAGAGCAACGGATCGACGTGATTTTTTTCATAGGTATATTGGTTGAGGACGCTTATGAAAGCAATGATGAGGTCTAAGTTGGAGCGCGTTGGCCTAGAAGATGCTTATTCACACTTAATGTAATCGATTTCTCTTGTTAACTCCGGCTGCGCCAAGCAGTTCGTCGAAACTGTGCGATAATGACGTGCTTTCCGCACAGAGACCGAGGTTTTGCATCAGGAAGGCCACGCGAAGCCCGTGTACAGCGTCGCGTTCCAGGGAGACGGATCACTCGCTGTCACTGGGTGAGAACTCTTAACCATACAAAATCAATTTTATTTTTATCCACCTTGACTGCGATCTCGCAGTCTAAGATGGTAGCGGGCTAACCTGATAGGGGCATGGCAGTTATATTAAACCCATACTCCTATTCGGTTTCTACACGGCATCGTATCGGCACATATAGTGGCTTAGTGACATAGATTATTCACACACATCTATGATATTAAAAAAAAATGTATTTTATAGTATCGATTTCATAATAAATTGATGTTATAAAATATTTTATTTCCCATTATAAATCAAATTGTCGAAATTATCATTCAAACTTGCACCTCGACTTTAATCTTCAATTTTGCGCACTAGTAAGATTTAAACGACTATCATCTATTTATATCACTCAGGGGTATGGACGCGTTCGGTCGCGTGTGGGACCTGAGGACAGGGCGCTGTGTGATGTTCTTGGAGGGCCACTTGGGCCCCGTGCTGGGAGCAGACTGGGCCCCTAGTGGTCACCAGCTGGCCACTGCCGCGGCGGACCATCAGGTACATTTTTTTAAATAGGGATGATGACAACTCAATCAAATAAGCAACTTTTTATCAAAACCCCCTTTTAGTATGCAAGTTTGTATGCCTTCGTCGCAGAAACAAATTTCATCCTCACCACCTGGATGCCTGGTCTTCTTCCACCTCCCGTTATTCCAGGTAATTTCTGCTACGTACCTGCAAATTATGGAACTAGCTTCCATCATCTGTATTCCCTCGTGATTATAATATGGGGCTCTTCAAAGGGCGGATAAACAAACATCTTAAAAGCCAACAACGCATAGGCGATTCCTCTGGTGCTGCAAATGCTCATGGGCGGCGGTAATCACTTAACATCAGGTGACCCACCTGCTCGTTTGCTCGCCGTATACTTAAAAAAATGTTTTACATAATATGTTTGGTTTCAGGCGAAAATCTGGGATCTTAGAAGGCGTGCAGCGATATACACGATACCAGCGCACACACATTTACTGAGTGGTAAGTACATTATATGTATTTATTTAGGGATCCGTTGTAGAATAGGGAACTCTTAAATTCCATTCTATTAATTAAAAAAACATATGGTCATAACATCTGTTTTTTAGAAGTCAAAATTTTAAAAATAAGTTTAAAAAATATGAGCCAAAAATAGTTTAGTAGTCAAAAACATAATGAAAATTTCAACTCCCTAAAACACACTATAATGTTCCGTGCAGTAATCAACTACTTACATCACGAGTATCGTAATACACTATGTCCGTGAACAAGTAAGATTGACCTGAGTATTATTTTTGTTTCAGATGTGAGATATCAAAAGAGCCATGGCCACTTCCTGCTGACGTCATCGTACGACAAAAGCGCCAAGCTGTGGTCAAATCCCGCCTGGCATCCTCTAAGGACACTCTCTGGTCACGACAATAAGGTATACCCTCATCTTACTATCTATACTTATCAAGAAATCCATTAAAAGTATGCTTTTGAAAAAAGCTGTATACTGTTGAACATTACGTAAATGACAAAACAGCACTTGACTCGCTCCAGCAATGGACAGCGGTTTCTTGTTTTTTTTTTCAAAAGAGCAACCGCCGAGTTTCTTGCTGGTTCTTCTCGGTAGGAATGGCATTCCGAACCAGTGGTAGATTCATTCGACAATTCGAAAGCACTTGTAAAAGTTTATTTGAATAAAAACCATTTAAATTTTGAATTTTTGAATCCTCGAAGCTTTTGCGTGAAAGAGTAACAAACATACACACAAACAAACTTTCGCCATTTGCTCGTAATGTTGCTCTTAATATCAAAACTGTAAAGTAGTATTTCCGCACTAGTGTGGTAATATAATGACCGCAACACAATGAATAATTATTGTAATGCAATACAAGTGCAGCAGGATGAACATCACACTAGATTTTACTATAATTCTTTTTTTCAACGCTTTATATGTTATTGCAGGTGATGAGCGCCGACATATCAATGGACAACAAGTACATAGCGACCTGTTCCTACGACAGAACCTTCAAGCTGTGGGCGCCCGATCTGGCTTGACCGATTTAGATATAACTTTTACTATTATTAAGTAAATAAGTAATAAATGATTTGAAATAAAGTGGATTTGTTTCATTTAGATTTATTTTTGGACTAGATGACGCATGCAATTGTGTCCGCATTTAGTTTTTGAAAAATCCTGTAGTTAGGTACTTTTTTATTTTCCGGGAAAGTAAGATTTGGAACTGAGATAGGATCCTGGGGCAGAATATATGTAACTTTTTATCCCTGAAAATAAAAGTTCCTACAGGATCAATTACTGAAAACTAAATTCGACGAAATCCATACTAATACATATTATAAATGCGAAAGTGTGTCTGTCTGTCTGCTACGCTTTCCCGGCCCATCTTTTCAACCGATTTTGCTGAAATTTGGTATAGAGGTAGGTTATATCCCGGGGAAAGACATAGGCTACTTTTTATCCCGGAAAATTAAAGAGTTCCCGCGGGAATCAAAAAACCTTAAACCACGCGGATGAAGTCGCGGGCATCATCTAGTCTAAAATAAAAGGAAAAGGTGAAGTTTGGCAATACTTAGGTCTGCGGCCGCTTGAAGCTGTAAAAAAATCATGCTTTTAAATCAACGCAATCAAAAAATACTTTAAGTTTATGCCGCATATATTATTGCATATTTTGACACTCGCCAATAAATCAAAACCTGGGTTCTTCCTGTTGACCTAGAATCATAAAATTTGGGAAGAAGCAAATATAGACAAAAATCCGTAAATCATTAATTAGGGTTCCGTACTCTTAAGGCGTCATATGTACCTAAGCCAGTTATTTCACAGCTGATTACGTATTGTTATGATATCTTTCTTGTTATTTACTTATAGAATTTCTATTGTGTGGTGGTACGGAACCCTTTGTGAGCGAGTCTGACTCGCACTTGACCGTTTTTTTAATAATGACAATAAAACTTCCAGCTTGCCTAATCTGATTACCGCGTGGAGTGGGGTCAAGAATACTGGTTAGCGGCTGCATTCCCGCTCTGAACAGCCAGGCTGAATCTTTGCCCAAAAACTCAACCAACCCAACTCATCTGACACCAGCTGAGACAATGGGTTTTAGTCTGGCCACAATTTTACGATGTTTGGCCATGTTAACTAGGAATGATAATGTATTGAGGAATAGGACGCAAAATTATTAGTCATATTATTATTAGTCTATTAGCTTAGAAATTACCTACATTAGTTCAAAGATATACATAGAAATATGCGAAAAAGCCGTGGAAAGCATTACACAAGTAAAATGAGTATTATGATGATAAGTACTAATACATCTGTGATAGGTACATTTTAAATCGATGAATAATATAATAATAATAGGCAGATAATAATAGGCATATAAAATTATGTGACAAAGATAATTAGCTAGACGCACAGAGTTATAAAGAGAACGTTAGGCGATTAATTTAAACCAACCTAAATATTCAATAAATTATTATAAAGTTGAATGGTTAACGATCTTAGCCTGACCTGAAAAGCAAAATTAAAAAAACAAAATGTCAATTAATCATAGGGAGGTGAACGTTCTGAAATTATTTTTTTTTTTCTTTCTGACTCTTTTTGGATTAGAGTGAGCTACGATAAATAATATAAAAGAGTTTAAACTTAAAAAAGCCCGGCCGCAAGAATAATTTATATGCGAAGTCTTACAAAGAAGAACAGCTTAAGCATAAAATAAATGTTCTAAATACTCGGCAGACACAGCATTTTGCACGATATCGAGACACTTGTTTTGCCCTTCATCATTTTCTGACAGCTACATTTTGCAGTCCTTGATTAATACTGATTGCTTACGATTCAGCGTTATAGTTCGATGGTTGAACTATTGCAGTTGCAGATAATTTTATTTCACTACTAGCTAAAGCCCGCGACTGCGTCTGCGTGGAATATGTTTTTTTAAAAGTGGCCTATTTCACTCTCCATAGGCCAGATTCTCAACTAAATATACCCATGCAATAATCACGTCGATCCTTTGCTCTATTGCAGCGTAATTGAAGGATATACCAACAAACCAACACATTAGATTAAAGTGTAATATGCAATTTTTCAATTAATATCCTGTTTGAACGGTTCAATGAACTGAATCGTGAATAAAGATTCACTGACAGCATGGCAGCACATCACTAGTACTACGTGCACTCAAGAAATGTCGAAATGTCATTGACATCAAAGAATGTTTCGCTTGCACATACAAGCGCACGAAAACCCATTTTAAATAAAATGAACGCGTAGCCGAGTCTTCCGTTACTCGCCTCGAGGCACTAGACTCATTAACTCGAGTTGAATAAAAAACTCGTGTCGTGTTTTAGTTCGGGAAGTGTAGTAAAATGGTGATTCAAAAAATTTGCTGCCTCGGCGCTGGCTATGTGGGAGGCCCTACGTGCAGTGTTATAGCCCTAAAATGCCCTGACATCAAAGTAACTGTATGCGACAAGAGTGTTGATAGAATAAATCAGTGGAATTCCGAGAAGTTGCCGATATACGAGCCAGGTTTGGACGAAGTTGTTAGACAATGTCGAGGTAGAAACTTATTTTTTTCCACTGATATCGAGACTAGTATTTTGGAGGCTGATTTAATATTCATATCCGTTAACACGCCTACTAAAACTATTGGTAACGGTAAAGGTAGGGCAGCGGATTTGAAATACATAGAAGGCGCAGCTCGAATGATCGCCGAAATATCGACTAGCAACAAAATCGTGGTCGAAAAAAGCACGGTCCCAGTTAAAGCGGCCGAAATTATTATGAAAATTTTACGCGCGAATACAAAACCTGGTGTGGAGTACCAGATTTTGTCCAATCCAGAGTTTTTGGCTGAAGGTACAGCGATAGTTGATTTGGTTGAGGCTGAACGGGTTTTGATAGGTGGGGAAGAGACAAAGGAAGGTCAGAAAGCTATTCGGGAACTATGCTGGGTGTACGAGCATTGGATACCTGCTAAAAATATATTAACGACCAATACTTGGAGTTCAGAACTGTCAAAGTTAGCGGCTAATGCGTTCCTAGCTCAAAGAATCTCAAGTATCAACTCCTTGTCTGCTGTATGTGAAGTCACAGGTGCTGATGTCTCCGAAGTAGCAAGAGCGGTAGGTCGCGACTCCCGTATCGGTCCAAAATTCCTAGAAGCATCAATAGGTTTTGGCGGAAGCTGCTTTCAAAAAGACATTCTAAACTTGATCTATCTATCTGAATGCTTAAACTTACCAGAAGTAGCAGCGTACTGGCAGCAAGTGGTCAATCTAAACGACTACCAGAAAACCCGTTTCACGCGAAAAGTCATCGAATCGTTATTCAACACAGTCACGGATAAAAAGATTGCCATTCTAGGGTTTTCGTTTAAAAAGAACACGGGTGACACTCGTGAATCCCCAGCTATTTATGTATCGAGTACGTTATTAGATGAAGGTGCGAAATTGCACGTGTACGATCCAAAAGTGGAGCACGATCAGATATTTTTTGAATTAACGCATCCGTTGATGACAAGTGAACCGGAAAGGGTACGGAAGAATATCGAAATACACAGCTCGGCGTATTCCGCTGTTTCTGGAGCGCACGCTATAGTTTTGTGTACAGAATGGGACGAATTTAAACATCTAGACTTCAAGAAGATCTATGAAGTAATGATGAAGCCCGCATATATATTCGATGGTAGAAAGATTTTGGATCATGAAGCGTTATTGAATATTGGTTTCCACGTGCAGACGATTGGGAAAAGGCTGTCTAGGACGAGCAGTATTCGAGCACAGGGTAGTCAGACTTTGCCCTAGCATTAAGGATAATGTAAGTATAAACTTTTATTAGCTTTTGCTAGCTCACAACATTGGAGCTGATTCTGTAGTGCACAATCTCTAAACTAAACTAAAATGATAGCATTAAAAATATTGCTAACCCTTTCTTTCATAATTCTTCTTCTTTTTTTCTTTAAATCTCTTCTTTCTTTAATAATACTCCCTGCGGAAAGGGACAGAACTAGATTTAAAGCTGTCATTTTAGTTTAGAGATTGTGTTATATGGAATTGGCCTCAAAGTCTGAGCTAATTTAAAATCCTACAAGAATACATCATTGTTCTGGTGATAAAAAGTATCCTATATTCTCCCAATAATATTTCATTTCATTCATTCAAATTGTTTGACTGTTGCTTACACAGTAAAATATTTTACTTAAATATTTTAATAATTTTACACTTTTTTACAGTGTTTATGAAATGGTTTGATTTATTTTAATGTGTGGTCCCCTGCAGATAAAAACCTCCTCCATCCTTTTCCATTTTTGTCTACTGGTAGCAATACACATCCAATTTTTTCCTGCTGTATTAATGATATCATCAGCCCATTTTTTTCTCTGTCTTCCATTTGACTGCATCACTTATCATAAGGTTAAATTGCAGTCAAGGGCTAAATAATTGTAGTGGATAAAAAAATTTGCATTATAACTCAGCTTCTACATAATGATAGTTTTAAAGTTACTAAATCAGTACTGCTTTCTGTGTGGTTGGTAAATTTAAAGATAAATTAATGATAATTTCCGTTCTATTGTCAACTTCCTGACTGATACTCTATTTTAAATTGATGCAAACCATTGATAACAAATTACAATACTTACCAAGTATTGTTATTTTTTCCCTTTGACGTCCTTTGATGCAATAAATTTATACTAGGTACTATCCCAAGTGTGTTTTAAAAAAGAGCAACTGCTGAGTGTCTTGCCGGCTCTTCTCAGCAGAATCTACTTTCCGAACCGGTGGTAGAGTTAAAACATGACGTAACATAAACATAAACTAGAGAGGCGATGCCCGCGACTTCGTCCGCGTGGAATAAGTTTTTTAAATTCCCACGGGAACTACTCAATTTTCCGGGATAAAAAGTAGCCTATGTCACTCTCCACTCTCCAGGTCCTCAACTATACCCATGCAAAAAATCACGTCGATCCGTTTCTCCGTTGCAGCGTGATTGGAGGACAAACCAACAAACCAATAAACCAACAAACAAACACACTTTCGCATTTATAATATTATTAAGTAAGTATGATGGAATATGGATGCGATAGTGGCTCTTACGCCTTCGGTTGAAGAGATGGGCCATGAAAGCGTGACATACAAATTGACATTCGCATCCATACTAATATTATAAATGTAAAAGTTTGTCTGTCTGCTACGCTTTAAAGACCCAACTTTTCAACCGATTTTGATGAAATTTGGTATTTTAAGGGATAGGTTACCCGGGAAGGACAATATATTATGTACCTATATGCTACTTTTTATCTCGGAAAATTAAGTTCCCGCGGGAATCAAAAAAAATTTATCCACGTATACGAAGTCGCGGACATCATCTAGTTTATAATACTAGTATGTTGTCCCGGGTTCGATTTTCGGCTAGATCATACGCAGTATTTTGGCTGAGATCACGTTTCACGGAAAATGTATATAAAACATAGATGTCGTGACGTCCGGCAGTGTAGCAATTGGCCTCAGTATAATTGGCTATTTCCTCTAAAATAATGTAATATTTCATCTCCACTTCAATGTAACTAACTAACTGCTTACTTACCTACTTAGCATGTTCTCGAAAACACTAATAAAACTAATGGCAAATACTAAGTAATATTATAAATGCTAGTTAGTGTGTTTTATAGGTGGTTAATATAACACGTAACGCAATATGATAACGCGTTATTGTTCCTTAACGGGATAACGAGTTATGTGAGGAGCCGCCATGACGTTACGGCGTTATGAATATCACGCGATCGCGCGCGGTGCCTCGTAATGAGTTGTAACGTAATAACACTAATAACGTTGTAACGGCGACCGCCTGTCGGTAGCGCGCTGCCGCTGGCCGATGGTTATATTGGTTGGTCTCGCGTAACGCGCTGTTGTGAGTGAACGTCACCGTTGCGTGTTACGAAATTTAGCTTGTTGCAAGACATATCGCGCCTGCCGGCCGCCCACACGTTTTCTTAATTCTTATAACAAGCGCGTTATAACATAGCGTATTTAAAAGCATGTTAAAAATTTATAGTTTATAGTCCGTAGCGTGTTATGGATTTATAACAGTTTTGAACAACTCTAGTGTGTTTGCTTGTTGTCCTTCTATCACGCCGCAACGGAGCAACGGATTGACGTGATTTTATGCATGGGTATAGTTGATTTATTTAATCGTATGGCGTTTACATACTCGTATAGGCGTTTTTATAAAAAGAACGTTTATTTCGCCTGCAAGTTCGTCGCTTGTTTAACACCACCCAGGGGACACGTGCAGGGGGGTAGAAGGTAGTTCCTGCGGACGTGAGCGACGGGGCATTCCCCTGAAGCCTCCCACCAGGCCAGACCAGGGAAAATTCAGAAATTATAAATTCCCAACTTGCCCATGCCGTTAATCGAACCCGGGACCTCCGCACGTTAAGACAACACTGCGCCACGGAGGTCGTCCTTGATAGCTCCACGCGTTCACGAGAAATAAGGTGGTTGACAGACAGACAGATAGACGGACAACGAAGTGATGATATACATATACTGGTTTAAATTTATTTGATTCCCGCGAGAACTCTTTAATTTTCACAGATAAAAAGTAGCCTATGTCACTCTCCAAGTCCTCAACTATACCCATGCCAAAAATCACGTCGATCCGTTGCTCCGTTGCGGAGTGATTGAAGGACAAACCAACAAACCAACAAACCAACAAAAGAACACACTTTCGCATTTATAATATTAGTATGATAAGGGTCCCTTTTTTCCTCTTGAGGTACGGAACTCCAAACAACAGCATGATCCATGGTTAAGATATGTGTTGTATGACGTTATATCGATGTGGGTAGGTAGATAGAGGTACGTCATCTCACGTTTTTTTTTAATTATTGCAAAGCAGTAATTTGTTGAGTTAAATTTCATCTTAACTTATCGTGAGTCATTAATAACTACTAGGTGATGCCCGCGAGTTCGTCCGCGTGGCTTAAGGTTTTGACTCCCGCGGGAACTCTTTAATTTTCCGGGATAACCAGTAGCCTATGTCCCTTCCCGGAATACAGCAATCGGATGAATAGATGAGTCGTGAAACAGCAGACAGATAGACACACTTTCGCATTTATAATATTAGTATGGATCAGTAATTGACCGAACGAAGCGAAGGTCTCTGAGTCTACTTGGGTGAATTGGCACTTGTCCGTCCGTCCGTCCGTCTGTCAGAGCCTTATAACTTCTGAATTACTGAACGTAATTACTTCAAATTTAAATATAATATGTAAACCGATGGCCTCCCGCCGAATATGGCTTAAAAAGTTATAAAAATCTTTATTTCAGGGGGGCTCTCATAGAAGCGAATGCGAAGTAAAATATTTTTTATAGCGTTACATAGGGTTGCGGTATATATCATTTTAAAGATAATTAGGAATAGAGTCCAAAAATATTTTTTTTTTAATTTTTCTCCTAAAATTGACGAAATGGGGGGCTTTCAAAGTGGAGATTTTCTAACGTCCAAAGTTGACCTCAGAACTCTAAATTTTCTGAAAGGCTGAGCCTCAAACTTATCAATTATTTGAATTATATCCTGTACTTGAACAACAAATACTAAAATTAGAAAAATATTATAAGGAAACGAAATTATTTAATTTTTAATGTGCTTCAGTATTATTACCAGAACTTCACAATGATGTCAATAGATGGCGATCTGTACAAGTTTATGGATACCGCGAGGTATCAGTTCGGGGCGAACCACTAGTTTATTTAGTTAAAATTCATCTTAACTTATAGTGAGTCATCTAAAGCGATTAACTTTGGAGAGTGTGCTCAGGAACTTTTCCACCTTGTTCCCCCTTCACCGTTCTACCACAGAACAGCAAGAAACCGTTTGCGTTGGCATGCTTATGTGGTTGACGTCCAGTCAGCCCGAACGAAACGGTTCTGCTCTACGTTTCTGATTCGAACCGCCAGGATGTGGAATGCCCTTCCAGCACATGTATTCCCTGCCACGTATAACTTAAGTACCTTCAAGGCAAGAGTGAATAGGCATCTTCTAGGCAAGCGCGCTCCAACCTAGACCTCATCATTGCTTTTCATAATCATGTTTTTTTTATCCACTACAAGTTAGCCCTTGACTGCCATCTCACCTGATGGTAAGTGATGATGCAGTCTAAGATGGTAGCGGGCTAACCTGTTAGGGGCATGGCAGTTATATTAAACCCATACCCCTTGTTTCTACACGGCATCGTACCAGAACCCTAAATCTCTTGGCGGTACGTCTTTGCTGGTAGGGTGGTAACTAGCCACAGCCGAAGCCTCCCACCAGACCACCATCACTACAGCCCAGTAACGTACCACTGCTGGGCACAGGCCTCCACTCTCATAGGAGAGAGGGAACTAGAGCTTAGACCCACCACGCTGCTCCAATGCGGATTGGCGGGAATGTGGAATGTGGAATTAAAAAAAGTATGGATGTGGCCCCAGATGTCGTCACAGTGACGTCACCATATCAGTGCAACGAACAGTCAATATAATCGATTTCTCTTGTTAATTGCTAATTAGTAATTAGCATCGCTTTCGGAACAATGGGTTTTACGAGCATTGCATTATCTGTTAATTCTGTAATATGCATGCATGAGATAAGGTAGCTAACTATTTACGTTTGCTTGAAGTGAAAATTCTTTGGAATCGTGATTTGAAAATTCAATGAAACGAAAAAGCGAAACCAAAATGAGACAAACATATTCATGATAGGATTTAGCCTGCGAGAGAATGAGATAGAATGCAAGTTACATTTATCTAATTATCTCGTAGGCTACTTTTTTGAAGTTTCACTTTTACCGTGTGTGAATTGCACACACACACTTTTTTAACTTTTTTTTAAATGAAAAGAGCAAACTGTTCTCGTACCGAGTACAGTTTTCCGAACCGGTGGTAGAGTTACTTATCTTAAGTGACACAAGTTGTCCCACGTTACGTACCTACAGTTGACTTCCCTGGCGCAGTGTTGAGCGCTGTTGCCTTAACGTGCGGAGGCCCCGGGTTCGATTCCCGGCAGAGACAATTAAGGAATTTATAAATACTGATTTTTCTCTGGTCTGGCCTGGTGGGAGGCTTCGGCCGTGGCTAGTTACCACCCTACCTGCAAAGACATACCGCCAAGCGATTTAGCGGTCCGGTACGATGCCGTGTAGAAACCGACTAGGGGTATGGGTTTAATATAACCGCCATACCCCTAACAGGTTAGCCCGCTACCATATTAGACTGCATCATCACTTACTATCAGGTGAGATCGCAGCCAAGGGCTAACTTGTGGGTATTGGTACCAGAATTTTCAAGATCGGTTCAGTAGATCCAGAGATTACCCCCTACAACCTCACAAACTTTACCTCTTTATAAAGTATAGTCTTTAAGTTTGTAAAGTATAGAATAACTACAATCCACATAATAGTGCATATTATGTACAGAATACAGACTAAAGGTTAAAAGATTTTTGAAAAAAAAAGGATCACAAAAAGGGATACAGAGACAGACCAGACGTCGCGTCGGTTGCGCCATCTGTTTTTCTTTTTTAGGGTTCCGTAGCCAAATTTGGCAAAAACGGAACCCTTATAGATTCGTCATGTCTGTCTGTCTGTCTGTGTGTCCGTCCGTATGTCACAGCCACTTTTTTCCGAAACTATAAGAACTATACTGTTGAAACTTGGTAAGTAGATGTATTCTGTGAACCGCATTAAGATTTTCACACAAAACTAGAAAAAAAACAATAAATTTTGGGGGTCCCCATACTTAGAACTGAAACTCAAAAAATTTTTTTTCATCAAACCCATACGTGTGGGGTATATATGGATAGGTCTTCAAAAATGATATTGAGGTTTCTAATATCATTTTTTTCTAAACTGAATAGTTTGCCCGAGAGACGCTTCCAAAGTGGTAAAATGTGTGTCCCCCCCCCTGTAACTTCTAAAATAAGAGAATGATAAAACTAAAAAAAATATATGATGTAGGTACATTATCATGCAAACTTCCACCGAAAATTAGTTTGAACGAGATCTAGTAAGTACTTAGTTTTGTTTTAATAATTTAAAACTTACTACAGGTTTGTACGGAACCCTCGGTGCGCGAGTCCGATTCGCACTTGGCCGGTTTTTTTGTCATTTCCGCCGCCCAAAATATCTTAGGGCTCCTGTAAAAAACAACGATTCCTGCTGCCTGGTTGGTCTGGTCACTAGTGGTTAGCATATTCGACTTCGGGTGACGAGGTTACGCGTTCCCGGGTACGCATCTCTATGTATATAATACATTGAGATGCGCGATCGTTGTTTCAATCAAAGGTCCATAGATCATAATCAATAGCGATCAGTTTATTATTATCATCGCAAGCGAAATGCGCATGAGCAAGGCGAATAGACAACCTTCGCGGCTAATATTACGTGCCGCCGTGACGTCTTCACACTGCACACTTGGGACGCTGCGTTTTTTAGCGGGCGTTTTTTAAATCGCCCCGACAGCGGTATCCATTCCCCGACCGGTCATAATTAACAATTTACCAATCCAATTAGATGAAAAATTATTTTATTAAAACTACTTACTGAGTTAATTTGAGTGAAAGAAATAATGGATAAATTAATGAAGAGAATTCATTAATTATTATTATTTATAACAGTGCTAAATGTAATGTATCAAATAAATATTATAAATGCGAAAGTTTGGATGGATGGATGTATGGATGTATGTTTGTTACTCAATCACGCTCCAACGGATGAACGGATCTGGATGAAATTTGGCACAGAGATAGATTATAGTCTGGAATAGCACATAGGCTACTTTTTATCCCGGAAAATTAAAGAGTTCCCGCGGGAATCGAAAAACCTCAATCCACGCGGACGAAGTCGCGGGCATCAGCTAGTAAGTTATATATAATATTACTAGCTGATGTCCGCGACTTCGTCCGCGTGGATGAGGTTTTTCGGTTCCCGCGGGAACTCTTTAATTTTCCGGGATAAAAAGTAGCCTATGTGCTATTCCAGACTATAATCTATCTCTGTGCCAAATTTCATCCAGATCCGTTCATCCGTTGGAGCGTGATTGAGTAACAAACATACATCCATACATCCAAACTTTCGCATCAAATAAATATTATAAATGCGAAAGTTTGGATGGATGGATGTATGTATGGATGTATGTTTGTTACTCAATCACGCCCCAACGGCTGAACCGATCTGGATGAAATTTGGCACAGAGATAGATTATAGTCTGGAATAACACATAGGCTACTTTTTATCCCGGAAAATTAAGGAGTTCCCGCGGGAACCGAAAAACCTCGATCCACGCGGACGAAGTCGCGGGCATCAGCTAGTTTATAATATTTATTTGATAAACGCGCAAGTTTGTAAGTATTTTTTTTTTTTTTTAAATGTATAGGCCAGCGCTTGGCTGCAATCAGACTTGCTTGCAAGTGGTGATGCAGCCTAAGGTGGAGCGCGCTTGCCTAGAAGATGCCTATTCACTCTTGATTTGAAGGTACCTATATTAAAAGAGGAGGGGAAAACGGAAGCCGGAAGGGCATTCCATATCCTAGCGGTTCGAATTAGAAACGAGGAAGCAAATCGCTTCGTACGAGCCCGCGGAATTTCGACTGCGTAAGGGTGCAGACCTTGTCGATGCCTTGCGGTTCGATAATAAAAAGGTGACGGAGGAACCAGATCGAACAGTTCTTGGGCACACTCTCCGAAATATATCCTGTAGAATACCGACAGACAGGCAACTTTGCGCCTATGTTCCAAGCTTTGCAGCTTCGAACTGACCAGCGCTTTGTTACCAATAAGTCTCCTGGCGCGACGATCCACCGAATCCAATGCATCAAGCTGGTACTTGGCAGAGCCATCCCATAAATGGCTGCAGTACTCCATGCACGATCGAACTTGTGCTTGGTACAGTATAAGAAGCTGTTCCGGCGTGAAGTACCGCTTGACTTTGTTGAGGATGCCAAGTTTCTTGCCAGCTGTTTTTGCCTTGGATTCGATGCATTGTCCAAAGTTGAGATTGGACGATATGTTGATACCGAGGAGCTCGACACTGTCGGTAATTGGAACGGATATATTTCGGAAAGTCGGAGTGATTGGGAATGAAATCCGTTTCGCGGTGAATAGACACGCTTGCGTTTTGGTAGAATTAAACTTGACGAGATTGGCGTCACCCCAGTCGGACACCTCCTTCAAGGTCAAATTGACTCGTTCTACCAAAGCCTCTCTGTGCTTAAGAATCTCAGCTCCAATGGCACGGGGACCGGACATGTATCTCTCTGTGTGTAAGTATGGATGTTTGTTACTCTTTCACGCCAGAACGGCTTGACGGATCTGGATGAAATTTCGCACAGAGGTAGATTATAGTCTGGAAAAACACATAGGGTACTTTTAATCCCGAAAAATAAAAGAGTTCCCGCGGGTACCAAAAAACCATGCTATCCATGCGGACGAAGTCGCGGGCATCAGCTAGTAAGTTATAATACCTAACAATTTGCACACTATTATATGGTAGAATATGCAAGGGAAATAAGTACTATTTTGAGACCTATATCTGTACCCATATTCTTGCAATTATTTTTTTATAGCCGTTTAATATAACTGCCATACATCTAACAGTTTACCCGTTGGCACTACGTGAGCGACAACCGCGACACCGCGACTCGATACGACGCGACGTGGCAGTTTCATAAGTAGCTGACCCTTCACGTGGCCTACGTTGTCGCGTAGACAAGTTTGTCATTTTCTATGGCGTCGTACCGCGACGCGTCGCTTCTATGGCTCACCTAGGACAACGGGTTAGCCCTTCCAGCTTAGACAGTATCATCATTCATCATTTACCACTAGGCGAGATCGCAGTCAAATTGAATAAAAGGCATCGACAAGGTGTGCACCCTTACGCAGTCGAAAGTCCGCGACTCGTACGAAGCGATTTGCTTCCTCATTCCTAATTCGAACCGCTATGATATGGAATGCCCTTCCGGCTTCCGTTTTCCCCTCCTCTTTTAATATAGGTACCTTTAAATTAAGTGTGAATTTAAGCATCTTCTAGGCAAGCTCGCTCCACCTTCGGCTGCATCACCACTTGCAAGCAGGTCTGATTGCAGCCAAGCGCTATAGCCATACTTCATACTAATATTATAAATGCGAAAGTGTGTTTGTTTGTCCTTCAATCACGCTGCAACGGAGCAACGAATCGCCCTGATTTTTAGCATGGGTATAGTTGAGGACGTGGAGTATAGTAGTGACATAGGCTACTTTTTTTCCCGGAAAATTAAGGAGTTAAAAAAACATACACCACGCGGACGAAGTCGTGGGCATCAGCACAATATTCAAAAAAAAAGTTTTTCAAAAAGGCACTGAAATCGCGCGTTTCGCCCGCTAATGTTTGCGGTCTTTATTTGCAAAGTTTCGACTACCTGTGGGCTGTGAATAAGCCAAGCCAAGAATGTCGTGTCCCTTTATTAATAATTAGACACCCAAAACAAAGATGGCTGACCCTTGTGTTGTGTCAATATGATAACATCATCAATTAATTAGTATAGTTGTATGTTAGATTCCGCATATATTTTCGGCCATGACACTAATGTTGAACGCACGTCTCAGATGTTATAAAGGCGTTTCAGACTTACGGCGTTTTGCTTATAAAAACCGGCCAAGTGCGTGTTGGACCACGAGAAGAGTAGGGTTCCGTATTTGCCCGAAACAATATGATATGCGGGCATTTTATACGTTTTTTAAAAATTAAATTTAACAGTATTATCAGTAATGGTTTACATTTTGATGTGGTGTTATCAAAAATTCATACGAATTTTACAGAATTTTAATAAAAATGTATTTAGCACACCACAGTGCAAATTTTAATTACAAATTATGACACAGCTATAAATACACACTGTACGCTTATATAATTAAACTACTAAATAAATAAATCGTTTATTTTCTTATGATGCTAAACGTTAAAATTAAAGTTAAAATTGCTTATGATGCTTTGCTTATTACTACATGATGCCCGCGAACTCTTCAATTTTCCGGAATAAAAAATGCCCTATGTCCTTCCCCGGGATGTAACCTATCTCTGTACCAAATTTCATCAAAATCGGTTGAGTAGTTGGGCTGTGAAAGCGTAGCAAACAGACAGACAGACACACTTTCGCATTTATAATATTAGTATGGATATTAGTACGGATAATGTTGGTCGACTCTTAAAAACTCTAAAATACTCTAATACTCTATACTCTTACTCGTAAACTTGTAAATTCTACTTAGCTGTGATAGTTTTACTTTTAAATTCATTATCATACTAATATTATGAATGCGAAATTGTTTGTTTGTTGGTTTGTCCTTCAAGCACGCCGCAACGGATCGATGTGATTTGCATGCTTATAGTTGAGGACCTGGAGAGTGACATAGGCTACTTCTTATCCCGGAATATTAAGGAGTTCCCGCGGGAATTAAAAAAAACTTATTGCACGCCGACGAAGTCGCGGGTTTCGTATAAATGACAGCTACTGCACCGTAACGATCAGTAACAATGATGGCATTCCGAACTAGTGGTAGATTCACTCGACGATTCAAAAGCACTTTTAATAAGTTTATTTGAATAAAAAAATATGAGATTGAGTTATTGATGCAGGTTCTACATAGGGTTCGACCCACTGTATAGATTTACACTGTGATATTATTAACAACAAACAATATTATTTTTGGTGTATAGATAACAAAATATTGTTTTTCCCATTTCCTGAAATCTATTACTTGACTATGTATTTCTATTTCATGTATTTTAGTAATACAGGAAACGATTGTTATCTATATATGCATGAATTGTATTAAAAACAAACTGAAAGTTTAGATAAGTACCGCTCTTATCAGCGAATGCGCGTTTGGACATTTCCCTATTGATAAAAATATACATTAGTTTTTAATCTACATCATGTCATGTATGTACGTACAACGCTACAATGCAAAATACATCGTGTATTTTTTTACATGATTAGATTTTAATATTATCTATAAGTAATATTACTTTATATCATACTTGCTCAGTAACTAGGGATTACTATGGTGGAAAGTCTCCTTGTAAGTTGGTGTTTGCAATTCAAGGCAACATTACGTCGCACTATGCTTGAATTGTAATGTTCACATTACAGTTCAAGCTATGCAAAACTCCTTGGTAAACAATCTCTTTTCTTATAAAATGGTAAGAAAACTTTTTACTGAAAAAAAAACACTGAACATGGCGGCATTTAATTTCCATACATTTCAAACTATGCAAAACTCCTTGGAACTCAGAGCCGTAAAAAAAAATGGAAAACTATTTACGAAAAAACAATGGAAATGGCGGCATTTCATTTGATCTGAAAGTTTGTGAAGTTTGTTCGTAAAGTGATTTGCATTACCAATGTTTTATTTACCTCGCAAGAATGATATAAAGTAGAATGCTTACCTCGGTTGCAAGTAGCTATTACACCCTCGAAACTATATTCACCCTCGCTCGCTGCGCTCGCTCGTGTGACTAAATATCTCGGGTGCACGCGATCCATTAGCGCCCTATGCGAGCTGCGCTCGCACTGGCGCCAAATTGGATCTTGTTCTGTAATAGCTTACTTACGTCCCTTGTGTAACAATCTACTATTAATATTATTAGTATTAGTTTAATATTACTTTAGTATTTTAGTACTTATTATTAGTAACTAGCTGATGCCCGCGGGAACTCCTTAATTTTCCGGGATAAAAAGTAGCCTATGTCACTCTCCAGGTCCTCAACTATACCCATGCCAAAAATCACGTCAATCCGTTGCTCCGTTGCGGCGTGATTGAAGGACAAACGAACAAACCAACAAACACTTCACTGCACTTTCGCATTTATAATATTAAGTATAATTTAACATTATGACACCACTAAAGGCACCAAAGAAAAATATGCTGTCAGGAAAAAGCTTTGATTATACACTCGGCGTCAAAAAAATCGCACCTTTCAAAAAATCGACTTCAAACAACTGTAAACCTTATTTGACATCAATAATAAGGGTCATGTTGGATATCATTTGAAAGGCGATGAAATGGAGAGCACAAAAACAATTCAATTTATTATTTTTCTTTTATTGGAAAAGCAGAAAAAAAATAAGTATATAAAACAGTAAAAGTCCTTAATTAAGCCTTAATTTAAAACAGATTAATTACACAAAAAAGAATACAAAAATGATCTTAAAACTAATCTAAAATCTAGTGTTACCCCCCCTTGCCCTGATGACGGCTTCCATACGATCCCTCATGGATCTTACCAATTTTAAAATTTCTTCTTGAGGGATAGTGTCCCATTCCTCAATAACGGCATCTTTGAGTTCCTGGAGAGTCGTAGGAGCGGGATCACGAGACCGAACCTTGCGTTTTAAATGGTCCCATAGGTGCTCAATCGGGTTCAGGTCTGGACTTCTCGCTGGCCACTGCATGACAGAGATCCCAACCTCTTGAAGGTAGTCGCGCACAATAATTGCAGTGTGAGCGCGAGCGTTGTCATGCATCAACGTGAACCCCTCGCCAACAAAACTGGCATAGGGGACCACATGGTCTTCCAGGATCTCTGTGATGTACCGGTGAGCAGTCAGCGACCCTTGCCCGCGAGCACCTCGAGCCCGGGAGACGCAAACAAGGTCGGTTTTGCCGTCGGCCGACATGCCGCCCCAGAACATACAAGAACCGCCTCCATATTCCACCGTCTCCTGGATGCAGGCTTGGGCGAAACGTTCACCCTGTCTTCTGTACACTCTTTTGCGTCTGTCGTTGCAGAAAAGGCACACTCTCGTCTCGTCTGAGAAGAGAACAGCTTTCCATTGTTCGAGGGTCCAATTGACGTGTTCGCGAGCGAATTGCAAGCGGGCTCGCCGATGCTCTGCGGTCAATTTTGGACCTGTAGCAGCTCTTCGCGCCGCTATTTTCCTCTCCCCCAGTCTTCGTCTAACCGTAGACACACTCACGGTTCTTCTGTTAGCTGTCTGGAGCTGCTGTCGCAACTCAACAGCATTTAAGAAGCGATTTCTCAAAGACGTCGATACGATGAATCGGTCGTCTCCCTCCGAGGTGCAGCTACGTCTACCAGACCCATGTCTTCGGACGTAGCCACCGGTCTCCAGGAAACGCTGGTACACTCTTCGAACCGAAAAACGGCTCAAGTTGAGTTGCCGAGCGACATCACACTGCCGCATGCCTGATTGCAGTAGTACAATCACTTGGGCGGCCTCATCGACAGTGGTATCCATTTTCAAGGGTGTTTTTCTTGGGAATGAGCTTCTCGTGTGTCCACTTCAACGGTTGGATAGCGAATGATCCCGATTGAACCTGTATTGACCCTTTTATACCTACAAAAGGTAGCGCAACTAGCGGCTGTTTTAAGGAGCAAAATTGTAGGTGTTTTCTTCTTCTTTTTTTGTGCTCTTCCAGTAAAAGAAAAATAATCAATTGAATTGTTTTTGTACTCTCCATTTCATCGCCTTTCAAATGATATCCAAAATGAACCTCATTATTGATGTCAAATAAGGTCCAAAGTTGTTTGAAGTAGATTTTTTGAAAGGTGCGATTTTTTTGACGCCGAGTGTATATACATATAAGTATATAGGAGAGGAAAAAAATACGACCAAAGAAAAAAATATTTTTGAAGTGAAACTTTTTTAGAATCGTTGAGACAAACCTGTAGTAAGTTTTACGATTTATGACGTATTAAAAACAAGACGAAATGAACCGCAAAACTAACTTTGTTTGTAGAGGTTTATTGTTAATATCAAAAAATTACGTTTGTTGTATGGGAGCCCCCCTTTAATATTTACTTTATTGATATTTAATTATTTATTTTGAAAGGTAATATACAAGTTAATATTCTGTGAAAATTTGAACCGTCTACCTGTTACCGTTTTTAATATTGAGCAAAAAAATACGAAAAAAACACGTTTATTGTATGGGCACCCCCCTTAATATATATATTTTTTTAATTTTTAGTATTTGTTGTTATAGCGGCAACGGAAATACATCATTTGTGAAAATTTCAGCTTTCTAGCTATCACGGTTTATGAGATACAGCCTGGAGACAGACAGACAGCGGAGTCTTAGTAATAGGGTCCCGTTTTCACCCTTTGGGTACGTAACCCTAAAAAGTGACCAAATAGATACAAAGATATTCATTAAACGATTTAGCCTGCGAGAGAATGAGATAGAATACAAGTTATATTTATCTCATTATCTCGTAGTCTACTTTTCTGCCGTGTGTGAATTGCACACACACACTTTTTTTTGTTAATATTTTGTTCATTTTTTCGTTCATTTTCGTAGAAAATGCATGGATAAAATGACCGATCTTTTATCGTAGCAAATAAATCAAATCATCAGATCTTTTATCAAGAAATAAATCGTTTTACAACTGAAAATCAAATAAGTTTTTCTATTGTATTCTAGCACTAGTTAAGTAATTTTATGAACATTGAACGATACTTAAATGAGTCGTAAAAATTGATTCATAAATCTTTTTATTATGCCTTTAATTTTTTTACGATAAAAATTTACTATCTGTTTACGAATCATGACAATCAAATAATATCGAATTAATATCTAGGATTGATATCGATTTATGGTTGCATATATTCATCTTTCGCCTTTATAATATCTTTATTAATATTATAAACTAGCTGGTGCCCGCGACTTCGTCCGCGTGAAATAAGTTTTTTTAATTCCCACGGGAACTCCTTAATTTTCCGGGATAAAAAGTAACCTATGTCACTCCCCAGGTCCTCAATTATACCAAATGCAAAAAGTCGCTCCGTTGCTCTGTTGCAGCGTGATTGAAGAACAAGCCAACAAACAAACACACTTTCGCATTTATAATACCAATGATTAATAATTTTTATAAATCTGTAAGCTTGTATGTTTGTTTGTTTGTTTCTCCTTCACGCCATAATGACTAAACCGATTTGGCTATAATTTTAAATAGAGATAGGCTTATAACCGGAATTAACACATAGGCTACATTTTATCGCGGAAAATTGCGGAGCGAGCGGAAAAGGACCTTAATCGACGCGGACGAAGTCGCGGGCATCATCTATATACTAGTATATCAAAGCCTTTTAGATTAGCCTATACTATTTTATAACTTTGCCTGTCTATAGCGGGCTAATTAATTATTAAAGACGCAAATAAACTGTGAGCATTTAGAAAGTTCCAAGGTATTTATTGAAAATAAATGTTTCTTTTTTCTAATAATTTTTTTTCTTTATTTTACAGGTAACCAATAATAATTGTGAAAAAAAGTCTGAGAGAAGATACATCGAAAATGAAGAAAATAAAAGCCAATTTCGGTGAACATTAATTAATTATATCGTTTTATCACGCTAAAAGTATTCAAACTAAAACGATCAAAATATACAAACGCTATAGCAATGAAAAAATTTAAAGAAACTTGATACCTTTGTGCACAAGTGATCATAAATAATTTATTATACACGTTTCCTGTTACTTTCATATTTTTAATGTTTCCACTTTATAGCTTGAGTAATAGTATAAAACTATCTAAATCTTAGTATATAATAATCATTCCAAAAAAAAAGATTTTGACCAAAATGATACTTCGGATCGCTTACCATCCATCCATCCATCCATCCATCAGCCTTTATGCATCCACTGCATTCCTTTTCGAGAGCGCGCCAACAAAACCGTATGTGCACCAAGGTATCGAATTTTTAAAAAATTATATTATTTTATTAACTGGCTCTGGGTTTCAGCCTTTCTGAGAATAATATTTAAGTTTGTCACAGATACATCAATCAAAATGTTTCAAAATTGAACAAAACTTTTTAAGTAATTGTTTTTATTATTGTTATATGAAATAAAGCAAGAAAATACATTAGTAAAAAACATAACTTTTTATAAGAACAATTTTTAAATACCGACCGATCAAAAATTTGCTTCATTACTTGACAAAATATTTTATTTTAATGAATTGAAGTATTTACTTTATAGACTTAGATATACATACCTACCTTTATTAAAGTAAACCATTATAGTTTATGTTAGTTATGTTCCTTGCGTAATTATTAAAAATAAAAAAAATAAAAAAAACTACTACTACTGTTACATATAAATAGCGAATATTATTTAAGTATTAATTTTCATATTATTTTTTAGTACTTGACCGGTTTTTATCGATATATGGTAAGTATATTATTTATTCTTGATCAAAATAAATTATACTTGTACATAAACATTAGGTAACTTATGTTTTGGGCTTGGGATTATTTAAAAATAAAACAATATGTACTGTACTGCCATAATTTTAAGTTTTTTATGTTGCTTCTAAGATAGTTTTTTTTTTACAATGTTCCTTAAACACTGGTCGACTTTTGAATTTTATGTTTAATTTTAAACTTTCTCAAATAATTATATCTAACTTTATTTTTTATATTCTTAAGAGTATTGTAACAAATCCAGGGAATATATTTTGTTACTTTTCGAGTAAAAAAAAATAAATACGGTGGGCGGTGGCGTACTGATCTGGAAAATTTTGTGGAAAACATAGAAGAAGGAACCTCTAGAATCAGGGTCAGCCTGTAACCGAAAGGGATAGGTAATACTGAAACACCTCCCAAACGTCATCATTTGTCTGGCACAATAGTATGCATTAGGCACAAAACCCGTGACACGCAGAAAGGGAGAGAAAAACATATTTTTTTCTCATTCTATCTTGTGTAACATCGCAACACTGCATCTCTTTCATGTGGGAGTGAAAAGGAGATATGGCGTCGTCTATATCTTGCTCTGTCTACGGTGGAAAATTTCGTAATTTGACTTAACCTGTCAAATTGTAAAGCCAAGTTTTTCAAAACTTCACTATTTAGCTTGGCTATGGCCATCAAATATATTTTTGAATACGACTCAATCTCACCTTTATGAACTTTTGACATACGGTTGAAATTGGTATGCTTCGTGCGTCACCGCCGTTAAATCTGAGTAGGTGAATGATGATAAGCTTGAGTTGTTATAGAAAGATGCTATGCCGATGTTGATCTAGGCTGCCTTCAGAATAGTATCTAATTTAAGTCAGCCTTAAATTCTAGAAATTTATGGATATTATATATTTTTTTATTTTATTTATTTATTTTTTGTCATGAAAGTTAAAAGTAACATGAACATTTTCATGCATGTTTATTTTTTGGGCAGGGATATTTTGTATTCTAGTTCAAAAATTATCACGAACAATCCAATGATCAAGTACCTAAATAGTGTAAGTTTTCAAGTTAAATACGTGACACAGACTGAAGTTGCGTTTATCTGTGAGAACAATGCCGATTGCATGTGTGAAACGTTCTAGGACATTTTCCACAAGTTACCAACCAATATCACAACATTGCTTCGTTGCTTATATTGGCATATAGATTAATTAATAATGATACTACGAGTATAAGTTATTGAATTTTAATATGGATGTATTTTTTTTTCTTTTTAATTTTGGCTGTAAATGACGGATAACTTAAAAACTTACACTAAGGCCTCGGATGTTTTTATACTAATCTCCTTTTAGATTTTAAGAAATCATATTTCCTTAAAAGTATTATAATTATTATTATTCCTTAATTTAATTAATTAGTTGAGTAGTTTTTATTTCCTGGCATTTAATTTGGTCAAATATTTATTTTAATTGCACCAATTTGAGAGGACAAACTTTGGCAATTATTATTATGTAAGTGTATTAAAAAAACAAGTTTTCAAGGATTATTCCGTAAAACGTGTTTTGAAGGTAAACAACTGACTGCAATAATTTTTATTTTAATAAATCATAGATTTTCTGACATTTCAGTAGACCTAGTCTTTTTTTTGCATAAAATTGTGTTTTCCTATGAAAAATTAAAAACAATAATAAATGTAATAAATGGGTCAATTAAGTTTTTTAGTTAAGATTTAAGAGATTTTAAAATTACATAAGTAGGTTCAAATGCTTTAATAATATATATTTTTTTATTTTTTATATATTTTTTTTATTTTTAACGTTACAGTTTTTTTTACTTTTTTCTGACCCCATTGTCTTCTTGTTTGTACTGGAAGACTCGATGTTGGTATATTAATATTTTTGTAAAATTAAAGCATATATTTATATAATTTTAGCGATTAATTTTATATTTTTGTCATGTCAATGTATCCGAACAAAATAATTATAGGAAATAAACGCAATAATTTTGAACTATTTCTTTTATTTTAATAAACGAGTCCTACCTAGAAAATTGACGACCCGTGGCGCAGTGGAGAGCGCTGATTTGTAAGCGGGAGGTCCCGGGTTCGATCCCAGGCAAGGTAAATTTGGGAATTGACAATTACCTACTGATTTTTCTCTTGTCTGGTTTGGTGGGAGGCTTCGGCCGTGGCTTAGTTACCACCCAACTAGCGAAGACGTTCACGTGCTGCCAAGCGATTTTACGATCCTGTATGATGCCGTGCTGAAGTCGATTACAAGTATGGGTTTTATATAACTGCTATACCCCTAAAAGGTTAGCCCGCTACCATCTTAGACTGCATCATAACTTACCATCAGGTGAGATCGCAGTCAAGGGCTAACTTGTAGCTGAATTTAAAAAAAAAAGGCTTTGTCAGCTTTGCGTTAACGGTTACATTACAATAAAACACCAAAATAATTACAAATTGCTATTTGTTTATTAAAAATTACACGTTTATAAACATCGCCTGCTCGAAATTATCTCAAAAATAACAAATAATTAATTGATTATTTTTTTAATATACAGAAAACATTAAAAAAAATTAATCTTAAATTATTTTAGGCTGCCGCTATCACAACGATTTCCGAAGCCATTATAAAAAAAGTAAAGCGAGTTTATATAAATGTAACATGTTATATATTTTTTGTATTATTTTTATTGTGTTGTAGTATGTGTTTGTTGTTATATAACATCGAATGGAAAGTCATTTCATGACGTTAGATTCATTCATTCATTTGCATTCATGCAAAAACTCAAAGCACAAACCGCTATTGCGATTTCCATTTTAATTTCTTAACGCTTATGGTTATGTGATGTTACAGAATTAAATATCAATACCTTCTGACAACCTATTTTACATTGTATTAAGAATTGTTATATATGCACCTAAAATGTTATATAACATAAAATGTTACATTATATAGACTCACTTTAAAATAATTTTCATAATGGCGTCCGATTTAAAAACAATAATAAATGCTCAATTCTGTGACCGTATGAGTATTAAAAAATAAAATCGTCAAAATAATGTATATATTTACATCCCTAAAAAAACATTTTAAAAATATCATGTTAATATGCCATACAAAATCTAAAATACGACCTTTTTGAGGCATAGCTGATTTAACAGCTACTTAAAATGGATATATTTTAACACATTTGACATGTTACAAGCACTGAAAGGACAATGCGCAAAAATGTATGGAACCTGGTACATCTCATTAGCAATAATAATATGTAAATCGTCGGATAGGTATTTCATAAAAGGCCAATATTTACTATGGCGGCATGCTATTATTCTCAATTTTTTTTAAAATTCATAATAAAAATAATTGCTATTGGGGGTTGAACAACTATGCGCATTTTATTTAGACTCCTATAATGCTATAAATACTACAACGCTTTTAAACATATAGCTTTGATTTGTGTGGCAATGACACGGCCCTGCCATAATCCGAGCAACATATAAATCATACTAATATAATAAATGCGAAAGTGTGTTTGTTTGTTGGTTTGTCCTTCAAGTACGCCGCAACTGAGCAACGGATCGACGTGATTTTTGGCATGGGTATAGTTGAGGACCTGTAGAGTGACATAGGCTACTTTTTATCCCGGAAAATTAAGGAGTTCCCGCGGGAATAACAAAAGACTTAAACCACGCGGACGAATTCGCGAGCATCAGCTAGTGTTATATATAACATCGTCTATGGCAAAAAATGTTATATAACATCGTCTATGGCCTGGAAACGAATACGAGTTTATTAGATTTTTATGAATTAAAACTAACAATGTAATCTATTCCGTAAGCGATTTCATTCAACATTTCCTAAAATTGTAACAAGTCAAATGTTATAATAAAATGTTACATTTGATTCTGCAAGGTGTCAATTCCGCATTTTTTCGGGACTAGAAATTCTTGCAAATAAAAACATATCATATTTCGAACGATAGCGTTGGCAAAGTGTCAAAATCTCTTATTAAAGATAAAAGAGAAAAAGTCGTTATTTTTTTCAGATTTATTGTATCCGGATTTTCGATAATAGATACTTTACATGCGTAGAATTACTATGATTTGAGATCATTTTGAACGACTTAATAAAATACCCAAGAATACAAAAAAAAATCTCTTGGCAACATAATTCTGTAATTCAATACTCGTTTTCGCAAGTGCACTTACAGCCAATCTTTTCGAAATAAGTTAGAAATATATACATCAAACCTTTTTGATAACGCTTCAATCGCATAATAAACATAAAAAAATAATATATTCTAGTTTTCCTTAGAATATAGATAAGTCTTTAGATTTTGTATAAACATAAAATAATATGGCGCGATACGTAAAGGTTCCTGATTACTAATTGTGAACGCACACATTGTATATTTTTTCTTTCACTTTTGTTACATTATGTTATATAACACGGGCTCTGCTTCAGTATAACATTAAAATGCGTTCAGCCGGGGGGACAATAATTGGATTGCATCGCAAGTTTAAACATAGAATAATATTTATTTTGATATGTTCGAAAAACTAACCGTTAAATAAAGTTAGGCATAAATACTCGTTTTCCTTTTAAATCAATAGATAATACGACATTGCGTCAAAAATATAGAACATAAACAATACAAACAAAAGTACTGATTCCAAAAAAAATTCGTTACGTAAAACACAAAAAAAAACTATATGTAAATTAAAGATTATACGATTTATTATACGACAGAGAAATACCAGCTGTAATACAGATAAAAGTACAGAGATTTGTAAAAAAATATGCAGCAGTTAAAAAGTGAAAGCAACTTTTAATAAATTAATTAAACAGACAAAATTATAATATTAACAAAAAACTTTTTTATACCAAATTCGTTGTTGAAAAAGAATCAAACACTTCTATTTGTACTGCTTATAGCTTTACGTATTTGATTTGATGTCCGAAAAAAAAATCATAAATACTTTTCATTACTTTTTAGCTAAGTTCTAATACATATTTTAATACATTCACATTCATTATCATAATATTATTATTTATTACCCTCATTCGATAATTTATTTCCAAACATTCTCATTTCTACGTATACATTCATTTTTTTAAAATTTAAAGTGTGCCCTAATTTTTTAAATAAAGCTGCCCACTTGTTATATTACTTTATGTATTATTACTCATACTAATGTGTACATTATTTTTAATGTGGGACTAAAAAACAATTCGCGGAAAATTAATAAACAATATTCCACGCAAAAATAAATAGTCACTGAGTCATATTTTAAAAAATGACGTTCTAGTTTGATTTAATGATGATCAATATAATAAAAAAAATGTAAAGAAATAATATGCAGGTTATCAAAAAACGTATTTTGGATGTCTCTCAAATAAATGAGAATAAAATGCAACTGATTACGATTGGAGGTGATAAATAAACCCTTTTTTTGATTTCTACCCCCAAAATATGTATTACGCTATTGGGGATGTACGGAATAATAACTATTGTTTACAATATTATGAAAAATATACTCAATCTAATCACTAAATCCGACTCGTCTAGATTCGTATCGAAGATACAAATTGAGGCAGAAAAAACATCAAAAGAATCCTTTTTCAAGTATGTATTAAAAATCTTGTTTTCTTTCATTTTAAGTAACATTTTATACAATTTTAACGGCTTTTTTAGTTTTTAGTTCTTTTGCGGTTCCTACATTAATTTTAAAACCTGTCCATGACTTCGTCATATAATAATTTAACGTGATAAGAATCTTTGTTTGTGTTATAAATTAATTTTGACACATTATATAACATAGTTTGACGTTGTTATATAACATGTAAGGTGTGATTTTTTTAAAATAAAATGTTATACAACCATTTTTTTTAAAACATATTCTATAAGGGTTAGCCCACACTTTAAAAACTTATTATTTTTTGAACGTATATCGATAATTTGGATCGATCGATGATTTTTTAATGTAGTTTTAAATACACAATCCAAAAAACTTGGAACCGACAAAATTTCTCTGGGTTTCGTGAATACAAAACATTTTTTTACCTCAAATTGAACCTGGGACACTTCTTCCTCCATCCATTTATAAATACTATACTACAGCACCTACCTAGCGTACTCTTACCATACGTCGTCTAAGGCGCAACGCATACCGGCAGAGTTGAGTGAAGCTTAGAAGTTAGAGGAGCTTTATTTCCTTGACCATTAAGGCGACTTTAGAGTGTTCTCCGTGTTTTGATTTAATTCATACCAATTTCAACCCTATGTCAATACAATAAAGTCGATATTTGTTAATAAAAAACTGCTTCTCAGCTAAACTCAACTCCGAAAATATACGTCTTACCTATTAGTTAAATATTATTATTATTCTATTCACAAAATACTAAAATACAGTTATTAATTTACACTAAAACTAATACGATTTATTCATAAGAATTCAAAACAGTTTATATTATAATATAGTGATTTTTTTTTTGGAAAGTCTTTAAACCGAATGAGATTTTCAGGAAAAATGGCTTAAATACTTTTTTTTAAATACAATAATACTTATTGACGTTTATTTTTAAGTTATTTAGTAGTATGTTTTCGTGGTTATGTTTTTAGTTTATATTTTATTCGTTATAAATAAAAATATTCTGTATAAAAGTTTATAAGAAGAAATGTAATGAATTTTTATGAATAAATGTACAACTAATAATTTTAATAATAATAAATGTAATATGGCGTCGCTAGTAAACTAATAATTGGCGTCATTTTATTTATTAATATGTAATAATAAAATTAGTTCAATTATTTATGTATGTCACTGTTTAAACAAGTTTTTTTTTTAAATAAAGCTGGAAGTCCACCGACTTTGTACATCCGCAAATAGTTTCAAAGAAATCCAATCTGCTTCTACCCAATATTCATGATTTCACAAAACTTTTTTTAAGTCTATAATACCTACTTTCAAATCAATATCAATTCAGTTAAATTTAAATTAAATTTCCGTAGTTATAAATAAAATATACTAATATAATAATATACAATGATAAAAGTGTAACTTTTTAAACAGAAAAACAAAACATACATATTTATTTTACTTAAATAAATATGTATCACTGGTAAATCGTTTAAAAATACCATGAGAAAAAAAAACAAAAAAAAATATATTTGATGTTTTCGTCAAAACCCGATGGGCGTACAGCTTTATCTTATTAATTTAAATCTCCAAATGCATGCATATTAATTGACTATATATTGATAGTCATGAAATCGGTTTTTTTCAAAAATTACATCATAGGTACAATACCGGACTGTAAATTGACCGTATTAGTACCCTACGCGTCTAATAAAAGATTGCCTGGCGAACCAATCACGCGGCAGCAAAAACTCACTTCATTCTACCTTAAATTACGATAAATCGCCTACCGCGCAAGTACAAGGACGCTTTATCGTGACGCCGTATGATTAATCGCATACGCGTTATTTGTGACCAAGCCTTTATAATATAATACGGCACAGACAAAACTACATGCTATAACTAGTATACAATAACTATAATAACCAGAGACTTTGAGTACAAAAAACTGAACCAATTTAAAACCCACTCCTAACTAATTAAAAAAAAAATCATCTCAATCTCCTTTCAGAATGACAAAGTTATAGTCATACAACCATAGTCACCAAGCTGACCAAATGCGGATTGGCAACTTCGCCCACCTTGGGAGATTACAAAGTTACATAAATACAAGCCATAATCGAATTTGAAAAAAAATCATTTTTTTTTAAATCGTTTAAAATCCTGAAAATCCAATCATGTATTTTTTTAATTAATTTAAATCAAATTATTTCCTTTCTAATCGAAACTTAAAACAAGGAATGCAGTGAATTTGAATTTGGTTCAAGTTTTGGTAACAATCGACTATCAATGGTTGATTTTTTATTGTTCTTAGTACATAAATACGTACGAAATTCCTATAATTTTATTTGGCAGTGACGGACACCTTAGAATTTTGTCCTGAAACAAAAAAAAATGGCATGAGTGTGTATATTTGTCATGAGTACATGCATGATTGTCATGACTCATAAGTGTACTATACGGTTATTGACATGAGTTATGAGTGTATGCACACTCGACGTGAGTGTATGAACAATTTGTTGGCATGAGTGCATGCATAACTCACATGAGTGCATGGACACTTGAATGTTGACAGAATATCTTGGCGCAAAAAGACGAAGAGAGCCGACCCCAAATAATGGGAAAAGGCTAGGAGAAAGAAGAAGTGTTTGCACAAGTAACATAAGTGGATTGATAACATTAGTCTGGACTCTAGATACTTGTTATGAGCGTGTGTACGAGTGTGGATATTTGTCATGAGTGCATGTACAATAAAAATTAGTGTGGATATTCGTCATGAGTGTGTGTACAATGTGTACAATTAACATGAGTGTGGATATTTGTCATGAGTGAGTTTAAAATTGACATGCGTGGTAAATGGTTATGGTAAACTGGTATTACCTTTAGAGGAAGAGCACGGGGCGGTCTGTGGCGTGGACGGAGCCGCTGGAGTGCGAGTGATTTATTCCACCGTCCGCAAAATTGATATGAGTTTACGGATTATCATTGTTCATGTTAATACCTGTCATGAGTGTGGTGATACCTGTCATGAGTGTGGTATACCTGTCATGAGTGTGTAAACACTTGTCATTACACAACTCACCGTTAGAGGAAGAGCACGGGGCGGTCGGTGGCGCGGTCGGAGCCGCTGGAGTGCGAGTGCTCGCGCCGCGCGCCGCCGCCGCCGCCCTCCGCCGCCGCGCTCGCGCCCGACCCGCTCGACGTTGACTTCACTTCGTTCTCACGCGCCGCTGTAATTATACCATTATAATAGTATTAACATCCGCTACGGTAAGTAATTGTCGGGAGTGAGATGTCTATCCATACTAACATTATAAATGCGAAAGCGTGTCTGTCTGTCTGCTACGCTTTCACGGACCATCTGTTAAACCGATTTTCATGAAATTTGGTACAGGGATAGGTTGTATCCCGGGTAAGGCTAAGGCTACTTTTTATCCCCGAAAATTAAAGAGTTCCCGCGGGAATCAAAAAACATTAATCCACGCGGACGAAGTCGCGGGCATCATCTAGTTCAAAATAATATGAATAACGAACCCGTAGGCTCCTTAGCTGTGAGGTGGTCCGACCCGGCGCTCGAGCCGCCGCTGCCGGACAAAACGCTTTCTTCACGATTGTACCTGCAAATGTTAAGTAATAATGAGTAATCACATAAATAACTTGACGATTGTATTTTTTTCATCAATCCATCCAATCAATCAATCAACGTTTTGGTGTAAATAATAAAAATAATAAATGTTTTATCCCAAGTACCCACAAAGGAGCACAAAAAAAACGTAAATTAGTCTAAAAACTTAAATCTAAATACAAAGAAATCATATAAAAACAAATATAAGTGCAATAAAATATTATTGGTCTATTTCTATTCCTATTTTCGATTCGCACTGCGCTGCTGCGTCATCCAATGCCAGAAGATGGCGACATCCAAGTGCTCAGGCATTGTCCAAAGAATCTAATTATTCGAAAGTAAAGTGGCCACTCACCCGTATATTGTGTGTTCGCTGGTGACGCACGAGCTGTATTTGAAGGGTATGGGCTGGTAGCCGTACGAGCCCGCGTACGGCATGTACCCGGGGCCCATCATACTGTAACAACAATGCCTATATGAGTGTGTGTATCACTGTCATGAGTATGTGTACTATTGTCATGAGTGCGTTTCCAATACTGTCATAAGTTTATGCTCAACTAGCGACCAGCTCAACCCGTGAATTCGTACACGGGGAATAAGTTATTTTAATTTCCACGGAAACTTTTCCGGGATAAAAAGTAACCTATGTCATTCTACAGGTCTTCAACTATACCCATGCAGAAAATCACTTCGATCCGTTGCGGCGTGATTGAAGGACAAACAAACACTCATGAAAACGGGTTATGGTAAAATTATTTTCTTAAAATTTTATATTTAGGATCTAGATCATGAATTACGTATATCGCAAAGCTGCCGTGTCCGCACAGAGTTCTCCGGCCACGTAGTATAATTGTTCGGAATATGACTAACGTATGCCCTTATTATTGAGGTGGTAAATTGTCAAAAGAGTGCTCAGAATGGTCATAAGTGCTTGTAAAATTTTCGTGAGTGCATGCCCAATATTGTCATAAGTTTATACACAGTTGTCATGACTATCTGTACAACAGTCATGAGTTCGCACGCAATTGTCATGAGTTTTTTTATTAGATGAAGGTAAACTCACTTGGGGTTAGCCAAAGGCGCCAAGGTGTCAGACGCGAGACTGTCCTGGTCTGCGCTCCTCAGTCGCAAGGCCGCCATGTCTGAACAGAGTTCTCCGTCCACATTGTTGAGAATATGACTACCATATGCCCTTATTGTTTAGGTGGTAAATAGTCATATGTGTTCACAATGGTCATGACTGCTTGCACAATTGACATGAGTGCGTGTCCTATATTGCCATAAGTTCATACGTAGTTGTCATGAGATAAGTTCATACATAGTTCTCATGAGTTTCTGTACTACAGTCATGAGTTCGCGCGCAATTGTCATGAGTGTGTCCACAATTATCATGAGTTTTATTACATGAAGGTAAACTCACTTGGGGTTAGGCAAAGGCGCCAAGGTGTCAGAAGCGAGACTGTCCTGGTCTGCGCTCCTCAGTCGCAAGGCGGCCATGTCTGCGCAGAGTTCTCCCGCCACGTAGTAACATTGTTCCGAGAATGTGATCTTATTGACCGTGTGTCTGATGAAACCGGCCTGGAATTAGGGAGTTAGGATTAAGTGTTTTATAATCTAGTACTCAAAGTACTCAATGGTGAGAAGGGTGGATGGAAAATCAATAACGATTCTTCTATCCATACTAATACTAATATTATAAATGTGAAAGTTTGTATGGATGTTTGTTACTCAATCACATCAGAACGACAACAGATCTGGATGAAATTTGGCACAGAAATAGATAACTGGGATAACCTGTAGGTTACTTTTAATTCCGATAAATTAAAGAGTTCCCACGTTCCCAAACCATCTCCATTAATGCGGACGAAGTCGCGGGCTTTTAATAAATCGCGTTAAAGTCCATTTCACTCTAACGCCAATTAGTTTTGACGCATTGTAATCTTGTGGTAAGGGTATGAATGAGTGATAATTTTATCAGATTCTTTTCAACCAATTTTTTAAAATGATTTTTGGAACGAAGTTCCTTGTATACGGAGTATATAGGGAGCATATATTCCTTATATATGGACGATACGGAGAGGTACCCTAACCGGCAAAAACGTCCGTAACGAAAATGCGTAAGATTTTGAAGTGAAAACATGCTCGTGTTATTACGAAGACAAAAGGTCTTAAATATAAATATACTACATTCAAAATTAAACTTGAATGCATCAGTGTTAAGGTTTATATTTTAATAATAAAAAAAAATTAAATATTCGTTTTCACTTCTATCGGCAGTCTCTATGACTGCCAATTTTTTTATGTATAGTTTATGTATGTTCGCTATACAGTGTCTAATTATTATTATATATTTTTATGAATCATTGTGTTAAGATAATTTTGTAAAGTAGTTTTTGATTTTTATCGATAAAAAAATCATAATATAAAATTTATACCTGAATAATTATTTTCTTTTTACCTCGACTAGAACTCGAAATTAATATTTATGTAATTAGGAACTTCGTTTCTATCTGGTGTCCCACGACACCACACGTTTTTATTTAAATTCTTTTTTAGAGTCAATTACCTTTAGCATATGCGAGGCATATTTCCTGGCGTCCCGTCGGTCCGCTATGCCGGCTACGTGCTGAAGGATCCAATCCACCACGTCCGCGCCGATGAACGCGTTCGGGATCGTGATCTTTAGCCACATCCTATCCCGGATCTCCAGACCTGGGCGATGAGAGATAGATACATTCTTTATTGCCACACATAACATAGAAATCTTATACTTTAAACAAGCAATTCTTGTGTATATATATATATATATATATATAATCTGAATCTCTGAAACGGCTCCAACGATTTTCATGTACTTTGGTATGCAGCGGGTTTCGGGGGCGAAAAATCGATCTAGCTAGGATTCATTTTTAGAAAATGTCGCTTTGTCCGTGTTTTCAGGCAATGAAAAACTGCTAGAATATCATTAGAATACGAAGGTAAATCTCGCCATCATCCACTAAGTTGAAATAGCTCAGGTGGGAATCAGGGCTGCCACAACAAACCACTAACCAGAATCAGGGTTGTCACAACACACCAGTTAATAGAATCAGGGTAGTCACAACCCTGCATTAACCAGAATCAGGGCTGTCACACTGCACTCACCGGAATCAGGGCTGAGCATGGCCCTCACAATCCTGGCCATGTCCATGCCAATAGTCAGGGTGGGTTCAGCGGGGAGCGAGCCCGCGTCGGAGCCCCGCTCGGGTATGGAGGCCGCGGGCAGAGTGGACAGGGGAGGGGGCGGGTAGGCCTCGCGGAGGGCTTGCGTGTGCGCCACCCATGCACCTGGAAAACAAGTATATAACATACAAGAATCTTATCTAAATCTAAATATTTTAACGTTTAAACTATCATAAGTGATATTAATTTCAACTATAAATAATTACCGGATTTAAGACTTACATGCTATGTCGGATCCTAGTCGGCCATTTTTCCGACATAGCACGTGAGTTTATTCGGTAGTTATGTATAGTTGAAACTTTCTAAATATATAAAAGGAAAAGGTGATTGACTGATCTATCAACGCACAGCTCAAACCACTGGACTAAAGGGACTGAAATTTGGAATGACGTAGGCATACGCTAAGAAAGGATTCTTGAAAATTCAACCCTTAAGGGGTTAAAATAGGGATTCGCTGATTATAAACTAGGTGATACCCGAGACTTCGTCTGCGTGGATTTTCCAGGATTCCAGATATAGCCTACGTGTTATTCCAGACTATAATCTATCTCATCAATTAGCGCCATCTAGTTTCAACAGTGGTAACCGCTACTAAATATTAAACAAATACCCACCAGGGTCGATAGGCCTGACGGGTTCTGTGCGCGGTATGGTGAAGTAACCCTTAGGGTTGGGGTCCCAGCACTTGGCCACAACCAGCTTGATGGGGCCGGGCTTCTGCACCACCTCACGGAGCACCCTCACCGCTTCATCGTTGGTCATGTCTTCGAAGTTTACGTCGTTAACCTGGAATTGTTGGTGAAATTAGAATTAGTTATAGTTCATTATAATAAATCTGAAAGTGTGTCTATCTGTCTGCTACACTTTCATGGCCCATCTTTTCAACCAATTTTGATGAAATTTTGTTAAGAGATAGGTAACATCCTGGAGAAGGACATAGGCTTTTTATCCTGGAAAGTTAAGGAGATCCCGCAAGAACAAAAACACCTTAATCAATGCGGACAAAGTTGCAGGCATTCATTCAATTATCCATATAAACTTTAAAAAAAAACTGTATTTATTTTTTCTCTTTAAAATAATGATCTTTGAGATCTTTGATAAAAGTAGGCCCTTTCAATCAAAGTTTATGTCAGAATTACAAATGGAATAATGACACCTTGGGTGCGTTCCGAAATACACTGAGAGCACTGAAAGTCCCCAGTAAAGAGCACTGCCAGTGCTCGCAGTGCTTATAACGGAACACACACCTTGTTAAGCACAAAATGAATAAATCAATTGAACAAGGGGTAGATCAACAAATTCTTAAAGAACTGGCTGTGCATTGACATAAATTTGAAAAATGTTGTTATACTCAATCACCCCAGAACGGCAGAACAGATCTGGAAGAACTTTGGCTCAGAGATAGATTATAGTCTGGAATAACACATAGGCTACTTTTAATTGTGGAAAATTAAAGTGTTCCAGTGGGAACCAAAACAACCTCAATCCATATGGACGAAGTCGCGGGCATCGTCTAACTAACAGTCTGATATAACACAGAAATGCTTGAGGGATTGAATTCCCAACCACCCAAATAGGAGGTTGGACATTTAAACCACTAAGCTACTGCTCTTAATATACCTACTTTACCACATAATTTTACATTTCATATATAGCAGTGCTCTTTTCTGTTCAAACTCAAAATGCATCATACTAATGTTATAAATGCAAAAGTGTGTTTGTTTGTTGGTTTGTCCTTCAATCACGCCGCAACGGAGCAATGGATCGACGTGATTTTTTGCATGGGTATAGTTAAGGACCTGGAAAGTGACATAGGCTACTTTTATCCTGGATAATTGAGGAGTTCCTGCGGGAATTTAAAAAAACTTATGCCACGCCGATGAAGTCGCAGGCATCAGCTAGTAGTAGATATAAGCAAATTAATAACTATACCTGTAGTATCATATCCCCAGGTTCAATCCTGCCATCCAAAGCTACCGCTCCACCTTTCATTATACTCCCCACATAAATACCACCATCACCACCCTTATTTGATTGCCCCACAATTGATATACCGAGAAAATTCACTGTATCCATATTCAAAGTAACAGTTATAATATGCATTGACATGGTAGAGTCAGTGATTGATGAGTAAGACGAAGTGCGAGACATAACTTGGGGCCTTTTTCGTCTTCGTTGAGGCCTCTTGCGCGCACTAACTTGTAAATGAGAAACACTACTGCATTCAGTCAACGCTCGGTCCACAGAGGCATTTGTATGCCTCCCCGTGGTGGTGGTAATCTCTGATTGGCTGTCAAATAGACTGGTAGAGTCTAAATCTGAGGATAAAACTGACGCAGTTTCGTATTCTAACCCATGGTTACCATATTTTGAATGCCCGTTTATTCTAAGACCTCGGTATTTGTATTTGTCGCAAGACGCCCTGTGACCGGGCCGGGAGCTTATCGTACTGTCCGTATCAGTGCAGGTGTCTCTTGTTAGGGGCACTGTCGGAGCCCCATGGATGTTCTGCTTCGTCTTTCCAGCATTACTGTCCGTGCACTGCGAAGCTCCATCCGAGGGGTTGGAACCCTCCGCGGACACCAGCCAAGACACAACACGGCCGTTAAAACACGGCAGATGAGCGTTGTCGTCCACTATTTCCTCTTTAACAACACCGAAATCATCGTCCATGGATTTGAAAAAAAACTTGTAGTTCGGCCTGTTCAATTGATTTTTAAAGTCCAACAGCGTCACTTTTTCGGGAGATATCGGTATTTTCACTAAATACGGCGTCTCCTCGTCGTCTATGTAGTAAATAACTTTTGTCTCCTCCATTTTAAAACATTTATTATTGAAAACTAACAACACCCTTACGATCTATAAATATCAGCCGCCATCACAAAAATGGACACTAAATTAGTTCAGTTCGATGACTGCCCGCGGCGCCACTGACGACTTAACAAAATAAAGGTTCTTTTCCTGTGAAAGCCGATTTTCCAAAATCTTTTTTTGGAAATGCTCAAGATTTTAAAAATAAAAACAGTAAAATAAAATCTTTTCTATAAGAATGCTAAATTATTTGCCTGCTAGTGGATTTAATCTGTAAGTAATATTAAATCGCTTATCACGTCTTATCAGTACTTATTCATTCTTTTCTATCAATGATAAGCAAATTATTCCCAAAAGATTAATCCTATTTACTTGATCAAGAACATATTATTTTGATATATTTGCTTTATTTTGCTGTAATATTTATCGAAAATTTCAATCAAATGTTGTAATATAATCATCCTAGATTTTAACATAAATTAAACAAGAGTGAATTTTATAATCGATAAATTACAATTTATACCAATCAAGCACACATTTTTATATCTGTTATCAAGCATTCCAGCACAAATGGGAACATCACTATTAGTGTATGTTTTGTTTAGTTGGTATACCTGATGGTTAATGTTGCAAGCTAAGAGTCTAACTTTCCACTTATCGATTCGTCGCGCATGCCGATTGCCGCGGTATAGTTTTCTACAGGTAAACAAAATATGTTGATTTCATTTACACAAAAGATGAAGAAAGTATCTTAAATTAGTGCATATTGCAAATACTTTATAAATATCTGATAATGTGGTTTTATCCGGTTAAATTTTTTCATTCTTACTCTAATTTCTTGCTTTAAATGGGGAAATATTTACAACTAGCAACAACGTTTTGAATTCGTCAACAATGTTTTCGTTTTGAAAAGTTTACGTTACCTGTAATTTGTAAATAGAATTAAAAATTGAACACATATTATTGGGGATAATAATAGAAAATTAGATTATAAACTGTTAAAAAAATGGTATCAATTGAAGAAGAGCCGTGGTTTCTTAGTATTTGCGGAGAACTGGACGCATTCTGTCAGAAAGTAGACGGTATGTAAAGTATCAAAGTATTCCATAATGATGATACGGTTTTGTGTTAAATTTCACAATAAAAAATTCGTATTGCAGAGAAAATAGACAAGGAACAGCAACAACTACAGGCATGTGAGAAAAGGAATGAATTGGAAACCAAATTGATACAAGAACGCAAGCTCTACGTAAGTAAGAAATATCTATGTTTTAATGTACTATAAGTACCTCGTTTAGGTAATGGAGCGAGTCAAATGCTCTTTTGTCATTTACGTAATCTTCAACAGTATAATAAGCTTTTTTCAGAAGCAAAAGAGGTAACCTCTGTATTGCTTGATACTTTGTATTCCAGGCTGAGCTGACAGAACAGCTGGCGGAACTGAACCGGAGAGGGGATGAGCTGGAGAGAGCCTGCACCAACTTCTCCAAGCTCACCATCACGGAGAATGATCAGCAACGACTCGAAAATGTCAAGTTAGTTATCCATACTTAATACTAGCTTTTTTCAATCAATTCTCTCACCAAAGGTTGCCTGGTGGAGATTTCTCTGTAAGCAAAAAGGCCTTTGAATACATAGTTTTTTTATTGCATAGAAGCAGGCGTTACTTTGCTGAAGTCCATGACAATGAAGGAACTAGAAACTTAATTTGCTATAATCCGCAACAGTAGGCAAATCTATGTGGTACAGCGTATCTTGCACTTGCAGCTTGCGATATTCACCACACCACATAAATCTTCCAAATTTACGGAAATTTACTCAACGTACGTTTCACTCCAACACTGGAGCATCTTCAGGAGATGTCGACACGACAATGCACAATTGTAAAGTCAACAAAGTTTTTTGTTTAACTGTACTTTTTGTATTCTTTCTTGTGTGCAATAAAGTATTTTACATCTCTCATATTCGGTAAGTAGGTCCTTATTACCCCCAAATGGAGCTTGTAGGTGACCAATTAGCGCTCTGGGGTAATAATGTAGCTAGAAAAGCCCTAGGGCGGTAAGTAATTAAAAAAAGTATGATGGTTAGATGTACGCGAACTTTTTGAAAGAGTGAAGAGTTTTTTTTTAAATTACTTACCGCCCTAGGGCTTTTCTAGCTACATTATTAACCTAGAGCGCTAATTGGTCACGTACAAGCTCCATTTGGGGGTAATAAGGACCTACTTTACCTCACAATCGAGATGTAAAGCAGAGTAGTTAGCTCGGGTGTAAGCATCAATTGCACCCTCGAACTATAGGCGCCCTCCCTGCGCTCGTGCGCCTAAATATCTCGGGCTGCAATTGATGCCTTACAACCCTTGGCTACTAATCTACTATTATTATTAGTAATGACCCTCCGCACGATAAGGCAACAGCGCTCAACACTGTGCCACGGAGGTTGTGTTTTCTTGTTTATAAAAGTTTTCCTTTGTTCCAGAGAAGCTTACGAGCTGGCCAAAGAGCTAACGCGTATAAGGTTCGATTTCAGCGCACCACCAAACAAGATGAAAGGATGTATCCTTTTTACTTTTTGAAGTGAAAACTTCTTTAGCTGCCTAGAGCACTTTTTGGTAGGGGGTAAACTTGTGGATTCGCGTGACCGACATGCTCGCGTTGTTACGAAGACAAAAGGTCTTAAATCATACTAATATTATAAATGCGAAAGTGTGTTTGTTTGTTGGTTTGTCCCTCAATCACGCCGCAACGGAGCAACGTGATTTTTGTCATGGATATAGTTGAGGACCTGGAGAGATAGACTACTTTTTAGTCTAGAAAATTAAGGAGTTCCCGCGGGAGTCTAAAAAACCTTAAACCACGCGGACGAAGACGCGGGCGTCAGCTAGTATAAATATACTACATCCGTTACATTTTTTTTAATTAAAAAAAATTAAATATTCGTTTTCACTTCTATTGGCATTCCCTATGACTGCCAATTTTTTTTTTACTCCACTACAAGTTACCCCTAGCTTTTTACTTTATTCTTGTTGGTTCTTCTGGGAAAAGATGTCTGTCTAATTTCACGGTGCTATTTTATTTTACCTGCTGTATGCGGGTTTGATCCCTAGATATTCGCTTTTTAACCAACTTCAGGATGTGTATGTATGTTAGGAAAGCCAATTATACTGAGAAGAACCCGCAAGAAAATTAACAGTTGCTATTTTTGTAGGTTTTATAAGCACATATGATATCCTCAACACTACAACAGATATCAAGAACGAGTCACGGCACGCGTTAGTGCCTTTCGACACGGATGTAAACCCGGACATTCTGTGGGACCTCGTCAAGTCTGCCAGCTCTCCGGGGTGGTGGGATAAAGAGAACCATAATCCTTATTAAACTGCTTTAATACTGTAATAAGTGTTTTGTTGACCTAGTGAAGTAATATTGTAAGTCACAAATTATATGTACCTACCTGTGAGTGATCCAGGGTGGTTTCATAAGAAATTATTGATAATTAATAAGTGTTTTATTAACCAAGTGAAGTAAGTTACAATATGTAAGGACTCCACCACTGTTTAGGAAAGCCAATTTTAGATAATCCAAAAGATAAAAATAGAGTCATGGTGTGTGTTAGCTTTCAACACCGATGTAAACCTGGACATTCTGTGGGACCTCGTCAAGTCTGCCAGCGCTCCGGGCCCGGGGTGGTGGGATAAAGAGAACCATAATCCTTATTAAACTGCTTTAATACTGTAATAAGTGTTTTGTTGACCTAGTGAAGTTATCATACTAATATTATAAATGCGAAAGTGTGTTTGTTTGTTGGTTTGTCCTTCAATCACGCCGCAACGGAGCAACGGATTGACGTGATTTTTGGCATGGATATAGTTGAGGACGTACTGTCAAAGGGTGGAAGTAACTTATACTCGTAAGTACGCTACGATATTGAAAAAACTAGAAGTTTAATTCGCTATAATCCGCCACAGAAGGTAAATCTATGTGGTACAGTGCGTATCTTGAACTTGCAGCCCGCGATATATTGTACACACCACATAAATCTTCCAAAATACCCTCAACGTAAGTTTCACTCCGACACCGGAGCATCTTCAGGAGATGTGGACTCTACAATGCACGATTGTGAAGTCATTGTGTGTACAATCTAGGGTATGCTAGGGTTCATTGGAGAGAAGTATGCTAGGGCTCACTTTAAAGGATCGGAAGAGAGCGTGTGACATAAGAAATACAACTAAAGTGCAATATACTCGTATATTGAGACCAAATACCTTACACTTTGAGACAGTCAAAAAGTTAAAATGGAGATGGACAGGGCATATGACAAGGACGCAGAGAATAACCGAATGGCTACCTCGAGATGGGCAAAGAAAAAGAGGTAAACAATACAGAAGATGGGAAGATGATATAAGAAAAGTAGGAGGACCCACATGGAAAAGGATAGCGAAGGAAAGAGAAAAATGGAAGACGCTGGAAGAGGCCTATGTGTCGGGAGGACACGCTGATAGCTGGACAAACCGATAATATTATACCTATTTATAATAATTTAGATGATAAGGAAAAATGTAGTAATATTAATATTAATTGACCGAGCGAAGCGAAGGTTTCTGAGTCTACTCGAGTGAATTGGCACTTGTCCGTCCGTCCGTCCGTCTGTCAGAGCCTTATAACTTCTGAATTACTGAACGTAATTACTTCAAATATAATATGTAAACCGATGGCCTCCCGCATAATATGGCTTAAAAAGTTTTAAAAATCTTTATTTCAGGGGGGCTCTCATAGAAGCGAATGCGAAGTAAAATATTTTTTATAGCGTTACATAGGGTTGCGGTATATCATTTTAAAGATAATTAGGAATAGAGTCCAAAAATATTTTTTTTTAATTTTTCCCCTAAAATTGACGAAATGGGGGGCTTTCAAAGTGGAGATTTTCTAACGTCCAAAGTTGACCTCAGAACTCTAAATTTTCTGAAAGGCTGAGCCTGAAACTTGATCAATTATTTGAATTATATCCTGTTCTTGAACAACAAATACTAAAATTAGATAAATATTATAAGGAAACGAAATTATTTAATTTTTAATGAGCTGCCGTATTTTTAACAGAACTTCACAATGATGCCAATAGATGGCGCTCTGTACAAGTTTATGGACACCGCGAGGTCTCAGTTCGGGGCGAACCACTAGTTATGATAGATTTAGAATTTAGATGGGAAAATATTGTACAACTGTCAGCAATAAAGGCTTTATTATTATTATTAGTCGCGTCGGGTCAAATCCATAGCGCGGGTAGAGTACAAGCATTATCTATTATGATAACTTTCACTAGAGAACGGCTGAACGAATCTGGATGAAATTGGGCACAGAGATAGAGAGAGCAACAGTAGTTTTTGCTTGAACGATTAACAAACGTACACACACTAAATCATACTCATATTAATATAAATGCGAAAGTGTGATTGTTTGTTGGTTTATCCTTCAATCACCTCCGCACGTTAAGGCAACAGCGCTCAACACTGCGCCACGGAGGTCGTCAAAGGTTATATTCTAGAGTACCTAATTTGTTAAGTTAAACAATCTTTTATTAAATTCGTTTTTCTTTTTTGTTCTTCGCGCTCAATTGGCGGGAACACAGAAAGCACCCTCAATGGCCATCAGAATACCATACTTTTTTAATTAATTTATTTTACGGCCCTGGATTCAAGTCCTTATATTTATTGCGAATGTCGTACCACAGAATATAAAACTAGAAAATCATCACAGAAGTGTAATAACAGTTACTTTACAAAATATATCGAAAAAGGTATATTAAAACACACTCTTATCATAGCTCACAGAGTTATAAAGAGATCATAGCTAAATCTTTATTATCATCATATCATTCTACAGTTTATTCTACAGGTGTCAACGTGGGCACGGGCCCGGTGTATCGGTGCATGGCTCGCATATGCTTGACGACGTAGCGGCGCGCGCTGAATGCGCGGCCGCACGCCGTGCACGCGTACTTGCGCGCGCTGTGGCATGCGCGCTTGTGCATATGCAGCGTGTTGTTCACTTTGAACGACGCGGGGCAGAGGTCGCACTGGAAAAAAAACAAAATTTGTCCGTGTCAGCTCCGACGCACCACTGGAGTTTACTCTTTACGAACGATTATAAAACATATAAACGTAAATGAAGTTAAATGAACGCATTTTTTATATTACTGAAAGCATGCTTGATGCATTTATTTGGTAGATTCATTCGACTTGTAAAGAGTCTATTTGAATAAAAAAACTTTAGAATTTTGAATTTATATTACCTAATTCCTACTAGCTGATGCCCGTGACTTCGTCCGCGTGGATTGAGATTTTGTAGTTCCCGTGGGAACTCCTTAATTTTCCGGGATAAAAAGTAAAAGTTGAAAATTGAAATGAGACGTTGGGGCGTGATTGAGTAACAATCATCCATCCATCCAAACTTTCGCTATTATAATATTAGTATAGATTACCTATATTATAATTAATATTCATCAAAATACAATGGCAACAAAGACAATAGCGTAATGGAGAAAATTTAATTTTACTCCCCATAGTTAAATTTCCATACCCTATATACAAGTGCAAATCGATTCTAAAGGAGGTAAACTCCAAAAATATTTTATTTATTTATTTCCATTGACTGCGATCTTTAGTTGTACCTGATGATACAGTCTAATGGTATAGACAGAGATGGCTGTACTTTGGGTAACTATCGCTAGGAAGGCTGATTCAGTATTTGGTGGGTATAGGGCTCTCCATTGGTGGGAAAACTGACAGTTCCGGGCTTTTGACTGTCCAGGTTATTATCTCTAACATGATAATAGTCGTAAAAAGCCCGCCAACCCACATTGGAGCAGCGTGGTGGGCGTAAACTCTAATTCCCTCACTCCTATGAGAGTGGAGTTTAGAGTATACTACACACAGAAACGTAAAATAGGTCAACTTTTGGCATAATTAAACAAGTGTAACAAGAATAGGATAGGAATTAATTTAACGCCTTTATAATATTTATTAGCAATCAACGCGACGACGGTTGAGCTTGTAAGTTTTTATATTTTGTAAGTTTATCACGTCTTTGAGAGGCGATATCTCGTGAACGCCCCAATGAATAGCGTCAGTTTTTATACTGTTGACATAGGCACTGCGCATATTTTAATACTCTACAAGTATCAGCCTTTCTAGTTATTGTTCACCATAACACGTATTTGAGCGGCGATAAGTTATCAGTTCCCCAACCGCATGCGGGCAGACTTCCATTTTTCCCACCAGTGGAGAGCCCTACACCCACCAAATACTGAATCAGCCTTCCTAGTGATAGTTACCAAGTACAGCTATCTCTCATATAATATTACTAGCTAATGCCCGCGACTTCGTCCGCGTGGTTTAAGTTTCTTTCCCCACAGGCACTCCTTAATTTTCTGGTATAAAAAGTAGCCTGTCACTCTCCAGGTCCTCAACTATACTCATGCAATCACGTTGATCCGTTGCTCTGTTGCGGCGTGATTGAAGGACAAACTCTATATTTCACCCCTTTGAGGGTCGAATTTGCAAAAATGGTGAAACACGTACTCTTGCATATCTAACTGAAAGCCCAAATGCTAAGTTTCATGGCTATAACTTGAGAAATGAAGGACTTTCATACAAACTTTCATCCCCTATTTCACTCCTTCGGGGGTAGAAATTTCAAAATCTGTGAAACAAATATTTCTTAATTTTTTACCCGTAGCTTGTAAACCAAGTTTCATGGATATAACTTGAGAGTTTCATGGATATAACTTGAGAAATGCCGGAGTTTCATACAAACTTTCAACCCCTATTTCACCCTCTTAGGGGTGGAATTTTCAAAAATCCTTTCTTAGCGGATGCCTACGTTAAAATAGTTATCTGAGTCCGACCAGTGGTTAGAGCTGTGCGTTGATAGATCAGTCAGTCAGTCAGTCAGTCACCATTGCCTTTTATATTTAGATTGGTACGTCACCTGGAACGCCCTGGTGGTGGAATGGGATTGCCGGTGCTGAGCGAGGAGGTACGCGGCGTGGAACTTCGCCCCGCAGCGCTCGCACACAAATGGCTTTTCGCCGCTGTGGCGACGCTCGTGGTTCTGTACACAGAATGTATACTAGGTAACATTATAAACGCGAGTGTGTCTGTCTGTCTGTCTGCTACGCTTTCCCGGCCCATCTTTTCAACCGATTTTGACGAAATATGGTACAGAGAGGTAGGTTGCATTCCAGGGACATAGATTTTTAATCGGATTGTGACCATTCTCTTTTTATAGGCTTATATTAACTTCAACTTAGGGAACAGTGCAAGTTTCATCAAAATCAGTTCAGTAGTTTTCAAGATATGGACTTGTTGAGTGTGTGGTGACTTATTCTGTACAAGATAATGCCCGCGGCTTCATCCGCGTTCTTAAAGTTTTTATTCCCGCGGGAACTCCTTCACTTTCTGGGATACAATAAGTCTGTATCTTTTCCCGGGTCGAAAATACACCAAATATCATCAAAATCGGTTGAACAGATGGGCCGTGAAAGCGTAGCAGACAGACACACTTTCGCATTTATAATATTCTTTATTTTATGAATCATGCCTCTGGGGAGACATTAAAGTTGCCCAATTCGTCTCCCCAGGCTACAAACTCCTTAAAATTAAAATAAAACTAGACACAAAATAAAACAAACTAAACTAACAAACTAGACATAATAAAAAACATAAAAGCACTAAAATAAACTAAGTACATATCACTTACTTTGTAGCAAGGGTTTTATTTTATTAACGAGTTGAAGCGGTGTGGTAATCTAATATATAAAATTTCCATGTCACAATGTTTGTTACCGTACTCCTCCAAAACGGCTTTACCGATTTTTACCAAATTTTATAAGCGTATTCAGTAGGTCTGAGAATCGGCTACTATCTATATTTCAAACCCCCACGCGGACGGAGTCGCGGGCATCAGCTAGTATTAGTATGGAAATATGGATAGCGGTGAAGTGAGAGCATTTCTACAAGCAAATGTATAGAAAAATATTGACCTACCCTCAGTGCCACGTTGCAAGCGCTCTGGAAGTCGCAGTGGGAGCATTTAAACTTGTCGTATCCATGCTTCGCGCGATAGTGGCCTTGCAGGCGGAACTTGTTGCCGAAACATAGGCCGCAATGCTGTAATAGAAACTATAACTAAGGATAACGAAGGATCTATATGCCACCGCCTAAGTCCCACATTTTGATGAAATTTTAAATTTCTTTAGCCGCGTTACAGGTACAAACAAATGCTGGAACTATATGCCACCACCTAAGTCCCACATTTTGATGAAATTTTAAATTTCTTTAGCCGCGTTACAGGTACAAACAAATGCTGGAACTATATACCACCACCTAAGTCCCACATTTTGATGAAATTTTAAATTTCTTTAGCCGCGTTACAGGTACAAACAAATGCTGGAACTATATGCCACCACCTAAGTCCCACATTTTGATGAAATTTTAAATTTCTTTAGCCGCGTTACAGGTACAAACAAATGCTGGAACTATATGCCACCACCTAAGTCCCACATTTTGATGAAATTTTAAATTTCTTTAGCCGCGTTACAGGTACAAACAAATGCTGGAACTATATGCCACCACCTAAGTCCCACATTTTGATGAAATTTTAAATTTCTTTAGCCGCGTTACTGGTACAAACAAATGCTGGAACTATATGCCACCACCCCCAAGTCAAATATTTTGATAAATTTTTTTTGAAGTGAAAACTTCTTTAGCCGAGTTGAGCACTTTTTGGTAGGGGATAAACTTGTAGATTCGCGTCACCGAAGTTTACGTTGTTACGAAGACAAAAGGTCTTAAATATAAATATACTACATTCGTAATTAAACTGTAATGCCTTAGTTCTAAGGTTTATGGAGTCATGCCTTAGTTCTAAGGTTTATGGAGTCATGCCTTAGTTCTAAGGTTTATGGAGTCATGCCTTAGTTCTAAGGTTTATTAGACCGGGAGATGGTCGTAGGTGATAGTCTCCCATTTTCTACTGCATGCCTTTTTAAGAGTTGATAACTAACCCTAAAATATGAAAGATAGAGGGGTTACTAGCCCTTGCGCGCTTGCACTTCATAAACAAAATGGCTTCTCTTTGTGACAGAATTTTAGTTTTTGCAGTGACATTATACTGCATGCCTTTGTAATATAACGTAGTTGGAACAAATTTAAGCTATAATAATTGATGGCATGCAATTCGCAACGGCCGACGGGGCTCAAACGGTTACGTAGAAATGTAAAAAAAAATAGAACATTTCCGTGTTTACAAATTGCATGCCGTTGTAAAAAATTACTTTTTTTATCTCAAATATACTCTACGAAAATTGGCATGCACCCCTCGTATGACCAAGGGTGGAAAATATTAGGAAAATGTTGTGAAAATTCAATACAGCTTTTCCGTGATTTCAAACTACTTCTAATAAAGATAAACATTAATTTAATGACCAAATAATTCTGAAATACAAATGGCATGCATGTTGCTCATGATCATTATATTATAAATAATAACAAAAGTTGCAAAAATTTAATAAACATTTCCGTGTTTTTTATTTGCATGCCGTTTTGTATTTCATAAAAACGTATTATTTTAAGTATATACCGAAAATGGCATGCGTATTAAATAATACCATCATATTTTAAATAATAATGAAAGTTGCAAAAAATTTAATAAACATTCCGTGTTTTTAATTTGCATGCCGTTTTGTATTTCATAAAAACATATTATTTTAAGTATATACCGAAAATGGCATGCGTATTAAATAACACCGTCATATTTTAAATAATAACAAAAGTTGCAAAAATTTAATAAAAATTTCCGTGTTTTTAATTTGCATGCCGTTTTGCATTTCATAAAAACATATTATCAAATAAATATTATAAATGCGAAAGTTTGGATGTATGGATGTATGTTTGTTACTCAATCACGCTCCAACGGATGAACGGATCTGGATGAAATTTGGCATAGATATAGATTATAGTCTGGAATAACACATAGGCTACTTTTTATCCCGGAAAATTAAGGAGTTCCCGCGGGAACCGAAGAACGGAACCGAAAAACCTCGATCCACGCGGACGAAGTCGCGAGCGTCAGCTAGTTTTAAGTATATATCGAAAATGGCATGCGTATTAAATAACACCATCGTATTTTTAATAATAATGAAAGTTTCATAAAATATGTGAACCATTTCCAGTGTGAAACAGAGATCAGAGATTTGGATTTTGGCGCTAACCCATCACCTACCTAGCCACGTTTCCGCGGGAACTCCTTAATATTCAGGGATAAAAGTAGCCTTTATGCTATTCTATATACTTAGCAGACTATAATCTATATCTGTGCCAAATTTCATGCAGATCCGTTCAGCCGTGATTGAGTAACAAACATCCATCCATCCATCCATACATACATCCATCAAAACTTTCGCATTTATAATATAACTAGCTGATGCCCGCGACTTCGTCCGCGTGGATATACCAAGATTCATCGAAATAACTTGAGAAATGATGGACTTTTATACAAACTTTCAACCCCTATTTCACCCCTTTGGGGGCGGAATTTTGAAAAACTGTGAAACACGTATGTTTTCATTTTTAACCCGCAGCTCATATACCAAGTTTCATGGATATAACTTGAGAAATGAAGGACTTTCATATAAACTTTCAACCCCTATTTCACCCCTTCGGGGGTAAAATTTGCGAGAACTGTGAAACACGTATTTCTTCATTTTTAACCGGTAGCTTGTATACCAAGTTTCATCGATATACCTTGAGAAATGAAGGACTTTCATACAAACTTTCAACCCCTATTTCACCCCTTTGAGGGTAAAATTTTGAAAAACTGTGAAACATTTATTTCTTTATTTTTAACCGGTAGCTTGTATAGCAAGTTTAATCGATATCACTTGAGAAATGACGGACTTCCATACAAACTTTCACCCCCTATTTCACCCCCTTAGGGGTGGAATTTTGAAAAACTGTGACACACGTACTTCTTTATTTTTTACTGTAAGCCAAAATAAAAAGTTTCGTTGATATAACTTGGTAAACATCTTGAGAAACGAAGGACTTTCACACCAACTTTCATCCCCTATTTCACCCTTTTGGGGGTCGAATTTTCAAAAACTGTGAAACACATATGTCTCCATTTTCAACTCGCAGCTCATATATCAAGTTTCATGGCTATAACTTGAGAAATTAAGGACTTTCATACAAACTTTCAACCCCTATTTCACCCCTTCGGGGGTAGAATTTCGGAATAAAAAGTATCCTATGTCCTACCTCGTAGTATGGGCTCAAATGGGCGCAAAAAAAACAGGGAAATGTTCTTTATTTTTAATTTTCGTTAAAAAACCTTTTTTTAATTTTATTTTTGCACATTTTTTATGTCAGGCTTGTGTAATATGCATGCCATTTTTTTTATCAACTTAAAATAATGTTTTTTAATGAAATATTGAATGGCATGCAAAATAAAGTCACGGAAATTATATCAGCGTTTTTTGCAATTTTCGTCATGCATGCCACTAATTTACAACTTTCTGTTGTGCATGCCAAATTTGCTAACGTCAAGTAATTATAAAAACTAAGTTTTGTTCAAATGGCATGCAGTTTGAAATCACGGAAAAGCTGTATTGAATTTTCACAACATTTTCCTAATATTTTCCACCCTTGGTCATACGAGGGGTGCATGCCAATTTTCGTAGAGTATATTTGAGATAAAAAAAGTAATTTTTTACAACGGCATGCAATTTGTAAACACGGAAATGTTCTATTTTTTTTTACATTTCTACGTAACCGTTTGAGCCCCGTCGGCCGTTGCGAATTGCATGCCATCAATTATTATAGCTTAAATTTGTTCCAACTACGTTATATTACAAAGGCATGCAGTATAATGTCACGGCAAAAACTAAAATTCTGTCACAAAGAGAAGCCATTTTGTTTATGAAGTGCAAGCGCGCAAGGGCTAGTAACCCCTCTATCTTTCATATTTTAGGGTTAGTTATCAACTCTTAAAAAGGCATGCAGTAGAAAATGGGAGACTATCACCTACGACCATCTCCCGGTCTATATGGAGTCATGCCTTAGTTCTAAGGTTTATGGAGTCATGCCTTAGTTCTAAGGTTTATGGAGTCATGCCTTAGTTCTAAGGTTTATGGAGTCATGCCTTAGTTCTAAGGTTTATGGAGTCACGAGCCTATTACGGCCTCTAGTTTGCCTATTGTGCATATCGCATATATTTTTTCAATACAGTTGTCAAACATGGCGCACTTTCAGAGGCTGTAGTTATGATTCGAAAATTGAATCTTTCGCATAGGCATCTTACTTTTACACGGTCGTGACTTACTTTTACAAGCTCGACACTTACTTTTGCAGTTTAGTTTTAAATTTTCCAAGTCAATTAAAAAAGTTTAGTAGCAAGGAGTTTTCATACATAGAATATAATCGGATAGGCTTTTTACGAGGAAAAATGAATGAATCCGTACGTTTTAGCATTGAATTTCCAAAATTCTTTTAAATGGTTGTTGATTATATTTAAATACCAGTTTTAATTTAATTATTTTCAACATTTGACAAAAATCGAATAGGCTGTATACGTGTAGGTACGAAGCCGTAGCCTAGTTTCGTTGAAAAAAAAAATATGTCCAGGTGTAAATACGCGCCATTTGCTGATTTTTTTTATTTTTATGTGATAAATTGATTATATTTTTGTTAATATGAGTTCTGGTACTAATGATGAAATGGAATTAACTCCACCAGATATTTTATCTGAGGCGAAAACTGCGCAAGATGGAATTTTGCGATCGATTTGGATTTGAGCGATCTTCAACCCGTGTACAGCAGCAAATTTCACTGAATTTTAGTACTTGCTCAAGCTTTACTCTCAATTTTCAGAATTAATTACTATGTACGTATGTATGTTGAAATAAACTTGTAATTCTTTGATTTGTTTATTACCTACTATTTCCCACAACTGTATTGAAAAACGTCGTGTGATACACGGGTGTGAAGGTTATTGCAAACTCGTGACATTAAAAACCCTCACCTTCGGCTCGGGCTTATTAATGGCAGCTCGTTTGCAATAACCTACTTTCCACCCTTGTATCACAATATACTATTGTAATTATGGATGTGCTGTTTTACAAAAATTATATAACTGTTAATATATTGCGGATAAATATATATTAGGATAAAATTTGCCTGGAATAAATATTGGAGTCTAAAAGAGGTATTAAAAAGTAAAATGCCAATGAAAATCAAAAGAAAAATTATGAATATTAATGTATTACCCACGCTAACGTATGGATGCCAAACCTGGAAATTTACAGAAAAAGCGAAGAGAATGATAACGTCTTGCCAAAGGGCGATGGAAAGAAGCATTTTAAAAATCAGACGCCTACATAAAATCCGCCATTCCATCATCAGACAGCAGACCAAAATAATAGATGCCCTTTCCTACACACTAAAATCTAAATGGAAGTGGGCTGGCCATGTTGCTAGACTCACTGACAAACGATGGACAATCACAGTAACGAGTTGGCCCGGCCCAAAAGGTACACGTGGTAGAGGTAGGCCGCATTATCGTTGGGATGATGACATCAAAAAAGTGGCGGGACCGAACTGGATGACCAAAGCCAAAGATAGGGCGAAATGGGTTTCTCTGGAGGAGGCCTTGACCTGAAAAGGGTTCTTCATTTTATACTATTTACTTAAAACTAGTTCTAAAATAGTTTTTAATTAATTTCCTAATTTTATATACTTACTTTCTAGTTATAAGTATTCTCCATTATTTGTAAATTTAATCGGAAGAAATAAAAGGCTTTTTTATTTTATTTATTTATTTATTAATATATTGCGAGTCTACTGTTAGAATAACAAGTCTGTTACTGTTAATACTGTTAGGGCTAACTTTTAGTGGATAATTTAAAAAAAAAAAAAAAAAAACTTCTCTAAGGGAATCGCGCCATTTACCTCAAACTTTTAGAAAAAAAAAAAACAATTTCTCTAAGGGAATCGCGCCATTTACCTCACATACTGGCCTCAGTCCAGCGTGCTTCATAGCGGTGTGCAGTCTCAGACTTCCCTTTTGCATTGTTTTGTGACACACCTCACATTCCGCGAGCTCGCGACTCTGGCATTAATAAATACAAATACAATTATTGTTATTTGACTACTAGTGAATAAAAAAAAAAAAAATTTTTTTTAGTGATCATACTAATACTATAAATGCGAAAGTGTGTTTGTATGTTGGTTTGTTGGTTTGTCCTTCAACCACGCCGCAACGGATTGACGTGATTTTTGGCATGAAGTCGTGGATCTGGAGAGTGACATAGGCTACTTTTTATCCCGGAAAATTAAGGAGTTCCCGCGGGAATCAAAAAAAACTTAAACCACGCGGACGAAGTCGCGGGCATCAGCTAGTTCATCATAAAACTAACAGGGGACGTGGAATTTACGACTCTTGGGAGATCCTTAATAATCACTAAAAAATAATTTATTTGAATACTTGTCAAATACCCAATCGCACCGAAGGCGTGAAAAGGAAAGTTGTACTTGTAATCACTAGATGAGTATACGAGTTACCAAATATCGGATGATAGGGCACGTCGCTTCACTATTGTAAAAACCGGCCAAGTGCGAGTCGGACTCGCGCACCGAGGGTTCCGTACAAACCTGTAGTAAGTTTTACGATTTATGACGTATTAAAAATAAAAATTACGTTTGTCGTATGGGAGCCCTCCTTTAATATTTACTTTATTGATATTTAATTATTTATTTTGAAAGGTAATATACAAGTTAATATTCTGTGAAAATTTGAACCGTCTACCTGTTACCGTTTTTAATATTGAGCAAAAAAATACGAAAAAAACACGTTTATTCTATGGGGACCCCCCTTAATATATATATTTTTTTAATTTTTAGTATTTGTTGTTATAGCGGCAACGGAAATACATCATTTGTGAAAATTTCAGCTTTCTAGCTATCACGGTTTATGAGATACAGCCTGGAGACAGACAGACAGACAGACAGACAGACAGCGGAGTCTTAGTAATAGGGTCCCGTTTTTACCCTTTGGGTACGGAACCCTAAAAACGATATGCGTCTATAGAGTACTAGCTGATGCCCGCGACTTCGTCCGCGTGGATCGAGGTTTTTCGTTTCCCGCGGGAACTCTTTAATTTTCCGGGATAAAAAGTAGCCTATGTGTTATTCCAGACTATAATCTATCTCTGTGCCAAATTTCATCCAGATCCGTTCAGCCGTTGGGGCGTGATTGAGTAACAAACATCCATACATCCATACATCCAAACATCGATCCAAACTTTCGCATTTATAATATTATTTTATTTGACTAGCTGATGCCCGCGACTTTGTCCGCGTGGTTTTACTACTTAATTTTCCAGGATAAAAAGTGGCCTATGTCACTCTCCAGGTCCTCAACTATAACCATGCCAAAAATCACGTCGATCCGTTGCTCCTTTGCGGCGTGATTAAAGGACAAACCAACAACCCAATAAACCAACAAACACACTTTTAAATTTATTATATTAGTATGATTGCATTTTTTGTCGATGGTCGCCTGTCAATAATTATGACACTTCATAGGCGTGCTTATCTCAAAAGTAAAATAAATGGTTGGACAAAAAAACATAAATAATAGGGTAAGTAGGTACTCACAGCATTGCAATCTCTTTGTTTCTTCTTAGCACTACAATTGCCCGTGTGTTCAACCAATCCCTCTTTATCATCAAACTCGCTTTTACAGTACTGAAATAAATGATAAATGAATTATTTATTTCACGTAGGACAACTTGTGTCATTTATGATACGTAAGAATCTATCACGGGTTCGGAAAGTTGATTCTACTGAGAAGAGCTGGGAAGAAACTCAGCAGTTGCTCTTTTTTAAAAAAGAAAAATCCATACTAATATTATAAATGTGAAAGTGTGTCTGTCTGTCTGTTACACTTTCACGGCCCATCTGTTCAACCGATTTTGATAAAATTTGGTACAGAAATAGGTTGTATCCTGGGGAAGGACATAGGCTACTTTTATCCCAGAAAATTCAACAGTTCCTGCGGGAATCTAAAACCTTAATCCACACAGATGAAGTCGCAGGCATCATCTAGTCAAATATATGATTGACTCTAGATTATAGATTTTTAAGGGACTATACTACCTAATAAAGCAGCCTTAATTGTATTTTGTGGCCAGTATAAGCAGATGAAAAAATTCACTCACCCTACACATAAAACCTTGTGCCCCATGCACTAAAGTCTTATGCCGGATCAATGTACTCTTCATCACATAATAATTATCACACAAATCGCACTTCACCCTTCTCTTATCAGCTCCGGGATGTGATCTAGCAATGTGGGACTCCACAGACCGTATAGACAAGTCTTTCTGACATAGCTTACATGTCACTCGTTTAGCATTTCCACTATTGTAATTGTATAGAACATTTTCTGTTACAGTTTCATCAATTTCTGTGTCGTTAAAACCATTTTCAACTATCTGTGCATCGTTATAACAATTTTCAAGTTCTTTTGGGTCTTTAAAACAATTTTTAACTTTTCCTGTCAGTGAATTATTTTGTTTTGTTTGATCATTGTAAAAATTTTCATTTTCTGTGGCTACAATGTTGATGTTTGCAGTACTTTTCTCGACTTCTGAATCTATTGATCCGTTATCTAAATCTTCGATATCTTGTTTGTAGTTGCAAAAATTCTCATTATCTGTGGCTATAGAATTAATTATTATTAAAATATCATCTTGTCCATTACCAAAATTCTTGCTTGTTGAATTGTTATTGTTAGATGATGTATCTAATATGCATTCATTAGTGATTTCAGAATGGGTTTTATCAGTTTCAGAATTTATTGATGTATTAATTAAATTATCGTTACAAAATTTTTTACTACTGGATTTATGTAATGAAATATCACTGTCAACAACTTCTTTATGCATACTTTTTCTATGTGTTAATTTATGATGGTTAAATTGATTTTTAGAGAAGTATACATTACAGATATTGCACTTAAGAGTTCTGTTTTTGGTAGGGTTGTGTTTTATAGTCATATGGGTATGAAATTTTCTTTTTGCAATCATTTTCTTGCACAATTTACATCTAACTGTATTAATTTCGATATGATCTTCTAGTTGATTTGTTTCACTTACATTTCTTACATCGTTAGCAAACTCCAATGTTTTCTTTTCCCAATTTTTGTCGTAATTAAAATTGTCTTGTTTATCGTTAATATTATTAGGCACTGTTCCGTTATCTTCCTTATTCATTTTGATATTTTCTGTAATTTGCCTTATTTTACTCTGCTCTATTTCATCAGTTGTATTACTTACTATATACCTTTCCAATTTCATTTGTTTATCATCCTTAATTTGTATAATATTGTATTCACTGTTTTCAACTTGGGTTTTCATGATTAAGAGATGTATTTCAGAACCCTTGCATTTTTTTCTGAAGTCTAAGCAGTTATTGATGTTGTTTAAACAATTCTGACATATTTTCTGTGGTAATCCGTCATCTATTTCCACCTGCAACATTATTATTTTTTAAATTAAAAGAGAAACTATTACAACTTAAGATTTCCTGTAGCAAGTATAATAAAGACAAGAGAAGATTTTTACATTCCAATGGGATCTAAAACTTAAATAAATAAAAACAAAGCAAAGTTTTTAGTTTTAGACAACCTTCCTGACACAGTGGTGAACACTGTGGTCTTTTATTGGGAGGTCCCAGGTTCATTTCCCAGCAGGTTCAATTTGGGAACTTTTAATAAATTTCTGATTTTTTTCTGGTCTGGTCTGGTGGGAGGCGGCTTCGGCCTTGGCTAGTTACCGTCCTATCAGCAAAGACGTACTGCCAAGCAATTTAACGTTTCAGTACCCCTATATTCAATGTACTCTGTGGTTTCAGACTTCAGTACGATGCCATGTAGAAACCGATTATGGGTATAGATGAATTAAAAATATGATCAATTGCAATTACCTTTAGACCCGTGACAGTATAAACTATTTCAGAATAACTTGTAGCGTCCATTTCTTCAGTAAATATCGGTATATTTGCTTCTGTATCAAGACATGTTCTACATATTGCTAGAAGATTTGAAGACTTGTTTCGATCCATATTTGATATCGGTTTGAAAATATTAACGTCGATCTCTTTATTAGGTAGTAGAAATCAAGTACATATCAACTCAAAAATCTAGATTTTAAGCTTCCGCTTGAGCTTGATGTAAAAAATTATCAAAGTTTAAAAATTAAATTATTTATACCAAAACAAACCACCACAGACCAGAAACAACAACAACAAAAAATAGATACTAATGTACTCTGTGATAGATACTAACGTAATGGATAAACAAGAAAATGTCCAACATTCAGGATGACCAAGATCACAGACCACGATCTACTTACATACTAAAATAGCTACTATTGGTTTCAAGTAAGAAGAGTACCGCACACCATCGAGATTTTACGTCTAGACGTTCTCGTATACGTTGTTGATTAACTTTTATGGTTCGATGCTGTGCTTGACGGCCCTAGGTGCAAACTGCAGTCTGCAATGTGTGGAGATTTTTGCATAAGTATGCTAAGGCAGTGTGAATATATATTAATAATTATAGGTATCGATTTTATTACAACGATTTTTATTTTTTAAATAGTAGTTATGGCAGCACTACAAATGACAGCTGACAGTTAACCATAGACTATAGAAAATTATTAATTCGACTTTGACATTTCTATTTTCTACAAAACACGAGATTTTCACGTGCGTGAACTTTGTTTACGAAATTATTTCGTTTGTATTTTCTTGAAAAAGACATGAAAAAGTAATTAAAATGTTGCTAACCGAAGACAAGGAGATAGACTTATTCGTAGCCTCTAAGATAGGATCCTTTAAACGTAAGTTATTTCTTAAATTACGCCACGATGGTTTGTTTTGGTCGTGAATTTATGAATGGACTTACATTAACAATAAAAAAGTAGTAAAACTAGTAAAAACAAACGATATGTGAACTCTGCTATGCAGTGTAACATTGTTACCATGAAACAAGAAAACCCAGGTTGGATTATATTTAGGTTAGAGTCAGACAAAATAACAGTTCGCTCGGAGTTAAGCTGTTTAAAGGTTTCAGCTAGTTATATATAATATTAAAGCAATCAAAATTTGCTTAATTATGTGCTCAGCTTAGTGCACCATAAAAATCGATTAAATTTTTTATGAGTGATAGCTATCATTATTTTTTAAATCTCCAACAATCTACAAAGCTAAAAAATATAGGCTACTAGATGATTCCCGCGTGGCTTGAGGTATTTCGGTTCCCGCGGTAACTATTTAATTTTCTGTGATAAAAAGTAACCTATGTCACTCGCCAGGTCCTCAACTCTACCCATGGCAAAAATCACATTGATCCGTTGCTCTGTTGCTGCGTGATTGAAGGACAAACCAACAAACAAACACACTTTCGCATTTATAATATTAGTATGATGAAGCTTCTTTTACCTTGATGATGATATTCATTTCCAGATATAAAATACCACACACAATCATCAAAGAATAGCAAGAAATGCATAGAGAATTTAGTAGAAATAAAGAGCCTGCAGAAGGATGACGCTATTACGTCTATGGTTTGGGGCAATGTTGAACAGACTGAGATATTGATTGGCAAGAAGAATCAACAGGTATTTGACAATCCAACTCTGTCTCTGAAAATGCAACTATTAGACTTTGTCCACGTGGTTTAAGTTAACTCCATAATTTTCCGGGATAAAAAGTAGCCAATGTCACTCTCCAGGTCCTCAACTATACCCATGCCAAAAATCACCTCGATCCGGTGCCTCGTTGCGACGTGATTAAAGGACAAACCAACAAACAAACACAATTTCGCATTTATACTAAACTAGATGATGCCCGCGACTTCGTCCACGTGGATTCAGGTTTTTTGATTCCCGTGGGAACTCCTTATTTTTTCTGGGATAAAAAGTAGCCTATGTCCTTCCCCGGTATATAACCTACCTCTATACCAAATTTCAGCAAAATCGGTTGAAAAGATGGTACGGGAAAGCATAGCAGACAGACAGACAGACACACTTTCTCATTTATAATATTAGTATGGATATGGATATTTGTATTATAGGTACCTACACAGTATACCTTCTGAACATGTTTACAAAGTATAAGACGTGATGGTAATCATTAACTACAGTAGTATCTTAAAACTAAAGCTATGAGGGTTCCAAACGCGCCGTGGTTATTTTGATTCCGCAAAACGCTCCCTCTTTATTTTATTTCATTTGTTTTTAGGGTTCCGTAGCCAAATTTGGCAAAAACGGAACCCTTATAGATTCGTCATGTCTGTCTGTCTGTCTGTCCGTCCGTATGTCACAGCCACTTTTCTCCGAAACTATAAGAACTATACTGTTGAAACTTGGTAAGTAGATGTATTCTGTGAACCGCATTAAGATTTTCACACAAAACTAGAAAAAAAACTATAAATTTTGGGGGTCCCCATACTTAGAACTGAAACTCAAAAAAATTTTTTTCATCAAACCCATACATGTGGGGTATCTATGGATAGGTCTTCAAAAATGATATTGAGGTTTCTAATATCATTTTTTTCTAAACTGAATAGTTTGCGCGAGAGACACTTCCAAAGTGGTAAAATGTTGGTCCCCCCCCCCCGTAACTTCTAAAATAAGAGAATAATAAAACTAAAAAAAATATATGATGTACATTACCATGCAAACTTCCACCGAAAATTGGTTTGAACGAGATCTAGTTAGTAGTTTTTTTTTAATAATTTAAAACTTACTACAGGTTTGTACGGAACCCTCGGTGCGCGAGTCCGACTCGCACTTGGCCGGTTTTTTGTTTTTCTTGTGTGGTGCAAATAAAGAGTTTAATAATAACAATATTTGTATGGACTTTTTTAGATTCAAGTATACAACACTCTCCAAGGTTTCACAAAAGCATACACAGCTGATTTCGGTACAGGCGACATAGTTGGTCTGGGGAGGTACAAGCGACGGTTGGTAGCGGCCCTCGCCAGCGGTGTTGTACAGATATGGGGCAAAAAAGAGAACATAACCGTAACCACTGGGGGAAAGTTGGACAGCATGAGACTGTGTGAGCAGGACAACACACTGTTTGCCACTGGTGAGTGAAAGAGACAACCTATTTGTTACCATCAATCAATCATAGGCTTTATTGCTGAACATTTGCCCACGGCTTTGCTCGCGTTAGGTTCGATTTTCCCTTTCTTATTGCCTTAGGGGTTGAATTTACAAAATCCTTTCTAAGCGGATGTCTACGTCATTTTAACTATCTGTATGGCAAATTTCAGCCCGATCCGAATCCGAGAATTTGCATTTAGGTTATAAAATTTGTTAGAAAGTTTCATTCTCTGGGATAAATATATTATGAAATAGCAAGTAGCCTATGGGATACAAGGTTAAAATTTAAGGATAAAAAAGCAAAAATCCTTGGGTTCTACTCTGTAATTTCTTATATCTACTTATCTTGCAAGTATCTCATAGAAAAGTTAGGCATTTAATGTAAAAGAATGCCTATCTTGACTGAGTATGACATGACTTAGTATTTTTTTAAGGTGGTGAAGAAAACGACCTAAAAGTATGGAGAATTGGTGAACAAGAACCACTCTTCACTGCCAAAAACCTTCCCCATGACTGGCTGCAGCTCCGCAGACCAGTGTGGGTTACTGACCTGACCTTCCTTACCCAGGAGTTGCTTGCTGTGTGCTCACGACACGGCTATGTGAGGTAAGCAGTGTCTTTATGTTCATACCAGATGATGCCCGCGACTTCGTCCGCGTGGATTCCCGCGGGAACTCTTTAATTTTCCGGGATAAAAAGTAGCCTATGTGTTATTCCAGGCTATAATCCATCTCTGTGCCAAATTTCATCCAGATCTGTTCAGCCGTTCTGGCGTGATTGCGTAACAAACATCCATCCATACATCCATCCATCCTAACTTTCGCATTTATAATGCATGTAACCTCTATATGTATGTCCCCGGGATGTAACCTCTATACGAAATTTCAACAAAATCGGTTGAACAGATGGGCAATGAAAGCGTAGCAGACAGACAGACATTTCGCACAGACACTTTCGCATTTATAATATTAAGTATGGATTTTAAATACTTACGATATTAGATTGGATTTGAATAGGGACAATGCCTATATCAAAAACTAGCGATCCGCCCCGTCTTCGCACGGGTAGCACTAATAATCCTAATAGTCTATACCCAATATAGCTATAAAAATGGTTATTGTGAGTCAACCTTAAAAGATAGATGTATGCTATCGCGGACTTTTTTTTAGAAATTTTTGAGAGGAACAATTCCACCATACATTGATTTCGTGTAACTTTTAACTATTTACGCAGCGCACGCCACGCAAGCTCTCGGAAGAGAGGTTTTTTTCCGACTTAGTTCACATAATTGCAATTTTCGTAAGGATCTCTAATTTTTTGAAAATAAAATATAGCCTATGTTACTCGCTGATAATGTAGCTTTCTATAGGTGAAAGAATTTTTGAAATCGGTTGAGTAGTTTTTGAGTTTATCCATTACAAACAAACAAACAAACAAATCTTTCCTCTTTATAATATTAGTTTAGATAAATTATTTTTAACTGATTATTATTAAATAGAGGGTCTTCCAAAACACCTAAAATTCACATCCTCGGCTAGTTTTAAGTTTGATAACCATTTTAAAATATGATTAAAGAAAAAAAGTGCGTTGAAATTGTATGACGTCACAACTGTGAATTTCATACAACTTCCATATGTCTGGAGAGCTGGCGACGAATTTCGGGAAGGTCCTTTAGGCAAGCTGAAATTGTGAAAAAATATGATTTAGTCAATTGGCGAATCCAGTATTGCCAGTCTGGTAGAGCGTTTGTGGTTATTTCGCTACTCGCTAGCATTTGCAAACATTTGCAAAAAATAACCAAAGAAATATTTTTTTAACAACTTGTTTTTTTTAACTTTAAATTTAGTACTTATAGAATTCGAAAAGAAAACCCATACGTTTTTGTCGGTTATAAATTAGTATTACCAGACCTCTTCAAAAATATTTTATTAAAATTTCCAAAAAATATACTTTTGGCAATCTGAAATTTTAATCACGTGTTTATTGAGTAATTTCAATAATACCTGCAAATCGCCAGACAAATTTTGCGGTTTTACTTTTATACTTTTGTATTTGAGTACTAGTGAAATAAATTATTTTTTAGTGATTATTAAATAAAGGATCTCCCAAAAGTCGTAATATCCACAGCCCCTGCTAGTTTTATATTGAATAACCATTTTAAACTATCGATTAAAGTAAAAAAAGTGCGTTGAGCTTTGATGACGTCAAAACTTAAAATTTCATACAAATTCCATACTAAGCACGCGTTTTGACGTTTGAAAAAAGTTGCTGATTTGACTAGTTGTCAAATACCCAATCCCAGACGTGAATAAAGTTTTCAAATGAATACGACATACGAAATAACCGCAAACGCTCTACCAGACTGGCAGGACTGGATTCGCCAATTGACGAAATTATATTATTTCACAATTTCAGCTTGCCAAATTTATTAAAAACAATACAATAGAAACAATATACCTAGGTAGCCTAACCTAATTACTACATTGCCAAAAGGACCTTCCCGAAATTCGACGCCAGCTCTTGGACCAATAATAGAGGTGCGTTTTTAAGTTTGATGAAGAGTTGCTGATTTGATTGAGTTGTCATCATTGATTGAATTGTATTGTGTTTATTTGAATTGAATTCTATTGTATTGAATGCCAGGTTATACGACACTAGGGCGCAGCGCAGGCCGGTCTGTAACGTGGATTTTGAAAAAATGGCCGCCACTTGTATCACGAGGGGCTTCGACGAGCGGTGAGTTGAATTCTATTATAGTACTAGCTGATGCCCGCGACTTCGTCCGCGTGGATTTTAGGTCTTATGGAGTCCCGTGGGAAGTGGTTTTGTACATAATATATGAAACTGAATAAATGACCGTCAATCTGACAATATATTTGAAGATCTCTCTACTGTCTTATGTCTCATTTATTTTTGTATATGGAGATTTTTTAACCAAATTTTTTTACTTTTCCGTACAATTTTTCAAACATTTTCTTTCATAAGAATCTTCTCCTTACAATAACAAACACAACAAAAAAAGAATTAGCGAAATTGGTCCAGCCGTTCACGCGGTATGCCGTGACCAAGGGAAATAGGGATTCATTTTTATATATAGAGAAGATTATAAAGGCGAAAGTTCGGATGGATGGATGTTTGTTACTCAAGCACGCCGGAACGGCTGAACGGATCTGAATGAAATTTGACACAGAGATAGATTATAGTCTGGAATACTGTACATAAGCAACTTTTATCCCGCAAAATTAAAGAATTCTCGCGGGAACCAAAAACCTCAATCTACGCGGACGAAGTCGCGGGCATCCGCTAGTAGTAGATGAATATAAAAAAACTAGAGGTCGCCCGCGATTTCGTCCGCGTACATTTTCAAATTTCTTATGAGATTTTCCCGCTGCAAAAGGCCTACTTATAACGGCTATAATATAGCTTATGCAAGTTTTTATTATTTAAAAGTAATAACCTAAATGCCGATCTTCTCAAACTTAGAACCTTCATGCAAGCTTCCACCCCTAATTTCACCTCCTTTGGGGTGGATTTTTGTAAAACTGCCCCCCGATTACGTAAGAATTGTCGATGTCGTAGGTATGTACGATACCCTAAACGTATAAGAATGGGCAGACGAAATTGAGCTCTAATTCAATGCAGTTATGGTTTATTTTACTTTGACGAAAATCTTTAACGTTTGATCGGCCATTCTTACATGATTGGGGCCCTGTTTATACAGCTTTTTATTGTTTAAAACTATGTAATAACTTAAATGCCAACTTAGGACTTTCATACTAACTTCCAACCCCCCCCCCATTTCAATGAACCCCCATTTCAGCCCTTTAGGGGGGAATTTTCTCAAAGCCTTTTCTTAGCTGACGTCTACACCATAGAAGGAACCTAACTTCCAAATTTCATTTCTGTAAGCTTTATAGTTCCTGAGATATCGTGATTAGTCAGTGAGTGGTATTTCGCTTTTATATATATATATAAAAGCGAAATACCATATATATATATATATATATATATATATGATTGTTTTCAATAAATGTTTGTTTAAAAAAATGTTTTTTTTTTCAGACAAGCATACGTGGGTTTCGGCAGAGGTCAACTCCACCTGGTGGACCTCCGCCGGGGTAAGCCCGACAAGGGCTACAAGGGCGCAGTCGGCGCTATCACTAGTATAGCGCTGCACACAGACGGACTAATCGTCAGCACCAGCCTAGACAGACACGTTAGAGTGCATGCTCTGCAGAGCAAGGACTTGCTGTATCAGGTAAGGGTGATTTACATACATTTTTCTTTTCTCTTATTAGTAAGTTCTTTAGATAAACCAGGGAGCTCGGCTGGAAGGGATTCCTGTATAAGGTAAGAGTTAACAACAGTTTTGATTTGTTTGACATTTTCCTTTTTTTTTTCGTTCTCTATGGCAGGATGGAGGACCTCGGTTGAAAAAAAATTGGGAGTCATAGGGACTGCCAATAGAAGTGGAAACGAATATTTAAAACTAGCTGATGCCCGCGATTTCGTCCGCGTGGATCGAGGTTTTTCGGTTCCCGCGGGATTTCCTTAATTTTCCGGGATAAAAAGTAGCCTATGTGTTATTCCAGACTATAATCTATCTCTGTGCCAAATTTCATCCAGATCCGTTCAGCCGTTGGAGCGTGATTGAGTAACAAACATCCATACATCCATACATCCATACATCCACACATCCATACATCCACACATCCATACATCCGTCCAAACTTTTGCATTTATAATATTTATTTGATAATTAATTATTAAAAAAATAAATTAAAATATAAACCTTAAAACGAAGGCATTAAAGTTTAATTACGAATGTAGTATATTTATATTGAAGACCTTTTGTCTTCGTAACAACGCGAGCATGTCGGTGCCGCGAATCCACAAGTTTACCCCCTACCAAAAAGTGCTCAACGCGGCTAAAGAAGTTTTCACTTCAAAAAAGACAATAAGTATCAAAATTTTCTTCTAGCAATACCTGACGTCCAAGCAAATCCGTGTGCTGGTGCAATCAAAAACCAGTACTCCACTCCGAAACCCTGAGGAGGTGAAGGTGGAAGACCAGATCCAGGAAATGGAGGTGACGGGAGACGATATGGACGGCATCTTTGACTGCATGGAGACTATTGGGTAAGATCCTCACATCCGGTTACCACACTACCATTACCGCCACTACAGCCCATTAACGTCCCACTGCTGGGCACAGGCTCTCATATGAGAGAGGGAATTAGAGCTTACACCCACCACGCTGCTCCAATGCAGGTTGGCGGGCTGTAACGACTATTATCTATATTTTAATGAATAAAAATTACTATGACATCAAGGATTACCTAGCTGATAAGGATATATCAAATTATTAAATTGTATTTTATTACGGTGACATTTAACATTTAGCTGATATGTTTGTATGTATTTTAATGTTTTTAATAATTTAATAAATAAGTATTTTTGCTATTTTTATCAAATGTAATGTAATTTAATCGCAAATTTTATTTTTATTTCAATGATTTTATGAACTAATTTAATTTAAATACTTTAAAAACAAACAATTTGCACACCAGCATATTATGGTAGAATATGTTATGGGAATTACCACTTTAAGAACCTATTTTGTACCCATATTCCGGCAAATAAATATAATTTACTAGCTGATGCCCGCGACTTCGTCCGCGTGGATTGAGGATTTTCGGTTCCCGCGGGAACTCTTTAATTTTCCGGGATAAAAAGTAGCCTATGTGCTATTCCAGACTATAATCTATCTCTGTGCCAAATTTCATCCACATCCGTTCATCCGTTGGAGCGTGATTGAGTAACAAACATACATCCATACATCCAAACTTTCGCATTTATAATATTTATTTGATTTATTATTTTATTATTTACTAGCTGATGCCCGCGACTTCGTCCGCGTGGATATACCAAGTTTCATCGAAATAACTTGAGAAATGACGGACTTTTATACAAACTTTCAACCCCTATTTCACCCCTTTGGGGGTGGAATTTTGAAAAACCGTGAAACACGTATGTTTTCGTTTTTAACCCGCAGCTCATTTACCAAGTTTCATGGATATAACTTGAGAAATGAAGGACTTTCATACAAACTTTCAACCCCTATTTCATCCCTTCGGGGGTAAAATTTACGAAAACTGTGAAACACGTATTTCTTCATTTTTAACCGGTAGCTTGTATACCAAGTTTCATCGATAAAACTTGAGAAATGAAGGACTTTCATACAAACTTTCAACCCCTATTTCACCCCTTTGAGGGTGAAATTTTGAAAAACTGTGAAACAGGTATGTCTTCATTTTTAACCCGCAGCTCATATATCAAGTTTCATGGCTATAACTTGAGAAATGAAGGACTTTCATACAAACTTTCAACCCCTGTTTCACCCCTTCAGGGGTAAAATTTGCAAAAACTGTGAAACAGGTTTTACTTCATTTTTAACCAGTAGCTTGTATACCAAGTTTAATCGATATAACTTGAGAAATGACGGACTTTCATACAAACTTTCACCCCCTATTTCACCCCCTTAGGGGTGGAATTTCGGGATAAAAAGTATCCTATGTCCTACCTCGTAGTATGGGCTCAAATCGTGCCAAGTTTCGTTTGAATTCATTCAGTAGTTTCGGCGTGATGCGCGGCCAAGATACAGACAGACAGACAGACAGACAGACAAAAATGAAAAAAATTACAGATTTGACTTCAGTATCGAATAATGAGTGCCCTCCAAAAAAAATTTTCAAAATATCTTCAATGTACAGAATTGGCCCTGTTACAGTTTTATTATAAGTATAGATTATCATGTTAGTGTTAATAACCGGGACCGACGGCTTAACGTGCTCTCCGAGGCACGGAGGTGAAAGGTCCTTTTGGCAAGCTGAAATTGTGAAACTAATTTCGTCAATTAGCGAATCCAGTCCTGCCAGTCTGGTAGAGCGTTTGCGGTTATTTCATATGTGGTAAGGTACTCATTTGAAAACTTTATTCACATCTGGGAATTGTTTAAAACCGGAAAATTTGTCTGGCGATTCGCAGATATTATTGAAATCCATACTAATATTATAAATGCGATGTGTCTGTCTGGCTGCCCATCTTTTTAACCGATTTTGCTGAAATTTTGGTATAGAGGTAGGTTATATCCCGGGGAAGGACATAGGCTACTTTTTATCCCGGAAAATTAAGGAGTTCCCGGGGGAGTTGAAAAAACTTAGTCCACGCGGACGAAGTCGCGGGAATCATCTAGTTACTCAATAAATACGTGATTAAAATTTCAGATTGCCAAAAGTATATTTTTTGGAAATTTTAATAAAATATTTTTGAAGAGGTCTGGTAATACTTTATAACCGACAAAAACGTCTGGGATGTTTCTTTCGAATTCCATAATAGTCCATTCATTTTAGATTTTTTCGCGGCAAAATTTATAATTTTTTGAAACCACTGTGGTTTTATACCTATGAGTGAGTACATTAAAAAACACAACTCTCCCCCCCCCTCCGGTGGTGGCTTCCCCCCTCCCCGCCTTGAAAAGTGTGCCATTTTGCAGATTTCCTAGATTTTCCAGAAAACTATACAAGCTAGGACAAAACCGTTAAAGATAACATTGTTCCTTAATAAATTACCTACAAATAAGTTCATAACATTTATTATGATAGGAGTTATAGTTTACAAGCTATGGTGCGTTAAAGTTGACTAAAAATCGCAGCTCAGTAAAATAAGCCAATTTTCAACATTTTATATGTATTCTGTAATCTCTAGAAAACTATTAGAGTTAGGCAAAAACTGTCAGGAGTAAAAATAAACACCATTTAATGACCTATAAAAAAATATTTAGTTCATAAAGATAGGACTAATAATTTCGCATATATGTATATCCACGTATTGTATACGAAGAAAAATAAAAAAATTGTTAGTATCCTGTGTTATTTGCAATTTGCACAAAAACTATTAGAGCTAGGAAAAATCCTTCGAAGAGCAATTAATTTCATTAAATTACCTACAAAAAAAATGTTATGGTTTATTTAGATAGGACCAATAGTTCGAAAAATATGACTGCCTTTATTCCATGAAATTTTTTTTTTTTCAAAAACCATGTATATATTTTTTAATTTTCACAGAAACTATTAGAACTAGGAAAAAAAATATCATAAGCAAAAATGAACTTCATTAAATTACCTCCAAAATAGTTTTTAGTTTATTTTGACAGAACTAATAGTTTCGGAAATATGGCTAACTTGCATAAAAAAAGAAACCCTTGTAAAATCCGTGAATGTTTTTTGTAATTTCAAGAAGAAGTATTAGAGCTAGGAAAAAAGCTGTCAGGACTTAGGACAAAGATAATTAATTTACCTATAAAATAGTGTTTAGTTTATTTTGATAGGACAAATAGTTTTTGAAATATACCTTGCTATTTTGTAAGAACCGGTGGTAGTCATCTTGACTTACATAATAGTATGGAATAAATAGAAATTAAATAACTTTTTTTTTAACGCATCATAGCTTGTAAACTATAACTCCTATCACCATAAATGTTATGAACTTGTTTGTAGGTAATTTATTAAGGAACAATGTTCTCTTTGACAGTTTTGTCCTAGCTTGTATAGTTTTTTTGAAAATCTAGGAAATCTGCAAAATGGCACACTTTTCAAGGCGGGGAGGGGGGAAGCCACCACCGGAGGGGGGGGGGAGAGTTGTGTTTTTTAATGTACTCACTCATAGGTATAAAACAACAGTAGTTTCAAACAATTATTAATTTTGCCGTTTTCCCCATACATTGAAATCTAGAATGAATGGACTATAAGTACTAAAATAAAAGATAAAAAAAAACAAGTTGCCAAAAAAGATTTTTAAATTATTTTTTTGCAAAATGTTGTTTGCAAATGCTGCGCAGTAGCGGCTAGCGAGCGAGTGTTTTTTGTATATTTCGGGTATAGTTCTTCAACTAAAAATCACGTCGATCCGTTGCTCTGTTGCGGCGTGATTGAAGGACAAACCGACAAACAAACACACTTTTGCATTTATAATATTAGTATGGTATGATTTTCAGTGAAAAACCACGCAAGAAGTACACAGAAGTTTTTGAAACTACAGAAGAATTCGAGAGTAGCGAAGCGAAGAAAATGAAGCCCTCAACAGAAGGAAGCACAGAAGAGAAGAGCGCAGACGAAGCGATCGCGAAGCTCCTCCGAAGCACGGAGAAGCAGAAGCGGAGAATGGAGAAGCGGAAAAAGGAGAAGAAGGCGAAGAGTATTTATCATAATGCTTGAAAATAAAGTTTTACTTACCGATTTTTTTGAGTTTTTTTTTCTCCTTTTCTCGTCCACTACTATGTTTTTTACTATACTATAAATCTATCTTCAAAATCTATACTTAATATTATAAATGCGAAAGTTTGGGTATAATATGACTATGGGTATAATATAACTGCCATACCCCTAACAGGTTAGGGGTATGGGAGGTAACAGGGGTTACCTCACTTAGGTACCATCAGGGTGAGATCGCAGCCAAGGGCAAGGGCAGTCAAGTCAATAAAAAAAAAAGTTGTGCTTCATCACCTTTCCGAACCGGTGGTAGAGTTTGTCTTCTCATAAGCGCCATACGTGAAATAAATTTATCATATTTTGTCATACGTGAAATAAATAAATCATTTATCATTTCGAGGACCTCCCTGGTGGTTAGCGCTGCGGTCTTATAATGGCAGGGTCAATTTGGGAATTTATAAGGTTTTGAATTTTCTCTGGTCTGGTCTGGTGGGAGGCTTCGGCCGTGGCTTGTTACCACCCTTGCGGCAAAGACGTTCCAAGCGATTTTACGTTCTTCGACGTGGTAACGAATATTCAACGAATATAATATGGTTCGAATATTAAGTAGACAGTAGGTAGTATCTAACCATGGATAGGTTAGATACTACCTAATTTGTCTACTTAATATGTATTATAAATGCGAAAGTTTGGATGGATGGATGGATGGATGTTTGTTACTCAAACGTCACGCCAGAACAGCTGAACGGATCTGGATGAAATTTGGCACAGAAATAGATAGATAGATAGATAAATACTTTATTGCACACATGTGAAAATACAAGTACCTACCTAAAGTTATAACTCTCTGCCAGGCAACCTTTATATTGCCTGATTTTATAGAGTAGATATACCTACTTAGTCTGGAATAACACATATCTTTTTATCCCGGAAAATTAAAAAGTTCCCGTGGGAACCAAGAAACCTTAACCCATGCGGACGAATCAGCTAGTTTAGAAATAAAATATTTCAAAATTGCTCCTGCCAGGAACTGCCCCCCGATTATGTAAGAATTGTCCATCAAATGGTAAAGGTTCAGCGTCAAAGTAATATAAACCATAACTGCATTGAATTAGAGCTCAATTTCGTCTGCCTATTCTTATACGTTTAGGGTATCGTACATACCTAAACGTATAAGAATGGGTAGACGAAATTGAGCTCTAATTCAATCCAGTTATGGTTTATTTTACTTTGACGAAAATCTTTAACGTTTAATCGGCCATTCTTACATGATTGGGGCCCTGAACCATTGACCACCTTCTTATACTCGTACAGTTAGCTGATACCCGCGACTTCATCCACATGGATAGAGGTTTTAACCTATATGTGTTATTCCAGACTATAATCTATCACTGTGCCAAATTTCATCCAAATCCGTTCAGCCGTTCGTGCGTGATTGAGTAGATACCATCCATCCATCCATCCATCCATCCATGGTAACTTTCGCATTTATAATATTAGTAGGTAGGTATTGCGCCAGGGTGACGTCCAAAATAAGTTCATTCTATAAAAAGTTCGTTCTAGAAGTAGAAGATTATAATTTCTGAACCGTAAACTTATGTCATACCTACTTTGATTCTATCAAACCTGTCTTTCTTTCAAAATTGATGCTATATTGCTATTATTTATATTTTGATTTGGGTTTTGTGTTGATATTTACTGAAAACCTATAAAATCGTTAACAATGAAGTATTTATTTCAATAATTGACAATAATAACTTACAATTACTTTAATTATTGTAATAGATCTATTAAGGAATGGGCAATCAGGTATCTACCTTATTAGTTAAATATACCTATATTAATATTAATGCGAAAGTGTGTTTGTATTGGTTTGTCCTTCAATCACGCCGCACCGGATCGACGTGTATTTTTGCATTGATATAGTTAAAGACCTGTGACATGGGACATATAAATAAAAACTTCATTTTTACAGCCTGGGGGTCATGGTAACCCTTTTGGTGGACAAGGGGGCCCTTTTGGTCAGGGTGGCCCCTTCGGTCAGGGTGGCCAATTCGGCCAGGGTGGCCCGTTTGGGGGCCTCGGAGGAGGTCAAGGCCCAAGAGGTCCGGAGCAGGGTTACCAAGGAGGCCCCTATCCACCCCCCGGTCAGGGGCCTAATCAGCTTGGGGGACAAATGCCGGTGGCAAATGTGACCCCACCGCCTTATGGTCAGGTTTGTATCATCATATCATACTTCATATTATATTATAAATACGAAATTGTGAATTTGTTTGTTGGTTTGTCCTTCAATCACGCCGCAACGGAGCAACGGATCGACGTTTTTTTTTTTTTTTTTTATCCACAACAAGTTAGCCCTTGACTGCGATCTCACCTGATGGTAAGTGATGATGCAGTCTAAGATGGTAGCGGGCTAACCTGTTAGGGGCATGGCAGTTAAATATTAAACCCATACCCCTATTCGGTTTCTACACGGCATCGTACCGGAACGCTAAATCGCTTGGCGGCACGTTTTTGCCGGTAGGGTGGTAACTAGCCACGGCCGAAGCCTCCCACCAGGCAAAACGTGATTTTTGGCATGGGTATAGTTGAGGACCGAGAGTGACATAGGCTACTTTTTATCCCGGAAAATTGAGGAGTTCCCGCGGAGATTATAAAAACTTAAACAACGCGGACGAAGTCGCGGGCATCAACGGGCATCAGCGGGCATCGCGGGCGGGAAGTCCTTAGTTTTCCGGGATAAAAAGTAGCCTATGTGTTATTCCAGTCTATAATCTATCTCTGTGCCAAATTTCATCCAGATCCGTTCATTGGCGTGATTGAGTAACAAACATCCATCCATTAATCCAAAAAATACCGTTAAAGTTACCGACTGTTTCCAGCAGCCACCCCCGGGCTGGTCTCCCCCCGGACAAGGCTACCCTCCGCAAGGCTACCCCCAGGGGTACCCGCCACAGGGGTATCCACCCCAAGGATACCCGGGAGGGGGCTATCCAGGTAATTGGGTATTTGACAAATAGTCAAATCAGCAACTTTTTTTCAAACGTCAAAACGCGTCCTAAGTATAATATGGGATTCATATGAAACTAGCTGATGCCCGCGACTTCGTCCGCGTGGTTATGTATGATAAGTATGTTAAGTATGTTATTCTCTTAACTCCTTAATTTTCCGGGATAAAAAGTAGCCTATGTGCAATTCCAGACTACTTATAATCTATCTGTCTGTGTGCCATTTTTCATCCAGATCCGTTCAGCCGTTGTGACGTGATTGAGTAATAAACATCCATCCATACATCCATCCAAACTTTCGCATTGAAATGAAATGAAATGATTTATTTCATATAGGACAACTTGTGCCACTATGATAATTCGTAAGAATCTACCACCGGTTCGGAAAGCTGATTCTACTGAGAAGAACGGGCAAGAAACTCGTCGGTTGCTCTTTTCAAAAGCAGAAAATTGTAACAATTTGTAGGTATATAATATAAAATGCATACGCTACGTACAACAAGTAGACCTATTACACTGACTTGTGGCACAGTAAACAGATACGGGTTGCTGGATGCGAAGCCGGTTGCTTCCATGCCACTTTGTCATCGAGAATATGTATGAATGCCATGTCATTTATAATATTAGTACATAGGTATATATAAAAGAGTACCTACGCTCATTCCAACGAACGACTTGTGGACTTTCTTGAGGCGGAGCGAGGGAGTCGCGAGCCTACTGCGATCTGTCTTGTCCAGGTCAGCCGTCGCCGGTGCAGCGCGCCACGGACGCCGCGTGCTGCGCGTCGTGCGTGGCTTGTCTGACCTGCTTCCTCTGCTCTTGCTGCCAGGTACAACCCTTATCCTATCCTATCCTACCCCTGAATACGTCCACAAAGTACTGTGCAACGTACCTGATAGAGATGCTCAAGATGTAGCTTTCATTCATGTAATGTACCATATGTGAAGTTAAGACGTGTCCTAGACGAACGACGGACTGTATGCTTATATGCAAAACACATAATTCTACTTGAAAAATTGTTCAGCCTTAACTAGCTGATGCCTGCGACTTCGTCCGCGTGGATAGAGGTTTTTCGGTTCCCGCGGGAACTCCTTAATTTTCCGGGATAAAAAGTAGCCTATGTGTTATTCCAGACTATAATCTATCTCTGTGCCAAATTTCATACAGATCCGTTCAGCCGTTGGGGCGTGATTGAGTAGGTAACAAACATCCATACATCCATACATCCATCAATCATCCAACTTTCGCATTTATAATATTTATTTTATAGGGACACTGTGGGTACACTTATTGACGTTAAAAATTACATAAGTACTTGTAATACATGATGGTGATAATCAGTTACGGTATCTTAAAACTAAAGCTACGAGGGTTCCAAACGCGCCCTGGTCTGAGAAGAGCCCACAACAAACTCAGCCGGGTTTTTTTAATTTTATTATCACCATTTCACAAATCATCTTTACTAAGGAACTATCCTAGAGTCATTAGAGCAAATAATTGCCAGGCTTGCTTGTTTAAGTAATCCTTCACAATTAGGTACATGGTAATTTAAGATTTTTCAATGAGTTTCGTTTTACATTAACTTTGAACTTATTCAGAGACATCTTCAACATGTCTAATCATTTAGTATTGTTTATTCGCAGGCTCTGACGGGAGGCGGTGGTATGGGGTCGGGTGTGGACCACGACGACGGCCCAGGGGGTCCAGGGTACGACGGGGGCCACGGTAGCCAGGTCAACGTGGCCCCCCCGCCCGTCACCAGAGATGACGACGACGACGACGACTAGATGTGATGTTATGGAAGACTATGGGATTATGATAAGACGTGAATTTGATGACCAAAGTTGCGCGACTGCCCCCCTAGCATGGGCCGAGACAATTTTCTCCCCGAAGAAAGGATACAATTTTTATTCCTAAATAAATAAATAAAAACGCTAAATAACGGTGGATAAATAGTCCCCCGAGTCCCCGTGAAATGTCAAACGGGGATTTATAAACTTCTTCTCTCCCCTGTTGCCGTGCTCTGAGAAGTGGGTTAATTTTATCTCTTGTCAGTGGATAAAATCGGGGGATAAAATTTTTATCTCCGGCCCTTGCTAGCCCTGCTGCCCCCCTAGCATGGGCCGAGACAATTTTCTCCCCGTGGAGAGGATAAAATTTTTATTCTTAAATAAATAAATAAAAACGCTAAATAACTGTGGATAAATAGTCCCCCGAGTCCCCGTTAAATGTCAAACGGGGATGAACTTCTCCTCTCCCCTGTTGCCGTGATCTGAGTTGTGGTTAAGTTAATTTTATCTCTTGTCAGTGGATAAAATCTGGGGATAAAATTTTTATCTCCGGCCCATGCTAGGCCTGCTGGTAGTAGTCTAGGCATAACGGGGCGGTTCGTTGTATTTAGACCCCCGCATTAAATCCTCAGTCGTTGAAACTTGGCAGGGTTGTAGTGTGGTATAAACAAAAACCTATACAAAAATATCCAAAAAAAAAAAACCATGCGGAAGTTGACGTTTTTATACTTATACAACTTATTATTTATGAATGAATATTTTCTCGATTTCCTTTTAAAATAATACTTAGTGGGTACTTGGGTAGTATATTTATCTACACTCAAAATCGAAATATCAAACGAAATCATCATTAAATTATTATCATCAAACCTAAACTGCGTTTATGCGATAACGTACCTTCCTGCTTTAACAATTGGGTAGGTATAGCATAAAGAAAACCGGCCAAGTGCGAGTCGGACTCGCGCACCGAGGGTTCCGTACAAACCTGTAGTAAGTTTTACGATTTATGACGTATTAAAAACAAGACGAAATGAACCGCAAAACTAACTTTGTTTGTAGAGGTTTATTGTTAATATCAAAAAAACTATGCTAGTTAGAGCGTTGGTTTTATTTTTCCTGTAAAATATACATAAGCTTCTATTAATCCATCCATATATCCATAATTATTTCAGATTTTTCAATTGGTAAACTTCGGAGATAAGGGGGGGAACGGTATTTTTTTCGACATTTTGCCCAATAAATCAAAAACTATTATGCATAAAAATAAATAAAAATCTGTTTTAGAATGTAGAAGTAAAGCCCTTTCATATGATATTCCACTCAGTATAGTTATCATACTTTGAAATTTCAAACCCCCGATTTTCCCCCTTTTTCAATTAAACTAAAAATAATTTTCGATTTTTTTTTATTTTAATGATGTTAGGCCACTATTATACACAACTATTCCAAATTTCATGTCGATAGCTTTAATAGTTACTGAAATAATCGACTGTGACGGACGGACGGAGAAAGTCGCACCATAAGGGTTCCATTTTTACCATTTTGGTACGGAACCCTAAAAACCTTACTTACTTTCTGATTTTTCATTGGATATTTATTAATATAGGTACCTACGTTTTTAACTCATGATGGGTACCTACTTTATCATACCTACTGTAAAGTTTCGTCGCCTGAGGAATTATTGTTGGGGTCCACTAGCTTTATTGCCTAGAGTTAGACTATATCGTTAAAACTTAAAATGTGACCGGCAATAAAAGTACATCATCAAGAAATGCATCATCAATGACAGCATTAAAATTATATTGCCAACCCTTTCATATAATAATCCCTGCGGAAAAGGACAGAACTAAATTTTATATGAAATGGCATTTGCTTAGCTCAAGCACCAGTTCCCCCATTAAAATAAAATAGCAATTAGGAATTTAAATATAAGTGTATTATAGACCTACATGCGTGTGGTGATGGATAGGGTTTTAAGATGCAAACTAACAAATATGTAATACACAGACTCGACCATTTATTAAGGAAGAAACACAATAACATATAAGATATATTAAATTAATTGCAATTTAACAATATAACAACAACTAGATCCATAACCACTCGCGATCAAGGTATAGAGATAGGTCTACTTTCTGGAACACTTGCTACTCAAGGCAAATCTGAGTATCGAATGCACAGATCGAATGGTTAAAGACTTTGAAGTTGCTATAATGTAAATTCCAAAGCAGTATTGTGACGTCACGCCATTAATGGCGGAAAACCACGCGTATAGACAACTTTGCCGCGCCACAGGTTCAGCGCCATCTGTAGTCAGCAAGCGGCACTAACACCGAGCGGCGCTGTCGTCGAGTGGCGCTCACAAGTGCTTTTATGTTAAGTAATGTGGACTAAATGAATGAATAAAGAAATTCATTCATTCATTCAACACACTTTTTTAGGGTTCCGTACCCAAAGGGTAAAAACGGGACCCTATTACTAAGACTCCGCTGTCTGTCTGTCTGTCTGTCTGTCTGTCTGTCTGTCTGTCTGTCTGTCTGTCTGTCTGTCTGTCTGTCTGTCTGTCTGTCTGTCTGTCTGTCTGTCTGTCTGTCTGTCTGTCTGTCTGTCTGTCTGTCTGTCTGTCTGTCTGTCTGTCTGTCTGTCTGTCTGTCTGTCTGTCTGTCTGTCTGTCTGTCTGTCTGTCTGTCTGTCTGTCTGTCTGTCTGTCTGTCTGTCTGTCTGTCTGTCTGTCTGTCTGTCTGTCTGTCTGTCTGTCTGTCTGTCTGTCTGTCTGTCTGTCTGTCTGTCTGTCTGTCTGTCTGTCTGTCTGTCTGTCTGTCTGTCTGTCTGTCTGTCTGTCTGTCTGTCTGTCTGTCTGTCTGTCTGTCTGTCTGTCTGTCTGTCTGTCTGTCTGTCTGTCTGTCTGTCTGTCTGTCTGTCTGTCTGTCTGTCTGTCTGTCTGTCTGTCTGTCTGTCTGTCTGTCTGTCTGTCTGTCTGTCTGTCTGTCTGTCTGCCTGCCTGCCTGCCTGCCTGCCTGCCTGCCTGCCTGCCTGCCTGCCTGCCTGCCTGCCTGCCTGCCTGCCTGCCTGCCTGCCTGCCTGCCTGCCTGCCTGCCTGCCTGCCTGCCTGCCTGCCTGCCTGCCTGCCTGCCTGCCTGCCTGCCTGCCTGCCTGCCTGCCTGCCTGCCTGCCTGCCTGCCTGCCTGCCTGCCTGCCTGCCTGCCTGCCTGCCTGCCTGCCTGCCTGCCTGCCTGCCTGCCTGCCTGCCTGCCTGCCTGCCTGCCTGCCTGCCTGCCTGCCTGCCTGCCTGCCTGCCTGCCTGCCTGCCTGCCTGCCTGCCTGCCTGCCTGCCTGCCTGCCTGCCTGCCTGCCTGCCTGCCTGCCTGCCTGCCTGCCTGCCTGCCTGCCTGCCTGCCTGCCTGCCTGCCTGCCTGCCTGCCTGCCTGCCTGCCTGCCTGCCTGCCTGCCTGCCTGCCTGCCTGCCTGCCTGCCTGCCTGCCTGCCTGCCTGCCTGCCTGCCTGCCTGCCTGCCTGCCTGCCTGCCTGCCTGCCTGCCTGCCTGCCTGCCTGCCTGCCTGCCTGCCTGCCTGCCTGCCTGCCTGCCTGCCTGCCTGCCTGCCTGCCTGCCTGCCTGCCTGCCTGCCTGCCTGCCTGCCTGCCTGCCTGCCTGCCTGCCTGCCTGCCTGCCTGCCTGCCTGCCTGCCTGTCTGTCTGTCTGTCTGTCTGTCTGTCTGTCTGTCTGTCTGTCTGTCTGTCTGTCTGTCTGTCTGTCTGTCTGTCTGTCTGTCTGTCTGTCTGTCTGTCTGTCTGTCTGTCTGTCTGTCTGTCTGTCTGTCTGTCTGTCTGTCTGTCTGTCTGTCTGTCTGTCTGTCTGTCTGTCTGTCTGTCTGTCTGTCTGTCTGTCTGTCTGTCTGTCTGTCTGTCTGTCTGTCTGTCTGTCTGTCTGTCTGTCTGTCTGTCTGTCTGTCTGTCTGTCTGTCTGTCTGTCTGTCTGTCTGTCTGTCTGTCTGTCTGTCTGTCTGTCTGTCTGTCTCCAGGCTGTATCTCATAAACCGTGATAGCTAGAAAGCTGAAATTTTCACAAATGATGTATTTCCGTTGCCGCTATAACAACAAATACTAAAAATTAAAAAAAAATATATATTAAGGGGGGTCCCCATACAATAAACGTGTTTTTTTCGTATTTTTTTGCTCAATATTAAAAACGGTAACAGGTAGACGGTTCAAATTTTCACAGAATATTAACTTGTATATTACCTTTCAAAATAAATAATTAAATATCAATAAAGTAAATATTAAAGGGGGGCTCCCATACAACAAACGTAATTTTTATTTTTAATACGTCATAAATCGTAAAACTTACTACAGGTTTGTACGGAACCCTCGGTGCGCGAGTCCGACTCGCACTTGGCCGGTTTTTTTCTTTACTTGATCTATATTTTAAAATGGTTAACAAACTTTAACTTAAAACTAACCGAGGATGTGAGTTTTAGGTGTTTTGGAAGACCCTCTATTTAATAAATAAAGGCTTTTTATATTATATTTTATTTTTATACATAACTAAAAACTAAATACCTAAATAAATATGTAATAAAATTAAAGAAATAAATTATATTTATATAGGTATCTAGGTACAATAAAAATATGATTAAAAAAAGGGCTAATGTTATTTTTAAAACGTATCAATATTCAATGCCTACAAAATGAAATGTTTATATCCAAATAAACGTCGAGTGAATCTACCACTGGTTCGGTATATCATTGGACTACCGTACCTATCTAGACCGACCGAATTTCGGCCACGGCGGCCAATCTCCAGAGAGCTTAGCCATCATCTGCGCGGGAGATCTTATAGTGCACAAGTGTGTGCGCTAGGCGCTAACACAGGTCCACTCTCTGTTCCTTTACTCTCACAGCGCGATGGGAAGGAAAATCCGACACGACCGGAGAGAGATCAGGCGCAGGACCGACAGCTTTACGTGCTCTCTAGGCAAGGGAATTATTTACGATCTCCGGGATTATTATGCATGCAGTTATTAATTTAACCATTGCTTAAGCCGTATTGTTTTAATATTATTGGGCATTGCAGGCATTCATGTTTAAGTATTATAATCCTTATTTAACGAAATACGTGATTCACAGTTTTTGAAAATTCTATCCCCAAGGACGTTAAGGAGTTTGTCCTTCAATCACGCCGCAACAGAGCAACTGATCGACGTGATTTTTGCAAGGTTATAGTTGAGTCACAAATGCAACTTTTTATCACGGAAAAATAAGGAGTGCCTTTGAAAATTATCCGCTAGTTTTCCAATTTATTAACTCTATGGACTTTAGTCTATGGGAAAAAAATGCAATAGATTGTGCAGAAAACTCGGAAAAAAAAATAAAACCGAATAAAGCTGTGCGCGCATTAGTAAGGAGATCCTATTGTGTGGCGCACATTTTTAACCAACTTAAAAAAGATAAAGTAAAATTCAGTTAGGAAAAATCCAATAATATTATAAATTCGAAAGTGTGTCTGTCTGTCTGCTACGCTTTCACGGCCCACCTATTCAACCGATTTTGATGAAAATTGGTACAGGGATAGGTTATATCTCGGGGAACGACATTAGGAAGGATATTCTAGTGTTCGAATATTTACGTCAAATTCTTCCAAGGTAGGTAGCTACGCAACACTCGCTGCGCGAGCCCAACTCGCACTTGGCCGGTTTTTCATTTTATTTCACAAGTTAGCCCTTGACTGTAAATTGTAATCTCACATGATTGGTAAGTGATGATGCAGTCTAAGATGGCAGTCAGGTATATTAAAAACCCATACCCCTAATCGGTTTTGTACACGGCATCGTACCGGAACGCTAAATCGCTTGGCGGCACGTCTTCGTCGATGGAAACTAGCCACAGCCGAAGCCTCCCGCCAGACCTGACTAGAGAGAATTCAGAAATTATGAATTCCCGAATTGACACTGCGGGGAATCGAACCCGGGACCTCCCAATAAAAGACCATCAGGGATCACCACTGCAAAAATCTGTGCCCAGATTTCTAGTTATTGTTAGGTAGATATATTATGCTTTGATAATTAACGTGTATATCAGTGAGTGAGTGAGTGAGTGACCTGTATGGCTAGCATGCGCAACACGAGTAAAATTATGTCTACCCGTTATCTCTCTCTGTCTACCGAAGCTAACATAGTTATACTTGTCTCGTTACGTCAAAAGTAGAGATAAAAGTAATATTTCTTATCTGTGGTATTTTGCTCTACGAACCTTTACCACGTCTTTACCTACATGTCGACTATTTTTTTCATGTAATATACCGCATTTTGTGCATGTTAGGTCCAACGACAACATCTCTCTCTCTCGTCGCGAGATAATCTCGTTGTGCGCATGCTAAGCACACTGGACGTGTCTAGGTGATTGTCTCGTTGGTCCAGCGGTTAGAATGTTCGACTGCGGATGACGAGGTCCCGGGTGCCACTCCTGAGTCGGACTTAAACCATAAGTATTGGGGTATTGGGGTTTTAGACAGTATACTAGTTTAAAGAATTTGGCGGTGTTTCACCACCGTGCCTCGGTAAACACATAAAGCCGTTGGTCCGACGTCCGACGCCTGTATCTCTGGTCGTGTCGGATTGACGGTCGCATCCCATCGGGCTGTTAGAGTAAGGGATTATAGTGTGCACTATAATATCTCCCACGCAGATGGCTTATCTCTATTAAACTGGCCGCCGCCCGTCGTGGTCGAAATTCGGTCGGGAGGTCATTATTTTTAATCATGACATTTTTGTGAATTCTTGAGAAAATGTGCGCCAAGCTTAATCCTACCAAAAAGAGGCTCTACATACAAAATTTCTCTGTCAGCAGTCGGCACTAGCAACCAAGCGAAAATCGCAAAAAGAACAAAAAAATAGAAGAAAGCAAATTCAAAATTCGATCCGACACAATATCTTTTGTTCCGGCAAGACAACCACTTCCATCTACCTACCATGGCTAAAAACTTCAAGTAAAAATATAAAATAACCATTTCAAAATTTTCCAGTACAAATAAACCGGTAATAGTCCTCAAAAAACTGTAAACAAACCGAAAATGGCGCTCGTATTGAGAAAAGCATTTACGCAGAAAAATGCATCGATCCTAAAATGTATCAAAGGGCGTCCCTTGGCTACTGCACCAAATAGAAAGCACACTGCATCTCTATGTAAGTTTTTGTTTACGAAATAATCAATATAATATAGTTGTAGTAGGATTATTGTTTACACTTTACATGTATTAGAATACTCAGTAGGCACCTAATAGTTTAATAATCCTGTAACATTAACATCTTGAGAATAAATATCATTTATTTGATCCAAGCAGCCTTGAGACCTATAGAGAATTTATTGATAGCTTATTATTGTGTACAATACCTCATACCTCATTATAGAATCATTCAGTACTTAAATGTGTTTTTGAGTTGATTTTCGTTAAATAAAAATAACGGTGAAAATTTTAAATGTCACTTTTGACAGTTTTGTCAATAGGGATGATGCTATCAAAAATAAATTATTTCTAACAGATTATGAAATAGAGGGTCTTCCAAAAGACCTAAAATTCACATCCTCGGTTAGTTTTAAGTTTGTTATCCATTTTAAAATATAGATTAAAGAAAAAAAGTGCGTTGAAATTTTATGACGTCACGAATGTGAATTTCATACAACTTCCATAGGTACTAGCAGTGCGTTTTTAAGTTTCAAAAAGATTTGCTGATTTGATTGAGTTGTCATCATCCTATAATATGTTAATGTGTCGTTTCACTAGCCAAAACTATTACCCGTTGTCTTATTTGAGCGACGCTTACAGACTACAGTGGCGACGCCCGCGACGCGACGAAAATGACATTATTTACCTACGTGACAACGTAAGCCAGGTGAAGGGTCACCTACTGTTTGATACTGTCGCGTTTGTCGCTAATGTAGATCGGGATTGTGATTGTCATAATCGTGTAGTATTTCACTGGTGTCCCGTGTTATTTCGGAGAACGTAGGCCGCTGCTGGGGACCTCCATCTATAATACTCGACTTGTGACCTTCGTTCTTCGAATAGCACCGACCACCAGTTAAACGCCGAGTATTATAATGGATGTCCTTTGCAGTGGCGGCGCGCGGCGCGGCGTTCGGCCCTCACGATGCGAGGCTGACATTGTGCTGTGGAGACCATTTGACGTCGGTGCGATGGTACGCTGAAAAGAAGTCGGAGAATAAAGATAGTCCGTGCTGCGGCTGTCCGTGCGGACCGTGCGGACCCTGTCGGTGCCCCTGCCCCTGCCCCTGCGGCCCCTGTGGACCGTGCGGCCCCTGTGGACCCTGCCCGTGTGGACCTTGCGGCCCGTGTGGACCCTGCCGTTGCCCCTGCCCTTGCCCGTGTGGACCCTGTGGGCCGTGTGGACCTTGTGGGCCGTGTGGACCTTGTGGGCCGTGTGGACCGTGTGGACCCTGTGGTCCATGCGGGCCCTGTGGACCATGCCGCTGCCCGTGTCCATGCCCATGCCCTTGCCCCTGCCCGTGTCCTTGCCCATGTCCCTGCCCACCAAAATGCCCAGCTAAGAAGTGTGAAGGCGAATTCTGCCCTCTTTGCGGATATCAACCAATGGTAGAGACCATGGCTGGCGCTGGGGCGGCGTGCCAGCAACAACAAATGCCACAGATGCAACAAATGCCACAAATGCAACAAATGCCACCGATTCCACAAATGCCTCCGATACCACAAATGAAGATGGAGTCGAAATCTCAAGATAAAAAGTCTGGTCGGAATCCATCCACCTCTATGAAAATTTCCCCTTAATCATAATGGCACCTACATTTTTTTTGACCGCATACGTTTTTCAGATGTTACTACTTTTAAATTATATTACCTGATTTGATTAAATGTTTTGACTAATTTTATTTATTTTACTATGCAGGGAATTTATTTTACTATACAGGGAAGTCATTTGTAACAATAGGGATATATGTCTATATAGGTTTGGTAATATAGTTGGTATAGGTCTATATATAGTTTCATCAAAATCAGATTAATGAAAATCAGCAATTATTATCTTTAGTATGTATACCTACTGTACTTACTTTGAATAAATAATTGAAATATATAGAATTCTTTTATGATAACTTACCTAGAGTTAGGTGAAAAGCTGTAGGTTATTTTTTATTTATTTTTAAATAATAATTTAGCCATATAAATTATATAGCCAGTTACATAATTCTTAGGTATACCGCTATACAGAACTCGGATTTTTTTCCTTAAAGTTTAAAAGATAGACACGATTCTTAACTTTAATCTAAAATCGAGAAGATTTTAAGATTCTTTAAAAAGTATTTATATTATTATCACACTTTCTCGATTCATAATAGGTATTTCTACCTATTTTTACGACGTGATCATTTTGAATTTACCTGGTTCAGTAGGCGATTAAGCATGCATTAATCAAGCATATAGCATAAACTACCCTTTGCAGTTAAGCCGGCAGCTCGTCGAATCTACAAGCTCAAGACTCCGTCAGTGTTGACCAAGCCAAGAAGAACGAAGCTGCCGCAGCTCACACTCCAGTCCAGCGCTGGGAAAGGCCCTATCCGACGTCTACAATTCACCATATCATGCCCACAAGTTGGCACTCTGGTTGCGCCGAAAACAGCGCTGTCTTTCCGACAATTTAGCTCAATAGCGGGCTTAAAGAGATTCAACTCCCTCCAAGATATTTCCCGTCAAGTTTCCAAACGGCACGCGTCCTGCAACGCTGGGTGCCCGTGCCCTTTTCCATGTGGTCCGTGCGGGTGTAAAGGTGGCTGTGGTTGTCTTCCGCCACCCTGCAACACCCCCCCCAAATGCCTGCAATACATGACCGGTTACTACTACTACCCCTATGGAACCTGGTTCTGTGGACCCTACCACGTCTCTGGCACGTGCAGTCCAGTTGGATCCGGCTGCCCTTGCCCTTGTCCAGTGAAATGCTGCCCCGCTTGCATCTGTGCTCCAGCTCAGAACATGGCGACCGGCAAAAATATATCCGATATCAATCAGTTCCCTGTGGAAATCCCTTTGCCCAAAGTGCCTCAAGAGGCCCGAGGTGGCATGTCCAAGATATTCAACTTTAACGGGCCGGCCGATAAAAACTCTCAGCAAAAACAGAAACCGACAAGCATCCCTCCAGTTATGAGTACTCTGCTATGCCACAATCTGAGCCAGCCCTCGCATTTGATGGATAAAGAACCAAGGATCCGAAGCTCGTATCCTATAGATGGACCGAAGCAGAGATTTTATCATACCAATAATTCTACATCTGCTCGCGAAGCGAAAGCTGCTGAAGTTAAGAAGAATTTGAAATATTGTTATTACCAAACAAGGAACAAGGCAACTCCGATGGCGAGGGCTAGGATGGTTTTAAAGGAAAATAAAAACAGTCCCCGTTCCAAGCTGGATTCTGATCCCAACCAAAAAAGGCGCGACCCCCGGCCTGAAGTAGACATAGAAATAAAACCCTACGATGATGGACGAATGAACTAAAACTACATGGGAACACCAAAATAGTGACCTCTATATCCTCTGTAGGTACATTTATTTTATTTTACAATAATAAACACTGTTCAATAGATCATACTTTTATTTGTAAAGTAGGCATTTATATCTAAGTAATGATAGCACGACTCGATAGGACTCGTGGCGACAGTTTCAAACAGTAGCTGATCCTTCGTTTAGAGAAAATTTTGTTATTTCCTATGGAATCGTATCGTGTCGCTCTCGTTGCTCATCTAGAAAGTTAAGCTCCTCGCACACCGACAGTGTAACGTTTGGCTTTTAGTTAATTGTTATGTTAGTTGAATGCAGAGCAAATGTATGGTGACACATAGGTACATTTACTCTGCATTCAACTCGCGCGCGAACTGTAGGTAGTGGGGTAACTAATAACACAACCAGTATACTTTGATAACTATCCTTGAATTTGATCTGTCTCCTGAATTTATTTGGAACCGCACTACTTTAACTCCATGTACCTAGCTAACTAAAACCCAAACGTTACAACAGATCAGAAAGGCTTTAACTGGATGTAGGAATGAGCTTAGAAGTCTTGATATCAAATCATGCCATACCTATTTACTTTACTTGCTTATTATGTGCAGTGTGTTATGACAGATCTTCAATCATGGTTTGTTTTCAGCACACCACAATTTTAACCGAAACTATGACAAAGTATTGGTCCAGCGGTTAGCATGTTCGACTGCGGATGACGAGGTCCTGGGGTCGATTCCCAGGTCTTAATTAAGTATTGGGTTTAACTGAAAAAAAATACTCAGTACTAGCCCGCAGTTAGGAAGTTCGTGATGTTTCATGCCAGAGAGCACGTTAAGCCGTCGCGGCTGGTCTCTCACCGATTGTGTTGGATCCGTCTCGGACATTGAGAGTAAGGGAATATAGTGCAGCTGTGTTTGTGCATATACCTGTGCACTATAATATCTCCCGCGCAGATAGAGAGCTAACCTCTTTAGAGATCGGCCACTGTGGCCGAAATTCTGTCGGGAGGACATGAGTTTTAAAAATGTCGCCGATAAATCTGACCCGAAGTAGGACTTAGGATTTTATTATAGCCATAATCATCCTTTCAGTGCACAAGCAAATGAAGAGGACCCTGGGCAAGAGAATACAGAGGTTTACCTTAGCAACGTGTTCAGAGGAGAATCATCAACGGAGCGTGAGAGTCAGCGTTATACATCTACCCTACAAGATGGCGTCAACTCCTTGCCTGGCACTTTCAAAAAAAACAACCGGGTTATGTCTGCCGAGATCGAATTCGACTATGTTTCACACCGACAAACATACGTTCCATAGCGAAGTACCTAATCAAACGGTGCTACAAAAACGTGGGTTTTCCACGGTACCTCGATCAGCTAGAGATGCTACTTTGGGTATGATGCAAGGGTTGGAAGCCGCCTGCGCCTGCCCCTGCCCCTGCCCCGGTAACTGCTGTTTACCCCCACCCTGCAACACGCCCCCAAAATGTCTACAATACATGACGGGGTATTACTATTACCCCTATGGTACTTGGTTCTGTGGGCCGTACCATGTAGCGACGGGTCCGTGTGGACCATGCACTGGTCCAGTTGTCCCCGGTGGTCCATGCGGACCGAGCGGCCCTTGCGCCGGAGGTCCGTGCGGCCCTCCAGGCCTTGCATGTGCCTGTGGCCCTCTACGTTGCTGTGGAGTATGCGGGTCACCCAATATCCCTCCTGGAACGCCTCCAAACGCTTACGCAAACGCGCAATTCGTCCCTTATTCCATGCAGGGCATGTACCCTGATGCTTATGGGTACAATAATAATTGCGTTCAGTACTCCTACGACCCGGTCCCGTCGTTCTCCCCTTACCCCCCAGATTCCTTGCCCTGGGCACAACAGATGCCTGGCCCCAACATGCCCGGCCCGAATATGCCCAGTCACAACACTCCAAATCCATTTTTCGGGCCTGGAATTAACGTTCCTATATCACCGGTGCCAATCAATTCGGAGCCATGCGGACCTATTATTCCCCAACCGAATCCAACCATACCCTCGAGTCCAAAACCGAAGTCTTCAGTTCGTTTGAACCGGGATTACATGAAAGAACCTCGTTCTGTGTCATCGCCTTACGGATCCAAGCCCCCTATGCCGACCAGGCCTCCTATGCCAACGTCACCTAGCTCAGTCTATCTAAAGAAACCTAGCACACGACCAATCTCTACTACTCGTAACCCTTGCTCATCTAATCTTACTCCAAAGCCGCTGCGTCCAAGTCCTCCTTCTAGATACGATGCTATATGTGGTCTATCCAGACACAATCCATATGCCAAACCGAGAATTAATAATCGGACGCTACCACAGCTTGATACGATCCAAGTATGCTATTATACGACCAGAAGTATGAAAAGATATGCCCATACGGACACACGTTTAGCCTCTACAGACAAACAAAGTAAAACCAAAAGACATCTACAGGATAATGCTTTCAAACACGTGGACAGCAAACCCTTGTGTTACTGGTGCCTGATTAGTGGCAAAAGTGAATGCCCCTGCCACCACTGTGGATCTTCAACAGTTGCCCACAAGAGGCTGCCCCTTTCTGATATCAGATCGAAGAGAACACACACCATGGATCAAGTTTAACAAAACAGAGAATAAAATCTTTGAGCATAGCAATTGGTTAAAGATGGCCGACTTTAGTTTCCAAATAACAATCATACCATATTCAACAGAAATAGTGATAAATTAACATTTATAGGAAACCTACATGCTTTCGTTTTATTAATAATTTTAACTTCAAGTAAGTACCCTTTTTTCTATTCCCTACAAGTTAGCCCTTGACTGCGATCTCACCTGATGGTAAGTGACGATGCAGTCTAAGATGGTAGCGGGCTTACCTGTTAGGGGCATGGCAACCCATATATTATAATATATTACACCCATAATATTATATTAAACCCATATTATCCCTATACGGTTTATACATGACACCGTTCCGGAACGCTAAATCGCTTGGCGGCACGTCTTTACCGGTATGGTGGTAACTAGCCACGGCCGAAGCGTCCCACCAGGCCAGACCAGGGAAAATTCAGAAATTATAAATTTCCAAACTCTACTGGGGATCGAACCCGGGACCTCCGCACGTTATGGCAACAGCGCATAGAACGTATATACAACAGCGCTCAACACTGCGCCACGGAGGTCGTCAAAAGTCTAGGATACGTCTTACTGACGTCACAATCTTTGGGTGGGGCAAACCATAGAGTTAGGAACGTCCAAATAAGTACTTATTACATCCATGGGAACGTCTTACGCAAACGCATTTGTCTATGGAAAGTTTAGCCACCGTGCGAAGCCGGGGCGGGTTAGTTGACCGAGCGAAGCGAAGGTCTCTGAGTCTACTTGGGTGAATTGGCACTTGTCCGTCCGTCCGTCTGTCAGAGCCTTATAACTTCTGAATTACTGAACGTAATTACTTCAAATTTAAATATACTGTGTAAACCGATGGCGTCCCGCCGAATATGGCTTAAAAAGTTATAAAAATCTTTATTTCAGGGGGGCTCTCATAGAAGGGGGGCTTTCAAAGTGGTGATTTTCTGACGTCCAAAGATGACCTCAGAACTCCCAATTTTCTGAAAGGCTGAGCCTGAAACTTGATTAATTATTTGAATTATATCTTGTACTTGAACAACAAATACTAAAATTAGATAAATATTATAAGCAAACGAAATTATTTAATTTTTAATGAGCACACGTATTTTTAACAAACTTCACAATGTTGTCAATAGATGGCGCTCTGTACAAATTTATTCGTTTGTGCTTAAAAAGAAAAGGCTGAGCCTGAAACTTGATCACTTATTTGAATTATATCCTGTACTTGAACAACAAATACTAAAATTAGATAAATATTCTAAGGAAAGGAAATTATTTAATTTTTAATGAGCTTCACTATGTTTAACAGAACTTCACATAGATGGCGCTCTGTAAGTTTATGGATACCGCGAGGTCTCAGTTCGGGGCGAACCACTAGTAAATAATAGTTTTAAGAAAAAAAAAACACATGTTACTTCAATAGTAGTTTTACTTACTTTATAAGTTCGAACAATTTGAAAAACAATTAAATATTTTTACAATCCTAATAATTACCTACTTACCATAGAGCTTCTCACATTATTTTACATCTTTGTTCTGTATTAGAGATCAGCCTATATCAAAAACAAATTATTTCGAACTAATTATTAAATAGAGGTTCACTCAGAGGCTCACTCAGCCCTCACCTGGCGGTATCGGGCTGACATGAGTCAACTCGTATGTAAAAACCATGGAATTAGGAATTACGACTTGTAAAAACCATAGATTTATCAATCCGCTGCGCTCCAGCGAGACCAAATTAAATCTATGGTAAAAACCGCTCTACTATCACAAACGAAGTACTATTTTTAATCGACTTCAAAAAAAGGAGGAGGTTCTCAATTCGACTGTATGTTTTTGTATGTTTGTTACGCGATTACTCCGCCAATAATGAATCAATTTTGATGATTCTTTTTTTGTTTGATGGATCATGCTTCAGAGGGTGCAGATCTGGTAAATATCTGCGGATTCCGTCTCTCTATTACCTAATAAAAACTATACCTTGCCTTTTCCAACAATGTGTCCACCACTGTCATAAACCAATAGAGCACTATGGTACATTTCCGCCGTACGTCTTGAACAAAAAAAACGAGAAAACAAGCCATAGATAAGTATTGTATAAACAAGCATAGACTCGACCCGGTTTGTGAGTCATTACACGGGGCAAGTGATAAAAAACGTTATCGTGTAAAAATGCGTTTAGAGAGGCTGGCTTGTCTATTTTTTAATTATAATCTGTATAAGTATGAAGGAAAGGACATGTCCCAGTTCAGTATGGAGGGTGGTTTTTTATTCTGAGTGTCAATGAACCAGAACCAAACTGCCATCACGTGAAAGAGAAAAAAATATAACATTAAACGCCATTTAAATAATAATTTTAGAAAACCCCGTTTTTTTAAAAATTAATTATGAAAAATATCGTTTGTAGAAAATATTTTTCGATGGATGGCAACACTAAAACTTGGGTAATGCGCATTAATTGTGATTATTAACATTCCATTTCGATAAACTACCCATTTTCCACTACATAGGTAGTACATACAACATTATAAGATTAATAAATAATAATTTAGTATTTGAGACATTCGTAAAATAATTATTAGACAACAATAAATCACCAATAAATTAGGATAAACAAAACTGACAGTGACATTTGACAATCACCCAATGACATACGTGACAAAAAAAAACAAGTTTTTTTTTTACTGTTGATAAAATTCAGACAAAGATCTAAAAAAGCCACAAAATAAAAATATATTTTTCTCCAAATTGGGGTCCTTTAAAAATGTGTAAATAATTCTAAAAGCCATATTTTAGGATCTCTATTCACGTGTATTAAAATCATCTTGGTTCATGTTCAAGGCCCAATTTTGGACAAGTCCTATAATGAAAAGTTTTGTATTTGTGGTTTTACTCTTAGTAACAAAAATATTTCAAATAGAGGAGGGAAAATTTAGGCTCTCCTTACAATTACATGGGATTTAGCTATAAACACATTAATGTATTATACATTAAATTGTAGCTTATTTTATAACGATTTGATAGATATTTATGGTTTATGTAGGACCTATTACAAAAACAAGAGAAATCATAGTTTTAGTAGTGCGCGGGCGAGTCGTTGGGACCACCCACGAAGAGGCCGCCAGATGCCGCCAGATGCGTCATTGTTCAAAATGGCGGCCGCCGGTGTAGGGGATAACTAGTGGTTCACCCCGAACTGGACCTCGCGGTATTCATAAACTATTACAGAGCGCCATCTATTGACATCATTGTGAAGTTCTGTTAAAAATACTGAAGCTCATTAAAAATTAAATAATTTCGTTTCCTTATAACATTTATCTAATTTTAGTATTTGTTGTTCAAGTACAGGATATAATTCAAATAATTGATCAAGTTTCAAGCTCAGCCTTTCAGAAAATTGAGAGTTCTGAGGTCAACTTTGGACGTTAGAAAATCTCCACTTTGAAAGCCCTCCATTTCATCAAATTTAGGGGAAAATTTAAAAAAAAAAATATTTTTGGACTCTATTCCTAATAATTGACCGAGCGAGCGTCTCTGAGTCTACTTGAGTGAATTTCCACTTGTCCGTCCGTCCGTTCGTCCGTCTGTCAGAGCCTTATAACTTCTGAATTACTGAACGTAATTACTTCAAATTTAAATATAATATGTAAACTGATGGCCTCCAGCCGAATATGGCATAAAAAGTTATAAAAATATTTATTTCAGGGGGGCTCTCATAGAAGCGAATGCGAAGTAAAATATTTTTTATTATGTATGATGCCGTTTGTTTACTTTATATCACTTTTTGTTCACTTGTATCGTGTACTTTTACCTAATTGTTTAATGATAAGTTAATGTTATTTTATTTGGCATGGGTATACTTAGTTGAGGATCTGGAGAGTGACATAGGCTAGTTACTTTGCATTCCGGAAAATTTAGGAGTTCCCGTGGGAATAAAAAAAAACTTAAACCACGCGAACTAAGTCGCGGGCTTCAGCTTGTACATCTATATCGTTATAGAGAAAAGTCTCAAGAAAAAATTCAGAAATTTTAATTTCCTATATTGATTATTGACCCTGCCAGGAATCAAACCCGGGACCTCCCACAAGTCCACAGCGTTCGCCACTGGGCCAGGGATGTCGTCCAATTGGGTATTTGACAACTATACAAATAAACTATTTTTTAGTGATTATTAAATAGAGGATCTCCCAAAAGTCGTAATATCCACGTCCCCTGTTAGTTTTATGTTGAACTAGCTGATGCCCGCGACTTCGTCCGCGTGGATTGAGGTTTTTCGGTTCCCGCGGGAACTCTTTAATTTTCCGGGATAAAAAGTAGCCTATGTGCTATTCCAGACTATAATCTATCTCTGTGCCAAATTTCATCCAGATCCGTTCATCCGTTGGAGCGTGATTGAGTAACAAACATACATCCGTACATCCATCCATCCAAACTTTCGCATTTATAATATTTATTTGATAACTATTCTATTTCTAAACTAGTAAAAAAACCGGCCAAGTGCGAGTCGGACTCGCGCACCGAGGGTTCCGTACAAACCTGTAGTAAGTTTTACGATTTATGACGTATTAAAAATAAAAATTACGTTTGTTGTATGGGAGCCCCCTTTAATATTTACTTTATTGATATTTAATTATTTATTTTGAAAGGTAATATACAAGTTAATATGCTGTCTGCCTGGAGACAGACAGACAGACAGACAGACAGACAGACAGACAGCGGAGTCTTAGTAATAGGGTCCCGTTTTTACCCTTTGGGTACGGAACCCTAAAAAGTGCGTCTAACTTTGATGACGTCACTGCAATAGTTCATACAAAAACCCAGTATGGGCACGCGTTTTGACGTCTGAAAAAAAGATGCTGATTCGACTAGTTGTCACATACCCAATTTACAGGATGGGCTTTTCACCAACGTGGGATTTCGCGTGCCTCATTAAATCCCTTTTTAAATTACATTTATAAGCACACAAATTACAAGACAACAACTTTTCACCCGTGTGAGTTCTCAAGTGCATAACCAAAGCACCAGCCCGTGCACATTTATACTCACAGAACGTACAAGTATATGGCTTGTCACCCGTGTGGGTTCTCATGTGTGGCACTAAGGAATCTTTTCTAACACATTTATAGTCACATAACTTACACGAGAATGGCTTTTCACCCGTGTGAGTTCTCAAGTGCTTAGCTAAATCACTAGGTTGTGCACATTTATACTCACAGAACTTACAAGTATATGGCTTGTCACCCGTGTGGGTTCTCATGTGTGGCACTAAGGAATCTTTTCTAACACATTTATAGTCACATAACTTACACGAGAATGGCTTTTCACCCGTGTGAGTTCTCAAGTGCTTAGCTAAATCACTAGGTTGTGCACATTTGTAGTCACAAAACTTACAAGCATGAGGCTTAACAGTGTGATTTTTCATGTGATACACTAAATTACTTTTTCTCACACATTTATAGTCACATAACTCACAAGAGAATGGCTTTTCACCCGTGTGGGTCATCATGTGCCATATTAAACGCCTATTTTGTTTACATTCATATTTGCATAATGTACAAAAATAACGTTTTACAGTATAGTGAGTATTCATGTGTCGAACCAAGAGACTTTTTTGTTTAAACGGAGCGCTACAAACACAACACGCAAACCATTCATTCTCTAAACTTTCTGATACATTTTGAATGTCATGTTTTGAAAAATCAGTTTCACCAGTTTTTGATACTTCATCATCAACTTCATTAATGTCTGGTGCCTTATTACTCTGACTCGCTGCTGTACAATATAATATATTATCCTTAGAAGCAGTTTTAATATTCTGACTGGCATTAGAGCTAATGAGACAATATTCATCTTGTTTAAGAACACCTTGCCCAGGATTTTTGAAAATGTCATTTAATTTAACTACACAATTAACTCTATAAATACTTTTACAGCTATCCACTTCTGGGACATCTAATTCAGCGTTGTTACTTTCTCGGACTGCATCGGTTTCTTCGTTTACTCGCACTTTTTTTTTGTTATCTGTCGCAAGTGTCGCGGACAGAGGAGCGACTGAAACAGAATATATTCCCAATTTAATAAACTGCGGAATTGGGCGATTCAAAATAATCAGTTGCTAAAGTTTGCCCCTCTAAGACCTATCGCAATTACCTCTCAATAAATGTTATCTTACATTTCTAGAGGAATTAAATATGGAGGAACAGGAACGTAACAAAAGCTACGAAGACCCGGCTCGTTAAAACGCTTGTTTTCCACATATTTTTATACGCTGCGGAGACGTGGACTTTGCGACAAGTCGAGAAGAAAAAGATAGATGCTCTGGAGATGTGGTGCTGGAGGCGAATGTTAGGAGTCTCATGGACCGAATTCCGCACCAACGTCTCTATTCTCCAAGAACTCGGCATTAAGCAACGGCTTTCATCGCTGGCACAGAGTCGCATACTAAATTTTTTTGACACGTCTCCCGTCGTGAGAATGACTCCATCAAGCGCCTCGTCGTGCAGGGCAAGGTGCAGGGCACCAGAGGGCGAGGAAGGTCACCCATGCGATGGACCGACCAAATTAAGTCAGCTGTTGTCGGTTCATTGCACGAGTGTACCAAGCTGTCGGCCAGCAGGGAGAAGTGGCAGATGCTCGTGAGGCGCATTACATCTGCCACTAAAGCCGTCACTTCTCGAGGACCACGACCACTCTGTCAAGAGTATTACGACGAAGAAGAAGATATTCTAGAGCAAATTATTGGTTTCAGTAAGGAGAAAAATTGCTTTAAAATATTTTTTAAATTGTTTTGTTTTGAGAAACGTCAATGGCTGCTTAAAAGGTCTAGAAAACAGCAAATTATTTTTACAAGCCTAAATTATGTCACCGTTTGATGGATACAATGCTTTAAAAAACTCGGTTTGGCCGATTTTAAGCTATCACAGGGCCTACACCTTAACATTTTTTGACAAATGTCACAAATGAACCATATTTTCTCAGAATGTCTACTAAATTTACTTTGTGTTGAATTATTACATTGTATCCTAACTATATTATTAAAACAATCAATTTCACTTTATGAAGATTTAGATACAATTATCTGTATCAGTCATAGAAGACCTAACAGCATTTTGTGCATTCATCAGTGAACCATCTTGTCTTGGAATAACTTTCTTAGTAAAAAACCAACGACTTATTACAAATAGACGCGGCATACGCGAACATCACTGCACTAAAAAACGGCGTAAATACCTATTACGTACGCGGAGAAAGGGAAAGAACATAAAGGTCAACATACGCTATACCTGTTGTTAGAAAGAGATGAATATACATTCTGAGTTACACTGTTGTTAACTGCAATGTACGCAAGCGAGGGCAAGTGCCTTCTAAAATTCTTGCCAAAATAAAGCGTGGGGAACGTATCAAATGTTTTAAATATCATAGGTAAAAACATCATATAATTTGACAAAACAATGTAGTATTTTATATCGGCAACTGATGTTTTTATTGGCTTCTTCAATTGGGGGAACTCATATTTCGTTTTTTATTGCAAGCCTCGTGGACAGAGGAGCAACTGTAACCAAACATTTTGACTATTTCCTTGTACCTCAAGTTGCTTTTCTTGATAAAACTGAAATGCTAAGTAACACAATATCTCACCTGAGGTCTGAGCTGCGCGTGCGGAAGGGCTGGGGTCTGCCTGCCTGTGAAATATATCAGAATGTATCTAGAGTGTACTGGGGAGCCACTAGCCAGTATGTAGCTGTACTGCATATAGCAGGTTAAAGCAGAGGAAAGGGTATCCTGCCGTGGTATAGCTAAAATGCCGTTACCTACCAAAACCTTGTTTCGAGATATCACGTGAAAACCGCGGGAAAAATTTAAAATGTTGTATCTTTTTAATGACAACATTTATTTGAAACTTGAAGGTACCAAAAAATAGATCAAGTAAAATACTTTGGAATTACTTACCTCACATTTTGTAAATATAATGTGCTTTCAAATTATAACGTTTTTTGTGTTTTAGTTTATCATCTATGTTGCGAAAATGTGTATTGGTCATTGGCTAAAATGCTGCTATGTGAAGTACAACGGCATTTTAGTGTATCTATTTCGCATAAAAATATAGTGTGTTAGAACGTTTAAAACATAATCATTCATGAGTAACTAAAACGTCGTTACTGTACACTAGCATCATTTTAGCTTAACATTGGGTAGGTAATACTGTTTACTATGTTAGACTTTAGAGAGGTTAAATGTACTTTACAGCTTTTAAGTCTACAACCCTATTAATGTATTTGAATTTGAGAAAAAATCTTGATTCATTGTTAGCCTGAAATGCCGTTAAAATGAAAACATGTTAGCTTAACGGCATTACAGTGTGATAAGATTTTGAAATAGATGACCATAATAACTGAAGAAAATGAAGTTAAGTTATTAAAAAGAAAGACTTTTTTTCAATAAAGAATGTTTTATAAATTAAATTGTTTTTCAAAATTAAGTGAGGGTAGGTACCTACTTATATTTTTACTTGAACAAAAGTATTTGACAAAACTTCACTTCTTAGGAACTTTTAGTTCCTTAATTATTACAAATAATATCACATCACTTAGTCTTGTTTTTCTCTTATGGCAACTAAATGAATTCTTGAGATAATAACTAATGTGAAATAAAGGATTTTCATAAACGTAAACAATTAAATTGCTATAAAATATAAAACCAAACATTCAATAACAAATATCTAAAATGTACTTCCTAATGAAATTATAAATAAAACCGGTCAAGTGCGAGTCGGACTCGCGCACGAAGGGTTCCGTACCATTATCTATAAAAAAGGCAAAAAAATCACGGGTCAAAATCAGTAATAGGGTAATCCCCTTTGGGTACGGAACCCCAAAAACAGAAATATTCTTCCTTATAAAATGACTATAATAAAATCTTTCTTCCTTTTGGATGCTTTACAATGAAATTATTTATATTTTTTTCGTTCAAGATATCTTTTTTAGTCAATCAATCTTTTATTAAAATAATATTAGTAAAATAAAAAGTTAAAGTATACCGGTCTTAAAAAATCTGTGTTAATAATCTATGCAATTATTCCAATCAGAACTCATACCTTCTTCATTTTCCTTTGTTGGTAAGTTTCTCCAAAATACCAATTTGTGAGGAACTATATTTGATAGGTTTTTGAGTATGTCAGCTTTTCTTTTAGGTTTGATACATTTCGGTTCAATTCTGAATTCAAACTTGATTATACGTGGGGTTTTCAGATATTTATCATTCATGAACCGGAGAGTAGTATAAGTTTCATCATTAAAATTATTTTTATACATCAGATCATAGCTGTTACGCGCAAAACATACTTCAACCACAGTTTTTAAAATATAAGCCCTAGGGTTAGATGTTTGGATTCTTCTTTGGGACACGTAGCTCGGTATATTGAAAAAGTTCTCTGGCGACATCGATTGTACTATTACTTTGGACTTATTAATGGAAGATACACACTCTTCAAAATCAGTAAAATCGTAAAGTTTACCTTTCTTTTTCATAGCGAGCTCCACTGGATGGTGCACATGATCGCTATTCGCTGCTCATAAAGTGTGGCCGGGTTCAAAGTAATACAGTGTAATTATTTCAGAAGCAATATTCTCGCTATTGAATAAGCATCGAATATAATAACCAATTTTTGTTTTGTGCATTGCAGTTGTCTAGTTGTTGTAGTTGTGTAGTTGTGTAGTGTATGTGCAGGATGTCTCGATTGCGCAAAAAAAAATGATAGAATGCCGACATTATGTCCTCTTGCTTCCTGCCTGCAAATTTTCCATCATGCCAGATTACTGTTAGGGGTTTAATTTCTGCTCTTATCTTGCCAAGTGGTGCGAATTGCGAGTGGTGCAGAAAATTGAAAATTGAACATCTCTTATCTAGCCTTGGTAACATAATGATTTTCTCTAGGTCAGCACTGTAGAATACTTGGGACTTAGTTTGGGATTTTTCTTTATGTGCTGCATAAAGCTCTCGGGCCCTTGTGTACTTTTGGTGGTGTACTTATATCCCACTCCGCACATACTGTACACCCCTGAACATTGGCATCATGCGATGTTTCTTTTTTATGAAAATTATAAGCCTCGCATAATTCAAACTCCTCATTTCCAAGATCGGTAAAAGATAATATATTCATTATTTTAACATGTTGTTTGTACAAGCTGTAAGAAACTTTAGGGTTTTAAGACGAATTAGGGTTAGTTTCGCAGAAATGTTTGTGCATTTGTGTAATATTGATGTCACTCGATAAATATTTTCGTAAACGAGCATGCTCACGTCTATAGTGGTGCTCGACAAGGTTAAACAATTCAACATGTTGGGTAAGTAAATATCGATCAAATTTCGGGGTATTTTGGTGTCTACCAACGCCTATCATTTGTTGGATCTGAAAAAGTGCCATGTAGGATTCTTTCATGTGATGCTAGTGTTTATTTGACCAAGCCAGCCCCTTCATACCTCAACAAGGAATATCGCACCCCACCATGACTCCCCGCGCGAGCGAATGTTAACGGCTTTGTTGTGTATTAGTGGAGATAACGTCATTTAAGTGTAACAATGACAGACAAATATTTAATTATTTAATATTGGTAATGCCGCTAATGGCTTATTACATACATTAAATAAAAAAAGAAGTATGTCAAATAATAAACTATATTGCCGTTAAGGGTCGTTAATCGCACTTAAGTCTAACCTTTTCAGTTAAAGACGTTATAGATTAACAAGAGCGATGTTCTATTAGTAGAAAAAGAATAACTATACAGTAGTTATAGTACGTCAACGGCTGTATAGTGTACAAAAAATCGATAACGGCTATCTAGAGAAACAACCATATCCAGAATATTTGACCAAAGTATGAGTTAACGTACCTTAGCGGCTATAAAGACTCACAAAGTTGCATAGCGGCATTTTTGTTAATCTCTCACAAGAGAAAAATGTTCTTAACGGCAATCATGAAATTATTATTTTCAGAACTATTTATGGTATCGAAAAATGGCATATACAGAAAGACGGAGAATTTTTTGCTGATTAAAATGGCATCAGTAGTTAAAAATCGGCTAGATGTCAGATAACGGCATTTTAGTTATACCACGGCAGTATCGTTATTATCGTAACTGCAACTTGAACTAAACATTATTGGTACTGGCAGGTATACTGACTTGTTCTCAGTGATGAGTGAAGAGTGTGAAGAGCTAGAGCTAACAGCTGTATGAGGCTTGCATACTTGTGACGTGTCACATACATCATCACCATCACCGTTCTGCCAAACACAAAACAAATTAATAACATTTCTATCCTTCAAGAGTTTGAAAGAGCTCCAGACCTATATTATAAGCTATAATATGAACTAACAAGTTGGTGAAAGTGTTCAAAAGTGGAAAACTATCTCACCTGGAGATGCATGCTCATATGTTGCATGTGCGCTTGTTCATAGACAAATTCCTCCAAACAAAGGGACAGAGCACTTTCGCATTTTAATGGATCCTCAGCAAAATCATTGATATTATTGTCGTCTTCATGTATCACTTCCATGTCTCCATCAACCGACATAGAGTCATCACTTCCTTCAGTTTTCACTACACCTATGTGATGAGTTTCCTCTAATTCTGTCTGTTTGTCTTCTGAGGGGTGTTCTAGTATGTGCAAGTCACAGTGGTCAGGTCCTAGCGTTGTCAACACCATATTACTCCTTAGTTGGTATTTTGTACGGTTTATCATTTTTATATGTCGTCTTGTTATCTGTTGAGACACAAGTTAAATATTCAACACATGTAGTACATGGACAGAGAAAGAATGTATGTTAATGTATAAAATACTCACTAAGTCTTGTTTTTCAACTAAGTCTAAGTGCACGCGCTCTCAAGCTCTTGTCTCTAAATCTACTAAAGTTTATCAATCTCTGAGCACATTGTATGCAAACTGTTTGTTTTAAATTTCCTTGATCATGCGGCTGTAACAAAATGTAGGTAATTAAAGTATTCAAACATTCCTATCTTGTTTGTCCCAACACTGTTTACATTATTATTGATAGCATATGAGTTTCAAGAAATAGTTTTAACTCTAGGTCTATGATATAACTTTTCTAAGCATGGCTTTATTCTGTATGTGTACGTGTTGTACATAACTGTAGATCATAAATTTACAACTTACAGGATCTCCGGTTAACTTTTCATATGCTTCTTCCAATTTGTGTTTACTCATTAGAAACAGCTTGCTGTCAGTGTCTAGGCATATCATGCAAACCTGTAAATATACTACCAGTTACTAATACATACAATGCTGCAATGTTGTATGTGAGGAAACTTTAGATCCAATATATTATCACAGAATAGGTAATAGTAGTAACAGAAAAGTTACTCCGCGAAGACCTTTTAACAATCAGCGACTCAGGTTACTAAAGCCCAATTCAGCTCGCACAGCGCTGCGAGTGAAAATAATTAAATACCTAACTCTTTATATCTCTTTCTATCACGTAACTCTTATCCCTTCAGACGCGGCGCGTGGTGCCTTAGGGTTGACTTCTAAATTCTCGTAATTACTTTGGGTCGGTAATCGGTTGCAATGATGACGATAATTACTTTAAAAATAGATAAAAGATATATTATTATTCATAGATTTTGTAGAAACCGAATAAGGGAATGTGTTTATATAACTGCCATGTCCCTAACAGGTTAGCCCGCTACCATCTTAGACTGCATCATCACGTCTTACCATCAGGTGAGATTGCAGTCATGGGCTAACTTGTAATGGATAAAAAAAGTCTCACGAGGCTCTCCTCAGAATGAGAGAAGGAAATCAGGAAATCGATTTTTTTTCACCGTAAGTGATTTATATTTTAATTAATTAAGTTGGAGGTGCGTTCCCGGGATCGAACCCCAGACTTGGAGGCTGAAGTCTACCCATTAGGCTAACACTATAATATTGGATACTACCTATGGTTTATATTATTTACTTTTGTTAAAACTGTATCTTGTCAGCATAATATAAAAATACATAATATAAACTACCCACATTATGCATAAATATTATTAATATTAGTTTGGTTTAGGACTCTAGCTGTAAAAGTCAAACGCATAACTACAGTTCGCGAGCGACACTCAACTGATACGAGTGCCGTCGCCCGTCCACGCAGCAGTAGTTAAATATCTCAGGTCACGTGACAAGTGAGCCAGGCCTGATATTATGTCTTAGCTCCTTTCTCAGGCACACTTAACCTAATAACTTTTGATTTGCTTACTAACAATATATAACATGACATAATGTTACCTGCACTGTTGAAGGAATAGCACCAGTACCAATCTGCCTTGAGCCACTTTCTGTTTCATAAATGTCATCATTGAGAAAATGCTGCGAGCAGACCACAGCAGAGTCTGGCAGGTGACTGTCTTGTTTGCCGAGGGCTCTGAGCCAAGCGGCACGGAGATGCGCTTCACTGGGGAAACTGGAAGTTACCACTCATGTTATACACAAGCAAACAAACTTATATCAGAGTGATTTATGCTTTACACAGTATAACTACCAGTTCCAGTTACACACACTTTGATAACTCCTTGAAAGCTCTTGCTGTGCAGCGAGCATGCTGCAGGCAGTGTTTTAATAACCTCCAGTGTGACTGACTGATCTATACTAACTCATTACTGCTCAGCCTAGCTAGCATGGGCCGAGACAATTTTCTCCCCGAGGAAAGGATAAAAATTTTATTCGCAAATAAATAAATAAAAACGGTAAATAACAGTGGGTAAATAGTCCCCCGAGTCCCCGTGAAATGTCAAACGGGGATAAACTTCTCCTCTCCCCTGTTGCCGTGCTCTGAGAAGTGGATAAGTTATTTTTATCTCTTGTCAGTGGATAAAATCGGGGGATAAATTTTTTATCTCGGGCCCATGCTAGCCCTGCTGCAGTCTTTGATAATTCTACTTTAACATTCCGCAGTTTGACTACCTTTATTAGTGCGATTTTGCCTACGACTATGGTCTACGGCTTGCGACTTGAGTCAATCTAATATACTCACCCATGAAAACTTACGCCCGTCCCCTCCGCCTCTGATGTGGATACATTGTCCGAAGTATTTTTGCAGAAAGGCACACAACACCGCATTGTCAAAGCTTATTTTGTTTTACTTATTTACTTTACTTAAAGTTGAAACAATAATAGCATAGGTATGCACGAGCAAATGATAAGTTATTTTTCAATGGGTAATAGATTTAAGATGAACTTTGGGGTTTGGACTTTGGATGAATTAGGTACATCAAATTAGTTTAGGCCAGGGTATGATCTGGCTTGCAAGATAATATTAATTTTGTTTTATTAATTTCAATGATATTCTTTCGTTTTGCTAATTTTTTTAAAGCAGATTTTGAATTCAGGTCAGGTATATTACTTTACTCTATGCAGGGCCTTTGCAATTAGAATATTTTTCTGTTTTATGGGGGTGTTAGTTCCACAACTCCCCACAGGACGGCGCTCATGGCGCTTATCTTGTACTGAAAGAGTGTGTACCAAAAGTCTGTGATCAGGTCTGTGATGGCGCTGAAGTAAGTGTTCGTTCAGAAGTTTATGTTTTAGATCAATTTAATGCTTTTGCCATTTAAATAAACACATAGCTAATAATATGTAAAACAATTTTTTGACGTGACAACGTCTTATAAATTGGTTTGCCGGGTGACACCTCAAGATTCTGTGTTACGCTCCCCGCGTTATGCGCTAACAATGAGAGCGAGTGAGAGGCACGCGTCCCGCCTAAGAGCGAGAGAGACAGACATAAACTATTTTACCACTCAAAGTCGTTGTCACGTAAAACTTTCGCCCGTATATCGACTTTACAGGCAACCAATTTTTTTGAGCAGAATATGAGTTATCTTAGATAATTTATAAAGATTTTTCTGTTATAAATTTAGTGAGTTAGAAGTTTAATGAAACATTTGTGTTTTAATTTCTAAACGTGGCCAGCCGCCATTTTAAAGTATGACAAGTTTGACAGTTTGACATTGACGTGTTCTGGCATGCCGGCCGAGCGATCGCGTAACTTCTGCATCAATCATTGATACATCGCAATCACCTCTGATTGGTTAACACTCTTCCACTATTGGACATAATCCATTGACGCAGCAAGAATGCCATAAATTCAGCCAATTACAACAATTGATACTGTAACAATGATTGATGCAGAAGTTACGCGATCGCTCGGCCGATGGTGGACAAAATTATTATTTTTTTGTTTTAAAAATTCGTTGGTTTTTCGGTCGATCATCATTGTGGTAGACGCACGTGTTTGAGAGTTTTTTGGTGTTTTTGGCGTTTGTATTGTGATTTTTATATTTTAAATAGGTGTTACTTTGTTAGACTAATCCTATTGGTGCTGGTAAGTTTAAAGTTATGCACTAACTAACCGCAAAATGGACCTAGACCCCCCAAGTGAGCCTCCCGATCCGGGAGCTGCTCCTTCTTCATCTACTAGAAAACGTCAAGGAGAGGATGAAACGGTTCCTCCCAATCCCCAAAAAAAATTAATTACTGAACCTTCAGTAGCAAACCCCTCTATTCAAAATATGTTTGTTCACCCATCTTTCTGGAAGGCCCTAAATCATACTCCATTGATGACAAAGGACCGTTCGTCGTTCAAGTATCTCGGGAAGTCGAGGACCCTTCCTCTGGTGCCTCATTGCGGGCCATTACTTTCGGACAATTTCTCCACAAACATAAAATAGGTTCAATTATCCATGACGGCATCAAAAATATGGGTCGCAATAAGGTATCAGTGGAATTCTTGACTGCATCTGCAGCCAATAACTTCCTGGTTAATCCGGTACTTTCAATGTGTAAATTTAAAGCTCAGATCCCCGCATACAACATTACCAGGATGGGATTGGTGAAGGGAGTTCCCGTTGACTGGGCAATGACAGAGCTTGTGGAGTCGTTAGAGCTTCCCGCGGGTTGTGGGGAGGTTGTAAAGGCTCGTAGACTAAATAGAAAGATCACCACCGACAATGTTTCCTCCTGGATTCCTACTCAATCTGTCGTTCTTACCTTTAGGGGGCAAATGCTTCCATCTAGAGTTTTCAGCTACCATACGTCCCTACAAGTAGAAACATACAAACTCCCGACAATCCAGTGCCTCAACTGCTGCCGCTTTGGCCACACCAAAGCGATCTGCAGATCCAAGCCGCGTTGCTTCAAATGTGGCCAAGACCACATTGGCGACTCATGCAACATATCCCAAGAACTCGCCTCATGTTTGTTTTGCTCTGGTAAACACTCCGCCACAGACAAGGGCTGTCCGGAATTTTCCAGACAGCAATCTATTAAAGTAGTTATGTCCCAGGACAATATTTCGTACATGGAAGCCGCTTCCCAGTTCCCCCCGTAAAGACATCCTATGCAGACGTGACAAAAGAGCCCTCCTCCTCCGTCTCCTCCCCAAAGACTCCACTCCGCCTCTCTCAACAACTCCCAAACAGAACTCACCGACAAACAATTTTCCGCTCCCCACGTCCCCGAGCTCCTCCAGCAAAGGGGTACGATAGAAAAACACACCAAAATATTATCAATGAGCCCACTTCATCTCTCCCAAATGGTTCCTCTCTTAATAATAATAACTCTCCTGCCCCAAACATTCCTTTATTAGAAACTATCTCCTCTCTCCTCCTGAGCCTTGTAAGGCCCATGTGATGAAATTCCTTTACCGCCCAACGTTGCCAACACTCTAAATGAAATCTTCAAAATCCTACATAATGGCCCCAATAAACCTGCTGCAATGGAACTGTAAAAGTTTGCGTTCCAAAAAGCATGAATTACTCCCTCTCATTAACCTGCATAAGCCCTCCATTGCTGCCATCTCGGAAACATGGCTGAGGCCCGGTTCCCGGTTCCGGGTACCTGGCTTCTCCTGTTTGCGGGATGACAGGGATGATGGATATGCAGGCTGTGCCGTACTTGTACGGCGCTCCCTTCCTTACTCCCAAATTCCTCTCCCGCCCCACAGCAATCAGATTAATGCTGTTGCTGTCCGTGCATTAAACATCTCTTTTGTCTCGCTCTACATACCTCACCCTTCCCCTTCCCTACTTCCAGAGTTGCAATCTATCCTATCTTCTGTCCCCAGCCCCATCATTGCCTTAGGCGATCTTAACACCCATCATACTTTGTGGGGGTGTCATAATTGTGACGGGTTTGCTCCTCTGTTGATTGACATTCTTGATGATTTAAGTCTCTGCATCCTCAATGATGGCTCTCCTACCCGCAGAGTATTCCCGAATCAGAACCCTAAATCTGCCGTGGATATTTCCCTTGCCTCGCCTAGCCTTGCTTCCCAAATCTCTTGGAAAATTCTGTCTTCAACTCACGGCAGTGATCACTTTCCCATAATCCTCTCATTAAACAATAGATCGTTACCTCCATCTCATCACGATCCCCTATTAAAATATAAACTTAAAAAAGCAAATTGGACAAATTATGCTCAGTCTGTCGACTGTATGGTAGACTATTTGCCGGCTCTGGAAAATGATGGAGGTTTTTTGCCTTGTTATGACCTTTTTGTTAATTCTCTCAATTCTTCGGCTGACTCTCATATTCCCAAAAAACGCCCCCCCAAAAATTATATGCTTTCCTCTCCCTGGTGGGATGATGAATGCAGTGATTTATTTACTCAAAGAACTGCTGCAGAGGAATCATACTCAGTCCGTATGTCACAGGAGAACTTTATTAAATATCAAAGACTGGATGCAAAAATTAAAAGACTAATAACAAAAAAGAAAAGATCAAGCTGGACTCAATTCTGTGAAAATCTTAGTCCTCGCTCCCCCTCCTCAATTGTCTGGACAAATGTCAGAAGATTCCGTCGTTCCCTAAACCATACAGATCCATCATCCAACAATCCTTCTGATTGGCTCACCAGCTTTGTTGACAAACTGGCCCCTCCTTTTGTCCCCAATATTGACTCATTTCCTAATTCCTCTCCAGCTACCATTTCAAATGAAATGGATGCTCCCTTTTCCTTTTCTGAGCTTCAAATAGCTCTTAATGGCCTTAATGATTCTTGCCCAGGGGAAGATGGTGTCCCATATTCCTTTTTGACTAATCTAAATGAAAAAGCAAAACTATATTTCCTAGATATAATTAATAAATGTTTTGTGTCCGGCATTGTTCCAGACTCCTGGAAATCCCAAATAGTTATTCCCATCCTCAAACCTGGTAAAAATCCCTCTGATTCTAGTTCATACAGACCCATAGCTTTATCATCCTCTTTGGCGAAAATAACAGAACATCTCCTTAAAAACAGACTTGAATGGATTATAGAAAGCAGAAATATTCTTCCGCTATCCCAATTTGGGTGCCGAAAGGGCTTGAGTACCACAGACAGCCTCAGCATATTGACCACAGACATTCGACTAGCCTTTACAAAGGGGGAGTACCTTGTGGGTTTATTTCTTGATATTGCTTCTGCTTATGACAATGTTTTACTTCCGGTGCTCAGGCAGAAACTGCAAAATCTGAGTATTCCTCCGAGGTTAACACATTTCATTTGTAATATGCTGTTCAGCAGATCTATTCTGGTCAAACATCAATCTACCACTCTCCCACCCAGACTCGTCTGGAAAGGCCTCCCCCAAGGCTCAGTTCTCAGCCCTCTACTTTATAGCATATATACCCACGACCTCGAATTGTCTGTCAACAGTTTTTGCAACATTTTACAATATGCTGATGATATTGTTCTTTATCACAGCTCAAGCAGTGCTGAGGAAGTTTCCTGCCGTATTAATTCTGCTCTATATTACCTAGGCCAATGGCTGTCTGACCATGGTCTGTCCCTCTCGGTGGGAAAATGTCAGGCAGTGGTGTTTTCAAGGAAAAGATCCCTTCCCACCTTTCAATTTTCATTTGAGGATCAACCAATCCACCTTGCAAATAATGTAAAATTTTTAGGTATTTATCTGGATAACCGTCTGACTGGGATTGCCCACTCAGAACATATCCTCAAAAAATGTGAAAAAGGTATTAATGTTCTACGTGCAGTAGCGGGTGTGTGGTGGGGCGCTCACTCTTACTCTCTTAAATTATTGTATAATGCCTTAATACGTAGCCACATGGACTATTGTTTGTTTGTTTTAGACCCATTTAATAAATCAGCTGTTGAAAAACTTGATAGAATCCAGTATAAATCCCTCAGAATTGTCCTGGGTGCTATGAAGTCTTCCCCAACCAATGCAATGCAGGTGGAATGTGTGGATCCTCCTTTATCTATCCGCCGCAAATATCTTTGTGATCGTTTTGTTGCAAAGATGTTACAAATGTCATCTCATCCACTCTGGCAACGGCTAACGGAACTATCCCAAGCCCCTCCTTCTCGCAATTCTTCCTCATACTTGTTAGACAGCTTCCTAAAATATACCAGTCTCCCACACCCTCTGTCAACCCTTCCTGTTAATCCACTATTCTCTACCCCCTACAAAGCCCTAGTTTACAATCCTCCCATTATCACAGATCTTGGTCTGACTAAAGGTTCTCCTCTCACTAATTTCAAACTCCAAAGCTATATTAGTCAAAATTGGTCAAATCACCTCCTCATTTATACTGATGCGTCTAAATTGTCTCCCGAGGGTTGTGTTGGTGCTGCCTGTTGGGTTCCCAGGTTCCAAATAATTTTAAGATTTAAAATACCACCCGAGTCCTCTGTGTTTACAGGAGAGGCCTCCGCCCTCTTGGAGGCAATCCTGTATGCACTCTCCCATAACATTCCACAGACAGTTATCTTTACCGACTCTTTAAGCTGCCTAATGTCCATAAAGGAAAATCCTTTTCGTAGCAAGTCAAGGTTTCCCATTACTCTAAAGATCAGAGAGGCATTGTTTACATGCTATCAAAAGGGCTTATCTGTTTTACTAGTTTGGATCCCGGGTCATTCTGGCATTCCTGGAAATGAGACTGCTGATTCTTGTGCCAAGACAGCTATCACGTCTGGTTCTCTGGATCGCTTTCAGAATTCATCTCAGGACTTATGTGCTCTTGCAAAAACATATATGGATAGATCCTGGAATTCATTTTGGAACGAATCCAAACAAATTAAAGGAAAATTTTATGCATCCATCCAACCAAACATCCCTAGACGACCTTGGTTTTCCTTGCACAGATATGCAGATCGTTGGATCTCCTCTACTATTTCCCGTTTGCGTCTTGGCCACTCTTGCACACCTGTACATCTGGCTAAACTCCGGATAAGGGACAATTCACTATGTGAATGCGGCTTGGATGAAGGCACTGTTTCACACATCCTCTTCAACTGTCCCAAACTTTTGCATCCTCTCTATGACGTTCTCCCCCCTAAAGTCCCCCGTCCCTTAAATGTTGAATCCCTATTAATGTTTGTGTTCAGTCCATATTGTAGATTTCTGTGTAAATATATAGAATGTAATAAAATCAAACTGTAAAATATATTGTGCTCGTCCTATGTAATCCATGTAAATATTTTGTAACTAACTTGTATTTTTTTTCCAGGTACCTACTAACAATATATATTTAAAAAAAAAAAAAAAAAAACAGTAATACCTATTTTTTAGACACTCAAAATTATCCATATCTCAGCTCACCGAACAATCTCTTTCGTGCCTTATCCACAAACTCGACACTGGCGAAACAACCTGTGCCCCTGTGGCATACCTAAAAGCCAACATCTGGGAATTGAATTAAAAATTCGTTGAAATGTGAAACAATATATTATTTTAGTGTGTATTATGTGTGTACGGTGTGAAAAACATAAAACTGTGGAATAAATGTTATAATTCATGTGTATTCTTTGTAATTGAGAATATAAGAGAAAATAATCAACATGCGTTTCATTTAGTAACATCTGAACACCATCTTTTACAATTATTTGTGTTTATCGTATAATAATTTATCTTAATTATTAGAAGGTCACATAATTCTATAGTTGCAGAATTAGGGGATCTTGTAATAATTAAGATAAATTATTATACGATACACAAGGACTATAATAATATATAGTACCTACTATAGGACTGTAGTAATGAGTGTACCTAGTTTGTAGTAGTGTGTGTAGAGTGTATACATATTTTAGTTGGACAACTTCCCGATAGATGTCGCTGTAGATGGAAAGTCGAGTAGCAACTTTAAACCAGTATATATAATGTACCAGTATATATAATGTACTCTGTGACCCTATGTTTTGAAGTTGACTGCTGATTGACAGAATTTTACTCAGTGCAATTACTTTACTCTATGACTCAGTGTGTGTTCACTGTGTTCCGCTAAAAGCACTGCGAGCACTTGCAGTGCTCTTTACTGGGGACTTCCAGTGCTCGCAGTGTATTTCGCATGGAACTATTATGTACTACGACTAGTACTTAATAGTTCCATGGGAATTCGTTTTTATTTTGCTTGACACTTTTGACATGAGAGTGTTAACCTATGGTTAACTTATAGTATTGAAGACCATGGAGTATTGTTTATGTGGTAATGTTTTTAACATTACGGCTCTGGGTTCTTACGCCTTTATATGCGTCTGTCTTATCAATAGAACAAGAAATTTATAGAAGAAACACTAATTGAATCAGTAAATATAAATATTTCTGTCCTTCCGGTCGAATTTCGGCCACGGCGGCCTATCAGCTATCTCCAGAGAGATTAACAATCTGTGCGGGAGTTATATTATAGAGCACAAGTGTGTGCGCATCGCGCGCATACAGAGGTGCACTCTCTGTTCCTTAACTCGCCTGATGGGACGGAAAATCCGACATGACCGGTGAGAGGTCAGGCGCAGGAATAGCGGCGTATCGTGCTCTCCGAGGCACGGGCGTAAAACACCGCTAACTCCGGGACAGTATTGAGAATTTCTTGCAAGAAAAATCCAATACTTGTTATAGCCCGAGTCCCGACCCAGGACTCGAACCCGGGACCTCTTCGTCCGCAGTCAAACATGCTAACAACTAGACCAACGGGGTAGTCAGTAATATGTTACAAATGAATGATATTTTCTCAGAATGTGTACTACTTTGTGTTGAATTATTACATTGTATCCTAACTACATTATTAAAACAACAATTAGAGAAGTACATGCAAGCCTCTCTTTAGAAGGCACAGGATCGTGCTGCCTGGCGAGCCCTAACAAGAGAGCGGACATAGAGGGTCACGACCCTCCGTCATGAGGAAACGACAACCAGGAGTGCCATATGAGCAGTCATTAGTGCTGGTCAATACAGCTCATATTGCAATGGCGCAGAGCCAGTGTCCGCTTCAACTTAAGTTGACTTGCGAGGCCTTTACCTTTACATTATGGAAATTTGAACATATATTATCAGTGTGCGTGTTACAAGCTTGAGCGCCTTATCAGTGAGTTCTCGAGTGTTTCACTAACTGACTATTACGTGAACAGTTGTAATTACAAATCTCACAAGTGAACGGCTTTTCACCAGTGTGAGTTCTCATGTGTCTCACTAAATGACTATCTTGTGCAAATTTGTAATTGCAAATCTAACAAATAAACGGCTTTTCACCCGTGTGAGTTCTCAAGTGCGACACTAAAACACCATGACGTGAAAATTTGTTATCGCAAATCTTACATACATATGGCTTTTCACCAGTGTGAGTTCTCATGTGCCTATCTAAATTACTTTTTTCTACACATTTGTACTTGCATATCTTGCAAGAATATGGCTTGTCACCAGTGTGAGTTCTCATGTGCCTCACTAAACTACTGTTACGTGCAGATTTGTAATTGCAAATGTTACAAATAAATGGCTTTTCTCCAGTGTGAGTTCTCATGTGCACTTTTAAATAACTATTTCGGGCAAATTTACTATTGCATATCTTGCAAAAATATGGCTTTTCACCAGTGTGACTTCTCATGTGCCTCACTAAACTACTTTTATCTGCACATTTGTATTCGCATATCTTACATGAATAAGGCTTTACACCAGTGTGAGTTCTCATGTGCTGCAATAAACTACTACTTTGCACAAATTTGCTATCGCATATCTTACATGAATAAGGCTTTTCACCAGTGTGAGTTCTCATGTGCCTCACTAAACTACTTTTATCTGCACATTTGTATTCGCATATCTTACATGAATAAGGCTTTACACTGTGAGTTCTCATGTGCTGCAATAAACCACTTCTTTGCACAAATTTGCTATCGCATATCTTACATGTATATGGCTTCTCACCAGTGTGAGTTCTCGTGTGCTGCAATAAACTACTACTTTGCACAAATTTGCTATCGCATATCTTACATGAATAAGGCTTTTCACCAGTGTGAGTTCTCATGTGCCTCACTAAACTACTTTTATCTGCACATTTGTATTCGCATATCTTACATGAATAAGGCTTTACACTGTGAGTTCTCATGTGCTGCAATAAACCACTTCTTTGCACAAATTTGCTATCGCATATCTTACATGTATATGGCTTCTCACCAGTGTGAGTTCTCATGTGCTGCAATAAACTACTACTTTGCACAAATTTGCTATCGCATATCTTACATGTATATGGCTTTTCACCAGTGTGAGTTCTCATGTGCGTCACTAAATTAATATTTTGTGCAAATTTGTGATTGCAAATCTTACAAACAAACGGCTTTTCACCAGTGTGAGTTCTCATGTGCCGCAATAAAATACTACTTTGCACAAATTTGCTATCACATATCTTACATGTATATGGCTTTTCACCAGTGTGAGTTCTTATGTGCGTCACTAAATTAATATTTTGTGCAAATTTGTGATTGCAAATCTTACAAACAAATGGCTTTTCACCCGTGTGAGTTCTCATGTGCATTATTAAATAACTATTTTGTGTACATTTATATTCACATAACACACAGGAGAAATTTTTTTTTTTTATAATACTGTGACTCTTCATGTGTTGAACCAAGAGACTTTTTTGTTTAAACATTTTTCGACAAATGTCACAAATGAACGATATTTTTTCAGAATTACTACTTTGAGTTGAATTATTACATTGTAAACTAACTATATTATTTAAAGAATCAATTTCACTTTGTAAAGATTTAGATACAGTATCTGTAACAGAACACCTAGCAGCATTTTGTGCCTTCATCAGTGATCCGTCTTGTCTTGGAACAACTTTCATAACATCATATAATTTGACAAAACAATGTAGTATTTTGTATTGGCTAATGATGTTTGTATCGGCTTCTTCAGTTGGGGGAACTTCTAACTCGTTTTTTATTGCAGGACTCGTGGACAGTGGAGCAACTGTAACCAAACATTTTGACTATTCAAGTTGTTTTTTTTACACAAAAGTAATACAGTCGGTATCCAAAGTTTTGGTCTCTTAAAGATATAATGAAAAACAGGGACATCCCAATGACTGCCAAGAGTAAACTACACGATACCTGTATATTGCCATGTATGACTAATTATGGATACCAAACATGGGCTTTGACAAAAAAAAATGTATAAACTAGAAACATGCCAACACGGAATAGAAAGAAGTATTTTGCACATTAAGAGGAGAGATAGACAACGATTAGTCACCAGCCAATACAATAATATATGATGTGAAAAGAAATTAGAGAAGAAATGGCGATGGGCCGGTTACATGGCAAGCAATAGGTTTCGGAAATGGACCAATGATAAGCGGAATGGTATCCACGTGATGGAAAACGGAAATGAGGACGACAACATCTCAGATGGGTAGATGATATTAACTATTAAGTCTGTAGCAGGGACTGGCAGAGAAAGGCTATAGATAGAAAGCAATAGAAGGGAATGGAAGAGGCCTATGTCAGAAGACACACTGGGGATTAAGAACGGATACCGACAGGTGTTTACTATACAATAGAAAGAATGTAACAAAATCAATGTAAACCTCAGTAAATAAAGGCTTTATTTAATTTATTTATTTTAACACAGCATCTCACCTGAGGTCTGAGTCGCGCGTGCGGAAGGGCTGGGGTCTGCCTGCCTGTGAAATATATCAGAATGTATCTAGAGTGTACTGGGGAGCCACTGGCCAGTATCTAGCTGTACTGCATATAGCAGGTTAGAGAGGAAGAAAGGGTATCATTATAAATGTAACTGCAACTTGAACTAAACGTTATTGGTACTGGCAGGTATACTGACTTGTTCTCAGTGATGAGTGAAGAGTGTAAAGAGCTAGAGGTCACAGCTGTACGAGGCTTGCATACTTGTGACGTGTCACATACATCATCACCGTCACTGTTCTGCCAAACACAAAACAAATTAATGATATTTCTGTCCTTCAAGAGTTTGAAAGAGCTCCAGAACTATATTCTAAGCTATAATATGAACTAACAAGTCGGTGAAAGTGTTCAACAGTGGAGAACTATCTCACCTCGAGATGCATGCTCATATGTTGCATGTGCGATTGTTCATAGACAAATTCCTCCAAACAAAGGGACAGAGCACTTTCGCATTTTAATGGATCCTCAGCAAAATCATTGATATTATTGTCGTCTTCATGTATCACTTCCATGTCTCCATCACTTCCTTCAGTTTTCACTACACCTCTGTGACGAGTTTCCTCTAATTCTGTCTGTTTGTCTTCTGAGGGGTGTTCTAGTATGTGCAAGTCACAGTGGTCAGGTCCTAGCGTTGTCAACACCATATTACTCTTTAGTTGGTGTTTTGTGCGGTTTATCATTTTTATATGTAGTTTTGTGATCTGTTGACACACAAGTTAAATATTCAACACACATAGTACATGGACAGAGAAAGAATGCATGTTAATGTATAAAATACTCACTAAGTCTTGTTTTTTAACCAAGTCCATCATCAGTGCACGCGCTCTCAAGCTCTTGTCTCTAAATCTACTAAAGTTTATCAATCTCTGAGCACATTGTATGCAAACTGTTTGTTTTAAATTTCCTTGATCATGCGGCTGTAACAAAATGTAGGTAATTAAAGTATTCAAACATTCCTATCTTGTTTGTCCCAACACTGTTTACATTATTATTGATAGCATATGAGTTTCAAGAAATAGTTTTAACTCTAGGATATAACTTCACTAAGCATGGCTTTATTCTGTATGTGTAATTATTGTACATGACTGTAAATAATATCATAAATTAACAACTTACAGGATGTCCGGTTAACTTTTCATATGCTTCTTCCAATTTGTGTTTACTCATTAGAAACAGCTTGCTGTCAGTGTCTAGGCATATCATGCAAACCTGTAAATATACTTCCAGTTACTGATACATACAATGCTGCAATGTGGTATGTGAGGAAACTTTAGATCCAATATATTATGAGTTTATAGTATGAGTCCACATAATGAGTTACCTGCACTGTTGAAGGAATAGCACCAGTACCAATCTGCCTTGAGCCACTTTCTGTTTCATAAATGTCATCATCGAGAAAATGCTGCGAGCAGACCACAGCAGAGTCTGGTAGGCGACCGTCTTGTTGTCCGAGGGCTCTGAGCCAAGCGGCACGGAGATGCGCTTCACTGGGGAAACTGGAAAATACCACTCATGTTATACACAAACAAACAAACTTATATCAGAGTGATTTATGTTCTACACAGTAAAACTACCAGTTCCAGTTACACACACACTTTGATAACTCCTTGAAAGCTCTTGCTTTGCTGCGAGCATGCTGCAGGCAGTGTTTCAATAACCTCCAGTGCGACTGACTGATCTATACTGACTCATTACTGCTCAGACCAGCAGTCTTTGATAATTCAACTTTAACATTCCGCAGTTTGACTACCTCTAGTAGTGCGATTTTGTCTACGAATGACTACGGCTTGCGACTTGAGTCAATATATACTCACCCATGAAAACTTACGCCCTTCCCCTCCGCCTCTGATGTGGATACATTGTCCGAAGTATTTTTGCAGAAAGGCACACAACACCGCATTGTCAAAGCTTATTTTGTTTTACTTTACTTTATAGTTGAGCCAATTAGCAATAACTATGCACAAGAAAATGTTATCGGTAAATAGTTGTTAATTTTCAATGGGTCGGAGTTGGACGTTCATAATATTTTTTTTACAGAAAGACCTTGATGTGGTAAGCCTTGCACTAACATATTTTACGTCGATTTCTAATACTTTTCGAGAAATAGTTTTTTGAAAATTCGCAATTCTTCCTTTTCACACTGGCGGAACGCCCGCTCCAAAGATATACAGGGCCCGCTCCGGGCGTCTGTCACAATACCCTATACTGGCGGAATGCGAGCGGGCGTATCCGTCAACTGGCACGACGCCTGGAGCAGGCGTTTCGTTCCGTCTCTCTATTACCTAATAAAAACTATACCTTGCCTTCTCCAACAATGTGTCCACCACTGTCATAAACCCATAGAGCACTATAGTACATTTCCGCCGTACGTCTTGAACTGTGGTCTTGAACAAAAAAAACGAGAAAACAAGCATAGACTCGACCCGGTTTGTGAGTCATTACCATGGATGTAATAAGTACTTACGGTTTGTACGTAAGTACTTATTACATCCATGGTCATTACACGGGGCAAGTGATAAAAAACCACTAAAAAACGTTATCGTGTAAAAATGCGTTTAGAGAGGCTGGCTTGTCTATTTTTTAATTATAATCTGTTTAAGTATGAAGGAAATAGGATAAAAAGTTTTATAATTGTGGTTTTACTCTTAGTAACAAAAATTTTTCAAATAGAGGAGGGAAAATTTAGGCTCTCCTTACAATTACATGGGATTTAGCTATAAACACATTAATGTATTAAACATTAAATTGTAGCTTATGGGTCATTCTCAAACGGCTCAAAAAAGCGTGTCCGGGTCGAAAACCTGTATGAAATAGATTGCTAGCCACTTGATAATTTTATGTATGGTAGATATGATCAAAATATTAGGGGGGGCCTATGTCCTTTTTTAGGTAAACATTATGTAAGTTAAGTTAAAAAAAGAAAACCGCGGAAATATTGACCTCGGTGCCGTGTCCCGTACCCCATATTGCGTTGAAAATTATTTTTTTTCTTTTTTTCTATAAAATATGCCACTATTTTGCAGGTGCTTACAAGAAACTAGGTAGTTACTAGCTCAAATTATAATATTTATAATCAATAATAGGCCTTAGTTGACAACTTACAACAAATTGTTTTCGCGTCCGACGTTTAGAATTGATACCGGTGGCGCGCTCCAATTCTCTTATAACTTCTGTACTTTAATAACTGCGAGAATAGTAGTAAGAGTAAGACAAACTATCCGTCACGCCGCATCGGTGGTTAAAGGCAACACGTCTGTGCCTCTCTGTGCGTCCCTTTTATTAAGGTAAGTAATCGCTTTCGGTGGCTTGGTATACCCATAAACTTGATTTCGGTGGAACTGTTCTATCCATATCTATTTAAACTACTATTATTTAATTTATACAAACGTAAATCGTATGAGTGCTAGATTGCAATTAAGGAGGTTATTATTATAAATTTAGGATACTTTTGTAAAAATCTGGGATATTGCTTATTATTTTGATTTCAGTGGGATTGATCTCAGTGTTTTCGGTGGAAATAGTTAATCTATTTAGTAAAAAAAAGATGGTTGCAAAATTCATTTTTTGATTTTTCAAATTTTTGAGCATGTTTCTAAATGGCGGCTATATTTTTTTATTATTTCACAAGAAAGTATAACTCAAAACGAAAAAATTGCGACCTGAAAGAAGTCTCTACGACAATTTTCCAAAGGAGAATTTTAATTTGAAAAATATTTTTTTGGGCCGAAAAACGTGATTATCTCGGAAGTCTCTCTTAACATTTTTATCTGAAAAAATTTGTGAATATTTTAAATACAAAAATGTATACTTTCACCAAGTTTCGTCAAAATAAAATTATGTTTGTGTAAATGAAAAATAAAAAACGATAAAAGCGGTTTTTCGCATTTTACTCGGAGATTTTGAGGTTACGTGAAAAAACTATTCATAGAAAAGTGGTAGATCTTTTTACGATCTACAACTTTTCTATCGTACACTTTTCTCTCCGAAGTCAACTTTCGCCGGAAATCACAATAATCCAAAATTCCACCCCTTTTTATCCCCCAAATATATTTGGAAAAACCCCTGCTCACGCATTTTTTTTTTACGTCTATTATATCCCACTTTACCATTTCCAACTGTTCCCATCCTGTTAACAATTTTGTTTTTTTTCGCTTCAAAATAAGCGACTGGATTATGTGTGTTATGATAGATCTAAATAGAGACTGTTTTAAGGTCCTACTTTGTTATGGTTACTATTTTTAATTTTATTTAGTATGTCATTTATTTAAAATACATACATAAGTACAAAGTTAATTTTCGTAAATTTTCCTAAATCTAAGTTAAGTAATTAAAGTAGGTATATGTTATGTTGTAAATTGTTGTTGTTGTTGTTGTATGTATGTAACAGTTGATAAAATAAAATATTTTATTGTAAAATTAACCTGAAATTCTTTACGTTTAGTCTTCATAATATTAAATACCTCCATAAATAATTTTATTTTGATTTCGGTGACTAAAATATTGATTTCGGTGGACATCATTTTTTGAAAATCGAATTACGATGTAACCGCTGAGCCTATAAAGTTCCCTTTACTACCAATATTAACTAAATTAAATCTAGATTTGATATTTCCTGCTAGTATGTCTCAAATACAAAAAAAAAATTGTGCCACCGAAGTCAATCAAATAATGAGGCGCCTGAGAAGTACCCTTATTTTATAACGATTTGATAGATATTTATGGTTTATGTAGGACCTATTACAAAAACAAGAGAAATCATAGTTTTAGTAATGCGCGGGCGAGTCGTTGGGACCACCCACGAAGAGGCCGCCAGATGCGTCATTGTTCAAAATGGCGGCCGCCGGTGTAGGGGTTACGTGGTTATCCACAGACATATAAATAGAACTCTTTATAACTCTGTGACTTAATCTGTGATTAAAATCCGTTCCATGGACGTTTTTCACATGGAGTTAGGAATTACGACTACTAGTCTTCCTATTTCTATGGTTTTTTTATAATCATTCGAATAAAACTGCGTTTTATACACGTTATAGTAGGTTAAATAGTATATAGGTGTACGTTTGATCACAAAACCGAATCGGCACGCCCCGACTCCACGTCTTGTCTGCCTTACCCCTAGAGTGTTTTTTTTTTAAGCGCGAAGCCAGAACCATATATACATACTATTTCTATGGCCAGAACATAGCCAGATGCTCGCGTAGGAGGTCCTGCCCTACTCGCCCCTAATGAAGCTTCGAATTCATTCAGGGGCGAGTGGCGACGAAGCGAGTCTTCTGGCGTAGCCCATTCTATTTACGAAATTAACTATCAGAGACACAGATGTAGATCAGAGATATGCAGGAATTTTGAGAACCTAACCTCAAAATTTAAAAAAATTAATATCTCGAAAACTATTAGGATTCGACGAGTTTGGCTTGGAGGGGGAGTAGACTCCTACTATAATTAATTATTTGCCTACTAAATCGCATCGCATCGCAATGAAACGCTATATTATGTCAAAGTATCTCGCGCGCGCGTGTTGGCTTGTCTTAATGTCTTTTATCCCGCTGCATTATGAAATGAACAATAAAATAATGTCAAGTTGCAGACTTAGATTATATAATAGCTCGTTGCAGAGATATGTGGAACTAAAGATCGCTATACCTAATAATATACCTAATCTAATAATTTATATACTTACCTACTTAAAAAATGTTTTCAAGCTAAGTGACATGCGACCAACGCGACATGTCGACTGCGTTTCATTGCGATGCGTTTTACTAGATAAATAAGTAATTAATTATAGTAGTAGTTTTCTCGTGCTCCTAGTAGTATGTAATGTACCTACTCCCTTCTAATTAACAGTAATAATAATAACCAACCCAGAATAGTAGTTTGTGATATAAGGGCGGTAAATAGGTTTTTACATACGAGTTGACTAATGTCAGCCCGATGACGCCAGTCGAGGGCTGACCATCGTCACGAGTTTGTTAAAACCTTAACGCCCGTGTATCACACGATATTTTTCAATACATTTGTGAGAAAACTTGAAAATAAAACTCGAGTAGGTAGGCACAAGGTACTCACTAGAAAATGGTTTCTCACGCCCGTACTTATTTCAAGATTTTTGGCGGCTATCGGCTATAGCGCGATTTTTTTCTCACATCTAAAATACCTAATTGTCGATTTAATTTTATTATTCCACATCAATTTAACCACTCATATTATTTAATAATTTATAAGAAAAACTCAATGAAATTTTTAAAAATAGCGCGCACAGATTCAAGATTTTAGTAGTACCTACCTACGAGTATCTATAGCGCGTTGTTGTAATTGCGTTTTTTTTAATTGGCTTCATGGCTCTAGGTTCTAGCTCTTAACTATCAGCCTGGACTATTCAGCCTTTACTTTTTTGATTTATAAAACTTAAAACAATTTTAATTAACTAAAATAAATACAATTTTTAATTTCATGAATTAATTTCATCAATCCACATCTAAATGTTATTATTTTTTAAGTTTTCTACATACAAAGTCAATATCATTATGAACCTTCTTTCAAGAAAACTTTTTATTTAGAAGTAAAGTGGCCTTACAAAAATTAAAAAAAAACTGCAAAAAAATAGCACGAGGGCAGTAAATTCTGCAAAAAAAAAGCACGAGGGCAGTAAATTTAACTTACAAGCCCTGTTTACTGCCTCTGTAAGTGCATTTTGCGAGCAAGTGTATTGAAAACGATTATATACAATCTGGCGCCTGTAGACACGTAGTCTATTTTTAATTACTTAATGATTGTCGTTGTCCTCATATGTCTATCTTTACCTCCAAATATCTCGGTAACGTGACACTTTGGGGTACTATGTTACTTGACATTATTTGTTTGTCTATGTGTCCTCTACTCATACATACTACTTTCATCGTGCGCTGCCTGCGATTTCGAAAATAAATCAAAATGGCGGCAGGTCACTATGCCAGATCGGTTCAATCCCCTTTCCTCCAGTGACGTCGAGTCGAGTCGAGGGACATTTTACATGCGGCATGCATGCAGTAGAGGACGTAGACCGTAGTGTCTACACTTACCTACCTACTGGAAAACCTACTTATAGGAAATAGTATATTTCATTACAAGTGTGGAAAGGCTGTCATTGCAAAGAGTTCCGACAAATGTCTAACCGAGCCGAGGCGCAGCCGAAAGCGAGGGTTGACAGTCGGAACAAGTTGCAATGACGGTTCCGCACGTGTACTGAACGACTATTTTTAATACAGTTGCGAAAAAATGAAGCAATTTAATAAAATAATAAAAACACAATAAACTCAACTAACCATTTATTTCTTATAAAAGTTATAATTCACATATTACATTGAAATTGGTACAGTTTTTTATACTAACTGGGGAAGTTTTAGGTTGCATATTTACTGTTTGAGACAAACTATTATTAATTTCGTATGATTGTTCATGTATATTTGTCATACAATGGCGTTTGCTAGTTGATGGAGTTGGATCTGATGAATTATCATTATCAACGAAGGTAGATGGACGAACGTTCTCTGCAACATGTGAAGGAGACGGACTGGACCTTAAATTAATGGAGTGTGTGATTTTTTTCCCAGTTTCTAGTTTGTTGCATTTTCAGCATACTTTTTATCATCGAAAACCTCGACCATAACGTAGAAGGTTTTAATTTTGCTGAGAGTTCGGAGAAGTATGCCAACATAACATTTTCTGAAAAACTATTTGCTTTTTTCTCTTCTCTCCACGCAATAAATTCGTCGTACTATGTAGATATGTAGCGACTTTTTGACTTTTCCGGTAAAATGTTCTCCGAAGCATTTTGTGCAATTATACTGAGTTCCGGTGGTGTTAATTCAAAAAAACTAGGGTCGAAATTACTCATTTTGTGCAACAAACAACTAAACTCGCAAAGAAAATTTCTGAAAAATGGCGCCAACCGTAGAATACAAGCAGAGTTTTTTTTTTCTTCACCCATTCTGGTAGGCAAAGGGAACTATGCCCATACAGCCAAGTCTTCAGTAGAATTTTTTTATTGATATGAAATGAAAATGAAATTTAATGAGATGAAATGAAATGAAACCTAACCAAACTCATTCAATCAAATCATTAAATCTGATATTGAAACAAATTAGTAGCTTCTTTTTAGAAAATATACGTATTTGCATGAATCATAAAAACTTCTATGAATTTTTTTAGTAAAAACTTCATGGTTGGTTTTTCTTTTTAATATACATTATTTTGACAGTTGGGAAAGAGAATGCACGAGTTCGGGAAAGGTAAAAAAAAGCACGAGTATGTAATAGCCCACATCCCGAACGCTATTATACGTCCCTGCAATACGCCACTTTTTGAGCAACTGTATTAAAAACCAATTTTGAGACAGCCCTATCAACATACTACTCATACGCATACGCCTGGTTTCGTTACGGCATAGTTGTATGGGGGGATAGTACTAACTTCAACCAACTGTTCATTTTGCAAAAGAAATGTCTGCGCGTTCTAGTTAATATAAAACGACGTGAAAGCTGTAGGCCTTACTTTATTAAAGAAAAACTATTAACGTTGCCATGTATATATATTTATGAAATTTCTACATTTGTTCGAAAAAATCCACACTTATTTATGGAAATTAAACGAAATCAAACCTTCAACACTCGGAATAAGGATAAAACCCGTTTAGCGATACCTAAATGCAACATGACTATGTTTGCTAAAAGCCCACATTCAAGATCAGTAAGAATATTTAATAAACTACCGGATGGCATTAAAAATATTGAAAATGATTCCACTTTTTACCGCAAGTTGAAGGACTATTTGATAAATAAATGCTATTATACGATAAATGAATATCTTACAGAGCAATAAGCCGCTTACCATTGCTATAAACCATAATATTTGACAATTACCTAATAACCTATTAATTATTTGTTATTTTGAAATACCTATTGTTCTTATTGACATTGTGATGTATGACTATAATTGTTTTTATCTACACTAATGTTATAACATTCTACTTATGTTTCCAATACTTGACTTATAATTACTACTGTTATAGCGCAGATAACAAAACACTCAATTTAAGCAATTTCACATGATGGTATGATATCCACATCGATATCGTAAAATCTCATTATAACATCAATAAAACGCGACCAATTAACCTGCCGAGCGATCGCGTAACTTCTGCATCAATCATTGTTACAGTATCAATTGTTGTAATTGGCTGAATTTATGGCATTCTTGCTGCGTCAATGGATTATGTCCAATAGTGGAAGAGTGTTAACCAATCAGAGGTGATTGCGATGTATCAATGATTGATGCAGAAGTTACGCGATCGCTCGGCTGGCGAGCCTTATGTCAAAATCCTCATACAAGTTGTATAAAATTTTGATATTAGGCTGGCTTTTGAAAACAGTTGGGTTATACGTGAAAACTTCGTCGAAACTACTAAACTTACGTACACAAAACTCTTTGGTAAGATCTTGTGCCAATTAAATAAAAAACGAACAGCGCGCGCTCGCTCCTGATTGGCCCTGCGCGCGCAGCTGCGCTCTCATTGGTTAGATTTTAATGGCAGCAAGTTCACTGTGACAATACACGTACGCGATAAACTATTGTCAGCTTTTACTCTTGTTGTTTGATAAATTGCATTAGTGAAGATAAAGTAGTGTATGCAACTGCATTTATCACGGGTATTATATGACAGTTGCATAAACTACTATTTAAGCATTGATTTATTGTATTTTTGTCCATTGTAATTATTAAATTGTTAAATTGTAAATTAATTGTCAAAATTTTGTAAAAAATAAATATTATTCGCATTTGTAATTCGAAATTATTATTTTTTAACTTGATTATAGACATAAAATAGTATATTACACATCTAGGGCAGTAAAATAAGAAATGTCTCAGATCACATGTAATTGTTGTCCGAGGCGAAGCCGAGGTCAATAAACATGTGATCTGAGGCTTTCTTATTTACTGCCCGTGGTGTGTATACTATTTTTCTCCTCGACGGAGGCGGAAAGCGGCATTTTCGTTTAGCGCAGCGGGAGGAAAATTGACGCTTTCCGCCCGGAGGTGAGAAAATAATAATTTCGAAGCCCTGCCACTCAAACTGCATATGCCCTAACGGGGTGACTTGGCAATTATTGATGTATTGTTTAAGTTGTTGCAAATAAATGAATATGAATGAAATAATATGAATACTGCTACATAGAGGTTTATTATATAGGTATATGTACTGCCTCGTTGGTCTAGTGGTTAGCATGTTCAACTGCGGCCGACGAGGTCCCGGGTTCGAGTCCCGGGTCGGGCCTTAATTAAGTATTGGGTTTTTCTGTCTAGGAATTCTCATTACTAGCCCGGAGTTAGGAAGTTGGCGGTGTTTCATCCCCGTGCCTCGGAGAGCACGTTAAGCCGTCGGTCCCGGTTATTATCACTAACATGATAATAGTCGTTAAAGCCCGCCAACACGCATTGGAGCAGCGTGGTGGGTCTAAGCTCTAATTCCTACTCTCCTATGAGAGTGGAGGCCTGTGCCTGAGCTTGCCGAGACGACTCGAATCGAATCGCAAAATTAGCTACCTATTTATTTACTATGAAACTTCGTCGATAAGCGGCGAGCTGTGTGCCGCGTCGAGTATGTACTCTATAGTATACGCATACGGAACATACGCGACTCGATGCAATTCAGATAAAGTGGACTCTGGGCTTAATAGTATGAAGATATAGCGTCAATTCAAATATGAACATTGAGGTTCAACTGCGTACAATACAAAACAAACAATTTAACAAAAAAAAACATTTATTTCAAGCAACATAGTTACACATACGGTATTACTAATACAAACTAGTCTACTTATGTTACTCGTAGAGAAGTTAGCGTAAATCCAATCTTCATTAATAAAATATTAACATTAAAGATCTTGCGGAATAATAAAACATCGAAATAGATTACAATTTTACGCAAGTTCCCAATAGAAACGCACCCCATATTTTATACTTTAGTGTCGTGATTTATTTGAAGACTAGGTATGGTGCTTATAAAATTATAACATCTGGTCAAGTACCTACGGGTCAGAACTCTCCCGAGGTAGTTCCATGATTCTACTTGGACGGTCATATTTCGTAGCTCACTTAAAATCAGGCAAGCCGCCTAGCGTCTGTTGGCTATGCACATGTCTAGCTTACAGCAGTGCCATATCAACAACACACAACTGCCATTTCTCGGCCGCGCGGCAACGAGCATGCCTGAGAACCTTGAACGCCTAATAACAACCGGCGTGGATGGAAAGAGAAGTAGAGGAACGAGACGGTCAGTATGGTTATAGTCACCTGTAGCAACATGCAAGCCTCTCTTTAGAAGGCACAGGATCGTGCTGCCTGGCGAGCCCTAACAAGAGAGCGGACATATTATTATCAATCAATCAATATCAAATCATTTATTCAATATAGGTACTGTGGGTATACTTATTGACGTTAAAAATTACTCACTTATAAAACATGATGGTGATAATCAGTTACGGTACCTATCTTAAAACTAAAGCTACGAGGGTTCCAAACGCGCCCTGGTCTGAGAAGAGCCCACAACAAACTCAGCCGGGTTTTTTTTTATTATCACCATCTCACAAATCATCTTAACTAAGGAACTATCAGAGCCATTAGAGCAAATCATTGCCAAGCTTCCTTGTCGTTTAAGTCATCCTTTAAAAGTTTTTAAAATGGTAATAAGATTTTTCAATGAGTTTACGTTTTACATTAACTTTGAACTTATTCAGACATATCTTCAACATGTCTTCTCATAGAGGGTCCCGAGTCACGACCCTCCGTCATGAGGAAACGACCACCAGGAGTGCCATATGAGCACTGCAGTACTGCCTGCAGTACTGCATTACCCTAAAATAAAAAATAAACCGGCCAAGTGCGAGTCGGACTCGCGCACCGAGGGTTCCGTACAAACCTGTAGTAACTTTTGCGATTTATGACGTATTAAAAACAAAGATGTAAAACGGTAATAATTACCTTTGTTAATGAACCGCAAAACTAACTTTGTTTGTAGAGGTTTACTGTTAATATCAAAAAAACTATGCTAGTTAGAGCATTGGCTATAGTTTTCCTGTAAAATATACATAAATTCCTATTGACCATAATTATTTCAGATTTTTCGATTGGTAAACTCCGGAGATAAGGGGGGGGGGGGAGGGGGAACGGTATTTTTTTCGACATTTTGCCCGATAAATCAAAAACTATCATGACTAAAAATAATTAAAAATCTGTTTTAGAATGTACAAAGTAAACCCTTTCATATGATATCCCACACAGTACAGTTATCTCACTTTTAAATTTCAACCCTCCGATTTTCCCCCCTTTTTAAATAAGAACAAAAATAATTTCCAATTTTTTTTTAATTCCAGTGTCTTTGGGCCACTAATATATACAACTATTCCAAATTTCATGTCGATAGCTTCGGTAGTTACTGAAATAATCGAGTGTGACGGACGGACGGACAGACGGACAGACAGACGGAGAAAGTCGCACCATAAGGGCGCCTTCAAATTTGCCGCAAAGCAGCGCTGCGGTCGCGCTGCTTTGTAAATCCATATAAATAAAAAACACGCGACTGCAGCGCTGCACCCGCGCTGCGGCCGCGCATCAGTTCATCGATCGACTAGTGACGGGACTGCGTACGTATTTTTGTTCAAGTCTAAACATGAACGAAAATCAGGTAGAAGAATTTATCGATGTTGAGAGTCGTCCAGCAATATGGGATTCGAAGTCCGACAAGTACAGCAACAAAATCGAAAAGAAAAAGGCTTGGGAAGAAATATGCATTAAATTTATTGACAATTTCACAAACAAGACTCCAAGCTTAGAATAACTACCTATAGAAGGTATGTTTCCAAACAACGCCTTCTCAAAACGCAAGCTACAAATTCGCTATGTGTGCTGTGTTTACTTGTCTCGTAAACGCAAACATAATGTTGCCAGTTTAAATATTTTCCACCTAAAAGTTGGGTAAGTAATTGGTTAGTTTGTTTGTAGCATTGTAGCTTCTAAAACTAAGTTAACCAGCTTTTTTCGGACTGCGCGAGCGTCGTACGATGCCATTTATGGCACCAATTGAACGGCTTACATTTCGCGAGTGTACTAGGTTTCTATAGGTAGTTATTCTAAGATAATGGGATTATTTTATTATTTCCGGTATTGTTGGAACGCGTCAACAATAGCAAACGAGACAATAATAAAAACATTATATCCAAGACTGAGACTTATTGCATTGAGCCGTTCAAATGTAGAAGTAAATTAATATAAAGTAAGGCCAATATAAGCGTAGACAAAATGTAAACAAACAAACGAGAGGTCGTTCGCCTAATGAAGGGGTAAACAAAAATATTATATTATCAGATGTACCTATGTAAGTATTGAAGTTCCGTCAAGGGCTACGTTTACGTATTAATATGTTTGAAGATGAAGCCCGTAGTTTTTGATCTTAGAAAATAATCACTCGTAGCCGTTGCAATAGTTTAGTAAACACAAACAGTATTTTTCAGTCATTAGTTGCAGAATTCGGTTTAGTTTTGCTTACAGGCATGATGAATATCTAGAACACCCGACTACAAAAATGGCGGACCAGTGCCCTCAGATATATCAAGCTAGAGACCCTTCTTTACAAAAAATCCATGATAATATTTAAAAAAAAATTCAATTATTCCATAACTCAAAAAGATTTCCTTATCAGGGATTACAGATGTAACGATGATTTGTGAAAGTGAAAAAAAATTAAGCATGTAAGTATATTATTATGTATTGTTAACACAACTACTTTATATTTTCGTTGTTTCGTATTAATAGTAACAAAGAGCAGTGTTTCTTCGTCAGAGTCCATCGTGAAAATAAATATAGGCACAACCCTATGATGTTCGAACCTCGCGACAGGAGCGCGGCCGCAGCGCTGCAGCCGCGCTGCAGCCGCGCTACGCTTTGCGGCAAATTTGAAGGCGCCCTAAGGGTTCCATTTTACCATTTTGGTACGGAACCCTAAAAATGTAAAGCTGATTTTTGGCACAAGTGTTCTTTAGGGTCTTAAAAGTAATTCCTCAAAAATCCCCCCTCCTAGGACGCGGGCTTTCCTCTCCCCCCCCTAAAATGACTCCCTGAGCGCAGTATTTTACAATTTTCTCGAAAACTATTCCTACAGCTAGAAAAAAACCGTCTATGGCAAAAATAATTTACCTACATTAAATAATCTACCCAATGGCGTTTTGATCATTATGATAGGACAAATAATTTTGGTTATCTTTATCTTACACAATAGGTAGCCAAATCTCCATAACTATTTTAAACTAAATATTATTTTATGGATATTTTAAAAACCTTTAATTTTGCTTCAGACAACATTTTCGTAGCTCTACCGGTTATTATGGAAATTACAAGAAACTACATTACAAAAAGCGATACATGATGCAAAATATTTTTTTTTTCATGCACAAAGGGTTAACATATCTCTGAAACTATTAGTCTTATCGAAATGAAGTAAAATTTTGTTTTGTAGATAATTTAATGAAGACAATTTTCGCCATAAAAAGTTTTTTCTAGCTTTGTACTTTTCATAACAAATCTTACAATAACTACTTTTCACGCGTGTGAGTTCTCAGGTGCGTATCTAAATTACTTTTATTTGCACATTTGTATTCGCATATCGTACATGAATAAGGCTTTTCACCAGTGTGAGTTCTCATGTGCCTCACTAAATTACTATTTTGTGCAAATTTGCTATGGCATATTTTACACAAATATGGCTTTTCACCAGTGTGAGTTCTCATGTGCGACACTAAACCACAATGATGTGAAAATTTGCTGTGGCAAATTTTACACAAATATGGCTTTTCACCAGTGTGAGTTCTCGTGTGACTCACTAATTCACCATTACTGGCAAATTTTCTATCGCATATCTTACATAAATGTGGCTTTTCACCAGTGTGAGTTCTCATGTGCGACACTAAATAACCATTTCGTGTAAATTTTCTATCGCATATCATACATGAATATGGCTTTTCACCAGTGTGAGTTCTCATATGCCTCACCAATTCACTATTAAAGTCAAAATTGCTATCGCATATCTTACATAAATGTGGCTTTTCACCAGTGTGAGTTCTCATGTGCGTCACTAAAGAACCATTCCGTGCAAATTTGCTACCACATATCTCACATGAATATGGCTTTTCACCAGTGTGGGTTCTCATATGCCTAACTAATTTACTATTTCGTGCAAATTGGTAATTGCAAATCTTACAAATAAATGGCTTTTCACCAGTGTGAGTCCTCATGTGCGATATTAAATAATTATTATGTGCATATTTGTGATTGCAAATCTTACAAACAAACGGCTTTTCACCCGTGTGAGTTCTCATGTGCATTATCAAAACACTATTTTTTATACATTTATATTCACATAACGCACAGGAAAAACGTTTTATAATACTGTGAGTCTTCATATGTTGAACCAAGAGACTTTTTTGTTTGAACATTTTTCGACAAATGTCACAAATGAATGATATTATCTCAGATTGTGTACTACTTTGTGTTGAATTATTACATTGTATTCTAACTACATTATTTAAACAATCAGTTTTACTTTGTAAAGATTTAGATACAATTACTTTTACAGTATCTGTATCAGTAACAGAAGACCTAACAGCATTTTGTGCCTTCATCAGTGATCCGTCTTGTCTTGGAACAACTTTCATAACATCATATAATTTGACAAAACAATGTAGTATTTTGTATCTGCTACTGATGTTTGTATCGGCTTCTTCAGTTGGGGGAACTTCTATTTCGTTTTCTATTGCAGGACTCGTGGACAGAGGACCAACTGTAATCAAACATTTGGAATATTTAAGTTGTTTTTCTTCATAAAAGTGTTAAATTAAAATTCTAAGTAACACAGTATCTCACCTGAGGTCTGGGTCGCGCGTGCGGAAGGGCTGGGGTCTGCCTGCCTGTGAAATATATCAGAATGTATCTAGAGTGTACTGTGGAGCCCTTAGCCAGTATGTAGCTGTACTGCATATAGCAGGTTAAAGCGGAGGAAAGGGTATCATTATTAACGTAACTGCAACTTGAACTAAACATTACTGGTACTGGCAGGTATACTGACTTGTTTTCAGTGATGAGTGAAGAGTGTGAAGAGCTGGAGCTCAAAGCTGTATGAGGCTTGCATACTTGTGACGTGTCACATACAGCATCACCGTCACCGTTCTGCCAAACACAAAACAAATTAATAACATTTCTATCCTTCAAGAGTTTGAAAGAGTTCCAGACCTATATTATAAGCTATAATATGAACTAAAAAGTTGATGAAAGTGTTCAACAGTGGAAAACTATCTCACCTGGAGATGCATGCTCATATGTTGCATGTGCGCTTGTTCATGGTCAAATTCCTCCAAACAAATTGTACATTGGAAAGTCATACTTTCGTACTTCAGTAGATCCTGAACAAAATCATTATGATTGATATTATTGTCATCTTCATGTATCACTTCCATGTCTCCATCAACAGACATAGAGTCATCACTTCCTTCAGTTTTCACTACACCTCTGTGATGAGTTTCCTCTAATTCTGTCTGTTTGTCTTCTGAGGGGTGTTCTAGTATGTGTAAGTCACAGTGGTCAGGTCCTAGCGTTGTCAACACCATATTACTCATTAGTTGGTGTTTTGTGCGGTTTATCATTTTTATATGTCGTCTTGTTATCTGTTGAGACAAAAGTTAAATATTTTTTACAGACGTAGTACATGGACAGAGAAAGAATGCATGTTAATGTATAAAATACTCACTAAGTCTTGTTTTTCAACTAAGTTCATCATCAGTGCACGTACTCTCAAGCTCTTGTCTCTAAATCTACTAAAGTTAATCAATCTCTGAGCACATTGTATGCAAACTGTTTGTTTTAAATTTCCTTGATCATGCGGCTGTAACAAAATGTAGGTAATTAAAGTATTCAAACATTCCTATCTTGTTTGTCCCAACACTGTTTACATTATTATTGATAGCATATGAGTTTCAAGAAATAGTTTTAACTCTAGGATATAATTTCACTAAGCATGGCTTTATTCTGTATGTGTACTTGTTGTACATGACTGTAGATCATAAATTAACAACTTACAGGATGTCCGGTTAACTTTTCATATGCTTCTTCCAATTTGTGTTTACTCATTAGAAACAGCTTGCTGTCAGTGTCTAGGCATATCATGCAAACCTGTAAATATACTACCAGTTAATACATACAATGCTGCAATGTGGTATGTGAGGGAACTTCCAAAAAAGATCCAATATATTATGTCTTAGCTCCTTTCTCAGGCACACTTGACCTGGTAACTCTTGATTTGCTTACTAACAATATATACCATGACTTAGTGTGAGATCTATATAGCGAACTTTGACTTTGCTTAGACATAAGACATGGTTAAAACGAGACAGATTTATGTTACTCACATAAGTCCATCTCGTTTTAACTCTGAGTAAAGTCTGAGCCTTGTCAAAGTTTGCTCTATAGATCTCAGCATTAACGAGTCACCTGCACTGTTGATGGAATAGCACCAGTACCAATCTGCCTTGAGCCACTTTCTGTTTCATAAATGTCATCATTGAGAAAATGTTGCGAGCAGACCACAGCAGAGTCTGGTAGGTGCCTGTCTTGTTTGCCGAGGGCTCTGAGCCAAGCGGTGCGGAGATGCGCTTCACTGGGGAAACTGAAAGTTACCACTCATGTCATACACAAGCAAACAAACTTATATCAGAGTGATTTATGCTTCACACAGTATAACTACCAGTTCCAGTTACACTACAAGTTTACACACACATAAATGATATATTATAAAAATGAATCGCTATTTCCCTTGGTCACGGCATCACGCGTCAATTTCGCTAATTCTTTTTTTGTTGGGTTTGTTTATATTCACAATTGGACCCGGTAGGGGGCGCTGCAATCGGGTTCGAGGTTCAGGGCGGGACAAAGTCTGCCGGACCCACTAGTAAATGATTTATTTCATGTAGGACAACTTGTGCCACTTATGATACGTTAAGACTCTACCACCGGTTCGGAAAGATAATTCTACTGAGAAGAGCAGGCAAGAAACTCAAGCTCTTTTCTAAAAAAAAAAAAGTTTACAATAAGTAAACAATACAACACGTATACATGACATTACAACTTGTGGGTCACTGGATGTGAGGCCGGTTGCTTCCATGCAACTTTGTCATTCACACTTTGATAACTCCTTGAAAGCTCTAGCTTTGCTGCGAGCTTGCTGCAGGCAGCGTTTCATTGACCTCCAGTGACTGACTGATCAATTCTAACTGATTACTGCTCAGACCAGCAGTCTTTGATAATTCAACTTTAACATTCCGCAATTTGACTAATTATAATAGTGCGATTTTGCCTACGACTACGGCTTGTGACTTGAGAGTCAATCTAATATAGGTACTCACCCATGAAAACTTACGCCCTTCCCCTCCGCCTCTGAATCTGATGTGGATACATTGTCCGAAGTATTTTTGCAGAAAGGCACACAACACCGCATTGTCAAAGCTTATTTTGTTTTACTTAATTACTTTATAGTTGAGACAATTAGCAATAATTATAGGTATGCACAAGCAAATGTTATCGGTAAATAGTTGTTATTTTTCAATGGGTAATAAGATGAACTTTGGGGTTTGGATGAATTACATCAAATTAGTTTAGGCCTAAGGGTTTCTCTCTGGTTACTAGTCTCTGCCTAAGGGTATGATCTGGCTTGCTAGCTAATAGTAATTTTGTAGGTATTTGTTTTATTAATTTCAATGATGTTCTTTCCTTTTGCTAATTTTTTGAAAGCAGATTTTGAAGTTGACAGCTGGTTGACAGGATATAGTGGTGGGCGTTGCGACGACGAACCGTTTCAAAAGACCGTTTTCTGTTCTGCGACGGTGAAACCGTTTTTACGTCCTGGGTAAAACAGTCTTCGTTGCACAAACCAGTCTTCGAATAACTTGGTGCGAGTTTTTATTTTACGCCTAAGAAAATACAGTCGAGAGTCAATTGATGCAACGACACACGTCATCGCGAACGTCGCGTCGTCGTCCTAACGTTTCACGTTCGTTCTCAAAATAGTTCTTACAATAAAAACTGAACTTTTTGCCCATGATATACAGTCGATAATGTATTACCAGTAGACTAACCTATGCTGTCGTTCGTGAAGCGACGGTCAAATTTAGTAAACGATTTTTTATATTTGAAATTGTTACCTAACAGTTGTAAGAAACTGCAACCGTTTAACTAAAAAAACGCAATTCTATTCCATATCAAATAAGTTTCGTTCTAAGGAACGGTTGTCGTCGCAACCGGACGGCTTTTATGCTAGCTTCAAACCAGTTGCAACGAAAACCGTTTTCTGCAACCGTTTTCGTCGTCGGGATAACGGTAGCGTTTCGTTCGTCAAAAATACGACAATGACCCACCACTAACAGGATATAACTTTTTTTTTAAATAATTGCTTAGACCATGGGTCTAGGAATTACGACTTACGTCTAATGGAAGTAGGACTAAATAAATTAAAAACTAACCGTGCGTTCCGTTATAGACTGAGAGCACTGTTCAGTGCTCTTTAATGTGGAGAAATTCGTTCCGTTATAACTGACAGTAAACTGCCGCAGTATCCTAGGGAAATATATGACGTCATTAATCGACGCCATTTTTGTACTGTGAGCACTGGCGTTTTCGAGGTAAGGTGCTCTTAGTGTTTGTCTCAGTGCTGACTGCGTTCCGTTTTAAGCAGTACCCAGTATACCTAACTATAAAGGAACGGCTTCGCAGTGTACTGAATTGACGTCACACCTTACAGTGCTCGCAGTGTATTTCGGAACACACCCTAAGAATACTATACTTTGTGTGTGTTCCGTTATAAGCACTGCGAGCACTGGCAGTGCTCTTTACTGGGGACTTCCAGTGCTCTCAGTGTATTTCGGAACGCACCCCATATCACGTAAGTGTGAGTGAAACAAAACATCGCTGTTTGTGAGGCTGTTTGTGTCTATTCGATTAGCAACTGGTTCAATTAATTGTCAAATTATATCTTTTATCTTATAATACTGTCAAATTCAAAATACCCTATTCTTGTACAAATAATACGGGTCGTTCTGTACACATAATTTTGTCGCTTAGTATTTGTTTGTTTACATTTAAGGTAACAGAAAAGTTTTTTGAGAATTTCTATAAGTAATTAAAGTAAATTCTTAAGGTGCATAAAGCTCTAAAGTCCAAGCCAAGTGTCCACAAAAAATGTCTTGCGCCTTTGAGGGATGTAAATCCAATAGTTTAAGAAAAGAAAATGAAACAGAATCTGTCGGGTTTCAACGGTGAGTTTTGGCAATGGTACTGGTTTAAGACTAAGGAGCAAGGATTTTACTAGTAAATTGGTAATCAAAGGTAAGAAAAAGTAAATAAATATGTTTAAGTACTCAATTACATACTTATTTCATAATAATAATATTTTTTTGGCAAAACGCTTTTAGGTTACTAGTGCTGTGAAATAGATTATCGATAATTATTGCACTAGTACGTACATACGAGTATTATGCCTACTCTCTAATCTCTATGTTGTAGATTTCCTAAAAATTAACTAATAAAAAGGAAATGGATAGAAATGATAAAAATACCTAATTGGACACCCCGGCATATAAGTCGTATTTGCTCAAAACATTTCACAGAAGACTCATTTTTGAGAAACGAATACAACAAATGAAGGCGACTGAAATCAGATGCTATTCCCGCTATAAATTTACCCCAAGAAATAGCCGTTATCACGGCAAGAAAGTTTAATATTTATAACTTAACTAGCTGACCCGGCGAACTTCGTACTGCCAACTTATGTCAGTTAACAATTAAAAAAATTAGAATTTTGCGGTATTATACTGTCATCATTTCATTTTGAAATGGGATATATGGAAGATGATATTTTGGGCGAATAATATTCTTTGTAAGTAATAAGTAAATAAAATAAAGTATATTGAAACTTACTAACTAAACTGCATTTTAATCAATAACCCCGTGCGTAACTAGTATAAGGAGTGTGGTGCCAACCACGTAAAGATTTAATTAAGTTTTAATTAATTTAGTAGTAATATAGTTAAAATTTTACCTTCTTTTATAAATTATTTAGTTGCTATTTGGGTTTAAATAAGGTTATTTATTATTTTTAGTATTAAAGAATAAAATATCAAGAAATTTGTAATCAATAAATGTACTACTTTAATTTCAGTAAAGTAGTTAAGTATTAAAATCACGCCCCTATTATTTTCACGACTTTTTTGCCAAGCTATAGTATGGCTTGTATATTTTTTTAAATTGTTAAAAACTGTCATCACCTATCTCGAAGGAACCCTATAATTTTTGGGATAAAAATATTCTCTAAGTTAGGTATCCCAGGGCAGAAAAGTATGTCAAGTTGCAATCAACCCATATTGCAACTTGATAGTAAGTATTCACTGGTTTGAACGTGATCGGTTAACAGGCAGCCAAAAATAACAAAAAAAGACGTGTGGCACTCGGAGACTGCCGCGGCAAAGCTATTGCATAGCTGTTTTTATCAACTTATGCAATTATGATTATTTATTTATTTTATTTTTATCTTACAATACATGTAGGTTATTCAGGAATATTTATCATTGAAACTATAGGTTTTATGGTAACTGAAATAAGAAACATAAGTTTGAGACTTGATATCTTCTAAATATCTAAAACTAAAAAGTATCACCGCTGTGCCGGTCGGAGTGTGGGGTGTTAGGTTATTTTCGTTACGGAATTTCTAGATTCGGTCTCCACGCTCAAGGCCCGCAATAGAAGCTATGCAATAGCTTAAAAACTGTATGGATACTGTTTTAGACTATGGATACTAAAGCATCCTCTAATCAATGAATTTTTTATACAAAAATCATCCCTTTATATTTCATAGATTACGTATGTTAGACAATAATATAATCGACTCCCACCCATCACTAGGAAAATCCTACCTAGTGACAAACTAAAAACACAATGTTACTTCTATAGTCTTCCTATTTCTATGGCTTAGACACTTTTGACATGAGAGTGGTAACATAGAGTATTGTATAAGTGGTAATGTTTTTAAAATCACGGATCTGGGTTCTTACCTTAGACTAGGGAACAAGTTCTTACGGCTTTTAGCGTCTGTCATAACAATAGAACAAGAAATATAGAACAAATAATAATTGTTTTAACGTCTAAACTATCGTGAGCATGGATCGTGAGTGATATATATTCATTATAACTGGTTACTAGTCTCTGATTTATAGGTCTACCAGAATCGGCCGGCAAAAAATACACCTAAAAGTACCAGTACCTATACGGTGTATACTTTTTGCCATCAGATTCTGGTAGACCTATACCTATACTTAGGATCCGGATAAACTCATATTATAGGAGATAACTGCACTTTTTGTAACCATCGCCAGAAAGGCTGATTCAGTGTTAGGTGGATGTAGAGCTCTCCACTGATCACAAAAGTTACAGTCTGCCTGCATGTGGATGGGCCTTTCGCTAGATATGGCCGTTCAAAGACGGTTTATTGTTACCAAAAATGAACGATAATTAGAAAAGCTAATTCTTGTAGGTACAGTATTAAAGTATGCGCAGTACCTATGTAAACAGCATAAAAACTGACGAATGTAGATGGGCCTTTTACTAGATATAGTCTGATATAGTCACCTCTCAAAGACGATAAAAGCTATACCTACTTACTATGCGTTCCTGTAAAATAATATTAGCAATTATTATGTCGTCGTTGATTGATATTAAAAAAATTTAACAGCAATCAACGTCTTTACAATCGTGCATTGTCGAGTCAACATCTCCTGAGGATGCTCCGGTTTCGGAGTGAAACGTACGTTGAGAGTAGTTTGGAGGATTTGTGTGGTGTGGTGCTGTGCCGGTGCGAATTGCTGGGTGGTGAGTGTTCGCATGCTGTTGGTGAGGGACGCGCACTGTACCACATAGATTTGTCTACTGTGGCGGATTATAGCGAATTAAACTTCTCGTTCATTCATTATCATGGACTTCCGCAAAGTAACGCCTGCTTCGATTCAAACAATTAAACAAAAAAAACATTTATTTCAAGCAACATTGTAACACATACCGTAATACTAATACAAACTAACTAGTCTACGTTACTCGTAGAGATCTTGCGGAAAAATAAAACATCGAAATATATTACAATTTTACGCAAGCTCTCCATAGAAACGCACCCCCATTTATACTAATTTGTGTCGTGATTTATTTGCAGACTATGGTGCTTATAAAGTTATAACATCTTATCAAGTAGGTACGGGTCAGAACTCTCCCGAGGTAGTTCCATGGTTCTACTTGGACGGTCATATTTCGTAGCTCACTTAAAATCAGGCAAGCCGCCTAGCGTCTGTTGGCTATGCACATGCCTAGCTTACAGCAGTGCCATATCAACAACACACAACTGCCATTTCTCGGCCGCGCGGCAAGGAGCATGCCCGAGAACCTTGAACGCCTAATAACAACCGGCGTGGATGGAAAGAGAAGTAGAGGAACGAGACGGTCAGTATGGTTATAGTCACCTGCAGCAACATGCAAGCCTCTCTTTAGAAGGCACAGGTTAGTGCTGCCTGGCAAGCCCTAACAAGAGAGCGGACAAAGAGGGTCACGACCCTCCGTCATGAGGAAACGACGACCAGGAGTGCCATATGAGCACTGCACTAGTGTTGGTCAATACAGCTCATATTGCAATTGTACGAAGCCATCTTCAACTTAAGTTGACTTGAGAGACCTTTACCTTTACATAATAAAAATTTGAACATATTATCAGTGTGCGTGTTAGAAGCTTGATTGCTTTATCAGTGAGTTCTCGTGTAATTATAAATCTAACAAGTTAACGACTTTTCACCCGTGTGAATTTTCATGTGCTTCACTAAACTACTTTTGTATTTGCATAATATCTTGCATGAATATGGCTTTTCACCAGTGTGAGTTCTCATGTGCCTCACTAAATTACTTTATATGCAAATTTGTGATTTTAAATCTTACAAATAAATGGCTTTTCACCCATGTGAGTTCTCAGGTGCGTATCTAAACTTCTTTTAACTGCACATTTGTATTCGCATATCTTACATGAATATGGCTTTTCACCAGTGTGAGTTCGCATGTGCGTCACTAAATTAATATTTTGTACAAATTTGCTATCGCATATCTTGCAACAATATGGCTTTTCACCAGTGTGAGTTCTCATGTGCCTCACTAAATTACTATTATGTGCAAATTTTCTATAGCATGTCTTGCAACAATATGGCTTTTCACCAGTGTGAGTTTTCATGTGCCTATTTAACTTACTTTTATCTACACATTTGCATTTGCATATCTGGCAAGAATATGGCTTTTCACCAGTGTGAGTTCTCATATGCCTAACTAATTTACTATTATGTGCAAATTTGTTATTGCAAATCTTACAAACAAACGGCTTTTCACCCGTGTGAGTTCTCATGTGCATTATTAAAAGACTATTTTTTGTACATTTATATTCACATAACGCACAGGAAAAACGTTTTATAATACTGTGAGTCTTCATATGTTGAACCAAGAGACTTTTGCGTTTGAACATTTTTCGACAAATGTCACAATTAAACGATATTTTTTCAGAATGTGTACTACTTTGAGTTGAATTATTACATTGTATCCTAACTACATTATAAAAACAATCAATTTCACTTTGTAAAGATTTAGATACAATTACTTTTACAGTATCTGTATCAGTAACAGAAGACCTAACAGCATTTTGTGCCTTCATCAGTGATCTGTCTTGTCTTGGAACAACTTTCATAACATCATATAATTTGACAAAACAATGTAGTATTTTGTATAGGCAACTGTTTGTATCGGCTTCTTCAGTTGGGGGAACTTCTATTTCGTTTTTTATTGCAGGACTTGTGGACAGAGTAGCAACTGTAACCAAACATTTTGAGTTTTGACTATTTAAGATGTTCTTGATAAAAGTGTTAATTTAAAATGCTAAGTAATGCAGTATCTCACCAGAAGTCTGAGCCGCGCGTGCGTAAGGGCTGGGGTCTGCCTGCCTGTGAAATATATCATCTATCATAATGTATCTAGAGTGTACTGGGGAGCCACTAGCCAGTATGTAGCTGTACTGTATATAGCAGGTTAGAAAGGAAGAAAGGGTATCATTATTAACATAACTGCAACTTGAAACTAACATTATTCATATTAATATTAGCAGGTATACTGACTTGTTCTCAATGATGAGTGAAGAGTGTGAAGAGCTAGAGCTAACAGCTGTATGAGGTTTGCATACTTGTGACGTGTCACATACATCATCATCTTCACTGTTCTGCCAAACACAAAACAAATTAATGATATAATAGCTCCAGAACTATATTTTAAGCTATAATATGAACTAACAAGTTGGTGAAAGTGTTCAACAGTGGAAAACTATCTCACCTGGAGATCCATGCTCATATGTTGCATGTGCGCTTGTTCATAGACAAATTCCTCCAAACAAAGGGAGTGAGAACTTTCGTATTTTAATGGACCCTCAGCAAAATCATTGTCGTCTTCATGTATCACTTCCATGTCTCCATCAGCCGACATAGAGTCATCACTTCCTTCAGTTTTCACTACACCTCTGTGATGAGTTTCCTCTAATTCTGTCTGTTTGTCTTCTGAGGGGTGTTCTACTATGTATAAGTCACAGTGATCAGGTCCTAGCATTTTCAACACGATATGACTCTTTAGTTGGTGTTTTGTGCGGTTTATCATTTTTATATGTTGTCTTGTTATCTGTTGAGACACAAGTTAAATATTTAACACACGTAGTACATGGACAGAGAAAATATGCATGTTAATGTATAAAATACTCACTAAGTCTTGTTTTTCAACTAAGTCCATCATCAGTGCACGCGCTCTCAAGCTCTTGTCTCTAAATCTACTAAAGTTTATCAATCGCTGAGCACATTGTATGCAAACTGTTTGTTTTAAATTTCCTTGACCATGCGGCTGTAACAAAATGTATGTAATTAAAGTATTCAAACATTCCTATCTTGTTTGTCCCAACACTGTTTACATTAGTATTGATAGCATATGAGTTTTAAGAAATAGTTTTAACTCTAGGATATAACTTCACTAAGCATGGCTTTATTCTGTATGTGTACTGTCATACATAACTGTAGATTATAAGTTAACAACTTACAGGATGTCCGGTTAACTGTTCATATGCTTCTTCCAATTTGTGTTTACTCATTAGAAACAGCTTGCTGTCAGTGTCTAGGCATATCATGCAAACCTGTAAATATACTACCAGTTACTAATACATACAATGCTGCAATGTTGTGTGTGAGGAAACTTTAGATCCAATATATTATGTCTTAGCTCCTTTCTCAGGCACACTTAACCTGATAACTTTTGATTTGCTTACTAACAATATATAACATGACATAATGTTACCTGCACTGTTGAAGGAATAGCACCAGTACCAATCTGCCTTGAGCCACTTTCTGTTTCATAAATGTCATCACTGAGAAAATGCTGAGAGCAGACCACAGCAGAGTCTGGTAGGTGACTGTCTTGTTTGCCGAGGGCTCTGAGCCAAGCCGCACGGAGATGCACTTCACTGGGGAAACTAGAAGTTACCACTCATGTTATACACAAGCAAACAAACATATATCAGAGTGATTTATGCTTTACACAGTATAACTACCATTTCAAGTTACTCTACAGTATACAAGTTTAATAAGTCCTTGAAAGCTCTTGCTTTGTTGCGAGCTTGCTGCAGGCAGTGTTTCAATGACCTCCAGTACGACTGACTGATCTATAATACCTGATTAACTAACTTTAACATTCTGCAGTTTGACTACCTATAATAGTGCGACTTGAGAGTCAATCATACTCACCCATGAAAACTTACGCTCTTCCCCTCCGCCTCTGATGTGGATACATTGTTCGAAGTATTTTTGCAGAAAGGCACACAACACCGCATTGTCAAAGCTTATTTTGTTTTAATTAATTACTTTTGAGTCTCAACTCTCAAGTTCGACATACATCTATGATTGCAGACAAATTACTAACTATGCACAAGCAAATGCGGTAAATAGTTGTTATTATTTTTCATAGATTTAATCTCTAGTCTATGTGTAATATCTATGAAAGCGATTTTGCCACAGAACAATATTACCCTGCCGAGCGATCGCGTAACTTCTGCATCAATCATTGTTACAGTATCAATTGTTGTAATTGGCTGAATTTATGGCATTTTTGCTGCGTCAATGGATTATGTCCAATAGTGGAAGAGTGTTAACCAATCAGAGGTGATTGCGATGTATCAATGATTGATGCAGAAGTTACGCGATCGCTCGGCAGGCGGGTATTGCTTTGCTCCATTAAATCACAGACATATAAATAACTAGCTGATTCCCGCGACTTCGTCCGCGTGGATTGAGGTTTTTCGGTTCCTATCTCTCAAGTTAGATCGAACTGCACATGGTGTGCGAATTTTATTATAATCGGTTAAGTGGTTTAGAAGTCCATTGAGGACAAACATTGTGACACGAGATTTATATATATTAAGATGGTGCATTATATTCAATGATGTTCAAGAAAGATTTCTTTTTGGTAATTTTTTGAAGAATTTGAAGTTGACAAGATTTTACTTTTTTATTTTGACACTTTTGACATGAGTGATGTGTGAGGGGTGTGTTCCAAAATACACTGCGAGCACTGTTCAGTGCTCTTACTGTGGAGAAATTCGTTCCGTTATGGACTGACAGTACACTGCCGCAGTATCTTAGGGAAATATATGACGTCATTAATCGACGCCATCTTTGTACTGTGACCACTGGCGTTTTGGAGGTAAGGTGCTCTTAGGTTTTAAGCAGTAACCAGTATACCTAACGATAAAGGAACGGCTTCGCAGTGTACTAAATTGACGTCACACCTTACAGTGCTCGCAGTGTATTTCGGAACATACCCAGCTGTTGCTTTTTTTAGGGTTCCGTACCCAAAGGGTAAAAACGGGACCCTATTACTAAGACTCCGCTGTCTGTCTGTCTGTCTGTCTGTCTGTCTGTCTGTCTGTCTGTCTGTCTGTCTGTCTCCAGGCTGTATCTCATAAACCGTGATAGCTAGAAAGCTGAAATTTTCACAAATGTTGTATTTCCGTTGCCGCTATAACAACAAATACTAAAAATTAAAAAAATATATATATTAAGGGGGGTCCCCATACAATAAACGTGTTTTTTTCGTATTTTTTTGCTCAATATTAAAAACGGTAACAGGTAGACGGTTCAAATTTTCACAGAATATTAACTTGTATATTACCTTTCAAAATAAATAATTAAATATCAATAAAGTAAATATTAAAGGGGGGCTCCCATACAACAAACGTAATTTTTTGATATTAACAATAAACCTCTACAAACAAAGTTAGTTTTGCGGTTCATTTCGTCTTGTTTTTAATACGTCATAAATCGTAAAACTTACTACAGGTTTGTACGGAACCCTCGGTGCGCGAGTCCGACTCGCACTTGGCCGGTTTTTATAACTTGTTTTACGGCTCTGGGTTCTAGCCCTTTTGAGCCTGATGAGAGTTGCATGGGAGCAAGCATGGAGTGGTAAATCATATGGTAACATAGAGTACCTATTGTTTATGTCGTAATGTTCTTAACATCACGGCTCTGGGCTCTTACCCCTTTATGCGTCTGTCTCACGCACAGAGTTATAAAGAGTTCTATTAATATGTCTGTGGTCCATGGAAGAAGGAATTACGACTGCTGTGGTCTCACGGTCTCAAAGGTCTGTCATAACCAATGTCTTATCAACAGATTAAGAAATATAGAAGATAGATTTGTCTATGCAAAAATAAATAGTACCTAAATAATCACAGATTAGTATAGAATACTATGATAGTAATGTCCTCCCGGCCGAACAAAGAGTATAATAATATACAGGGAACGGCCGAATTTCGGCCACGGCGGCCTATCTCCAGAGAGATTAACAATCTGTGCGGGAGTTATATTATAGTGCACAGGTGCACTCTGTTCCCTAACTAGTCAACTCGCATAACCCGATGAGACGGAAAATCCGAAATGACCGGTGAGAGGTCAGGCGCAGGAATAACGGCTTAAGTCTTAACGTGCTCTCCGAGGCACGGGGGTGAAACACCGCCAACTTCTTCCGGGATAGTATTGAGAATTTCTTGCCAGAAAAATCCAATACTTGTTATAGCCCGAATCCCGACCCAAAACTCGAACAAGGGACCTCTTCGTCCGCAGTCAAACATGCTAACAACTAGACCAACGAGGTAGTCAGTACTCAGTAATATACCTACTTAAACACTAATACATAAGTATTAGGTCTATGTAGTTTGTCACTAAGCATCCAAATTTCCTCCTGTGACGTCGAGTCGAGTCGAGGGACATTTAACATGCGGCATGCATGCAGTAGAGAACATTATAGTGTCTACACCAGTCTACACATACCTACCTACTGCTACTTCAGGGTCGGCGTTCACTGGGCTTGCCGAGACGACTCGAATCGAATCGCAAAATTAGCACAATAAAAAACAAACAATTAAACAAAAAAAACATTTATTTCAAGCAACATAGTTACACATACGGTATTACTAATACAAACTAGTCTACTTATGTTACTCGTAGAGAAGTTAGCGTAAATCCAATCTTCATTAATAAAATATTAACATTAAAGATCTTGCGGAAAAATAAAACATCGAAATAGATTACAATTTTACGCAAGTTCCCAATAGCAACGCACCCCATTTATACTTTGTGTCGTGATTTATGTGCAGATTATGGTGCTCATAAAGTTATAACATCTGGTCAAGTACGGGTCAGAACTCTCCCGAGGTAGTTCCATGATTCTACTTGGACGGTCATATTTCGTAGCTCACTCAAGATCAGGCAAGCCGCCCAGCGTCTGTTGGCTATGCACATGCCTAGCTTACAGCAGTGCCATATCAACAACACACAACTGCCATTTCTCGGCCGCGCGGCAAGGAGCATGCCTGAGAACCTTGAACGCCTAATAACAACCCGCGTGGATGGAAAGAGAAGTAGAGGAACGAGACGGTCAGTATGGTTATAGTCACCTGCAGCGACATGCAAGCCTCTCTTTAGAAGGCACAGGTTAGTGCTGCCTGGCGAGCCCTAACAAGAGAGCGGACATAAAGGGCGTCCCTACGTCATGAGGATGAGGAAACGACAACCAGGAGTGCCATATGAGCACTGATTACTGCTGGTCAATACAGCTCATATTGCATGAAATTGGAAAATATCAGTGTACATAATAGAAGCTTGAGCGCTTTATCAGTGAATTCTCGTGTGTTTCAGTAACTGACTTTTACGTGAACATTTATAATCACAGATCTTACATGAATACGGCTTTTCACCAGTGTGAGTTATCATGTGCGACACTACATGACTATTTCGTGCAAATTTGCTATCGCATATCGTACATGAATATGGCTTTTCACCAGTGTGAGTTCTCATGTGCCTTTCTAAATCAATATTTTGTGCAAATTTTTGATTGCAAATCTTACAAATAAACGGCTTTTCACCCGTGTGAGTTCTCATGTGCCTCACTAAACTACTTTTAGCTGCAGATTTGTATTCGCATATCGTACATGAATATGGCTTTTCACCAGTGTGAGTTCTCATGTGCGTCACTAATTGAATATTTTGTGCAAATTTGCTATCGCATATCGTACATGAATATGGCTTTTCACCAGTGTGAGTTCTCATATGCATAACTAATTTACTATTTCGTGCACATTGGTAATTGCAAATCTTACAAATAAATGGCCTTTCACCAGTGTGAGTCCTCATGTGGGATATTAAAAGACTATTTTTCGTACATTTATATTCACATAACGCACAGGAGAAACTTTTTATAATACTGTGAGTCTTCATATGTTGAACCAAGAGACTTTTTCGTTTGAACATTTTTCGACAAATGTCACAAATGAATGATATTTTCTCAGAATGTGAACTACTTTGTGTTGAATTATTACATTGTATTCGAACTACATTATTAAAACAATCAGTTTTACTTTGTAAAGATTTAGATACAATTACTTTTACAGTATCTGTATCAGTAACAGAAGACCTAACAGCATTTTGTGCCTTCATCAGTGATGCGTCTTGTCTTGGAACAACATTCATAACATCATATAATTTGACAAAACAATGTAGTATTTTGTATCGCCAACTGATGTTTGTATCGGCTTCTTCAGTTGGGGGAACTTCTATTTCGTTTTTTATTGCAGGACTCGTGGACAGAGGAGCAACTGAAACCAAACATTTTGACTATTCAAGATGTGTTTTTTTATAAAAGTGTAAAATTTAAAAGAAACAGTATCCAAAATTTTGGTCTTTATATATATAATGAAAAACAGGGGTATCCCAATGACTGCCAAGAGTAAACTACACGATACCTCTATATATTGCCATGTATGACTTATGGATGCCAAACGTGGGCTTTGACAACACAATTCTTTGGAAAAACTAGAAACATGCCAACTCGGAATAGAAAGAAGTATTTTGCACATTAAGAGGAGAGATAGACAGCGATTAGTCACCATTAGAGCCAAAACAAAAATATATGATGTGAAAAGAAAAATTAGAGAACATAAATGGCGATGGGCCGGTCACATGGCAAGAAACGAGTTTCGGAAATGGACCCACGTGATGGGAAAAGGAAATGAGGAGGACAACATCTCAGTGGGGTAGATGATATTAAGTCTGTAGCAGGGACTACATGGCAGAGAAAGGCTATAGATAGAAAGCAATGGAAGGGAATGGAGGAGGCCTATGTCAGAAGACACTGGGGATTAAGAACGGATACCGACGGGTGTTTATTATACAATAGAAAGTATGTAACAAAAACAATGTAAACCTCAGTAAAAAAAGGCTTTATTTAATTTAAATTTATTTTAACACAGTATCTCACCTGAGGTCTGAGCCGTGCGTGCGGAAGGGCTGGGGTCTGCCTGCCTGTGAAATATATCAGAATGTATCTAGAGTGTAATGGGGAGCATTAGCCAGTATGTAGCTGTACTGCATATAACAGGTTAGAGAGGAGGAAAGGGTATTATTATTAATGTAACTGCAACTTGAACTAAACATTACTGGTGCTGGCAGGTATACTGACTTGTTCTCAGTGATGAGTGAAGAGTGTGAAGAGCTAGAGCTTACAGCTGTATGAGGCTTGCATACTTGTGACTTGTCACATACATCATCACTGTCACTGTTCTGTCAAACACAAAACAAATTAATATCAAGAGTTTGAAAGAGCTCCAGACCTATATTATAAGCTATAATATGAACTACCAAGTTGGTGAAAGTGTTCAACAGTGGAAAACTATCTCACCTGGAGATGCATGCTCATATGTTGCATGTGCGCTTGTTCATGGTCAAATTCCTCCAAACAAATTGTACATTGGAAGGTCATACTTTCGTACTTAAGCAGATCCTGAACAAAATCATTATCATTGATATTATTGTCATCTTCATGTATCACTTCCATGTCTCCATCAACAGACATAGAGTCATCACTTCCTTCAGTTTTCACTACACCTCTGTGACGAGTTTCCTCTAATTCTGTCTGTTTGTCTTCTGAGGGGTGTTCCAGAATGTGTAAGTCACAGTGGTCAGGTCCTAGCGTTGTCAACACCATATTACTCTTTAGTTGGTGTTTTGTGCGGTTTATCATTTTTATATGTTGTCTTGTGATCTGTTGAGACACAAGTTAAATATTCAACACACATAGTACATGGACAGAGAAAGAATACTGTATGTTAATGTATTAAATACTCACTAATTCATGTTTCTCAACTAAGTCCATCATCAGCGCACACGCTCTCAAGCTCTTGTCTCTAAATCTACTAAACTTTATCAATCTCTGAGCACATTGTATGCAAACTGTTTGTTTTAAATTTCCTTGATCATACGGCTGTAACAAAATGTAATTAAAGTATTCAAACATTCCTATCAAATAATCCCAACAATTGTCCCAACACTGTTTACATTATTATTGATAGTGTATCAAATTCAAGAAGTAGAAGAATTTTTAAAAAAATTGATGGCATGACCGTGGTCGAGCATTAAAGTCTAAAGTTGAAAAAAAAAATTCGAAAATAAGATTAACTAGTGGTTCGCCCCGAACTGAGACCTCGCAGTATCCAATTACCTATTGGTTTATTTACGTTCATAGACATCAGTACTGTCAGTAGACTATTATTTTATTCCACGTATGATGGTGCTAACGTCTATTATTTGTAAGCACAAACGGATAAACTTTTACAGAGCGCCATCTACTGACATCATTGTGAAGTTCTGTTAAAAATTCTGAAGCTCATTAAGAATTAAATAATTTCGTTTCCTTATAATATTTATCTAATTTTAGTATTTGTTGTTCAAGTACAGGATATAATTCAAATAATTGATCAAGTTTCAGGCTCAGCCTTTCAGAAAATTGAGAGTTCTTTGGACGTTAGAAAATCTCCACTTTGAAAGCCCCCCATTTCGTCAATTTTAGTGGAGAAATTAAAAAAAATATATTTTTGTCTGTGAACGTTATATGGATACCGTGAGGTCTCAGTTCGGGGCGAACCACTAGTATTCACTTGTTTTGAAATTAACAACTTACAGGATGTCCGGTTAACTTTTCATAAGCTTCTTCCAATTTGTGTTTACTCATTAGAAACAGCTTGCTGTCAGTGTCTAGGCATATCATGCAAACCTGTAAATATACTACCAGTTACTAATACATACAATGCTGCAATGTGGTATGTGAGGAAACTTTATATCCAATATATTATTATGTTTTAGATTTTGTCCAAAGATTTATTTTACTTTTGGCAGGTTTTGATCTTTGGATTTGATTATTGATAACAATCGACTTTCTTTATGATGAAGTTTTAATTGATTTGTCACATTGATATTTATTTTTGCACAACATTTTTTTATTGTTTTTTAAACATACCCAAGTGTTTAAATGACTAAGTCTATTAATGTATGTATTAAAATAAATCATTTATATACAGCAGTACTGTAAATGTACATCAATCCATCAGGTCATAGAAACCATCCATCGCCAAACATGTACGGTGCTTAAAAGACTATCAAGAAAGCTAGTATTGAAGCTCCATGACTATTTTGACAAGGAAAGTCATGCTTGTAATTACTATATGAGCATACGAGTTACGAAATATTGGTTAAAAGGGCACGTCGCTTCACTATAGTAAAAAACAATATGCTTCTATGGAGTATAGCATTTTTTGTAAATGGTTGCCTGTCAACAATTATGACACTACATAGATGTGCTTCACATCAAAAGTAAAATAAATTGTTGAACAAAATATAGCTCCTTTCTCAGGCACATCTGACCTGATAACTTTTGATTTGCTTACTAGCAATATATAACATGACATAATGAGTTAGGTACCTGCACTGTTGAAGGAATAGCACCAGTACCAATTTGCCTTGAGCCACTTTCTGTTTCATAAATGTCATCATTGAGAAAATGCTGCGAGCAGACCACAGCAGAGTCTGGTAGGTGACTGTCTTGTTTGCCGAGGGCTCTGAGCCAAGCGGCGCGGAGATGCGCTTCACTGGGGAAACTGGAAGTTACCACTCATGTTATACACAAGCAAACACACTTATGATTATTGTTTTACACAGTATAACTACCTACCAGTTCCAGTTACACTACATTATTTTACACACACACTTTGATAACTCCTTGAAAGCTCTTGCTGTGCTGCGAGCATGCTGCAGGCAGTGTTTCAATGACATCCAGTACGACTGACTGATCTACTCATTACTGCTCAGACCAGCAGTCTTTGATAATTCAACTTTAACATTCTGCAGTTTGACTACCTATAATAGTGCGACTTTGCCTACGACTACGACTTGCGACTTGAGAGTCAATCATACTCACCCATGAAAACTTACGCCCTTCCCCTCCGCCTCTGATGTGGATACATTGTCCGAACTATTTTTGCAGAAAGGCACACAACACCGCATTGTCAAAGCTTATTTTGTTTTACTTAAACACTATAGTTGAGATAATTAGCAACTATGGACAAGAAAATGTTATCGGTAAAATATAGTTGTTAATTTTCAATGGGTAATAGATTTAAGATGACCTTTGTGGTTTGAATGAATTACATCAAATTAGTTTAGGCCTTAGGGTATGTTATTGATCTGGCTTGCTAGATAATAGTAATTATGCGACTTTGTTCTAATAATTTCAATGATGTTCTATGGCTTTACTCGACACTCGTGCACATGTTCTTTCCACCGACCAGAAACAAAAGGTTCTTTCCCTAAAATTGCTTTTGTTTCTGCTTCTGGACTCTGGGAGTTTGGTCAGTGGTCGGCCACAGACATATAAATATAAGCAGACACAACATAAATTTCACACCCACATAGACAAGTGTATGCGACAGTGTTTCCACAATGAGGGGAAATTCCCCATTTGAGGGGAAATTAGGGTCCATAGGGGAAGAAAAAGGGGAAGACATTAAAAGGGGAAATTGCGGGAAATCATGGGTAAACCCTAGCTTAAAATATTGCGGTAAATTTCGGAACTATTTTTTATGGACTCTACCGTGGACTAGCGTGTTGCCGTATATGTATAAGAAACAGTGACAACACGTGCAGGTGGCGTATAATTACCCTTATTTCCATTCTGTTTATGGCCTAAAATATTATTCTGTGCTAAAATGTATGTGCTGATTGCGTAAACTGACTTGGAATAAGAGGTGAGTAATACAGCCCAAAGTTTTATAGGTTTCTGGTGAAGCTACTTATAAATAAAATACGAATCTACATTAATCTACGAAAAATATATTTAGTGAAAATAAAATTATCATAGCATATTATCACCAGAGGCGTGGGCAGGCTATAGAAGAAAATCGATAAAGACTTTTTTTTTTAGTTACTACACTAGGGCCAAAAGTAAAAACTACAGTAGAAAAATTTTTGAGGGGAAAAAAGCTCTGAGAAGGGGAAATTTGAATTGAGGCGCGGGGAAAGGAAATCATTAAAGTGGAAACACTGGTATGCGAATCAGTGTGACTTAGTGTGACCGTGTCCCTGCAAGCAAAAATGTGTATGTATTAATTTGCTGCAACACTGTGCTACACCAACGCACACATTGACAAAAATTCAATGCGTGGCAGTCATTATAAGACATCTATGAGACCTATGGCGTTTGTTTACATTGTGTTGTCTTGGGTGTCATAAGTTTATTGTGAAATTTGGAGATTTATATGAATATTTACTGAAATAAAATGGTGAAGTGTTGTGTCCCCCTGTGTTACAACGCTTCGTACAGGAAAACCCCAGAAGTAACGTTCCATCGGTAAGTAAAATTCACGCTATCATGTAGCTTTGGAATGTTTTCGTATCGCATCGTATCAAGGCTAAGATATCTAATATTTTATAGTTGTTATGACGAAATATGTAGCCATGCATATATTAAAACTATAATATTATGGTTTTCTGTAGAAATACATGCTTTAAGTTGTTGAATAATCTTTTTTGACATTTGAGAACTTTAACAAATTACAGGGCCGGACTCGACGACTCTTTTATTTTAAGTATATAACTTCGACTTTTAATTTCAGGTTTCCAAAGGATGAATACCTGAGAGACCTATGCATAAAAATATTAATAGAAAAGACTGGCAGACCAACTCATGGAGTGCTATATGCTCCAAGCATTTTACAGATAATCTAAGAACGTAATATTATATTCCGTACAATTCTATCTCCTGGTGCAATACCGACCATTTTCAAAGAAAAGTTAGTTGAGGTCTTATACTAAGTAGGTACCAATTTACCTTATCTTCCATTAGGTGGATGAATTTCATTAATTTTTATTGAAAACCTCAATACAGATTCTAAAGCACTAATTGTAAAGTTTATTTGAATAAAAAACATGTGAGTTTAAAACACCTGTTGTAATTTTCTATTTAACCTGTTTTTGGAATAACGATTCGATTCGATTGTTTAACAACATTTATTTGGCTTACTGCCAAGAAATTATTGTCAATAGGAACTTTGAGCTAAAATCTGGCGGTATTTACACGATATCCGTTGGTACTGTTCTTCTAAATAATATCCCCATCATCTGCGCGTCGACGCAGAGCGAGAACGACGCGAGAACCACTGGCCATGATACTGACGGAGTCCTCAGGATTTGAGTTGTAACAGGAACTATAACTCCGCGCGCGACGGTGACGATATCACACGCAGCGCGGAGCTCACATCTATATTCACCACATTGACTAGGGTCCCGCACGTGGTGATGATTACCATTACTAGTGTTACTATATTGCAGTTGTGATCGCTTGTGATGAGGAAATTATAAAAGTACCAATAATAATTATTTTTAAAATCCTTACAAATTATAGCTTCCAAATGATAGGTGTCTTTAGGTCAATTTTTTTCACGCAACCTAACCCTACATATTAATATAATGTTTTATGCAGCAACAAGGTTCGGCCCTGAGTTTTGTGTATGTGTGCGTAATGTTTTCGTGTGTTTGTAATTGCCACGCTATTTTGTACGTTATCTTGACTCTGCTTCTCTTTATAACTCTGTATGGTCGGCCGTCGGACCGCGTCGGTACTCGATACTCGGACTCGGTGTCCACTGTCCAGTATATATAATGTACTCTGTGGTGCCTTCACTTGCCTTTTGCTAATTTTTTGAAGCAGCCGAGCGATCGCGTAACTTCTGCATCAATCATTGTTACAGTATCAATTGTTGTAATTGGCTGAATTTATGGCATTCTTGCTGCGTCAATGGATTATGACCAATAGTGGAAGAGTGTTAACCAATCAGAGGTGATTGCGATGTATCAATAATTGATGCAGAAGTTACGCGATCGCTCGGCAGATTTTGAAGATTGACAGCTGTTTGACAGGATTTGACTTTTTAGGGTTCCGTTTTTTGCCAAATTTGGAAACGGAACCCGTAAAGATTCGTCATGTCTGTCTGTCTGTCCGTCCGTCCGTCCGTATGTCACAGCCACTTTTTTCCGAAACTTTATGGACTATACTGTTGAAACTTGGTAAGTAGATGTGTTCTGTGAACCGCATTAAGATTTTCACACAAAAATAGAAAAAAAACTATGGGGGTATATAAATAGGTAGATACTTAGAACTGAAACTCAAAAATTTTTTTTTCATCAAACCCATACGTGTGGGGTATCTATGGATAGATCTTCAAAAATGATATTGAGGTTTCAAATTTCATTTTTTTCTAATCTGAATAGTTTGCGCGAGAGACACTTCCAAAGTGGTAAAATGTGGTTGATTGCCCATTTGCCATTAAAATCCCTGATTGGAGGAATTTGTGTTATAGGTCTCTTCATGTTTTTTGTGACTTTCCAGAGGGCATAGTTAGAATCACGATCAGCGGTCAAGCTTTGAAGGTGTTTTTTTAAGGTGGCTTCATTAAATTTTTGTATTGCTCTCTTAATTTGTTTGGTTAGATTGTTTAAGAGTCTTTTGTCTTGTGGGGATCTTGAATGATGCCATTTTTTCCTCTGTTTTCTTTTATCTTTAATGAGCTTGATGATTTTACTGGGGTATGATGCCCCCTTTCGCCACTTCTTAGAAGTTGGCGTGTTCTGCCAAGCCGATTGTTGTATATCTATTATGAATTGTTCTAGTTCAAAGTTAAGTTGCTCAGGTGTTTTTAGAGGAACTTGTAAGTTTATCCTATTAATCAAGTCGATCTTAAAGCTATCCCAGTCAGTATTTTTAGTAACTAGTGTAGCATTGGTCTCTTTAAATGCTATGTTTTCGCTAATTGTTAACATGATAGGAGAATGATCAGAGTTCATGTCGTATTTCTGTTCAATATTTAGATATCTTGATGATATATTTTTATATATGTAAAAATCTATGAGATCTGGTATCTTTTTAGGGTCTGTAGGCCAGTAAGTTGGCGTTCCTGTGCTAGCTACATCGCAATTAATATTTTGGATAGCACACAAGAGTTCTTTACCTTTTGTTGTGGTAAGTCTCGAGCCCCAGGAGGTATTCTTGGCATTGAAATCACCTCCAATGATAAATCTGTTGCCAAATAGTTTTAAAAAGTCTGTATAATAATCCTGCTTTAGCGCATATCGCGGCGGAAAATATACAGCTACAATGGTTAAGGGAAAACGTTCTGTTTGGACACATATTGCCACTGCTTGTACTTCTAATTCTTCGTACTTGCTTTGTTCGTAATGATTTAGATGTTCTTTTATTATGACTGCACTACCTCCCCCAGCAGAATTATTAGGATGTAGTGCATGGTAAACTTTGTATCCTCTTAAACGGATGTAAGATTCTTTTGTGAAGTGTGTTTCTGATATTAAACACACATCAATACTTTCGGTATCGAGGACTACTTATAGTAGGGGAGCCCAAGAGGGGATTTTTGGATTTACTCGAGCGCGTCAGATATTGATAGCGTATACGCCTTACGTGTCTCTGTTATCGAATGGTATGTTTGTCTGCCGGTTTGCATAGTGGGGTTGGCCGTACGGAAGTAAAAATATTTGTAAAAAAACAAACAAAAATCGAGCGCGTCAGATTTTCATAGGAGATGTTAAGTGGACCCAAAGGAAGCTCCTATTCAAAGGACTGATGATTCTGACGTAACGCTAAGTCGCTGCGGTTTTTTGAAAATGCAAAGAAATTGTTAAAATATCTGTGTTCTATATTTTAGTCTATATAGCCTCTACCAATACGAAGTTACTCTATGGACACGTAAAACGTCATTCTGACATATTACTGTCAGATGTCTTTTTGACATCTCTTTTTAACCTTCTCTTCTCCTTGACCCGTTACACGCGGCGGACTGGCTTCTGTTCAATAATCAAAGAATAAAAGATTTACAACCTGAAACTTCTGTTTTAAATAATCTACGTGCGACGCTACGCATCCTGCTCTGCTAACAGGTTATAAAGCCCAGTTTTTAATACGAAGTTAATCAGGATGTCTGGACAAGGTAACCTCACTAACACCAACGCCATTGAAAAATTGAAGGGCGTTTCTAATTTTGCTAGTTGGAAATTTGCTATCAAACTAATATTAATGTTTGAAGGATTATGGCAATGCGTAGAGGGCGAGGATGATGATATTTCTCGTAATGAAAAAGCCCTAGCCCGCATATGTTTATCGTTGGAACCTAACCTATATCAATACGTGTGCAACTGCAAGAATGCAAAAGAATGCTGGAAAAAGCTTACCGACTCCTTTGAAGACAAAGGTTTGTACCGCAAAGTTTTACTTCTCCGCAAATTGCATCGCCTCGAATATACACACTATGGAAACATGCAAGAATATATTGATGCTGCTATGTTATTAGTGCAACAGCTGGCAGACATCGGCAAGAAGATCGAGGATTCGGAGCTTGCAGAGATTCTACTATCAGGGCTGCCTCAAGAATTTGAGATGTTGGTATCCGGCCTTGAAACAATCAGCATTTCGCAGGAATTGACAAGCGAAGTTGTAAGAATGCGCTTGCTGCAGGAAGAGCACAGACGGAATCAAGAGGGACAGTCGCTGGCTTATGTAGCTGCAAAATCCCAGCCGAGGAAGGATGTCATATGCAGTTATTGCAAGCTAAAAGGACATTTTGCCAAGAAGTGCTTTAAGCGGCGTCGTGATGAGAAGGATAAGAAAAAAGAAGAGCCTGCTCACACCTTCTACGCTTCAGCATTCAGTGCAACAACATCCAATGACTTCATACTGGATTCCGGAGCCAGTATGCACATGTGTCAAGATAGTAGACTTGCAACCGATATCAAGACAGGAAATTGTGTCATTTCTATTGCCAACGGGCAAGAATTGACTAGTAAGGCTATTGGTAAGATTCCTCTCTGTGATAATGTCACACTTGATAATGTATTGGTTGTTCCAAATTTATCTAGCAATTTAATTTCAGTTAGTAAGTTAACTGATAGAGGTTATAATGTATTATTCCATAAAGATGGGTGTTCGGTATATGATAAATGTCAAGTATCAGGCAATCAAGTTCTCTTTGCTGCTAGGAATAATGGGTTGTATAAGTATAAGTTAAAGCAAGGCAGTTACCTTACCCTTGAGTCCTCCAATCCCTTGCAAAGAAGGCAAGTGACAGAGAGTGCTCATGTTGCAGAGTGCGCTCCTAGGAGCATATGGCACAAGCGGCTAGGTCATCTGAACAATGTAAGTATGGATGTTCTTGGTAAGGGACAACAATGTGTTGGTGTCGTTTTTCAGAATACAGAAAAACCAGCGAGCAGTTGTGTGGCATGTCTTGCGGGCAAGATGAACCGGTCACCTTTCCCGCGGGCGGTTGCTCATCGTGCTGCTCGTCCCTTGGAACTTGTCCATTCAGATGTGGCTGGGCCGATTCAAGAGACAACTTGGGGTGGAGCTCGCTATTTGTTGACCTTCACGGACGACTACTCAAGAAAGACGTTTGGCTACTTGATGAAGTCTAAATCCGAGGTGTGTACCCATTTTAATTCCTTCAAAGCTTTAGTAGAGAAACAATTAGGACTACCTATAAAAACATTACGCAGTGATAATGGGACTGAATATTGCAACCATAGGCTTAAAAATTTTCTTAAGCAGGAAGGTATTGTCCACCAAACTACAGTGCCTTATTGCCCTGAGCAGAATGGGGTGGCCGAGCGTGTCAACCGGACTCTATTTGAGAAGGCACGTACGATGTTGCAAGATGCTGGCCTGTTGAATCGATTTTGGGGGGAGGCTATTATGGCCGCGATTTATTTAAAAAATCGTTGTCCTTCAGTCGCTATTTCTAACAGTATACCTGAGCATCTTTGGTCTGGATCGTGTGTAGATCTTAGCCATTTGCGTGTATTCGGTTGTGTTGCCTATTCTCATGTTCCGGAACAAAAGAGGCGTAAGCTTGATGCCAAGGCGAAGAAATTTATTTTTGTAGGTTATGGTGAGGGTTGCATGGGATACCGACTATCAGACCCATCATGTCCAGATAAGATTCTTTATTCTCGAAATGTTGTGTTTCTGGAGAATGAATTTATGAACAGTGATAAAGCTGAGCCGAGTAGGGATTTTATTTATTTTGACAATTATAATAATGTTTCAGGAGGAGAGCATAGTTTAAATACAAATAATACAAATAAAATATTATATAATTTGAATGAGCCTAATATTAACTGTGATATAGTAAATAACTGTGATAATAGTATCAGTAATAATTGTGAAGTTAATAAATTAGATAATAATTCTCATTCAAATGTTTCAGATATGAAGCTGTGCAGATGCTGCTTGCATATGTGCTGCCTGCGTGTTCTCCGCCTTCAGACGTCTGTCTGGACGCTGAAGCTGTGCGGATGCCGCTTATATATGTGCAGCCTGCGTGTTCTCCGCCTTCAGACGTCTGTCTGGACGCTGAAGCTGTGCGGATGGCGCTTATATATGTGCAGCCTGCGCGTTCTCCGCCTTCAGACGTCTGTCTGGACGCTGAAGCTGTGCGGATGCCGCTTGTATATGTGCAGCCTGCATGTTCTCCGCCTTCAGACGTCTGTCTGGACGCTGAAGCTGTGCGGATGCCGTTTGTATATGTGCAGTCTGCGTGTTCTCCGCCTTCAGACGTCTGTCTGGACGCTGAAGCTGTGCGGATGCCGCTTGCATATTCACCACCCACGGACGTCTTGCTGGACGACAATGAGGAGGTGATATCGTCACCTGCATGGTCACCATCGTCAGACCTCTACTGCACTGGAGATGAAGGTGCTAGCGAGACCGGTGATGAAGGTGATGTCTTGATGGACATTGGGTCTTCTCTGCCGGAGCTTACGCATCAAGGAGGAGAATCAGCATCGTCAGGTGCTACCATGGACGAATCTCTCTCTCGCTCTAAACGCAGTACACGAGGTAAACTACCATCTAGGTATAATGATTATGACTTATCTGCTATGTTGGCAGAGGCAATTTCTATGGGAGATCATACAAGGAGGCCATGGGGTCATCAGACAGATCAATGGATAAGCACAATGCTAAGTGAGTATGAGTTTGCCTGTAGTTAGACATTCCACATTAAGTATTTTGTTTGCGATTGCCACGCAGTTTGATTTAAAAATAGATCACATTGATGTCACCACACTTTTTTTTTTAAATGGTGATTTAAATGAAACCATCTTTATGGAACAGCCTGTAGGTTTCAATAATAATAATGACAAAGTATGTTTACTTAGAAAAAGCATTTATGGTTTGAAACAGTCAAGCAGAATGTGGAATATTAAAATTCATAGTATTTTATCACAAAATGGATATTTAAGCAAAGTGTAAAAGAGCCCTGTATTTATGTGAAAAAGTCAAACAATCAATATGTAATTATTGCTCTGTATGTTGACGATTTCTATGTTTTTCATAATAATTGTATTGACAGTGTGTTATCATTGTTAAAAGCATTTTGAAATTCGTCATTTAATGGAGCTAAGGAATTGTTTAGGCATGAATATTACTAGAAATAAGGATGCAATGATTTTAGACCAAACTGATTATATTGAGCGTTTATTGGCTAGGTATGGTATGAGTGATTGTAAATCTGTCTCTACGCCACTGCCTGCAAATTGTAAACTTGATAAATCTAATAAGAACCTTTTAGAAGATGATGTTTACAAGTACAGACAGCTTTTAGGGTTACTTATGTATCTTGCTGTTTGTACTCGTCCTGACATAGCGTTTGCATGCAGTCTACTTAGTCAATTTGTTACTTGCTTTGACATCAGTCATTGGAAAGTTGCCAAACGAGTTCTCCGCTATTTAGCCGGAACGAAAAATTATGGCCTTCATTTCAGGAAGGATAGTAATTTTCAAATCACTGCTTATGCGGATGCAGATTTTGCCAATGACTTATGTGATAGAAAGTCTTACACGGGGTATGTTATTAAATTAGGGTCCTGTGTGACAAACTGGGAGGCCAGAAAACAACATTGTACAGCCCTTTCGACTACGGAAGCTGAATATGTGGCTATTGCAGAAGTATGCAAGGACATATGTTTTGTAAGGAATTTCTTATTGGAAATTTTAAGCAAAAGATTTAATGTTATTGTATACAACGACAACCAGAGTGCTCTTAAATTGTTGTCAGCTAAAGAGTACTGTCACAGAAAAACCAAACATGTAGATTTGCGTTATCATTTTGTTAACCCCTTACTGCATGGATTTTTTTTTTTGGCTGAAAAAAATTTATGTGGTAATGTTGCCACCAGAGAGTCTACATAAAATTTTAAAAAAATCTATCTTATGTATTTTTGGAAATAATGACCAAAAACTGCTAATGCCAAATGTGGCATTGTATGCAGTTATGGATGTAATATCCCATTTTCCACATATGGCATTGTATGCAGTAATAGTTGGCAGTAGGTACATGTAACGTGTACCTAATATGACAAAGCTTCACTTTATTCACGTAATCAGGTTTTATACAACAAAAGACAAAAATAAGATTATTTATTTATTTAACAACATTTTTTAATTAGGAATATTTACTCTTTTTAAATTCGTTCGTTCTATTATCAATAACAATCCGGGTATCTTTAAATCAAGAGTGAATAGGCACATTCTAGGCAAGCGCGTCCCATCTTAGGCTCGTAGTCAGACAAAAGTAATGGATCGTGATTCGTGATACTCAGGTCTCCATTCCTCATCTTCAGAAAGATCTTCATCATCGCTCCCATCTGGAATGTTTACTACGTGAACTTGTTTGCGTCTCGGCATAACTCTTCTGTAAGGTAAAATAAAGAGCAAGATAACGTATAAACTATTTTTGCGGCTTTTCGCAACAGCTAAGATCCTGTGACCACCTTCCGTCTCCATCATCAGGCCAGTTAAATTGTAGGTAGTTACCTACTATTGCATTATAATCGGGTTTACATAATCAATTGCATTTACAAGACACTTAAAAGCACATCTAAGAAAGCTCATACATTAAAAATTATAGCAGTACATCTTATTGCATACTATGCCATATATGGATTTTGATCACTCTGCATACTATACCATATCTGTCACACAAAAATTTCTACACCTGCATACAATCCCATATCTGGCAAAACAATTCAACAACATAAATATCTCAAATCATGCACGCCAGTCTTGATTTTTTCTGTCTATTGGCTTGACAATGAACCATCCTCTGACCCAAAAAAAGAAAACCTACACATTCATTGCGAAAAACCATCGAAAACCCCGCGCAAAATGGATCGACTTACCTCTACTCGACCATCGGTAAATGAACTGACTTTCTTGTTTTTTTATTGGTGTTGGACACCATACGTCATCACAAATGTCAAAACGTACTACCGCTTTATTCATTTAATGTGGCCACAGATGAAAAACATGCACCAAATTTAAATTATATCTTGAAAATCCCTAATGCCCGATATGGCATGCTATGCAGTAAGGGGTTAAGGACTTGATAGGTGAATCCCTACGTGTGAGATATTTATCAACTAATGAAATGCTCGCAGATGTCTTCACAAAATCATTGACTAGTGTAAAACATTTTAATTTTGTAAATGGTTTGAATTTAAAATGTAAATTTGACTGATATTTATTTTTACACAGGGACGTTTTTTGTGATGATTTCATTTTGTATCTATTGTGACATATTGTGTGTTGTTCTGCCGAGCGATCGCGTAACTTCTGCATCAATCATTGATACATCGCAATCACCTCTGATTGGTTAACACTCTTCCACTATTGGACATAATCCATTGACGCAGCAAGAATGCCATAAATTCAGCCAATTACAACAATTGATACTGTAACAATGATTGATGCAGAAGTTACGCGATCGCTCGGCTGGTTAGAAAATGACATATATTTTAGCATGACATTTATTAGAATTTAACTTTATGTGTATAAAGTAAATATCTGTGTCTTGCCGATTGTAGAGTCTAAGGAGGAGTGTTAAAATATCTGTGTTCTATATTTTAGTCTATATAGCCTCTACCAATACGAAGTTACTCTATGGACACGTAAAACGTCATTCTGACATATTACTGTCAGATGTCTTTTTGACATCTCTTTTTAACCTTCTCTTCTCCTTGACCCGTTACACGCGGCGGACTGGCTTCTGTTCAATAATCAAAGAATAAAAGATTTACAACCTGAAACTTCTGTTTTAAATAATCTACGTGCGACGCTACGCATCCTGCTCTGCTAACAGAAATATTGCCATTTTGAAATACTCGAGCGCGTCAGATTATCATACAGACGGTTCAGCTTCATGTCCCAAACGTGCTGACCCTTAATCTGACGATTATCTCGAGGAATTTTCTTTATCTGATGATTTGAAAAACAAAACAACCTGTAGACGCTCCCCCCACCGGTGAAAGGATACATCATATAACCTTTTTCTCGTTCTACCACCTAATCTTCAAATTCCATTAGGTCTCCACGACGCTCGAGTAAATCCAAAAATCCCCTCTTGGGCTCCCCTACTATTATAACTCATGCTGGTGTTGAAGTAGTCCATTTGAGTTCCAAGCCATAATTTTTAATCCCATAATTAATTTTTTTTTTGATTTTTTGGTAGCTTTGATATTGCTACTTTCTAGTTTGCTTAAACGTTCATCAAATGAAGTCATAAGTTTGAGAATTTGTTAATAAAACCTATTTAAGTAAACCCACATTCTATGTACACAGTATGATGTGAACTGTCATTGTAAAAAAGAAGATTGTTATGTTATTATAAATGGTGGTCATGAAGAATTATTTATTTAATTTTATTAGGTTATGGGCTTTAACACGCAGCGATAAAAGGAAATGGAATTTAAAATTAAAACAAATCAATATGGTGTAACTCCATTCGCCGGTGCAGATTTTAGTAATTGATTATTTAGAATTAAAACAATCCTAGAAGAAAAACAACTGCTTAAATATATAAATCAAAATATAAAATCTAAAGTGCTTAATGAAACTGAACAAATTGAAAACGCGAGAACCAAAAATATTTTAATACAATGTATATCTGATAATTACTTAGAAATAATTAAAGACTGCACACTAGCCATCGAAATTGTAGAAAAACTAGAAAAAATATTTGTGAGAACAGGAATTTCTTCACAATTACTAATACGCAAAAAAATACTTACAATGAAGTTAAAGAAAATGAGTCTCGTTCAGAATTTATTCTGGAATTTGACAGAGTAGTGAGAGAACTAAAGTCGTCGGATGCTAAACCTAGTGATAGCGAAATAATATGTTATCTATTATTAGCTATGCCAGATTCATACGATAGCGTCGTAACAGCCATAGAAAAATTATCGTCAAGCCAATTGACGCTGGAATTTGTCAAAAGTAGATTATTGCAGCAAGAAATTAAAAAGAAGAACAGAGAAAATACACTCGATACTCAAGATAATCATAGAGTATTCTATCAGAACAATGCTTCTCAAATGCGCTGTTACGGCTGTGGAAGACAAGGTCATCGTCAATCCCAGTGCCGTATGCGCGAGAATTACTCGAAATCTAGATATTGGAAGTCGCGGGCTAATAGCGCAGAAGAAACGAAGGAAGTAGCTTATATGTCTGGAGATACAGGAAATGAAATAACAGGTCAGTTTCTACATTTTTATATTGATTCTGGTGCTTCTGATCACTTAATTGGTACTGATGAATATTTCTCAGATTATTTAAAGTTAGAAAATCCTATAAAGATCAATATTGCTAAGAAGGATCAGTATCTTTATGCTACAAAAATTGGCAACATACAGACTGATACTTGCAAATTATTAAATGTTCTATATGTACCAGAATTAAGTAATAACTTATTGTCTGTAAGTCGTATTGAAAACAATGGATATGGTATTAAATTCGAGAATAATATTGTTAAAATTCACAGGAATAATTATGTAATTCAGGAAGGTGCAAGAAAAGGTAATTTGTATGACATCAAATTTAGAATCTCAAAGGCAATAGCACAAAAAGCCTACGCGATACCATCCTCTGATGAGACATGGCATAGAAGATTGTGCCATACGTCAACTGATAAAATGAAAATACTAAAAGGTAAGAAATTAATAGAATGTGAATTATTGTCAAATTCTGATATACTATGTGAGCCATGTTTAAAAGGCCGTCAAACGAGATTACCATTTAATAATGATTACAAAAAGACCACTAGAATTCTAGAACTCATACATAGTGATCTGTGCGGTCCAATTAGACCTGAAACACATGACAATAAAAAAATTATTTTGACTTTTTTGGATGATTATAGTCATTTTATGGTTGTCTATCTGCTGGAAAATAAAAAAGATGTGTTAAATTATTTCAAAATATATTCAAAAATGGTTGAGGCTAAATTCAATTGTAAAATATCGAGGTTTCGTTGCGATAATGGAACCGAATATATAAATCATCATTTTAATGAATACTGTCAACAGGAGGGAATTCAGATAGAAACTACTATAGTATATTCACCACAACAGAACGGAAAGGCAGAGAGATTAAACCGTACATTAGTAGAAAAAGCTAGAACAATTTTAGCAGATTCCATTTTTGATAAGGAAATGTGGGGTGAGGCTGTGTATACAAGTGCATACGTAATTAATCGTTTGCCTACAGTAGATAATAAAATACCAGCAGAACTATGTTATGGTGAAATATGTAATTATCAAAAATTAAAAGTTTTTGGGAGCGAAGCATACTGTTACATAAATAGAGTATACCGACAAAGTAAAATGACAGAAAAATCACAAAAATTTTACATGATCGGATACTGTAACAATGGATATCGTTTATGGGATCCAATAAAAAGGGAAATAATTCAAGCGAGAGATGTTATATTTAATGAGGAAAGAATACAAAATAAAAAGGTTCATATAAATACTGAAATATTGACTGATATAGGAAATAGTACTAATAATAATATTGAAGGTGCGGAAGAATTAGAAAATGAGAAACCTAGCACTTCAGAACAGAATACATTAGGAAATGTTTCTGAAGAAATAACGGAAACAAAGAACAAGAGAACGAGAAGGAAACCGTCTTATCTTCAAGATTATATATGTGATGATGAATTCCATGAATGTGATTTTGTTGCTCTGAGTGTAGAAAATTTATTAAATGATCTCGATGTTCCAAAAAAATTTGAAAGAAGTATTAGAATCTAAAGAAAAACAGCAGTGGCTGAAAGCTATAGATGAAGAAATGAATTCACATAGGAAGCACAACACTTGGACTGAGGTAGAAAAACCAAGAGATAAGGAAATTATTCATAGTAGATGGATATTTAGAAAGAAAAATAACAACACCTACAAAGCAAGACTGGTAGCAAAAGGATATGAGTCTTCAGAATGGAATGAAACCTATGCACCAGTAGGAAAACTATCTACTTTTAGAACACTTTTAGTATTAGCAAATATAAATAATATGTTTATAGAACAAATGGATGTTAAAACAGCTTTTCTGCATGTAAATCTACAAGAAGAAATTTATATGTTTTTGCCGGAAGCATTAAATAATAATAAAGTATGTAAATTAAAGAGAGTCCAGAAAAGCTAGAAATAATGGTAGAACAGCTATCTCAGGAAAGCTCAAAGGTAGGTCTGTCTATGAATGTTAGTAAGACAAAAGTAATGACAAACTCTACAAAAATAAATATCGCGGTAGATGGAAAAATCATAGAGTATGTTGACGAATACATTTACTTAGGGCAGATCATATCACCTACGGATCAAACTACAAAGGAAATAGATAGAAGGATAGCCAATGGATGGAAAAAGTACTGGGCGCTTAAAGAAATTCTTAAAAGTAGAGATCTCAGCCTGCCAATAAAGAGTAGAGTTTTTAACACTTGTGTTCTACCTTGTCTAACTTACGGATGTGAAACTTGGGCGCTGACTGTATATCATAGATCGAAGCTCGCAAAGTGTCAGAGGGCAATGGAAAGAAGCATGATAGGAGTGAGGCTCAAAGACCAATGTAACAGCCAGGATATTAGGAGAAAAACAAAAGTCATGGACATTCTCAGAAAGATAGATTCACAAAAATGGAGATGGGCCGGACATTCACAAAGAGACAAACAGGAAAAATGGAGCAAAATTGTAACAAATTGGTATCCACGCGATGGAAAAAGGACTAGAGGCAGACCGTATAGGAGGTGGGAGGACGAAATAAAAATGACCGCGGGACCAAATTGGCGTCGAGTAGCGCACGATAGACCACAGTGGCGGGAGCTAGAGGAGGCCTTTGCCAACAGGCAATTCGAAACGCGCGACATCTTATAGTAATAAAATTATGACATATCACTTTTTAATTATTCAGATTATTTTACAATTATTAATCAATCTCATTTCAATTTATAATAATATTATGTAGTTAGTTCTTTTAATTTAAATGTAATGTGATGTCTTAATTTTGATATTGTTAAATGTTATCATCAAAATATTATGTAATCACTTATGTATACATTTTTACGTTTCGAAATAAAGGCTATTTTTATTTTTATTTTTTTATTTTTATGTAAATTAAATAAATCATTGTACGGCTTAAAACAAGCTCCTAGATGTTGGAATGATACGTTTCATGAATTTATGTTGGAAAAAGAATTTAATAATTCACTATATGATACATGCCTTTATACAAGAAGAGATAATTTTTACATATTCTTATATGTTGATGATGTTCTTCTTATTCATAATGATAAGAGCGCTATATGTAAATTTCAAAAAGAGTTGAAGGTTTGATATGGTGGATTTAGGTCCAATAAAAAGGTATTTGGGCTTAGAAATAGAGAGAGATCATAAGAATAACGTCATCAAGTTACATCAAAAAACGTATATCGAAAACTTATTAAAACGATTTAATATGCTAGAATGTAAAGGTATAGCCACACCTGTAGAGAAAAATCTTAAATTGACTAAGGAAAGTAATACTGAACTATTTACTAAGAAACCTTATAAAGAATTAATTGGCTGTCTTATCTATTTAGTTGTTGGCACTAGACCAGATTTAAGTTTTGCAGTAGAGTAGTCTTTAGTCGCTTCCAAAGTTGTGCTAATGATAATCATTGGAACTATTTAAAAAGAGTGTTACAATATTTGAAATTTACTAAAGATTTAGCAATTTATTATAGAAAAGTGTAGAACATGATGTGATTGGTTATTGTGATTCTGATTGGGCGGCTGATTGTACTGATAGAAAAAGTGTTTCAGGATTTTGTCTAACGTTGTATGGCAATGTTGTTAACTGGGGAACCAAAAAGCAAAAAACAGTATCACTCTCAACAGCAGAATCTGAATATATTGCTCTTAGTTCATTAGTCCAACAATCTTTATGGTTTAAAGGATTGTTAAAAGATTTACACCTAAATTGTGATAACGTTCTAATATTCGAAGATAATTTAAGTTGCATTCATATAGCAAAAAATAGGGAAAGTAAAAGAGTCAAACATATAGATATTAGACATCACTTTATTAGAGATGCAATACAGAATGGTAGTGTAATTTTAAAATATCCCCTACATTGGCGGCCGCCATTTTGTTAATCCGGCGCGTCTGCGGCGCCATTTTGAGGTTGGCGGCCGCCAGCCGGCCGCGCAATTTAAAATATTTATATCTCGAATTACCTGTTCGAGTTACATAAACACAGAACATCAGTCAAATCGTTACGAACTAGCGCTATAGATTAAAGTTAAAAAGGTTATCTGTCTTCTTTATGGTTTAAAATAAAAAATACCAAAGAATAAAACAAAAAATATCCTTTTTTTTTTTTTGGGAACCTATAAAATAAACATTATCACCAGTATCTTTATTTTAAATCTCTGGTTTACTCTATGGTTAGTCATTTTAGTGTATAAAAACCACGTATCACCCACAGAGATATCCGTATCGCTACGGAACCCTAAAAACCTTGAGTAATGGGTTGTCTGGAGGAGATCACTTTTAGTGATAAGACCTCCCTTGCGCACGCGTTGTTTTCCGTTTTTTTGTTTCTAATTAAGTTATATCTAAGTTATGTGTGGCAATAAAGAATTATTTATCTATCTATCTATCCCGAGGTAGTTCCATGATTCTACTTGGACGGTCATATTTCGTAGCTCACTTAAAATCAGACAAGCCGCCTAGCGTCTGTTGGCTATGCACATGCCTAGCTTACAGCAGTGCCATATCAACAACACACAACTGCCATTTCTCGGCCGCGCGGCAAGGAGCATGCCTGAGAACCTTGAACGCCTGATAACAACCGGCGTGGATGGAAAGAGAAGTAGAGGAACGAGACGGTCAGTATGGTTATAGTCACCTGCAGCAACATGCAAGCCTCTCCTTAGAAGGCACAGGATCGTGCTGCCTGGCGAGCCCTAACAAGAGAGCGGACATAAAAATTTACTGGGGCTGCCTTGGAGGTGTAGCGCGTCAGGTATGTTCGCGACGTACAGGGTTGACGATTTTTATGCTATAATGCGTAGAGCTCGAGCAAGATTTATATCAAGAGTTAATAATACAAATAATAATTTAATAATAAAGACTGTAAAATTCTACCACAACAATATTCCAAAATTTTTCACTATTTAATACCTGACACATTCTACATTTTTATTTTGAAATTTATAATTCTGATTTATTTAATGCTTTAATTTAATTTAACTACATCTCAATTATTTTATTAATTTATAATGATTTTCACTATTGTGCTCATTGTAAAAATGAAAATTGTATATGGACAAATGTCTGAAATAAAATATTTTTAAGTATTTATTTTATTTATTTATTTAAAGGGCGTCCCTACGTCATGAGGATGAGGAAACGACAACCAGGAGTGCCATATGAGCACTGCATTAGTGCTGGTCAATACAGCTCATATTGCAATGGTACGGAGCCAGTGTCCGCTTCAACTTAATGACTTTCGAGACCTTTACGTAAGTGTCATATATAGGTTACGTCATTTGTTTACCTTTTCTCAAGAAAAGTTATATCAAGTGGGTAGATTAATAATAACATTGATTTTTCACTATCATGTCTGCTACTTAGCTCAATAAACGTGTTTCGTAAATTATCGTATTATTTATACATAATAGTAAGGGAAATTGGAAAATATCAGTGTACATAATAGAAGCTTGAGCGCTTTATCAGTGAATTCTCGTGTGTTTCAGTAACTGACTTTTACGTATACATTTATAATCACAGATCTTACATGAATACGGCTTTTCACCAGTGTGAGTTCTCATATGCCTCACTAAATTACTATTTTGTGCAAATTTGCTATTGCATATCTTGCAATGAAATGACTTTTTACCAGTGTGAGTTATCATGTGCGACACTACATGACTATTTCGTGCAAATTTGCTATCGCATATCGTACATGAATATGGCTTTTCACCAGTGTGAGTTCTCATGTGCCTTTCTAAATCAATATTTTGTGCAAATTTTTGATTGCAAATCTTACAAATAAACGGCTTTTCACCCGTGTGAGTTCTCATGTGCCTCACTAAACTACTTCTATCTGCAGATTTGTATTCGCATATCGTACATGAATATGGCTTTTCACCAGTGTGAGTTCTCATGTGCGTCACTAAATTAATATTTTGTGCAAATTTGCTATCGCATATCGTACATGAATATGGCTTTTCACCAGTGTGAGTTCTCATATGCCCAACTAATTTACTATTTCGTGCACATTGGTAATTGCAAATCTTACAAATAAATGGCCTTTCACCAGTGTGAGTCCTCATGTGGGATATTAAAAGACTATTTTTCGTACATTTATATTCACATAACGCACAGGAGAAACTTTTTATAATACTGTGAGTCTTCATATGTTGAACCAAGAGACTTTTTCGTTTGAAAATTTTTCGACAAATGTCACAAATGAATGATATTTTCTCAGAATGTGAACTACTTTGTGTTGAATTATTACATTGTATTCGAACTACATTATTAAAACAATCAGTTTTACTTTGTAAAGATTTAGATACGATTACTTTTACAGTATCTGTATCAGTAACAGAAGACCTAACAGCATTTTGTGCCTTCATCAGTGATGCGTCTTGTCTTGGAACAACATTCATAACATCATATAATTTGACAAAACAATGTAGTATTTTGTATCGCCAACTGATGTTTGTATCGGCTTCTTCAGTTGGGGGAACTTCTATTTCGTTTTTTATTGCAGGACTCGTGGACAGAGGAGCAACTGAAACCAAACATTTTGACTATTCAAGATGTGTTTTTTTATAAAAGAGTAAAATTTAAAAGAAACAGTATCCAAAATTTTGGTCTATATATATATAATGAAAAACAGGGGTATCCCAATGACTGCCAAGAGTAAACTACACGATACCTCTATATATTGCCATGTATGACTTATGGATGCCAAACGTGGGCTTTGACAACACAATTCTTTGGAAAAACTAGAAACATGCCAACTCGGAATAGAAAGAAGTATTTTGCACATTAAGAGGAGAGATAGACAGCGATTAGTCACCATTAGAGCCAAAACAAAAATATAGATAGATAGATAGATAGATAAATTCTTTATTGCCACACATAAATTACAGAAAAAACTTAATTATAAACAAAATACAGAAAACAACACGTGCGCAAGGGCGGTCTTATCACTAAAAGTGATCTCCTCCAGACAACCCATTTCATAAGGAAAATTAAAAAGAAGCGGGAAAGTGCAACAATAAACATGCAATAATTATATACTACTTAAACTATACATACTAATAATACATAAATAACTAAATTAATAAATATAAACACATATACAAAATATATAGCAGTACATACATAAACTTACATTCAAAAAAAAAAAAAATACTTAAATATTCTATAGCACATTAGAAAGATAATATTCCTTTACACGACTCTTAAATATGTTTAAAGACTTTGCCTGCCTAATGTCGCTCGGCAATTCATTCCATAGCAGTACAGCCTTAACTGTGAAAGAATTACTGTACGCCCCTGTATGACTAGGAGGGATTTTTAACTTATTGTCATTTTTCGACCGCAAACAAAAAGGTACATCATAGCTGCCAAGAAAGTTGAATCGCTCTTTTAGGTAAGGTGGCGTCTGAGGATAATATAAAATGGAGTACAAGAGAGAAAGAGCGTGCAAATTTCTACGAGATCGGATTGGCAGCCATTTCAACTGAGCACGAAATACAGACACATGATCATATTTCCGTAAACCATATATGAAACGTATACATACATTTTGCAATCTATCAAGCTTGTTCAGCATGGTCTCTGATAAATCCAGATAGCAAACATCAGCGTAATCTAAAATAGGCAACAGCAAAGTATTAGCCAAAAGGATTTTAGTTTTTACAGGTAAAAAATGTTTCCACCTCCTTAAGTACCCAACAGCAGCAAAAATCTTACGACTCAACTCCGAGATTTGAGGAACCCAGGACATAGTATTATCAAGGATGAGACCAAGATCTTTGACTGAACTACTCAGGGGAATAACTGTACCATCTAAGAGAACAGGAGGTAAAGAATAATTTGAAAGTAAAGAAATGTAATAATTGCTACCTATGATAGTCACCTGGGACTTACCTGGATTTATCGAGAGACCATACGACCGGCACCAAGCACTAATTTTATTTAAATCAGCATTGAGGGAATCAATAGCAACAACAAGATCATTAATGGCTGCAGAAGCATAGATCTGCAAGTCATCAGCATACAAATGGTAAGATGATGAAATTATTGAGGAAATAGAATTAATGTAAAGGGAAAAGAGAAGAGGAGAGAGTACACCACCCTGTGGTACCCCAGAATGAAGAGTAGTAAAAGTCGAGAATTTATCATCCAACCGAACACACTGCTTACGATGAAATAGGTAAGACCGGAACCAGCTAATGACAGTTGGCGATACCTTCATTGACCTCAAAATAGCCAAAAGTAAGTCAAAGTCAACAGTGTTAAAAGCGTTACTGAAGTCTAAAAGTACCATAACAGTAAGGAGTTTATTATCGACAGCGTAACGAATATCATCACAGACTTTGATTAGAGCTGTTGTAGTACTATGACCCCGACGAAATCCTGATTGTAAGTTAGTTAAGAGATCATATCTATTTAAATATACACTAAGTTGCTGATGCACAATGCGCTCAAGCACTTTGGATAAGAAAGGTAGAATGGAGATCGGACGAAATTGAGAAGGAGATGAAGGGTTAGAAACTTTAGGAATAGGTATAATGTAAGCTTCAACCCAGGCAGAGGGAAATGAGCCAGAAGAAAGGGAAAAATTGAAAATGTGACATAACACTGGGAGGATAACATCAAGTGCAATAACTATCATCTTCCTACTTATTCCGTCGCTACCAATGGCATCAGATTTAACAGCTAGAATATGTTTCCTAACCTCACTGGAGGTAGTAGTAGTAAATTGTAACTCGGGGCCACCATGCGGCGTAATGGAGCTTAGGTGATTAAGAGTTCCTTGCTTGATTAGTGCATCAAAAGGACGCGAATTTGCAAAATGCTTGTTGAGACTATCCAAATCAGCAAAATGTGAAATAAGTTGACGCTGACGACCAATACCCAGTGAGGCCAGGAATTGCCAGGTTTTACCAGAATCCTTTTGATCAACCGAGGAATGAATATACTTGCGCTGGGCATCCCGACAAATCCTGCTACAACGATTGCGAAGTTTCTTATACTTCAGAAGATTAGCATCAGTAGGATACAATTTAAATTTACTTTTAGCTGCATTCCGCTTAACCATAAGTGCTCGGATGTCATTGGTAAGCCAAGGAGCAGGGAGATGCTTAATTTTAATCGGTCGCAAGGGCGCATGAATGTCAAACAGGTCAGTCAGTAATGTGTTAAAGATATTAAGTTTGTCATCTATAGAGGGGGCATCAAAAACAGCAACCCAGTCAATATTATTTAGATCTTCCATGAATTTATCATTATCAAAATTTCGAAAGCTTCGGCGCATAACAATACTAGGTTTGACTTTAGGTGGACGAATTTTAAAGGACATGTAAACTAAATCATGATACGAAAAGGCTTCGGCTGGCAACTGACCATGAGCTTCAACCAGACTAGGAGTAGAAACAAACATAAGATCTAATTGAGAAGGAAGGCAGTTAGGGAAAAAATGCGTAGCGTGTGTAGGTAATAATGTTAGGTTTGAGCTATCAATAATATTCAATAAACGTCTGGCACGATGGTCATTTTTGATAAGACATGTATTGAAATCGCCCATGATTATAGTATGATCAACAGACGAAGAATGTTGTTCAAGTAGATTTTCAAATGTATCAAAATAATTAATATGGAGAGATGGGCTATAAAAAACCCCAAGAACGACTTTTTTGTGACCAAAGAGTACCTCAATAAGTAAGTGTTCTGAGGATTCTGAGTATAAAGATGGGGATTTATCCAGAATACGGTAAGGAATCTGACTCCGCAGGTAAATTGCCACACCACCCCCCCCTTTACCTGTTCGATCATTCCTAACAAGATGATAGCCAGGTAAACAATAAGAAGTGGAAGGAAGACAAGGTTTTAGAAATGACTCAGACACTAGGATCGCGTGTATATTTTTGGACTCAAACGAAGTCAAGAGATCGGAATAATGGGAAGGAATGCTTTGAGCATTAATATGTACTATGTTAAAATTTTTAGGAAATAACGAGAACGTACTATATGATGTGAAAAGAAAAATTAGAGAACATAAATGGCGATGGGCCGGTCACATGGCAAGAAACGAGTTTCGGAAATGGACCCACGTGATGGGAAAAGGAAATGAGGAGGACAACATCTCAGATGGGTAGATGATATTAAGTCTGTAGCAGGGACTACATGGCAGAGAAAGGCTATAGATAGAAAGCAATGGAAGGGAATGGAGGAGGCCTATGTCAGAAGACACTGGGGATTAAGAACGGATACCGACGGGTGTTTATTATACAATAGAAAGTATGTAACAAAAACAATGTAAACCTCAGTAAAAAAAGGCTTTATTTAATTTAAATTTATTTTAACACAGTATCTCACCTGAGGTCTGAGCCGTGCGTGCGGAAGGGCTGGGGTCTGCCTGCCTGTGAAATATATCAGAATGTATCTAGAGTGTAATGGGGAGCCACTAGCCAGTATGTAGCTGTACTGCATATAACAGGTTAGAGAGGAGGACAGGGTATTATTATTAATGTAACTGCAACTTGAAGTAAACATTACTGGTGCTGGCAGGTATACTGACTTGTTCTCAGTGATGAGTGAAGAGTGTGAAGAGCTAGAGCTTACAGCTGTATGAGGCTTGCATACTTGTGACTTGTCACATACATCATCACTGTCACTGTTCTGTCAAACACAAAACAAATTAATATCAAGAGTTTGAAAGAGCTTCAGACCTATATTATAAGCTGTGACGATCAGTGATTATGATATATGAATAAACGGTATAGTCGTGGACGCAGACCGGGCGTCAGTAGTCAGTACTAAGACGGCGGGCGACCGGGGTAGTCGTGCGGCCACGATTATAACACAGACACAACGAAGCGTATTAATTACCTTACCCCCCGTGACAAGGTGGACGTCACAAGTGGCGACGAGACTAGGGGTAAGTGTGCACATAATAGTTATATACAGAGAGAAAAAATAATTATAAAAATAAATACCTTACCCACGTATCAATGTTTGCACGTCTAAAATATCATGTGTCACAATAATATGAAATCAACGTATTCAAGCATTCCAGGCTATAATATTAACTATTACGTAACAAATTCTAAACTATTTACTTCACAATAGTTTACACAATAAGTACGGTTCTTCTCTAATTTTGATGTTAAATTTCATGTGCTATTCATGAAACGCATTATGAACGAAACGAAGTGACAAAGTAACGAATATTTGCGTATATAGGAATATAATATTATGTAGGCGGTATCCAAATAAAAAGTGCATAATGTTAGACTAGCCATGCAGCTGTTGCGATGGTGAACGGATAAACATTTTATCGATAATATTGTTACGTACTTTATGATAATAGTCTAATAATTAGAGAATGCTTGAAGGAATTTTTTACGTTGCTACAGTACTTTTAGATTTTTCCATTGATTAGAGTGACCACATACAAAGTGCAAACTGGAGTTCGAGGGTTTCGTAGTATTGTGCAAACATAAGGAATATAATATATTAATTGTATATTGTTTGCCACGGGTGCGCCTATTAGTATTGAAGAGAGATACTTATTTGTCTGTTGTGTTATAATTAATATTATGTATACCACTCCTACGTTTATGATCTTAGTAGCAATCCGAATGACGGCTGGTACTAAACGGATTGTATACCAAATTATAATACAGACAGCGAGTAGCCCAATACTAATTAAGCTAAATAAATATTTGGCTGGTATTCTGTTTGTACTATGGTTTTACATAGCTAAACGCCTGAGTAGTAAAGTGTCAGTCTCAACTGGTACTAACAATACAAATAGTAAACTGGCAATGCTAGTTGGTACTACCAGAAATATTTTATCTGTGCACTGAGTAGTAAACTGTCGGTTGGTACTAATAATAGAAATAGTAAACTGGCAATGCTAGTTGGTACTACCAGAAATATTTTATCTGTGCACTGAGTAGTAAACTGTCGGTTGGTACTAATAATAGAAATAGTAAACTGGCAATGCTAGTTGGTACTACCAGAAATATTTTATCTGTGCACTGAGTAGTAAACTGTACATCTGTCGGTTGGTACTAACAATAGAAATAGTAAACTGGCAATGCTGGTTGGTACTACCCGAAATATTTTATCTGTGCGCTGAGTAGTAAACTGACATCTGTCGGTTGGTACTAACAATAGAAATAGTAAACTGGCAATGCTGGTTGGTACTACCCGAAATATTTTATCTGTGCGCTGAGTAGTAAACTGACATCTGTCGGTTGGTACTAACAATAGAAATAGTAAACTGGCAATGCTGGTTGGTACTACCCGAAATATTTTATCTGTGCGCTGAGTAGTAAACTGACATCTGTCGGTTGGTACTAACAATAGAAATAGTAAACTGGCAATGCTGGTTGGTACTACCCGAAATATTTTATCTGTACACCGAGTACCAGTAGGGCGAAAAGGCGAAAGAGTGAAAACTCCGTGGGAATACACGGCTATCATGAAAATGATGGTACTTGTACAAAGGTGGTACAAAGTATGGCCAATGAGTGAAAACTCAGTGAAAATACACTGCTGTCATAAAAATGATGGTACGTGTACAAAGAAAGTAAGTATGCCAAATGAGTGAAAACTCAGTGGGAATACACTGCTGTCATGAAAATGATGGTACGTGTACAATGAAAGTAAGGCAAATGAGTGTAAACTCAATATGATGCATAATTGCATACGCTGTCATGAAAATGTCAGGTGATAAAAAAAAAAAAAAAAATCTACGTGTTACGTAGGCACAACGTAGGTTGTAAATTAAATTTTCTGTTTATAAAAATATTTAACCTGAAAAAACAGGTTCCTCAGAATGACTCAAATACCAGCTTTCATTGAGGCAAAGCCCATGAGTAAGGGCGGAAAGATGACAATAGTAATTATTCATCAATTAGCTTTTAGCTAGGTAGCCTCGATCTAAGCGTGAATTACTTTTATTTGTATCTAGATGGAGTGCCTTGCACACATGGAAAGGATGGAAAATTGACTGATGTTTGGAGGTCGGTTTCTATTCTAAAATATTGAATAAAATAATTAACGACTTGTTTTTCTATGCAAGCGGGGTTATACTTTAGCGGCAGTACCTACGTGATAGAATCTTATCAATAACTGAAAAGTTAGAAAAGTCGTTATATTTTTTGGGTACCTAGTGGTATTTCAAAAGAAAATAAAATCTCCAGGCTGCGGCGATGATTTTAATCTCAAAAGGCATCGCGTACGGGAAAAGAAAAGTCGAACTAATATCATGTTATTAATTATTTTTTGAAAAGAGGAGGATTGGGAATGTATAATTATTTGAGACTTAAGATTTTGTACTCTCGTTTAAACTAAATTGTTTACATGTAGAAGTCTCATGACAGACCTAATCTAGTAATTTAACTATTGTACTAAAATTATACATCAATGATTATCACACTTGTCTTAGCTTAAAGACAACATTTATATGATTAGGGTGAAATTGTTATCACAGCTTCTATCAAATCGCGACTTAAATACCGAATTATTCAATAGTAGATAATAGAGAAATATTTAATAGTATAAACAGAGTCTGCGGAAGGAAACTGAAATTGTCAAAGAGCACCCATATTCATGCAAATATTTTTATGGATTCATGAGTCCAATGAGGCGTTCCCGCCACAGACCGAATGCCTAGAGTTTAATAATATATCAAATGGGTCAAATATAAATTTAAATTAAACAACTAATTTAATGATTACTTAAACGAATACGACATACCCAATTCACGATAGATGATAATACGTGTGAGTTGCTGTTTCGATATTTTGAATTATGGATAAGTAAATACTAACTCTATTGTTTTCACTTACTTTACTTCACTAAGTAGTCAAAGCACCACAACAAATACATAACTTGAAGGTGTAGAATCAAGAGAATATTATTAAATAAGTGGCCATGAGTTGATGGATCCTTTCATCGATATGATTACAGTTTCAAAATTCTATTAGGAAAGTGTTACCTACCTGTCTTTTAACTAGAAAGTAAAGACAATATTATGTAACGTCTCAAAGTTAAGTTATTTAAATTGAAAAATGGTTCAGATTAAGACCTTTGCTCAGCACATGTTTTACTTGTAATTTAAGTCAGCTCACATTGCGGGTCATATCCATATTATTACTTATCATAATAGTATGTTATAAAATATAGAAATTCATTATTTCCTAAAACAGAATGCTACCAATAACTAAATTAATGATATTAATAAATTTTGCCTATTGATATACTTATAGAGGAAACTTGGTAATGTCATTGATGACGTCATATTTTATGGACAACTCTGACAAAAAAATATAACGATAATATTATGAGTATTAACATTTTAGTAACAATAACGTGTTCATTTTACGCACTGTTGGTATAATTAATAAGAGCATTATTAATGTAGTGACATGGATATCTTGTGAAGCTATTTTAATGTATTAAAACTATAATCCCTATATATATACCTAGTTTCAAAACGATGGAATTGACGAATACCTTCTTACTGGAAATTAGAGGAGTAAAAAGTATTTTAGTTTTAACATACCTATTTGGTTTACTAATTATTGAAATTGAGGTAAAATTATGCGGTCTATATTAGACTTTGAATAAAAAACAAAAGTTCTTATTAAGGCTATTATAGTAGACCTAAGTTATCCATCGACTACAGATAATTTTGTAATTTCCTACTAAGTATCTAATATTACGTTATATTGTATTAGATATATCGTTCAGTTGTGTAGCAAGTACTCATTTCGGCATGAAGTTTGTAACCACACCAAAGATTCAGTGGTAATATGTAGGTACTTTACTTCAACGAAAAGGAAGGCTGCACAGACTGACGGATGGAAAAGTTGATGCTGGTATGATGCATATGCATGCTACAAATATAGAATTTGGAACGGTCTAAAACATTTTACAACAGATAACCAAATCAAATTGGAATCGAAATGAAAAGAAGAAAATATAAAGAAAAGATGATCGAGGCACAATTACTCAAATGTGAACGGTGATAGCAAAATACGTTACTTATTGTTATAGTATAGTGGGTAATTGAAAACATAAAGGACAATTATTATTAAGAGTTATCATTTAATAGTAGTTACTAGCTTACTATAAAGTTAAAAAGATTCATTTACATTTTTATCAATAAAATGTTCGGAGCAATCATTGATTGTGTGCCAATTAATTTTATAGGTACTAAATGTTCAATTATTTGCTTAGTGGGCTCTAGTGTCAGGAGATTAAACTTAGTAATTGTTAGAAATTTATAAAATGTTATTTGTTACGTCTGAACTATGAATGATTTGATAATATTATTACAAAATACTAAGTGTTTATAAAATATAATGTTCACATCCACTTACTTTATAGATTGTATACAAAATAAATGAAAAACACCCCTGATTGTTGGAAATATGATGATTTTAATGTGAAATCTATTTGAGGGGACAGAATTTGTGACAAAGAATTTTAATGATGTAGGCAGTATACCTGTATTTTATGTATTTTAATGACATATATATTGTAACTTTTCTACGTACACTGATTTGAACAACGATTTATTACAAAAAGACGCGGCATACGCGAACATCATTGCACTAAAAAACGGCGTTAATACTACGTACGCGGAGAAAGGGAAAGAACATAAAGGTCAACATACGCTATACCTGTTGTTAGAAAGAGAAGAATATAGATTCTGAGTTACACTGTTGTTATCTGGAATGTACGCAAGTGAGGGCAAGTGCCTTCTTAAATTCTTGCCAAAATAAAGCGCGGGTAACGTATCTAATGTTTTAAATATCATAGGATTTGAACCAAAATATTATTGCTATTATAATAATTATAAATATAAATTTAAAAAAAAAAAAAAAAGAGAGATATAGATCCATGATTGGATCTATATAATTTGTAAAGTAAAAGTACTACCACTAACTCAGTGACTTACCTACGTATATTACTATTGTAATGTTTCTACGTAGGTACACTGACTTGAATCAACATAAAATAAATTATGAGCTTATTTAATTAAAAGAAATAGATCAATGTAATAGAAGTACTGATTATTATGTAATTGTAAATTAATTCTTTCAAAAGAGCAACCGCCGAGTTTCTTGCTGGCTCTTCTTGGCAGGAATGGCATTCCGAACCAGTGGTAGATTCACTCGACGATTCAATATCATGTCAAAGTCAAATGTCAAAGTCTATTTGAGTATTTAAATTTAGAATCTTGGTGAAATTTATCAAGTACTGATAAATTGAAACATAACTTTTATAAGTAGATTGACTCTATTTCTCATAAGCTATAATATGAACTACCAAGTTGGTGAAAGTGTTCAACAGTGGAAAACTATCTCACCTGGAGATGCATGCTCATATGTTGCATGTGCGCTTGTTCATGGACAAATTCCTCCAAACAAATTGTACATTGGAAGGTCATACTTTCGTACTTAAGCAGATCCTGAACAAAATCATTATCATTGATATTATTGTCATCTTCATGTATCACTTCCATGTCTCCATCAACCGACATAGAGTCATCACTTCCTTCAGTTTTCACTACACCTCTGTGATGAGTTTCCTCTAATTCTGTCTGTTTGTCTTCTGAGGGGTGTTCTAGTATGTGTAAGTCACAGTGGTCAGGTCCTAGTGTTGTCAACACCATATGACTCTTTAGTTGGTGTTTTGTGCGGTTTATCATTTTTATATGTCGTCTTGTTATCTGTTGAGACAAAAGTTAAATATTCTATACACGTAGTACATGGACAGAGAAAGAATGTATGTTAATGTATAAAATACTCACTAAGTCTTGTTTTTCAACTAAGTCCATCAACAGTACACGCGCTCTCAAGCTCTTGTCTCTAAATCTACTAAAGTTTATCAATCTCTGAGCACATTGTATGCAAACTGTTTGTTTTAAATTTCCTTGATCATGCGGCTGTAGAATAGAATAGAATAGAATATTTTTATCTGCATGATTGTAAGTAAAGTAAGGTGTTACTATCACAACATACATAAAAATGTAACAAAATTTAGGTAGGTAATTAAAGTATTCAAACATTCCTATCTTGTTTGTCCCAACACTGTTTACATTATTATTGATAGCATATAAGTTTCAAGAAATAGTTTTAACTCTAGGTCTATGATACAACTTTTCTAAGCATGGCTTTATTCAGTATGTGTTAGGTTAGGTTAGGTTTATGTAAATAACTGTAGATCATAAATAAACAACTTACAGGATGTCCGGTTAACTTTTCATATGCTTCTTCCAATTTGTATTTACTCATTAGAAACAGCTTGCTGTCAGTGTCTAGGCATATCATGCAAACCTGTAAATATACTTCCAGTTACTGATACATACAATGCTGCAATGTGGTATGTGAGGAAACTTTAGATCCAATATATTATGAGTTTATAGTATGAGTCCACATAATGAGTTACCTGCACTGTTGAAGGAATAGCACCAGTACCAATCTGCCTTGAGCCACTTTCTGTTTCATAAATGTCATCATTGAGAAAATGCTGCGAGCAGACCACAGCAGAGTCTGGTAGGTGACTGTCTTGTTTGCCGAGGGCTCTGAGCCAAGCGGCACGGAGATGCGCTTCACTGGGGAAACTGGAAGTTACCACTCATGTTATACACAAGCAAACAAACTTATATCAGAGTGATTTATGCTTTACATAGTATAACTACCAGTTCCAGTTACACTACAAGTTTAGGGTATGTTCCGTTACACTGCGAGCACTGTGAGGTGTGACATCTATTTAGTATACTGCAAAGCTGTTCCTTTATAGTTAGCTATACTGGTTACTGCTTAAAACGGAACGCAGTCAGCACTGAGAGCACCTTACCACGAAAACGCCAGTGCTCACAGTACAAAAAAGGCGACGATTTATGACGTCATATATTTCCCTAGGATACTGCAGCAGTATACTGTCAGTCCTTAATGGAACGAATTTCTCCCCAGTAAGAGCACTGAACAGCGCTCGCAGTGTATAACGGAACATACCTACCCTTAATGGAGTTACCATGAAAGCTCTTATTGCTTTACTGCGAGCATCCTGCAGGCAGTGTTTCAATAACCTCCATTGCCACTGACTGAGACTAACTGATAACTGCTCAGACCAGCAGTCTTTGATAATTCAACTTTGACATTCTGGAGTTAGTAATAGTGTCTAATAATAGTTATTTATAATAAAATGTATACATAATAGTAGGTAATACTTAGTAGTAGAAGGTTGACTGTCTAAATTATAGTGAGATTTTGCCTACGATTGCGGCTTGCGAGTTGCGACTGCTCGACAGTCAATCTAATATAGTAATATAGGTACTCAGTACCATACAGTCGTAATTCCTTCTTCCATGCTCAGTACTCACCCATGAAAACTTATGCCCTTCCCCTGCGCCTCTGATGTGGATACATTGTCCGAAGTATTTTTGCAGAAATGCACACAACACCGCATTGTCAAAACTCAAAGCTTATTCTGTTTTACTGTAGTCTCAAGTTCAACATACATCTAAGTTTGCAGGAAAAATTATTAGGCACAAGCGAATGTTATCGGTAAATAGGTAGTTCTTCTATTTCAATTTATTCCAAGGAATATACTACTCTCTACCGAGATCTTTAATCTAATGATGGACTTTGGGTTTTGGATAAATTTTTTTTTTTTTTTTAATTTATTTTACGGCCCTGGATACAAGTCCTTTAAGGCCTTTCTAAAAAAGTACAAAATTGCTTAAATCTAATATTATTCTAAAGTTGTTAGTAAAATACATTATAAAAATATCGAAATAACATTTCTACTCTTTAAGCTAAAATAAATTGAGATAATAACTAAAAATAATACAGTAGTATACTAAACAACTAAATCTTAGGTACTACATCTTACAATTTTTCTACAGTATTACAAATAAAATCAAAAATAGGCTTAAAAAATAAAGTATTATGTAACAAGTCTTTAATGTGGCGGGGTACACTCATGTTTAGTTTGTTTTCTATATTTATCCTGTCTATTTCACTCACTAATATTAATCTTTGTACACCAAAAGCTGGACAAACAAATATAATATGATTCACATCAGCCTCTTCATTTTCACAATAGTTGCATTTTTTACTCTTAAGAATTTTTAGTTTATGCAGATGTGCTGGCACCAGGCAGTGTCCAAATCTCAGTCTATTCATTATTGATGTAAATTTTCTAGATTCACACTTCGTTTTGAAATACCATGGTTGCACCGGCATTTCCTTTTGAATTTCCGCATACCATTTTCCTTTATTTTTATTAGTCTCGTCCCATACTTCACTCCATAATTTTTTCTGTCTTATTTTAAGTTTATTACATAAATCCGTAAACGGCACTTTGATGTTACTCGAACAATCTTCATAAAAATTTCTTCTTCTAGTAGCAGAATCAGCCACTTCATTTCCTGTTATGCCTCTGTGGGAGGGTACCCAAACAAATTCTACATTAATTCCCCTTTGTTTTAAATTTAGTAATAAATTTTTAATTTGAAAAATAACATAAACTAACTTATAATTACTAAAGTTAAAATTTTTAACAGCTAAAAGAAGACTTTTAGAGTGTTATTAAAACATAGTTATTAATTTTTAACATTAATTCTTCTTGGATATATTCCAATGCCTTTAATACGGCAACACATTCAGCAGTGAAAACACTACAGTCAGAGTTTAATTTAAAGGATCTACATATTTTTATCTGTGAGTCATAAAAAGCAGAACTTACAAAGTTCTCATTTTTAGACCCATCCGAATATATCCTATAACAATTTTTACAATTTTGTTCTATGAATATGAGGAAGTCTTCGTTTGTTTTAATATCAGTGATATGTATTCTATTTCCTAGGTTTATTACATCATAGTGGCAATCATACATAGGCAAAATGTCATTCACATTTATGTCGCTAGCAATACTATGCATATATGTCATAACAATTGACATGGTAGGTTCTTTACCGGAAAGAAGTGATTTTGCCTTAGTTTGCAAAGTTTCACTTGACGATTCTGTTACTTTTAATATATCCTGGGGTAATAACAATTTGGGCTCAGCTTTAGTATACTACCCGTGGAGTTGGACGTTCACATTTGTTTTTACAGAAAGACCTTGATGTGGTAAGCTTTGCACTTAGATATATTATGTCGGAAACTAAGTATTTTACGTCGGAAACTAATACTTTTCGAGAAATAATTTTTTGAAAATTCGCAATCTTCACCACTTTTCGCTATTTCTTACGACATTTGCCGTAGATTGTACCATAGACTAAAGACTCGTTGGCGTTTGAGTACCTAATCTGTGATTAAAATCCGTTCCATGGACGTTATTGGACGTTTTTTTCTAATCATTCGAATAAAACCATAGAAATAGGAAGACTATAGTCGTAATTCCCATGGAATTATCTTCCTATTTCTATGGTAATTCCTAATTCCATGAATAAAACACAGAGTTTCAAGGTTATAAAATTAAATAAAAAGGTATAAAGGTAGGTTATTAAATGTTTATTTAGGTACTTTTGATCACAAAACCGAATCGGCACGCCCCGACTCCACGCAGTCTTGTCTGCCCTGCCCCTAGAGTGTTTTTTGTAAGCGCGAAGCCAGAAGCTCGCGTAGGAGGTCCTGAATGAAGCGAGCCTACGAGGCCGAGTGGAGCGAAGGGGGGAGGTGGCGAGCGAAGCGAGCCGGCGACCTCCGCAGCGAAACGAAGGTCGAGTAGGCGAAGCTTCATTCAGGGGCGACGAAGCGAGTCTTCTGGCGTAGCCCATTCCATTTCAGAAATTAACCTTTTCCACTACCTAAAACAAAGAACCTAACCTCAAAATTAAAAAAAATTAATTTCTCGAAAACTATTAGGTTCCGACAAGTTTGGCTTGGAGGGGGGGGTAGACCCCCTCCCCCCCCTCCCCTCCCCTCCCCCCCCTCCCTCGCGGGTAGTATACTAAAGCCCAACCACAATTTGTTTACCAATTTAGAATTAGCAAATAGTTGTTTCAAACAAAACTTTTCACCCAAGTAAACACGTCTTACCGACAAAGGAGGGATACATGTTTCTACTTCCATTGAATTAATAGGTGTAGAGCGCATTGCTCCACTTATTATTCGTAAACCTATATTTTGTACAACATCCAATTTTTTTAACGTTGATGAATTCGATTGTTTATAGGCAACGTAACTATAATCGAAATGACTTCTCACCATACTATTATACAATAAAGTTAAAATTTTGGGATCTGAACCCCAAAAAACACCAGCTAAACATCTAAGAATATTGATGCTTTTCAATGCATTTTTACAAATATAATTAATGTGAGCATCGAATTTCAGTTTTGTATCAAAAATTACTCCCAAGAACTTCTTATTCCTTACAATTGGAATATCTAAATTATTATATTTAATGTTTTCAACTACTGGATCACCAAATATCATACATGAACTTTTAGAGGTATTAATATTTAATTTTAAAGTGTTTTTGTAATAATTTTGCAACTGGATCAATGCTGAATTAACAGTATTTAGTGCTACTTCTACATTTCTATTTACACTATACAATAACAAATCATCTGCAAACTGTAAAATTTTTATATCATTTGTTACATATTTCTCAATTTGAGAGGTATATAAATTATATAAAATTGGAGATAGTGATGCACCTTGCATAAGGCCTTTACTTGTTGGATTAGGTCCATGAATTATATTATTATACTTAACATAAAATTTTCTGTTATTTAAAAAATTTAAAAGCCATTTTAACATTTTTCCAGGAATGCCAATTTCATGAAGAGAATTTATGAGCTGGTTTAAATCAACATTATCATAAGCACCTTCTATATCTAAAAAAACACATACTGCATTGGATTTGGATGATTTACAGCTTGTTAAATCTGATACAAATGATGATAAACTTTCAGTTGCACATCTTCCTTTACGGAAGCCGTATTGGAATGTTGGTAATAAATTATTATTTTCTGTAAAATAATCTAATCTCAGTTTCAGCATCTGTTCAAATAATTTTCCTATACATGATGTTAATGATATTGGTCTGTATGAATTACAATCAGATGGAGATTTATCAGGCTTCAAAATTGGTAGTATACATTGAATCTTCCAACTCTCTGGAACACATTGATTGACCCATAGCCTATTAAAAATATCAAGTAAAGCTAATTGACCTAATTTGTGCAACTTTTTAATCATTATATATGGAATGTTATCAATACCAGGTGTAGAGTTTTTTCTTGATTGAAGTGCTATAGTAAATTCCGCAAAAGTGAAAGTCTTTAGTAGTAACGTAGACTTGTCTGAATCATTATTACACTCAAAAATAGAGGTATTGAGTGTTGTATTGTTGTTATCCTGTTTAAATTTAGAAATGAAATTTGGAATCCATTCATCATTTTTATGCTGTGGTTGGATTTTGATACGTTTAAACATTTTCATGTAATTCCATACTCGAGTAATAGGAGTATATCTATTGAATGACGAACATAACGTATACCAACTATTTTTCTTAGCATCCTTAATTATTAATTTTTTCAGTGCGTCCAATTTTTTATAATTAATGTAATTTTCCATCAACCCATCTCTCCTATATAACTGTAAAGCTTCTTTAGAATTTTTAACCGCTACTGCACATTTTTCATCCCACCAAGGAGCAGGAGCTTTAAAAAGTCTAGGTCCCTCAATTTTTACATAAGGAACGTAGTCTTTTCTAAGTATATTTAAAACTTCACAGAAATTATCATATGACTGCAGGGGATCTTTTTCATCAGATGTAAAAGATTTAAAGTACTCTTCTGATTTTGTATAGGTAATATTTGGTCCAATCTGCTTTATGAAATAGAAATTTCTCTACTTTGTCATTGACTGAATATTTAGATGGAACTACATTTATTTTTGTAAATGTTGGATAGTGGTAACTACCCAAAGGATCGTCACCTACTGACCATTCACATAGAGGTGCAAGTACAGGACTCACACCTGTGACATCAATAGCAGAGCTATTGGCATTTGGCCTTTGTACTGTAGTAGGTACACCTGTGTTTAACAGACATAAGTTGTGCTCATCAAAAATTTCAAACAATGTTTTTCCCCTTGAATTTGTACAATGACACCCAAATGCAATGTGATGTGCATTAAAATCGCCTGATACTATACAAGGTTTCGGTAGGTCAGCAATAATATTTTTAAGTTTATTAATTCTACAATAATTGTTATTTTTATTTTTAGGTGGACAATAAACACATAGAATCGACACTGTACCAACATTAGTTTCCAGAGCAATTGCTATGGACTGAACATCTTGATAAAATTTTGTTGGTAATATTTTATATTTAAATGAATTTTTTAATAAAATACCTACTCCACCATGTTCATTATTTGCATTTTTCCCTACAAAACTATATCCTGAAAATCGAATAGGGTTACTTGTATTTTTTTGCCAGGTCTCATTTAATAACAGAAGATCAATATTATATTGCTCTAAAAATGTTTTAACTAAGGGTTTCTTATTATTTATACTTTGAATATTATGTTGCACAATAGTTAGGTGAGAATCCATTATATTTTATTTAAATGTTGTAAAAATGCCTCTTTAATTTGATTTGTAGTCTTAATATTATTTGAGTTCCCTATTGTAACCAAAGTGCTAACTATAGCTTCTAGAACTTTGGAGTTATTTACAATATCAGTGTGTGAAATTTCCGGTTTTGTTTGTGTATTATGTTTAGTCTGTGTACTATGTTTAGTCTGTGTAGGCTGAGCCTTTTGGTATGTCTGAGGCTTTGAAAGTGGAGGGAAACTCACACTATTTATTTGTAATACTTTTGAGTAGGTTTCTTTGTTTCTCTCCATTCTCGCTGCCTTTACAGGGCAAGTTTTGGATATTGCGAGATGAGCGCCCCCACAATTACTGCACTTCAGCATATCCGAAGTGCAGTCCTTGTAATGATGCTCACCAGCGCAGCGTGAGCATATTTGCTGGTTTCTACAAATCTTTCCATAATGATTAAATTTCATACACTTAAAACATTGCATTAAGGGTGGAACATAAGTGAATACTTTATATCTCCAGTTGTCCAAATATATGTACTGTGGGAGAACAGTACCGCTGAAAATTACACTTATTGTTGAGAGAGGCACTAACTCCTCCCCTACTTTTTTCATGAATCTCCTTACTCCTATCACTTCACTCTCTGATGAGAGTTTATTAAATAGTTCATGGTTACTCGCTTCCTTGGGCATAAATCTGACAACCCCTACCCTCTCCACAGAGGACGCCGGAATAAAAGCTCGAAGCTTGTATACTGCAAGGCACTCATGGGATAAAAAGTCATTTGCTGCTGTTGCTTGTTTAAAAACGAGCATAATTTTGCTAGCATTTATGCGTCTACTTTCACTAACACCTTTGACCTGTTTGAAGTATTTTGTCACCATCAGAGGATTTTTATTTCCTAGTTTAACGTCTTTTTCCGTACTCTCTACAAACACCGGGAACTCCACATTGGTACTGTTGTCTCCATACGCCCGGCGATATCCAGGTTTCATGAATATTTTATATTTTTCACCATCACTTTCGGAGGATTTTTCCTTCTGCACTTTCCTCCTCTTTTTACCCGCCACCTGCTCAAAACCATCACCGTCACTATCCGACGGCATTTTGCTATGTTTACAATTATTTACAACAACTATATACACTTAAAAACTTTATTTTAATATTTCCAATGGAAAAAAGCGCGCTTCCCGATTCCCGCCAAAAAGAGAAGTCTTGGATAAATTACACAGTAACCAGCACAGAGTACATAATACATTATTTATTGGTAACCAGTATATATTTAAGTAGGTACTCTGTGGTACTCTGTGCAGTACACCATAGATAAGTATTCAGTAGGTACCTACACCGTAGACTGAGTAAGATATATAGACGCCGCCATATCTCCTTTTCACTCCCACATGAAAGAGATGCAATTCCTTCTTCTATGACCTACACCATGGACTTATTATACCTACCTACCTACACACACTAATTTCTTTTTCTTCTTTTGTTTAGTGGCTCCGCGCTAGTGCTTTGCACCGGAGACAAATTTCATCTCCGGTTTTTTAGAACAGGTTTTATAGAAAAACCGGAGAATCTCCGGAGAAATGTCATTTTTGTTTATTTTTATATTTAAGGTTGTAAAAATTTTCTTTGGCATTCATTTTAACATTAACGGACATTATAATATTTTATTTTATATTTAATCACGTAAAATTAATAGGTCTTTACCTATGAAATTGCTGTTTTGTATGGAATAAGTGAAAGTACCTACTTATTTTTTCAAACTTTTTTATTTCTGTTATCCGAAATAATCACCCATGCAATCGACGCATCTTTGCCAACGCATTGGCAGTTTATTGATGCCCTTCTTGTAAAAATCAGCTGGACGGGAGGCAACAAACTCTTCAAAGGCATTTTGTACTGCCTCTCGGGAATTGAATTTTTTACCCACTAAAAAGTTCTCTAAATTTTGGAAAAAGTAATAGTCGGTAGGTGCAAGGTCTGGTGAGTATGGCGGATGAGGGAGAGCTTCCAACCCCAGCTCTTGCAGCTTGGAGACTGTTTGTTGCGCAGTATGGGGTCGCGCGTTGTCGTGAAGGAGCAGTAGGGACGACCGATTGACCAAAGCTGGTTGCAGATGTGCAAGCTTCTCCATCATTCTCTCCAGTTCTTCACAGTACACATCTGCAGTAATGCTCATGCCGTTTTGTAAAAAGCTGTGGTGAATCACACCCGCACTAGATCACCAAACAGTGACCATCACCTTTTTAGGGGTCATTTTTGGTTTAGGGCATTGCTTTGGTACTGAACCAGGATCTAACCAACTTTCGATTGTCGAACAGAATCAATTTTTCGTCGCACGTAACAATTCGTTTCAAAATTCCTTCATTTCTTTGCCTGTTGAGCAGCGCAATGCAGGTCTCGACGCGTACGTTGCGCTGGCGATCGTTAAGGTCGTGGGGCACCCATCTATCAAGCTTTTTTACCTTGCCAATTTGTCGCGAATGGATCAATATTGTTTTGATGCTTACATCAAAAGCTGCTGCTAGCTCAGCTGTAGATTGAGTTTCGTCAGCTTCCACAATCGCCTTTAATTCATTATTGTTGACCAAAGTCTCCGGACGACCACGAGCTTCATTTTTCAAGTCAAAATTTCCAGAACGGAACCGGGAAACCAATAACGGGTTGTGCGTTCGTATGTACAGTTCTCTCCGTAAACGTTTTTGATGTACCGTGCCGTTTGTGTCGCGTTGGTGCCACGACGGAACTCATATTCCATAATTACACGAATTTTTAAAGTATCCATTGACGAAAAATGTTGAAATGTAATGAAAATACAACGCTAATCAAAAACAAAAGACTGAGTTTGTAAAAAGAATGTCATGGTTTTAAAACAAAATTAATTTGAATTTAGAATACAGAGCCATTACAAACTTTTTTTTATTTGAAATGACCAGTACTGAAGAAAGGCAATTTCATAGGTAAAGACCTAATATTTACATGGATTTTTAAGCGAAAACTGAAGCTGTGATTGTAGAAACTATATGAATGTTTATACACAAAAGATGACCAAAAATAAATAAGTATAACAAAAAATATTATTTAAAAAAAAAACTAGACTAACAAATATTTATCTTTATGTTGCTTTTATTGAATATGTAATAAATTATTTATTTTTGGTAAGTACCCCTCGAGGCTTCGTAAAAACCGGTTTTCACAATCTCCGATTTTGTACCGGTTTTCACAATCTCCGGTTTAGCACCGGTTGTTTGAGAACCGGAGCAAAGCACTACTCCGCGCGTCGCACAGAGTTATAAAGAGAAGCAGAGTCAAGATAACGTACAAAATAGCGTGGCAATTACAAACACACGAAAACATTACGCACACATACACAAAACTCAGGGCCGAACCTTGTTGCTGCATAAAACATTATATTGATATGTAGGGTTAGGTTGCGTGAAAAAAATTGACCTAAAGACACCTATCATTTGGAAGCTATAATTTGTAAGGATTTTAAAAATAATTATTATTGGTACTTTTATAATTTCCTCATCACAAGCGATCACAACTGCAATATAGTAACACTAGTAATGGTAATCATCACCACGTGCGGGACCCTAGTCAATGTGGTGAATATAGATGTGAGCTCCGCGCTGCGTGTGATATCGTCACCGTCGCGCGCGGAGTTATAACTCCTGTTACAACTCAAATCCTAAGGACTCCGTCAGTATCATGGCCAGTGGTTCTCGCGTCGTTCTCGCTCTGCGTCGACGCGCAGGTGATGGGGATATTATTTAGAAGAACAGTACCAACGGATATCGTGTAAATACCGCCAGATTTTAGCTCAAAGTTCCTATTGACAATAATTTCTTGGCAGTAAGCCAAATAAATGTTGTTAAACAATCGAATCGAATCGTTATTCCAAAAAGAGGTTAAATAAAAAATTACAACAGGTGTTTTAAACTCACATGTTTTTTATTCAAATAAACTTTACAATTAGTGCTTTAGAATCTGTATTGAGGTTTTCAATAAAAATTAATGAAATTCATCCACCTAATGGAAGATAAGGTAAATTGGTACCTACTTAGTATAAGACCTCAACTAACTTTTCTTTGAAAATGGTCGGTATTGCACCAGGAGATAGAATTGTACGGAATATATTACGTTCTTAGATTATCTGTAAAATGCTTGGAGCATATAGCACTCCATGAGTTGGTCTGCCAGTCTTTTCTATTAATATTTTTATGCATAGGTCTCTCAGGTATTCATCCTTTGGAAACCTGAAATTAAAAGTCGAAGTTATATACTTAAAATAAAAGAGTCGTCGAGTCCGGCCCTGTAATTTGTTAAAGTTCTCAAAATGTCAAAAAAGATTATTCAACAACTTAAAGCATGTATTTCTACAGAAAACCATAATATTATAGTTTTAATATATGCATGGCTACATATTTCGTCATAACAACTATAAAATATTAGATATCTTAGCCTTGATACGATGCGATACGAAAACATTCCAAAGCTACATGATAGCATGAATTTTACTTACCGATGGAACGTTACTTCTGGGGTTTTCCTGTACGAAGCGTTGTAACACAGGGGGACACAACACTTCACCATTTTATTTCAGTAAATATTGATATAAATCTCCAAATTTCACAAAAAACTTATGACACCCAAGACAACACAATGTAAACAAACGCCATAGGTCTCATAGATGTCTTATAATGACTGCCACGCATTGAATTTTTGTCAATGTATGCGTTGGTGTAGCACAGTGTTGCAGCAAATTAATACATACACATTTTTGCTTGCAGGGACACGGTCACACTAAGTCACACTGATTCGCATACACTTGTCTATGTGGGTGTGAAATTTATGTTGTGTCTGCTTCTATTTATATGTCTGTGGCGCGTCGAGCGATTGAGCCATAGTCAATTTTTTTATATCCATATTCCACACTTCCATATCCATCCACATACTAATATTATAAATACGAAAGTGTGTCTGTCTGTCTGTCTGTCTGTCTGTCTGCTACGCTTTCTCGGCCCATCTTTTCAACTGATTGAAACTACTGGCTGAAATTTGGTATAGAGGTAGGTTCTTCCCGGGGAAGAACATAGGCTACTTTTTATCCCGGAAAATTAAGGAGTTCCCACTTCCCGCGGAAATCAAAAATCATTAATCCACGGGGACGAAGTCGCGGGCAACATCTAGTATTTAATAAAAGTATCAATGTGTTCTGACGGCAGTCGTAATTCCTTCCCCCATGTGTTCTGACTTCTGTGTTCTGTAATCTGTGACACCGGCACTTGGCACTTGGCAGCCATTTTGGCATAGGAATTAGGAGCAGCCTTCAAATGCAAAGTGCAAACAGCAAATGATTTCCGCCATTGTAAAATGAGGCGTAGTGTTCTATAAAACACATTATTGAGGCATGAGGACATAAGATTTTGTGAATATATAAAGTGCTAAATAATAAAAAAATGGAGGATGAATACATGGACGCGCAGGACTCTGGAATGAACGATTCGGCGAATCGCGGAAACGCGGATGGAAACGATTCTATGAGTGATGTGTCCAAAGATTTCGGTGATCAGTCCGGCTATGATGATAATTACGACGATGATGATGGATTCCGGAGCGGCCGCGGTGGTCGCGGAAACTTCAGGTAACCAAATAATAACATAGGTACTCTACACTAACAAGTATATTATGCTTTCCATGAATTTGGTAAGGTATCATACTAATATACTATGCGTGTGTGTTTGTTTGTTCCTCAATCACGTCGCAATTAAGCTGTGGATCGACGTGATTCTTTGCATCCCGTCGAAGAGTGGCAGGCTATTTTATTCCCCGAAAATTAAGGAGTCTTTAAAATTATAAAGTAGCGCTTGGCTGCAATCAGACCTGCTTGCTAGTGGTGCTGCAGCTCAAGGTGCAGCCTATGTTCCCATGGGAATTTAAAATACTTATTTCATGCGGATGAAGTTGCGGGTATCAGCTACTGAACAATATTTTTAACAGATTTCCATAACTTCTGATGAATTAATTATTAGCATAGAACCTCGAATAATGGACAAAATAATCACTTAACCCAATCAGCATTGGGCGGTGTGGCATTGTTCTTTTCATTGTGCACACATACTATCAATTTATTTTATGTTGTTGAACATATTGATTTTTTTACACTTTGTGGCAAATTCTGTATAACACTATCTCTAAACTAAGTAAAATGACATCTTTAAATCTAGTTCTGTCCTTTTCCGTAGGGATTATTATGAAAGGGTTAGCAATATTTTTAATGCTGCCACTTTGGTTTAGTTTTCTCTCAAAAGATTGTGCAGTACAGGATCAGCCCGAGCCCTTTAAAATTACTTGTTACAAGCCTTGTTGATTTAGATTCAGGTTAACTTTTATGAATACTTATCTAGAAGTAAGGTGTTTTATTACAGCATTTTCACTGAAAACATATTACTTATTGTTATTGGTTTGTTTATAGATAGCTTTGATGAACATGCCTTAGGGGTCATCCTTAAAGTACGTCACACGTTAAGGGGGGGGGGGGGGGGGGGGGTACTAAGTTTTGTGACGTCACATTTCAAAATCACGTCATCTAATTGTTAAAATGCCAAATTTTAACTATTAACGAAAAACTTAAAAATATTTCCAAGTTTTAGTATTATTTTATTAGAAATAAAACTAATTTCTGAAGTGCTGTTTTAATTTAACTGTGACAACGACGGGGGAGGGGTCAAAAAATCACGAAAGTAGTGTGACATACTTTATGGATGACCCCTTACTTGCATTATTATTGCATTATAATTATATTATACTAGCTGATGCCAGCGACTTCGTCCGCGTGGACTGAGGTTTTTCGTTTCCCGCGGGGAAACCTATGTGCTATTCCAGACTATAATCTATCTCTGTGCCAAATTTCATCCAGATCCGTTCATCCGTTGGAGCGTGATTGAGTAACAAACATACATCCATACATCCATCCATCCAAACTTTCGCATTTATAATATTTATATTTAATGAGATACTAGACGCCTGCATTGATTAAGTTTCATTTATTCCTGCTGGAAATCTTGATGCAATAAAGGATGCAACCTATCTCTGTACCAAATTTCATCAAAATGGCATGGAAAGATGGGCCGTGCAAGTGTAGCAGACAGACAGGCGCACTGAAGCCAATTCTGATGTACACCATCTATAAAGTAAACTAAAATTACAGCTCTATTTTATTGCTATCCCTTTCAGAATACTGCCAGCGGAAAGGGGCAGCATTAGATTTAAAGTTGTCATTTTAGTTTAGAGATTGTGTTAAACAGAATTGCCCACATTTTCGCCTTTAAATTATTAAGTATGGATAAAATAATGTTATAAGTCCTAACCAAGTACCAACTATACCGTAAATCTCTAAGAGTTGGTCACATTTTTTTTTCTTATGACCATAAAGCACCATTTATTTTTCATCATACCTATTCGAAAAACGAATATTGGCTTCAGAGGATAGCGGGAGCAAAATGTAATTTTTAGGCCCATAGGACTTTTCATTTCTCTGTTCTGATTGGTCCGCGTTCGTGCTTTAGTGATAGGAGTATCTTCTGGTTGGTCCGCGTTCATGCTTCTGATTGGTGCTTAAACGTATAGGTAATGTCCATACATAGTAGGTTGATACTCCTAGCTTTTTCTCATACGTAATGATGAAAAATAGTGTGTGTCACTCGGGGCCAAATTTTTTGTTCTCGGGCGGCGTATATTGAATTCCTCGCTACGCTCAGGATTCTACTTTAGAATCCTTCGCTCTGAATTCAAAATAGCGCCCTCGGGGAACAAAAGTTTTCTTTGGCCCCATATAACACAAATAACTATTTTAATCTATAACAACTTCTGACTGACTTAACTTGCAATTTCTACGTCTTATTTAAAATCTGTCTTTCTGTCTGTTGTTAGTTAATTCTAATAGTGCTGGCTGTGTGTGTATAGTGTTTTCTAATAAGTTTTCAAAAACTGCTTCAATTTAGTTGATGTAACAATTATTTCTATCTGCCCTTGCACTTAAGGAAAGTAAAGATTTATTTGGTAACTATCACTTCCTATAATGATGAAGGAAAACATGAGACCTGAGAGTCAGTGTTCTAATAGCCAAAGCCTCCTAGACAACCTGGGCGGTCTTCTAGGCTTCTGGAGCGAGCTCGGATGGTTGGAGTGAAAACACCAGCGGGGAGGGCGACACACGCACAACAGACCTCCAGCTGGAGGTTTAAGTGCGGAAACCTGCCCAGCAGAAAGAAAGAAAGAAAGAAAGCCAAAGCCTCCGACCAGACAAAGTATTATGTATGCAAGTGATATTCAATATTCATTCACAACTAGTTTCACCAATATTAATAATTGTGGAAAATATGCTTTTTTACGGCGAAGTACATTATGTATTAGTATTAGTTGTATATTGATAATAAATGTTACATTTATGTAATAAAATGTCATAATACCTAATTCATTCAATCATTTATTCAATATAGGTACACTGTGGGCATAGATTTATAATGGTCTAGATACCGCCCTTCCTAAAAACAATAGCTGCAAAAATGAGGCAACTAATTAACAAAGTGTGTAGGTATTCCTATTTGAAAAGATACGTGTGTGCGTGAGCGTAAAACTAAGCGTCAAACTTGTCAGCTTCAAACGTCTGTTGCTAGGTGTGTGCTACGGAGACTAACACATAGACAAATCATGTGACCAATCTGGCTACAAGTCAATGGCCGCATTTTGCGTATCTAGTAGAGCTCGGCGAGACCAGTTTAAATCTATGACTGTGGGTACACTTATTGACGTTAAAAATTACTTATAAAACATGATGGTGATAATCAGTTACGGTATCCTAAAACTAAAGCTACGAGGGTGCTAAACGCGCCCTGAGAAGAGAAGAGCCCACAACAAACTCAGCCGGGCCAATTAAAACAAATAATAGCCTGGATACAAATTTTCTAACTATACTACAGCTGAACTTGATGTGGACTGTTTACTAACAAACGTTGCTTAGCAATCAATAAAAGGCAGATGTTAATAACATAATGGTTTTTTTACATTTATACACAGCACCTACAAGCTATTTAAATACTTGACACAAATAAGTCAGAGGGTTAGATATATTTATATACTAGCTGATGCCCGCGACTTCGTCCGCGTGGTTGAGGTTTTTTGATTCCCGCGGGAACTTCTTAATTTTCCAGGATAAAAAGTAGCCTATGTGCTATTCCAGACTATAATCTATCTCTGTGCCAAATTTCATCCAGATCCGTTCATCCGTTGGAGCGTGATTGAGTAACAAACATACATCCATACATACATACATCCATCCATCCAAACTTTCGCATTTATAATATTTATATGGATATTTTATTTATTTATTTAGTAACTTGTCTGCAGTAGGGGACGCGGCCGGGGACCTCCGCCCGGTTGGATGAACGGACCGCCTCCCATGCGCTTCCGAGGCCGGGGCTACGGGCCTGGGGGCCCGCCGATGCGGGGCCGCGGCTTCTTCCGCGGGCGAGGGGGCCCCCGATTCGGGCCCAACAACGGCCCCAACTACGACAACAACTGGGGGCCGATGGGCCCCCCGCCGCCGGGCATGATGGGCGGACCCCCGCCGTTCGGGCCCCCGCCCGGCATGATGCCGCCTGGGGGCCCGATGGGCCCTCCGCCTAATATGATGGGGCAGCCACCTCCTTTCGGCCCTCCGGGCATGCCTCCACCGAACATGGTGAGTGTATGTATAGTTAAATTTTTCGAAAGGACGTGGGAACCCATTACCTACTTATTACCATTACGCATTATTATCCCAAGAAAACTCCTACAATTATGTGATTAATGGAAAGGTGTCACGATCCTCAGTAATGAGGAATACGACGCAGAGCGAGAGTTTAATTTTAGGCTATAGAAATGTTTTTTGGTTCATTTGGTCATTAATAATTCAGGTTCATACAAGAAAACTTATGTCTACCCGTAATCTCTATTTGTCCGACCAAAGTGGTACATACGGTAACATGGTAGTAGAGATAAAAGTAATATTTCTTATCTGTGGTATTTGTCTCTCTCTCTCTCTCTCTACGAACCCTTACATGCAGACTATTTTTTTCTTGTAATATACCGCATTTTGGGCATGTTAGGGTAAACGAGAAATTAGCCGGCAACGACAACATCTCTTTCTCGTCGCGAGATATCTCGTTGTGCGCATGCTTAGCATGATCTATCTCTGTAGTAAACATCAAAATCGGTTGAATAGATGAAAATTAAAAAAAATGTCGCAGAGACACACTTTTGTATTTATTATACACTAGATGATTCCCGCGACTTCGTCCGCGTGGATTAAGATTTTTTGATTCCCACGGGAACTCTTTAATTTTCCGGGATAAAAAGTGGCCTATGTCCTTAAGGCCTCGGGATACAATCTACCCCTGTACCAAAATTCAACAAAATCGGTTGAAAAGATGAGCCTGGAAAGCGTAGCAGACAGACAGACACACTTTCGCATTTATAATATCAGTATGGAAGTATGGATTACTTAAGTAATTGGGATTGTTGCAATATGAGAAGATATACTCAAACTTTATTTTTTTGCTTTTTTTTAAGTAAAAGTAAAAAGTAGCCTATTCCCTGTACCAAATTTCATCAAAACCGGTTGAACGGGTGGGCCGTGAAAGCGTAGCAGACAGACAGACACACCTTCGCATCCATAAATATTATAAATGCGAAAGTGTGTCTGTCTGTCCGTCTGTCTGTCACAAGGGCCTGGGTTCTATTCCCAGTCGGTCATAAAAATTGTTCGGTATTGGGATTTTCAGTAAAAAAATTCTCAGTGCCAGCCCGGAGTTGGAAGTTGGCGGTGTTTCACCCCCGTGCCTCGGAGAGCACGTTAAGCCGTCGGTCCCAGTTATTATTACTAACATGATCTCTCTCTCTCTCTGCGTCGTATTCCTCATTACTGAGGGTCACTCCTTTCCATTAATAATGGTAAGAGTTTTCTTGGGATAATAATGCGGTGGGTTCCCTCTATTATGTATATTAAGTATTAGGTAAACTCTTAGGTTTTTAACGATTATTATCAGATGTTGGTGATAATAACCGGGGCCGACTTAACGTGCTCTCCGAGGCACGGAGGAAACGAAAAGGCCAAATTCGAACCACCAAATTCGGTCACCCATCCTGTTACCGACTTGGGTCAACGTTGCTTATCATTTGCAATCGATATGCGTTGTATTGGATAGAAGCAGGCGTTGCTTTGCGGAAGTCTATGATAATGAAGGAACTAGAAATTTAATTCGCTACAATCCGCAACAATGGTAGGGGAGGCGATGATGCTAAATGTGGATTTACTCGAGCGTCGTGGGGACTTAATGGAATTTGAAGATTAGATGGTAGAAAGAAAAAAAGGTTATATGAAGTATATCCTTTCACCGGTGGGGGTAGCATCTACAGGTTATTTTTTTTTCAAATCATCAGATTAAGAAAATTCCTCGAGATAATCGTCAGATTAAGGGTCAGAGCGTTTGGGACATGAAGCTGAACCGTCTGTATGATAATCATACGCGCTCGAGTATTTCAAAATGGCTATTTTCTTTGCATTTTCAAAAAATCGCAGTGACCGTGCGTTACGCCAGACTCGTCAGTCTTTTGAATAGGAGCGGCCTTTGGATCCACTTAACATCTCCCCTGAATATCTGACGCGCTCGATTTTTTTTTTTTTTACCAATATTTTTACCATCGTACAGCCAACCCCACCATGCAAACCGGCAGACAAACCTACCATTCGATAACAGAGACTCGTGGGGCGTATACGCTAATATATGACGCGCTGGAGTAAATCCGAAAAATCCCCTCTTGGGCTCCCCTACTACAATAGGCAAATATATGTGGTACAGTGTATCTTGCACTTGCAGCTTGCGATATTCACCACAACACAAAAATCTTCCAAATTATTCTCAACGTACGTTTCACTCCGACACCGGAGCATCTTCAGGAGATGTTGACTCGACATTGCACGATTGTAAAGTTTACTTTATAGCGAACTAGCTGATGCCCGCGACTTCGTCCGCGTGGAATAAGTTTTTTTTGATTCCCACGGGAACTCCTCAATTTTCCGGGATCAAAAGTAGCCTATGTCACTCTCCAGGTCCTCAACTATACTCTTGCAAAAAATCACGATAATCCGTTGCTCCGTTGGAGCGTGATTGAAGGACGAACCAACAAACCAACAAACAACACACTTTCGCATTTATAATATTAGTATGACTAGCTGATGCCCGCGACTTCGTTCGCGTGGAATAAGTTTTATTTTAATTTCCACGGGAACTCCTCAATTTTCCGGGATAAAAAGTAGCCTATTTCACTCTCCAGGTCCTCAGCTATAACCATGCAAAAAATAACGTTTATCCGTTGCTCCGTTGGAGCGTGATTGAAGGACAAACCAACAAACCAATAAACCAACAAACTAACAAACAAACACACTTTCGCATTTATAATATTAGTATAATTAAATTTCTAGTTCCTTCATGATATGCGTTGTCACAGCTAGGCCAATTGTCCCTCCACTAACATGATAATAGTCGTTAAGGCTGAGTTTCTTGCCGGCTCTTCTCAGTAGAATCTGCTTTCTGAACCGGTGGTAGAGTCAAAACATGACGTAACATAGGAGACGCCTGTATGTCCTACATGTCTATACTAATATTATAAAGAGGAAAGATTTGTTTGTTTGTTTGTTTGTTTGTAATGGATAAACTCAAAAACTACTCAACCGATTTTAAAAATTCTTTCACCTATAGAAAGCTACATTATCAGCGAGTAACATAGGCTATATTTTATTTTCAAAATATTAGAGATCCTTACGAAAATTGCAATTATGTGAACCAAGTCGGAAAAAATCCTCTCTTCTGAGAGCTTACGTGGCGTGCGCTGCGTAAATAGTTAAAGTTACACGAAAACAATGTATAGTGGAATTGTTCCTCTCAAAAAGTTCTAAAAAAAAGTCCGTGATTAGCATACATCTATCTTTCAAGGTTGACTCACAATAACCATTTTTATAGCTATATTGGGTATAGACTATTAGGACTATTAGTGCTACCCGTGCGAAGCCGGGGAAATTAAAAAGCCCGCCAACCCCCTTGTGGTGGGTGTAAGCTCTAATTCCCTCTCTCCTATGGGAGTGGAGGCCCGTGCCCAGCAGTGGGACGCTAATGGAGTTTCTCCCAACAGCCAGCGCCAGAGGTGTGGGTGGAGACCAAGTCAGAGGATGGGCAATCGTACTACTACCACTCCCGGACCCGGGAGACCACGTGGACCCGGCCGCAGGAGAGCCCCAGCTGCAAGGTCATCACCCAGGCCGAGATGGAGAGCATGGCCGCCGCGAGTGAGTCCCCCTGCTGGCAGTATTGCCTCTCTTTTTTTTTTTTTTTTTTTTTATCCACTACAAGTTATACGACTGCGACTGCGATCTCACCTGATGGTAAGTGATGATGCAGTCTAAGATGGGAGCGGGCTACCCTGTTAGGGGCATGGCAGTTATATTAAACCCATACCCCCTAATCGGTTTCTACACGGCATCGTACCGGAACGCTAAATCGCTTGGCTGCACGTCTTTGCCGGTAGGGTGGTAACTAGCCACGGCCGAAGCCTCCCACCAGGCCAGACCAGGGAAAATTCAGAAATTATAAATTCCCAAATTGACCCTGCCGGGGATCGAACCTGGGACCTCAGCACGTTAAGACAATAGCGCCACACACTGCGCCACGGAGGTCGATAATTATGATGATAATAACTATAGGTTACTAGCTGATGCCCGCGACTCCGTCCGCGTGGATTGAGATTTTTTTGATTCCCGCGGGAACTCTTTAATTTTCCGGGATAAAAAGTGAGGTGTTTGGTTCCCGTAAAACACTTTAATTTTCGCGGATAAAATGTAGCCTATGTGTTATTCCAGACTATAATCTATCTCTGTGCCAAATTTCATGCTAATCCGTTCAGCCGTTCTGGCGTGATTGAGTAATAAACATCCATCCAAACTGACGCATTTATAATATTTGTATAGAAGTATAGATATGTATGTTAGGTTTACAATAAAAGTGTAATCATTCATTGTTTCCTTAGGTCAAATGCCGCCCGGTATGGGAGGCGGGCAATCAATGCCCATGGGCGGTCCAATGGGCGGGCCGATGGGCGGCCCACCCATGGGCATGATGCCCAACGGAATGATGGGCATGATGCCGCCGGGCGTGGGGCCGCCGGGCGTGGGGCCGGCGGGCCCGGCGCAGGCCAGCGTGCCGCCCTTCATGACGCAGCCGCCGCCCTGGGTCAAAGGTAAAATAAATAAATAATCTATCTATCTATCTATACTTATAATAAAACTGTAACAGGTCCAATTCTGTACATTGAAGATATTTTGAAAATTATTTTTGGAGGGCACTCATTATTCGATACTGAAGCCAAATCTGTAATTTTTTTCATTTTTGTCTGTCTGTCTGTCTGTATCTTGGCCCGCATCACGCCGAAACTACTGAATGAATTCAAACGAAACTTGGCACGATTTAAGCCCATACTACGAGGTAGGACATAGGATACTCTTTACCCCGAAATTCTACCCCCGAAGGGGTGAAATAGGGGTTGAGAGTTTGTATGAAAATCCTTAATTTCTCAAGTTATAGCCATGAAACTTGATATATGAGCTGCGGGTTGAAAATGAAAACATATGTGTTTCACAGTTTTTCAAAATTCCACCCCCGAAGGGGTGAAATAGGGGTTGAGAGTTTGTATGAAAGTCCTTAATTTCCCAAGTTATAGCCATGAAACTTGATATAAATAAATAAAATAAATAAATAAATGTTTATTTAGCTTTACACGGACTAAAGATACAAAAATGAAAAATTATAACTACAAGATAATTACTAACTAAGCTTACTTACTAAAATACAAGATGTATTTAACTAGGTACAAATATAAATTACCCCGTGTGTCAGCTAAAAAGGCTGCTGCCTCAGCATGTTGCTGCAGTGTGTGATAACTGCAGCGCTGATTTTCAGGCAGAGCCTTAAACCCCCGGAAAGCCCGGAAACCCGGAAGCGACTGGCGCACACTTTACTTAGATAAGTACGATATTTTTCCAAGATAGGCACCAAAAAAAATTGGACAAAAATTAGGTTAGGTAATATATATATATATGAGCTGCGGGTTGAAAATGAAAACATATGTGTTTCACAGTTTTTCAAAATTCCACCCCCGAAGGTGTGAAATAGGGGTTGAGAGTTTGTATGAAAATCCTTAATTTCTCAAGTTATAGCCACGAAACAGCATTTGGGCTTTCGTTAAAATATGATGAAGTACGTGTTTCACCATTATAGGGGGATTATACCGTGGGATTATAGTAATATAGGTTACTTTTTATCCTGGAAAATTAACGAAAAACTTATTCCACGCGGACGAAGTCGCGGGCATCAGCTATAAAGAATATACATAAATACATACATAGGCTACTTTTTATCCCGGAAAATTAATGAGTTCCCGCGGGAACAGGTATGTGGCACAGATTAAAAAGTTAGGTATTAACATAAAAATTTAAAAAATTAGAACTAAACTATAGTTCTAATTTTTTTAATTTTTATGTTTTTCAAATTTTTGTCTGTTCTGTGTCTTGTGTTTTCCCAAATAAAGATTTTATTTATTATAGCTATTGCCCGCGACTTCGTCCGCGTGGACTAAGTTTTTTTTTTATTCCCGCGGGAACTCCTTAATTTTCCGGGATAAAAAGTAGCCTATGTCACTCTCCAGGTCCTCAATTATACCCATGCAAAAAATACGTCGATCCGTTGCTCCGTTACGACGTGATTGAAGGACGAACCAACAAACAAACACACTTTCGCATTTATGATATGAAGTATGATATTAGTATGATCTTGTTTCCAGAGCAAATGCAGCAAGCGAAGATGCTGGAGCAGCAGGACAGCCCTCAAGACGACGAGTCTCCGCCCGGGGTGCCGTCTCCGACGTCCCAGCCCTCGTCCCAGGCCTCCATGCAGGCCTCCACGCAGTCCTTCGTGCAGGCCCAGGGCATGCAGCCCAATATGCAGGGCATGGGCCAGGGTATGCAGCCGCCGGCCATGACGCAGCCACCAGGTAATTTATTTTTTCCTATTATCGAGTACCAATGAATGGTGCTCAGTATAATTAAGATCAAGCCAGACTGTCTGGCTGATAATATTTGCCTGGTGGGAGGCTTCGGCCGTGGCTAGTTACCACCCTACCGGCAAAGACGTGCCGCCAAGCGATTTAGCGTTCCGGTACGATGCCGTGTGGAAACCGAATAGGGGTATGGGTTTAATATAACTGCCATGCCCCTAACAGGTTAGCCCACTACCATTTTAGACTGCATCATTACTTACCATCAGGTGAGATCGCAGTCAAGGGCTAGCTTGTAGTGGAAAAAAGCAATTTAACTTTAACCTAAGCTAATAAATTACCTTATATCCTAATAAATTGTCCAGTGACGTATCTATATCTCGGTTATTATCACTGACATGATAATAGTCGTTAAAGCCCGCCAACCCACATTGCAGCGTTGTGGGTTTAAGCTTTAATTCCCTCTCCTACGAGAGTGGAGGCCTGTGCCCAGCAGTGGGACGTTAATGGGCGGTAGTGGTATATGATTTATTTCAATATTAAATATCATTCTTTCATACAAATATTATAAATGACCTGGAGAGTGACATAGGCTACTTTTTATCCCGGAAAATTAAGGAGTTCCCGCGGGAATCAAAAAACTTATTCCACGCAGACGAAGTCGCGGGCATCAGCTAGTAATTAATAAATGTTCTGTTTTTAGTGTCCATGGCTGGTCCGGGCCCTGGAGGCCTCGGTGGTCCGCCGGGAATGGGGGGACCGATGGGCCCTGGGCCGGTGCCCGGACTCGGCGGCCCCGGGCCTGATCTAGGAGGCCCGCGCCCCGGCATGGGGGCCCCGGGGCTCGGTCTCGGGCCCCCGGGCATGGGGGGCCCAGGCATGGGGGGCCCGGGCATGGGGATGGGGAATCCGGGTAACGGCCCCGGAGGAGGTGGCGCCTGGGGCCAGTGGGGATGGGCCCCACCGGGTTTGGCAGCCGCTGTACCTGACGCAGGTTAGTGTAAATGTATACTTCTTTTTACACAACGGCCTCGTTGGTCTAGTGGTTAGCATGTTCGACTGCGGCCGACGAGGGCCCGGGTTCGAGTCCCGGGTCGGGCCATAACGAGTGCTGGGGTTTTCTGTCAAGAAATTCTCAGCACTATCCCGGAGTTAGGAAGTTGGAGGTGTTTCACCCACGTGCCTCGGAGCGCACGTTAAGCCGTTAGTCCTGCGCCTGACCTCTCACCGGTCATGTCGGATTTTCCGTCTTATCGGGTTATAAGAGTTACGGAACAGAGGGTGCACCTGTGTATACACACTTGTGCACTATAATATAGTGTACAAGTGTGTATACACAGCTGATGCCCGCGACTTTGTCCGCGTGGTTTAAGTTTTTTTTTGATTCCCTCGGGAACTCCATAATTTTCCGGGATAAAAAGTAGCAACAAACCAACAAACAAACACACTTTCGCATTTATAATATTAGTACGATGTTGCGCAGGCGCCGCCAACCAGCTGCCGCCGGCGCAGCTGGGTGCTCCGCTGGCCGCCAGCGAAGCGCCCGCCGCCGACCAGCCCTCCGCGACGCCGCAGCAACAGCAGCAACAACAGCAACAGCAACAGCAGCAGGCAAAGACGGAAGAGACCGTGAGTGATGCACTACAATGTCGACTAGCTTAGAGTCTTAAGGGACCGGCGACCGCCGCTCGCAACTTCTACTCGAACCGCAAATATAAATTTGCCGGTATATTACTATCCCTATAATTTGGCTGAAGACACATGATCGCGTGCAAGCGCGATAGCAATATGAGCGTACAGAATTTGTTATACATTTAGTCTTGTTCCGTGAATACCAAAAATTATGAATGTAATATTGTTGTGTTTTTAACTTCGTGTTTTTATTCTGTAACTTGACGATATAGGCTATGTTCCTGATCAATTAGTACGTGAGATATCGTTGGTTTTAATATGAAATAAATGAGGAGAAAACATGTCGTTTATGTTGTAAAAACATGCAAAACGCAATGTGCTTACATTTAATTTTAGGAAAGTATTTTGAAAAAATAATTATCCAGGAACCTAGATAAATACAAGTTCACTCTTAATAATCGCATAATATGGAGGAAATATGCTCGAATTACAAATTATTTTGGTATTATTTGTATGAGGAATTCACCCCCCGCTGGCGCCTTAAAGTCATAAATATTTATTCATTTAGGTAGTTACACTACACTTATTGACGTCCAGTTACATAAAAATATGATGGTGATAATCTGTTACGGTATCTTAAAACTAAAGCTACGAGGGTTCCAAACGCGCCCTAGTCTGAGAAGAGCCCACAACAAACTTAGCTGGTTTTTTTTTTTTTTCATTATCACCATCTCACAAATCATCTTAACTAAGGAACTATCAGAGCCATTAGAGCAAATTATTGCCAAGCTTCCTTGTCATTTTGGCTTAGTTTGTTTACAGTCCCACAAACTTACCCGACCCGGTGGCCAAAATTAGAACTAATTTTTTGACGACCTCCATAGTGCAGTGTTGAACGCTGTTGTCTTAACGTGCGGAGGTCCCGGGTTCGATCCCCGGCAGGGTCAATTTGGGAATTTATAATTTCTAGTGTTTTATAGTAGTAGTTTTATAGTTTACTAGCTGATGCCCGCGACTTCGTCCGCGTGGATTGAAGTTTTCTGGTTCCCGCGGGAACTCCTTAGTTTTCCGGGATAAAAAGTAGCCTATGTGTTATTCCAGACTATAATCTATCTCTGTGCCAAATTTCATCCAGATCCGTTCAGCCGTTCGGGCGTGATTGAGTAACAAACATCCATACCTACATCCATCCAAACTTTCGTATTTATAATATTTATTATTTGATAGTGTTTATAAACGAGCGGTGTTATGTCCCGGAACAGAAAATCCCCCCGGAGCTGTCGGCGAAGGCGGCCGAGTGGACGACGCACCGCGCGCCCGACGGCCGCCCCTACTACCACCACGCGGCGAGCCGGCAGAGCGTGTGGGAGAAGCCCAAGCCGCTCAGGGACCTGGAAGGTAAATACATGGAAGGAACGCTGTTACAATCCATACTAATCCATATCCACACTTCCATACTAATCTAATACCTTTATACGAGCAATTCTTGTAGATATATATATATATCTGAACCTATAATCTTCATGAAATGTAGTATACAGGGGTTTCGGGGGCGATATATCGATCTAGCTAGAATTAATTTTTGGAAAATGTCGTTTTATCCGTGTTTTCAGGCAATCGGTCGGTCTCGAAACCAGAAGACCCTGGTTCGAGTCCATGTCTCCAGTCCGATTTTTTTCCCCTTTTTTTCAAGTTCCTTCTTTTGTGAGAAAAACTATTATTGGGAGCCCTTTATCAACGCTTATAGTAGAGGAATTTTAAAAAAATGAGTTTTTTGAGGCGGAGCGAGGGTGTCGCGAGGCTGTGGTGACGTTACGCGTTGTCCGCAGGTGCGTGGTGTGGACGGGCGACGGGCGCGTGTTCTACAACCCAACGGTCATTTGTATTATGTCAAGCGTATTTTATGTCACCCGAGCAACCCATGTTTCGGCAAATTTATTATAAAAGAGTACGAGTAAGGTTTTTTAAGGAGACACGAGCAGCTATCGCGATTTGTAGTCGTATTAATTCGTATCTAACTAATTGCACACCGTGATTTTTTATTTTAATATCTAGCTCATATTTTTTTAGCATTATGTCGGTAAGATCGAAAAATATTATTCATATTTCATCAGTATATTATGTAATTATTCGTATTTAAATATAATTTCCAAAAAACACGATTTACCAAAAAAAAACCGAGCTAAGCTCAGTCATCGAGGTACTATTATTAATGCGAAAGTGTGTCTGTCTGTTCTGCTACGCTTTCACGGCCCATCTGTTCAACCGATTTTGATGAAATCTGCATTTATCCCGGAAAATTAAAGAGTTCCCGCGGGAATCCAAATATCTTAATGCACGCAGACGAAGTCGCGGGCATCATCTAGTTACAACATAAAGAAATAAAAACAGTTTATTCTCCAGTGGTGTCACAGACAAAACTAGGTACAAAAGGAACACTATTGTCTGTGACACCACCCAGAAAGGGTGTACGGCTCAGCGTTTTGCCCTGCGTTATATGCCCATAAGCTAATTTTCAGCTGTGACCCCGGCTGACGTCACATCGACGTCTTTGAAGGTAGGGTGGTAACTAGCCTCAGCCGAAGGCTTCCACCAGACAAATGTTGCAGACCATTTACTGTGTATATGTATTGTTTTACCCCTCGTTAAACAATCCTCTATTATCAATGCCAGTGATGGGTCCGAGGATAGATCGAATAAGTGATTGTAGACTTCATTGTTACAGACCTGCAGGCGAAAATCGCCGCCGAGAAGGGCGAAGCGCCCGTCAGGAGAGACAGAATGGAGATTGACACCAGCAAAATTGAAGGTAACACTCACTTAAATATTATGTCTTCTATCTGATCGGTCTGACATTCTTTATATAGGGCAGATAATATAGTTTTATATTATAAACGTACCCAAAGTCAAATTTTATCTTTTGTTTTTCATTCTTTTGCTTTCCTCCTTTTCAAATCAAAACAAAACAAAAAAAGTGTGACCTCAATTTACATACACGGGCCCATACAAATTATGTGGACCTATTTTACTAACGCCATTTAGTCTGAAAAGCGCGACAGCGCTATGGCGGGGACAAGGACAGGCATATATAAGTGAGGGGCATGCCCTACAAGTCGGACGCCCAACTTTCTTATGAAAGGGCCCATCTAGTACCTACATATAAATATCGATTCTTTAATATTATATATAAAACACCCAATTATGTACAAAATGTTGACCATGAGTCCGTTCTCTCATCCAGTTATAGACGTGGAGGCGCACGCGGAAGCGGCGGCGGCGGCGGAGGCGGAGCGGGAGCGGGAGCGGGAGCGGCTCGAGCGCGAGCAGGCCGAGCGGGAGCGGCTCGAGAAGGAGAAGGCGGAGAAGGAGAAAGCGGAGAAGGAGAAGGCGGAGAAGGAGAAGGCCAAGACGGATAAAAGCAGGCCCGTATCCAGCACGCCCATATCTGGGACCCCTTGGTGAGTGGTTGACATCCCTCCCCTCCCCTCTATTTTACGATGAGTACCCTATGAGTACGGAACCCTAATTATCGGCTTTCGGTTTTTTTCCTATACTTGTGCTGTGAGAACTTGCTTTTTGCCAAATTACATGATTCTAGGACAACTGGAAGAACTGGTCCCTAATAGATTTTTGAAGTGAAAACTTCTTTAGCCGCGTTGAGCACTTAGTAGTTTGAGTAGGAGGTAAACTTGTGGATTCGCCGCGTCATCGACATGCATGTCGCCGACATGCTCGCGTTGTTACGTAGACAAAAGTCTTAAATATAAATATACTACATTCGAAATTAAACTGTAATGCCTTAGTGTTAAAGTTTATTTAGGTTTAGGACCTTCGTCCTTTGCAGGAATGAGCCCGCAAATGACTTTAAGGTTTTTTAAGGAAGCATAAGGAAAAGCTATCGCAATCTAGCCTTTTTACTCTTTATAGTAGAGGAATTTAAAAAAAAATAGTTTTTTGAGGCGGAGCGAGGGAGTCGCGAGGCTGTGCTCGCGGCTCTGAGGCTCGCGACGTTATGCGTTGTCCGCAGGTGCGTGGTGTGGACGGGCGACGGGCGCGTGTTCTACAACCCAACGGTCATTTATATGTCAAGCGTATTTTATGTCACCAGAGCAATCCATGTTTCGGCAAATTTATTATAAAAGAGTACCGAGTCCGTTCCTCGCAGGAATGAACCCACGAATGACCTTAAGGTTTTTAAGGAGACACGAGCAGCTATCGCGATTGTAGCTGATGTAGTCTTATTAATCTTTATAGTAGTGGAAACAGGTGAATATATAAGTCAAAGAATTAAAAAAGACGACTGTCATAGTTAAAGGATATTTTTTTGTGAATCACTGGATATTGAAATATAGTCTTATATATTTTTGGAATCTACTCATCATTTTCTTGATGATGTCAATATAGTTAATCTCATTTTGGAAAAAAAATGCAACTTTAGTCTTTGATGCGGGACCATGGTAACCCTATCAATTTTTTTTAAAATTTTACTAGCCTATGTCACCCGGAATAAGCTAAGGATTCTAACGATACCTCATTCATCAAAATCCGTTCAGGCGTATAGAAGTTATGGTGGAATATACAAACTCACATACATACATACATACATACGTGAACCCTGAAAACAATATACTCCTTTTTTCAGGCAGTCGTATAAAAAAATGAGTTTTTTGAGGCGGAGCGAGGGTGTCGCGAGACTGTGGTGACATTATGCGTTGTCCGCAGGTGCGTGGTGTGGACGGGCGACGGGCGCGTGTTCTATAACCCAACGGCCATTTATATGTCAAGCGTATTATATGTCACCCGAGCAACCCATGTTTCGGCAAATTTATTATAAAAGAGTACGAGTAAGGTTTTTTAAGGAGACACGAGCAGCTTTCGCGATTTGTAGTCTTATTACTCTTTATAGTAGTGGAGAAAAATGAGTTTTTTGAGGCGGAGTGAGGGTGTCGTGAGACTGTGGTGACGTTATGCGTTGTCCGCAGGTGCGTGGTGTGGACGGGCGACGGGCGCGTGTTCTTCTACAACCCGACCGCGCGGCTGTCGGTGTGGGAGCGGCCGGCGCAGCTGGCGGGCCGCGCGGACGTCGACCAGGCCGTGTCGCAGCCGCCGCACGCCAAGGACGCCGCGGTGGGTGTGAATAAGTAATCATTTTGACGACCTCCATGGCGCAGTGTTGAGCGCTGTTGTCTTAACGTGCGGAGGTACCGTTTTCGATCCCCGGCAGGGTCAATTTGGGAATTTATAATTTCTGAATTTTCCCTGGTCTGGCCTGGGAGGCTTTGGCCGTGGCTAGTTACCACCCTACCGGCAAAGACGTACCGCCAAGCGATTTAGCGTTCCGGTACGATGCCGTGTAGAAACCGAATAGGGGTATGGGTTCCACGTCCCTAACAGGTTAGCCCGCTACCATCTTAGACTGCATGCATCATCACTTAGGTACCATCAGGTGAGATCGCAGACAAGGGCTTAACTTGTAGTGGATAAAAAAAAAATTATCTTCTGTAGTTTATAATTTTAAAGTTATCATCTAGTTAATGATAATGAAGTGTGATGTAATTCGTTAGCAGCGCAAGGAGCCTGCGGCGGCGGCGGCGGCGCCGGCGAAGAGCGCCAACGGCGAGCTGAAGCGAAGCGCCGACTCCGACTCTACAGACTCGGAGGCCGAGCCCGCCAAGAAGTCCAAGCCGGAGGAGCGTGAGTTGAGCTGCGTTTTATTTTAAAAAAAAAAACGTGTGGTGTCGTGGGACACCAGATAGGAACAAAGTTCCTTATAGTAGGGGAGCTGAAGAGGGGATTTTTGGATTTACTCGAGCGTCGTGGTGACCTGGAATGTGAACCGAATGGAATTTGAAGATTAGATGGTAGAAAAAAAGGTTATAATATGATGTTATATATCCGTTACTGGTGGGGGGAGCGTCTACAGGTTTTTTTTTCAAATCATCAGATTCAAGAAAACTCCTCGAGAACGTCAGATTAAGGGTTATTACGTTTGGGACATGAAGCTGAACCGTCTGTATGATAATCTGACGCGCTTGAGTATTTCAAAATGGCAATTTTTCTTTGTATTTTCAAAAAACCGCAGCGACTTAGCGTTACGTCAGAATCGTCAGTCCTTTGAATAGGAGCTTCCTTTGGGTCCACTTAACATCTCCTATGAAAATCTGACGCGCTCGATTTTTTTTAGTTTTTTACAAATATTTTTACTTTACGGCCAAACCCACCATGCAAACCGGCAGACAAACATACCATTCGATAACAGAGACACGTGGGGCGTATACGCTATCAATATCTGACGCGCTGGAGTAAATCCAAAAATCCCCTCTTTGGCTCCCCTACCATTATTACAAAAATATTAATTTCAACTTCTAGTTGAGGTAACAAGAAAATTATTATTCAGGTATAAATTTTACTTTAAAAAAAAAAAACACAACCTTAACACTAAGGCATTAGAGTTTAATTTGGAATCTAGTATATTTATATTTAAGACCTTTTGTCTTTGTTAAATAAAATCTTACTCCACGCATTTACCGACGGACGTGTTACGGACGTTTTTTGCCGGCTAGGGTACCCCTCCGCATCGTCCCATAAGGAACTTTGTTCCAAAAATAAGTCTTGATAAACTCAAACACATGTTGGCAGGGTCAGTTTTGTAATTTATAATTTCTGAATTTTCTCTGGTCTGGCCTGCCCCCCTAGCATGGGCCGGAGATAAAAAATTTATCCCCCGATTTTATCCACTGACAAGAGATAAAATTAACTTATCCACCTCTCCAGAGCACGGCAACAGGGAAGAGGAGAAGTTTATCCCCGTTTGACATTTCACGGGGACTCGGGGGACTATTTACCCACCGTTATTTGGGGTTTTTTTTTATTTATTTAGGAATAAATGTTTTATCCTTTCCTCGGGGAGAAAATTGTCTCGGCCCATGATAGTCTGGCCTGGTGGGAGGCTTCAGTCGTGGCTAGTTACCACTCTACTACTATTTACTGTCCGTTATTTTGTTGTTGCATATTAAAACCATCCGTAATTTTTTTGTATATTTAAACCATCCGTAATTTTGTTGTTTATTAAAACCATCCGTAATTTTGTTGTATATTTAAACCATACGTAATTTTGTTGTTTATTAAAACCATCCGTAATTTTGTTGTATATTAAAACCATCTGTAATTTTGTTGTAGTATGTATATTTAAACCATACGTAATTTTGTTGTTGAATGTTGTTGTTGTATATTAAAACCATCTGTAATTTTGTTGTTGTATATTAAATCCATCCGTAATTTTGTTGTTGTATATAAGAACCATCTGTGTTGTTGTTGTATATATTGCAGCGGTGGTCCGCAAGAAGACAGCGCAGGCGATCGACATCGGCAAGGAGGCGGCTATGGAGGCGGAGTCTCGTGCTGCACGCGAGCGTGCTGTCGTGCCGTTCGAGCAGCGCGTCAGATCGTTCCTCGAGATGCTGCACGAGTCCGACGTCAGCGCCTTCTCGCCCTGGGAGAAGGAGCTGCACAAGATCGTCTTCGACAGCCGCTACCTACTGCTGGACTCCAAAGAGCGCAAGCAGGTGTGTACACGCGCTGTCGTGCCGTCGAGCAGCGCGTCAGCGCCTTCTCGCCCTGGGAGAAGGAGCGTCCGCGTGGATTGAGGTTTTTGGGTTCCCGCGGGAACTCTTTAATTTTTTGGGATAAAACGTAGCCTATGTGCTATTACAGACAATCTTTCTCTGTGCTAAATTTCATCTAGATCCGTTCAGCCGTTCTGGCGTGATTGAGTAACTAACATCCATCCGTCCATCCAAACTTTCGCATTTATAATATTAGTATCCATACTTCCATACTAATATTATAAATGCGAACGACAACAGCGAATGAAAACTTTCGCATTTATAATATTAGTATCCATACTTCCATACTAATATTATAAATGCGAAAGTGTGTCTGTCTGTCCGTTCGTCTGTCTGTCTGTCTGTCTGTCTGCTACGCTTTCACAGCCCATCTGTTCAACCGATTTTGATGAAATTTGGTATAGAGATAGTTTGTATCCCCGGGAAGGACATAGGCTACTTTTTATACCGGAAAGTAAAGGAGTTCCCACGGGAATAAAAAAAACCTAATCCACGCGGACGAAGTCGCGGGCATCATCTATTAAGTATATAATACTAGATGATGCCCGCGACTTCGTCCGCGTCGATTAAGGTTTTTTGATTCCCGCGGGAACTCCTTAATTTTCCGTGATAAAAAGTAGCCTATGTCCTTCCCCGGGATATAACCTACCTCTATACCAAATTTCAGCAAAGTCGGTTGAAAAGATGGGCCGGGAAAGCGTAGCAGACAGACAGACACACTTTCGCATTTAAAATATTAGTATGGATTAGTATAGATGTTAGTTAACTTAGTTGATAGTGATGTTAGAGAGTGGGTATAATATAGACGCGGTGTATGTTTGCAGGTGTTCGACAAGTACGTCCGCGAGCGCGCTGAGGAGGAGCGCAAAGAGAAGAAGAACAGACTGCAACAGAAGAAGCTCGCGTTCAGAGCTCTGATGGAGGAGGCTAAACTGCATTCCAAGTAGGCTATTCCCACTACCACTACAACCCATTAACGTCCCACTGCTGGGCACAGGCCCCCGCTCTTATACGAGAGAGGGAATTGGAGCTTACACAATTTGCCATTACATAAATTTAAAGACTGTGTTAAACAGCATTTGTTAAGTCGAGGTTATTATACTAAACTAGCTGATGCCCGCGACTTCGTCCGCGTGGATTTAGGTTTTTCGGTTCCCGCGGGAACTCCTTAATTTTCCGGGATAAAAAGTAGCCTATGTGTTATTCCAGACTATAATCTATCTCTGTGCCAAATTTCATCCAGATCGGTTCAGTAGTTACGGCGTGAAAGCGGAACAAACATACAAACAAACTCACTTTCCCATTTATAATATTAGTAAGGATAAGGATTGATGATTTTAGATTTAGCGATCCGGTACGATGCCGTATAGAAACCGATTAGGGGGTATGGGTTTAATATAACTGCCATGCCCCTAACAGGTTAGCCCGCTACCATCTTAGACTGCATCATCCCTCGCCATCAGGTGAGATCGCAGTCAAGGGCTAACTTGTAGTGGAATAAAAAAAAAAGGTCGCTCATACTCAAACTCATATTTTTTTATTCCTTCTTCTTTCATCGAGTTCTTCAAGTTTCTTGCCGGTTCTTCTCAGTAGAGTCAGCTTTCCGAACCGGTGGTAGATTCTTACTACTTATCATAAGTGGCACAAGTTGTCATACGTGAAATAAATCATTTCATTCATTCATTCCTTCCACCAGATCGTCATTCACCGACTTCTCCAGCAAGTTCGGTCGCGACGAGCGCTTCAAGAACATCGAGAAGATGCGCGACCGGGAGACGTGCTTCAACGAGTACATCGCCGAAGTGAGGAAGAAGGAGAAGGAGGAGAAAGACAAGAAGAGGGAACAGGTGAGTCAGACGGCGGTGCTCAGTTGGCGTGCTGAACTGTTTATGCGAATTATTAAGTTTCAGTGTACCCCCTGTAGATGGACTGTACCCAGGGCCGTCTTTAACCTTTTGGAGGCCCCAGGCTTAGCATGCGCACAACGAGGTTATCTCGCGACGAGAGAGAGATGTTGTCGTTGCCGGCTAAATGATAAATGATAAATGATTTATTTATTTCATGTAGGACAATTGTGCCACTTATGATATGTTAAGACTCTACCACCGGTTCTACTGAGAAGAGCCGGCAAGAAACTCAGCAGTTACTCTTTTCTTAAAAAAGAAAAAGGTTACAATAAGTAAACAATACAACACATACATTACATTACAAGTATTACACTGACTTGTGGGTCACTGGATGCGAGGCCGGTTGCTTCCATGCAACTTTGTCATTCAGAAAATCATCGACAGTGTAATAACCTAATTAGCTAACTTTTCGTTTAACTAATATGCACACAATCCGGTATATTACAAGAAGAAATAGTCGGCATGTAAAGGTTCGTAGAGAAAAATACCACAGATAAGAAATATTACTTTTATCTCTACTTTTGACGTAACGAGACAAGTAACCAAGTTAGCTTCGGTAGACAAATAAAGATAACGGGTAGACATAATTTTACTCGTTGTGCGCATGCTAGCCCTACTGGGCACATTAGGATAATGACCTTGGGTCTTGGGTTCCCTATAAAAACAGAGGTCTATTTTGTTAAAACATGCATAATGACAAGATAAGCAATATTCTATATTGATTCAACTGTTATTTTAAAAGTTTTCTTTAAAAAATCTTCAAGATCAATTCTTATTAATAAAATCTAATTAACTTACTATTGAGGTATATTTTGAACGTAATATAAGTGTATAGTTATCGTTAATGAATATCGGTTATAGATAACCGATACCGGTTGGTGATCTGGCAGTAATTAGGGGGCCCCCATCGATCGAGGGCCCTGGACACTTGCCCAGAGTGCCCAGTGGGAAAGAGGGGCCTGACTATACCTTGTGTGAAAGTTATCTACAACACAGCGTTTAATACTGTAATTTGGATACAGTTAGTCTTAGGTGGTGATTGAGACATCAAGAGTACAATTTAGTCTCAATGTACCTGTATTTTGTGGTTATGTGACATCATCATGAAATATTCACATTATAATATTATTAAAATATATATAATATATATATATATATATGCACATTGAGATTTGTAGTTAGACTGTTAGACAGTTCCGTTGAATTTTGAAGAAAATTGATTTGAAACAGCATTTTTTTTTTATATGCTTTATCATGCGATCAGTCGCAGATTGGTTTAAGGAGTAATTGAAACAGCATTTACGATAGATAAATGTATAGGTGATTACTGATTAGATATTGTAAGACTTTGAGAGTACAATTGAGATTTGTAGTTATAACAGTTCCGTTGAATTTTGAAGAAAGTTGATCTGCCCCCCAATCATGTAAGAATGGCCGATCAAACGTTAAAGATTTTCGTCAAAGTAAAATAAACCATAACTGCATTGAATTAGAGCTCAATTTCGTCTGCCCATTCTTATACGTTTAGGTATGTACGATACCCTAAACGTATAAGAATGGGCAGACGAAATTGAGCTCTAATTCATTGCTGTCATGGTTTATTTTACTTTGACGCCGAACCTTTACCATTTGATCGACAATTCTTACGTAATCGGGGGGCTGAGACAGCATTTACTATAGATAAATGAATGTATCGGTGATTAGATATTGTGACCCTATATAACCTGTACCTTGAAGAAAGCCACAAAGTTACATGAGTGTGGAAGGTACAGCGAACCTTGGACCATAAGTGAAATTTCTTAATGGAATCGCGTCTATAATCGCTTATTATTTTTTCTATTGGCATACAATCTCAATTCTAGTCAGTGTATGTTGATTTTTGAGCCAAAAATAGTCTACGAGACATTTTCATTATTGAGTTTAATCTAGTCATATATAACATCAGATGACATGAGCTACAATGTTATTAATGTTACAATGTGTAACTTTGAGATGAATTGTACCTTTAGTAAATTATTTTAATGCTTACAAATTGGTCAATTGGACAATAGATATTAAAATATTGAATGTATGTTAAAATTTCAATTAATAAAAGTCACGATCTAAAAATACTCAGAAACTACTGAGAGAACGGAAGAGAGGAAAAGTATTGTTTTCTCATTAGGTTATGTTAGAATGCAAGCGGATTATATGATCAGGCGCAGAAAGGAAATATAAATAATAACTATAAACGCTTGTATTAGTATACTTAAAAATATATTAATATTCTTTTTTTTTACTATAATTCCAAAAATGAATTGAATTGCAGTTTTTTTCATGCTGTCTTTTTTTAATATTATGTTCAGTTATATTTTTTTTTACTTTACAGATATTCATTTCATCATTTTGAATTCAGGTTCGATTCCTGATTTAATGCGTATAATTTTTATAAAATCTAAAATAATGTCGAACGGGTTCGATTCCCGAAGCTAGCTAGAAGCTATTACGATTTTATAGCGATGCGAATTTTAACATTAGTTTTGATTTTTTTATATGTAAGATTTAATTTCTAAGAAGTTCAATTAATATTAAAATTCTGAACGTTTTTATGTCATTATATTTTTGATATAATCGTACGAATTTTAAAACATATTAGATAAGATTTATTTTTTATTACAAAAAACTCCTTTTTAAAATTACGAAAATTATACCAAAAATATAATACTTTTTTTTATAGTATTATGTGCTTTGAAAAAAAACTGATTAACCTAATATCAGATCTATAACCTGAAAGTACCACAGATGGTTTCCTCGGATAACGTATCTAACTATATGTTATTTATTTTTTTCAAATTGCATAATACTTTTTTTCCCAGTATTTGTCATTATAGCTGATTTTACCCCCTTTTATCAAGCAACAGTGTATGATGATTATGCCGTTGAATAATAACACCTTATCGAATCATTTTTTTTATAAAACATCATTTTAGTGGCCAAAAGTCATCGTTACTTCTAATACAGCGTGTTCTTATTATGACCGAAAAAATATTCATGCTAATTAAATTAATTTTTTAGTCTGTTACCACCCTACCGGCAAAGACGTACCGCCGAGCGATTTAGCGTTCCGGTACGATGCCGTGTGGAAACCGATTAGGGGTATGGGTTCAATATCACTGCCGTACCCCTTAACAGGTTAGCCCGCTACCATCTTAGACTGCATCATCGCTTACCACCAGGTGAGATCGCAGTCAAGGGCTAACTTGTAGTGGAATAAAAAAATAATAATATAGGATTTGTTTTTGATGTTGAGTCTGTCAACCGATTTAGCCGATGACGATGATGTGTTGGCATAACGGCAAAGTCACGTAAACGCATGACGTCACAGCAGGGCTGCGCGGCCGGGCGCGGACGGAGGGGACCTCTACGGCGGTGGGGGGTGCTCACCTGACGATACGCCTGTACGGTCCTGTGACCGTTCACGTTTCAAATTTACGTTAGCGTTTACGGTACAGTTTTTTTATGTAAAACCTCTCTAGGGACGACTTGAAATTAACTCAACTCAAATTGTTATACTTGCAACTCAAATTATCATATTATATACTAGTATTCATTACAAGAAGTTGAATTATTGATAAGAGTTGCGCAATTGAAAGAGACGCGTTTTGTAGGTAATTAAAACAAAATATGTCCTTGCGAATCACAATAATTGTGTTGCGGAAATGGGGGGGAGGGCCTAAATGGCCGCCAAATAGAACGAATGTTTTGAGGCTGTCATATTAGTAGAGATGGTACATATCTTTTTTTTGTACGAATAAACCTTTGGCTGACTAAATATAATTTCTGTGCTACTGTCCACCATTATTATTGTCAATTTTTTTTCTTTTAGCGATCAGTTATACACTCTCCATGAGATGCATATTTAATCTATTATTGAGAAACGGTATATATATACCGTATATATTTCGTATACGAAAGAGTTGCAAAAATTGACCGATACACGAATCGTCACGTGAACACCCCTACGGACGAGAAGAACATAAGGTTAGAATTAATTTTAAGCAAATTCAAGTCAAAAGTATTATATGATGTATACAGGATGTTCCATTTTAAACTGATCCTAAAAGATAGACTTTTTTTTTGGTGACCTTAAAACCCTTTCATTTTCCATTTTCATTTTTCATTTCATTTATTCATTGCATTCATGTACATACAGTATAGTGAATTAATTGTAAAGACATGACACCCCGTCAGGGCATTGCAATTTGTATACAACTTAGTACTTTTTGTGCCATTAAAACACTAAGATGGTTTAACTTTAATTTTAAGAAGAATTATATATATTAGATTAATAAAAATAATAAAAAATTGTGATAGAATAACTGACAACGGTTTCGTATAAGAATTTATTGCGACTTTAAAGTTAAATTGTTTGACAGATCTTCAAAATAAATGATGAATATCATTTAGATATAATTCATATATTTTCATTTTAATACATGCTGGACATACTAATTTGTATTCATGTCCTAATAAAAAAAAGTTTAACTACTATTTCGTACCCTGCTAGACTTGTGGAAAACAAAATGTACAGAATTTATCGCAGTAATATAATTCTCAAAAAATTTATCATAAATAAATAAAAACATTGTACAAAAGGTCACCAAAGGTAGTTTACAGTTCGAGAATACATCAATCGCATATTTCAAGTTTAAACATCCTGTATATGCAAAAATAATTCGTACAGACAATAATTAAAATTAAAATCAATGAATTAATCATTATTAGAAAACCCGACTACGACAAGGCGTTCGATTTAATATCATTTAATAATAATTCGTATATTTTTTTGATGTTATTCCACACTTTAAAGATATTTGTAAAAGGGTAACATTGTAGTTTTAAAATGAAAATATTTTGCCCATAGAAAATTTAATTTTTAACAAGTCTAATTATCTTAATGATATATTGAGTAACTAAAATAAACAAATATTAAATATTAAACTAACTATAAAATAAATTTGATTTAGTTCTTATATACTAACAAAAAAATACCTAATCAAAAAGACCACTCCTGGTTGCCCCGGGGCCAAAGGTACCCATCAAGCTTGCAGCATTGCCACGCTGAATGGCGATGGATAACCTTAACAAGTTATTTAATTCTTTTTGGATATTAATATCCCAAATATAGTAGTTACATATAAACTCTAATGAAAGACTCCGTCTTTCCGTCTGTCCGTCTGTTACAGCTGCTTATTTCAACAGTGTTGAACGTTCAAAATAAGAAAAAAAATATTTAAAATATTCAAGTACTTGATTCGTCTTAGCTAATACTGCCTTACCACAAAAAAAAATAAGAATGAGTTATGTACTAGGTACCTTTTTTTGGTATCGGGGGGAAATCTTCATAAGATACCTGATTTCTTGGGGGAGAAATCAGGTTATGTGAGATTTTTACTCACTAAAACCCCATCGGTGGCCACCCTCGGCGCTGTGTTGGGAAGCTGCGAGATCTCAATATATGAACGCATCGATACTTATAGTACTTCTTACATCCATGGATTTTCCATACAGTATTCTGTCAAACGCCACTTTAGGCATCTTAAAACTTTTTTTTTTATACTAGGCGGTTAGTTTTCTTTAAAGCGTGGATTAATACTAATATTAGCTTTTTATTTGAAATATTGCAATATTTTTTAACAGGCAAATTGAAATATTTCAAACAGGTTAGCCAGCTACCGTCTACAATGCATTATCACCATCTCTAAACTAAAATGACAGCTCTATTTGATGCTATTAAATGATGCCCTAAGATTTTTTCCCGGGAACTTTCCGGGATAAAAAGTATCGTATGTCCTTCCCCGGGATACAAACTATCCCTGGATCCCGTTCAGAAAACTCCCTATGGAAAGGGGCAGCACTAGATTTGGAGTGTCATTTTAGTTCAGTTAAGATGGAGTTGAACAGCATTGGCCACATTTTTTTAATCGAAGAAAATTCTAAGTTTCAATAAAAAAAGGTTATAACGCAGAAGTATTGTAATCTTGCACCTGGGTGAACCGGATTCGATTCCCGGTCGGCAAACTTTAGTTTCTAGATTGGCTCAAGTCCAGCTTTGAAGGGTAAAATAAAAATAAATATGTATTTCGATACAATAACATACTAACTTGTTATAGACAAGCACCCTCTAACCTAGACCTAACCATGGCTTTCCATAGAGCATGATTGTTGTCAAGAGCAATCCTGAAATAAAAAAAAGAATACTTTTCACAGGGTTAATTTAACAATGCTAATAACCTTCTTAACTTTTGCTGTACGACTTAAAAATTCTGATAAAAGAGAAATTTTCCTTTTTCATACAAAAAAATTTTGCTTTCTAAAAAAAACAAGTGTTGAGTTTCTTGCCGGTTCTTCTGTGTAGAATCTTCTTTTCGACCCGGTGGTAGAGTCAAAATATGACGTAACATAATATACACGTATTATTGCAGCCAAGCGATAGTCTATAAATTAAAAGCAAACTCATATTACGTCCTGAGTGATTATCAAAAAATGAAAACCACTAACATTTTTTATCCATTAAATTTTTGCTATGAAAATACTTTTATTTCATAGCGAACCATCAATGGATATAACAAGGTTAGAGAGATTAGGGCAGAAACTACATAGTTTCTAGTTAGCGACCACGAAAAAAAATTAAAGTTTATTACTGACTTCGGCCTGAATTTACATAGACGGGCCCTGTCAAACAAAGAATGTGAACTTATTTTACTTACGCCATCTAGTCTGAAAAGCGGGACAGCGCTATGGCGGGGACAAGGACAGGCGTATACAAGTGAGGGGCACGCCCGACAAGTCGGACGCCCAACTTTTTTCTATGAAAGGGCCCATCTAGTACCTACATATATATCGATGATTACTGATGAAAATGTTAAAGTTTTTTGAAAACTAGTAAAGTAGTATATAAAACTTATTCAGTATTCGGTAGTATTATAATATTATAGAGAAGTTGGCCATAATAGGTTTGTAGTATTTTTAAATTATCCCTGTACATCTAATAACTCATGAAAAACCCTTTTAAATGTGAAAGGAAAACTTTTTTTTGTATTGCCTAGTCGTATTCGGGTTCATGGTAATTTTGACACAATATTGACCCCGAAAAAACTTACCACTGGTAAGTAGGAAACATATAATTTTATATAAAAAAATCCCCAAAAAGCTTTACAATAATGAAGTTACAAGTTGCATGTTCGAAGCGAATGTTGCCAGGTAAAAAAAAAAAGAAAACGGTGAAGGGTTACCATACGAAATAATTGAATTGCGAAAGTAAAACACAATTTTTGAAATTGAAAATGTAATTGTAAATAGTAAAGTTCAAAAGTAAAAGTAAATTTCAATGACTCATGTCGCAAATATAATAATAGACATCACTAATTTATTTCTTTTCCAGGTTTTTATTTTTTATTTCTTTTTGAAATGGTTTACAAAGAAGTTTTTTTTAATATTCTTAATTTTAAAAAAAGAACACGAAAGAAGAGTTATTCTCCAAGCTACTCAAAAACTACTGAACGGATGACTTGATTTTTAAAAAAGAATATATTTTTTAAATATTCAATGAAAGAGATACATTATAATGATGAATAAAACTTCTTTGTAGACTAGCAATTATTATGATAAATACAAAAATCACAAGAAAAACTATACAAGAAAGTAGAATTAAATATAAATTATATAAAATCAAGTTTAAAGTCAGATTTTTTAATCTTGCCTTTGTAAAGTTTGTTTATCAGAGATCAAATTTTTTTAAAAATTTTGCAGAACCACAGACAGAATGTAAACTCAATTATTAGATTTTAATCAGTCTTATGGGTGCAGAGTCAATTTGTCTTTAATACCTTAAAGATACTTGCCCACTGAAGCGGAGAGGAGTGGAGTTCGATTCAGTACACGAATCAGCCCCCCCGATTGTCCAAAAGTTGCCGATCAAATCGTAAAAGTTCGGCGTCAAAGTAAAATAAACCATAACACCATTGAATTAGAGCTCAATTTTGTGTATCCATCCTCATACGTTTAGGTATGTACGATACCCTAAACGTATGAGAATGATACACGAAATTGAGCTCTAATACAATGCTTTTATGGTTTATTTTACTTTGACGCGGAACTTTGACGATTTGATCGGCAATTCTTACACAATCGCACCTCGGATTATTATTGATACATTACGAGAAGATATTATGACGTCATGCAGTGTAATATCTTCTAAATATATAAATGGAAAAGGTGACTGAGTGACTGAGTGATCTATCAACGCACAGCTCAAACCACTGGACGAATAGGGATGAAATTTTGCATGCAGATAGCTACTATGACGTAGAAATCCGCTAAGAAAGGATTTTTTGAAAATTCAACCCCTAAGCGGGTCAAATAGGGGTTTGATTGTGTAGTCCACGCGGGCAAAGTCGCGGGCATGAGGCTAGTATACAAATAAACCGAGCAAGTGCGATTCGGACGAAAAGTTCGAAAGGTTTGAGTATGGGACCCTTAAACCCAGATCCGGCGCAAAAGAAATGTATCACATCTATATACTTCTATACTGTATTATAAATGCGAAAGTTTGGATGGATGGATGGATGGGTGTATTGATGTTTGTTACTCAATCACGCCCCAACGTCTGAACGGATCTGGATGAAATTTGGCACAGGGATAGATTATTGTCTGGAATGATAGGCTACTTTTTATCCTGGAAAATTAAAAAGTTTCTGCGGGAACCAAAAAAACCCCAATTCACGCAGACGAAGTCGCGGGCATTAGCTAGTTAAAAAATAAAAGTGTAACTATAATTATTAGAATTAAATAAAAATATCAGTATACATCGCCATTCTTACTTATCGCCATTCTTCTTACTTTCCTTGATTTTAGTAGGTAACATTTTTTTTTTACCTGGAGTTTCGATGGCGCCAATATAAAAATAACAAAAGTTTCAGAGAGTCAAATTCTTCAGAGAGTCAAGATCTTCCCCTCTATTGTTATTACTTATAAATATTTTACAATTTTCTTAAAGATGGCGGACTCAAAATGGCCTCTGACACTAGGCGGTCATTTTTAACCTGCAACTAACGTTTTTCGAAGAAAGTTTATAATAAATCTCGTAATAATTCATCGTAATTTTAATATACCTGAGCCTCCGAAAATGCTTTAAGCAAAAAATATGTAAGCAACCAAAATTAAGAAAGTTACAATTATGTATATGACTAGCTTTTGCCCGCAGCTTCGCCTACGTTAAGTTTGATTTTCATACAAAATTCAAACCCCTATTTAACAACCTAAGGGTTGAATTTTCAAAATTCCTTTCTTAGCGGATGCCTATGCCATAAAAGCTATTCAGCCCAGTGGTTTGAGCTGTGCGTTGATGGATCAGTACGTCAGTCAGTCAGCACTACAGCCCATTAACGTCCCACTGCTGGGCACAGACCTCCACTCTCATAGGAGAGTGGGAATTACAGCTTACACCCACCACGCTGCTGCGGGTTGGCGGGCTTTAACGACTATTATCATGTTAGTGATAATAACCGGGACCGACGGCTTAACGTGCTCTCCGAGGCATGGGGGTGAAACACCGCCAACTTGCTAACTCCGGGCTAGTACCTACTGAGATATTCTAGACAGAAAAACCCAATACTTAATTATGGCCCGACCCGGGACTCGAACCCGGGACCTCGTCGGCCGCAGTTTAACATGCTAGCCACTAGACCAACGAGGCAGTTATACGTCAGTCAGTTACCTTATCCTTTTATATATTTAGAGAATTCGAGCTCTAATTTGTAGTAGATGTATAAAAAAATTGCAACATTGTGTATAAAAACACACGTTCTACACCCGTAAGGCTGGCGCTTGCACCAATAAGTTAGGTAGTTTATAAGAGAATAAAACGAAAATGGAGGTGCTAAAATGTTTATATTACAATGAAATCATTATCTTTATGCAATAAAGTATTTAATAATAATAATAGTAATAGACACAACCAAGCGGCCAAAATCCTTCACAAGGAGATTGCTCTGAAGTACGGTCTCCTGGATGAGAGGCTGCCGTACTACAAGTACACACCGGTGCCTGTACTCGAGCGTGACGGAGTCCGGCTCTATTGGGACCGGTCCATCATCACGGACAGGACTATTCTAGCGAATAAGCCTGACATCGTGCTGTTGGACCGGGCACAGTCGCGGGTGTTTTTGGTGGATATCACCATTCCATATGACGAGAACCTTGTGAGAGCTGAGACGGAGAAAAAACGAAAGTATCTAGATCTGGCTCACGAGGTTTCCGCCATGTGCGCTCCGTTCCGCTACGAATAATTTAGGTACCTCAAAGGCACAAGTGAATAGGCATCTTCTAGGCAAGCGCGCTCCAACCTAGACCTAATCATTGCCATGTTTATAGGCATGACTGTAGTCAAGCGCTTGCCTATTCTGCAGTAAAAAAACAGTAGCCCCCTCTATTATCTACGGTTCGCGCGCGAGGTCCGAGGAATCTTAAGGAATGTTGACGTAATGAGATAGAGTTGTGATTTACTCGATATTTCGTTATCGATACTAATACATCTTTTGTATCTGTGCACGTACATTGAATTAATTATGAAATAATAATTCTATGAGGATAGTAAGTTCAATAAGGAAGGAAAAACAAATTGTATCAAAAAATTTAATTATAATGAACTGTACAAACTGAACGTAAAATCTAATTAATCGGTCGCAATCAGAATAATCAGTATTTTAAGGAATTTAAAAATTCAACAGCTATTTGCACAGACAAAGAAACTTTTAAGTGTAGTACTATTTATAACCCTGCTATTGCAAAATTAAAAACAGGACTCGATAAAGCGTACGCTCGCGTCAAGGGCGGCACTAGTATGGGAGTGTGCGGGGTATGAAGCGACGGTCGAGCGCGGGGCGCACCCGCCCGCTACCTCAGCCCCCATTCCTCAGAGCTGGCGCGCGGACTACTCGTATATCTCAGTGGCTACGAAAAAATGAAAGTCACTAACTTTATATTCACTGAAGGTTTGCTATGAAATATAAATAAAATTTTCATACCAAACCTGCAATGGATAAAAAATATAATATGTCAGTGACTTTCATTTCTTGACAGCCACTGGGTTAGAGAATAGGGCTTCTGCCCCCCGATTACGTAAGAATTGTCGATCAAACGGTAAAGATTTTCGTCAAAGTAAAATAAACCATGACAGTATTGAATTAGAGCTCAATTTCGTCTGCCCCTTCTTATACGTTTAGGGTATCGTACATACCTAAACGTATAAGAATGGGCAGACGAAATTGAGCTCTAATTCAATGCATTTATGGTTTATTTTACTTTGACGAAAATCTTTAACGTTTGATCGGCCATTCTTACATGATTGGGGCCCAGATCGCAGTCAGTAACTAGTATGTCGTCGATTAAACATTTTAAATTAATTAAGTTTGCGCATAATCGATAAAATCGTACTTCCTTTTGGAAGTACATAGATTAAAAATTGCAGTTTGAATCACTTTCAAAACTTACTTTTTAAACTTTAAAAAGTATTCGGGTTTAGAAAAAAAGAAAAATTGCAGTTTAGGGCAAGACTTTAAAAGTATTTGACATTACACCTCCACTTTCGTTCAACACTAATCGAAAAATTATATTTCAGGCACTAATAACCGTTTTGTTCCACAGCCACTAATCTATGTACCTCTTCTTTTCAGCGTCTAATGTCATTTCTTTTTCAGCAATTTTAAGAGTTGAAAGCGCTTTTTTATATCATAAGAGTTTTGTGTGGTTTGGTTAGTGGGTTGCCGGGGGGTTATGCTCTGCGAAAAACCAAATTATTGTAAATGTCGTTCCAGAATCGATTCGAGTGATATATTAAATTATATTATCATTAATTAATTATTATTTACATTGAAATAATAATTGTGTGTCTTCTATATTATCATACTAATATTATATATTATGCGAAAGTGTGTTTGTTTGTTGGTTTGTCCTTTAATCACGCCGCGACGGAGCAACGGATCGACTTGATTTTTGGCATGGGTATAGTTGAGGACCTGGAGAGTGACATATGCTTATTTTTATCCCAGAATATTAAGGAGTTCCTGTGGGAATAAAAAAACTTAAACCACGCGGACGAAGTCGCGGGCACCTACTCTTCACAAAGAACACACCCTCCAAATTTCATGTCTCTAGGACCAGCGGTTTAGGCTGTGCGTTGATATATAAGTCAGTCAGTCAGGACTTTGAATTTTATATATATAGATATAGATTTAAAAAAAAAATCCACCGGAAGTTCACAAATGAAACCTAAACCCACCCATTCCCAGCGACCAAGCCACACACCTCGAGCCCGCTAACGCGCCAATCACAGCACAGCACTAACTCACACACCCTCTTTTAGGCGAAGTTGGACTTCATTGCCCTCCTCAAAGAGAAGGGGGTAGACCGCCACTCCCGGTGGGTGGATACGAAGAAGAAAATAGACTCGGACCCGCGGTACAAGGCTGTGGAGAGCAGCACCATGCGAGAAGACTACTTCCGCGAGTACTGCAAGATGGTTAAAGAAGAGAGGAAGAAGGACAAAGACGGGAAGGAGAAGGGTGAGTTGCTTTTATCTTCTCCTATAAAAAGTTATTTGCCTGGTGAGAGGCTGCGGCCGTAGCTAGTTACCACCGTACCGGCAAAGACGTGCCGCCAAGCGATTTAGCGTTCCGGTACGATGCCGTGTAAAAACCGAATGGGGGTATGGGTTTAATATAACTGCTATGCCCCTAACAGGTCAGCCCGCTACCATCTCAGACTGCATCATCACTTTCCATCAGGTGAGATCGCAGTCAAGGGTTAACTTGTAGTGGATAAAAAAAAAAAATCAAACTGGGAATAATCTAGGCAAGGAAGCTAGGGGACCCCAACAGTAATTGCTCTGACGACGAAACTTAACAGTGTGATAAAGGCGTCAGGCACGAAACTAGCGACGGCCGAGCGACACGTCGGCGACAGCGGGGCGATGTGGTCCGAGAGCTGGCGACGAATTTCGGGAAGGTCCTTTAGGCAAGCTGAAATTGTGAAAAAATATAATTTCGTCAATTGGCGAATCCAGTCCTGCCAGTCTGGTAGAGCGTTTGCGATTATTTCGCTACTGTGCAGCATAAAACATTTGCAAAAAAAAATCCAAAATAACGTTTTTTTTGACAACTTGATTTTTTTATCTTTAAATTTAGTACTTATAGAATTCGAAAAAAAACCCAGACGTTTTTGTCGGTTATAAAGTATTACCAGACCTCTTCAAAAATTTTCCCGAAATTCGTCGCCAGCTCTCGGACCAATCGCATCGCCCCGCTGTCGCCGTCGCTTATTTCGTGCCCGTACACATTGGGGCTGATTCTGTAGTGCACAATCTCTAAACTAAACTAAAATGGCAGCTTTAAATCTAGTTCTGTCCCTTTCCGTAGGGAGTATTATGAAAGGGTGAGCAATATTTGTAATGCTCTAATTTTAGTTTAGTTTAGATATTGTGCACTACAGAATCAGCCCCAATGTATCATGAGCTAAACGCGTGTTTGATAAATATCCAAAAAATAAAATTTGTAAGTTAGTGAGGTATTTTATATTACATACAATTGTTAAAGCAGGAAGGGACATTATCGCGTAAACGCAGTTTAGGTTTGATAATATAATTGGTTTAAAATCTATGTTCTGCGTGTTTATTTCTTTTTATAATTCGGGTTTGAAATATAAAATGTAAATATGACTACCTACTATTATTTAGAAAAATATTAAGTTTTAGGTATTATGGCTTTTTTTTGGATCCTTCTGTTAATGTTTTGGTTCAAATTATACTACAACCCTGCCAAGTTTCAACGACTGAGGATTTAATGCAGGGGTCTCCATATTACAAACCGGCCCGTTTCCTAGACTAAAAGGAAAGCATCGTGAGGAATATAATATGCCCTAGAGATCTTCATAATGTTCTCGAAGGTGTGTTTCCGAGCCGAGTTTCTTGCTGGTTCTTCTCGGTAGGAACGGCATTCCGAACCAGTGGTAGATTCATTCGACTATTCATAAACACTTGTTGTTTTGAATTTTGTGTGACGTCAGCCAATCCGCTCTTGGCCAGCGCGGTGGACTGTGGCCAACCCCATCGCATTCCGAGGCTGTAATGATGATCAAGATGATGATAATGTTTCAGAACGCGACCGGGGCAGCAAGAAGGAGAAGAAAGACAAGGACCGGGAAAAGGACAAGGACAAAGACAAAGACAAGGACAAGGAAAAGGACAAGGAGCGCGACAAGGACAGCAAGAAAGACAAGAAGAAAGAGAAGGCCGGTGACGTAAGTGTTTACAATTTTTTAGCGATTAAATCTTAGATAAAGTGTGTCATATTTGTGAAAAGATATGAAGGAACATACTAAATTAGGACAAACGAAATTTTTTCATGTTGTAAAACGTATCTTATTCCAGTTATCTTTAAAGTTTAAATCGCGTTGACATAAGCCTGCGCCCAACCTTAGTTCAGAGGATTGCTTGAGGTAGGTGGGGTTGTGTCAAGTCTTATGCTAGTGTAGCATAATATTGTAATATGTACGTGATATGATAAAAAATCGGATCTTTAGAGCCACTGCAAGTAATTTAATCTGAATTGGACGAAATTATACAACATAATGGTCACTATTATACATGTCATAATTGAGCAAATTATGCAGTGTATAGTTGTAATAAATTTTATACAAGAATTTGGAAATGGATTTTTATTAGAACGCGTATGCAGCACATCTCGATGTGTTTAAATTATACAGTGTATTTGCAGCCCATTTCAATGACGTTTTAGATTATACAGCGTCACTGCGGCCCGTTTTAATGTTGTTTTAAATTGTACAGCGCATTTGCGGCCAATTTATTAATTCTAAACTGTTCCTAAATACATATCAAAAATTGCGTAACTGGCAGGATTTGAACCTGGGAATCGTCTCTCTGGGAATCGCGCCCGGAACGCCCTTGACCGCTAGGTTCACTTACCGGTCTGTATCGAAATTTGAGATATGCATAAAAAAATAGTTCCCTAGTGTGAGAAACACTGTAATAAAAATTACTTAATAATTAAATTAATTTATTAATTGTATACTCGTATACGTATCGGGTGTTTCTGCGTGGTGCTAGCGTTTTCTTTTACAGGAGACTGTCATAATCTGCGGGGGTCTTTTCCCCGCGCGAAAGTTAAAAAAAAAATGTTTATTGTTAAAAAAAAGTGTGTGGTTTTGCAGTGCATTGTTGTTTTTTTTGTATAACCTGCGGACGGGACAAACGGAGGAACGGGTGAGGATTTGACGGTTTAGCGAACCTACATCGGACATTAGACATCCCGCAGAATTATGACAGGCAAACCGTGGTCACATCTAACGGATTATTATTGTTTTATAATGTTAAATGTATGTTAAGCCGCGGGCGAAGCGCTGGAGCCGGGTGATGGTAATGTTAAATGATTGGTGGCCATTTTGTTTTCACGTTAGATGTGGCCACGGCTGGGCGTCCTGTGAGACTGTGCGATGCGATCAATTTATTTTTTCTTTTTTTGTAGTTTTTGCTCCCCCTTTTTTCTTCTTCTTGGTTCTAGCATGTTCATGATGATATAACCGGAATTTGTCTTGTTATTCTTAACTATCTTGTTTGATCTTGTCTACATTCTTTACATTAACTTACAAATTAAAGCGGTCTAATTTCTGAATTGATAGACGAAGATTATTAAGTTAACTTCATATTTTTGAGTAACTGCAGTTTTATTGCCTTCTAAATTTCAAAATTAAAATGTTATATTCAATTTTATTTTGCAAAATATAAAGTGAAATATTGATCATCGTTCTTTTTTACTTTTCTTGACAAAAATGATACATTTCACGTTATTTTGATACTAACAAACGTAATCCCTTCAAATTTATACAGACTGTCTAGTAAATACAAAATTATACAGTCTATCAAACGTGAAATGTAATCCCTTCAAATTTATACAGACTGTCTAGAATATACAAAATTATACAGTCTATAATTTATTAATACATATACATTATCCCTTATTTGTTTTAATTTGAGTGTACTGTCCGATGCAGGTACGCATTTGATATAAAAACTGCCTTACTAATAAACGTTGGTTAGCATGTGAAAAGTCAAACGCCGATTTCTCTCTGTCAATCTTCAGTATTTTGGGGTTGAAAAAAATACATTATTGTGGTTTAACCCTCGTAATCGCTAGGGGAAAAATGTCCCGGGGCACGTGTCGCTAGATAGATGTTTCCCGCGGGAATTCTTCAATTTTCCGGGAGAAAATGTAGCCTAAGTGTTATTCCAGACCACAATCTATCTCTGTGCCAAATTTCATTTAGATCCGTTCAGCCGTTCGGGTGTGATTGAGTAACAAACATCCATCCATCCATACATCCATCCATTCATCCAAAATTCGCATTTATAATATTATAATATAGATTGATTGAGTGCCAGCTGTCGAGCACTTGGCAATTCCATACAAATCAATAGTTAACGTTAACCCGATCGAAAGGGAAGAAAATCTCCCAAGGGCTTGTTTTCACTACACGACCGCTTACCAACGTCTATTAGTATGGGTGTAGATTTTCAACTAAAGCAACCTCTCAAACACTCCATTTGTCCCGCAGAAACCAGCGGATCAGGCGACGGAGGACGAGACAAAACAACCAACTCCACCGCCAGACCAATGGGCTGACATACTGGGCATCCCCGGGGAAGAGGACTCGAAGTCCTCTAAAGAAAAGAGGGAACAGTCCTCAGAACCGAGCGACGCGGTATCCCCGACACCGGAAAAGGAGATACGATCACCGAAACAGCTCAGATCCTCGAAAAAAGAACCGCCAACGGAGAAAAAACCGCCCGTAAAATCATCGGAAAAGAAATCCCCCATCAAATCCCCGCCGAAAAAACGCCGCCAGGAGTTCAAGTCCCCCGAGCCGGAGCCCGAGAAGAAGGGGAAGAAGAAGGTGGAGAAGACGGAGAAGAAGAAACGGAAGAAGTCTGAGAAGGAATAGTGTTTACTGTACGTGTTCTGCAAATGATTCGCAGATTCGCGGCGCAGATTACTGCGCGACCGGGACAATTAGGTGTTCATTTGTACACACGTAGTTATTCGATGTGATTTTTGTGTTTTTGTGTATGGTGGAAACGCATTTGTAACACGCCACGCGGCGTTTTTCCGACGGCTCGCGTTTTCGCGTGCAACTCTTTGGATCGTTTGGCGATCGTTATTTTTATTTTATCAGGGGCCATACTGCCAACGCTGAAACCCATATTGTTTCATTATTGTTGATTTTCGTGTTTTAGTATTATTATACTTATTATAGGGACGTCAAGGTACGTGACATCAAATAGGGGATGCTGCCTATATCAAAAATAAATTATTTCTAACTGATTATTAAATAGAGGATCTTCCAAAAGACCTAAAATTCACATCCTCAGTTAGTTTTAAGTTTAATAACCTTTTTAAAATAAATTTCAACACACTTTTTTTCTTTAATGTACGTTAAAGAAAAAAAGTGCGTTGAAATTTGATGACGTCACAACTGTGTATTTCATACAACTTCCATACTAGGAGTGCGTTTTTAAGTTTAATAAAGAGTTGCTGATTTGATTGCGTTGTCATCATCCCTATTGTCCTTTCGAGTAATATTGCTATAAGCGTTGGCAGTATGACCCTGTACTTAGTATTACATATCATAGTATTTATTTTTATTGACTACTGCACACGTAGCAAATCACTTTTCACTTGTTTGTGGAAGTTTTTTTTTTTTCGAGTAATAATTCTCTCTATTTTTTTCTCTCTGCATAGTATACTTCATTTTTACAGGCTCCACTCAGAACAAAGTGATCTTCACTGGTGGATCCGAGTGGATTGAGGGTATCCAACCCAAAGACAACCCAAAAAAGTTGACGTCATGACGTATGTACGGTCGACGTCAAACGTCCATATAAAATAAGCAAAGAAAATGGCTTGTTAGTAACAAAGTCACCTTACTCTTACATATTATTCATCTTGTAGGTTGACATTGGGGCTGATTCTGTAGTAAACTAAACCAAAATGACAGCATTAAAAATATGCTAACCCTTTCATAATACTCGCTGCGGAAAGGGACAGAACTAGATTTAAAGCTGTCATTTTAGTTTAGTTTAGAGATTATGCACTACAGAATCAGTCCCATTGTTGACAATTTATGGCAATAATCTAAGGAGTATTGAATAGTAATGGTTTCAACCTAATGCTGTTAAATTAAGGTAAATATTTTGGACAGATTATGTTTGTATGTATGATACAAATTGCTTGCACGCAGTTTTAGCATTTAAGCTATTTATGGACTTTTGCCGTCGACAGTACTTGACTTTCTTTATTCCACCATAACTTTTAAATGCCTGAACAGATTTGGATGTAAAGTTATCGTTAGGATCCTTACATGATTAACGATATGGGTTAAATTTAACTGCCATACCCCTTACTGGTTAGACCGCTACCATCTTAAACTGCATCATTATTGACTGAGATCGCAGTTAAGGGCTAAATTGTAGTGGAATAAACAAAAACTCTGTATAGTCAAAACGCATGGCGTGTAGTCAATGTGTTTCTACCGTCATTTGGTTGTTTAATATTGTATGCAAGAGGGTAGTTGGATATCGTTTGCGTAAATGGTACTACTTTCTTCGTGATAATTTCGCTATTAAAATTTCACTGTGATTTTTTTATTGTTATAATATATCCTTTGCTATAATCCACCACAGTAGACAAATGTATGTGGTACAGTGTGTATCTTGCATTTGATTGTAAAGACTTTACTATCGTGCATTGTCGAGTCAACATCTCCTGAAGATGCTCCGGCGTCGGAGTGAAACGTAAGTTTGACAATAATTTGAAAGATTTGTGTGGTGTGGTGTTGTGCCGATGCGAATTGCTGGCTTACTGGGCGGTGAATATCGCAAGCTGCAAGTGGTATTTGTTATTAACTCTTTCGCTATGTTGGTCGACTGTAGTGTATTTTTATACTGTGGTAAAATACCAACATTTATTCGAAAAAACATTTGTAAATATAACATTTCAAATCTTAACTATTCATTGGCTAGGTGCGATGCTTAGGCTGGGCGTAAATTCTTATTGATGTTATTAGGCTACCGTTCGGATGTAATTTTTTATTTGTACTATATAAATTATATAGTACATGTAGAAAAATAAAAATAATGGACGGGCATCCGAATTGAAACAAATGTGAATTGTCGTATGCTTATAAGCAGTGCGTTTATGACTCTACTTGATGATTCCCGCGACTTCGTCCGCGTAGACTAAGTTTTTTCGATTCCCGCGGGAACTCCTTAATTTTCCGGGATAAAAAGTATCCTTTGTCCTTCCCCGGGATATAACCTATCCCTGTACCAAATTTCATCAAAATTTGAATAGGAGAGCCATGAAAGCGTAGCAGACAGACAGACACACTTTCGCATTTGTAATATTAGTATGGATGACCTGCAAGGCACTGCTAGACACTCAAGAGAGACCAATGTGCGCCCAGCCTAAAGCAATATGATACATAATATGCAAATCGTGGATCAGTCCAACTACCCGGTTTTAAATAGTATATTAAGTAAGACCATTTGAAAGTGCTGATACAGGATGTTCCATGAATATAATAATATTCCAATATCAATATTAAATATTAATAAATATTTTAATATTGACTCGTTTTTATAGTAAATGTAAGCTGTAATAAATGTACATACTATTTAGAGCTGATTGGTTTGATGGCCAAACTGTGTGCAACGGAGGACTTTTGACATTTTTACAGTTTGTGTCTAATAAATCGGTCAAAATATTGAATTTTTCGGTGATTTATAAAATAGTAAAATATGTATAAAATAGGATTACAAATAACAATTTTGACTCGACAGGCTTCGCAAGGGCGATTATTTAAGCGTATTGATGTACTTATATATTATATAAAGTAAATTTAGTTGGATTACTCATACTATGAAGTGAAGCAATAGTCTAGAATCCTGCACTATATTTTTGAGTAAACGATTTTCCTAGTGGGATGCACTAACAACTCATGTAGGGTTACTTTAGAACTCTATCCTATGTCCTGGGTTTCTTTTCCGTGCTCAGACGTATTCGTTCGTTGTACGTAAGATCCCTAGAAGTAAAATATATGAGATGATCCACTTTTCATAAGATTCAAAATATGCGATGAAGCTGTGTTTATTATAGTTAAATGTATCAGCATTTTCAGGTCTCAAGATTCTGATACGATAATAATGTAACTATAATTTAAGAAACACATACGAATTATGACAAATATCAAGATTTGACTGTACGGCAATATTTAATGTTGAATATAATTTTGACATACTTAAAGCAATAGTGTACATTTATATTAAATAATAATTAGAGTTACAAGAAATAAAAGTATTAAATATTGAATTGACCTTGAAATATTTCCATTTCTGTAAATATAACTTGAAATAACATTTAAAATCTGTAAATAAATACAAAAGTTTACGACGTTTGACAATTTATTTTTTTAATAGCGTAAATTCATACTAAATAGGTACATAGTGAATCAATGTCATAATTGTGTAGTTTTGAAAGTAAAAGTAAATTTAAGGCGCCACCTTTCCCTAACTTGCCCTCTCTCTCGCACATTCGAACTTTTTCAATGATTGTAGAAGCCTCAGTATACTTTAGACAATTATGTCCAAACTGGCTAGTTTTTGATGGCGAGGAAAAAACTAGCTGTTTACGTAATTTTTCTCTGTTAAAAACAAGGTATATTACAATAAAAATATGTCTAAAATGGCCGTTATTTCATTTTCAAAGACGTGGTTTGGCCGCATTTGTTAAAAGTATACTGACACTTCTACAATCATCAAAAAAAGTTAGAATGTGCAATAGAGAGAAAAACTTACACAAATTTTAGAACGTTATGAACTTATGAGATATTAGTGGTCAATATTAAATATTGCTCTACGAAAACTTTATACATCCTGTATATGAAACCACGATTTGGACATTGTAAATAATAAAAAACTGACAAGAAAAAAAATGTAAATTTTCAAAACTACTTTAGTATTACATACTAAGTAATTAGTTTTAATGTTATAGTAATCTTAAATAGTTTTAAAAGTAAATTAAATTAAAATAAGTTTGCTAACATAAGAGTTTGAGTTTTTTTTCTATATAAGTATAAAACTTTTAATATTTGAATGTTTGCAATACTGTGAAATACTTTAAACTTTTGGTGTTTACAGTTTAATAACTAATACAGCCCATTTTGATATATAAATGCGGAAGTATGTCTGTCTGTCTGCTACGCGGTTTGACGGCCCATCTGTTTAGCCAAGTTTGCAGAAGTTGGTCACGAAGATAGGTTGCGTCCCGGGGAAGGACATAGACTCTATCACGGAAAATCAAAGAGTACCCACTATTTCACAACTAATTTGAGTCAAATCAGCAACTTTGTTAAACTCCAAAACGCACGCTTAGTATAATTATAGAATTTTGTACGAAACACTTGTGACGTCATCAAAAGTCAACGCCGTTTTTTTCTTTAATGTTTAGTTTAAAATGGTAATCAAACTTAAAAATGTAACTTTATCTTTGGTTACCATTTTAAACAATAGATTTAAAAAAAAGGGCGTTGAAATTTGATGACGTCACAACTATGTATTTCATACAAACTTCCATACTAGAAGCCCCTGATAAAGAGTTGCTGATTTGATTGGGATATTGTCTATGTCAAAAATAAATAATTTTGATAGTTTGTTGTTTTTGACTATAAGATGCACCCAAAAAACGTAATTTCGCGAAGTTTTAGTTCGAAATTCGTTTTAAGTTCGTAGTTTTCGCATAAAGAGATGCTGTTTTGATTGAGTGGTCATCATCCTTATTCCTAAACCCACGCCCACACGTGGACGAAGTCGTGGGCATCATTCATTATAGAATAATAAGATAAGAAATAGTAGAATAACCTAAAATACTACTTACTACACATTTTTTGTAAATAGTTTTTCTATTTTTTTTTCTGAATAACTTTTGTTCGAGCCGTTTCAAATGATTGTGTATTAAAAAATATAATATTGATCGTTGTTTTATTTTCATCTCTTCCCTGGGTTTTTCGAAATTTGGGAACGAAATTCTTAAACGGGGAAACTCTTGAATCTAGGGAGATTCGAAAACGAACGTGGGACGTAGGTACCTATATTATGTCTTTGTAGTTAGTCTTTGACTGCGATCTCACCTGATGGTAAGTGATGGAAACGGGCTGACCTGTTAGGGTTATGGCAGTTAAGATTAACCCATACGCCAAATCGGTTTCTAGGTACACGGCATCGTACCGGAATGCTAAATCGCTTGGCGGCTTTTTGCCGGAAGGGTGATAACATATAAGCCTCCCACCAGGCCAGACCAGGGAAAATTCAGAAAAATTGTCCCTGCCGGGGATCAAATCCGGGACCTTCGCACGTTACGACAAAAGCGCTCGTCAGATATGCACCGATATACGAGGGGAGGTCCAAAAGTTCGTGGAATGAAAGGGTTTTAAATAAAATGAAACAACAAATCTATTTTTCCTTTTCAATATAATCACCCTTATGCTGAATACATTTATTAGATCTATATTTTTCTAAACCATCATAAAAAATTTTTTTTAATTTTGCCTCCTTTACTTCATTGTTTGCATTTTTTTGACGACCTCCGTGGCGTAGTGTTGAGGGCTGTTGCCTTAACGTGCGGAGGTCCCGGGTTCGATCCCCGGCAGGGTTTGTAAATTTATAATTTCTAAAATTTCCCTGGTCTGGCCTGGTGGGAGGCTTCGGCCGTGGCTGGTTACCACCCTACCGGCAAAGACGTGCCGCCAAGCGATTTAGCGTTCCGGTACGATGCCGTGTAGAAACCAAATAGGGGTATGGGTTTAATTAACTGCCATGCCTAACAGGTTAGCCCGCTACCATCTTAGACTGCATCATCACTTACCATCAGGTGAGATCGCAGTCAAGGGCTAACTTGTAGTATATTAATAAAAAGAAAAAAAAAATTTCGTCGGAAAATTTCCTTCCCCTAAGTCTTTTTTTAAATTTGGGAGCAAATAAAAATCACATGGGGCCAGATCTGGACTGTAGGGTGGGTGGACTAGTGATTCGAAGCCATGCGCGTGCAGAGCAACCATTGCAACTCTGCTCTTGTGAACCGGCGCGTTGTCTTGCAAGAGCAACACACCTTTGGTCAATTTTCCTCGACGTTTTTCCTTGATGGCCTCCTTTAATTTTTCTAGTATCGTTGCGTAATATTCTCCGGTTATGGTCCTTTCCTTTTCCTTGTAATCAATCAACTCACAATCCCAAAAAACAGTAGCCATCAACTTTCCCGCCGACACTTTGAATTTCTTTGGCGGTAGTGTCCCCTTTTTGTGCTATTGTATTGCTAGTACAAGCGTGCTAGCAGTTTCCTAAACTCTTTTAACTTGACAAATGTTATCCACAGTTCTACCCATTTCACGTCTCATAGCGATACACTTATTGATTTATTTTGCTCGGATGTTAATGTTTCAGATGTTGTTGTCGATCATATTCCTGACCTTGGGGGACATGCAATGTTATACGGCGAGATAAAAGTTAAAAAAAACAAGCCCAAAACTCAACACTTTTTGTACAGACCATTAAAAAATATAGATTTAAACAATTTTAATGGCTGCCTTGAAATAATTGACTGGAACGGCATCTGTGAGAAGGAATCTGTTGATGATATGGTTGATACTTTGAGCACTATATTTGTTGACTTATACGACGTTTTTGCACCGCTGAAAAGAGCATCTATCAAGGAAAATTTTCAGCCTTGGCTTACGAGCAATGTCCGTTACATGATGCTTCTACGCAATCAAGCATCAGACACTCGTAAGACAAGCAACACGGAAGACAACATAAATAAGTATAAGTCCCTAAAACACCTTGTTAACGTCAGTCTATATTATGAAAAGTGTGCCTATTTTAAATTCTTTATAAATATTCATGCAAAAAACTCATTTTACCTTTGGAACAATCTTAAAAAAACCGTTTTAACTAGTTTAAACAAAGCTAAAGAATTACCTAACGACTTTAATGATCCTGATAGCATAAATACACACTTTCTAAATGTTCCCGGCACCAATAATACAACCATGTCTCACCTCACCTATTTTGAATTCCATAGATTTAGTGACTGTACCTTTAAATTATCTACCGTTAGTGAAACTGAGGTTGGTAAGATCATTCTTGACATAAAATCTAATGCACTCGGGAATGATCAAATATCAAGGGACATGGTTTTATTAACACTACCCCAATCACTAAAAAGTATTACATCTATTATTAATAAGTCTATTTCTACAGGTGTTTTTCCCGAATCATGGAAGACAGCCGTTGTGCGCCCTATTCCTAAAGTATGTAATCCGACTGAAGTCAAACAGTTGCGACCAATTAGTCTACTGCCATTCTTATCGAAAGTACTAGAAAAGGTTGTCTATATGCAAGTTCAAAAATACTTAGAAATTCACCAAATTTTACCGTCCCTACAATCCGGTTTTAGGAAGGGTCGCAGCACTACGACTGCCTTGCTTGAGGTTTTTGACAACATTATAGCTGCCCAAGACTCTGGTATGGCCACTATTATAACTCTTTTAGACTTCTCTAGAGCATTCGATTCAATAAACATCACACTTCTCCTATCCAAGCTTTCTTATTATGGGTTTGATATAAATAGTGTAAACTGGTTCCATAGTTATCTAACTAATAGACAACAACTAGTTTCTTTGCGGCAAGCGGATGGCTCATACCTTGATTCTATGGTTCAGCCAGTTGATAGAGGAGTGCCTCAGGGCTCTATTTTAGGACCACTTCTTTTTATTCTTTATTCGGCCGACATAGTCAAAAATATTAAAAATTGTAAATATCATCTTTACGCCGATGATCTACAAATCTATACGTCTTTTTTTCCTAAGGATGTTAACTGTGCTTTAGAATTAATTAACAATGACTTAGAGCAAATTAGTCAATGGTCATCGAAAAACTCATTAGTTTTAAATCCTTCAAAGTCAAAATTTCTGATTCTGGGAACCAAAAAGCAAGTGTTAGACGTTGGCTTTGATACAGTCAAAATAAATATAAATGGAGCTCCCATAGAACGAGTTTATGAAGCACGAAATTTGGGACTTACTATAGATGCGAAACTTCATTTTGAAAATTATGTACAAGAAGTGGCCCGTAACTGTTTCTATCGACTTAGGATTTTATACAACATAAGAAATTATATCGATACCGATCTGAGAACTAAGTTGTGCGAGGCACTTATATTATCCAAGTTGAATTATTGCATTAGTGTTTATGGTCCATGCTTACTTCAACGTTCCATGCGACTTATTCAAAGAGTCCAGAACGCGTGTGCTAGATTCTGCTACTATATTCCTCCCCGTACCCATGTGACTCCCTATTTAAATGATGCCAATATACTCAATATGAAGTCGCGTATTAAACTGCATTTCAGCACACTATTGTTTGGTGTTATCAAGAACAAAACGCCGGATTATCTTTATAATAGGTTATCTTGGCATACGCCTGCTTTTAATACTCGAGGGCCACTAAATAGGCTGACTTGGCCACGTCATAAATCAGCAGCTTTTCGTGGAAGTTTTCGATATCTGGCTACTAAATGCTGGAATAATATCCCTCCTCCGCTGAGGAATTTAAGCTCAGTTCCTGCGTTTAAGAGCACATTAAAAAAGAAACTTTTAAACGATCAAAAACAACAAACTACAACTAGTTCCAGGTTATTTAGCTTAGTGGTTTGAAGCTGCTATATGTACTCACATAATATGCCTATTATATTTTATTATACATATTAATCTATTTATATTTTATTATTATCTTTTAAATCGCTATCTGTAATATTTAGTTATACACACTAGGTACACTCACTGCACAAATTACATATTTTATTTTACTCCATTTTATTCTCAAGGGAAGATCACTCATCCCGTTGCGAAGACTGTCGAGCTCGTGCGTGTCACTCGTTTGGGCTCCGGCAGAATACCAGCGCTCAGGTTTTGCTCTCAAAACCTGCAGCATTAATGCTGAGTCGGGGGCCTTTTCATCTTGTGCCATGTGGGTGCAAAAGCCATAGCTTAATTTTAAAGTTTGATTTTATGTACGAGGCACAAGGTGAATAAATGATTTTTCTTTCTTTCTTCTTTCTTCTATTGCATGGACTCTTATTTGGACTCAGGCTCAAAGTGATGACCATGTTTCATCTCCGGTAACAATCTGCTCCAAAATCTGTCCAGGTTCGTCTCCACACAACTCCAAAAATCACAGCACGGTGTTCAATTTTCTCCATAGTTTCAGTTTTCTTCCGGATTGATTTGTTTAGCAGGCGAGTGTTCGTAAACGAATGACGCAGTAAGGCTGAAACTCAATTTATATACTAATGATGAGTCCCCAATTAGTATGACACTAAGCGAGCGCACCTATCTCCACTCCATCCCCTCCATTCCACGAACTTTTGGACCACCCCTCGTATGTTTCTTTCGTTTATTCCACCTTGTGCGCATGTAAAGTCAGGCGGCAATAGCCTGTTTAGACAAATACCACCTTTTAGGCCTATGGCGCATTACAAGAATATGCTTAGTCAAAGACAAATTTTGCGTTGACCCATGAATTAAAGGTTCAAAGGTTAGTTCATGATGTACGTAGACGTACTATTGTCTCTCTTTGTGTTGGGTCAATAAAGATTTGTTTATTCTCAGGAGCCGGTGCCCGAGGCCTCGGAAGCTGAGGAAGTGGAGCCGGGAGAGAGCGAGAGCGAGGTTGCGAAGGAGCGAGAGGCGAGAGCGCAGGCGTCTATCAAGGAGCGAGAGAGACAGGTGCAGCGTGCCCTGGCCACCAGCCTGCGAGACAGGGACAAGGAGAGAGAGTACCACAAGCGGGACGAGGCCGTGCAGGTATGTGTGCGCTTGCTTCGCTTGCGGCATTATAAATAGGGATGTAACGGAACCTCGCCTCCGCCTCCGTAAGTGCGGAACTTTCGCAAGGAATCGTACCTCCGCTTCCGCATCCGCCTCCGCCGTTTTGTAACGAAGGTGTATTTACGTTGACTTACAATGCGAGAAGTACAAATCGAAGCAGGTGACCTCAGGACCACCATACAACAAGCGAAAAAGGCAACTGTCCTTAGAAGAATCCTTAAATAAAATTAAATGTGGGATTCATCGCATCCTTAAGCACAGAAAATGAACGATGTGACCGGAGAAATGTGACCTCCGCCTCCGCACCCGTTAATCTCCGCATCCGCCTCTGCTTCCGCTAAGAACGCCTCCGTTACAACCCTAATTATAACCGAATACTTGTTTAGCGGTAACATTGTAGATGCCAGTGACAAATTTCTGATTTCCTATGAGTTTATTAAATGCAAACACTGGATAAGCACTCCATTACTAGTGGTTCGCCCCGAACTGAGACCTCGCGGTATCCATAAACTTACAGAGCGCCATCTATGTGAAGTTCTGTTAAACATAGTGAAGCTCATTAAAAATTAAATAATTTCCTTTCCTTAGAATATTTATCTAATTTTAGTATTTGTTGTTCAAGTACAGGATATAATTCAAATAAGTGATCAAGTTTCAGGCTCAGCCTTTTCTTTTTAAGCACAAACGAATAAATTTGTACAGAGCGCCATCTATTGACAACATTGTGAAGTTTGTTAAAAATACGTGTGCTCATTAAAAATTAAATAATTTCGTTTCCTTATAATATTTATCTAATTTTAGTATTTGTTGTTCAAGTACAAGATATAATTCAAATAATTAATCAAGTTTCAGGCTCAGCCTTTCAGAAAATTGGGAGTTCTGAGGTCATCTTTGGACGTCAGAAAATCACCACTTTGAAAGCCCCCCTTCTATGAGAGCCCCCCTGAAATAAAGATTTTTATAACTTTTTAAGCCATATTCGGCGGGAGGCCATCGGTTTACACAGTATATTTAAATTTGAAGTAATTACGTTCAGTAATTCAGAAGTTATAAGGCTCTGACAGACGGACGAACGGACGGACGGACAAGTGCCAATTCACCCAAGTAGACTCAGAGACCTTCGCTTCGCTCGGTCAATTATCTATTCCATGATAATCATATGTGATTATCATGGAATGATGTCAACATCATGTCATGTTATCATGACCAACGAGGCGGGGATAAATACAAACATCGTCGCTCGCAAATTATCATCTTTTAAACTAATGAGTTGTAACGTTACCTGGCAGCACTTCAACGCGCTGCTGGCCGACCTGGTGAGGAACCCTGACCTGACGTGGCGCGAGGCCAAGAAGCAGCTGAAGAAGGACCACCGCTACAGCCTCGCTGACGAGCTCGCCAAGGACGACAAGGTGACACTCAAAATTCAAATGTTTTTTTTTCCAAATAAACTTTTACAAGTACTTTTGAATCGTCGAGTGAATCTACCACTGGTTCGGAATGCCATTCCTACCGAGAAGAACCAGCAAGAAACTCGGTGGTTGCTCTTTTGAAAAAATAATAATAATTTACAATTTAATTAATTTGTAGATACAAAAGTTACCGATGTCCTTATCATTGCTGGAGCGATCAAATCCACGCTCTTTTGTCGTTTACGTAATCATCAACAGTATAATAAGCTTTTTTTAAAAGCATACTAAATTGATTATTACACTAAATAGATTGTAAACACAACCATAGGCTAAATACATCGACCACACAACCAATAGACGCCTAATTACCATGCTTTCGTAATGCAAACAATTCAGTCAAATGACTCAAGTAAGCGGGCGCGGGGTACTAAACGCTGATTGGTCTACTCAAGGTCAAAAAAATCATAAATCAAACGGGATGGGGTCCTAACTCCTAATAATTATTTATCGATAGTTAATTATCGATATACTCTAATTAATATTTAAATAACTCGGTAGGTTTTGTTACAAGGGCGTGGAATTATATAAGACCTATTAAGTCTGATGTGTTGTCTGAAAGTGTTCGCCCTATATGAGGAGTCTATTAGTTGTATGGTCGATGGCTAAATAATAGGGATTGTTTAATTGAGTTTAATTAGGTTTAGGTCGCACTTAAATTTAGAAGCTGCGATAGGAATCGCGCCTGGATCAAATACTGCTTAGTCGGGTGTGTTGGGAATCCAGTTATTAGTGAAAAGCTGATTCTTGTAAAAACGTATAATAAACAAGCAAAATAATGTTAATTGCACAGCCGACAACGTGGAATCAACACTGTATTTGAACTAATACAGTGTTGTAATTGTCATTTGACATACGGTCTAATGGCAATTCCCTAATACTCGTTGCAAATGAAACTTGACAGACTTAACGCTAGCCTCCCAGAGCCCGTTGAAGTGCGGGGCGTAAAGAGGTATAATGTTAAAGTTTTCATTAGCAATGCCTTCAGATAATGAGCTTTACAAGATCGATGACTGCATGATGACAGATTATCACTATGATTATCTTTAGAGTCTTTAGAGTATTTACTTAACTTTTAGTGCGATTTTGAAACTAGAGATAAAGTGTTCCAAACTCATTTCTCTCTGCCCTAAATTGTTTTAAATCTCTAATTCCGTCCTTTGAATGACCAATTCCGTCATTTGAATCACCAGTCCCGTCATTTGAATCACCAATTCCGTGTATTCAGGAGCGCCTGTTCAGCCAGCACACGGGCACGCTGTCGAGCAAGCGGCGCGACAAGCTGCGCGCGCTGCTCGGCGAGCTGGGCGTGGGCTGCACGGCGCACTGGCGCGACGTGCGCAAACAGCTCGCGGAGCACGCCGCCGCGCCGCAGTACCGGAGCGCGCCACAGGTACATTCATGTATTTTACATCTCTCATATTCGGTAAGTAGGTCCTTATTACCCCCAAATGGAGCTTGTAGGTGACCAATTAGCGCTGTAGGGTAATAATGTAGCTAGAAAAGCCCAAGGGCGGTAAGTAATTAAAAAAAGTATGATGGTTAGATGTACGCGAACTTTTTGAAAGAGTGAAGAGTTTTTTTTTAATTACTTACCGCCCTAGGGCTTTTCTAGCTACATTATTACCCTAGAGCGCTAATTGGTCACCTACAAGCTCCATTTGGGGGTAATAAAGACCTACTTTACCTCACAATCGAGATGTAAAGCAGAGTAGTTAGCTCGGAAGTAAGCATCAATTGCACCCTCGAACTATAGGCGCCCTCGCTGTGCTCGTGCGCCTAAATATCTCGGGCTGCAATTGATGCCTTACAGCCCTTGGCTACTAATCTACTATTTTTAGGAAATGGAGGACAACTTTTGCCACTTATGAAATGTCAAGACACTACCACCGGTTCGGAGAGCAGATTCTACTGAGAATAACTAACAAGAAACTCAGCAGTTGCATTTTTAAAGTTCCGTACCTAAAGAGGAAAGCAGGAAAACGGTTTTTTTTCGACGACCTCAATTTACATAGACGGGCCCTGTCAAACAAAGAATGTGCACTTATTTTACTAAGGCCATCTAGTCTGAAAAGCGGGACAGCGCTATGGCGGGGACAAGGGCAGGCTTATACAGGTGATGGGCACGTACCAAGATTCGGACGCCCAACTTTTTTCTATGAAAGGGCCCATCTAGTACCTACATATATATATATCTATGTTTTTTTAACATTTTATAATGTAACCCATAGATGGAGCGAGAGTTCCGTGACTACCAGCGCGACAAACAGAGCGCCGCGAAGACCGCGCTCCGGCAGTTGCTGCTAGAGACCCGCTCCATAACGCACCGCTCCATGGCCGCCGTGCGGGAGAGCCCGGCCGCGATGACCTCTATACAAGACACGCTGAAAAACGACGCGAGGTGAGATGTCTCGTGTTAACGCATCGCTCCATGGACCTCATGTGCAAACATAACGTATCGCTCCATGAATCTTGTGTAAATATAACGTATCGTTTCATGAGCCTCGTGTAAAGTAACGCATGGATTCATGCATTTTGTGTAAACATGTTGATTCGCTCCATGAGCCTCGTATAAATATAACTCATCGCTCCGTAAATCTTGTGTAAACATAACGCATCGCTTCATGGACGTCATGTGTAAACATAACTCATCGATACATGCACCTCGTGTGTTAACTTATCGCATCGCGCCATGAGCCTCGTGAAAAGTAAGGCATCGATTCATGCATTTTGTGTAAACATGTTACTTCGCTCCATGAGCCTCGTATAAACATAACGTATCGCTCCATGAACCTCGTATAAACATAACGCAGCGATCCTTGAACCTCGTATAAATATAACGCATCGCTCCATGAACCTCGTATAAACATAACGCAGCGATCCATGAACCTCGTATAAATATAACGCATCGCTCCATGAACCTCGTATAAACATAACTCATCGCTCCGTAAATCTTGTGTAAACATAACGCATTGTTTCATGAGCCTCGTGTAAATCTATCCATTTCATATTTTTATGACGTCATGGACACTTAAATCGGAATAGTTTCGATGATACTTTGTTTGCAGGTACACCGCTTTGGATCACATAACCGAAGAGAGGCAGCAGATCATCACCGCATACCTCGAGGAGTTGGAGAAGAAAGGCCCCCCGCCGCCCCCCACCGCCACCGAGCCCAGCAGGCGCTCCAAACAGTGACAGGTAGATATAGGTACCTTCAAATCAAGGGTGAATAGCCATCTTCTAGGCAAGCGCGCTCCACCGTAGGCTGCATCACCACTTGCAAGCAAGTCTGATTGCAGCCAAGCGCTGGCCTATACATTTAAAAAAAAAAAAAAAAAGATAGACTAGCTGATGCCCGCGTGGTTTAAGTTTTTTTTGATTCCCGCGGGAACTCCTTAATTTCCCAGGATAAAAAGTAGCCTATGTGTGTTATTCCAGACTATAATCTATCTCTGTGCCAAATTTCATCCAGATCCGTTCAGCCGTTGGGGCGTGATTCGAGTAACAAACATCCATACATATTCCATCCAAACTTTCGCATTTATAATATTTATTATTTGATATTGTATGGTGGTACCGGTTTTTTAACTTAATTTTTTTTTCTGTTCGCAGTCGGCCCCGGGCTCGCGCGCCTCGGCCGCGCCGGCGCCTGACAATGAAGTACCCTTAGATATAAATTTGTGATAAATTAAACAATCTTTCAGTAAAAATAACGCCTTTTATTGTCATCCCTCCATTTAGAATACTAACGGTTTATATTTATAAACCGAAGTCGAACGTGTGAACGAAGTCGCGGGCGTCCTCTAGTCATTTGACTACTGGACGCCCGCGACTTCGTTCGCGTGGCATAAGTTTTTTTAATTCCCACAGGCACTCCTTCATTTCCGGGATAAAATGAAGCCTATGTCACTCTCCAGATCCTCAACTACGCCTACCCATGCAAAAAATCACATCGATCCGTTGCTCTGTTGCGGCGTGATTGAAGGACAAACTCTCTATTTAACGTCCTTGGGGATAGAAATTTCAAGACTGTGGCATACGTATTTCATAAATTTAAATCGGAAGCCCAAATACCAAGTTTCAGGGCGATAACTTGAAAAACGACGGACTTTCATTCAAATTTTCAACCCCTATTTAACCCCTTTGGTGGTGAAATTTTTAAATATTTTGACACACGTACTTTTTCTTTATTTTTTACCGATAGCCAAAATACCAAGGTTCGTTGATATAACTTGAGAAATGAAGGACTTTTTTACAAACTTTCATCCCCTATTCCATTCCTTTGGGGGTTGAAATTTCAAAAATGGTGAAGTACTTCTTCATATCTAACTGAAAACCCAAATGCTAAGTTTCATGGCTATAACTTGAGAAATGAAGGACTTTTATACAAACTTTCAACCCCATTTTACCCCTTTGGGGGTGGAATTTCGAAAAACTGTGAAATACGTATTTCTTAATTTTTTACCGAAAGCCAAATTACCAAATTTCGTTGATATAACTTGAGAAATGACGGACTTTCATACAAACTTTAAACCCCTATTTCACCCCCTTAAGGGTGGAATTTTGAAATATCCTTCCTTAGTGAGCGCCTACTTCACAAAAGGAACCTACTGTCAAAATTTCAAGTTTCTAGCCACAGCGGTTTAGGCTGTGCGTTGATATATAAGTTAGTCAGTCAGGACTTTGAATTTTATATATATAGATAAATGATTTATTTATTAACGTATTATTTATCGTAATAAATTAACCAGAAATTCATCACGCAACACACACTTTTCCTATACCGACACACACTTTTCCTATACCGATTACCGAAAAATCTATAAATAATAATATACAGGATGGACAAAACTAATCGGCCAAAGGAGGAAAAGCACTTTAAATATTGAAGACTAGCGGTCCGCCCCGGCTTCGCACGGGTATCAAGTGATCATAATAGTCCATACCCAATAATACTTCGCACTGCCGGCCGCCCCTATTTCTATTGCGTGTCTATTTCTATGATATCTTCTGAGGAATTAAATGGTGTAAAGGGCAAATTTGGTCTTAGATATTAAATACTTGAGATGACCAACCATTTTATTTTGATATGGATTAATACAATGTCAGGAAAAACACCTTCGAAAGTAAAGCTCTGTTTTAGACCAAATTTGAAAAATGAGAAACGATTAAAGGGGTTAAAATAGGGGTTTGAAATTTGTGTAGTCCACGCGGACGAAGTCGCGGGCAAAAGCTAGTTAAAGAAAAGTGCTGACTGGCTGACTGGAATTTTGCACAGAGGTTCCCGTTTTAATGCAGACAAGGATTAAAGTCAGATTTTTCAAAATTCCCACGGGAAACAAGCCGAGGGAATTTTGAGAAATCTGACCTGAGAAGTATTTTATTTAAAATTAGATGATGCGCGCGACTTCGTCCGCGTCGATAAAGATTTTTGATTCCCGCGGGAACTCTTGAATTTTCCGGGATAAAAAGTAGCCTAAGTATGTCCTTCCCCGGGAAACAACCTACTACCCCTGTACCAAATTTCATCAAAATCGGTTGAATAGATGGGCCGTGTAAGCGTAGCAGACAGACGGACGGACAGACAGACAGACACACTTTTGCATTTATAATATTAGTATGGATATAAACAAGCTATAATTAAATACCTAATTAAAATGACTAAAACACAGATGCCCTGTTAGGAAATGTGTAGCCAGTGTCACTCGGGACGATTAAGGATTCTAACAATTCCCCATACCTACATCCAAATCCGTTCAGGCATTTAGAAGTTATGGTGGTATAAAGAAACTAAGTAACACACATACATACATACATACACGAGCCCTGAAAACTTTACGCTTTTTTTTATGGGCAGTCATGTAATAGGCGAAGTCAGGAAACGTTGAGCCGGATATACCACGACCATCACCGATCTGTTAACCATATGAAACATACTTTTAATTTTTATTTAATAATAGATTCACAATGGTTAATACCACATACCATTAATAATGGTACTTAGCATAGTCCATAATTTATAAGGTAACTTCACGAATCTGTTAACCTCTTGAGTAAATATATCAAAATATAGGTAATTTTATAACAAACGCGATGGTATAGCATTGCCTACAATTAACCTGTCAAAAAAAATGATTAAAATTTATAATTTAAAAATAGCCTGATCTGGATTTTGATAGGCAAGCTATTTTAGGCGTATTTATCTATTACTAAATAAAAATAAAAAGTTTGTTTCATCTGGTTAACATATCGCTGAAGGTCGTAGTGTAGTGGCTCTAAGACCAATATTTGAGGGCAACTGGTAATCTTTACAATTATTCTCTTCTCTTGTCACGACTTCTTCCTTCATCTTGATGTTTTCGCTTCGCTGACTGCTGATTTGTAACTCGATTTATGTCTGGACGCAGCGCCTATTTATACCCCTCAGGCCGTTTTTTTTTTTATCCAATACAAGTTAGCCCTTGACTGCGATCTCACCTGATGGTAAGTGATGATGCAGTCTAAGATAGTAGCGGGCTAACCTGTTAGCGGCATGGCAGTTAAATTAAACCCATACCCCTATTCGGTTTCTACACGGCATCGTACCGGAACGCTAAATCGCTTGGCGGCACGTCTTTGCCGGTAGGGTGGTAACTAGCCACGGCCGAAGCCTCCCGCCAGGCCAGACCAGGGAAAATTCAGAAATTATAAATTTCCAAACCCTGCACCGGGGATCGAACCCGGGATTGCCTATGGGTTGCCTTAAACGTGCGGACCTCCGCACGTTAAGGCAACAGCATGTGTAATGTGTATTATCTACACACAGCGCTCAACACTGCGCCACGGAGGTCGTCAAAATAGAAAACCAGAATAGAAAACTGTTCTAAATTAAAATACCACATGGTTTCTTCTTAATCTCAATTGACCAGTAACATTTCAAAAGAGGTATTACAGCTACCGCCAAAATTCCCAATAAAAACATTCTCTCTTTTTATCAATTGCCAAAGGCCAAACCCAACCCATTAAGTATTTCCCTAACTCTGCTGAGGTCACTAGATATTAGATAAAGCTGACTTGACGTTTCGAACGTTAAATTGTGAGTAGGTATGTCCCGGTATACACTGCGAGCACTGTAAGGTGTGACGTCCATTTAGTATACTGCGAAGCCGTTCCTTGTTATACCTACTGGTTACTGTTTAAAACGGAACACAGTCCAACTGTTGATCACGTGATCAAAGCACTGACAGCACCTTACCTCGAAAACGCCAGGGCTCACAGTACAAAAATGGTGACGATTTATGACGTCACATATTTCCCCAGGATACTGCGGCAGTAGGTATACTGTCAGTCCATAACGGAACGAATTTCTCCTCAGTAAGAGCACTGAACAGTGCTCGCAGTGTATAACGGACCATACCCTATAACATAAAATAATATTAAAAACTAGCTAATGCCCGCGACTTCGTCCGCGTGGAATATTTTTTTTTTTAATTCCCACGGGAACTCCTTAATTTTCCGGGATAATATATCACTCTCCAGGTTCTCAACTATACCCATGCAAAAAATCACGTCGATCCGTTCCTCCGTTGCAGCGTGATTGAAGGACAAACCAACAAACCAATAAACCAACAAACAAACACACTTTCGCATTTATAATATTAGTATGATTATCGGAACATAACCTTTGACTGATAAATTATTATCTAGGTACTTATCGGTTGTTTACTTGGGTACGCGTAAATTCCACCGACCAGAAAAATAAGGTAAATTCGTCTAGTTACGCGACAAACTCCATGTATATATATGCGTGAGGTATTTCGTTTTAGCGACCATTAAGAACTAAGCAGTGACATCTAAGGCATAACTTCGTTATTGCATTCGCCAACAAATTCTAAAATATTTCTGTGCTATTTAAAAAAATTCTGTGTCGAATTTGATGTGTACCTAAGTATAGCAGTATAATCAATCGATTAATAACGCGAAACCGAGGGGCGGAGTATGAGTTATACTACAAATCAAAAAAGAGAAGTCAAAATGTTAAAATTGCTAATAACAATAACAATTATTACTTTTATCGTCGGTGCTGTCGATTGTGAATTTTATCCCAAGCCTATTTTTAGGAAGCATGAATGTATAGAAGGTATGCATTGGAATAGTGAATTCTTAAAATGTGATACCTGCCCAGAAGGTAAAGTATGGTCAAATAAGTTGCAAAGATGCATAAAATGGCTAATTATCTGAATGATGCCCGCACGCGTACGCGTTCAAGGATTGAATAATTCAATTTTTATAATAATGATTGTTTGAGAAAATGTAATGAGAAAAATTATTTTTATTGTAAAGTTTAAATGTGTGCTTTATTAATTCCAGATTACATTATTTTAATAATCAATATCTGCTACATGTGTTATTATTTCAATCAATTGACTTGACCTAATACCTTTTTAATGAATAAATAATTAACTAAGTAGAAATAGTTTTTTATTTTATTAGGGTTCCGTACCCAAAGGGTAAAAACGGGACCCTATTACTAAGACTCCGCTGTCTGTCTGTCTGTCTGTCTCCAGGCTGTATCTCATAAACCGTGATAGCTAGAAAGCTGAAATTTTCACAAATGATGTATTTCCGTTGCCGCTATAACAACAAATACTAAAAATTAAAAAAATATATATATTAAGGGGGGTCCCCATACAATAAACGTGTTTTTTTCGTATTTTTTTGCTCAATATTAAAAACGGTAACAGGTAGACGGTTCAAATTTTCACAGAATATTAACTTGTATATTACCTTTCAAAATAAATAATTAAATATCAATAAAGTAAATATTAAAGGGGGGCTCCCATACAACAAACGTAATTTTTATTTTTAATACGTCATAAATCGTAAAACTTACTACAGGTTTGTACGGAACCCTCGGTGCGCGAGTCCGACTCGCACTTGGCCGGTTTTTATTTATCATAATATTTTCTTCATTGTTCACTTAGGTATCCTTTTTATCCTAATTATATTTATGAAATGTATTGAAACTAATGTAGGTACCTAATGAATAATGATATCATCATCAGCTATTGTGTATCCACCATTGGCATACTTATTATATATATTATATTTATTATACTATTATAATGAAAATTTTTTTTTTTTTTTTTTTTTAATATATATATCCATATAGCCCTTTCGTTAGTTAAAATTCAGAAATTATAAATTCCTAAATTGACCCTGCCGGGGATCGAACCCTGGACCTCCGCACGTTAAGACAGCAGCGCTCAACACTGCGCCACGGAGATCGTCAATTTGCGTTGGCGCTGAACACTAATGCCGGCTCTTCACGTTGGGCGAGTGTAGGCGAGCGGCGGCGAGCGCCAGTGTGAAGAAGGCCCGCTCGGGTCGTCTCGTGCGCTCTCGCCTCGCCTCGCCGCCGCTCGCTTTGATGGGCGGTTTTTCGACGAAAGATCAAAGTGACGAGTGGCCAGCGCGAGCGGCCCTTCCATACGCTCGTGTCGTCAGTGTTCAGAGCAAACCAATTGAGTGCGCACGGACAAAATTCAAAGTCCTGACTGACTGACTGACTTATATATCAACGCACAGGCTAAACCGCTGGGGTTAGAAACTTGAAATTATGACAGTAGGTTCCTTTTGTGACGTAGGCGCTCAATAAGGAAGGATTTTGCAAAATTCCACCCCTAAGGGGGTGAAATAGGGGGTTCAAGTTTGTATAAAAGTCAGTCATTTCTCAAGTTATATCCATGAAACTTGGTATACGAGCTACCAGTTAAAAATAAAGAAATACGTGTTTCACAGTTTTTTGAAAATTCCACTCCCGAAGGGGTGTAATAGGGGATGAAAGATTGTATGAAAGTCCATAATTTCTCAAGATATTATATCAACGAAACTTGGTATTTTGGCTTAAAGTAAAAAATAAAGAAATACGTGTGTTACAGTTTTTCAAAATTCTACCCCCAAAGGGGTAAAATAGGGGTTGAAATTTTGTACGAAAGTCATTCATTTCTCAAGTTATAGCCAGGAAACTTAGCATTTGGGCTTTCAGTTAGATATGAAGAAGTATATGTATTTCAATTTTTTTTTGTGCAATAGGTACGCACATAATCCTAAATTATATAGTCGAAGAGCCGGCGTTTGAGGGTGCAAATTGTCTTATAATTAAAAATAAATGTGAGCTGGCCATCATTGCACTTTATCGATCACCATCATTTCACAATATTGATAGTTTTTTGAACTCTTTAGAACAAACCTGTTTGTCATTGAAAAATGTCAATAACATTGTTATTTCAGGCGACATTAATATCGATATAAAACTTAGCAATAGCTTGAGCAATAATGCGTCTCGCTATCTAAACTTAATTTCGGAACTAGGGTTTTTACCTGGGCATACCCATCCCACCCGTGAACTAAACAGTCTTGATCATATTTTACTAAAATCACCATTGCAACCGACTATTTTCATTCTTGATACACATATTACTGATCACTTACCTATACTGCTTTGCATGAATACAGGCCGTCCACGAACAAAAACTATACATACCCAAACTAAAACCAACTGGGACCTGGTAGCCCTGGACCTAGATAATACTGAATTCTCATGGATCTATGAGTCACAAGATCCTGATCATTTAGTTGACACCTTAGTTACTACTATATCACAAAAAATCCAAGAGCATACTGTTCAAATTACTATAAAAGGTAAACATAGACCGCTAAAACCTTGGATTACCCCGGGCTTAGTAAAGTGCATACGCAACCGTGACAAACTTCATTGCAGAGCTCGTAGATCCCCCAACAATGAAATCCTTCAGATTACTTACAAGAGATATAGGAATTTTTGTAATAATTTAATAAAAAAGCTTAAACAACAGTATGATCAATCTGAAATTCAAAAAAGTGGTAATAACTCTGCTAAGACCTGGCAGTGTATTAGAAGGATTGCTGATATCTCTAATAAAAAGCATTCCTCAAGTGAACTTCTAACGGTAGAAAGCACACCCTTTAAATCTGTTAATGCAGTCAACTCTTATTTTGCGAATGTTGGTAAAATCCTCGCCGAGAATATTAGATCTGTGTCATCTGCGAGTAATAATACTGCACAAAACGTTACTAACTCCTCAAGCTGTGCCAATTCTATTGTTTTTTTACCCACAGATGAATCAGAAATTGAAACCTTAATACTAAATTTGAAAAACGATTGTGCCACGGGTTGGGACAGTATACCATCATTACTGTTAAAAAAGATACGACATAAATTAATTCCCGTATTAACATTCATCTTTAATATATGTATCATTAGGGGTATCTTCCCTAAGGCATTAAAAAGAGCAATAATTCATCCGATATTCAAAGGGGGGATAGAAATGTTATAAGTAATTACCGTCCGATTTCTGTCCTGCCAGCCCTATCCAAAATTTTTGAAAAGCTGATAAACAATAGACTTAATAAATTTCTGAACCAATTTGGACTAATATCAAATAACCAATACGGATTCAGAGCTGGCAGGTCAACGGAAGATGCAGTCACCAAACTCGTCGATGTTATTTCACATAATCTGGATAGGAAAAATAAGTGCTTGGCAATATTCTTAGACCTTGCAAAAGCCTTCGATACCGTTTCTGTCCCTTCCCTTTTAGACAAACTAGAATCAATTGGTATCCGCGGTACAGCTTTAAATCTTTTTAAGAGTTACCTATCCGACAGAGTCCAGAAGATTAAGATCGAAGACCACCTGAGCGATGATATTCCTGTGGAGTACGGAGTCCCTCAGGGAAGCATCTTAGGGCCAACTCTCTTCTTGATCTACATTAACGAGCTGTGCCAACTGCAGTTAAATAACGGAAACATATTTACATTCGCAGATGACACGGCTATTGTATTTCAAGGAGAGAGTTGGGAGGAAGTCTACTCACTGGCACAGGAGGGTTTTCAGACTGTTATCCATTGGCTAAAGTTAAATATGCTTACACTTAACGCAAGTAAAACCAAACACCTAGCATTTTCTATTTCAAAAAGGACTAATTTACCACCTGGGTCAAACTACATAATCCAAGCACATAACTGTAATGACACTCACTCCGAAACATGCGATTGTCCACAGATTGAACGCGTACAGTATATTAAATATCTAGGAATCATTCTTGATGAACACCTGTCATGGGTTCCACAAATCAACCAATTAGCAGGGCGCGTTAGAAAACTTATATGGGTGTTTAAGAAATTAAGGAATGTACTCAAACCTGACTTACTTCGGACTATCTATTTCGCTCTGTGTCAATCTATACTATCATACTGCACTTCTGTGTGGGGAGGTATTGGTAAAACCCATTTAATTCACCTTGAACGGGCGCAGAGGTCAGTTCTCAAAGTCATGTATCATAAACACTATCGTTTTCCGACTCACTTACTATATGCCACTAGCAAAGTACTTACAGTTCGACAGTTGTTCCTCTTATCTATTACCCTCAGGACACATTCTTCGCTGGTATTTGATCCCACATTCCAGGCAAACAAACGCAGAAGCGATATAGTTTTTCCAACCAAATACAAGCCCCGAACATCTTTCTTCAAACACCAACATTCATTTCTAGCTTACTTCTTATACAATAAAATCAACAAGCATTTAAATATCTACCCATTGACTAAATACCGTGCTAAAATAAAAATTTCCACATGGCTACTGCAAATGAATTATGACCAAACCGAAGAGTTATTACTTAAATTATTATGCTAAAACAATCATTTAAAAATTACTCAATAAACAAACGCAGTAATTTATATTCTCTTGTCTACACACACTCACGCATACACACACTCACAAACACACACACACACACACACACACACACACACACACACACACACACACACACACACACACACACTTATACTTACACAAACAAACACACACACATGCACACACAAGCGCACACACATACACACACACACACACACACACACACACACACACACGCACACACGTATACACACTCACGCATTACCCTCTCTTTTGTAACTGTTTATAACTAGCATGTAAGAGGAACATTGTTATTATTAAGTGCATTAAAACTCGGAGGTGGGCGGTGGCATCTGCAGCACAGTTTACACTATTGCAGTGCCACCCTTGCCAACTATTGTTAACCATTTTTGTTCCAAATAAAGATTTTTGATTTTTTTGATTTTGATAATCATAATTTATAATGAGTAAGCGCGCACAAAGCTGTTGCAGCAGCGACTTTTTCAGTGTCAACTTGCATCTTCGACGGTTTGCCGGCAAATGAGGTACCCGAGCGTGTGGAGAGGTACCTCTCGCCTCGGCAGCACTCGCCGAGTGCCGCGCCCGAGCGCCTCGTCCCAGCGTGAAGTGCTAGCATAAGATGTTCCAAATTCAATAAGTGCGCGGCAAAGATAATTGCGGCGCACTTACGAGTATAAAGAGGATTAAAAACTCATTCCTGCCCGCTAAAAGTTTCTTATAGAAAACACCAGCTTTGGGCGCACATAAAGGCGAACCAAGTCGTCCTTTTCGAATACATGGGATGAAAATTAATTTTTCGTACCACTTGCTCAAAAAAGTGACATTCTATGCCACAAAAAGCGAACATAACAATAGTCATTTTTAATCTGTTAAAAACAGGGAAAGAAAATTGTACTGAATTTCATTCATCCTCTAGGGGGAGAATGTGATTTAAATTTGGAATACTTACCGAAAGAGCAACGGCGAACTTCCATACATCAATATTAATGAGAAAAAAATAATTATGTACACGTGTGAAAAAAATATGTTTTTAGATGCGTCGAATATGAAGCTCACAGCAGCTAGAATATTTTTTTTATGAGCCTAGAATAAAAAGATATTTCGTTTTAAAGTTTTCTAGGTTATGTGGTTATGTCACTTCTAAAAATGACAACCGGAAGAAAGCCACAAAAACAAAGACAGATGACAACCACAGACCAGTAAAACATTCGGCATAACCACAGACAATCAGCATCAGTGCTGCCATAATATTCTTTCAATTATTACCATTCTGTTAGAGATTATTAAATAATGTATGCAAGAAAATTCACTTAAATAATATAAAATACACTAAAAAAGAGCAATACTATTATTTATGCAAACATTAATCAGACGAAATAATTACAATTTTTAAAACGATACAAAATAATCTACTAATTCAGATTTATTCTAGCTACTAGGTAGATTATACATAAAATGGTAACACTTAACTGAGAAACGGGAACTAAACACATGAACTAAATAATCAAAAAAGATTCCCTAAATATTTTATTTTTTTACCTAGGTTCAATTAATTAAGGTGAATACTTGATAAAATTTAAAAAAATAAGCAAATTAGTTTCGTCTTTACCTTACTTGTGTACAATCAAGATTTAGTAAATGTGGTCAATAATAATTTCGCCGTTGCTCTTTATACTGAACTACATCTGTGTTTACACCATTGAGTTTGTGTATAAAGTATTAATCTTTTTGAAAAAGGAATACGCATTTATTATGCAGTTATGTTTATTAAATAAAATGACGAAAACCGACGAGGCCGTATGAGCTTGATGTCTTTTTGCTTTTCCGACAAAAAAATATTAGTCTAGGAATTTGCCGCATTTTTGTTTTCTTCAAATACATAAACGTTAGGTTTATTTTAATTTATTTTTATAAATAAGTTAACTTTTACTTTTAATTGTCATTATTTTTAATAAATGCTTATCTCATATTATTATTGTGTTAATTTTTTCGCAAATGGTACGAAAAGTAGAGTATTTTCTTCGGTGATAAAGCTGTCTTAGTCTTGGGTGAACTTAAATCCCTCGCTACACTCAGGACTAGTCTTAAATCCCTCGCTACGCTCGGGAGTAAACCTCGAGTCCTTCGTTACGCCATTCTGTGGTTACGCTCGCGATTTAAATCGTCACCCGCGACAGAAGACACTGCTTTATCCCCTTGGTTAATTATCTACTATTTGGTAGTACTTACTTACATTAATTTGTCGTAATACATTCATTTTGTTTTGATTTATAAATCCACCACCACGACCACCACTACAGACCATTAACGTCCCACTGCTGGGCACAGGCTCTCATAGGAGAGAGGGAATTAGAGCTTACACCCACCACGCTGCTCCAATGCGGGTTGGCAGGGTTTAACGACTATTATCATGTTAGTGATAATAACCGGGACCGACGCGACGGCATTTTAAGGTGCTCTCCGAGGCACGGGGGTGAAACGCCTTTTGAAACACCGCCAACTTCCTAACTCCGGGCTAGTACTTACTGAGAATTCCTAGTCAGAAAAACCCAAGACTCAATTATGGCCCGACCCGGGACTCGAACCCGGGACCTCGTCGGGCGCAGTCGAACATCCCAACCACTAAACCAACGAGGCAGATTTATAAATGTTTTGCCATATTTTTTTTTAATATTATTCAAATAAACTTATTAAAAGTGCTTTTGAACTGTCGAGTGAATCTACCACTGGTTCGGAATGCCGTTCCTAAAGAGAAGCATCAGCTAGTGAGTAAATAAAACACGAAAATTAATCAAAATAAAGCTAATTCTTATTTGGCAATAGAAGGTAGGTACATAAATACTGAATTTGTAAAAGAAAAATTGATACCTATTTCTTTTGACGTACTTAGGTTATAATTAATTTCTAAAGGCTGGTACATAAATACTGAATTTGTAAAAGAAAAATTGATACCTATTTCTTTTGACGTAGGTTATAATTAATTTCTAAAGGCTAGCGTCCACTAGATACCTGCTCGCCGAATCAAAGCTTCAAACCGAATCGCATTAGGTACTTTACAGTCTCACCAACTTAAACCCGACCCGGTGGCCGAAATTAGAACTAATAAAAATCCATACCTACTAATATCAAATATAAATATTATAAATGCAAAAGTTTGGATGGATGTATGGATGTGTGGATGTTTGTTACTCAATCACGCGCCAACGGCTGAACGGATCTGGATGAAAGGCACAGAGATAGACTATATAGTCTAGAATACCACATAGGCTACTTTTTATCCCGGAAAATTAAGGAGTTTCCGCGGGAACCGAAAAGCCTCGATCCACGCGGACGAAGTCGCGGGCATCAGCTAGTCTATTATAAAAATTATACTAATATAAATATAAAGTGTGTCTGTCTGTCTGTCTGCTTGCTACGCTTTAACGGCCCATCTTTTCAACCGATTTTGCTGAAATTTGGTATAGAGTATAGGTTATATCCCTGGGAAGGACATACCTAGGCATTTTTATCCCGGAAAAATAAGGAGTTCCCGCGGGAATCAAAAAACCCTAATCAACGCGGACGAAGTCGCGGGCATCGTCTAGTTTATAATAAATTTATTTTTAAAAAAATTTGTTTATTTCAGACCCTCCATAGGTCCATATTAATGTTATAAAATGACCTACATATATGATTGCATATAAATGCCTGTTTAGTTTCGCTGCTGACTCGAAGTTAGTCACATTTGTTTTTATTTAATTTTTCTGTCAACGAACGGGTCAGTTAAAAGTTTGTTGGAAAAAGGGATGATGACAACTCAGCAACTCTTTATCAAACATAAAAACGTTTTTTTTTTATCCACTACAAGTTAGCCCTTGACTGCGATCTCACCTGATGGTAAGTGATGATGCATGCTAAGATGGTAGTGGGCTAACCTGTTAGGGGCATGGCAGTTATATTAAACCCATACCTACCCCTATTCGGTTTCTACACGGCATCGTACCGGAACGCTAAATCGCTTGGCGGCACGTCTTTGCCGGTAGGGTGGTAACTAGCCACGGCCGAAGCCTCCCGCCAGGCCAGACCAGGGAAAATTCAGAAATTATAAATTTCCAAACCCTGCCGGGGATCGAACCCGGGATTGCCTATGCGTTGCCTTAACGTGCGGACCTCCGTACGTTAAGGCAACAGCATGTGTAATGTGTATTATCAGATATTCTATGACAACAGCGCTCAACACTGCGCCACGGAGGTCGTCAAAATAGAAAACCAGAATAGAAAAATGTTCTAAATTAAAATACCACATGGTTTCTTCTTAATCTCAATTGACCAGTAACATTTCAAAAGAGGTATTACAGCTACCGCCAAAATTCCCAATAAAAACATTCTCTCTTTTTATCAATTGCCAAAGGCCAAACCTTTTATATTTCCCTAACTCTGCTGAGGTCACTAGATATTAGATATAGCTGACTTGACGTTTCGAACGTTATTTTGAGTACCTATGTCCCGATATACACTGCGAGCACTGTAAGGTGTGACGTCAATTTAGTATACTGCGAAGCCGTTCCTTGTTATAGATAAACCTACTGGTTACTGTTTAAAACGGAACACAGTCCAACTGTTGATCACGTGATCAAAGCACTGACAGCACCTTACCTCGAAAACGCCAGGGCTCACAGTACAGAAATGGTGACGATTTATGACGTCACATATTTCCCCAGGATACTGCGGCAGTAGGTATACTGTCAGTCCATAACGGAACGAATTTCTCCTCAGTAAGAGCACTGAACAGTGCTCGCAGTGTATAACGGACCATACCCTATAACATAAAATAATATTAAAAACTAGCTAATGCCCGCGACTTCGTCCGCGTGGAATATTTTTTTTTTTAATTCCCACGGGAACTCCTTAATTTTCCGGGATAATATATCACTCTCCAGGTTCTCAACTATACCCATGCAAAAAATCACGTCGATCCGTTCCTCCGTTGCAGCGTGATTGAAGGACAAACCAACAAACCAATAAACCAACAAACAAACACACTTTCGCATTTATAATAATTATATTAGTATGATTATCGGAACATAACCTTTGACTGATAAATTATTATCTAGGTACTTATCGGTTGTTTACTTGGGTACGCGTAAATTCCACCGACCAGAAAAATAAGGTAAATTCGTCTAGTTACGCGACAAACTCCATGTATATATATGCGTGAGGTATTTCGTTTTAGCGACCATTAAGAACTAAGCAGTGACATAGGCATAACTTTGTTATTGCATTCGCCAACAAATTCTAAAATATTTCTGTGCTATTTAAAAAAATTCTGTGTAGAATTTCTTGTGTACCTATAGCAGTATAATCAATCGATTAATAACGCGAAACCGAGGGGCGGAGTATGAGTTATACTACAAATCAAAAAAGAGAAGTCAAAATGTTAAAATTGCTAATAACAATAACAATTATTATTTTTGTCGCCGGTGCTGTCGACTGTGACTTTTATCCCACGCCGCATGAATGTATAGAAGGTATGTATTGGAATAGTGAATTCTTAAAATGTGAAACCTGCCCAGAAGGTAAAGAATGGCATAATATATTGAAAATATGCATAAAAAGAAATCATTTAAAACTGAATCATGCCCGCGACTCTGTACGCGTTCAAGAATTGAATAATAATTAATTATTTATAATGATTGCTAAATTAATGTAATGAGAAAATTATTTTGATTGTAAAGTGCTTTATTAATTCCAGAATACATTATTTTAATAATCAATTAATCTACTATGTGTTATTATTTAAATAATTAAGTAGAAATAGTTTTAAATTTTTTTATTTATCATAATATTTTCTTCATTGTTCACTTATAAATTTTGTATCCTAATTATATTTGTGAAATGTATTGAAACTAGGTAACTAATGTAGGTACCTAATGAATAATGATATCATCATCAGCTATTGTGCATCCACCATTGGACATAGAACTCTATAATATTGATATACTTATTATACCTAATATTATAATGAAAATTAATTTTTGGTAGTACTTATTTACATTAATTTGTCGTAATACATTCATTTTGTTTTGATTTATAAATCCACCACCACGACCACCACTACAGACCAACGTCCCACTGCAGGGCACAGGCTCTCATAGGAAAGAGGGAATTAGAGCTTACACCCACCACGCTGCTCCAATGCGGGTTGGCGGGCTTTAACGACTATTATCATGTTAGTAATAATAACCGGGACCGACGGCTTAACGTGCTCTCCGAGGCACGGGGGTGAAACACCGCCAACTTCCTAACTCCGGGCTAGTACTTACTGAGAATTGCTAGTCAGAAAAACCCAATACTCAATTATGGCCCGACCCGGGACTCGAACCCGGGACCTCGTCGGGCGCAGTCGTACATCCCAACCACTAAACCAACGAGGCAGATTTATAAATGTTTTGCCATATTTTATTTTTATTTTATTCAAATAAACTTATTAAAAGTGCTTTTGAACTGTCGAGTGAATCTACCACTGGTTCGGAATGCCGTTCCTAAAGAGAAGCATCAGCTAGTGAGTAAATAAAACACGAAAATTAATCAAAATAAAGCTAATTCTTATTTGGCAATAGAAGGTAGGTACATAAATACTGAATTTGTAAAAGAAAAATTGATACCTATTTCTTTTGACGTACTTAGGTTATAATTAATTTCTAAAGGCTGGTACATAAATACTGAATTTGTAAAAGAAAAATTGATACCTATTTCTTTTGACGTAGGTTATAATTAATTTCTAAAGGCTAGCGTCCACTAGATACCTGCTCGCCGAATCAAAGCTTCAAACCGAATCGCATTAGGTACTTTACAGTCTCACCAACTTAAACCCGACCCGGTGGCCGAAATTAGAACTAATAAAAATCCATACCTACTAATATCAAATATAAATATTATAAATGCGAAAGTTTGGATGGATGTATGGATGTGTGGATGTTTGTTACTCAATCACGCGCCAACGGCTGAACGGATCTGGATGAAAGGCACAGAGATAGACTATATAGTCTAGAATACCACATAGGCTACTTTTTATCCCGGAAAATTAAGGAGTTTCCGCGGGAACCGAAAAGCCTCGATCCACGCGGACGAAGTCGCGGGCATCAGCTAGTCTATTATAAAAATTATACTAATATAAATATAAAGTGTGTCTGTCTGTCTGTCTGCTTGCTACGCTTTAACGGCCCATCTTTTCAACCGATTTTGCTGAAATTTGGTATAGAGTATAGGTTATATCCCTGGGAAGGACATACCTAGGCATTTTTATCCCGGAAAAATAAGGAGTTCCCGCGGGAATCAAAAAACCCTAATCAACGCGGACGAAGTCGCGGGCATCGTCTAGTTTATAATAAATTTATTTTTAAAAAAATTTGTTTATTTCAGACCCTCCATAGGTCCATATTAATGTTATAAAATGACCTACATATATGATTGCATATAAATGCCTGTTTAGTTTCGCTGCTGACTCGAAGTTAGTCACATTTGTTTTTATTTAATTTTTCTGTCAACGAACGGGTCAGTTAAAAGTTTGTTGGAAAAAGGGATGATGACAACTCAGCAACTCTTTATCAAACATTAAAACGTTTTTTTTTTATCCACTACAAGTTAGCCCTTGACTGCGATCTCACCTGATGGTAAGTGATGATGCATGCTAAGATGGTAGTGGGCTAACCTGTTAGGGGCATGGCAGTTATATTAAACCCATACCTACCCCTATTCGGTTTCTACACGGCATCGTACCGGAACGCTAAATCGCTTGGCGGCACGTCTTTGCCGGTAGGGTGGTAACTAGCCACGGCCGAAGCCTCCCGCCAGGCCAGACCAGGGAAAATTCAGAAATTATAAATTTCCAAACCCTGCCGGGGATCGAACCCGGGATTGCCTATGCGTTGCCTTAACGTGCGGACCTCCGTACGTTAAGGCAACAGCATGTGTAATGTGTATTATCAGATATTCTATGACAACAGCGCTCAACACTGCGCCACGGAGGTCGTCAAAATAGAAAACCAGAATAGAAAAATGTTCTAAATTAAAATACCACATGGTTTCTTCTTAATCTCAATTGACCAGTAACATTTCAAAAGAGGTATTACAGCTACTGCCAAAATTCCCAATAAAAACATTCTCTCTTTTTATCAATTGCCAAAGGCCAAACCTTTTATATTTCCCTAACTCTGCTGAGGTCACTAGATATTAGATATAGCTGACTTGACGTTTCGAACGTTATTTTGAGTACCTATGTCCCGATATACACTGCGAGCACTGTAAGGTGTGACGTCAATTTAGTATACTGCGAAGCCGTTCCTTGTTATAGATAAACCTACTGGTTACTGTTTAAAACGGAACACAGTCCAACTGTTGATCACGTGATCAAAGCACTGACAGCACCTTACCTCGAAAACGCCAGGGCTCACAGTACAAAAATGGTGACGATTTATGACGTCACATATTTCCCCAGGATACTGCGGCAGTAGGTATACTGTCAGTCCATAACGGAACGAATTTCTCCTCAGTAAGAGCACTGAACAGTGCTCGCAGTGTATAACGGACCATACCCTATAACATAAAATAATATTAAAAACTAGCTAATGCCCGCGACTTCGTCCGCGTGGAATATATTTTTTTTTAATTCCCACGGGAACTCCTTAATTTTCCGGGATAATATATCACTCTCCAGGTTCTCAACTATACCCATGCAAAAAATCACGTCGATCCGTTCCTCCGTTGCAGCGTGATTGAAGGACAAACCAACAAACCAATAAACCAACAAACAAACACACTTTCGCATTTATAATAATTATATTAGTATGATTATCGGAACATAACCTTTGACTGATAAATTATTATCTAGGTACTTATCGGTTGTTTACTTGGGTACGCGTAAATTCCACCGACCAGAAAAATAAGGTAAATTCGTCTAGTTACGCGACAAACTCCATGTATATATATGCGTGAGGTATTACGTTTTAGCGACCATTAAGAACTAAGCAGTGACATAGGCATAACTTTGTTATTGCATTCGCCAACAAATTCTAAAATATTTCTGTGCTATTTAAAAAAATTCTGTGTAGAATTTCTTGTGTACCTATAGCAGTATAATCAATCGATTAATAACGCGAAACCGAGGGGCGGAGTATGAGTTATACTACAAATCAAAAAAGAGAAGTCAAAATGTTAAAATTGCTAATAACAATAACAATTATTACTTTTGTCGCCGGTGCTGTCGACTGTGACTTTTATCCCACGCCGCATGAATGTATAGAAGGTATGTATTGGAATAGTGAATTCTTAAAATGTGAAACCTGCCCAGAAGGTAAAGAATGGCATAATATATTGAAAATATGCATAAAAAGAAATCATTTAAAACTGAATCATGCCCGCGACTCTGTACGCGTTCAAGAATTGAATAATAATTAATTATTTATAATGATTGCTAAATTAATGTAATGAGAAAATTATTTTGATTGTAAAGTGCTTTATTAATTCCAGAATACATTATTTTAATAATCAATTAATCTACTATGTGTTATTATTTAAATAATTAAGTAGAAATAGTTTTTTATTTTTTTATTTATCATAATATTTTCTTCATTGTTCACTTATAAATTTTGTATCCTAATTATATTTGTGAAATGTATTGAAACTAGGTAAGTAATGTAGGTACCTAATGAATAATGATATCATCCTCAGCTATTGTGCATCCACCATTGGACATAGAACTCTATAATATTGATATACTTATTATACCTAATATTATAATGAAAATTAATTTTTGGTAGTACTTATTTACATTAATTTGTCGTAATACATTCATTTTGTTTTGATTTATAAATCCACCACCACGACCACCACTACAGACCAACGTCCCACTGCAGGGCACAGGCTCTCATAGGAAAGAGGGAATTAGAGCTTACACCCACCACGCTGCTCCAATGCGGGTTGGCGGGCTTTAACGACTATTATCATGTTAGTAATAATAACCGGGACCGACGGCTTAACGTGCTCTCCGAGGCACGGATGTGAAACGCCTTTTGAAACGCCGCCAACTTCCTAACTCCGGGCTAGTACTTACTGAGAATTGCTAGTCAGAAAAACCCAATACTCAATTATGGCCCGACCCGGTACTCGAACCCGGGACCTCGTCGGGCGCAGTCGTACATCCCAACCACTAAACCAACGAGGCAGATTTATAAATGTTTTGCCATATTTTTTTTATTTTATTCAAATAAACTTATTAAAAGTGCCTTTGAACTGTCGAGTGAATCTACCACTGGTTCGGAATGCCGTTCCTAAAGAGAAGCATCAGCTAGTGAGTAAATAAAACACGAAAATTAATCAAATTAAAGCTATAATTCTTATTTGGCAATAGAAGATAGGTACATAAATACTGAATTTGTAAAAGAAAAATTGATACTTCTTTTGACGTAGGTTATAATTAATTTCTAAAGGCTAGCGCCCACTATACGCTCGCCGAATCAAAGTTCAAACCGAATCGCATTAGGTACTTTACAGTCTCACCAACTTATCCGACCCGGTGGCCGAAATTGGAACTAATAAAAATCCATACTAAAGTATTATAAAAATTATACTAATATATATATATATATATATATATATATATATATATATATATATATATATATATATATATAAAGTGAGTCTGTGTGTCTGTCTGTCTGCTACGCTTTAACGGCCCGTCTTTTCAACCGATTTTGATGAAATTTGTAATAGGGGTAGGTTACATCCCGGGGAAGGAACTTTTTATCCCGGAAAATAAATTAGTTCCCGCGGGGGTCAAAAATCGAAAGTTTTCAATTGAAATCGAGTTTGACGACCTCCGTGGCGCAGTGTTAAGCGCTGTTGCCTTAACGTGCAGAGGTCCCGGGTTCGATCCGGGAGGGGAGGGTTTGGAAATTTATACCTGGCTAGCCACGGCCGAAGCCTCCCACCAGGCCAGACCATGGAAATTCAGAAATTATAAACCCCCAAATTGACCCTGCCGCGGATCGAACCCGGGACCTCCGCACGTTAAGACAACAGCGCCACACACTGCGCCACGGAGGTCGTCAAAAGCTTCTAGTATGGAAGTTGGTGTGAAATAAATTATGTAGTTGTGACGTGTGACGTCATCATATTTCAACGCACTTTTTTTCTTTAATCTATAGTTTAAAATGGTTATCAAACTTAAAACTAACCGAGGATGTGAATTTTAGGTGTTTTGGAAGACCCTCTATTTAATAATCATTAAGAAATACTCCACGCATTTTCGTTACGGACGTTTTTTGCCGGCTAGTGTACCTACCTCTCCGCATCGTACCTTATGGAACTTCGTTCCAAAAAAAAAGCTTACATGAAACGAAGCGTGCGTGCGGAAGTAGTCGTCTATACGCATAATATATGGAACGAATGTGACTCGATTCGATTCAACGCGATTCGGCTGCAGTGGACTCGGGGCTTAAAAGTCAAGATCCTGTGCAGTCAGCTTGACGCGCCGCGCCGGCAGCTCCCACACGCGCACCGTGCCGCTGTCGTCGCCTGCAGCAATGCGGCACGAGCTGGAAGGAAAAACACTTAAATCCATAACTTTTGAAGTTGAAGTTGAAACTTCTTTATATAATCGTTGTGATTTGAAAATCCGATGAAACGAAAAAGAGACAAACAAATTCATAACTAGCTAATGCCCGCGACTTAGTCCGCGTGAATTGAGGCTTTTTAGCCGACGTCTGTCAACGCAAGCGCAGCGAGCGCGCAGTGCACTCACCCGCTGCGGCAGACGGCGAGACAGCGCACCCTTTGGCCTGCACGTTGCCGCGTAGATAAGTTTGTCCTATTCTATGGAGTCGTATCGCGCCGGATCGTTTTCATCGCTCACCTTGCGCCAAGTCTGTACCTCATTGTCCGATGAGCGACACCACGCGACGAGACGCCACAGAAAATGATCTGTCATCTGTTAAAATTAATGTCAAACGATCTGACAAGTTACAATGTAGACGTTACGTCATTTTCTTCCATCGCTCACCTTGTAAGTGTCTGTGAAGGTCTAGCCCCACTTGAGATGCACGGAGCGGCGAATATTCAGTGCATTTCGGTGCTGCGTCGCTTAGGCGGGTCCAGCTCCATACAACCTTGCCATAAACAATACTTGCCGATACATGCTGCGCCTCTGTAGTTATAGGCTAGACATTTACGCAAGCGCAGCGAGCACGTATCTCACTCACCCGCTGTGGCAGACGGCGAGACAGCGCACGTCCGCGCGCCGCCCAGCCCGCCCACGGCGAGCGCGCGCCTGCCTGGTGCCTAGCTCGCTCCGACACACTCACCCGCTGTGGCGGACGGCGAGACAGCGAATCGTTTTCATCGCTCACCTTGCGTGAAGTCATTGTCCGATGAGCGACAGCAGTGACACCACGCCACGCGACGCCACAGAAAATGATCTGAGAACTGTTAAATGTCAAATGATCTGACAAGTTACAATGTAGACGTAACGTCATTTTCTATGGCGGCGCGTTGTTTCCAACGCTCATCTTGCACGGGTAACACAAGCGCAGCGAGCGCCATTTGCGCGCTTTGTAGTGGGGCTAGACCTATACGCATTCCGCAAGCGCAGCGAGCGCGTGTCTCACTCACCCGCTGTGGCAGACGGCGAGACAGCGCACGTCCGCGCGGCCGCCCAGCCCGCCCACGGCGAGCGCGCCCCCTCCGCACACGTCGTACACCCTCAGCGGCTCCCCCCCACCCGCCAGCCCCACCACCACGCACGGCGGGGACAACCAGTCCATACACGACACGGCCGCGTCCAGGCACACCACCTGCCATAGAGAAACACCTTAAGTGTACGGGCACGAAATGAGCACCTAGCGGGGCGACGGCGGTAGCGGGGCGATGCGATTAGTCGGAGAGCTGGCGACGAATTTCAGGAACAATTTGAAAGACGTCTGGTAATACTTTATAAAGTCTGACAAAAACGTCTGGGATTTATTTTTTCGAATTCTATAAGTATAAAATTTAAAGATAAAAAAATCAAGTTGCCAAGAAAATGTTTTGTCGGATTTTTTTTTGCAAATAGGTATGTTATATGCTGCTCAGTAGCGAAATAACCGCAAACGCTCTACCAGACTGGCAGAACTGGATTCGCCAATGAACGAAATTACCTAGATATTTTTCCACAATTTCAGATTGCATAGAGGACCTTCCCGAAATTCGTCGCCAGCTCTCGGCCGTTCGGCCGTCGTTAGTTTCGACGAATTTTGACCATGACGGGACGCGTGATATCGGCCATAGTCGCCTTAAGTACCCCTCTAGCCATTAATTATGATATTATTGTGTTGTCATAGTGATCGACTTTTTCATACACTAGTGTTAATAATTGGACAGAAAGATGGCAAGGCACTTTCCCCTCTCCCCGCAATTTAAGTTATTTGCCTCGCTCCCCCATTTTAAAAGAAATAAAGTACGTTGAAAATGACGTCACAAGTAACAACTACATATATATATATATATACCTACTTATGTCTTGATAAATCGATGCCTATGTCATACAAGCTTCCATAATAGAAGCGCGTTTTTATTAGGGTTCCGTACCCAAAGGGTAAAAACGGGACCCTATTACTAAGACTCCGCTGTCTGTCTGTCTGTCTGTCTGTCTGTCTGTCTGTCTGTCTGTCTGTCTGTCTGTCTGTCTGTCTGTCTGTCTGTCTGTCTGTCTCCAGGCTGTATCTCATAAACCGTGATAGCTAGAAAGCTGAAATTTTCACAAATGATGTATTTCCGTTGCCGCTATAACAGCAAATACTAAAAATTAAAAAAATATATATATTAAGGGGGGTCCCCATACAATAAACGTGTTTTTTTTCGTATTTTTTTGCTCAATATTAAAAACGGTAACAGGTAGACGGTTCAAATTTTCACAGAATATTAACTTGTATATTACCTTTCAAAATAAATAATTAAATATCAATAAAGTAAATATTAAAGGGGGGCTCCCATACAACAAACGTAATTTTTATTTTTAATACGTCATAAATCGTAAAACTTACTACAGCCGAGCGATCGCGTAACTTCTGCATCAATCATTGATACATCGCAATCACCTCTGATTGGTTAACACTCTTCCACTATTGGACATAATCCATTGACGCAGCAAGAATGCCATAAATTCAGCCAATTACAACAATTGATACTGTAACAATGATTGATGCAGAAGTTACGCGATCGCTCGGCAGGTTTGTACGGAACCCTCGGTGCGCGAGTCCGACTCGCACTTGGCCGGTTTTAAGTTTAACAAAGAGTTGCTGATTTGATTGACGCATCCCTTTTAGCAGGATATTGTGACGTCACACTAGGGTGTCTCACCAATGTGACCAACTGTGACGTAGGTACTTTATGAATGACCCCATAGAAGTTACGAAATCCAGCGCATACCCTCAGCGGAGACCCCTGCGCTATATCATAGACCCTCAGCTCGGAGTCCATGGACAGAGACACAAAGACCCCCGGCCGCTGCGCGTTGAATGCCACATCCAGTACACACGTCGCGTGCCCCTCCAGCACGTCATATGCGGGGTCGATTGCCGCCGAGGGGTCGCTGGCCTGCGGGGGTTGCAGCTTGCAGAGGAATAGCTTGCCGGTTTTGGACCTGTTGACATCGATTTACATGGCTATTGACGAAGTTCACTCAATTGAATGCAAACAGTGGTAAGCTCATTTCTGTAGTGCACAATCTCCAAACTAAAATGACAAAAGAATAACCAAAAAAGTTAACTTGCGAAATAATACTAGAATAGTAATAGGTCATAAACACCTAGAAGAGTATTAAGTATGTTAAGAAGAATAAACAGTGTAATTAGCAAATAAGAATAAACTATGTATAAATATAAGAATTCATTTAAAGGTATGAAATAATGTATATTTATATTATGTAAGATAATGTAATAATATACATAAAAAATATAAAGCATTAATAATGAATGAAAGCTAAAAAAAAAAAAAAAGTACATTAGCTTCTCATTCTCGTCCAACAGAGCAAGGCAAAAAAAAAAAAAGAAAAAAAGCAAGCCATGTCAGCTATAAAAGGTCTCCGATCATCATGTCGGAGGACAAAAAAAGCGGACACACATATAAATAAAAAATAAAAAAACTAAAATGACAGCATCATTCTACAATCGTGCATTGTCGAGTCAACATCTCCTAAAGATGCTCCGGTTTCGGAGTGAAACGTACTACGTTGAGAGTGATTTGGAGGATTTGTGTGGTGTGGTGCTGTGCCGGTGCGAATTGCTGGGTGGTGGGTGTTCGCATGCTATTGATGAAGGACACGCACTGTACCACATAGATTGGTCTGCTGTGGTGGATTATAGCGAATTAAACTTCTCGTTCATTCATTACTTACCTAACTCTGAGTTGCTCGAAACTATTTTAAAAATTTAAGTGTTGATTAAACTAATTTAATCACAAGACTCCATACGATTCTTGCGATTAAATTAGTCTAAGTACCACTTAAATTTTTGTATTTGTATCGTGCAACTCAGCGTAAGTATGATATCATAAATGCGAAAGTGTGTTTGTTTGTTGCTTTGTCCTTCAATCACGCCGCAACGGAGCAACGGATCGACGTGATTTTTGGCATGGGTATAGTTGAGGATCTGGAGAGTAACATAGGCTACTTTTTATCCCGGAAAATTAAGGAGTTCCCGCGGGAATCTAAAAAACTTTAACCACGCGGACGAGTCAGGGCATCAGTTATCAATATTTCTAACTCTTCCATAATAAGTGGGTATTAAGGAAAGGGACAGAACAAGATTTAGAGGTGTCATTTTAGTTCAGAGATTGTGTTATACAGAATTGGCCAAAGTGTGCAAGAAAATCTAAAATTAGCAGACAATGGAGATTTTGCAATTAACAATTGTAAGGCATAATTCCAGAAGTGAGCAATAATAATTAAATTACTTTTAAATATTATGTGTTTGTACTCTCTATAAAACGTGCACGAGCGAATGGTCACAACGTGTAGCGGTTTCACGAGAGATTTAATGTAAACAGTTAATTATAGAAACATGGCCAAAACATCACTACAATAATTATTGATCAGGCTGCAGTTGCTACTGCTAAGCTCAAAATCAAATTGCGATCTAAACACAAAAGTATTCAATAATCGCTGACTCTGCCGGCAGGAGACTGACTTTCAAACGTCAAAACACAACACTCGTACTTATTTAAGGGAATTATTCCAATATGGCGATCCCGCCAACGAACTGACAGAGTCAAATACATAGAACGAGTCAAATATCAGTTTAATTAAACTCAATTAAACAACGATTTTAATAAACTCATGTCATTTCCAAAAATTACATCTTAATTTTAAACTAAAAGCTGACACAATCATCTTCATCCATCATCACTACAGCATATTAACGTCCCACTGCTGGGCACAGGCCTCTACTCTCATAGGAGAGAGCGAATTAGAGATTAGACCACAGATAGACCCACCACGCTGCTCCAATGCGGGTTGGCGAGCTAGAGTAAGCTGATGCCCGCGACTATGTCCGCGTGGATTGAGGTTTTTTGGTTTCAGCGGGAATTCTTTTTTTCGGGGATACAAATATGATAGCCTATGCTCGAAATCTATGTAATTATCTATCTCCATTCCAATTTTCGGGGATACAAATATGATAGCCTTTGCTCGAAATCTATGTAATTATCTATCTCCATTCCAATTTTCGGGGATACATATGATAGCCTCTGCTCGAAATCTATGTAATTATCTATCTCCATTCCAATTTTCGGGGATACAAATATGATAGCCTTTGCTCGAAATCTATGTAATTATCTATCTCCATTCCAATTTTCGGGGATACAAATATGATAGCCTTTGCTCGAAATCTATGTAATTATCTATCTCCATTCCAATTTTCGGGGATACAAAAATGATAGCCTTTGCTCGAAATCTATGTAATTATCTATCTCCATTCCAATTTTCGGGGATACAAATATGATAGCCTTTGCTCGAAATCTATGTAATTATCTATCTCCATTCCAATTTTCGGGGATACATAGCCTTTGCTCGAAATCTATGTAATTATCTATCTCCATTCCAATTTTCGGGGATACAAATATGATAGCCTTTGCTCGAAATCTATGTAATTATCTATCTCCATTCCAATTTTCGGGGATACAAATATGATAGCCTTTGCTCGAAATCTATGTAATTATCTATCTCCATTCCAATTTTCGGGGATACAAATATGATAGCCTTTGCTCGAAATCTATGTAATTATCTATCTCCATTCCAATTTTCGGGGATACAAATATGATAGCCTTTGCTCGAAATCTATGTAATTATCTATCTCCATTCCAATTTTCGGGGATACAAATATGATAGCCTTTGCTCGAAATCTATGTAATTATCTATCTCCATTCCAATTTTCGGGGATACAAATATGATAGCCTTTGCTCGAAATCTATGTAATTATCTATCTCCATTCCAATTTTCGGGGATACAAATATGATAGCCTTTGCTCGAAATCTATGTAATTATCTATCTCCATTCCAATTTTCGGGGATACAAATATGATAGCCTTTGCTCGAAATCTATGTAATTATCTATCTCCATTCCAAATTTCAACTAAATCCGGCCACAAGAAATATTCATAATATCATTTAAGTATTGTATCAAGACTGAATAGCCATCTTCTAGGCTTCAAGCGCGCTCTATCTTAGGCTGCATCACCACTTGCAAGCAAGTCTGATTGCAGCCAAGCGCTAGCCTACATATTAAAAAAAAGTTCCCATAATATAATAAACTTAACGCTAAACATCAGGCGAGATCGCAGTCAAGCTTGCGCGAACTTCGTGATAGGGAAAACAAAATGGATTCTCGACGGGGGCGAGAGAGGGATGGTTATATCAGAATTCCGTCCCTTAAGAGTGAGACAGCTGTCGCGAAAGCTGAAGTTAGCTGTGACAGTGTTATTGTCGCGTTCAGTGACGCGTAATTGATATTTATTTTTATGAAAGAAACCTCGTACTGACGATGGGTAACTTTGGTTAAATACGAATGTAGTATTTAATACTACAGGCTAACTTGTAGTGGATAAAAAAAAAAAATAGAAAAAAACATACCCCACGACGAATACATCGTCGGGTGTCTTCTCGCCGACGGGGCGCAGCGGCGAGCTCCTGATGAAGTCAAAGCAGGTGATGTCGGGTGTGGAGCCACGCGTGGTGTTCACGGCGTAGCAGACGATGGCCTCGAACACGCGCGCGTTGGCGTTGGTCTGCCACGCCACCAGCGACCCGTCCGCACCCGCAGAGATGAGCACCTGGGGTATCGACACCCATTACAGTCTGATTCAAACTTTATGACGTCTCGGAAGTTAGCCGCGAGTAAGTATGGGGTACCGTCATCCATCTCAAATGGGGTAATATCGTCTGATTCAAACTTTATGACGTCTCGGAAGTTAGCCGCGAGTAAGTATGGGGTACCGTCATCCATCTCAAATGGGGTAATATCGTCTGATTCAAACTTTATGACGTCTCGGAAGTTAGCCGCGAGTAAGTATGGGGTACCGTCATCCATCTCAAATGGGGTAATATCGTCTGATTCAAACTTTATGACGTCTCGGAAGTTAGCCGCGAGTAAGTATGGGGTACCGTCATCCATCTCAAATGGGGTAATATCGTCTGATTCAAACTTTATGACGTCTCGGAAGTTAGCCGCGAGTAAGTATGGGGTACCGTCATCCATCTCAAATGGGGTATCGTCTGATTCAAACTTTATGACGTCTCGGAAGTTAGCCGCGAGTAGTTAGGTTCTCGCAGGCACAGTCAACTGAATCGTCTCGCTGTTTTAGTTCGTCAAACTTCTTAATTTCTTCCTACTGGGCAGGTTTCTGGGCTACCCTCGACAAACTACCCTCGACAAAAAAAAACTTAACAGGCATAAAAATTACTTCCAATTTTGACCACCGGATCTGTTAAGTTTCCGTCAAACTATAAAGAACTATATTAAATTACTATGATCCAATTCCATATTAATATTTTAATAACGCGCGGACGAAGTCGCGGCCATCATTTAGTTCTTGGTAAAATGTCCATGTAGCTTTTTTCCGTTAAAAGTTGCATCATTCGTTATAAGTATAACAATCTCAATAAGTCGAAGCAGGTGATGTCGGGTGTGGAGCCACGCGTGGTGTTCACGGCGTAGCAGACGATGGTCTCGAACACGCGCGCGTTGGCGTTGGTCTGCCACGCCACCAGCGAGCCGTCCGCACCCGCAGAGATGAGCACCTGGGGCATCGACAGTCGACACCCATTATACAGACGACCCGTTTGACCACCTCCGTGGCGCAGTGTTGAACGCTGTTGTCTTAACGTGCGGAGGTCCCGGGTTCGATCCCCGGCAGGGTCAATTTGGGAATTTATAATTTCTGAACTTTCCCTGGTCTGGCCTGGTGGGAGGCTTCGGTCGTGGCTAGTTACCACCCTACCGGCAAAGACGTGCCGCCAAGCGATTTAGCGTTCCGGTACGATGCCGTGTAGAAACCAAATAGGGGTATGGGTTTAATTAACTGCCATGCCTCTAACAGGTTAGCCCGCTACCATCTTAGACTGCATCATCACTTACCATCAGGTGAGATCGCAGTCAAGGGCTAACTTGTAGTGGATTAAAAAAAAAAAAACCTCCGTGGCGCAGTGTTGAGGTCCCGGGTTCGATCCCCGGCAGGGTCAATTTGGGAATTTATAATTTCTGAACTTTCCCTGGTCTGGCCTGGTGGGAGGCTTCGGTCGTGGCTAGTTACCACCCTACCGGCAAAGACGTACCGCTAAAGCAATATAGCGTTCCGGTACGATGTCGTGTAGAAACCGACTAAAGGTATAAACAGGTTAGCCCGCTAACATCTTAGACCTCATCATCACTTAAAATCAGGTGAGATCACAGTCAAGGGCTAACTTGTACTTAATTGATTTTTTTTTTAAGTGGGACAGCCCCCCGATTAGGTATGTAAGAATTGTCGATCAAATCGTAAAAGATCTGCGTCAAAGTAAAATAAACCATAACAACATTAAAGTAGAGCTCAATTTCGTGTATCCATTCTCATACGTTTAGGGTATCGTACATACCTATGGTTTATTTTACTTTAACGCCGAACTTTTACGATTTGATCGACAATCAAATAATAAATATTATAAATGCGAAAGTTTGGATGGATGTATGGATGTATGTTTGTTACTCAATCACGCCCCAACGGCTGAACGGATCTGGATGAAATTTGGCACAGAGATAGATTATAGTCTGGAATAGCACATAGGCTACTTTTTATCCCGGAAAATGAAGAAGTTCCCGCGGGAACCGAAAAACCTCGATCCACGCGGACGAAGTCGCGGGCATCAGCTAGTTATTTCATAACCGGGGGACTGGCAGATGTAGATGAGGCTAGATTTGTATCTGTCACCTGGTCGGCCGCGCCCCGGCGCCTGCCCCGGCAGGTGGTCTGCATGGTGAGCAGCACGTTGGCGAGCGTGGCATCTGCCCACCGCAGCGCTGCCACCCGCCGCGACGCGTGGCATCCACTCGGTGAGGCTAACTGGGTGCCCTCGTCCAGGGAATCGCCTCTGAGGTTGCAGAGCACCACCTCGCCTGACGACGTTCCTGTTCACACCAACTTATAATCTCAATACAATATGTAGGTAAGTATGTATATACTATTTTTGTACCTAGGTATAGGTACCACTTAACAATTTCACCTTACTCACTTTCAAGGAAGGCTGGAAGAGATTTCTTTTTAGAGATAAGCTTTACCTTTGTCCACTTTTTAATTATTAAAAACAAATAAATAAATAAACTTATTTTTGGAACGAAGTTCCTTATGAGACGATGCGGAGGGGTAACCTAGACGACAAAAAACGTTCGTAACGAAAATGCGTAAGATTTTGAAGTGACAACATACTCACGTTGTTACGAAGACAAAAGGTCTTAAATATAAATATACTACATTCGAAATTAAACTTTAATGCCTAAATGTTAAGGTTTATAGTTAACAGTAGATGCCTATAGCAAAAACAAACGTCACTAACAAACGCCTAATAAACAAAAAGTTCTACTTACTACTTACATAAAATTAACAGTTTAAAATAGACGATTTGACATATTTTGGAATCGTGAGAAAAGTATTTTTTTTTTAATTCTAAAGCGTTATATTGAACTAGCTGATGCCCACGACTTCGCCCGCGTGGAATAAGTTTTTTTGATTCCCGCGGGAACTCCTTAATTTTCCAGGATAAAAAGTAGCCTATGTCACTCTCCCAGGTCCTCAACTATACCCATGCCAAAAATCACGTCGATCCGTTGCTCCGTTGCGGCGTGATTGAAGGACAAACCAACAAACTAACATACTTTCGCATTTATAACATGTATTAGTATGATTCTGAATAACATAACCTTTCAGAATAAAAATATTGATATGAAGAATTTAAAATGGCATTGACTTCTTAACTCACAGTAAAATCGTGTGTTATGGCAATAATATGATTTCCTACTTGAATGACAGAGTCCAGAAGTAATTTCCGAGCGAGTAGGAGAACAAATAATGTACTAACCGTAGGCCAACAGAGCGGCCACAGTAGGGTGGTACACTAGCACTGACACGCAGTTCTTCTCGGTTATATCCATTGTATGCACAAACCTGTACACATACAAATAATAATTGCATTTTAAGTATGATATGTAAAGCAACCTTGGTTCTTTCGGCCACATTGCCAAAAGAAAGGGGCACGTCTTTAAAATATTGTCATTACTAGCAAAGTGGACGGAAAGAGATCTTGGGGATGTAGGTAGCCTAATGCGTTGAACGGTAGCCTAATTATGTAAAACCAGTATCAATCATTGATACAGTCCTAATTGTTGTGATTGGTTAAGTTATGGTAGTCTTGCTCCGTCAATGGATTTTGGCCAATAGCGGAAGTGTGTTGACCAATCAGAGACTATAGGGATGATGACAACTCAATCAAATCAGCAACTAATCAAACTTAGGTAAAAACGCGTTTTTTTTAAATAAATAGTTTTGGCGTCATGAATTTAATAATCAGTAAGAAATAATTTATTTTTGGCATAGACATCATCATTGTTGTTGTGTCCCTCTCTCCTATGAGAGTGAAGGCCTGTGCCCAGCAGTGGGACGTTAATGGGCTGTAAATGGTGGTGGTGTAAACCGAAAACTCACTTGTCCTCGCTGCGCTTGAGCGTGTAGCACCGCACGACGCCGCTGTGGTGGCACCACGCGTCGTGCTGCGCGCGCCCCACGGACACGGCCAGCGCGCTGCCGGCGCTGCTCCACGCGACACACAGCACCGACGACTGGTGGTCGCCCGAACCATCCGGCTTCACTTTGATCTCCTGCAGACAATCTCTCATCATCATCGTCGTCTCAACCTATAGACGTCCACTGCTGGACGAAGGTCTCCTGCATGGATCGCCACAGAGTACGGTCTTGTACCGCTTGTTTCCAGCGGCTCCCAGCTGAAAGCTTGAGATCGTCCGTCCACCTAGTGGGGGGGTAATCCAACGCTGTGCTTCCCCGTGCGAGGCCGCCATTCAAACACTTTGGGACCCCAACGCCTATCGGTTCTACAAACTATGTACCTACTGTATGTAATCATCACCACACATTTTTATTTGCGGTCGAAAAACGATAATAAGTTAAATCCCTCCTAGTCATACAGGGGCATAATATGGTAATTCGTTCACCGTTATGGCTGTAGAACTGGGCCCCAATCATGTAAGAATTGTCCAAATAATTGCTCTAATTCAATGCTGTCATGGTTTATTTTACTTTGACGAAAATCTTTAACGTTTGATGGACAATTCTTACGTAATCGAGGGGCTGCTTTGGAATAAATTGCCGAGTGACATTAGGCAGTCAAAGTCTTTAAATATTTTATGAGTCGTTTAAATTACCTTTCTAATATACCTATGCTATAGATAGAGTATACAGTATTTAAGTATTTTTTTATATGTAGGTTTATTTACAAGATTATATAATAAATATGAGTTTATATTTATTTATAATATGAGTTTATATTTATTTATTGATTAAAATCCTTACAGTAGTTATATCCTAACCTAAGGGTAAGATGTTAGACGCAGCGTTTTACATTATGACTACCTGAGGCTAACCTAACTAACATTCTGTGAACGATATTTCCACTATTTCATTAGCTTTTATCTTAAATTTTCGTACTAAATTTCTTCGGACAATTCCGCGGCATCCGCTGACTATGCAGTTATGCACTGGTACCGCGGCCATTCGCTGGAGGTGCAAGGTTGCGATCTTGCAACGAAAGTGAAGCCATGACGCTTGGAAACAGCTTGACGATGTTTGGAAACAGCAAACTTCTAAGGGAAACTTGAAAGTAGGGCTTCAGTCAACCTGCATCAGTTTAGCGGTGAACACGTCCTCGTCTTCGGAGTCTGAGGAGTTGTGCGTCAGCTCGCGGTCGTTCTGCTGCAGCTGCTCCAGCATGGCCGGCGCCACGCGACGCAGGAACTCGTTCAAACCTGGAATAATAATTAATCGTACTAAATATCACAGCGTATATATTCATAGTGGATGAACACAAAATATGACAGTCCCGGTTACCATTTTTTTTAAATATACATACAGGCTAACGCTTGGCTGCAGGAATCAGACTTGCTTGCAAATGGTAATGCAACCTAAGGTGGAGCGCGCTTGCCTAGAAGATGTCTATTCACTCTTGATTTTAAGGTTATATTTAAAAAATTAAAGGGAGCATGCGCACATCGAGTAAAATTATGTCTACCCGTTATCTCTATTTGTCTACCGAAGCTAACATGACCTTACTTGTCTCGTTACGTCAAATTAAGTTCTTAAAAATCCGATACAACTTTCATCCCCTATCATTCATCATCTAGATCCCCTTTCATAAAGTACTTAGATAAAAAGAAAACAAAACGTGTGGTGTCGTGGCCCGTGGGACACCAAATAGGCACGAAGTTCTTTATTACATAAATATTAATTTCAAGTTCTACTTAGTCGAGGTAAAAAGAAAATAATTATTCAAGTATAAATTTTTTATTATGATTTTTTATTGATAAAAATCATAAACTACTTTACAAAATTATCTTAACACTATCATTTTATTCTCAATGATTCATAAAAATATATAATAATAATTAGACACTGTATATAACGAACATACATAAACTATACATAAAAAAATTGGCAGTCATAGAGTTCACGAATATTTAATTTTTTTAAATAAGAATAAATTATTAAAATATAAACCTTAACACTAAGGCATTAAAGTTAAATTTCGAATGTAGTATATTTATATTTAAGACCTTTTGTCTTCGTAACAACGCGAGCAACGTTTTCACTTCAAAATCTGACGCATTTTGCCGGCTAGGGCACCCCTCCGCATTGTCTCATAAGGAACTTCGTTCCAAAACATTATCTGGGTACATATTTTGTTTTTGTTGATTATGTCTCAAAAAGTGCTAAATCAATCTCGATAAAATTTACATGGGACCACCTCTGAAGTATGATCTACCAAACAAAAAAAGAATCAAAATTGATTCATAATCGGCGGAATGATCGTGAACATACCTACATACAAAAAAAAAACATACAGTCGAATTGAGAACCTCCTCCTTTTTTGAAGTCGGTTATAAAGAAACAAAATTATAGTAATTATAGTATTTATATTTATTTATAACGTATACCTACAGTTAAACTCATGTATATTGTATACATATGTTTTGTATGTAGGTTGTATTGTATGTATATGATATATATATAATATAATATTGTAGGTATCTATATTTGTAGTTTGCGCACCATCCCGTTTGTAATCTCTTCTCCTGTCTCCAAAGGTTGTCTGGAAGAGATCGCCCTAAGTGACCGCCTTTGCATACTGTGTTGTCCGATTCGTAGTTTTATTGTTCTTTTTATTAATGAATGAACCAGAAGCTTAATTCGCTATAATCCGCCACAGTAGATAAATCTATGTGGTGCAGTGCGTGTCTTCCACCAACAGCATGCGAACACCCACCACCCAGCAATTCGCACCGGCACAGCACCACACCACACAAATCCTCCAAATCACTCTCTACGTACGTTTCACTCCGAAACCCGAGCATCCTCAGGAGAGGAGGAGGAGGAAGCAAGCTTCGCAATCGTGCATTGTCGAGTCAACATCTCCAGAAAATCTTTCTTTACAGAAAATCCACGCTCATAACGGAAATTCAATGATGATGAACCCCACAGACCCAGCTGAAATAAAAGGTATTCTAGGCAATCTTAAGATCCGTTGTGCTCCTGGTGAAGATGGTGTTGCCACAGGTCTGTTAAGGCGATTCCGAGATATCCTATGTTTCCCTATAGAGCACCTTTGTAACCTAAGTTTGATGACCGGTATTTTCCCACTTGCTTTCAAGCAGGCGATTATCATACCCATCTATAAAAGTGGAGACAAACAGACCGTTTCGAACTACAGGCCTATCTCGTTACTAAGAGCCCTAAGTAAGGTACTAGAAAAGGTGGTAAACTCCAGATTGATAGGCTACCTTGAACGTCATAAGCTGATCGCGAGTAACCAATACGGGTTTAGGGCTAACAAGTCCACGGAAGACGCGGTAATCTCCTTTTCCGGTATAGTCACCAAACATATGGACCAGAGGAACAAATGCCTAGCGGTTTTTCTAGACCTCAAGAAGGCGTTTGATACCGTATCCATACCTCTACTACTCCGAAAAATGGAAGGCCTTGGTATACGAGGAACTCCACTTGGGTGGTTCACTGACTACCTTACAGATAGGAGCCAAAAAGTTAAAGTGGCGGAACATTCCAGTGGAACCCAAACAATCACATACGGTATTCCGCAGGGCAGCACGCTGGGCCCGACACTTTTCTTGGTGTATGCCAATGAAATTTGTAACTTAGAACTGAATAACGCCCATCTTATTGCCTTTGCCGATGACACTGCCATAATATTTCATGGTAAAACCTGGGATGAAACCCGCAGGACAGCCGAGAAAGGATTAAGCAAGATTACGAAAACACTTGAGAATAATTTACTAACGATAAATACCCAAAAAACCAAGTACATCTGCTTTACTATATCACGAGTATCCCAACCGCCTTCTAATTTCAGACTCAAAATTCACACTTTTCCTTGCAACTCAGCAGATATCCCACCAAACGACTGTTCCTGCGAAGCCCTCGATAAAGAGGTTACCATGAAATATTTGGGAGTGGTCATCGATGAAAACTTGAACTGGCACGCCCATATCACAGCACTTGCCAATAGGGTCAGACGGCTGATCCCTGTGTTTCGGAACCTCCGTGATGTAGCTGATAAAAGATTATCAACCCAAGTTTATAAAGCGCTTTGCCAATCCTTACTCCTATATTGCATAACTGCATGGGGTGGAGCAGCGACCTCGCATATGATCGAGGTAGAAAGAGCACAAAGAGCTGTGATAAAGGTTATGCTTGGTAAACCACGTAGGTTCCCCACGGAGGAACTATACCAAGTCTCCAATTTACTGACAGTACGGCAGCTGTATATCGAAAGATGCGTCACTCGTTACCATCGTACTCACCGAATTCCGTCACCAGATAATATCCCCCGACGTCGACCTGAAATACATATTCCTCAAACAAACAGCGCATTTGCACAACGACAATTTAGCTATTTGGGTCCATTCTTATACAAGCACTCTAATAAATTAATAAAAATTACGAACTGTAGTAGGTATGGACTTAAAAATAAGCTTACTAACATATTAAGTAACCTTAATTATGAAGCAACTGAGAACCTGTTAAGAAATAAAAATAAATAAATAATTCATTCATTCACTTTTCACTCACACAAATATATTCACACACACACTTACACACACACACATACTCACTAACGCATACAAACACATAGACACACGCACACGCATACGCTCTTTAAGAACCTGCTAGCTTATTTAGATTGCACAAAATTGTATTCCTAACTCTAATAACTTGTGAATATTGTTAAGATAAATAATTAAGGCATAGACTTCATCCTGCAGTTGTGTACCTAAGTTCTTTTGTTTTATTGTAAAGTGTTTGTTTTTTATCTTTTTTGCTACTCTAGAATAGCCATTTGGAAGAGACTGACCCCCAAGTCACGGGTTATCCTAGTTTGGGGGTCCAGGGTAATTTAAGGAAATTGTACATTTCTGTTTGCATAAATAAAGATTTTTATTATTATTATTATTAATGTTCTTTTTATTTTCCATATAGGTACCTACTTACTTGTGTGCAATAAAGATTTAAATAAAATAAATAAATAAATAAAATATAATAAACCTGGTGGTGGGTATTCCCTCAAGACGTCGTCCTCCGCGTTCAAATCGTCCGGATGCACCATACAACCGATATCCTTAGACATGCTGGTTTGGGAGCCGGTGACGCTCTCGCCGAACTCCGTAGTTTGGGAAGCGCTGCTCTTATTCTGTCTTGAATCTTGGGTTACGCAGTCGAATCCAATAGCTTCGCTGTCGAAACCGGTCAAATTCGACATTTTAGCTTATAATTTTAACTTTAAGTTATTCTAGGAAATCTCAGGAATTTTTTTAGTTTACTCGATTTTTTTTGTTGAAAAACGATAGTTTTTTGTTTATTTGTTATTGGTTGTCATGGTGACAGAGCTTAATTGACTAAAATTCTCTATGGTTTTTTAATTTTTTTTATAGAGGTAACTATAACGCGACTTCGTCCGCGTGCTTTAAGTTTTTTTTATTCCCGCGGGAACTATTTTATTTTCCGGGATAAAAAGTAGCCTATGTCAGTTAGGGCTTTCGAATACCGGTTTTTCTCAATACCGGTATTAATACCGGAATGATTTTTTTCAATACCGGGATCCCGGGATCCCGGTATTGGAAAAAATTTATAATGTGGTAGATGTTTTTTAACTTAAAATTAGTCTTTTCTGAAGCAAACGGCACCATATAAAACAGTTTTTTCATAAAAAAAATTTTTCACCAAATTAACTCAAAAAAGTGCCTTTTCTGCATAAATTCAGTGAAGAAAAGCCGTTAAGTAACTCCTTCACTCTATTTTATATCAATAGCAATATTTTATGAAATTGTACTTTCTTTAAAAAAAAATCACCAAGTATTGATTTTTTGATTTATTTGTATTTTGAGTATTGAGATAGTTATTTACGCGTTGACTTAATTCTTACGAAACTATCGTTTGTTTCATGTATGTATAAGGTGAAAATTACGGACCACGTAATGTTCTGAAACTCCATCACATCGTTTTAAATACAATCTTATTAAGTAATACTTATATTATTATCATATACCTAATCTATTTCTTATTCATATCAAATCAGAATATCAACTATATGATTTTTAAAATAGAACTATTTTCGGATGAATTCTTACGAAAATATATATTTTTAACCTCCATTGAATTTTGAACTTTTAATATGAAGTAAATTTGTGACGCACTTTTTCAACGTACACACAAAATTAAATAAATATGGCAGGGAATTTTAAATAATTAGTGAAATTAGTGTCGAAGATTGTAATTTAAACTACTATCGTCGTCCTCGTCTCAACCTATAGACATCCACTACTGGACGTAGGTCTCCTGCATGGATCGCCACAGAGCACGGTATTGTGCCCCTTGTTTCCAGCGGCTCCCAGCTACACGCTTGAGATCGTCCGTCCACCTAGTCCAGCATTCCAACACTGCGCTTCCCGGTGTGAGGCCGCCATTCAAGCACTTTGGGACCCCAACGCCTATCGGTTCTACCAACTATGTGCCCCGCCCATTGCCACTTAAAGCTTGGACTCTTCGAGCTATGTCGGTTACTCTGGTTCGCCTACGGATCTCCTCATTTCTGATTTGATCACGCAGGTATACTCCAAGCATAGCTCTCTCCATTGCCCGCTGAGTGACCCTGAGCCTTCTTATCAGGCCCAAAGTTAGCGACCATTTTTCGGAGCCGTAAGTCATCACTGACATCACGCACTGTTCGAAAAATTTCGTCTTCAGGCACTGAGGAATTTTGGACGAGAAGATGTCGCGGAGTTTTCCGAACCCTGCCCAGCCGAGTTGTATTCGGCGGTTGACCTCTTTCTCGAAATTGGACCTACCTAATTGGACTGTATGTCCTAGGTATATGTACTCATCAACAATTTCGAGTGCAGAATTCTCAACTATCACAGGTTGGGGCTGAACGTGTGCATTAGAAATGATCTTTATCTTGCTCATATTCATTTTAGGCCCACCTGTTGAGGAACTACTAAATGAGTAATAAACGATATCTTTGTAAGAAGTCGATCGAAGTCGAAGAAAACGATAATTTTGTCAAAACACAAATTAATCTAAAATTCAATAGTTATTATTTAATAGAAAATAATATATCATAATAAAATATGCGTTAAACTTTATAAATCAGATTTCTGAACGTTTTGAGAGAAATAGAAATGCCAAGTCACAGGGACCTAAATTCAAACACTAATTTTCCCTCTGAGTGAACAAAAACGACTTTTCTTCACTGGTTTTAAGCAATAAAGGCGCTCTTTTTGAGCTAATATGCTTAAGATACAAGTTTTAAACCTAGCCGAATAAAAACAGTGGCATCTACCTAGAAATATATGCAATAGTCACTGTTTCGTTTATAGTGTCACCAATACCGGTATCCCGGTATTAGACATTTCAATACCGGTATTGAAAACCGGCGAAAAAAGTCCGGGATCCCGGTATTAGCCAATACCGGGATCCCGGTATTGGAAGCCCTAATGTCAGTCTCTCCTCAACTATACCAATGCCAAAAATCTCGTCCATCCCGATTCGTTCGTTGACGTTCGTGTATCACGAACTTTTATACAAACTTTCAACCCCCATTTAACCCCTTTTGGGGTTGGAATTTTCAAAAATCCTTTCTTAGCAGATGCCTACGTTATAATAGCTATCTGAGTGCAAAATTTCAGCCCGATCCGACCAGTGGTTAGAGCTGTGCGTTGATAGATCAGTCAGTCAGACAGTCACCTTTGATAACCCCCGATGGTCCATGGATGTAGGAAGTGTAACCTCCAACCAAGAACCTTTATGGTTATTAAAAGTTCTTGCCCCCAACGCTTATTTTCCAAACCCTGCCGGGGATCGAACCCGGGACCTCCGCACGTTAAGGCAATTTAGCGCTCAACACTGCGCCACGGAGGTCGTCAAAGTTTACCTAAGGAGTTAGTGAAAAGTTTGATAGGTACCTACTTAGTTTCAAAACATCTGTCGGTTTTTTTTAAATCTTTAATTCATTCTTGTACTTATCATAGATCTCTTCTAGGAACTCCCATTCTTCTCTTTTACTCTTCTTATCTGCGTTTAAATCTTCTTTCCGTACCTGTGGTAGAGACTGACATCATCAGTGGCACACGATAAGATAGATACGTAGAATAAAAATTTAATTTCACTACAAGTTAGTCCTGACTTCGATCTCAAGTACCTAGTACATAAGTGAGGATGCAGTCTAAGATGGTAGCGGGCTAACCTGTTAGGGGTATGGCAGTTATATTAGACCGATACCCCTAATCGGCCTAATCGGTTGGCGGTACGTCTTTGCCGGTAGCGTGGTAACTAGCCACGGCCGAAGCATTCCAACTGACCAGTGAAAATTCACAATTTATAAATTCCCAAATTGTCACCGGGAATCGAACCTGGGACTTCCCACATGACCATAGCGCTCATAACTGGACCAGAGAGGCTTTACTCTTAAAACATCAGTTAGTTAGGTAAAGAAATAAAAATTCGCGTATAAAAACCACAAACCAACATTTTTTATATTCTCAATATAAATCAATCATACATAATGCAACATTATAATATACCTAATTAATACAATTTTTCAATATCTAAAACAAAAAATGGCATTTTAATAATTAAAAACCGGCCAAGTGCGAGTCGGACTCGCGCACCGAGGGTTCCGAACAAACCTGTAGTAAGTTTTACGATTTATGACGTATTAAAAATAAAAATTACGTTTGTTGTATGGGAGCCCCCCTTTAATATTTACTTTATTGGTATTTAATTATTTATTTTGAAAGGTAATATACAAGTTAATATTCTGTGAAAATTTGAACCGTCTACCTGTTACCGTTTTTAATAATGAGCAAAAAAATACGAAAAAAACACGTTTATTGTATGGGGACCCCCCTTAATATATATATATATATTTAATTTTTAGTATTTGTTGTTATAGCGGCAACGGAAATACATCATTTGTGAAAATTTCAGCTTTCTAGCTATCACGGTTTATGAGATACAGCCTGGAGACAGACAGACAGACAGACAGACAGACAGACAGACAGACAGACAGACAGACAGACAGACAGACAGACAGACAGACAGACAGACAGACAGACAGACAGACAGACAGACAGACAGACAGACAGACAGACAGACAGACAGACAGACAGACAGACAGACAGACAGACAGACAGACAGACAGACAGACAGACAGACAGACAGACAGACAGACAGACAGACAGACAGACAGACAGACAGACAGACAGACAGACAGACAGACAGACAGACAGACAGACAGACAGACAGACAGACAGACAGACAGACAGACAGACAGACAGACAGACAGACAGACAGACAGACAGACAGACAGACAGACAGACAGACAGACAGACAGACAGACAGACAGACAGACAGACAGACAGACAGACAGACAGACAGACAGACAGACAGACAGACAGACAGACAGACAGACAGACAGACAGACAGACAGACAGACAGACAGACAGACAGACAGCGGAGTCTTAGTAATAGGGTCCCGTTTTTACCCTTTGGGTACGGAACCCTAAAAAGGTAACATTCTGCTACGAGTATGTAGAGTGGCGATCAGAATCGTATTTTTTATGAAATTTAATTTAATTTGTGAATATGTTTGTGTGTTTCTATAAGTCAAAATTATTGAATTTTAAAATAGTTATCCCCAAACGAATTTATTATAGAGAAATTTTGCATACACAGATTAGATGACATAGACAGAAGCAGGCGTTACCATGGTTACCATGTTACTTTGCGGAAGTCCGTGTTAATCAAGGAACTAGAAGTTTAAGGTCAGTTACAGTGCTCCACCGACCGTCAGTGCGTACCGTCGGTGCTGATGATGCGCATTGACCGACCGTTGTTTGTATCATTCAGTGCTCTGCGTACCAGTAAACTGACCAAACGTGTACAGTCGCTTTCAGTATCGATAAGGTTCATGTTTTTCGTAACGACAAAGTCGTGGCGTAGACGTATGGATGCGTTTACAAATAGTTTAATTGCTGCATATTATCTTCGTAGACGTCGACGAAACAGAACACGTAGATACCACGTACACCTGATCGTCGCCCAAAGAGCTTTTCAGGGGGAATTCAGCACCATATACTCGTTATTGCGCGAAGATGAAGAAAAATTTTTTAATTACTTCTGCCCCCCTAGCATGGGCCGAGACAATCTTCTCGCCGAGGAAAGGATAAAATTTTTATTCCTAAATAAATAAATAAAAACGCTAAATAACGGTGGATAAATAGTCCCCCGAGTCCCCGTGAAATGTCAAACGGGGATAAACTTCTCCTCTCTCCTGTTGCTGTGCTCTGAGAAGTGGATAAGTTAATTTTATCCCTTGTTAGTGGATAAAATCGGGGGATAAATTTTTTATCTCCGGCCCATGCTAGCCCTGCAGCAGGATGTCGATCAAAAGTTTTGATGAATTATCAGCCAAATTACAATTCAGTATCAAGGTTCATATTTGTTTTTACGAAGTCACTGGTGTTTTGACAACAATAATACACACATGCATGCGGTCGGTGCACCGGTCGGTACAGCACTGAACGCGTTCATTTGTTTACATAGCGCGTCAGTCGACCGACGGTACGCATGCGCACGCGCTCGACCGCGACGGTCCTCGTACGCAGTGCGTAGCAAAATACGCGTGCGTACGGTCGGTCTAGCACTGTACGGTTTATGAATTTTCAAACATATGACAAGCGCGACTGACGTACGCACTGACGGTCGGTGGAGCACTGTAACTGGCCTAATTGACACTAACACGATTGACAATGGTGCATTGTAGAGTCAACATCTCCTGAAGATGCTCCGGTGTCCGAGTGAAACGTGCGTTGAGAATAATTTGGAAGATTTGTGTGTGGTGAATATCGCAAGCTACAAGTGCAAGATACACACTGTACCACATAGATTTACCTACTGTGACGGATTATAGCGAATTAAATCTCTAGTTCCTTCAGACGTCATTCTAAATCCAATATGGCGGACTGGTTATTTTTTATGCATTTTAATTGATACCAATGATGAAATGGGTCTCAATTAAAATGGTTTGCTGATAAGAATACGAAAAATAAAATGACGTCACACTAAATTTAATATGGCGGACGGTGAAAGTTTGTTTTTAAGAATGTATAAAGCTGCAAGTATAGCAGGGTCCATTGTGTCTGTCCACGTGTCACAGACCACAAAAAAAAACTATTAGAAATTCAAGCTGTTTTGAAACTTGAAATATTGCAAAAGAAACCTATCGTTTTAATAAATATACATATAAATAACTTTCTTTATTAAGGCAATAGAGGCCCGTGACTGTTAGTGCAATAAAATTTCAATAAAACTATGTTAGTATTTAATTTCTAGTACATATTTAAATTACCTTTTTAATATATTTAACAAAAACAAGAGTTGAGAACTTTATTGAATTGTTGCAGGATCGGTGGATCTATTCAGGACACTGTTTGAGCTTGAACGAAGCCTTGCCAGGAGAGATGCAGTCTTTTTTTTTTATTCCACTACAAGTTAGCCCTTGATTGCGATATCTCACCTGATGGTAAGTGACGATGCAGTCTGATGGTAGCGGGCTAATCTGTTAGGGGTATGGCAGTTATATTGAACCCATACCCCTGTCGGTTTTTACGCGGTACGTCTTTACCGGTTGGGTGGTAACTAGCCACGGCCGAAGCCTCCCACCAGACCAGACTAGAGAAAATTCAGAAACTGTAAATTCCCAAATTGACCCTGCCGGGAATCGAACCCAGGACCTCCCACGTTAAGTCTGCCCAACACTGCGCCAAGTCTTTTTCTGATGTCGGCATAGAAATCATCAGTACGTGCCTCTGCAAACATGCCTGATGCTGAGCAAATTGTTGGTAAGCCCAACAGTATCCTGAATCCATTGTTGTACTGAACCCGCAATGTATCTATAGCCCTTTGAGTGTAGTTAGTCCACAGGCCCTCCAGCAGGTTTGACAAAAATCTTTATAGTTTTATGAGGCGGGAGATGGTTCAGATTTGTATGGGGCGTGGGACTGGTCTTTGTAGAGTGTAGTGAAAAGAAAGAAAATAAAATATCAAACCAGCTCTGATTGTTTAAATCCACGAATTCGTCACTGTGTTGTTAATCTCTCCACGATTAGCAACACTGAACATGAGTAGATAACAATGGCGGATTCATATTTTTGACGTTTTCTGTCAAGTGTCAAATATTAAGAAAGAATCTTCTTCTTCTTATTTTGTTTGGCGTATTCAATTCAATTCCCAGATGTTGGCTTTTAGGTATGCCACAGGGGCACAGGTTGTTTCGCCAGTGTCGAGTTTGTGGATAAGGCACGAAAGAGATTGTTCGGTGAGCTGAGATATGGAGTTTGGCGTATTGTCACGTCACTTGTCACAAAGGACATTTAACACATTTCGCGCCTATTGACTTCTCTATGGCTGAAGGCGCCATCTTGGAAGCATGTCGAAAAACTTAAAATAGATTCTTATTTTTTGCACGTTATTTAGTTTGTTATTCTAATTTATTTTATTTTTAATAAAATCCATGTATTTTAAACTATTCATGATAAAGTGTACAAGAACTACACCCAAGAACCTTCTCCTTTTTTATTTTTACATCTAGCAACTCCCGATACCACAATAAAATTATGTGCTTCGTAAATCAATGTGAATTGTGACTTTAAAAGGTAAACTACAAAAGGCATTATGGCATAATAACTGTTCGATGATTATAAGGAATGTTATATTTAGCACTCTGAAGCAATTTTAATACCCCAAAGGTAATTAGGGGCAAGATCTTTAGGTAGAACGATAGAGGTACAAGCATGCTTCGAAACATGGCAATTCATTACCATACATGGACATTATTTATAAGAAAACCATCCCATAAATTGGTTGTCAGTAAAATAAATCTAAATACATTATAATATAATGAATGCGATTTTTTTAGGAACGCTTAAGGCTATTTTTTAAAGGCTTAATATATTGTTATTATATTTTCTATAAATTTTTTACAATATTTTTATAGAAATAACACAAAAATCTAAAAAAAAATGTATTAAAATGTTAATTGGGGTACAACACTTGTGTCACTTATCCAAACCACCAAAACCAAAACCAAACAAAAAAATAACAAAAATAAAAAAACAAACTTAATAACTAAAGAATACTTACCAAAATTGAAATAGTAGTTTGTGATATAAGGGCGGTAAATAGGTTTTTACATACGAGTTGACTAATGTCAGCCCGATGACACCAGTCGAGGGCTGACCATCGTCACGAGTTTGTTAAAACCTTAACGCCCGTGTATCACACGATATTTTTCAATACATTTGTGAGAAAACTTGAAAATAAAACTCGAGTAGGTAGGTACAAGGTACTCACTAGAAAATGGTCTCTCACGCCCGTACTTATTTCGAGATTTTTGGCGGCTATTAATAGCGCGATTTTTTTCTCACATCTAAAATACCTAATTGTTGATTTAATTTTATTATTCCACAACACATAAACCACTCATATTTATTTAATAATTTATAAGAAAAACTCAATGAAACTTTTAAAAATAGCGCGCACAGATTAAAGATTTAGTATCTACGGCGCGTTGTTGTAATGGCTTTTTTTTAATTGGCTTCATGGCTCTAGGTTCTAGCTCTTAACTCCCAACCTGGACTATTCAGCCTTTACTTTTTTGATTTTTAATACTTAAAACAATTTTAATTAATTATATTAAATACAATTTTTAATTTCATGAATTGATTTCATCAATCTACATCTAGATGGTATTATTTTTTAGGTTTTTTTCTTACAAAGTCAATATCATTATGAACCTTCTTGCAAGAAAACTTTTTAATTAGAAGTGAAATAGACTTAAAAAAAATTAAAAAAAACTGCAAATTTACTGCACGAGGGCAGTAAATTCTGCAAATTTACCGCACGAGGGCAGTAAATTTAACTTACAAGCCCTGTTTACTGCCTCTGTAAGTGCATTTTTCGAGCAAGTGTATTGAAAAAGAAATTACATAATAGAGAACATCGATTTCTTATTATGATATAGGTACACTATACCAATCAAAATTAAACATTGCAAATAAGCATATTTTTTCAAAGTTAGTAATAATTTAACAAATATTTTCTTATAAACTAAGTGTTCTTAATTTATTATTATACTTATTTATTTATCTAGTGTATGATCAGAGTGGATTATTTAAGGTACTGGTAACATTGGGGCAATACAAAACTATCTATTTTTTATAATTTGCTGCATTTAGCACTCTTTTTTTATTAACTGGCTATACGGCTCTGGGTTCCAGCCCTTCTGCACTCTATTAGCTTGTGATCAGCTTTCACTAGACAGACTATATTATTACAATTTGCGACATGGGGAACTATTCGTGGTTACATTTTTTAAAGCAACGTGAACAAAAAACAGTTTATGATATTTAAATAAATTAATATTCAATCGAAAACAAAATTAATTGATAGAGTCTGTTCAATAAGTCAGTTTACATAGAAATTTTAGAAGAAAAAATTCAAATAGCATTCTGGCGACACCAATTCTTATACTTTCAATTAATATATTTTTGAAGAGTTGGACTGTTTCTCACATTTGTTTGATTCATGGATGATTCTTTCAGCGTTGTTTTATACTATTTTTCAATTACCTTGTAATTTATTCATGTAAACTGACTTATCGAGGTACCGTCAAACCTTACAACTTTGCCCGCTTTTTTGCTTATTTTTAACATAACTCAAAAACTATAGGCTTGATTTTAAAATTGAGTATACAGTTATTTAAGGCTAATTTAAAGTAATAATTCTTTAAAACTTAAATAAGTTTATCTTAGATTTAAAGCATCAAAATATACGGTTAAAGAGGTGGGCAACTTTATCTGCCATTCCTTACAACTTTGCCCACCCTCAAAATCTCAGCAACATTAAGCACTATTGCTTTGAAAATAAAATATGTAACGAATAATGGTGCAAAGATGTAAACCATCTTGAAATCAGACAAAAATATTTTTTTTTTATTTATATATTGAGGTGGGCAATGTTGGAATACCTTCCAAAGCTTATACAAAAGACGTGCTAGGGTTGCTGCGAAATAAAAATCAGGTATGTTTTATTCGTACGAATTATTTTTATTAGTAATTAACAAACCTAAGCGGCGCTTACACTGCTGGAGATTACTATTAATTATAATTATGAATAAACATTTAACCTATTCGTTAAATTATGTATGCCTTTTATATTTTTATTAAAATCATTTATTTTTCAACCACTCGGATGAAAAATACCTAATCTGTCTTCCGCCAAGATCTTATCTAGGAATACTTTTACTTAGCTTACATTCACATAATAAAGTGTTTGAACTAGCAGACCTGCCAAATACTTTTTGGTTAGGTAGATTGTCCCACTGCTGGGCAAAGGCCTCCTTACCACTCCTTACGATCTACTAAAAAGTTGTCATAAAATTAGTAAAACCTAAGCGCAGCGCCACCTATTGAGTCCAGTTGCGAATCTAAGCCATCAAAGGTAAGTACAAATATGACTCACAATCTTTACCTAGAATAAAAAATTAAAAACCTTATCTGTATTTATATATTTTCCAGATTGAAAAAGTGACAACCCTAACACCATTTTTAGGGTGGGCAATGTTGCAAACTCTTTGCTACACAGTTGCTTACAACTTTGCCCACTTGAATTTTTTCGTAATAAAGACAGCTAAAACGGTAAAACCAGAACAAAATTAATCGCTATTCAATCAGTTATGAGCACAATAACTTAAACTCACCTCCAATAATTCTTTTGGATTCAGCACGGTTCAACACGAACAACAAAATTGGCACCACCTGCGTAGACGTCTACTTTGACAACTGCTGACAGTCAACTGAGTGAAGTTAGGAACACAACGGATAATTTGTGTTGCCATGTATATGTCAGAGATTGCACGAAATGTTGAAAAATGTTGCCATTAAAAAAAATGAATGGGCTACAACTACTTTTAGTTAATTTTTGGTTTTGGGCAAAGTTGTATTCCGAGGGCAATGATGTAAGGTTCTACGGTACTAAAATTCTACATCAATGTATTGAACAGACTCTATCCAGATATTTTTTTTAATTTGTAGCATTTATCACTCTATCAGCTTTCACATGCTTTTACTAGACAGACTTAACAATTTGCGACATGGTGAACTTTTCGTGGTCACATTTTTGTAAAGCAACGTGAACAAAAAAAAACAGTTCAATAGAAAACAAAAAATATGCTCAATTACAACAAAAAAAAAACAGTTCAATAGAAAACAAAAAATATGCTCAATTACAACAAAAAAAAACAGTTCAATAGAAAACAAAAAATAATCTTAATTACAGTTAAGTAAATTGATAAAGATTTAAATATTAAAAAAAGCCCTATTTTCTTAAATTCTCGTACATAAATAGCAACCAAAAAGATTTAAAAATTTTATCACGCATTGTTTGAAAAAGTGTACTTTGAAAAAATTTAGATCAATTTATTATATTTGCAGTATAAATATATTTGTGTATATAATCGATTTTATTTATTTATTTAACTTAATAAGGCATGTTCTCAGCTCAGTCCATCCAGTCGTCGCCGCCGAAATCGGTGCTGCTGTCTGCGATGTGTACCTATAACGGGAAATTGAAAAGTCAATGATTTATCTATACTTCTATCTCTCTCTGCGTCGTATTCCACATTACTCAGGGTCGAGACCCCTTTCCATTAATCGAATAATGCTAGGGGTTTTCTTGGGATGATAATGCGGTGGGTTCCCACGTCCTTCCACATACGAATCGACTACTAACTATTAGTCAAAAAAAAAAAGATTAAAAAAAAAATAAAACTTTTAGTCAGGTTATTATCAGATGTTAGTGATAATAACCGGGACCGACGGTTTAACGTGCTCTTCGAGGCACGGAGGTAACGAAAAGGCCAAATTTGAACCTCCAAATTAGGTCACCCATCCAGTTACCGACTTGGGTCAACGTTCAAAATTCAAAATTCAAATGTTTTCAATTCAAAATTCAAATGTTTTTTATTCAAATAAACTTTTACAAGTACTTTTGAATCGTCAAGTGAATCTACCACTGGTTCGGAATGCCATTCCTACCGAGAAGAACCAGCAAGAAACTCGTTGCTTAACCTTCGCAATCGTCTGATATGCGTTGTCACAACTAGGCCACTCGTCCCAATCACTCCAGGCCGCAATAGCGAATGCGAAAGCACAGTCTTGGAAAGAACTCCTGGAAGGGCTGGAAAGAGACCCATGGGGGCGCCCGTATAAAATCGTACTAGGGAAGCTTAGACCATGGGTTCCCCCACTGACGGAAACTATGGATCCAGACTTGTTAAACACAGTTGTGGACACACTATTTCCTAGATCGCAAGCTAGCCCCTCGAACTCTGCGGGGTTACAGGATAGAATAGTATGGTCTAGAGAATTAGAAGTATCAACCGAGGAGCTAACACGAGCAATTAAGTGTCTTGCAGCTCGAAATACCGCACCGGGCCCAGATGGGATTCCGGGTCGTGCATGGGTCCTCGCCTTAGAGCATCTGGGTAACAGGCTGAAGCGGTTGTTCAATAACTGCCTACGTTCAAGCATATTCCCGACTAGCTGGAAAGAAGCGCGCTTAGTTCTCCTGAGAAAGGAAGGCAGACCTAGCGATTCCCCGTCGGCCTACCGACCGGTATGCTTGCTGGATGAGGTAGGCAAGATGTTTGAACGGATTATCTCCACCCGACTAAATGAACATCTGTCGCGGGTGGGCCCGGATTTGTCAGAATGTCAATTCGGTTTCCGAAAAGGCCGCTCGACAGTGGATGCGATCCTCCAAGTCCGCGCTTTTTCGGAACGAGCGGTTAGTAGGGGTGGAGTGGCCTTGGCGGTGAGCCTTGATATTGTGAACGCTTTTAATTCTCTACCATGGGCGGCTATAAAGGAAGCGTTATCTCACCACAATGTGCCCCCTTACCTTCGCGAAATTGTCGGGGCATACCTGAGCGACAGGGCTATTCAATATAGAGGGCGGAATGGTCGTACGCACATAAGAGAAGTAAACTGCGGAGTTCCACAGGGCTCGGTATTGGGGCCGCTTCTCTGGAACCTGGCTTACGATGCAGTTCTGCGCGTCAGTATGCCTTCTGGGGTCAGAATAGTGTGCTACGCGGATGACACCATGGTGCTCTGTGAAGGGCAGAACTTTCAGGAGACTTTAAGGCTCGCCGAGACCAGCGTAGCGGAGTTAGTGGATAGAATTCATGATCTAGGACTTAAGATAGCGCCGCAGAAGACTGAGGCACTATGGTTCCACAGGCTACCTAAGCGACTGGAACCACCTAGTTCGTCAATTCGTGTGGGGGATGTTTATATTCCAGTGGGGCAACATCTCAAATATCTGGGTATGACTTTGGACAGCCGTTGGAACTTTGAGGAACATTTTGATCGCCTGGTCCCCAGAATACAAAAGGTTGCCGGTGCAATGCACAGCTTGCTACCAAATCTCGGGGGACCACGGGAAGGAGTTCGTCGTCTTTATGCGGGGATCATCCGATCCATAGCCCTCTACGGGGCACCTGTATGGTCGCGAAGGCTGTCTAGCGTTCAACGCCTCAGAGCGAAGCTAAATAGCGTGCAACGTAAGATAGCCATCAGGGTTGCACGAGGCTATCGCACCATATCTTTCGAGGCGGCAACTATTCTGGCTCGCTTTCCGCCCATAGACATACTGGCGGATATGGACGCGAGGGTATATAGCCAGATTCGCGCTGTGGGTCAGAGTAGTGAAAACAGAGAAGAACCTGGAACGATTAGACGGCGCGCGTACCGCCAGGCAATAGAGGACTGGCGTGCACGCCTGGAGGAAGGGAGGAACGCACGACAACGCATTGTGGGAGCCATATTACCAAACTTAGACGCGTGGCTAGAGAGAAAGAGCGGCAGTGTGACCTTCAGACTGACACAGATGCTCACCGGGCATGGTTGTTTCGGTGAGTATTTGTGTCGGATCGGTCGCGAGCCCACACCACGATGTCACCACTGCGACGAGGACCAAGACACGGCACAGCACACATTCGAAGTGTGCCCTGCTTGGGAGCATGAGCGCAGCGGATTAACAAATCAAATAGGGAGAGATCTTTCACCGCCTGCAGTTATAGCAGCAATGCTAGCGGAAGAAGACTCATGGAGGACAGTGGTCTCCTTTTGTGAAAAAGTAATGGTCAAAAAGGAGACCGCCGAGCGAGTTCGTGAGCGCACCGACCCTGCTCGGAGACGGACACATCAGGGTGGCAGTGACCAACGCCCTGATCCATCGCATTAATAGCCCCTGTCGAGGGGACTCCGGGGTCGCGAGTGGCCAGAGTGGGGGCTCTGGCCGCTCTTCCATATCATGCGACCCCTGGAAGTCAGCAGCTGGCCGTGGCTCCAGCTGTTGGAACGAATATTGGGTGTGGGTTCGACTGGACCAGAGGCGAGCCCAGTAGGTATGGGCGACGCGCAAGGGAGGCACCGGCGTAAGTTCTGTTTTAGAGTTCCCGGAGCCTTTCATCACGCGCCGAGGATGGTCACCGAGGGGGTTTTAGTGGGTACAAATCACCACATAACCCGGTCTCCCCCCCTAGGAGGTCGGGTATCTTAAGAAGATTTCCCCCCCGTAAACAAAAAAAAAAAAAAAAAAGGCCACTCGTCCCTCTACTACTAGGTATACTATACAAATATATAGTTGCGAAAGTTCTAATAGATGTATGGATGGATGTCTGTTACTCAATGACGCCAGAACGGCTGAACGGATCTAGATGAAAGGACATGTCCCAGTTCAGTATGGAGGGTGGTTTTTTATTCTGAGTGTCAATGAACCAGAACCAAACTGCCATCACGTGAAAGAGAAAAAAATATAACATTAAACGCCGTTTAAATAATAATTTTAGAAAACCCCGTTTTTTTTAAAATTAATTATGAAAAATATCGTTTGTAGAAAATATTTTTCGATGGATGGCAACACTAAAACTTGGGTAATGCTTGGGTATTGTGATTATTAATATTCCATTTCGATAAACTACCCATTTTCCACTACATAGGTAGTACATACAACATTATAAGATTAATAAATAATAATTGAGTATTTGAGACATTCGTAAAATAATTATTAAACAACAATAAATCACCAATAACAAAACTGACAGTGACATTTGACAATCACCCAATGACATACGTGACAAAAAAATCAAGTTTTTTTTTTTACTGTTGATAAAATTCAGACAAAGATCTAAAAAAGCCACAAAATAAAAAAATATTTTTCTCCAAATTGGGGTCCTTTAAAAATGTGTAATTAATTCTAAAAGCCATATTTTAGGATCTCTATTCACGTGTATTAAAATCATCTATGTTCATGTTCAAGGCCCAATCTTGGACAAGTCCTTTGGCACAGAGATAGATCATTCATGAATCATGTCATTCGGTCATTAAGAATACAAACACATTAATAATAGGCTACTTTTTATCCCGGAAAATCAAATAGCTCTCGCTGGAACCAAAAAACCTCAATCCACGCGGACGAAGTCGCGGGCATCAGCTAGTACCTACCTACCTAATTTTTTATTTTTTTGGGTAATTAGAGTATAAATAAAAATATAAACCATAACACTAGTTTAATTTCGGATGTAGTACATATATTTATATTTAAGACTTTTTGACTTCGTAACTACGCGAGCATGTCGCATGTCGGTGACGCGAATCCACAAGTTTACCCCCTACCAGAAAGTGCTCAACGCGGCTAAAGAAGTTTTCACTTCAAAATTGGAGAAGTTTCATGATGGAATATCATATTTAACGCAACGGAAGTAAAATATAGATTAAAACTAATAAATCAGTGGTTTTGTTTTTTAAATCCATCAATAAATGACTGAGAAATTAATTATTTAATAAGTTTAATTATTCAATGTAGGTACACCGATAGCTGTATCTGACTCGAGTGAGAAATTTTGTTAGCGAGTTTTTTAGTAGCCGAGATTTAATACTTCAAAATGATCTTCACACACAAATTAAGTGCTTATAATTCAATTAAGTCTCGATAGGTCCATTTATTTCTTTTATTCGGCTTTATAATAGTCGTGTGACGTCACACGACCGCACTAATTGCAAGCGCAACTTTAAAGTTCCATAACTTTTTCATTTGTTGAGATATTTTAATGATTCTTTCATATTTTTGTTTTATTTTGTCTTAATTTTCATAATAAATTTAAAAAAAAAATGGTAAACTGCCCCATTATTCTAAAAGAAGCTAAATTCGCTGTAATTCCCGTTTTAAAAAAACCCTAATAGGTATTTTTTTTTGTTAATTTATCGAGTTAGAAGTGCAGATAAGCAGATTCCCCGTTCCGTGTATAACTGTATGTAATATGTACCCACCTCGTCCGTAGGGCTGTCGCTACTGAAGCCGCCGCCCAGGGCGTACCCGGCCAGCCCGCCCGCCGCCATCGCGCCCACGCCCAGCCCCACCGCTGCACCCGTGCCCAGCCCACGCCTCTGATTCTGCTCCTGGTACTGACCTCCGTATCCGGGCTACATCACGGGATGAGTTGTAAGTCAAAAAAATGTTAAAAAAGCCATATTTTTTTCAAATTTTCGTACTTAAAGCAACCTAAAAGATTTATAAATTTTATCCAACGACATCAATTTACATAGACGGGCCCTGTCAAACAAAGAATGTGGACTTATTTTACTAACGCCATCTTGTCTGAAAAGCGGGACAGCGCTATGGCGGCGACAAGGACAGGCTTATACAGGTGAGGGGCATGCCCTACAAGTCCGACGCCCAACGTTTTCTATGATAGGGCCCATCTAGTACCTACATAGAGTACATATATATCTACTTATATCGATGATTTTATCATTCATTGTGTACTTTGAAAAAAAAAGTGTGTGCAAGACACGGCAGAAGTGAAACTTCAGAAAAGAAAGCCTACGAGATAATGAGACAAATATACCTAACTTGTATTCTATCTCATTCTCTCGCAGGCTAAATCCTATTATGAAATATGAATATGTTTGTCTCTTTTTAGTGTCGCTTTTTCGTTTCATCTAAACTAAATAATATATTCTATAAAATTATAAAAAAAAATTATAAAATTATTCTATAAAAAAATATATAATTCGGTAATTTTGTAAATCATTTTGGACTGATTCAATTCAAAGTTCTTTATTCGGTTAACTTACCGCTCCTGTGCTAAAACCTGGAACAAAAAACAAAATTTGATTTCGTAAAAATAATGTCCTCCCAAACGAATTTCGGCCACGGCGGCCTATCTCCAGAGAGATTAGCCATCTGCACAGGAGATATTATAGTGCACAAGTGTGTGCGTGCACAGCTGCACTCTCTTATCCTAGCCCGATGGGACGGAAAATCCGACATGACCGGAGAGAGATCAGCGCAGGACCGACGGCTTTACGTGCTCTTCGGGGCACGGGGGTGAAACACCGCCAATTTCCTAACCCTACTTCGGGCCTAGTACTGAGAATTTATTTTCAGAAAAACCCAATAGGTACTATTAACTACGTAAAATAGATCATACAGTTCGATTCAAACTCTATGACATCTCGGAACATCGTGCGTATGGATTAGAGTTGTTCAAAACTGCTATAAAACTATAGCACGCTACAGGCTATAAACTATAAATTTCTAGCATGCTTTTAAATATGCTATGCTATAGCACGCATGAAAGCATTTTTTATGAAAGCATGTAAGCGGCCGGCAGGATAAATGAGTGATGAGTGATGACGTACGCTCACAGCAGCGCGTTACGCGAGACTTAGGTCAGCCAGCGCGCTACCGGCACGCGGGCGCCGCTACGGCTGCTAGGTACTAGTGCTACGAACTACGAAGCACCGAGCGCAATCGCTCGATATTCGTAGTCGGTAGTACCGTAGCGTCAGAGGCTCCTCGGATAGCATGCTGTCCGTGCTATGGAAAAAAAGCGTGCTATGCTTTTGCGCTACGTGCTATATTAACCACCTCTATATCTATAATATCTATGGTCTAGTATGGATGCGCAAAACACAATAATATTAAGTATGTATCAGCGGGACTGTTTCAGTTGACGAACTCCGTGAAGTAGCGCTGTTGTTATAACGTGCGGAGGTCCCGGGTTCGATCCCCGGCAGAGTCAATTTGGGAATTTATAATTTCTGAACTTTCCATGGTCTAGCCCCATGGGAGGCTTCGGCCGTGGCTAGTTACCACCCTACCGGCAAAGACGTGCAGCCAAGCGATTTAGCATTCCGGTACGATGCCGTGTGGAAACCGATTGGGGGGTTTGGGTTTAATATAACTGCCATCCCCTAACAGGTGAGCCCGCTACCATCTTAGCATCATCACTTACCATCAGGTGAGGTTGCAGTAAAGGGTTAACTTGTAGTGGCGTAAAAAAAGTGTGTGTGTGCAATTCACACACGACAGAAGTGAAACTTCAGAAAAGTAGCCTACGAGAAAATGAGATAAATTAAACTTGTATCTATTCTATCTCATTCTCTCGCAGGCTAGGAGAGGAGAAGTTTATCCCCGTTTGACATTTCACGGGGACTCGGGGGACTATTTATCCACCGTTATTTAGCGTTTTTATTTATTTATTTAGGAATAAAAATTTTATCCTTTCCTCGGGGAGAAAATTATCTCGGCCCATGCTAGGGGAAGATTGATTGATGAACATTGAAGATATTTTGGAAATTTTTTTTGGAGGGCACTCATTATTCGATACTGAAGCCAAATCTGTAATTTTTTTCATTTTTGTCTGTCTGTCTGTCTGTCTGTATCTTGGCCGCGCATCACGCCGAAACTACTGAATGAATTCAAACGAAACTTGGCACGATTTGAGCCCATACTACGAGGTAGGACATAGGATACTTTTTATCCCGAAATTCTACCCCCGAAGGGGTGAAATAGGGGTTGAAAGTTTGTATGAAAGTCCTTAATTTTTTAAGTTATAGCCATGAAACTTGATATATGAGCTGCGGGTTGAAAATGGAGACACACGTGTTTCACAGTTTTTGAAAATTCGACCCCCAAAAGGGTGAAATAGGGGTTGAAAGTTGGTATGAAAGTCCTTCGTTTCTCACGATGTTTTACAAGTTATATCAACGAAACTTTTTATTTTGGCTTACGGTAAAAAAATAAAGAAGTACGTGTGTCACAGTTTTTCAAAATTCCACCCCTAAGGGGGTGAAATAGGGGGTGAAAATTTGTATGAAAGTCCGTCATTTCTCAAGTTATATCGATTAAACTTGGTATACAAGCTACCGGTTGAAAATGAAGAAATAAGTGTTTCACAGTTTTTGTAAATTTTACCCCCGAAGGGGTGAAATAGGGGTTGAAAGTTTGTATGAAAGTCCTTTATTTCTCAAGTTATAGCCATGAAACTTGGTATATGAGCTGCGGGTTAAATAGATTATAGTCTGGATTAACACAAAGGATTTTTTATTCAGGAGAAATCAGTTCCCGCTGGAACCATAAAACCTTAATCCACGCGGACGAAGTCGCGGGCATCAGCTAGTAAAACATAAAAACCAATGAGGACAGTCGTACCTAATACCTATCGTCGCTGGGTTGTTTAACCTATCAATATAGTGTCAAACAACATACATTTTTTACACGTTAATTAAAAATTCCTAGATTAATTAGGTAAATATTGTGCATTGAAAGCTTACTAATATTATAAATGCGAAAGTGTTTGTTTGTTGGTTTATTGGTTTATCCTTCAATCACGCCGCAACGGAGCAACAGATCGACGTGATTTTTGGCATGGGTACCTATAGCTGAGGGCCTGGAGAGTGACATAGGGTAGGTACTTTTTATCCCGGAAAATTAAGGAGTTCCCGCAGGAATCAATAAAACTTAAACCACGCGGGCAAAGTCGCGGGCATCAGCTATGAGCTAGTGTAATAATAAAACCACACACGTTTTCCTACTGATGAGGAAGGACGAAAACTGTGGGTTAAAGCGTTGCGCCTTCGACTGCGCCCGACGAGGTCCCGGGTTCGAGTCCCGGGTCGGGCCATAATTGAGTATTGGGTTTTTCTGACTAGAAATTCCCAGTATTAGCCCGGAGTTAGGAAGTTGGCGGTGTTTCACCCGCGTGCCTCGGAGCGCACGTTAAGCTGTCGGTCCCGGTTATTATCCCTAACATGATAATAGTCGTCAAAGCCCGCCAACCCGCATTGGAGCAGCGTGGTGGGTCTAAGCTCTAATTCCCACTCTCCTATGAGAGTGGAGGCCTGTGCCCAGCTGTGGGACGTTAATGGGCTGTAGTGGTGGTGGTGGTGGACTTAAAATTGGAAATCCAGGTAATCGGCAAAGTTATGTACCTAGAGCTCACTTTAGACCTGACGATTTTTATGGCGAGACTATGCAATACTGGTTAGTTTCCTTCCATTGTAAACCTAATTAAATTGTTTTCAATATTGCAAATAAGCCTGACAGTTACCAACGAGGGTGGCGCCATCTGAGATTAGCTTTGTCTGTCCCTCCTCATTAACAAATCAGACTTTCTACTGCTACTTACATTTAAACAATCAAACAGAAAGGGGTTCGAACTTTTTTGTATGGAAGCTGGCATAGCGACCCGCCGCCATTTTGATTTTTTTTCGAAATCGCGGCGCACGATGAAAGTGCTATGTATGGATAGAAGACACATAGACGAACAAATAATGTCAAGTAACATAATACCCCAAAGTGTCACGTTACCGAGATATTTGGAGGTAAAGATAGACAGTAGTATGTAATGTACCTACTCTCTTCTAATTAACAGTAATAATAATAATCAACCTGGGAACGATTACTTGGATACAATCTGACGCCTGTAGACACGTAATAGGTAAGTCTATTTTTAATGATTGTCGTTGTCCTCATATGTCTATCTTTACCTCCAAATATCTCGGTAACGTGACACTTTGGGGTATTATGTTACTTGACATTATTTGTTTGTCTATGTGTCTTCTGTCCATACATACCACTTTCATCGTGCACCGCGATTTCGAAAAAAAAAACAAAATGGCGGCAGGTCGCTGCAAAAGGTTTCCTTACAAAATCGGGGCCGTCTCAAAGCGAGTATAGCTTAGTGGTTTTATGAGACGCCCGCGGCTTCCTCTCCCATCGGGCTATGAGAGTGAAGGAACAGAGAGTGCGCCTGTGTTTGCGCACACCCTTGTGCACTATATCTCCCGCGTAGATGGCTAATCTCTATGTAAACTGGCCGCCGCGCCGTGGCCGAAATTCGGTCGGGAGGATATTATTTAGGTGGTCTATTCTATCCCCGGACTCTATCTATGGTATGTCTTCCCGAATATCTCCTTATTTATAGTGCACAAGTGTGTGCAATCTCTGTTCCTTTACTCTCATAGCCTGATGGGACGGAAAATCCTACACGACCGGAGAGAGATCAGGCGCAGGACCGACGGCTGCATAATATCGGATCATAATAAAATATTGACGACCTCCTTAGCAACACTTCCTCCTCACATTCGCAAGCGCTGTGGTCTTATAAGTGGGAGATCCAGGGTTCGATCCCCAGCAGGGTCAATTTGGGAAGTCATAATTTCTTTTTTTTCTGGTTAGTTGAAGGCTTCGGCAGTGGTTAGTTACCTTGCTACCGGCAAAGATGTGCCGCCAAGCAATAAAGCGTTTTACTATGACGTTTATACGTCGATTAGGGGTCATCCAAGTACATCATACTAATTTCGTGACTTTTTGCCCGTCCTTGTCACTGTTGGTCACATTTGTGGCAATTTACATTTTCTTGCAATTTTACATGTAGAAATTATTAAATTTCCAAGTTTTTAAAGTTATATTTCCATTTAAATTATTTGTGTATACGAGTATATTCAACATTAAATCACACATTTGAAAAAATTAACAACACTTAAATTTGGCATTCCCCCCCTCCCCTTCCTTCTTAAGGTGTGACCCTTAAGGCGCCAGCGGAGGGTGAATTGCTCATACAAACGTAATACCAAAATAATTTGTAATTCGAGCATATTTCCTCCATATTATGCGATTATTAAGATTGAACTTGTATTTATCTAGGTTCCTGGATAATAATTTTTTCAAAATACTTTCCCAAAATTAAATGTAAGCACGTGGTAAGCACATTGCGTTTTGCATGTTTTTACGACATATTCGACATGTTTTCTCCTTATTTGTTTCATATTAAAACCAACGATATCTCACGTACTAATTGATCAGGAACATAGCCTATATTGTCAAGTTACAGAATAAAAACACGAAGTTAAAAAGACAACAATTTTTCATTCATCATTTTTGGTATTCACGGAACAAGACTAAATGTATAACAAATTCTGTACGCTCATATTGCTATCGCGCTTGCACGCGATCATGTGTCTTCAGCCAAATAGGGATAGCAATATACCGGCAAAATTATATTTGCGGTTCGAGTAGAAGTTGCGAGCGGCGTTCGCCGTCCTCTTAAGGTGTGACGTACTTTATGGATGACCCTTTACGGGTATGGGTCTAGTATAACTGCCATATGCCAGAATTACAAAAGAATATGCGATTTGCACGATAGGCCAACTAGAAACCGCCATAGGCTCGTGACTCCATCGCTCCGCCTCAAGAAAGTCCGAAGGTCGTTCGTGGGAATGAGCATTCTATTCTATAACAAAATTCCACAACCTATTTTAAACTTGCCTTTACACAAGTTTAAAAAGTCCATTAAAAGTATGCTTCTGAAAAAAGCTTATTATACTGTTGAAGATTACGTAAATGACAAAGGAGCATGGAATTGAATCGCTCCAGCAATGCTAAGGACAGCGGTTACGTATGTAATTACAAATTAATGAAATTGTAATTTATTTATTTTTTTCAAAAGAGCAACCGCCGAGTTTCTTGCTGGTTCTTCTCGGTAGGAATGGCATTCCGAACCAGTGGTAGATTCATTCGACTATTCATAAGCACTTGTAAAAAGTCTATTTGAATAAAAAACTTTTGAATTTTGAATTTTTTTTTTGAATATCCCTACCAGGCCCGCTGCCATCTTAGAGCGCATCATCAAGCGAAGTCGAATTTCGTAAATAAAAAAAAAATACATTCAATACATACTTTTTTATTAACCATCACAAACAATAATATAATTAATAGAAATGCAAAATATGTACTAATGGAGAAATGCAAAAATGAGATAGTAATCACGTAAATATAACGAAAAAGAAAAATTAATTAACTATCAGATAGAAACTAAAAAACAATCTAATGAAAATAAGATTCATTTTTGTGCTTACTTTATATGAAAACTAACATTTCTTGTGCATGAAAATTTTAATTAAAAAAAAAAAACTAAATCAAAAATGTGATGCAATGAGACGCTCCTTCGTTATTTTTCTTTTAAAAATTCAAATTTATTTTGTAACATCCTCAAGCGTGTAAACATCAATTATACATATTAAATTGGTTATAATATAATTTTCAACATTTAATATAATGTATAAGCTATATTCTCAATATACAATAATTATTATTAGTTTTATCGATTCATAAGACATACACTTTCTTCAAATATTTTTATAATACTTAAAAAAGCAATTTGGAAATCGAAAAATAATACAAATTGTAACAAAATTAGATCTGTACTCCCACAGATTGGAAATTAAAATTAAAAAAAAAAGTGATTAAATATAAATCTTTGATTCATACGCCTTACGAGATTTTACAAGGCACCTGCAAAGAAAAATAGTATTAAGAAAAATGACAAGATTTCATTAAAAAATAATTAATTAGTTGGTTTTTGAACAACGTAAAATTCAATTTGAAACTAATTTTGCCGATACCCGCGACTTCGTCCGCGTGAAATAAGTTTTTCAAATTCCCACGGGAACTCTCTAATTTTTCGGGTTAATATATATAGCCTGTGACACTCACAAATAATGTGGTTTTCTATTAGTACAAGAATTTTCAAAATCGGTTCAGTAGATCCAAGATTACCCCCTACAACCTCACAAACTTTACCTCTTTACAATATTAGTAAAGACAAACAAAAATGTCATTAATGAGATTCACACTGTGAATCTATAGAAATTCATTAATCTCCAAAATTAAATCAGCATGAGATTTAGTTAGCAAATCGATTCAGTATTTTGTGCTATGAAAAGGACAGACATAGAAAATTTAAGTTAAACACATTGGCAAGTGGATTAAAACGACAGAATTTGACAGAATATCAAAAATTAACTAAATTAATTCATAAGGTTCAATGTAACTTTGCCTTAATAATTCTGTAACTGTAATTTAAAAAAAATAAGAAATTTAAAACAAAACAAAACAATACCTGCACATTTTTGGAAACTTTGCCCTAGCGTCAATACATCAGTAAAATCCTGCAAAAAAAAGAGAAGTAGGTATTCAAAATGTATCGAAAAAATAAAAACTAATATAATTATTGAAAAAAAAAACACATGCATACATCACTAAAATGAAAAAAAAAGTAAGCCACAACCAATAAGCACGGGTTACTAAAGTTAGTATCCAGCAAAAAGCAAACCTTCCTATAATAAGCATTACCTAACCCCAGAAACCCCTTTAAAATAAAAAAAAAATGGCAATTGGCCAATAGAAGTGAAAACGAATATTTAAAATAATTAAAACAAAAAAATTAAAAAAATTAAAATATAAACCTTAAAACTAAGGCATTAAAGTTTAATTACGAATGTAGTACTCGTATACATATTTATATTTAAGACCTTTTGTGTTCGTGCCAACGCGAGCATGTCGGTGTTCGCGAGCATGTCGGAGCGAGGTGTCGGTGACGCGAATCCACAAGTTTACCCCCTACCAAAAAATGTTCAACGCGGCTAAAGAAGTTTTCACTTCAAAAAATGTGGAGATGTCATAAGAGTGTGTTACATGTGTATAAGAACCGTTTTGCTCTTTAAAAAAATTCTTATTACTTTATTCTATCTGCGTCGTATTCCTCATTGCTGAGGGTTGTGACCCCTTTCCATTAATTACAGAATGGCAGGGGTTTTCTTGGGATAATAATGCGGTGGGTTCCTAGGCCCTTCCGTACACCCCGGTCTTTCTGTTCTTCGAGGCACGGAGGAGCCTAAAAGACCAAATTCGGTCACCCATCCAGTTACCGACTCGGGCCGTTGCTTAACAATCGCCAATCGACTGACATGCGTTGTTACAACTAGACCACTCGTCCCCATTACTTCATTAAGGGCCCACGATGAAAAGATTGCCAGTTTGGAAGATTCATATTGCAAAACTATATAATAACTTTGATTTTTCAAAATCTTGTGTGTATATAGGTTCGCCGTGTTTCCTTAACATCTTTTATAGTTTTAATCGGAAAGTTAGTTTAATTTTTTTTTCTGTGATAAGTTGTTTTTTTAATTTTGAATGGGGTGGTTACGATGTCTACAAAACGTCACTAAATTAACATGTTTTTTTTTTAAGAATTAGCCCGCCAACCCGCATTGGAGCAGCGTGGTGGGTCTAAGCTCTGATTTCCACTCCTATGAGAATGGAGGCATGTGCCCAACAGTGGGACGTTAATGGGCTGTAGTGGAATTTTGATTTTTTGCTTTAGTCACATCCAGCATTGCGTTATTGCCATTTTTTTCCGCTACAATAAAGTGAATAATTCTATCCTTGACATTGCCATCTTTTTCCCGCAGTACACTAAAGTGAATAATTCTATCCTTGACATTGCCATCTTTTTCCCGCAGTACACTAAAGTGAATAATTCTATCCTTGACATTGCCATCTTTTTCCCGCAGTACACTAAAGTGAATAATTCTATCCTTGACATTGCCATCTTTTTCCCGCAGTACACTAAAGTGAATAATTCTATCCTTGACATTGCCATCTTTTTCCCGCAGTACACTAAAGTGAATAATTCTATCCTTGACATTGCCATCTTTTTCCCGCAGTACACTAAAGTGAATAATTCTATCCTTGACATTGCCATCTTTTTCCCGCAGTACACTAAAGTGAATAATTCTATCCTTGACATTGCCATCTTTTTCCCGCAGTACACTAAAGTGAATAATTCTATCCTTGACATTGCCATCTTTTTCCCGCAGTACACTAAAGTGAATAATTCTATCCTTGACATTGCCATCTTTTTCCCGCAGTACACTAAAGTGAATACAGTGGATTTCGGGTATAACGACGATGAAGGGACCACTCTATTTTCGTCGTTATATCCGGAAGTCGTTACAGGCAATGGTAAAGAGATACAGACACGTACACATGTATAGTGTATATTATATTCATTAATTATTATTGAAAATATTTGCACACATAATTACTCACCGGTACATTTAAAAAAATGTGTAATATTAGTTTGCTTCAATTTACCTACCTCCGAAACGTACACGCTTCCCTACCTGCGTAGCTGATATCTATAAACAAAAGGTAAAGGTCTCCACACTTGCTGACCATCTGTGTGGATGTAAACAAAAGATAAGAAATGTTTGTGAAAGAAAAAAATCTTTGTGTCTTTGGCGGCCGACTCTGGTCGCAATATCTGCATGGGATTTCTAGGAATTTGTTACAAATGATTCATTAAAAACAGTCGCTACACCCGAACTCGGCGTTACATCCAAAGGCGCTATAGCCACATAAATTTTGTACTAAAGTATGCTTTAAATTCAAGGGACTTAGATTTAACGTCGCTATAGGTAAATGGTCGCTACAACCAAGGTCGTAATAAATGAAATCCACTGTAATTCTATCCTTGACATTGCCATCTTTTTCCCGCAGTACACTAAAGTGAATAATCCTATCCTTGACATATTTTTATAAGTAATGGCATCTTAAGCCATGTGAAAATATTGTGTACAAAATAAATTGCAGTATTGCTGAAGCTATAATTGCGATGGTGCATTTAATTTTGTCAGTGCATATGTGTGTGCCAATTCCCAACATATAAAACATACCACAAAACAAAAAATATAATACATTAACCCATGTACCAAAACTAGAGAAAGAATAAAAAAACATACATAAATAAAACGTAGTACAACATAGAATTATTATAATTTATAATATAACATTATATATGTTACGCTCAAAGATCAAAAACGCTCATTGAGCGGAAAAATAGCTCACAACGCGATGTGGTCACAGTAAAACATCCACATAGCGAAATTCGTGTTATGGCTCTAATGAAAACGCGCACGACGCGTTGTGGCAATCAAAGAAAGACCAAATAGCGAAATTCGTGTCGTGGCTTACATGCTATTCGATCTCAACGCGTTGTGGCAATGAAGAAAAGCCATGACGCGTTCGGAGCATTCATTGTGTTAACCATATCACGACGGACAGGTTGTAACTTGTCGGTGTCGGCTCGGGTGCAAAGACGCATTGAAACATCAGTTTTATTCATTTCTTTTCTGTTTATGAGAGTGAATTTTAATGTCAGCGCTAATTATGACGAATAAAAAAGAATTGTTTTACGATAAATTACGTGAGTTTGTGGAAACAAGCACTGATCGCAGTTTTATTATGACTATAGAAAAATATGAAATGTTACTTAATGAAACAAAACAGTCTCAACTTCTTAAAAAGAAAAAAAACCGGCCAAGTGCGAGTCGGACTCGCGCACCGAGGGTTCCGTACAAACCTGTAGTAAGTTTTACGATTTATGACGTATTAAAAATAAAAATTACGTTTGTTGTATGGGAGCCCCCCTTTAATATTTACTTTATTGATATTTAATTATTTATTTTGAAAGGTAATATACAAGTTAATATTCTGTGAAAATTTGAACCGTCTACCTGTTACCGTTTTTAATATTGAGCAAAAAAATACGAAAAAAACACGTTTATTGTATGGGGACCCCCCTTAATATATATATTTTATTAATTTTTAGTATTTGTTGTTATAACGGTAACGGAAATACATCATTTGTGAAAATTTCAGCTTTCTAGCTATCACGGTTTATGAGATACAGCCTGGAGACAGACAGACAGACAGACAGACAGACAGACAGACAGACAGACAGCGGAGTCTTAGTATTAGGGTCCCGTTTTTACCCTTTGGGTACGGAACCCTAAAAAAGGAGTCTCTGTCGTCGAAGCAGTATCGACGTCTTAAACGATATGATGTCTTAAAGATTGGTGATACTGAAAAGTTGGTTGAAGCTGGAATAGAAAGCTCAACTTCAAAAATTCGATATTTCTGCAAAACAGATGAATTGTTTGATATTTTGGAAAAAGCACATACTAACGTGTGCTTTTTCCAAACTAATATTTCTTAAGGACATCTACCAAAACGTTTCCAGCCTAGGCCTAGTAGGATCTATATCGGAAAGTAGTGTGCGTTGTAATCAAATAGTATTCCATACGCGTCATGGCTTTTCTTCATTGCCACAACGCGTTGAGATCGAATAGCATGTAAGCCACGACACGAATTTCGCTATTTGGTCTTTCTTTGATTGCCACAACGCGTCGTGCGCGTTTTCATTAGAGCCATAACACGAATTTCGCTATGTGGATGTTTTACTGTGACCACATCGCGTTGTGAGCTATTTTTCCGCTCAATGAGCGTTTTCGATCTTTGAGCGTAACATATACATTAACAAAATATATACTCACCTATATCAAAATGTTTATTTTTTTAACAATAACATTTATTGAAAACAATTTTTTTTAATGATTTATTATTTATTGCAATATTATGAAAAATATACATAAAAATAGTTTTTTTTATTCGTATTTTTTCACACAGTCCCTCAAGTTCTCAATCCTACAATGGTTATGAAATGGACACATACAATACGCACATTTTTTATTAAAGGAATAGGTATTGTTGTAAAACTGTAATTGCATGCACGTAAAATCCATACTAATCCATACTTCCATACTTAATATTATAAATGCGAAAGTGTGTCTGTCTGTCTGTCTGCTACGCTTTCCCATCTTTTCAACCAATTTTGCTGAAATTTGGTATAGGGATAAGTTATATCCGGGGAAGGACATAGACTACTCTTTATTAAGGAAAATTTAGGAGTTCCCGCAGGATTAAAAATCCTTGATCCACGCGGACGAAGTCGCGGACATCAGCTAGTAATACATATACCTATCCTTCCCCGGGATGCAACGCATCTCTACACAAAATTTCGTTACAGTCGATTGAAAAGATGTGCCGTGACATACATTCTTATTTATAATATTAGCACATTTATTTACAATCTAACCCAACACCACTTAAAAATTGAGTATTTGAAGTCAAATCAGCAACTTTTTCAAACGTCAAAACGCAAGCTTAGTATGGGATTTTGTAGGAAATACTAAATTGTGACGTCATCAAAGTTCGACGCACTTTATTCAACATAAAACTAACAGGGGACGTGGATATTACTACTTTTGGGAGATCCTCTATTTAATAATCACTTAAAAATAATTAGGCAAATACCCAATTATGAACCAGGGAAAGACCCAAAAACCTACAATCATTATAAACTAATTAGAAAATGATTTTCTGATAATGACGTTAATTGAGAGAACCGAAGTTTTAGTTGACGGTAAAATATAGACAAACTAGCTGATGCCCGCGACTCCGTCCGCGTGGATTGAGGGATTTTTGGTTCCCGCGGGAACTCTTTAATTTTCCGTGATTAAACGTAGCCTATGTGTTATTCCACACTATAATCTATAGTTTTTCCACACTATAATCACTATAATCTATAGTGTGGAATGCCAAATTTCATCCAGATCCGTTCAGACGTTCTGACGTGATGAGTGTAACAAACATCCATCCATCCAAACTTTCGCATTTATAATATAAAGTATAGATTAGTATAGACTAGTGACTTTTGTGGGAATCTCGAAAGAAACTCGTTCCCTTCGGGATTTCGAAAAATTGGCCTTTTTACTTGACGACATTATAAGTGGCAGTACTTTTATGCCTCTATAACTTTTATTTTTTATTCCGCTACAAGTTAGCCCTTGACTGCAATCTCACCTGATGGTAAGTGATGATGCAGTCTAAGATGATAGCGGGCTAACCTGTTAGGGGTACGGGCAGTTATATTAAACCCATATCCCTAATCAGCCCCCCAATCATGTAAGAATGTTCGATCAAACGTTTAAGATTTTTGTCAAAGTAAAATAAACCATAACTGCATTGAATTAGAGCTCAATTTCGTCTGCCCATTCTTATACGTTCCATTCTTATACTTTTAGGTATGTACGATACTCTAAACGTATAAGAATGGGCAGACGAAATTGAGCTCTAATTCAATGCAGTTATGGTTTATTTTAGTTTGACAACAATCTTAAACGATTGATCGGACATTCTTACATGATTGGGGCCCTGTTTCTACGCGCCATCGTACCGGAATGCAAAATCGCTTGGCGGTACGTCTTTGCCGGCACGGTGGTAACTAGCCACGACCGAAGCCTCCCACGAGACAAACGCCACGCCACTGGCTGGACAAGTGCGGATTGGCCAACTACACACACCTCTGAGAACATTTTTGAGAACTCTCCGGCATGCAGTTTCGCTCCAGGTGATATTTCCTACCTACTACCTACCTGGCTACCTGGCCTGGCCTACTTTATAATAATAATAGCGATCCGCCCCGGCTTCGCACGGGTAGCACTAATAATCCTAATAGTCTATACTCAATATAGCTATAAAAATGGTTATTGTGAGTCAACCTTGAAAGATAGATGTATGCTATCATGGACTTTTTTTTAGAACTTTTTGAGAGGAACAATTCCACCATACATTGTTTTCGTGTAACTTTAACTATTTACTCAGCGCACGCCACGTAAGCTCTCAGAAGAGAGGATTTTTTCCGACTTACTTCACATAATTGCAATTTTCGTAAGGATCTCTAATTTTTTGAAAATAAAATATAGCCTATGTTACTCGCTGATAATGTAGCTTTCTATAGTTGAAAGAATTTTTAAAATCGGTTCAGTAGTTTTTGAGTTTATCCATTACAAACAAACAAACAAATAAATCTTTCCTCTTTATAATATGTATTAGTTTAGATATTATCACAATGATTATTAACACTAATTATATTGAATGTACCTACAATTAGTGTTAATTATCGTTATTACCCTACTCATGCAGTTAAGTCCAAAAGCATTAACCCAAATAGTTATTTTGTTAAACCACATTCTTGTATTTACATATTATTACAATATCCATTTACAATTTTCAACTCCAAATCTAAAACCAATATATTTCAAGCATAATTTAACAACATTATTTACAAGGCATCCAAGCTAAAAAAACAGTATACAGTCAGAGGTTAGTGTCAACCTATTACGATGACGTGGATAATTCGCAAATTTTTGAAGGAACTGTATATCTCTGATTTGATATATCTACGTTGACCACAACACAACATTTTGCGCATTACTTTACAGCACAATCTACAGTTAGTATTTTTGACTTTACCAACGATATAGGTTAGGAACAGTTTGGGTGCTAGAGGCTTACCTTGCGGTGCTCCGTAGCCGGGCGCTCCGTAGGTCGGCGGGGCTCCGTAAGCTTGGGGAGCGTAGTGGGGTGCTTCACTCTGGAAAGACGAACAATATAAATCATTGATAAATACATCTCCTTTTGGAAACAGGTATCAAGCCAGCGAGTGTGGTGAACGCTCCACCATGGTGCATATACACTGACACTTTACAGTCGTGCATTGTCGAGTCAACATCTCCTGAAGATGCTCCGGTGTCGGATTGAAACGTACGTTTGTCTGTATACATAACATATCGGCTACGGATGAAAATCTTACTAGCGCAATCCAATTGGGTATTTCACTACTAGTGAAATAAATTATTTTTTAGTGATTATTAAATAAAGGATCTCCCAAAAGTCGTAATATCCACGTCCCCTGCTAGTTTTGTGTTGAATAACCATTTTAAACTATAAATTTAAGTAAAAAAAGTGCGTCAAACTTTGATGACGTCACAATTAAAAATTTCATACAAAGTCCCGTACTAAGCACGCGTCTTGACATTTGAAAAAAAGTTGCTGATGTGACGAGTTGTCAAATACCCAATTCTATACAGCGCCATCTAGCGACATCTGGTTGTAACTTTGAGTCCTTCTTCTTTGCTTAAAGAGGACTGTACGAGTAAACTGCGTGTGTTCATTCAACTCACCATATACATCGCGCAATCCAACTCTGTACAGCGCCATCTAGTGACATATAACTTGTAACTTTACATATTCTATCGTCTTCTTTGCCTAAAGAGGAGTGTACGAGTAAACTGCGTGTGTTCATTCAACTCACCATATACATCGCGCAATCCAACTCTGTACAGCGCCATCTAGTGACATATAACTTTACATATTATATCGTCTTCTTTGCCTAAAGAGAAGTGTACGAGCAAACTGCGTGTGTTCATTCAACTCACCATATACATCGCGCAATCCAACTCTGTACAGCGCCATCTAGTGACATATAACTTGTAACTTTGCATCCTTCGTCTTTGCCTCAACAGGGCCTAGCATGGGCCGGAGATAAAAAATTTATCCCCCGATTTTATCCACTGACAAGATATAAAATTAACTCATCCACTTCTCAGAGCACGGCAACAGGGGAGAGGAAAAGTTTATCCCCGTTTGACATTTCACGGGGACTCGGGGGACTATTTATCCACCGTTATTTAGCGTATTTATTTATTTATTTATTTAGGAATAAAAAAATTATCCTTTCCTCAGGGAAAAAATAGTCTCGGCCCATGCTAGGGGGGCAGGAGGACTGTACGTACGAGTATACAGGGTGTGTTAATACAACTCACCATATACATCTGGCTGGGCGGTTGAGGCTGTGCGCCCTCGAAGCCCACAAACTGAACCATGACGTCACCGTCTATGGTGAAGTGCGAGATGCGCTGGTAGGGCAGCCGGTGGGGGAACTCGCAGAAGTGTTGGCCGTTCACCGCCACCTGGGGGTAACGTGGTTGATCAGAAACACAGGCATCGACACTAAACACACATCGAGGCTAAACATTATATTAATTTCCTTAACTGCCTCGTTGGTTTAGTGTTAGTCTAGTAGAGCAAGATCCCGCGACGATCAGACCTACGTTATTTTATTAAAGCTGAAAGTTTTTCTATGTATGTCTTTAATAGAGGTATTTAAACGATCCCCGACTATGAAGTTTGGATCGCGGTTGCTTTGGAAAAAAGGTGGCACCTCAAATTCGTTAAAGCATTAAGCTCGGTTTTTTTATATTTTTCTTTGGAATAATATTACAAACCACGTTGTCCATTGTCAGACACCTAGTACGATTGCAAACCCCTGTCAAACACTCTTAAATTATAAAGCAACCACGATCCAGACTTCATAGTCGGGGATTTTTATCATACAAAAAGTAGATTTTTGAAGTGCTTCTTTAGCTATGTTGAACACTTTTTGTTAGGGGTAAACTTGTGGATTCGCGTCACCGACATGCTCGCGAACACCGACATGCTCGCGTAACAACGCGAGCATGTCGGTGGTATATATATTTAAGACCCTTTGTCTTCGTAACAACGAAGACAAAGGGTCTTAAATATATATATACTACATTCGTAATTAAACTTTATTGCCTTAGTATTAAGGTTTATATTTTAATATTTTAAATATTCGTTTTCACTTCTATTGGCAGTCCCCATGACTGCCAATTTTTTTTTTGAGTCGCAATAGATAAAAGACTTCATCGACTGATAACATAGCCTACCTTCAACGACTGCGGCTCGCACAGCACCAACGCTTCGAACTGCTCCCCGCGCGACAGCGGCATTCCGCCGCTGGTCTCCTCGACGCCCCAGCTCATGGCGGACAGGTGGTTCCTCACGATGCACATCTCAACGAAGCGGAAGTTGAGGTGAAGAGCGATGTCGTCGCGGGGGTCTGTGTTGGGGCCGCATTGGAGGTTGATGGCGAATCTAGGGGACAAACAATCAATCAATATGTATATTTATTTTTCCGACAGAACACGTGAGTTTATCTGGGTTTTGACGACCTCTGTGGCGCAGTGTTGAGCGCTGTTGTCTTAACGTGCGGAGGTCCCGGGTTCTTTTGGAAGACCCTCTATTTAATAATCAGTTAGAAATAATTTATTTTTGATATAGGCATCCCTATTCGCACCGGCACAAAACCACACCACACCCATATATTCCAAATTATTTTCAAAGTACGTTTCAGAATATTTTTTTATAGTCTGTCTGTAACATAAGGGGGCCAATGGAGTGTTACCTCTGCGCGCCGGGTGGGATGCTGCCCTGGAAGCGGATCATGCGGCCCGGGAACATGCCCCCGGGGATGGAGTGCACGCATGGGATCACCTGCCAATTGACAAAACATTTAATTTTACGAGTATCTAGACAGTAAGGCCAATTCTGTAATACACAATCTCTGACAACTTTAAATCTTGTTCTGTCCCTTTCCATAGGGAATATTATGAAAGGGTTAGCATTATTTTTAATGTGGTCATCATTGTTTAGTTTAGAGATTGTGTCATACAGAATTGGCCACAATGCCTGCGAATTCAACCCCTTGGATTTTGTTCTTCTTCTTAGTTTGTTTTTTACAATTACACAATTCATTTACTTATTTGCAAGAAACAATTAAATGAAATGAAAATACAAATTATTGTACATCAAACTAGATACAAAACAGAAGAACATAAACACCTACTGTAAGAGACAATCCAGAAGTAGGTATTAATAAAACACTTTTAATATATTTGTCCTCTCATTTGAAACTTGCACGAGTAAATGGTTAAATGTGTAGAGGTTCCACGACAGATTTAATGTAATTAGATAAAAGTTGGCTTAACTTAAAAACAATATTCATTTAATCCAGCCACAATTGCTATTGTTAAGCTCTAAATCAAATTGCAATCTAAACACAAAAGCATTCAATAATCTGAGTCTGCCGGCAGGAGACTGAATTACTATTTTCAATATGGCGTTTGTATCCGCAGATTAAGGGTGTGTTCCGAAATACACTGTGAGCACTGCTCAGTGCTCTTACTGTGGAGAAATTCGTCCCGTTATGGACTGACAGTACACTGCCGCAGTATCTTAAGGAAATATATGACGTCATTAATCAACACCATTTTTGTACTGTGAGCACTGGCGTTTTTGAGGTAAGGTGCTCTCAGTGCTGACTGCATTCCGTTTTAAGCAGTAACCAGTATACCTAACTAATAAAGGAACAGCTTCGCAGTGTACTAAATTAACGTCACACCTTACAGTGCTCGCAGTGTATTTCGGAACATACCCTAAATCAAATGACATGAAACGAGTCAAATTGACAGATATTTTACTTCCTGTTTCATGAGATATAATGGCAAATAGTAATAATGCTAACAATACATTAAGGGAAGTAACTTCCTTGGAGAAAACACAAAGGATTGTGTGGACTTGATAACTACACAACTACCTATTCCAATCACTTGTAGCATACAAAAACAAGAATATAAAATGAGCAATCATGTCTCTTTGGCACAAACTATATCAATCAATCAATCAATATTTAAGTAATTATTCAAATTAAGTACTACACTCATCGATTTACCAACTATGGATACAACATTACCTACAAATTGATACTCAAAAAGCATCCACAATCGCATAAACAAACACAGCTACAGATACTATAGACTGAGACACCAAACGGTTCACAAAAACCAACCATATAGCTTTATATTTAGGGTTCAATTTTGTAATAACAATTCGACACATACAACCTTTTGTCGCCTAGTGTACTCATGTGTGACTGAAGCGAAAATTGTTCACAATATCTATTTGTGCACAATTTGACCGTGCCGTTTTTTGCGTTTCGATGGTGCGTCTAAGGTATTGGTAAGTCCATGACTACACTACTAAGTTTGTACACTTATTGACATCCAATAACTTATAAAACATGATGGTGATAATCAGTTACTATACAGTACTTAAAACTAAAGTTATGAGGGTTCCAAATGCACCCTGGGCTGAGAAGAGCAATAGTATAAGAGAAAAAGAATACACACAGTCTGCTGATATCGTATCTATTTTAAGACTATTCATAGTTTATAGGCCTATATACTTTGGACTGTGCAGAGAACGTATCTAATTAGATAAAGAACTGTTTGCTGTCCTATTTGTAGACCATTTTTAAGATTCTGATATCATTTTATTCACATGCACAAATGCTTGATTGCTTGTATTAATTTTTATTATGGTAGTGATGAATTATTCAAGAGGACAAAAGTACCATAATTTTAGGTATAAGTAACCTCAAAATAAATAGACGTGATATTTAGCTGCAATTTACAAATGATCCCTTTCTGCAACATTGTTTTAACAAAATTGTTTTACCAACTAGGTAGGTACCCTATACAGTTAAGCCTACAACTTACATGTATAATTTCATTGTATTTACTTAGTACATTACGTATACGCGTGCCCGATATCGAAGCGATGCCCTTGGCGACGCCAAATACACAAAACACAGCCACCTTTGTACATTAAATTCAATAGAAATTGTGAAATTTTCGTTTCACTTACCGGGCTATAGATTGGGGTTGCTGCCATCTTTTAGCACTGTTTTCTTACTTTTTAAACGATTTAAATACGATTTCAGGTGACTGTACAACGATTTTAAGGTAATTGTGCTTAGAATAGGCGGTTACGCCTAGATTGCTTGAAAAATATTGTTTCCAAATTGATTCACTGCTCTGCTTAGTGCTTTTTTAGCAATGCGTCATACGTCATATGACGGATGCGGATCACGAAATTCGAGTTAGGCCCTTCCACACGGGTCGTAAGCGTAGTCGTATCGTAACGTATCGTTACGACGCTACGCGTACGAGACGCAGTGTTGCACAAACGAATCTTTGCGTAGACGTATCGTTTTGGATATCAGATCATGGCGTCAACGGCACCATACGTTTTGGATGTTGAGGATCTTACTTTCTCTTCAGACGTACCTAGAGGATTTTTTATTGTTTGATTTTGTTAGAAATAGAAAGCGACGTGCTTATTGGATCCATCCATATAATGGAAATAATTACAGGAAGAGATTGTATGTTGCTACTATGAATTTATTATCATCTTCTGAAAGTTCACGACTTTCAGAAGATGATAATAAATTCATAGTCATAAGTCATATTGAAAGTTAAAAGTCATAAGAAATTGAAATTCAGTTAAATTCAGGTGTTTTTTGGAGATAATAATGAAAAATTAATTTTTTACGCTTGTGTTTTTACGCCAGTACGCTACGACTATCGTAATGACAATAAACACCTCCTACGATTCGCTACAACACCGCTTCATACCGCTACAACAACGACTTGTTTGATCATGTTCATGCTCGTATTGCTCTCGTCGTACGCGCGGATTACGATACGCTTACGCTACGACGCCGTGTGTGAAGGGCCTAAGTCGACTCACTAGTCACTCTCACTAGTCACTAGTCGACACATCCCGAAAACACGGAAAACACCATTGCCAATGTTGGCGTCTTTTTATCAAAATGTCCCCTAAATTACATTTAATTTATTGATATTGTGTTGTCTGCGACAGGACAAAAGCACATGAGTAGACTTTTTAAGAAAGGCGATAAAGGATTTGTATCCAGGGTAGTAAAATAAATTAAAAAAAAAAAAAAAACATGAAGAAAAGGGTCATCATGACTAAAAAAATATTATTGTTCACTGTTTACACACAAAAATTCCAATATGCTTATGATATGCTTGTTATTCTTTGTTGTTTGCTGTCTTGAGATTATTGAGGCGTTCTACTTTAATTATGTTGTGTCAACAGTCAATACTAATATGTATTAATTTTGCTTCAGTAATCTTTAATTCAAACTTGAACAAAATAAAATTATTGCTGACCTGAGGTGATAATGAAACAAAAAATTCTAAAATATGTTTATCATGATGTTCTACATCTTTATCTTAATGTCAATAAAATTTCCTTTAGAATATGGAGAAATTGGCTATAGCAACATTTACCTAATCAGAAATCCACAGGTTTAAAAAAATTAAATGTTGCCATTTTTAAAACAAGGAATAATATTTACGAAATAATCAATTTCAATGCTATTTAGCTGAGCGTTTTAATGTAAAGACGTAAAAATGAATAGAGTACTCAATTACATTTATTTTAACAAACATAAAATCAAACAAGAAATACTGGAAAATCAGCAAAATGGAAATAGGGACTTTTATTCAAAATATTGGCAACTCTGAACTCAGCAATGACAGCAATTATTTCTATTCCCATAGATAAAAAGTACTCTGTAGTCTGTGATTTCTATTTTATTGATCAATGTCCGACGTCCATCGTATTCGTAAATAATGATTGAATAATTGGAAAAAACGTGTCCAATTTGCCCTAATTAGATTTGCGTGTTACACCAGACGATTAGCGAACAACTCGTCTGTCCATCGTGTGACTATATAGTGTTTGAAAATCCACCAAAATGACGATCGAAGGGAATAAAGACGAAGCGGAAAAGTGCATAGAGCTTGCGCAAAACGCATTTGCAGCAGGAAATATTGAGAAGGCCGAGCGTTTTTTGCTCAAAGCGGAAAGATTATACCCAACAGCTCGCGCTAAAGAGCTTTTGACGAGGGTAAGAGCTGGCGCTTCGGGTGCATCGAAGAAAAATAACACCCCTCCTGGAACTCCTAGTTCTGAGGATCTACGACGCAGGAAGAATCCAAACCACCAGCCCACTCAAAGAGAATACACGTCAGAACAGTTGGAAGCCGTACGGAGGGTCAAAACTAAGTGCAAAGACTACTATGAGGTTTTATGTAAGTACGAAAATAGATTTGTATAGAACCAAGGACGTTGATATTGACTGTCGTGTTAAATTACGATTTACTTTCATAACACGTTCAATTGCGTGATGAAACTGCTTTTAGTGTTTTGAAATGGCTTTTTAGCATCTTTCTTTTGACATAATCAAGGTTAGGGTTTTTAATATAATATGTTAAAAAAACACTTTTCACTCCTACAGTAGCAGCACGATATGATGGCACATATAACAGCTCACCATAGTGATGGGCACATTTCATATTAATTACTAGATGATGCCCACACGCATCCGCTTGGATTAAGGTTTTCTATTCCCATGGGAACTCCTTAATTTTCCGGGATAAAAAGTAGCTTATGTGTTATTCCAGACTATAATCTATCTCTGTGCTAAATTTCATGCAGATCCATTCAGCCGTTCTGGCATAACTGAGTAACAAACATCCATCCATCCATCCAAACTTTCGCATTTATAATAATTAGTCTGACTGATTAGTCAGATAACCATTTTAAACTATTGATTAAAGTAAAAAAAGTGTGTCGAACTTTGATCACTTCACAATATTTCATGACAAATTCCGTACTAAGAGCACATTTTGACATTTGAAAAAAAGTTGCCGATTCAACTAATTTGTTAAATACCCAAGTTATAATATTAGTACATAGTAGTAAAAGTTGTAATTTTTCTTGTTTCCCAGGTGTGACGAAAGAAGCTACAGACTCGGACATCAAAAAAGCATACAAGAAATTAGCCCTCCAACTCCATCCCGACAAGAACCATGCACCGGGAGCCGCTGAGGCTTTCAAGGTATGATAAACTGACCCATCTCTGCTTTGAAGTCCTAAAGTTAACGAACCAATTCTGACTCATAGCCCTCAGCCCACACCCATGAAAAAATTCAAAATTCAGATTCAATCTTTTTTATTAAAGTAGACTTTGAAAAGTTCTTTTGAATCATCGAGTGAATCTACCACTGGTTCAGAATGCCATTCCAACTGAGAAGAACCAGCAAGAAACTTGGACCTAGAAATCTGAAAGTTAACAGCTGTCAGCTTCAGTTCGGCAGCAAAGACGTTGGGAGGCCCCAATGTCTTTGCTGCCGGCCCTTATTTCTCTACCCATCCTGTGAGCACCACTGTGTCACTAGGCTACTCCATTTTCCTTGGGGGTCTCAGAGCATGTGCCAATCCACCTCCACTGCAGCTGATCCATCTTTTTTAGGATGTCTGTGACCCTTTTCACTCCAACCATACTCCTCTTGAGGTACGGAACCCTTTTTTTTTCCCCCAGAGGAGGAAATAAATCCCTTATGGACTTCTGCCTGATGGCAGGGCGTGTCCGACTTACACGGAGTAAAAACAACCTGCCCCCGAGGCTCCCCGATTAGCACAGAACCGCATTTACATTTCTTCATGCCGACCGCTTGTTATCATTATTCTTCTTCTTTTCCTCTTTTTCGCGCTCTTCTCTTCTCATCATTATTGATCGCAGCATCTGTGCGTACTTCTGCCACTCGTCTTCATTTGACAACATCCGCGATATAAGGTTTTGGGCGTTTACATCCTCGCTCGCACCCTGTGCCACCGATCTCAAGTCCGCGCAGGCGGGACACTCGAAGATAGCATGCCTTGGGGTGTCCTCCGCAAAAGTAGCATTCTTCGGTTGGCGCTTTTCCGATAGCGAAGAGGTAAGTGACGGAACCCTACAAAACTTGTAATTTTTCAGGCTGTGGGCAATGCAGCCGCGATACTCACGGACCCGGAGAAGCGCAAGCAATACGACCTGCGCGGCGACGAGCCCCAACACACAACCACACACACACACCACCAGTTCTACGCGCGCGGCTTCGAGTCCGACCTCACTGCTGAAGAGCTATTCAACATGTTCTTTGGAGGCGCCGGTGAGTGAGGGCTTAAACCTGAGCCATAGGGGAGGGATTCAAAAATTGAATAATTAAAAATCGATTTATTTGTTGAAATAGGAAAGGCTTCGCTCACATTACGTTTTATTTTTATACAAATTTCAAAGCCCTATTTTACCCCTTTAGGAGTTGAATTCTCAAAAATCCTTTCTTAGCAGATGTCTATGTCATAATAGTCATCTGTATGCCAAATTTCAGTCCGATCCGTCCAGTGGTTTGAGCTTTGCGTTGATAGATCAGTCAATCGGTCACCTTTACTTTTATATATTTAGATTTAAGTTGTGACGAGTGGCCTAGTTGTGACAACGCATATCCATCGATTGCTAATATTAATCCACGTTGACCCAAGTCGGTTACTGTATGGGTGACCGAATTTTTAGGTTAAAATTTGGCCTTTTCGATTCCTCCGTTCCTCGAAGAGCACGTTAAGCCGTCGGTTCCGGTTATTATCACTAGCGTCTGATAGTAATCATTACAAAAACCTAAGAGTTTAAATACTCTTAGTCGAGCCGTATGCGGAAGGACGTGGGAACTGGGAACCCACCGCATATCATCCCAAGAAAACTTCTACCATTATTTGATTAACGGAAAGGGGTCATGACCCTCAGCAATGAGGAATATGTTGCAAAGAGAGAGAGTATACCTATAATTGGTAAATGTTAATGCATTTACCAATTATAGGTAAAACTTAAACTGATGCATTTTCTGACATGCATTTCGCGCTCGCTTCGCTCATACCCGCGTGTCCCCCCCAGCGTTCCCGGGCGCCGGCCCCACGGTGTACGCGCGTCGGCGCGCGCGCGAGCCCGAGCAGCGCGACAACAACGCGGGCCTGATGCAGATGCTGCCGGTCCTCGTGCTGGTACTGCTCTCCATGATGTCGGGCTTCTTCATCAGCGAGCCGGTGTACAGCCTCACGCCCACGCCCAAGTACCCCGTGCCCAGGGAGACCGTCAACTTGAAGGTGAGCATTGCCCCATCCTCATAAGATTTTGTAGGAAAGTGGCCACGCGATGACGGGTAATGAGTTAAATTTTGTAGTAGAAAAGTGGCCACGCGATGACGGGCAATGAGTTGAATTTTGTAGAAAAGTGGCCATGAGATGACGAGTGATGGTTTTGTAAAAAGTGGCCACGAGATGACGGGTAATGAGTTAAATTTTGTAGAAAGTGAGTGGCCACGCGATCGCGGGTAGAGTTAATAATTTTTTACGAAAAATTTCGCGATGACTGATAGAGCTAAATAATTTTGTAGGAAACTAGCCACGCAATGACGAGTATTGAGTTAAATTTTGTAGGAAAGTGGCCACGCGTTGACGGATAGTGTTGGTATTTTTTTACGAAAAATTACGCGATGACTGATAGAGCTAAATAATTTTGTAGGAGACTGACTAGCCACGCAATGACGAGTATTGAGTTAAATTTTGTAGGAAAGTGGCCACGCGTTTACGGATAGTGTTGATAATTTTTTACGAAAAGTGGCCACGCGATCACGGGTAGAGTTAATAATTTTTTACGAAAAGTGGCTACGCGATGACTGATAGAGCTAAATAATTTTGTAGGAAACTAGCCACGCAATGACGAGTAATGAGTTAAATTTTGTAGGAAAGTGGCCACGCGATGACGGGTATAGTGTTGATAATTTTTTACGAAAAGTGGCCACTTGAATTTCGTTGATTTCGTTACATTTTGAATGTGTTCGTTCGCAGGTGCCGTATTACGTGAAGGAGAACTTCCATACCGACTACCAGGGCTCGCTGCGACGACTCGAGATGGCCATCGAGGAGGAATATATAGGTGAGAAAAGACACCCATATTACTTATTTTTTATGTAAATAAGTACTTACCACTACAACCACTACAGCCCATTAACGTCCCACTGCTGGGCACAGGCCTCCACTCTCATAGTAGAGTGGGAATTAGAGCTTAGACCCACCACGCTGCTCCAATGCGGGTTGGCGGGCTTTAACGACTATTATCATGTTAGTGATAATAACCGGGACCGACGGCTTAACGTGCTCTCCGAGGCACGGGGGGGAAACACCGCCAACTTCCTAACTCCGGGCTAGTACTGAGAATTTCTAGACAGAAAAACCCAATACTTAATTATGGCCCGACCCGGGACTCGAACCCAGCACCTCGTCGGCCGCAGTTGACCATGCTAACCACTAGACCAACGAGGCAGTCAATAAGTACTTATTTTTTATTATTATTATTTTATATTGTATTATTGGATTTTTATCTGTAAATAAAGAATTATTATTATTATATACATACATAAAATTATAGCGTTTAAAAATTAACTGTAGTTCTAAAACCGAGTTTCTTGCTGGTTCTTCTCGGTAGGAATGGCATTCCGAACCAATGGGAGATTCACGCGACGATTCAAAAGCACCTGACAAGTTTATTTGAATAAAAAAACATTTGAATTTTGAATTTAGATATTGAACATGCGAACAGGCTTTGAGTTTAGAAAGACATTTATCCGGAAAGAGTTTACTTTACTCCAGTCCTCATTTCATCCAGATCCGTTCTGGCGTGATTGAGTAACAAACATCCATCCATCCATCCATCCATCCAAACTTTCGCATTTATAATAATATTAGTATAGATTTCTTCATGTAAAACTCATATTATACACTGTTTTTTAAAAGGAAATATGGTACTTATGTAAAATTTACATATGATTTTCAATTTTAGTTGTATTTTTATTATACTTGTTAAAAACTTGTTTTTTTTTAAATTCCAGTGGGTCTCCGTCACGCCTGCCAGCGCGAGCGCAACTACCGCGACAGCGTCGCGTGGAAGGCGCGCAACTTTGGCGACACGAGGCACCATGCAGACGCGCAGCGCCTGCGTATGCCATCCTGCGAGAAACTGCAGCAGTACCAGCGATAGGTCGCATTAAACACTACCCTCCCGCGCTTTTGTTTCCTTTTCCATCCTTAAATCCATGTTCCGTCACTATAACACACAATTATAATCGAAACCAAACGAAAATAATCCATACCACACGATTGTGACTCATACCACACAGTTATAATCCAAACCAAACGACAGTAATCCATACCAAACTATAAACTTTGGCGACCCGAGGCAGCGCTTACGCATGCCGTCCTGCGAGAAACTGCAGCAGTGCCAGCGATAGATTACATTAAACACTGCCCCCCTGCGCTTTTGTTTCCTTTCCCATCCTTAAATCCATGTTCTGTTACTGTTTAAACGATAAAAACCTATAACACACGATTATAATGGAAACCAAACGAAAATAATCCATACCACACGGTTGTGACTCATACCATAGAGTTATAATCCAAACCAAATGACAATAATCCATAGTGATCCATACCAAACTATAAAATTCCTGACCAAACTTTAACGACCCTAGGCACCATGCAGACGCGCAGCGCTTACACTCCGGCGCTTTTGTTTCCTTTCCCATCCTGAAATCCATGTTCTATCATAATACCAGCAGCCTCTATTCTCTAATTCAGTGGCTATCAAAAAATAAAAGCCACTGTAAGCAATTAAAAAAAGTATGATGGTTAGATGTACGCGAACTTTTTGAAAGAGTGAAGAGTTTTTTTTTTAATTACTTACCGCCCTAGGGCTTTTCTAGCTACATTATTACCCTGGAGCGCTAATTGGTCACCTACAAGCTCCATTTGGGGGTAATAAGGACCTACTTACCTCACAATCGAGATGTAAAGCAGAGTAGTTAGCTCGGGTGTAAGCATCAATTGCACCCTCGAACTATAGGCGCCCTCGCTGTGCTCGTGCGCCTAAATATCTCGGGCTGCAATTGATGCCTTACAGCCCTTGGCTACTAATCTACTATAACTTTAACGCTCAAGAAAATCTATTTAATATATAAAAATCAATTGCTGTTAGTTTGTCTCGCTAAAACTCGAGAACGGCTGTTCCGATTTAGATGGAATTTTTTGAGTGTGTTTGTGTGGGTCCCGGGATGGTTTATATTTACAATTGGACCCGATAGGGGGCGCTGCAATCGGGTTCTAGCTTTAAGGCAGGACAACGTCTGCCGGGCCCACTAGTATGAAATTTATTTTCTTGAGCGTTAAAGTTAGTTTCTTTTAACAAGTTAAGATTTCTTTTGAACAAGCTTTTGAGCAATTGGTAGGTATTTGGGTAACCTAAGAGAGCTACCTATTAAGGTTTTTTTTCATATTACATTGTGGATTTTTTTTTATGGTTGTAGATGATAGTAAATAAAAGTGGATTGAGCATAGACTTATTATATTATGTACTGCTTAGGATTGAGGCAAATATTTCAACCGATTTTTAATCAATTTATAAAAACAATAGTAATCATATTTTTAATTGTTGACTGAAACTTATCACACTTGGGTCACAAACAAATTTTTTTTTAATAATTATTATTTAAATTACATATTGCATAAGTGTATTTAAGTGCAATTATTGATAATTTTTATAAATTAAAAATGCCCAAGATTCATTTGGCCAATTAATCAGATGTGTAAAATAAATATTTGAGTTGACGAAACGAAAATAACCACATTTATTAATGTTTGTTGACCGAGCGAAGCGAAGGTCTCTGAGTCTACTTGGGTGAATTGGCATTTGTCCGTCCGTCTGTCAGAGCCTTATAACTTCTGAACTGCTGAACGTAATTACTTCAATTTTAAATATAATGTGTAAACCAATGGCCTCCCGCCGAATATGGCTTAAAAAGTTATAAAAATGTTTATTTCAGGGGGGCTCTCATAGAAGCGAATGCGAAGTAAAATATTTTTTATAGCGTTACATAGGGTTGCGGTATATCATTTTAAAGATAATTAGGAATAGAGTCCAAAAATTTTTTTTTTTTAATTTTTCCCCTAAAATTGAAGGCTTTCAAAGTGGCGATTTTCTAACGTCCAAAGTTGACCTCAGAACTCTCAATTTTCTGAACTCTCAAGCCTGAAACTTGATCAATTATTTGAAATATATCCTGTACTTGAACAACAAATACTAAAATTAGATAAATATTATAAGGAAACGAAATTATTTAATTTTTAATGATGATGATATTTTTAACAGAACTTCACAATTATGTCAATAGATGGCGCTCTGTGATACCGCGAGGTCTCAGTTCGGGGCGAACCACTAGTTATTTTGTATCAATATCAACTCCAATAAGTTTTAGTGGGCTAGATGGTTTTAGTAGGTAAGTACCAAAAACTAATATTTACGTAAAACTATAGCTAAACTAAACAATTTTGGTATTGTTTCTGTTTCTAGTTAATGGCGGTTTGTTAATGCTGGTCCATCGATAGTGAAAGCTGATAGAGTGTAAAGGCGGTAAAAATCAAAGGATCTCTAGTTTTTAAATCAAATCAATCGTTTATTTGCAAGAAACATTGTACAATTAAGATAACAAACCAATTATAGAACAAACATGTTTCGTCTTTGCCGACTTAACGTCTTTAGGATGTTTAAGCATTTTTTAATTTGTTTATCCTCGAGCATGGAGTTTACATGTACCTCCTACCTCCATGGACTCGAGTTGCCGTATTACAAAAACAGTGCCGTTTTGTAAGGCGGATTTTATCAAAGGATTTTTCCTTGTACATGTACATAATTATATGACGACATAAATACAGTGTTGCCAGTGTCTTAAAATCCGACTCTCAGCTTTTACTAGGCAGCTCCGGTATTTTAAAAAGTTAAGAATCCATAGTTTATGTGTAACAAGTCATAATGTCATAAACAGATAATTCGGTGGATGATATAAACTTATGTTATTTAATAAAGTTATTTATTCCTGAAAGCATTATTTTAATACCAACCTACCTTCTTAAGCTGATGCCCGCGACTTCGTCCGCGTGGACGTGCGTGGGATCTTGAGGAGGAATTTTCCCGGATAAAATGTTAGCCTATGTGGTTTTAAATTACTCTGTCCCCATACAAAGTTCGCCTAAGAACCAACCATCATAAAACATTGATTCAAATTAATACCTTTGTATACTTGAGAGCAGAGAATATCGATTTACCAACTAAGGATACAACATTACCATAGACATAGAATTTTTTCGCATGAACATTACCTACAAATTAATACTCAAAAAGCGTCCACAATCGCTTAAACAAACACAGCTATAGATAATAGACAATGAGACACCAAACGGTTCACAAAAACCAACCATATAACTTTATATTTAGGGTTCAATTTTGTAATAACAATTCGACACATACGACATTTTGTCGCCTAGTGTATTCATGCGCGACTGAGGCAAAAATTGTTCATTGTGCACAATTTGACTGCCGTTTTTTGCGTTTCGATGATGCGTCTAAGGTATTGGTAAGTCAATGCAGAGAATTATAGGTTTATGTATCGACTAGCCTCGCTGCGAAAGTATTTGATATTTCCATAGAAATAGTATGTATGTATATTCATACAACTAGAAGAATCACTTATGTGTTTTTGTTAAACAAATTCACACCTTTTTCCTTAAATAATAAAGTTCAATTTAGATTACCTTTCACTCATAAGGAATTTCGGTCTCGACAAGGACTCACTTTTTCTTCGCGCGTCTCGTGCACTCTCGTGTTCACTATTGTGTCTCGTTCAATTAATAATAATTATGGTGTCATGCCAGTGTAGCGGTAAGAAAGAGACAACGCCCCTTAAGACGATACGGGAGGGCGGTTTCCCCCATACAATCGTATTAGTCTGTTTTCTCCGTGAATAATTACAATAGAGAAAATATTTTGGCACCATAAAATTTATACGAGTCCGTGCCATGTCCCTATGTTTTGCTTTTTTCAATAAATTAATAATTTTAAGAATTTGGAACTTTTAAAAATTGCAAAAAATGGCCCAGTTTTCGCGTCATCATCAGATATCCCGCATATAAATTTGACGAATATAATCAAAAAAAGAAAAACATACCGACATAGCCTGAGTCCTTCGTAAATTGTTCTTGAAAAAAAAATTAAAATCGGTTCTGTTTTGGAGGAGGAAACAGAAAAATACGAGAGTAAGAATTCGACTGTTTTTCATAGGTATTATCGGTCCAAGTTGCAGTTGTCCCTATCGGGTGTTATGGAATTCTATTCGAGGAGCAGCGCGACGGCAATATAATTATTCAATACCTATTCTCAAAGTTTCCCGTTCATCCCATATCCTCTTAATATTAGCTCTCTTTCGGCTCGCGTTTCGTGCGTTAGTGATCCTTCTAGTTGTAATACATACTATTTCTATGGATATTTCACAATCAATCCTGGTATATATAGGTATTATCTATGATCAATCTGCTCGAGGCTTGAACAAATAAATATCATATAAATATCAATATAGCTGTGTATCATTTTACAATTACATGTAGAAAAGACAAGACTCGTCGTAGTTCATCAAAAACATTACAGATGGCGTTATTAAGAAGTATGCAGGTAAGAGAAGTCTCGTCGTAGTTCATCGAGAACTTCACAGATGGCGCTCCAAATATTAAATTATTGTACTTTCAATAGATGGCGTTGCGAGATTCAGAACTTATGTTTCTGGTCGGTGATTCAAGAATACTAGGCGAATTTGGGCAATGTCCTTCCATCTGGATTCGTTCTGCTGTGATGAAGTAACTAACATCCGAACGGTATGGTATAACCATACCATAACGTATAACCATAACGAACGGATCTGGATGAAATTTTGGCACAGAGATAGAATATAGTCTGGAATAACACAGGCTACTTTTTATCCCGAAAAATTAAAGAGTTCCCGCGGGGATAAAATACCTCAATCGCGGACATCAGCTAGTGAATAAATAAATGAGGGCAACCAATAACAATATGAGAGTAACTGATATAAGTATGAAGGTAACTGATACAAATATGAGGGTAACTGGTACGAGATGAGGATAATGAATAAAAACTCATATTTAGATAGTATTTAGTGCTAAAAATAATGTATATTTCTTTAAAAAAATTCAGTACAATATTTCCATATCGTGCAATACGGACAGCGTCAGTCTGTGTGTGGGCCACGTGTACACGAGGGGTAGGGAGGGGCGCGGAGACTTCTCCGCCTCGCCCTCGCTCTCGGAGTCACTCTCCGCGAGACGGGAGAGATCGGAGAGTTGTGCGGACATCTCTAGCGCCAGCTCCGGTGGTATCAGAATCTGTAAAGAAACATTTAGAATTGGGTGTTTGATTACGACGAAATGTGACAAGGGGTGGGAGGGGTCCCTAAGTTTCGTGACGTCACATTTCACAGTTTAATCTAACATCAGAGTTAAAAAGCCAAAGAGGTTGTTTCAAATTTATATGGAGCCTGGGCCAGGTATTTGTACGGTATTTCAAAATGTTCGGGGTCATAAAATAGTAATATTTTTTCCTTTATTTCTTACTAAAAAGTTCAATTTACGAGGTACATTGCGAAATTATTTTGCAAAATAAAAGCGCAACAACATGCGTCCATTTTGACATTGACGTATATTACACGTGTCATGATGACATTTGACATATAATTACCTGGGAAATGTGAATTAACCATAAAATATCCAACAGCAGTCAGATTGATGGATGGATGCGCTGCGAGAGTTGCTATTCTACAAATGTACCTAATTATACATTTTATTTTTGTACCTCTTAAACACTGTAAAACTGCCAAAAAGCATATTTTATTTTGTTTTCTATGATTTTATACTATTTTTTGGAATACTGTACAAGTACCTGGCCCAAGATGAAACAACCCCTTTGAACTATTAACGAAAAACTTAAAAAAAAATCCAACTCTATCTGCATCTGTAATGGAAATAAAACTAATTCCGGAAGTGTTGTTTTAATTCAATAGTTACTAGAAATTAAATCGCAAGATATGTGACGTCACATTTGTGAGAAAGTATGACGTAGAAACTGTTAAATTAAAACAGCACTTCCGAAAAAAAATCACGAAATTAGTGTGACGTACTTTATGACCCCCTACCATTGACTTACCAATACATTAGACGCACCATCGAAACGCAAAAAACGGCACGGTCAAATTGTGCACAAATGGATATTGTGAACAATTTTCGGCCTCAGTCGCGCATGTACCTAGGCGACAAAATGTCGTATGTGACGAATTGTTTTTACAAAATTGAACCCTAAATATAAAGCTATATGGTTGGTTTTTGTGAACCGTTTGGTGTCTCTTTGTTTATTATCTATAGCTGTGGTTGTATAAGCGATTGTGGACGCTTTTTGAGTATGAATTTGTAGGTAATGCTGTATCCTTAGTTGGTAAATCGATGCCCCCTGCCGGGAATCAAACCCGGGCTCGCCCACTTGCACAATCTCTAAACTAAACTAAAATTAGAGCATTACAAATATTGCTAACCCTTTCATAATACTCCCAACGGAAAGGGACAGAACTAGATTTAAAGCTGCCATTTTAGTTTAGTTTAGAGATTTTGTTATACAGAATCAGCCCCAATAACCTCACCTGCAGCCAGTCGCCCCTGGTGGCGTAGGGCCGCTGCGGGGTGACCAGGGCTCCGCCCACGCTGGGGGGCAGTATGGTGGCGGCGCGCGAGCCCTGCCGCCACGTGAAGTGACGCTCGTGCAGCACTCGACCGCTGGAGGAAACATAATTGGATATTAACATCGATATACATATACATCTAGATGGGCCCTTTCATAGAAAAAAGTTGGGCGTCCGACTTGTAGAATAGAATAGAATAATCTTTATTTGCATAATGTGTGTATACATAAGATGTTATGTCTAAAATTACAGAGTCCACCACATTAGCCGTATCGGCGTACAAATATATTATAAATACGCAATTGAGTTCAAATTAATTATACCTAGTTACTATTCCAATAATAATAATATTACAACATAGATTCATTTTAACATTACATTCATTTTAGTTACACTTAGTTACGATAATAATACGTTATTAGAGCACGTTCCACATCAGGGGGTCTACTCTCTTTCTCTAAAACGAAACTTCGCAAACAAACGAACGAAATTTCGTTAACTCCTCTCCTACATAATATTATCTCTATGCTCCTCTCTATTTCGTTTTCGTACACGCAGACGAAGTACGGATCCATAGAAAATTTTCGTGACCGATTGGATTGAACGATTGTGAGTGGGTCTATTATCAGACTAATTACGTTCGTTTGCGAAGTTTCGTTTGAGAGAAAGAGAGTAGACCCCCTGTCATAAGCCTGTCTTTGTCCCCGTCGTAGCGTCGTCACGGTCGCTCGTCGTGTAAATAATTGGTTATTATTAAGTTAACATCTAAAGTCTTATTAGTTTGGCACTGTATAATTTTTGTTTTTAAATTCCTCTTTAATTTTCAGGGATAAAAGAGTATTTAAAAAAAACCCTCTTTGATTATCAGGGATAAAAAGAGTATTTTGAAATCCCCCTTTGATTTTCAGGGATAAAAGAGTATTTTAAAACCCCTCTATTATTTTCCGGGATAAAAAGTAGCCTTTGTCCTTCCCCAGGATACAAACTATCTCTGTACCAAAGAACAGTGGTAATTTTGCCGTAAATAGATCGATTTAACCTCCTTATTTTTGACAGGTATAAAGTTTGGTATATCTACTACATATTAGTATGTATTACCACAGATAATAGTTATTTGTTATACAAGAGTGAAAAGTTGTTTTTTAACCGCGTGCTCAATTTTGATGACCGAGCAAGCGAGTGATTCAAAAATTAGAATCCTGAGCGTCAGCGAGGGAATCAAAAGAGCACGAGGTGAAAAATCTTTTCACTCGAGTGCAACACGTAATTTTTCATCCCACCTCAGCGAGGAAATGACTAAATGCAAAAAAAATCACAAGATTAAATTCAATTCTGTTAATTTCTTCGTCAATAGTTATAAATGCGAAAGTTTGGATGGATGGATGTTTGTTACTCAATCACGCCTAAACGGCACAACGGATCTGTATGAAATTTGGCACAGAGATAGATTATAGTCTGGAATAACACTTGGCTACTTTTTAACCCGGAAAATTTAAGAGTTCCATCATAAAACCTTAATCCACGCGGACGAAGTCGCGGGCATCAGCTAGTTTTTCATACGTTTGCTGTAAAAATACAAATAAAACAAGGTCAACACTCACTCGATGGCAAGTGGTAGCAGGCTGGCTCCTTCCGCGTTCATCATCAGGTGTACTCCATCCAAGTATTCTATCTCGTCTCCGCCGCGCCACGAACCCTGCGATATACAAAAATTTAAGCTGAATCGAAATATATTATATATTATAATACATATGTATTAGTATATTTTATAATTAGCTATCTATATATATATAAATCTCGTGTCACAATGTTTGTCCTCAATGGACTTCTAAACCACTTAACCGATTATAATAAAATTCGCACACCATGTGCAGTTCGATCTAACTTGAGAGATAGAATAGTTTATATTATATAGATTAGGATTATTAGTGCTACCCGTGCGAAGCCGGGGCGGATCGCTAGTATTATATATAATTTATATTTTGATTATGATAACATCGATATATATGTAGGCATTTAGGATATGGAACGCCCTTCCGGCTTCTGTTTTCCCCTCCTCTTTTAATATAGGTACTTTTAAATCAAGAGTGAATAGGCATCTTCTAGGCAAACGCGCTCCCCACCTTAGGCTGCATCACCACTTTTTTTTGATTATGTGTATTATTGGTTTATGTATTAGTATGTAGTTATTTGAATGTAAGTATATTATAAAGCCACCTGCAGTCTATTTTCCGTTATTTTCTCCTCTTCCTAAGGTTGCCTGGTAGAGATCGCTACCTAAGCGATAAGGCCGCCTTTTGTATCTTACTTCTGTCTGTGTTTGTTTTATTTCCAATTTTTATTTTTGTTATTTTTACTTGTTGTGGTGTTACAAATAAAGTGTATAATAATAATAATAATAATACGAGATAAATTAAGTTTTAATAAATCGATTTTGATATACTTTTCCCCACCACTACAGCAAATCAAAGTCCCACTGCTGGGCACAAGCCTCCACTCTCATAGGCGAGAGGGAATTAGAGCTTAGACCCACCACGCTGCTCCAATGCGGATATACGGGCTTTAACGACTATTTTATCATAACATATAGGTAATACTAGCTGATGCCCGCGACTTCGTCCGCGTGGTTTAAGTTTTTTTCCCCACAGGGGCTCCTTAATTTTCCGGTATAATTCCGGTAGCCTAGGTCACTCTGCAAAAAATCACGTTGACCCGTTGCTCTGTTGCGGCGTAATTGAAGGACAAACTCTCTATATTATCCTTGGGGATCGAATTTTCAAAAATGGTGAAACACATACTTCTTCATATTTAACCGAAAGCTCAAATATCAAGTTTCATGGCTTTAACTTGAAAAATGAATGACTTTCATACCAACTTTCAACCCATATTTTACCCGTTTGGGGGTGGAATTTTGAAAAACTGTGAAACACGTATTTCTTAATTTTTTACCGGTAGCTTATATACCAAGTTTCATCGATATAACTTGAGAAATGACGGACTTTCATACAAACTTTCAACCCCTATTTCACCCCCTTAGGGTTGGACTTTTGAAAAATCCTTCCTTATTGAGCGCCTACTTCACAAAAGGAACCTACTGTCAAAATTTCAAGTTTCTAACCCCAGCGGTTTAGGCTGTGCGTTGATATATAAGTCAGTCAGTCAGTCAGGACTTTGAATTTTATATAAATAGATTACGTAGATACGTCCTCATGCGGTTTCCGGCCTTCACTTTCTAAAGTTATCATAGAGTAAGATATCTCTTCCTCTGTCTACGTTTTTTTTTTTTATCCACTACAAGTTAGCCCTTGACTGCGATCTCACCTGATGGTAAGTGATGATGCAGTCTAACATGGTAGCGGGCTAACCTGTTAGGGGCATGGCAGTTATATTAAACCCATACCCCTATACGGTTTCTACACGGCATCGTACCGGAACGCTAAATCACTTGGCGGCACGTCTTTACCGGTAGGGTGGTAACTAGCCACGGCCGAAGCCTCCCACGAGGCCAGACCAGGGAAAATTCAGAAATTATAAATATCCATACCCTGCCGGGGATCGAACCCGGGACCTCCGCACGTTAAGGCAACAGCCCTCAACACTACGCCACGGAGGTCGTCAAAAGGTACGTAAGGTTATATTTGATGATCCTGGGTATGAAAGTTAAATTAGAGTGTATAGTTTTCGTTGTAATTTTCCTAATAAGATGACATGTATTGTCAAATCCTTACTAATCCTTACTAATATTATAAATGGGAAAGTGAGTTTGTTTGTATGTTTGTTCCGCTTTCACGCCGTAACTACTGAACCGATCTGGATGAAATTTGGCACAGAGATAGATTATAGTCTGGAATAGCACATAGGCTACTTTTTATCCCGGAAAATTAAGGAGTTCCCGCGGGAACCGAAAAACCTCAATCCACGCGGACGAAGTCGCGGGCATCAGCTAGTATAAATATAATAAATATGAAAGTTTGGATGGATGTATGGATGTTTGTTACTCAATCACGCCCCAACGGCTGAACGGATCTGGATGAAATTTGGCACAGGGATAGATTATAGTCTGGAATAGTACATAGGCTACTTTTTATCCCGTAAAATTAAAAGAGTTCCCGCGGGAACCAAAAAGTCCTAATCCACCCGGACGAAGTGGGAATCATCTAGTATTAGATATAAATGCGAAAGTGTGTTTGTTTGTTGGTTTATCCTTCAATCACGCCGCAACGGAGCAACGGATCGACGTGATTTTTGGCATGGGTATAGTTGAGGACCTGGAGAGTGACATAGGCTACTTTTTATCCCGGAAAATTAAGGAGTTCCCGCGGGAATCAAAAAACTGTAACCGCGCCGACGAAGTCGCGTGCAACAGCTAGTATGTATATAATTGTTTAATGTTCATAATCTTAGTTTTTTTTTAGTTGATTAATAATATTAATTCAATACCTATTTGGACATCGGTAACGATAAAATATGCTTGTACTAATTAATAACCTAATAACATCTTGTCTATACCATATTTTACCAAATAAATATTTACTTTACTTTTTTTTTTGACGACTTCCGTGGCGCAGAGTGTAGCGCTGTTGTCTTAACGTGCGGAGGTCCCGGGTTCGATCCCCGGCAGGGTCAATTTGGGAATTTATAATTTCTGAATTTTCCCTGGTCTGGCCTGGTGGGAGGCTTCAGCCGTGGCTATTTACCACCCTACCGGCAAAGACGTGCCGCCAAGCGATTTAGCATTCCGGTACGATGCCGTGTAGAAACCGAAAAGGGGTGTGGGTTTAATATAACTGCCATGCCCCTAACAGGTTAGCCCGCTACCATCTTAGACTGCATCATCACTTACCATCAGGCGAGATCGCAGTCAAGGGCTAACTTGTAGTGAATAAAAAAAAAATAAAAAAAAAATAAAAAAAAAAAATAAAAAAAAAAAAAAAGTGTAGTGCTTAAAAAAAAAACTTTACTTCATTTCATTTATGTACGGACGCACATTGTACTAACCTGCATCAGTTCCGGAATCTGTGGTAGAGCTCGTTCGATACTGGACATTTCAAAACTGTCCGTTGACATGTTGTGACCTGACAACAAATTTTCTTATATAAATCTAAAATCTAAACTAATATTATAAAGAGGAAAGATTTGTTTGTTTGTTTGTAATGGATAAACTCAAAAACTACTCAACCGATTTTAAAAATTCTTTCACCTACAGAAAGCTACATTATCAGCGAGTAATATAGGCTATATTTTATTTTCAAAAAATTAGAGATCCTTACGAAAATTGCAATTATGTGAACCAAGTCGGAAAAAATCCTCTCTTCTGAGAGCTTACGTGGCGTGCGCTGCGTAAATAGTTAAAGTTACACGAAAACAATGTATGGTGGAATTGTTCCTCTCAAAAAGTTCTAAAAAAAAGTCCGCGTTTGCATACATCTATCTTTTAAGGTTGACTCACACTAACCATTTTTATAGCTATACTGGGTATAGACTATTAGGATTATGTGCTACCTGTGCGAAGCCGGGGCGGATCGCTAGTCTAAATATATAAAAAGCAAAGGTGACTGACTGACTGACTGACTGACTGCACATCAACGCACAGCTCTAACCACTGGTCGGATCGGGCTGAAATTTTGCACTCAGATAGCTATTATAACGTAGGCATCCGCTAAGAAAGGATTTTTGAAAATTCCAACCCGAAAAGGGTTAAATGGGGGTTGAAAGTTTGTATAAAAGTTCGCGATACACGAACGTCAACGAACGAATCGGGATGGACGTGATTTTTGGCATTGGTATAGTTGAGGACCTGGAGAGTGACATAGGCTACTTTTTATCCCGGAAAATTAAGGAGTTCCCGCGGGAATAAAAAAAACTTAAAGTACGCGGACGACGTCGCGGGCATCAGCTAGTAATATATAAACTTTATAATTTAAATTAGTTTTTTTTTTAATTTTTATTAGTAGTGTTTACCCACAGCGAAGTTTCTAAACCATTCTTAAATACATAATATTAAAAATTAGATGGTGCCCGCGACTTCGTCCGCGTAGATTAAGTTTTTTGAATAACGCGGGAATTCCTTAATTTTCAGGGATAAAAAGTAGCCTATGTCCTTCGCCGCGATGCAAACTAGCCCTGTACCAAATTTCATCCAAATAGGTTAAACAGATGGGCCGTGAAAGCGTAGCAGACAGACGACAGACAGACAGATACACTTTCGCATTTATAATACTAGTATGGATTCACGGGTCACGGGAAAGGGTCACGACCCTCAGTAATGAGGTATACGACGCAGAGAGAGAGAAGAAGAAGATGTTGGTAATGATAATGATATTTACCTTCAGGTTGGTAATGATATTTACCTTCAGTGCCCCTGTCGCTCATACTGCTGAGTCCCCGCTGTAGGGTCTCTTTGATCTGCCTCTCCACGCTCGGGGATAAAGAACTTGATTGTTCATCCAAACTCTGAAAAACACATATTCACGTATTTATATCATAATCAAGAAATTAAAAGCATAACGCAGAAATACAAAGGGAGACTGGAGAACCACCCAAATGAGCTTGCTTTTATGCTATTAACACGAGGCTACAAATAGACTAAAAAGGAAAAACATCATCTAATATTAGAACAGCAAAGAGTAGATGTTCTCAATGGAGGACACACTTAACAAGCGAAACATCAATGAACACATCTGCTAAAAGTTGCCGCTGATTGCAGATTAACACAGAGGAAAAAAAAATAAAAAATATCATAATCCAACACTTCGGCTAAGTTAGCCGGGCTAACAGGTTAGCTTTTTTGTAATCATCATTTCAACTCATTACCGGCTCCAGCTCATTCATGTCGGGTTGATGATGATAATGGTGATGGAAATTAATCTATAACATTATAAATGAGGATGGAAGGAGGAAATGCGAAAGTTTGGATGGATGGATGTTTGTTACTCAATCACGCCAGAACGGCTGAACGGATCTGGATGAAATTAGGCACAGAGATAGATAGAAGTGTTCCCGCGGGAACCAAAAAAAGCCTCAATCCACGCGGACGAAACCGCGGGCATCAGCTAGTTGATGATAATTGTCAGTTGATGATTATGTTGGTATCTTTACGTTATTGCACTTCTGGTGTGCAATAAACACAAAAGAAACAGGTTACAGATAACAAAACTTAAAATGTAGGTACATAATAATGTATGTCGTTGGTAATGAATTGGTGACAATGATGGTGATAATGGTAATGAGTTAATGACAGTAATTGATGAGTGATTATATTATAAGTAATGATGATAATGGTGATAGTGGCAATGAATTGGTGACAGTGAAGCTGCTGATGGTAATGAATTGGTGATTATTAATTTATATATATATAGCTGCTCGTGCTGATTCACTGATTGATCGATCACCTCTCCTGTAAAATTTTGTATGAACATTTTTTTTTTCACTCATCGTTTCGTATAGAAGACAAAAATTCATTAAGAGGAAAAATACAGAGAGAGCTGATGATTGAGGATTTCGAAGACGGATGAAGAGCACCAGCCAGGGTATCGAAGATAGGTGGGGGGTGCTCGACCAAATGTCATTCGAAACCTCATCCAAATGGCGGTAGTTGAAAAAAAAATTCAAAATGGCGGATTTAAGATGGCCGCCATACAAATTTCTTCGGTGTCTATCTCGGAGAGTATAAAAGATGGAAGAGTGGTTTCTTGGCAAAGGATGATCAGGATATGAGGGTCTACTTGATGAACAGGAAAAAAATTCAAGATGGCGGAATTTATTTTTCCATAGAAAAGGGTATTGAAGATAGGTGGGGGGTGCTCGACCAAATGTCACTCGAAACTTCATCCAATTGACAATGAGCTGAAAAAAAATTTCAAAATGGCGGATTTAAGATGGCCGCCATACAAATTCCATCGGTGTCTATCTCGGAGAGTACAAAAGATGGAAGAGTGGTTTCTTGGCAAAAGATGATCAGAACATGAAGGTCTACTTGATGAACAGGAAAAAAATTCAAGATGGCGGAATTTATTTTTCCATAGAAAATGTATGGCGAATATTGAAGAGGCTACAAGTGTAGAACTATGCCAGACTACGGTTCCTTTTCAAGATTTGTTTTTGTGGAAGAAATCTCATTTTGACGAATGGTTCGGAGAAAAAAATATGGAGAGAGATGATGATCGAAGGTTCGGATGATGGATGAGGAGCACGGTCAGGGTATTAAAGATAGGTACCTACTTAGGGGCTGCTCAAACAAAAAGGGAGGGGCGGGGGGTTGGTGGTCTTTGTTTTATGTTTTTACTTTATGGGAATTTTCCTTTACGTCGGACGCTTGGCGTACTGGCGCTTCCACTGTGCTCACTAGCATAGCAGTGTGTTGTTCAGATCAGAACACGTAGACAGTAAACCAGCTGCCCGATTATGTAAGAATTGTCGATCAAATCGTAAAAGTTCGGCGTCAAAGTAAAATAAACCATAACAGCATTGAATTAGAGCTCAATTTCGTGTTTCGAAATTGAGCTCTAATTTAATGCTGTTATGGTTTATTTTACTTTGACGCCGAACTTTTACGATTTGATCGGCCATTCTTACATAATCGGGGGGCAGGATAGTAGGACAGCGAGTAAATAGACAGTGGACCACGCGCTCCAGTACGCGGTCCGCTTTAGCGGGCCGCGCAGCCACGCGCCATACTAGTTATATATATATAACGAACAAACGAGCAGGCGGGTCACCTTATGTTAAGTGATTATGGCCACCCATGAACATTTGCAGCACCAGAGGAACCGCCATTGCGTTGCTGGCTTTCGAGATATTTGTTTATCCGCCCTTTGAAGAGCCCCATATTATAATCATGAGGGAACACAGAAGATGGAAGCTGGTTCCACAATCTGCAGGTACGTGGCAGAAATGACTTGGAATAACGGGAGGTAGGCATCCAGATGGTGAGAATGAAATTTGTTTCTGCGACGACGAGTGCGACTGGAGAACACGGAAGGTGGTATTAGATTAAATAACTCTTCAGAGCACTCCCCATTGTAGAGACGATTGGAGAGAGAATTGGCCTCATTATCATGATAATGGTGAAAGTTATATTGATGCTGCTGATGGTAATGAATTGGTGATCATTATGATGGTAATGAGTAATGACAGATGAGTTTGTCTTACCGGGTGCTTCTGCCAGCGCACCCTGGCGGAGACGCCGGCGAGGTGCGCGGCGCGCCGGGCGTGCGAGCCCAAGCGAGCCGACACCCGCCGCTGGGCGCGGGTCACCAGCCAACTGCCGCCGCATCTGGCGATACCAAAACAACGACCTTCATTAATTTATTTTAAAAATGAAAACACAGTTATAGTTCGCGCGCGAGTTGAAATCAGAGCTTATGTATGGTACAAACAAAAGTGCAGTGCATTCAACTCGCGCGCGAACTTTACATAGTATTTAATGTAGGTAATATAACTGCCATTGGGTTTAATATAACTGCCATGCCCCTAACAGGTAAAGAGATAGGTTACATCCCAGGGAAGGACATACTTTGTATCCCGGAAAATTAAAAAGTTCCCCTGGGAATCAAAAAACTTAATCTACGCGGACGAATTCGCGGGCATCAGCTAGTAAAAGCTAAAACCCTCACCTGGGGTCTTCGCTCAACGCTTTCAGGACTTGGAACCCGGAGCCCCTTTGCGCGGCTCTCAGCTCCCTACTGGTGCATCCCACCATCTGGAACGTTACAAATTCTAGTTATTTACTGGTTAACTTACTGAGCATTGCTATAGGAACTGTCAAAGAACTCTTAAGAATGTGAATTGGAATTTCTCAGTGTAAATTGGACACTCCTAAGCACAAATTGGACATTTTAAGTACAAATAGGACGTTTTAAGTGCAAATTAATAAGTACAAATCCTTTTTTAAGGATCCATCTTCTCGTTTCACAGAGTCCACAGGTGACTGGAGGGCTGGCAGTTACCTCGGCCAACATATAAATTTACATATCCTTTTTTAACTAGCAGACAGCGTTCTGGGCACATTGCCTCATTGCAGCAGCTTAGATGATATTTTTTAATTTAGTTTTTAATGTATTTCATGGTTTTAATTAGAATAAAGATTATTAAAGAAAAAAAAGTACAAACTGGACATTTCTAAGTACAAATTGGACATTTCAAGTACAAATTAGACATTTCTAAGTACAAATTGGACATTTCTAAGTACAAATTGGATATTTCTAAGCACAAATTGGACACTTTAAGCGTAAACAGGTCACCTGCACAAACGCCACGGCGCCGTGGGGCGTGTCGGCGGCGCTCAGCTGCGGGTCCCCGGCGACCAGCAGGTGGCGCACGCGCGACTCCGAGCCGTCCAGCGCCGCGTGCCACGACACGTGGTCGCCCGCGCAGAACTTGTTGCCTGCAATTACACGTGCAATAACACTCACTAAGGTAGAACAATGGGAAAAAGGTAACGTGATCCGGTAATGAGAAAAAGATAACAATAACATCAAGGAATTCCCGATTTTACAATGTTTGATGGGAAAATCTCAATGCTCATCTTGTTACAATTGATGACCTTAGGGGTCATCCATAAAGTACGTCACATGTTAAGAGGGGGGTAGGAGGTCGACGAAGTGTGACATTGTGTGACAAAGGGTGGGAGGAGTCCTAAGTTTAGTGACGTCACATTTAAAAATCTTATACATCTAAGTGTTAAAATGGGCTTATGGGATGGGTGAGAGATTGGATGTGTAGTGATTGTGGGTGTATTACAACGGGTGAGTGGGTGTTAGAGGCTGGGTGACTCACCAGTAGTGAATATGTATCGCGCTAGCTGCTGCAGTAACGCGGCCGGCCACAGGGGAGGCTCCCTCGCTTCACTCGCTAGCCTGAAGGTCAGTTCCAGCCCATAACCTGAACATCTCTCTATGGGATCAGGTTCGGGATGCACTCTGCCGTCTCCGTGGAGGTCTGATAGACCAAAACTGGAAAACATGGTATCAGATGTCAATTGAAAACAACCAAAACTGTGGAAACTGTTTCGTTTTCTGGGATAAAACTATTTTTTTTTTTTTAATATACAGGCCAGTGCTTGGCTGCAATCAGACTTGCTTGCAAGTGGTGATGCAGCCAAAGGTGGAGCGTGCTTGCCTAGAAGATGCCTATTCACGATTTGAAGGTACCTATATTAAAAGAGGGGAAAACGGAAGCCGGAAGGGCATTCCATATCCTAGCGGTTCGAATTAGAAACGAGGAAGCAAATCGCTTCATACGAGCCCGCGGAATTTCGACTACGTAAGGGTGCAGACCTTGTCGATGCCCTGCGGTTCGATAATAAAATGGTGACAGAGGAACCAGATCGAATAGTTCTTGGGCACACTCTCCGAAATATATCCTGTAGAATACCGACAGACAGGCAACTTTGCGCCTATGTTCCAAGCTTTGCAGCTTCGAACTGACCAGCGCTTTGTTATCAATAAGTCTCCTGGCGCGACGCGCAGGTATTTGACAACTAGTCAAATCAGCAACTTTTTTTTAAACGTCAAAACGCATGTTTAGTATGGGATTTTGTATGAAATATTGCATAGTCATCAAAGTTCGACACACTTTTATACTTTAATCGATAGTTTAAAATAGTTATTCAATACAAAACTAACAGGGGATGTGGATATTACAACTTTTGGGAGAATCTCTATTTAATAATCACTAAAAAAGAATTTATTTTAATAGTTCTAGTACATATTGGAATAGAATAGAATTTATTTATTAGTATAGAATTTATTTTAGTAATTATAGTATTTTCAGTCTATTCTAAATTCAATACATACCTTATGTAATGCCAGTGCGATGGAATGTTCTCTTCAGGTTTCCCAGGATTCCAATACATACTAATGTAGTCCAAAGGATCTTGACCACCTAACCTGAAAGGGAGAATAAAAACTACTGAATAATAATACATACAAACTAAAAGTATTGAATCGAAGCAGGCGTTACTTTGCGGAAGTCCATGATAATGAATGAACGAGAAGTTTAATTCGCTATAATCCGCCTTTTACGCACTGTACCACATAGATTTGTCTGCTGTGGTGGATTATAGCGAATTAAACTTCTCGTTCATTCATTAAACTAAAAGTACTTTGATATTATTTTAGTGGCATGTCTTTGCATATCTATACCTAATGTTATAAATGCGAAAGTTTGGTTGGATGGATGGATGTTTGTTAATTAATCATGCCAGAATGGCTGAACGGATCTGCATGAAAATTGTCACAGAGTTAGATTATAATCTATATCTGTGCCCTAAAGTAGTTCTATCCTGGAATATTTAAGAATTTCCGTGGGACCCAAAAAACCTCAATCCACGATTCGCGGACAAAGTCAAGTAGTAGATCATCTAGTATACGGTAAACACTACCGCTGTTCACTGTTCCCACTGTTCACAAGCATGTCGGTGACGGTGTCGGTGATGCGAATACACAAGTTTACCCTCTAGCAAAAGGTGCTCAACATGGCTAAAGAAGTGGCTCACGTGATATTGAGTGAAGGGCCAAATTGAAAAGCAATGGGATCACGCAACAAGTGATGTGCAATCAAAGTGTTAAATCATTGACCCTTACCAATATTTCAGCCTTGTGGTAACTTGCAGAGGGTTAGGTTGGTCAGGATATACTCTGGTACAGGCTTCATATAAAGATTTCAGGCCGGCTGGCATCAGACGATCTGAAACATTATAATACCAACATTCTATACAATGAATGAATTTCAATTTATTTATTTAAAACATGTAGGACATACAGGTGTCTCTTATGTTACGTCATGTTTTGGCTCTACCACTGATTCGGAAAGCAGACTCTGCTGAGAAGAGCCGGCAAGAAACTCAGCAGTTGCTCTTTTTTTAAAACAAGATATTACAATACGTAATTAGGTACATAAATCAAATACAATAGTGTAAGTTATTATACTATCTTGTGGGGAGCTGGACCCAAAGAGGAGACCTGAAGAGGGTATAGTTACACCAGATAGGAACGAAGTTCCTTATTACGTACATATATACGAACGAGCGAATTATATTTAGGCATAGTACCTAGTAGTATTTTCGGGTAGTAGAGAAACCAGGGTATGGGTTTATTAAAACTGCCATACTTCTTCCAAGTCAGCCTGCATCATCATTTACCAATAAGTAAGATCGCAGTCAAGGAATAATTTCTCATCGACTAATCACCTGTTTCATTGCTAGATTCTCCCGTAGAGCCCGTGTTTCCAGCTGGTATGGGAGGTACATCGGAGTTGGTCGGCTGCGCTTGCGCAACGAAAGACAGAGCACTGTTCTGCACCACACCGCTCGGCACTCCTGAACTTGTACCGGACATTATTTAGTTTAACACGTTTTGTTGAGTTGAAATTCTAAATAGTACCTATATGTGTAACGACGACCACAAAATTTAAGCGTCAACCATCATCATTTGGTCAGGTCAGCCATGTTTGTTTTTTTTTTTTGCACTTGCACTTTGCAGTTTGCTGTTTGCAACTTTGCAGTTTGCGTCAGAGCCACAGAACACTTATACTTCAGAGCCACCGACCAGAAACAAAAGGTCAGAGCCTACTGACTACTGACCACCGACACAAACAGAGGTTTGCGTCGTTTTTTTTGCTCATGAATAATTTTGTCATAAAGTAGGTATAGTACACAAGTATCTCTGTGACAAGTATGAATGCAGAGCACCGACTTAGACAAAAGATGCAGGCTAATGTATCATGGAGGAAGGAATTACGACTGCCGCTAATGTATGTGTCACCATCATAGAGGTATAATAAATAATACATGTATATTATTATTAATATACAGTATACTCTATAATATAGTAGCTGTGTATAGGTGGTATAGTAGGTATACCTCTATGGTCACCATACATTAGCTCTGCATTCCTTAAAGGACTTGTATCCAGGGCCGTAAAATAAATTTAAAAAAAAAAAAAAAAAAAACGCTCTGCATTCAACTCGCGCACGATATGTACCTATATGTAGATCATAGAGTTTTGTGATTTTCATTTGTATTTTCGTTTTTTCAGAGCTTTGATGGATTTTAAAGTAAACTTAATCAAAGTTTCGGGGTTTCTTTAGTTCTTTTTCTGATTGCCTGACTTTGGATTCTATCTTTTTGAGCATTTGACAAGTGTGATTTTCGAACGAAAAATATTTCGACGCCATCGCCCATCATTGTCAATTTGACAAATCAAGCAAAAAAAAAGTCAAAATAATTTTAAAAAAATATTTTCGTCCGGGCTCGATCTTTCTTTATCTCTATTTTTTATTATAACAAAGTTACAAACTCGACGGGAACTATAAATAACCGCCTTACTCACGCGCCGTTCGGCGTTCATTTGAGAGCAGTGCCGATAAAATAAAGGAGTGCTTGTGGTTACAATTTAGGTTTTTACGGCCAAAATGCGGTACATATTTCTTACGGCTGTATTTAGTACAGTTTTCGCGTACGAAAAAGACATGACTTTTACCGTGCAAGCAGGAAAAATGGACTGTTTCTTCCAGAAAGTTTTAGTAAATGAAATAATTGATATAGAATATCAGGTACCTGTGTGATAATTATTTAATTATTTCAATGTATAATTGACCGGCGTATTTACTAGTGATAAAGCAAAGAAGTAGTATTGTAGTCCAACTTGCTAGGCAATGGTCTCAAGACATAGAAAATTAAGACCCCATTACAATAATACAAAATTACGAAAGCTTGAGATAAGTATACTTAAGTATTTTTAAACAAATGTTAGTTAGCAAGTTGTTATGAAATAACAATTACCTTTATAATATAATTTGGCTTTATTCTGCTAAAAATTTTACATAGGTATGACAAATGTCGATATGTGACAACATAACAAAATATCACAAAGATTCGCCGTTTTCTTCGTAAAACGGCCAGTTAGAATTCACCACATTCTCCCCCACTCTAGTGAGACAAGTCGTAGTCTTCTAAATGAGCAGGTAGCCTTCGAGTACGACTGCTCTGTCGCGTAGGTGCGACGGTGGCGGGTGTGGAGTCGCTAATCTCATTATCTTCTCCAGAATTAGCACTTTCATAGTTTTCTTCAAGCTCAGACTCAGATTCGTCATCTCTCCCTATAGGGGCTAAATGTCGGTTCGATACCGTCGTCTCTCGGCCATCGCTTAATCTCACGAATGAGTAATCAGGGTTAGACTCTATCAGCTCTGCTTCTTCCACCATAGGACAGTACTTGTTACTTCGGTTATGTTTCTTCAACAGAATAGGGCCCGGAGATAGGAGCCAGGTAGGTACAGAGTGGCCATTGTTAGATTTCCGGTTATGCATAAACATCCTCTCATGAGGCGTTTGATTTGTCGAAGTACATAGCAATGATCTTATCGAGTGTAGAGCCTGGTTGAGCACCTTTTCCCAATCCTTAATGTCTAATCCACGAGATTTGAGAGCTAACTGGACAGTTTTCCAAATAGTTCCATTTGCACGCTCTATTTGGCCATTTCCCTGTGGGTTATAAGGCGTAGTTCGACTTGTGGCTATTCCTCTGCTATGCAAATATGTCTTAACTTCTTGTGACATAAAAGCTGATCCACGATCAGAATGAATATACGCTGGCATCCCGAAAGTACTGAAAAGTGTAGATAAGTGTTTGATTACAGTCGCAGCAGAGATATCTTGACATGGAAATGCAAATGGAAATCGTGAATATTCGTCGATAATAGTCAAGATGTATCTATTGGATGTTGAAGTCGGTACTGGACCTTTGAAGTCGACGTTCAGTCTTTCAAATGGTGACGTTGCTTTTATGAGAACGCTGTTATTTCTAAAGAATCTTGGTTTTACAAACGCACAGACGGAGCAATCATTCGTGATTTTCTTCACTTCATCCATCGAATATGGTAGATTTTTACTTCGAACCCAGTGAAACATACGTGTTGTGCCTGGATGACATAAGTCGTTATGTATTTCTTTAAGTTTTGATTCTGTGTGAGTACTGGCACATACGCGTGATAGTGTATCAGCTGCATTATTCTCTTTGCCGGGTCGATAGATGATGTCATATCTGAAACAAGACAGTTCTAAGCGCCATCTCTCAATCTTTTCGTTTTTAATCTTGCTCGTATGCGTCTGATCAAACATAAAAGATACTGATCTCTGGTCAGTTATAAGTCGAAAATGCCTTCCGATTAAGTAATGGCGCCACTTTCGTAGGGCCTCGACTATAGCATAAGCTTCTTTTTCAATAGATGGATGTCGTTTCTCTATCACGGACAGAGTTCGTGAAAAGAAAGCCACAGGACGTCCCTCTTGTGACAGTGTAGCAGCTATGGCGTTATCAGATGCGTCCGTCTCTACCGTAAAGATCTTGTTCTCATCTATAGCAAAGATTGTAGATTTTGCTATACAGTTCTTTATGTCTTCAAAATCTGATTTTGCTTCCACACATAAAGGGAAACTTGAATTCACAAGCCGCTGAATTTTCTCCGAAAATCTTGGTATCCATTTTGAATAATGAGAAAACATTCCAAGAGCTCTTTTCAATGAGGAATTGTCAGTGGGCATGGGCAAATTGATCAGAGGTTGAAGTCGATTAGGATCTGGCGTGATAGACTTCTTTGAAATTCTATATCCGAGAATATTAATAGTGTCTATGGAAAACTGTGATTTATCTTTATTAACAGTCAGCTTATATGTATTAACAGTATCCATGAATCTCTTCAGATTACGGTCATGCTCCTCCTTGTCTTTTCCGCAGATTGTGACGTCGTCGAGATATGCATAGGTATCTCTCAGTTTCTCTTTAGTTATTAACCAGTCCATTACTCTTTGAAAGCAACTTACTCCATTAGTCACTCCGAATGGAATTCTGGTAAATTGGTATAACTTACCACAAGCTTCAAATGCTGTATATAGTTTCTCAGCTTCTAAAATTGGTACTTGATGGTAAGCACTTTTTAAATCGATTTTTGAAAAAATTTCATACTTAGAGATGTCATTTACCATCTTTTCCATACTAGGTAGTGGGTAAGCATCCAATTCCGTATACTTGTTTATAGTTTGAGAGTAATCTATAACCAATCTCTTTCGGTGATTTTCATTTTTCGTAATTAGAACTTGAGCGCGCCATGGAGATCTACTCTCTTCAATAACACCATCAGCCAAGAGTTGGTCTATTTCATCTTGTATGAATTTCAAGTCATCATTCGTATACTTGCGTGATTTTATAGCTATAGGCTTGCAGTTAGGAGATAGGTTAGAAAATAGTGGTACTGACGGGATATCAGCTGCGAGAACGCTACAGATTTGTAATGTCTTTTTTTTTTTTTTTTTTTTTTTTTTTTTTTCATTTCATTTCATTTATTCATTGCATTCATGTCTTCCTAGGTCCTCCGAAAGATATTTCTAATTTCGAGTGTTCCCCCAGTATGTCATGTCCAATGATGACGTCAGCACAAAGATGTTTTACTATGAGAAGCGGGGCTCGATCGTAAATATTGTCGTCTAGTGTAATTCTTGCTCGGAATAGACCTTCACAATCAATAGTACGTGTTGTTTGCGCCATAGTTATAGACTCTCTAGTATTTTCTCTGGTGAACGAGTATTTTGTGAAGAAGTCGTGATTGATAAAACTTTTTGAGCTTCCAGAGTCAATTAGGGCTTTAGCATCTCTACCATTTACCTTAATAGTAACTATAGACTTCTTGAGACTAGCAGGAGCTGCCGCAGTGATGATAAGACTATTCAAATCATTCTCAGTAGTTTCAACAGGTTCATTAGTAGCGGCGGCGTTGACATTGGGCTGCTTGCTCCTGCAAACATTTGCGAAATGGCCTTTTTTATGACAGATCTGGCAATTAGCATTCAGCGCTGTGCAATTTTGCCGTTTATGAATTTTCTCTCCACAAAAGAAACATTTCCTCATGTCTGTATTAGTTTTGTTTGATTTTGGTAGTGCTACTGCAAAAGAAGAGGATTGGTCAGCATCATAGTTCAACTTATAAGACTGAGCGTTTTTTTCTGCGGTCTCCATAGTTTGTGCTAGATTAAAGGCTTCATCTAAATCTAATTTCAAGCATTCTAGCAACCTTTGTCGGATCTTATCAGAAGTGATACCCGATATAAACGCATCTCTGATATATTCATTTTTATTACTCTCAGCGTCGACCTTTTTAAACTGACAGTCCTTACTTAACAGTTGTAGTTGTTGTAGATACTGATTTACACATTCGTTGCTTTGTTGCTTCCTAGTGGCGAGCACGTGCCGAGCATAGATCTCATTTTTCGGTTTAACGAAAATGTTAGTGAGCGTTTCTATAGCGGTTTCATAACTTTGACTCTCGCTGATGTATTGGAAAACCTTCGGTGATACATGGTTAATAAGCAGTTGCGTCTGTAACTTATCTGAAATGTCCTTGTCTCCATCTTTGTTGGCTGCTAGGAAGTTCTTGAATGTAAAAAGCCAGTGATTCCATTCTTGAGCAGCAGTTGGTGACGTCGGATCGAGGTCTAACACGACTGGTCGGAGATATTTATTCATAATTGTAATTAGGGCATTACTTGCACACCGTTATGGCTTGAGATACATTTATTTTAGCAGAATAAATTGTTATGAAATAACAATTACCTTTATAATATAATTTGGCTTTATTCTGCTAAAAATTTTACATAGGTATGACAAATGTCGATATGTGACAACATAACAAAATATCACAAAGATTCGCCGTTTTCTTCGTAAAACGGCCAGTTAGAATTCACCACACAAGTTAAACCATCGTTGGGGTTATCCCAACTTGCTTTCAAAAGAATGAGCAAAAGATTAAAGCAGAACTTGGGTAAAAAATGACCCATCCATCCAGTTTGCTTAGGTCAATGTTGCTTTACCAGGCACTACAGTATGTAAAATTTGTGTATAGGTAATATTGTAAAGTCGTCTGCCCTATGCCAATGAAGGACAACGGAGAAGCTCTTTCTTTAGGAAAGATACACCCAAAACCATGAAATTGATGACATTTTTAATATACAGGGATATGTTATATCCCAGGCAAGGACAAAGGCTTCTTTTTTTTTATTTACCCCTTGACTGCGATCTCACCTGATGGTAAGTGATGATGCAGTCTAAGATGATAGCGGGCTATCCTGTTAAGGGCATGGCAGTTATATTAAACCCATACCCCTATTCATTTTCTACACGGCATCGTACCGGATCGCTAAATCGCTTGGCGGCACGTCTGTGCCGGTAGGGTAGTTACTAGCCACGGCCGAAGCCTTCCACCAGGCCAGACCAGGGAAAATTCAGAAATTATAAATTCCCAAATCGACCCTGCCGGGGATCAAACCAGGGACCTACACACGTTAAGACAACGCTACCCACTGCGCTATGGAGATCATCAAAATGTATCCTAAAATCAGAATTCCCATTGGTTTTTTAAAAACCTTAGTCCACAACCATGTAACTAGTATTTGCTCAGTCCACACGATACCGTTTAGTATTTGCTTATTAAAATGAAAAAAAAATAGAAAATATTGTTAGCAATGCGTGATTTGTGTCATGCATTGGCATGCAGCAATTAAGTTTGTTGCATAATTTCATGTTTGCTGTGAAATTAGTTGATAAAATTAATTGCAAGGTGTTATCGTAATATTTTAACAAGGTAACAAACAATTAAAATAGCTGTTAAAATATTATTGTATGTAGTATATATATACATATTCTTCAGGTATAGATATATTTGGATTTATTGTTTACTAGCGGATGCCTGCAACTTTGTCCATGTGGATTGCGGTTTTTCGGTTCCCGCAATAACTCTTTCATTTTCCAGGATACAAAGTAGCCTGTGTCACTCTCCACTTCCAGGCCCTCAACTCAACAAGGCACATGCATAAAATTACATCAATCCGTCGCTCCAACTAGACCTCATTGCTTTGTATTAAGTACTAGCTGAAGCCCGCGACTTCGTCCGCGTGGTTTATGTTTTTTTTAATTCCCGTGGGAACTCCTTAATTTTCCGGGATAAAAAGTAGCATAAGTCACTCTCCAGGTCCTCAACTATACCCATTCCAAACATCACGTCGATCCGTTGCTCCGTTGCGGCGTGATTGAAGGACAAACCAACAAACCAACAAACAAACACACTTTCGCATTTATAATATTAGTATGATGCATCAAGCACAAGCCTATTCTGTAACATTAAAGTATGAAGATTATATAAATGACTAGCTGATGCTCGCGACTTCGTCCGCGCGGATTGAGGTTTTTTGGTTCCCGCAGGAACTCTTTAATTTTCCTGGATAAAAAGTAGCCTATGTGCTATTCCAGACTATAATCTATCTATGTGCCAAATTTAATCCAGATCCGTTCAGCCGTTTTGGCGTGATTGTGTAACAAACATCCATCCATACATCCATCCAAACTTTCACATTTATAATATTAGTATAGACTATAGAATATAGATAGTATAGATTAAGGACGGATTTGCAAATCCCTTAAAATACGTCATAGAATTGTCGGTACATTTTGTGACTAAGTCTAAGTACTAAGTCGGACAAAATAAAATGGAACTAAAAATTACTAGATATAGATTGATCCCTTATCTCCAATTTTTGGAAATGACTTTGTTAAAAATCTTCATTTAAAGTACTATAAAAATGATTTTCCGACACCTCTTCACACAAAATTGACGATTTAGGGGCAACTATCGGTACATTTTTTTTCCGTATATATGCCGATTTTTTGTCATTAAAAAATACCATCTGTTAGGAGATGGGAATTTTGGAATGAAAAATATTAAAAATAGTAGGTACATAAATAGTATAAAAAATAAAATAAAAATCACTTGTATTTTTTTCGCATCGAAAATAAGGGCTATTTTGATTTTGCTCGGTCACTGGTTTGATTTCGTTTCAAAACTCAAATATCAATTTAGTTAGTCAGTCATTTATAAAAACAAAAAAAAATATACCGAAGTATCGAAATAAGTTGATTCATGCAGCTTGTAAGTACATGTGTGTGCGTGTGAACGATGCGAGTGTAGTAGTGCGATTTTATACCTATTTGTTTTGCAAATGCGTCCTTAAAGAGCATGTATTTGACTCGCTCCAGCACTGCTTAGGACTCCGGTTACTTATGTATCTACACATTGATGTAATTGAATATTTTTGTAATTGTACCTAGTATTTTTTTGAAAAGAACAACCACCGAGTTTCTTGCTGGTTCTACTCAGTTAGAATGGCATTCTGAACCAGTGGTAGATTCACTCGACTATTCAAAAGCACTTGTCTTTAGTCAACTTGAATAAAAAATATTCGAATTTTGAATTAAAAAAAAAGAAGGTATTGATTATAATAATTATCTTGTTACCAGGTAATAGACTCATCGCACGGAGATCTAGACATATCGTTCCAACTTATGGACCCCCTGGGCCGGTCCGTAGTGGCGGACTACAAGAAACCAGACAATGCACACAGACACACATCCCTGGTCGAAGGAGATTATAGATTCTGCTTCGATAATACGTTCAGCACCTTCAGCGAAAAGACTGTGAGTATACTCTTCATGTATCTCCATCTTCCTTATGACAAGCAGTCGTATATGGAGTATGTTCCGATATACACTTGGTATTGGTCTTCCGCCTCCCGTTATTCCAGGTCATTTCTGCCACGTACCTGCTAATTATGGAACCAGCTTCCATCTTCTGTGTTCCCTCTTGATTATAATATGGGGCTCTTCAAAGGGCTGATAAACAAACATCTCAAAAGCCAGCAACGCCTTGGCAGATCCTAATCGTCGCAATTTTTGTACTGTGAGCACTGGCGTTTTTAAGGTAAGGTGCTCTCAGTGCTGACTGCGTTCCGTTTTAAACTGTAACCAGTATAGCTAACTATAAAGGAACGGCTTCGCAGTATACTTAATTGATGTTACACCTGCTCGCAGTGTATATCGAAATATACCCTATGTAAAACCTGAATCAGCCATTAGTCTCGTTATGAATGATGCCTAGTTATGTCAAAAATAAATAACAATTTTTACGTAATATAAGGGCTTTTTTTGTCAGATCATAAAATCAAGACACAAATCTATGAGTAACAAAAACACACAAATCATGAACAAAATCCAATTCAAAATCTGGTGCCTAGAAAGCTGAAATTTTGATTATAATGAAGATGTTGCAGCTGAATTGTAGAATTGGACGTATTACTTTTTTTATTTTATTTATGGCCCTGGATTCTTCAGATGGACTTCCTTTTGTGGCCTTTCTGAAAAATTACTAAAACCCTTAAAATTTTCTCGCATTTATTGCAGGTATTTTTCGATCTCATGATAGACACTGAAGGGCCAGAACTGAAGGATTATGATGATGACAAGGAGTTGGAACTGGGTAAGGTTTTGGCATTTTTTTAAAGTTTTTATTAAAAAATAGCTTTACAAAAATTAAAGTCAGGGGTATTTTAATTCTGAGTTTTGCAATATGTAGATTGTAAACAATACTTAAGATAATGCTCGCAACTTCGTCTGCGTGGATTAAGGTTTTTTGATTCCCACGGGAACCCTTTAATTTTCCGGGATAAAAAGTTGCCTAAGTCCTTCCCCGGGATACAAACTAACCCTATACCAAATTTCATTAAAATCGGTTGAACAGATGGACCGTGAAAGCGTATTAAACAGACAGATACACTTTTGCATTTATAATACTAGGTGATGCCCGCGACTTCGTCCGCGTGGATAAGCATTTTTATTTTTGATTCCCGCGGGAACTCTTGAATTTTCCAAGATAAAATGTAGCCTAAGTCCTTCATGGGGATACAACCTATCCCTGTACCAAATTTCATCAAACAGATGGGCCGTGAAAGTGAAGTAGACAGACACACTTTCGCATTTATAATATTAGTATGGATATTGCGTGCCGCGCTGCGCCGTGCATCTGTATACTGTGGGTGCTCTAAAATGACCTATTATTACAGGAAACTCTGCGGAGACCTATATGATGAGGGTGAAAGACATATCGGACTCTGTCTCCAAGCTCAAAGACAACGTCTCCACGGCCAGGAGACTCCAGGAGTTGTTATCAGCTCACGAAGCCAGGGACAGGAATCTGGCCGAGGATATGTATGACAGGTGAGCTTTAGTGTACGGGTACGAAATGAGCGGTAGCGGGGCGACGCGACGGCGGTAGCGGGGCGATGCGATTAGTCGGAGAGCTGGCGAGTGGCGACGAATTTCAGGAAAAATTTGAAAGAGGTCTGGTAATACTTTATAACCGACAAAAACGTCTGGGATTTATTTTTTCGAATTGTATAAGTATAAAATTTAAAGATAAAAAATCAAGTTACCAAAAAAATGTTTTTTCGGTTTTTTTTGCAAATGTTGTATGCTGCGCAGTAGCGAAATAACCGCAAACGCTCTACCAGACTGGCAGAACTGGATTCGCCAATGAACGAAATTATATTTTTCCACAATTTCAGCTTGCCTAAAGGACCTTCCCGAAATTCGTCGCCAGCTCTCGGACCCCATCGCCCCGCTGTCGCCGCCGCTCGGCTGTCGCTAGTTTCGTGTCTGACGCCTTACTGTATTTGTATATAAATCATGTATTTTAATACATACATTAATATGCAGCCAATTGCAGCGCCACCTACCGGGTCCAATCATCATACTTATATTATAAATGCGAGTGAGTGTTTGTTTATTGGTTTGTCCTTCAATCACGCCGGAACGGAGCAACGGATAGACGTGATTTTTGGCATGGGTATAGTTGAGGACCTGGAGAGTGCTATGTCCTTCCCGAGGATTCAAAATGGGCTTCAAATTGCAGACAGATAAACTTTCACATTAATAATATATACTAATACTAGCGATCCGCCCCGGCTTCGCACGGGTAGCACTAATAATCCTAATCTATATTATAATATAAACTATCCTATCTCTCAAGTTAGATCGAACTGCACATGGTGTGCGAATTTTATTATAATCGGTTAAGTGGTTTAGAAGTCCATTGAGGACAAACATTGTGACACGAGATTTATATATATATAAGATTATAAAGAGGGAAAGTTTGTGAGGTTGTAGGGGGTAATCTCTGGATCTACTGAACCGATTTTGAAAATTCTGTTACCAATAGAAAGCCACATTGTTTGTGAGTGTCATAGGCTATAATATATCAACCCGAAAAATTAGGGAGTTCCCGTAGGAATTTAAAAAACTTTTTCACGCGCAAAGTCTTGTGCATCTGCTAGTATAATAATATTAGTATGGATTTAGTAAACTTATTTCCATCCACTACAGCCCATTAACGTCCCACAGCTGGGCACAGGCCTCTACTCTCATAGGAGAGAGGGAATTAAAGCTTATACCCACCACTCTGCTCCAATGCGGGCGGGCTTAACTTATTTCATGGTTGTTTTTTTTTTTCAGAGTTTTGAAGTGGTCACTCGGTCAGATAATTCTGATGACGGTGGTTGGAATCACTCAGGTAAATTTATTTACGTATCGTATCATACTTCATACTAATATTATAAATGCGAAAGTGTGTTTGTTTGTTGGTTTGTTGGTTTATTGGTTTATTGGTTTGTTGGTTTGTCCTTCAATCAAAAGCCGTATCAGCCGTAGCCGTGTAGAGTATCGTTCATACCTTTTTTTTTTTTTTTTTTTTTTTTTCTTGGAGGAGGAAAATCCTCATGGATACCATCAACTGGCATGCCCGACTTTACTGCAGGTGTTGAGCAGTAACCTACGGACTAAAAACCTCCTCCGTTCTCCGGTTTCTCCGCTCACACTTCCCGGTATTGCACGAAGCATTGCATCAGGAAGGCCGCTGTTTTCTTAGAGTGTGGTTCTCTGTTTGTCCCATTCGTCATTCTCTCGCGTTTTCATAATATGTTTCATTAATTTAGCGTATTTTTCCCATTCTTCTTCACTCTTTAGCATTCTAGCTATCATATTTTTTGGGCTTAGTTTGTCCTCATTTCCATTGGCCAGGTTTCTCTCCTCTTCAAACATACGGCACTCAAAAATTGCATGTTGCGGAGTATCTTTCTCACCGCAGTATGGGCACTCCTCACTAATAGCTTTCCCAATGGTATGTAGGTAGGTGTTGAATACCCCATGTCCACTCAGTACCTGCGTAGTCCATCTATCCACCTCCCCATGCTGGCGTTCCATCCACACTTTAAGGTTCGGTATGAGTTCTCGGGTCCATGCTCCTTTACCTTCGCTTCTCCATTCCGCTTCCCACTCTGTTAACGTTCTTTGTCTTTCCTCTTTAGGTGTTTTCAGGTCTTCCTTGAAGTATCGCCTTGTGCGTTCTAAGGCCATCCGCTCTATGGGTATCAGGCCGGCTATTACTTGTACAGCTTCCAGTGAGGTTGTTCTATAAGCGCCACATATCCGTATCCCAAGCAGCCTTTGTATCCTTGTCAGCATTCGTTTGTACTTGGCTATCTTTAGCGTCTTTCCCCATATTGGTGCTCCATATAGCATGATCGAGTGGGCCACTGATGCCAGTAATCTTCTCTTACTCGCCCGTGGTCCACCTCTTCGAGGCATAAGCTGGCCTAAAGCTGCTGTAAGGCGTTCTGCTTTTCCTGCTACTTCTTCAATATGCTTGTTGAACTTGAGGCTTCTATCGAACCAGATGCCAAGGTATTTTAGTTTGTCCCCTGGCTTTATTTCCACGCCTTCTACCAAGAATGAGATTGGACCGTGTCTTTTTTTGCCGCTGAGCATAATGGCTTCTGTCTTCTCAGGTGCTAGTCTTAGTCGTTTCTGTTTCATCCAGTCGCTTATCCTTGTGAGTGCAGTGTTGGCTTTTCTCATTAGTGTGCAATCCTTTTGCGCCGATACTATTAAGGCTAGGTCATCCGCAAAGCCTACGAGGTGAACATCAGGACCCAGGTCCAGTCTGAGTACCTCGTCGTAGAGTATGTTCCACAATGTTGGACCCAGAATGGAACCCTGTGGTACTCCGCTGCTTACCTCGATCGTTTTTTCTACTCCTTCAGCATCTCTAACGATAACACGTCTTTGGTCCAGGTAGCTATTTATGAGGTTGTACATATATTGGGGGAAATCTCTCTTTTTTAGCTCTTCAAGTATAGCTTGCCAGGGCGCTGAATTAAACGCATTTCTAACGTCGAGCGCTATTAAAGTGCATAGCTTCCTGTTACGTTGAGTTCCTTGGTTAGCAGCTTCTGCAATTGCTATAACTTTTTCAATAGCGCCCAGTGTGGATCTTCCTTTCCTGAAACCATATTGTGTATTCGCTAGGTTTCCGTGGTCTTCTAGCAATTTCTCTATCCTGTTCAGCAATATACCCTCCAAAAGCTTACCATAACAGTCTAACAGACATAGTGGTCTGTATCCCGCAGGGTCTTCTGCGCTTTTATTGGGCTTTCGTAGTAACACCAACTTTGCCGTTTTCCATATGGCTGGGAATACGCCAGATTGGATCACATTTGTCATAACTTTTTTAATCTTTTCCGGTATTATTTCCGTGGCCAGTTTGATAATTTCGGGTGGTATAAGGTCTGGACCTGGTGCCTTTTTCAGCTTAATTCGCTCTCGCACTTTTCTAATTTCATCGTCGGTAACTTCAGGTACCGCTTGTACTGGGACTACTGTTCGCTCAAATTTTTGATGCTCAGGAAACAGTACTCCAACTATATCCTGTATTTTCTTCATACTAATTTGTATAGGAGGATTGCCTTTTAGTTTCTTGGTTACAATTTTGTATCCGAGGCCCCAAACGTCTTGGTCTACTTCTTCACATATTCCTTCCCAGCGTTTATCTTTTGCTTTTTTTATTGACGTTTGTAGTATAAACCTAGCCTCCTTGTATTCCTGTCTATATAGATCGGATTGTGAGTCATACCGGTTTTTATTCTTCTTTTTTTTTGAGTTTGCTCTCGTGTATCTTCTTCTGTACTCGATGCACTTTCTTCTTGCTTCCGCTATTTCGCTATTCCACCAGTATACCTCGTTCCTCTTTTTTACTTTTCTTCGTGGCATTGACTTGTTACAGGCATCTGTAGTCACACTTATTAGGTCTTCCGGGGTTTCAATATCTTGTTGGTTTATGATTCCTGCGAATTTATCGGTGTTAAGTTTTTGGAGATTCCATGTTCTATTTACAAGGCAGATTTCAGGCTCTTTTTCGGCTATTTCATAAGTAATATATTTATGTCCACTCATTGTCTCCTCATCTAAAACTTCCCAATTGTTTATCTTACCAGCAAGTTCTTGACTGGCTATGGTTATGTCCGGCCTTGAGCTCCTAGGGCCTCTTTCAAATGTTGGAGAGTCGCCTTTGTTTAAGATAACCATATCCAAATCCGCCAGCATTTCCAGAAGGTATAGGCCTCTATGGTCGCTTTTTTTGCTTCCCCATGCTGGTGAGGCGGCATTAAAGTCACCGGCGACTAATATCTGCCCCCGTTGTTGTCTTAAGGTCTCCCATAGCTCGTCAATATCTCTCTTAAAATCTGGTAGCGTGCAGTTTGGGGAGATATAGCAACTAAAAACCACCAGACTACCTAAGCACCAACCAATAAATCCATTGCCTTTAATTATGCGATCCACTGCAATAGTATTACTAAATGCAACCACAGTTGCGTCACCTCTATTGTCACTCTCCCATCCTTTGGCATCTGCTATTTTTCGATTGGGCTCGGCTATAATAGCCAGATCAATGCTTAACCTATTGACAGTCTCCGAGAGAAGATCGTGTGCTGCTCGGGTTCGGTCAGTATTTATCTGCATTATCTTTTTAACTGCCATTTTTACCACCACTTGTATAGTATGTTTTGGCTTTATACTGTTTTGTAACTACGTTTTCAGCTTTCTTTAATTCTTCTCTGAACTTCGGACATCCTGTCGTTGCAGCTCTGTGGCCCGCCTTATCGCATAGTGGACAGAATTCTTCTGAGCTACAGGAAGCTGCTTTATGACCATTCTTTCCACATTTTCTACATAGGTCTGTCCTATCTGGGCCTTGGCACTTTACTGCAATATGCCCCGTCTCCCAGCATTTATAGCACATTTCAATGTTGACTCTCTTTCTAATCCTGCATTTTGTCCATCCAATTGTGATCCAGCTAGTATTGATAAGGTTCTTAGTGATATGTCTCTTAACTGCGATTGTCGCCGTTTGGCTTCCGTATTTCGTGGGTCTTAGGGATCTAACTTGTATAGTTGTGTTTAGTTCTTTCTCAACCGCACTTTTGAGTTCATCTCTGTCCACGTCCTCCTCTATTCCTGTAATGTGAAATATTGATTCCCCTCCTATACTTACTTCTGCCTTTTCTAAGGCATCAGTTATTTTGTCTCTAAGAGCTTCTGTCTGTTTTGCGTTTCCGGTAACTTTCATCATCACTTTCCCTTCCCCTATCTTCTTTACTGATTTTACACTAACCCCCAATTGTTGCAGATCAGAAGATTTTACATTATTTTTCATTTGCTTTAGTACATCCGCATATGTGCCTTCTCCTTTGACAATCAGTGTTTCTGTTTGGCTCTTCGCTGGTTTCATTATTTGTGCTTCGTCCCCCTTTACCAGCAATCTGATGTCCCATCCCTTGAATATTACTTCAAATGTTTTCCTGATGCATTGTTTGTCAATTTCTCGGTCTGTTACAACAGCCAACTTGTTTGGTCTTCTTTGTTCTTCGCATTTTTCTTTCAGTTCCAATGTTTGCTTGTACACTTGTTCTTTTTCCTCTTTACTATCAATTTTTCCTGTAGTTGGTAGTACGAACATATATCTTACGCCTTCCGCTACGTTTTTCTTTGAGCTCTTATGTGTGTGAACTGTGTATTCAACTTTGCCAGCCTCACAGTGATCTAGTAGCTCCTTTGTTTCTGGATAGCTTTTTTGCATCAGCTTTCTTATTCCCATCGTTTTCTCCTGTTGTTCCTTGTTTAACCCTGCTATCCAGGCGATGTCCCAGCTCCTATCGAATGCCAGAGGATTTACGTTTTCTACTTTCGTAACCGTAAACGCTTTTTCTGGCCATTCACTGTTTATTAATTCATTCAGACTATTAAAATCATTGCATGCTGAAATCGTGTTTTTAAAGTCTTGCATCGAATCACCATCACTGTTCGTCTCTATGTCTTCTTCAGTTTGGGTGCTGCTCTCTTTCTTGTAGGCTGGGTTTTGGCTATGTACTCTGACTACCTCGTCTGTTTGTGTGCTGCTTTCACTAGTGTTTTTCATCACAGCTCTCGTTTGAAATTTATGGGGAATCGTTTCCCATTCCCATTCACTGGTTTTTTTATTTAAGTGGTCAATTTGGCCCTTCAGATCTCGTACACCCGCTTTTATTTCCAGCTTAGTATTTGCATTTTCACTTACAATCTTTACCAGTCCAGCAGTTATTCTCGTTAGTCTTGCTATTGCTCTCATGATTTCTACTTGCATACCTTCTCCCTCTTCATCTTCAGTTCTTACCCTCTTTGCTGAGAGACCTTTCTTAGCTGTATAGGCTATAAAGCTTTCAGTGAGTCCTACCGAGTCTTTTCTTTCACGTACAACGGTCGGTTGTGGCATTTTCCATGTGCTTGTATTAGCCTGTATGTCATCCGTAGATATCGCTTCTTTTTTCTGGGCTGCACTTATGTCTTTATCCTGATTCGGGTCATTGTTCGGTGGTGATCGTTGTACTGCCCCCCCTCGAGTGAATGGATTTGTCTGTACAGTTTCCTTATTATGGGTGCCCTCTTCAGCTGCAATGATCGCGCCCCGGTAGCGTGACGCTGCTGCTGCTGTCATAGGTATGTGTGTGCGTGTGTTTGAATATGTTTGTGAATTTTTTTCGTGTACGTTAGGCGAACCTTTGCCCCCCCCAGAATACGAGGGGCGGCCTGGAGCCTTGGTTATGGTCGACGACGATATCATATCCAAGGTTCCAGTGAGGGATTCTCCAGCACCGCCTGCAGTGCTGGTACCCTCCTGGGGTAGATTCTCTTTTCGATCCGCTTTATCCATGTTTAAAAATTTTTTTTTTTTTAGTTTTTTTTTTTTATTTTTATTTTTTTTTTTATTTTTTTTTTTTTTTTATTTTTTTTTTTTTCTTTTTTTTTAAATTTTTTTTTAAATTTTTTTTTTTTTTTTTTTTGTTTTTTTTTTTTTTTTTTTTTTTTTTTTTTTTTGTGCAGTGTTTGTGTATGAGGAATGGAAGATGTATTGTAAGTAGTGTGTGTAGTGATGTTGTGTTAGTGCGTGTGTAGTACTTTGTGTCTGTATATGCAGTGATATGGATGTATAGTGTAAATGGTGGTGTGTGCATGTATGTTGTGTGCGTGTATTTGTTGTGTGCGTGCATGTGGAGTGTGCTCCTTCTTGTCCGGGGTCCGTAGGACGACCGGCGATCCGCAACTCCGCCGACCCGCCCGGTTGCATGAAGGGTGCTTCGTTCATACCTAAACGTATAAGAATGGGTACACGAAATTGAGCTCTAATTCAATGCTGTTATGGATTATTTTACTTTGACGCCGAACGATAACGTTTGATCGACAATTCTTACATAATCGGGGGGCTGATCAGAACCGCTAGAGTGTGGAACACCCTCCCAGCGCACGTGTTTCTTCCACATATAACCTAAACTCTTCACTTGAAGGTCCTTTAAGTCAAGAGTGAATAGGCATCTTCTAGGCAAGCGCGCTCCAACTTCAAGTCAAGAGTGAATAACTAGGCATTTTCTAGGCAAGCGCGCTCCAACTTCAAGTCAAGAGTGAATAGGCATTTTCTAGGCAAGCGCGCTCCAACTTCAAGTCAAGAGTGAATAGGCATCTTCAAGGCAAGCGCGTTCCAACTTCAAGTAAAGAGTGAATAACTAGGCATTTTCTAGGCAAGCGCGCTCCAACTTCAAGTCAAGAGTGAATAGGCATTTTCTAGGCAAGCGCGCTCCAACTTCAAGTCAAGAGTGAATAGGCATCTTCTAGGCAAGCGCGTTCCAACTTCAAGTCAAGAGTGAATAACTAGGCATTTTCTAGGCAAGCGCGTTCCAACTTCAAGTCAAGAGTGAATAGGCATCTTCTAGGCAAGCGCGCTCCAACCTAGACTTTATCATGAAGCACTAAGCATAGAGTAAAGTAATATGCACTAAGCATGATTGTCGTCAAGCGCAAGCCTATCTCGCAATAAAAAAAAGGAGTATGGAATTTGGTATTTGACAACTAGTCAAATCATCAACTTTTTTCAAACGTCAAAACGCGTGCTTAGTATGGGATTTTGTATGAAACATTGCATAGTGACGTCATCAAAGTTCGACGCACTTTTTTTACTTTATTCGATAGTTTAAAATAGTTATTCAACATAAAACTAACAGGGGACGTGGATATTACGACTTTTGGGAGATCCTCTGTTTAATCTCTATATATAAAAATGAATCCCAATTTCGCTAATTTTTTTGTTGGGTTTTTCTGGACCCCGGGATGGTTTATATTCACAATTGGACCCGGTAGGGGGCGCTGCAATCGGGTTCGAGGGTCCCGCGAAACCACGCGGACGAAGTCGCGGGCATCAGCTAGTAATCGCTAAGATAATTTATTTGAATTGTCAAATACCCAATTAATGGGTATGTTCCGAAATACACTGCGAGCACTATAAGGTGTGACGTCAATTTAGTACACTGCGAAGCCGTTCCTTTATAGTTAGCTATACTGGTTACTGCTTAAAACGGAACGCAGTCAGCACTGAGATCACCTTAAGTACGTACCTCGAAAACGCCAGTGCTCACAGTACAAAAATGGCGACGATTTATGACGTCATATATTTCCTTGATACTGCGGCAGTTGACTGTCAGTCAATACGTTAGTCCGTCAACAGGTTAGCTCCCTACCATCTAAGACTGCATCATCACTTACCACCAGATGAGGCCGCAGTCAAGGGCTCACTTGTAATGGAGTTTAAAAAATAACAAATATCTTTATTTTGCAGGTATATTTCCTGAAAAGTTTATTCGAAGATCCGAACAATAGGAGTTTTCAAAAAATAGTTCCCAACTTTATGTCTCATTGAGTGAGTGAGTTAGATTCACATTCCTTGCCTTCTAGGCAAGAGTGAATAAAGGCAAGAACAATTAGGCAATAAAGGCAAGATTTAGGCAAGTCCACTACACCGGAATCTATAGTATTTTCTAGGACTTTATAGTATTCCATCAGGCATGGTTTTTGTTAAGCCCAAGCCCTAAAAAAAGTTACTTGTTGGATTCCATTTTTAGGGTCCCGTAAAGTTAACTAAATAGATATTTCTAAATCTAGTGCTGTCGCTTTCCACAGGGACTGTTATAAAAGGGATAGCAATATTAATTATTTAGAGCTGTCATTGTATACAGGGTTAATTGTACAACAACCTCCCATAAATAACTTCTATACGTGATACTGAACAATATTTTGTTCAACGACTTTTCACATAACTCAATAAATTAACCAAAAAAAAAATTCTAAGTTTTTGTGGCAAAGTCTGTCAGTTTTTTAACTCTTTGGTCAATTTATGTAATGACTGTTCCACACCTGCGTGATGTAGCGTCGACTACTAACCGCGCAACAATTAACGTCCGAAGTTATCGCTTCTCTGTCGTATTTACAAAATATGCTTTGGACGTAAATTACTAACATCGCGCTGAGATATCGTCTCCAGGTCAATAATTTCTTCCTACACTAGCGTTTGTTGTGAACACCAAAAAAACTTCTCGCGGCGACAGACGGTGTCGGACAGTCATTAAGTACCTACCATACCTACCGCACGCCGCCATTCCCTTTGACACGTACCGCGTAGAGTTATTAAAATTTTAAAACAGAAAAATAAATATTTTTATTTTAGTAAAAAAAAAAAAATTTTTTTTAGGAATTTTAAAAAGTCGGGGAACAAAAGTTATTTACTTTGGTGCATAGAACTTGCCTGTAGAAGGTTGTTGGTATTTTACAATTAACCCTGTATAAGTCACAAAGGCCACAAAGTCCCAGTGTATGTGTGTATTTAACATTTTAAAGTGAAGTTAGGTCAGTTTTGTAAACCAAAGAATTTATTTTGTAAGTTTTTAAGCGTTCACAACATTGTGTCAATTATTTTTTAAGCTGCAAGACAAAAAGCTCCTGGGGCTATTACGTAAAAATATTAGCTTTTTTGTATAGTTTTTCTACAAAAAATATTTTTGTAGAAAACTTGGTGGACTTTTGTCTAAGTACTAATAGTACAAAATGTGGAGCTTTAAGTTGGAGGAGAATTTCAGTAATACAGAAGATTGTTAATGCCCCTATAGATAAATTAAAAATTAGCTCAAATTTTGTAAATATTTGTAAAAAATAAAATAATCTGTGAATAAAAATGTTTTTTTTTCATGTACCTAACTGGAAAAAGCTAAACAAGTAGGTTTTCGCTGAAACGCGTAAGGGATGCGCTTTGCACGGCGTATAGGACGTTGTTACTACAAGTTAGCCCTTGACTGCGATCTCACCTGATGGTAAGTGATGATGCAGTCTAAGATGGTAGCGGCCTAACCTGTGAGGGGCTTGGCAGTTATATTAAACCCCTATTCGGTTTCTACACGGCATCGTACCGGAACGCTAAATCGCTTGGCGGTACATCTTTGCCGGTAGGGTGGCCACGGCCGAAGCCTCCCACCAGGCCAGACCAGGGAAAATTCAGAAATTATAAATTCCCAAATTGACCCTGCCGGGGATCGAACCTGGGACTTCCGCATGTTAAGACAACAGGGCTACACACTGCGCCCCTGTCAGTCTATCTGTCTGTTAATGGGTTGCATGTGGGCTGGCTGTATTTCTATTGCCGCTATTACAACTTTCTAATAAAATAAACGGGAACCTCTATACAAGAAACGTGACATTTGAGCGACTGTCTTATATTTTTTACGTAAGTATATATTATTGTACGGCACCCTTCGTGTGCTAGTTCGACTCGTTCTTGGTCGGTTTTTCGCAGTTCTATAATGTTGGTTTTTGTACAGAAACGAATCTGCCCAACTTTAACCTTTGGGCTGCAAAAAAATGTCGAAACGTAATAAAAAAAGGTCCTAGTTATTGCCATTAGGTCACGTGACTAGGCGTAATTTGAAACCTGATTACGCCTTCGGTGCAATTCGATGTATTTTTTCACTTTCCTTGATGTGCTATGAATTGCCGGCTATGTATTATCGAAACTTAGATAACTAATATATGTTATTTACTACTTTATTTACTGAAATGGAAGAGAATTACATAAGTTTGCGAGATTATAATGTAAAAAAAAATTGAAAAAGAACGACACTTCCGGTAACCGGAAGTGTCGGTTTGATTGATGGAATTTTCGAAAAGTATGCAAAGTTTATTTATTTAATTTGTTTTAACAGCTTCTAAATTTAGTAAATAACAATTAAACATAACATTTAAATAAATTTCGTTTGTTACTCTTGTCATAAATAACAGATTTCTCCAGTACGGGCCGCCACAAACCGCGTTCCATGGCGGGCGTAGCGCGCGAACTGATTTTGTATTTCAAATATGACCTTCAAAGTGACATGCAAAGTTCAAATGAATGATTGTCTTTGGTTATTTAATTCCTTAGGATTCATGTTCAAGAAAGTTTATACTCTATACTTATGTCAATAAATCATAAAATCAAATAAAAGCGCGACCAACACACGATCAAATAAAGGCCGTACAGATCTGCGTCAAAGCACGCGGGCTACACTACAGAGCTTCAAGGCAGAGCGGAGGTTAAAGCAATCCGACAGAATCGGAAGGTGTAACAAGCACTATAGTCTATAGGCAGTGACAACGGTTGTCACTCTTTGTTTAACGCACTGTTGTCAGATTGGGGGTTTTTTTCGCAATTTTGGGGGAAAAAATAACTCTTGGGGAAAAACTGGGGAAACAGAATCTTTGGGGAAAATTTTGGGGAAAATAAAAAAATAATGGGGAACTTTGGGGCTAAAACTTTTAAAAATGTTAAAAAATAGAAAGCGCAATAAAACGAACGTACTTTTCGTTCAGCTAATATATCATGGTTAAAATACAAGAATCCAGAGCCATATTTTCCAGCATAAAAAGTAGCCCATGTCCTTCCCCGGGATAAAATCGGATAAAATCTCTATACCAAATTTCATCAAAATCGGTTGAAAAGATGGGGCGTGAAAGCATAGCAGACAGACAGACAAACACACACACTCTAGCATTCATCATAATAGTAGGTATGGATTATAATGGAGGAAGCTTCCAAAGGTTCAAAGATGTGATTGGAGGAGTGGAGAACGTTGATGCGACGCTGCAAGAGTGGAGAATTCTACCTCTTCAGATATGGCAAAAAACCAAAACAGCTGACGAGTTTTGGGGAGAAGTGTTGTCATACAGAAATGCTTGTGGAGAGGCGGTTTTTTTTAATTTAACAAAACTTGCCACGGCTATTTTGAGTTTGCCATTTTCTAACGCTGCAGTAGAACGGGCGTTTTCGATGATGAACATCGTCAAAAATAAATTGCGAAACAGAATGCATACGAAAACTGTTGATCATATTATGAGAGTGAGAAGTGCCATACAACACCAAGGCGGGTGCACAAAATTTGAGCCAAGCTCTAGAATGTTAAGTTTATTTAAGTCTGAAATTGTCTATCAAACAGAAGATGAAGACAAAGTAAATGAAGTATTTGCTATTTTTAATGAAGAATAAAAAATTCAATGCTTAGTCAAGTATTTCATTCAATTTTTTTCCTCAGTAAAATAAAAGCAGTTTTAATTTTATATTTATTTTTATTGGTGACAAAATTGGAGGATTTTTGGTTTAAAACGTATCATATTGGGGAAAAATTAAAATAGATTTGGGGGAAATAATAAAATTTCATCTGGCAACCCTGGACTTTAACGTCAATGTCAAATAATGTAAACAAAACAAAATGGTATTTTTTTTGGTTCGTAAATGAAGTAGGTAACCTGAATCTGAAATAATTATTTTAATTAGTATTGCTTCGCATATTAAAATTATATCCTCATTTTTAACCTGTTATGAATTAATGAGGACCTTACATGATGAAAATAATGTATAGGTGTATACTGTGTGTTAAAATAATTACTTTTCGGACCTGTTACTAGTGAAAATGCTACCAACGTTTCTATTGTTATATCATATTACTACACGAAGAAGAAACCTTCGAAAAACTATGATGAAAACCGTAAAGAATGCTAAGAATACTCTTGATGTGGACGTCTGTAGGACTTGTCTGGCCACTGAGGACCTTATGCCGATATTTGTCAATAAGGAATGCGTAAACATACGTACGGAAGATCTAAGACTTGTTACCGGCTTAGAGGTAAATATTTTTATTTTTAAACAGTAATTTATACGTCTTTATGGCTGAGGGTAGTGACGTCTTCCTAACAATCACAATAGTAGTTTTATTGGGATAATAATCCGATGGATCCCATTAAAAGTAGTGGATTTTGACTTTAAAGAGATTTTGTCAATTTTTTCTTAGTTTTCTGCTGAAAATATCTTAGACTGCATCATCAAGGGCTAACTTGTAGTGGAATAAAACAAAATATATAGATTCAATAGCCCTATTGCTTGGACCACAAAACCGCTTGGCGCTTCAACACCTTGGCAAATCGTTTTGTTAAATATTTCAGATCACACTCAATGATGGCTTATCACAGAAAATCTGCAACCAATGTGTTGAGAGAATGCAAGCGGCGCTACAATTTCGACAGATCAGCAGAAAATCGGAGAAAACGCTACTCAATATGTTATACAACACATCCAAGAAGAAGTACAAGCCTAAACCTTCTAGAAGCATTAAGAAGTGTAAAGAAGAACTAGATACGGACTTAGTAAATAATGCTGATGAGGATTATGATTTTGATGTTAATGGCGAGATGGAGGTTTTTCATGATGAGACTGATTTGTATAGTAATAATGAATGTAAAGATTCTACAACTATTCCTGTTAAAATTGAGCAGGTAACACTATTTCTTTTATCTAAACTTTCAGACTTTCATAGGACAGACTCTCTGTCATATTGTGAAGTATTAATCAGAAATGTAGGTCCTAAATTCTAGTATGGGTGTGTTTGTTTGTCCTTCAATCACTCTGCAACAGATTGATGTGATTTTTCTTAATTCCCTCAGGACCTCCCTAATTTTCTGGGATAAAAAGTAACCTATATGTCACTCTCCAGGTCCTTAACTATACACATGCAAAAAATCACGTCGATCTGTTTCTCGGTTGCGGCGTGATTGAAGACAATTAAACCAACAAATAAACGCACTTTCGTTTTTATAATATTAGTATGATTTCTGGAAAGTCAATGAGTTCCCAAAGGGTTTTTAACACTCTGTTAGTTGCGCATTATAATCTAATGATATAAATGTGAAAGTTTGGATGGATGGATGGACATTTGTTTGTTACTCAATCACGCCAGAACGGCTGAACCGAACTGGATGAAATTTGGCACAGAGATAGATTATAGTCAAAGCTCAAAACACGCGGACAAAGTCGCGCGCATCATCTAGTAACTAATAAATTTTCTAACAACTTTTGAATTCAGATTACTGCATGAAGGGAATTCTATGACATTATCCCACTATTTCCAGAAAGTGATCCGCTCTAGAAGAAAACGCGACATAATACCGAATGCCCCATCATACAAATGCAACACGTGTAACAAGGAGTTCAGAATGAAGACCACGTACAAGGCGCATTTGAGGTTCCACACCAATTATTGTGTTTGTGAGGTACGTGATGTATCTCTTCTCTTTGCGTCGTATTCCTCAATACTGAGGGCTGTAACCCCTTTCAATTAATCAAATAATGGTAGGAGTTTTCTTGGGATAATGATGCGGTGGGTTCCCACGTCCTTCCGCATACAACTCGACTAAAAACGTATACTGTTACCGGGCACTACAATTTTATTCTTATTCCTTGTATTAACATTATGAAAGTCACTTTTTTCTTCAATTTATGGTTGTTTTTATGCACATATTTGAAAATTTAGTAATTTAATTGGAAAATTAAAATAAATAAATAAAGTCTTTATTTACTGAGGTTTACATTGTTATTTTTTTAAATAATTTCTATTAAAGGTATTATAAGCACCCGTCGGTATCCGTTCTTAATCCCCAGTGTGTCTTCTGACATAGGCCTCCTCCATTCCCTTCCATTGCTTTCTATCTATAGCCTTTCTCTGCCATGTAGTCCCTGCTACAGACTTAATATCATCTACCCATCTGTGATATTGCCGTCCTCTTTTCCGTTTTCCATCACGTGGGTACCAATCCGTGATATCATTGGTCCATTTCCGAAACTTTATTGATTCTGAAAATTGGAAAATTAAGTAATTTTCAAATATTCCGCCATAATTTAAACTAAAAGTAGTGATGAACATAACATATTGCAGACGTGCGGCAAAAGGTGTAGGAGCAACACCCAGCTGCAAGAGCACAAGCGAGCCAGACACGGCCTGGGCCGCATCCACAAGTGTGCCTACTGCGAATACAGTTCCGCTACCAAGGAGGCCCTCATCGTGAGTGATATTTTTTTTGGAGTTTACCTCCTTTAGAATCGATTTGCATATATAAGCCCGGGGTATGAAAATTTATGGGGGTATGAAATTTATGTATTTTGATGAATATCATGCGAAAGTGTGTTTGTTTGTTGGTTGATTGGTTTGTTGGTTTGTCCTTCAATCACGCCACAGCGGAGCAACGGATCGACGTGATCTTTGGCATGGGTATAGTTGAGGACCTGGAGAGTGACATAGGCTATTTAGTATTTGTTATAGCCTATGTCACTATATATAGGATAAAATTAGCCTATGTGCTATTCCAGACTATAATCCATCTCTGTGCCAAATTTCATGCAAATCAGTTCAGCCGTTCTGGCGTGATTGAGTAACAAACATCTATCCATCCAAACTTTTGCATTTATAGTATTAGTATAGATGATGGTGATAATTAACCACGGTATCTTAAAACTAAAGCTACAAGGGTTCCAAACGCGCCCTGGTCTCAGAAGAGCCCACAACAAACTCAGCCGGGTATTTTTATACAGATCCACGAGCGTCGTCACACGGGTGAACGGCCATACATCTGTGACCACTGCGGCGCCACGTTCCACAGACGATCCAACCTCGTGCAACACATCGCCATACACCTGCCCGACAAGAACTTCCAGGTGTGTATAGCCGCCTTAATTGGGTATTTGATTAGTTGTCAAATACAGTCCGTAAAACTTAACTGATCTGGTGGCCAAAGTTGGAACTAATTTGCCTGTTTAGGTTTTTTTTTCATATCTACTAGTTTTACAAAAGTTTCAAATTTTGAGAAGCCGAACAAAATTTGTTATAATCATTAATTTTTATTATAATTATATAATATAATATTTTTTATTAAAGATTCATATTTCAAGATTTCTGGGACGATTCGGCAACTGGAGTTACCGTATAAAAGTTTTATTTAGTTAGGTACATTAGTTTTTCAACAATTTCCAAAAAAAAAACTTTTTTTTCTTTTATTTTTTTTTTGTTAAATTCGACGATATCTCCTAAGTTTTATAGTTGTTTTAGTTGATTCTTTTTTTAACCAATAGAGGATGTTGTCGACTTTGTTATACCAAAACTTCGTTCATTAAAATATTATAGTTTTTGAAGTAAATCCAAAAAACAAAATTTTTTGTCCGTCAGTGCGACATGTGTCCAAAGAAGCTGAAGTCGCGCAAGTTCCTACAGATACACAAACACAACGCGCACACCGGCAAGCGGTATGGCTATCTGTGTTCTGTGTGCGAGCACCGCTTCGAGAAGCCGAACAAAGTGCGCGCGCACGCGAGACGCGTCCACGCGCTCAACGACGACCAGATTGGACCGATTGTTCGCGTGCAGATGTAGGCTATTAAGGGGTTGAATGATAGGGTACAAGTTGCAATTACTATCGTTACTCGATTGTTTTAAAAAAAATTGACTCAACAAGTACAAAAAAAAATAGGCCGTGTGGTGTCTAAACTTAAACAAAATTGAAAAAAAAATTGACTCAACAAATATAAAGTTAAAAAATATAGGCCGCGTGGTGTCTAAACTTGATTAATTTAAAATAAAAATGACTCAAGAAGGATAAATTTAAAAAAATAGGCCGTGTGGTGTCTAAGCTTGATTAATTTGAAAAAAAAAATGGACTCGACTAGCATAAAGTTAAAAAAAATAGGCCGTGTGGTGTCTAAGGCTTGATTAATTTGAAAAAAAATTGACTCAACAAATATAAATTTAAAAAAAATAGGCTTTGTGGTGTCTAAAAAGTATGAATTAAACTTTTAACAGACCGTGTGGTGTCGTTGTACACCCCGTCAGAGCCCAGTTTCTTTTGCTATTATATTTTTAAAAAAAAGAACCGGTGACATCTTGCTTACGAGCGTCTCTTTACCCTACGATTGCACATTCTATATGCTCTATACTTTAAGTCCAGTATAAAATTTTATTATTATCTTCATTTTGCAACATTTTATGAAAAATCATTTTTCAAAAAATAATTAAAACTATTCTGTCCAGGATTTCTGTTGTCTACCCATTTTTAATTTATTTTCTAATATATGAAATTTATTATAAAATAAATTTGATTCTCTTATCAAACCGGTACGTTTCGATTTAGATTCGGATCTTAGACCAGTACACAAAACTTGAACTTGCAAATCTCCCACAAAGCTACTAAGATCTATACTGGATCTATACTATCTCTCTCTCTCTATCTATACTGGAGAGTTAAATATTTGTCACGTTCGAATTTTCCAAGCCAGGTATAAGAGCTATTACAAACAAACATTTCGCATTATTAGTGTGAATATTTGTTAATCTTGTTCCTCCTTCTCCGTTCTACCAAGAACAGCGAGAAACCGTCAGCGTTGGCACCCCTATGTGGTTGACGTCCAATTTTCTCGCACGAAACGTTTTTGCTCGACGTTTCTGATACGAACCGCTAGGGTGTGGAACACCCTCCCAGCGCACGTGTTTCCTTATAACTTAAGTACCTTCAAGGCAAGAGTGAATAGGCATCTTCTAGGCAAGCGTGTTCCAACCTAGACCTCATCATTGCTTTGCACTAAGCATGATTGTCGTCAAGCGCAAGACTATAACCAATAAGAAAAAAATAAATAAATTGGTTAATCTGAGGACATCAAATGAGATAAAAAATACATAGAATATATTTCTTTCTTTAGAATGTAATTTTGACTCAACTGTACACTATGTACAGAATTTAACAATTTTAATACATATTTACTATACTAAAGGAGAAGGTTCACCTTCGGTCCACTCTTTGTTCACTCTACCATGAATAGAGGAAAATACATAGATTGTATTAAAAATATAATAATTTAGAATATTATAGTAAATAACGAGAAATAAAATAAAATGTATTTCAAGTTTTCGATACGTTTCCAAGGTGGCAACCTTTAGCCATAGAGATGGCAGTAGGCGCGAAATGTATCAAATGTCATTTCTGACAGTCACTGTCAAAATAGCGTGTTTTTTCCTACGGTTTTTCCGGTGTTGTCTTGACACTTGACAGCAGACGTCAAAAAATATGAATCCGCCATTGTTACCCACTCGTGTTTAGTGTTGCTTGTCGTGGAAATTACACCGCTGAAATTACGACGAATTCGCAGATTTGAACGATCAAAACTGGTTTAGTATTTTTTTTTTTTCATTTCTCTACTTGTAAAAGGACTGGACCGACGCTCCATACAAATCCGGACCGTCTCCTTTAATCTGTTTACTTTCAAACTTTCTATTTCGTTAATCCACTGTAAAAATATTGAAAGGGGTTAGTTAACAATCGGCCAATCTGTTGCATCAAGGAAATGGTAAGGTAAGGACGCTAAAAGTTGACGTATATTTTATGCGCATATTAAACATTATTTTCGCGAATTACGCTAGTTTTGTTGCAGTTTATTGAAATTATTTCTTAGTACATATTAATATTATTATATTTCTTAGTAGAGGTATTAGTTGTATTGGTAACCTACATGCTAAATGTCAAATTTTGAAATCTTTTTGTCAATCATTTTATACAAATACGAAACCTTTTTATTCAAGTAGACTGACAAGTGCTTTTGAATAGTCGAGTTAATCTACCACTAGTTCGGAATACCATTCCTACCCAGCCAGCAAGAAACTCGGTGGTTGCTCTTTTGAAAAAAATAATTTACAATTACATCAATGTGTAGATACATAAGTAACCGCTGTCCTTAGCATTGCTGGAGTGAGTCAAATCCATGTTCTTTTATCATTTACATAATCTTCAACAGTATAATAAGCTTGTATTAGTAATTTGTACAGTTTAGTAATATATAAAGATTATATTCTTTTTGTACAAAATGCTTTGAAATATATATTAAGGCTATACACGGTACGCATTCCCAACCACTTGACGATTTAAAAGCGCTTGTAAAAGTATATATTTGAATTAAAAAACAGACCATTCTAATTTTTTGTTTTTTTACGTTTTTTTTTTTTTTGAGTGTAAAGAACACTAGTGGTTGACTTGACTAATATCAAAATTGTAGTTTTTAAAAGTATCGTATAAAGAGTGTTTTTGATAGTTTTTTAAATTAATATGGGTATTTTATATGCGTCAACTAGTCACTAGTGTCTTTACCTTACTTTATTTTTTTTACTTCTTCTACTATTTTCCGAGATAAATAGTAGCATATTATGTCCTTGCCTGATTGCATTCTATTTTTGTACTGAATTATTCCAGAATCGGTCAAATCAAATCATAATTATTTATTATCGGTAGAAGCAAACAGATATAAACACTTTTGCCTATGTCACTCTCCAGGTTCTCAACTATGCATGCAATCCCCAGACAAGACGACAAGGCTTATGGGGTGCTAAGAAACCATGTAAATGTAAAAAAGTCTCTGATAATAATAAATAAATTGGAAAAAGGAGAAGGTTTACCTTTGGAGCAGTCTTTGTACACTCTACCATGAATAGAGGAAAATACATAGATTGTATTAAAAATATAATAATTTAGAATATTAAAGTAATTAACGCGAAATAAAATAAAATGTATTTCAAGTTTTCGATACGTTTCCAAGATGGCAACCTTTAGCCATAGAGATGGCAGTAGGCGCGAAATGTATCAAATGTCATTTCTGACAGTCACTGTCAAAATAACGTGTTTTCCCTACGGTTTTTCCGGTGTTGTGTTGACACTTGACAGAAAACGTCAAAAAATATGAATATTGAATCCGCCATTGTTACCCACTCGTGTTTAGTGTTGCTTATCGTGGAAAGATTAAATAATTACACCGCTGAAATTACGAAAAATTCGTAGATTTGAATGATCAAAACTGGTTTAGTACTTTTTTTTCTTTCATTTCTCTACTTGTAAAAGGACTGGACCAACGCTCCATACAAATCTGGACCGTCTCCTTTCAATAAAATACTTCGATCCGTTGCCCTGTTTCGGCGTAATTGAAAGACAAACCAACAAACAAACACACTTTCGCATTACTAGCTGATGCCCGCGACTGTGTTCGCTTGGAATAAGATTTTTTAAATTCCCACCGGAACTCCTTAATATTCCGGAATAAAATTATGTTTACCCGTTATCACTATTTGTCTACCGAAGCTAACATGGTTACTTGTCTCGTTACGTCAAAAGTTGAGATAAAAGTAATATTTCTTATCTGTGGTATTTTACTCGGCGAACCCTTACACGTCTACTATTTTTTTTCTTGTAATATATCGTATTTTTTGCATGTAGGATAAACAAGAAATTAGCCGGCATCGACAACGTCTCCCTCTCTCGTCGCGAGATATCTCGTTGTGCGCATGCTAGCCCCGCAGGTCCTCAACTATGCCCATGCAAAAAATCTGGGTATAGTTGAGGACATGAAAGGGGACATAGGCTACTTATAATCCCGGAAAATTAAGGAGTTCCCGAGGGTGTCACGGGGACGAAGTCGCGGGCATCAGCTAGTTTATAATATTAATCAATCAATCAAATCAGTTATGAAAATGAAATCATCATTTAAGTAAATAAAAATATCATTTAAATACTAATATTATAAATGCGAAAGTGTGTCTGTCTGTCTGCTATGCTTTCCCAGCCCATCTTTTCAACCGATTTTGCTGAAATTTGGTAAAGAGGTAAGTTATATCCCGGGGAAGAACATAGTAAGTTACTTTTTATCCCGGAAAATTAACGAGTTCCCGCAGGAATCAAAATACCTTAATCCACGCAGACGAAGTCGCGGGCATCAGCTAGTAATATGAATAAATGATCATTTATGAGTATGAAAAGTAGGATGACTAAATGTGAAACCCCTTTTTTCCAGTGCGCCATATGCCTCAAACGCGAGAAATCCCGCAAGCTGTTGCAAGTGCACGTATTTAAATGTCACAAAGAGAAACAATATCGGTACATATGCCCTTTATGCAAAGAAACGTTCGCTCGACCGACCAACGTGAGACGGCACCTGACTAGAGTGCATTACGTGCCACGAGAGCGACAAGGACAGATTGAGAGGTTTCAGGTATGTACAGTACCATATAAGTTGTTAAAGTCCCACAAATTTATCGGACCCAGTGGCCAAAATTGGAACTAATTTCTATGCCTGTTTAGTTTTTTTTTTTAATTTTATTTTTTATAGATACTAGCGACGCTGTCACCGGGTCAGAAAAGTTTGCGGGACTGTACTGTTGGAGTCTGTGGCAGAATTAGATGGCATAAACTGAAAAACGACAAAGAGACAAATCTTTTTTTTCTATTTTCAGCTTAACTCGCGGTCTCTGCCCCTAACTGTAGAGAAAAAAACCATTGAAGTCATTCCATTTCCGATACCAAAATGATTGGAATTCATACTTTATTATTGACTCGCTGATGCTTGCGACTTCGTCTGACTGTGTCGTGAGAACTCGAGATAAAAGACGAGATCCCAGGTCTGTAAAACAATTACGCCGCGCTGATCCGTTACGGCGTGATAGCAAACCAATAGACAAATTCTTTAACATAAGAAAGTCACAAATTATGTTTTAATCTGTATAGTATTATACATAGTAATAATTTTAAGCCTTAATCAAGTATAAATCATTAAGTAGTATATGAGAATTTTGTATAATACTGAATATTATATTTTTTTAAATTGTTTATTACTCAATTTGAATCATTTGTACATAGAATGTAAAAAAATTATATCACGCGTTTTCAGCACACTGTATAATAATATTTTATAAATAAAAATGTTTTTTATCAATGGGTTAAGGGTTTTATTCATAACTAGCTCCTAAATTTACTTTATTAAAAATTACATCAAAATCGGTCAAGCATTTTTTGACGAAAATCGAGACGATTTATGTTTTATATGAATAATGATAATCTTTGATAGCTTTCTTTTGTAAAATTTGAGAAAATGATAGTACCTAAGAAGTCCGATTTTATTCAAAAAAAATCGGTCTAACGGTCACATGCAGACGCATCTCTTCTAATACGTTTCCTTCCATAATGTAATATGGATTCATATTTCTTCATATAGAAATATATAGATATATCCACACGATACTTTGGACGCTATCAAGTTGTGGCTCAGGCGATTGGATCGTCTAGTAAACGTTTAAAAGCATAGATCAAATGAGTGATGTCAACATAGGTTGTCTTCTGTGGTACCAAGCAAAATCTAGACCAGAGACAAGTAACATACATCTAGAATTCTAGACATTGTCTATGGTCAATTGTTTAGCAAACAAAATAGAAAAAATATTTTAGGTTTTCCATGAAAATAAATAAAAGGGGTACTAATTTTAAGAAATGTATCCTTGGAATTGCTGTAGGACATGTTTAAGCACCCAAAACCTGCACCCCTTATTTAGAATTCCCGAGCATAGTGATAAATATACGAAAGTCATTCACACAACCACCGGTGTCCAGGTAAAGTGGAATAAATTAAAGTATAAACCAATATACTAAAATAATTGGATAATGACACAAATTAGAGAGTTTTACCTCTATAGTAATAAAAGAATCGTGCAAAATTACCGCTGAATTGCAAAGATAACGATGTCGAAACTTATGTTTATTAAAACTTAAACCTACTGTAATGAATGCTATTTTTTTCATTTCCCTTAAATTTACCAATGAAATTCTCATTCAGAACCTGTTTAGTCATTGTATTTTTAACTGAGCCAATTCAGATTGAAATCTGAAACTTGAAACTTGTAAAAGAATTTTTTTAAAGTATTTTTTTTAATTTGTTCGCTTTAATCCTAGGTCCGATTCCTGATAGGGCAATTCAGGAATTCACAATTTCTCAATAATTTGTTGCATATTGTTTTGGCAAGATAAATTTTAAAAAAGTTCAGAGATAGCTTGTCATGAAAAAACAACTTTTTATTAAGCCTTTTTTGGATGGCAAATAGCGATTTCTGATATAACAAAATTATTCATCAACTTACAGGTAGAAATAAATGATAATATGCCACAAGAAATGTGTGTTAGCTGCATCAATTTTATAAACGATTCAATAAAATTCAGACGGAAATGTGAAGAAGTTCAGAACATTTTACTTGAGAATAAATGCAACGGAATAAAATTAGAAACCAAAAAACTCAAAATGGAAGACAGGAATCCTTCAATAGATATCACGGATTGTTACGATGATGATTTTAAGGACTTTGACGATAATATAACATTAGATACGTTACAGTTTCACGAAGTTCAAAATCGAAGTGATAATAGCAATAAAATATCTTTGAACACAGTTGAGGATTGTTTTGATAGTAATGAAAAAATTGTAGTGAACAATATTGCAAATCATGAGTGTAATGAAAAAATCATCATTGATAATGAAATTGATGGTAAATTAGATGATAAAGTTATAGTATTAGATAAGCCAATACTATTCAATAAAAAGAGAAAATCAAGAGTCAAAACAGTGAAAAAGAAAGAGAGAAATGATGAAAGTTGCAATATTAAAGTTAAAGATGAGATAGAATGTGAATTCTGCCACAAGATCCTAACATCTAAGTTGTCTTTAAGAAACCATTATAAGATACACACTGGTTTTGATATAGTGTGTGAGGTTAGTACAATATTTAAGTAAATAGCTCAGGGTATGTTCCGTTATACACTGCGAGCACTGTAAGGTGTGATGTCAATTTAGTATACTGCTTAGCCGTTCCTTTATAATTAGCTATACTGGTTACAGTTTAAAACGGAACGCAGTCAGCACTGAGAGCACCTTACCTCGAAATCGCCAGTGCTCACAGTACAAAAATGGCGATGATTCATCAAATTAATATTATAAATGCGAAAGTTTGGATGGATGTATGGATGTGTGGATGTATGGATGTATGCATGTTTGTTACTCAATCGCGCTCCAACGGCTGAACGGATCTGGATGAAATTTGGCACAGAGATAGATTATAGCCTGGAATAACACATAGGCTCCTTTTTATCCCGGAAAATTAAGGAGTTCCCGCGGGAACCGAAAAACCTCGATCCACGCGGACGAAGATAGTTATAAAAGTATGGATAGAGTGATTCTAAACTTTATTATCAAGTTATTAAAATTGAAAATTGTTTGTCTCCAGCATTGCGGCAAGAAGTTCATAACCAGACGTCTGTTGCTCATGCACTGTCGAGCCAAGCACGGATATGAGAAGACTGACAAGTGCTCCTATTGTGACTATAGAGCTTCAAATTCTGAGCAGGTCAAGGTGAGGAAGCTAGTTATAACTCCGGGCTAGTACTGAGAATTTCTAGTCAGAAAAACCCAATAATCAATTATGGCCCGACCCGGGACTCGAACCCGGGACCTCGTCGGCCGCAGTCGAACATGCCAACCACTGGACCAGCGAGCCAGCTATTAAATGTCCATTTCCCCTTTATCCTCAGATACACGAGCGCCTCCACACGGGCGAGAAGCCGTTTGTGTGTAAGACGTGCGGCGCGGGCTTCCACCGGAAAAGCAGCTACTTACAACACGTGGCCATACATCTGCCCGAGAAGACTGTACAGGTGCCTCTCTTTTTTTTAAAGCGAATATGCGATCTAGTTAACCCGCCATAGGCTCGTGACTCCATCGCTCCGCCTCAAGAAAGTCCGTAGGTCGTTCGTGGGAATGGCAATGGGCGTTAGCAACTGCAACACAGTTTCAAACTAACGCAGTTGTTATTCTATAGTTCTTAAGGCTCTGATGTAATTTGAGAAATAAATAAATTATTATATCCATACTAATATTATGAATGCAAAATTGTGTCTGCCTGTCTGTCTGTCTGCTACGCTGTCACGGCTCATCTGTGTAACCGATTTTGATGAAATTTGGTACAGGGATAGGTTGTGTCCCGGGGAAGGACATAGGCTACTTTTTATCCCGGAAAACTAAGGAGTTCCCGCGGGAATCGAAAAAACTTAGTCCACGCGGACGCAGTCGCGGGCATCGTCTAGTTATTATTATAAATATGAGCATTCTATTCTATAACAAAATTCCACAACCTATTTTAAACTTGCCTTTACCTACACAAGTTTAAAAAGTCCATTAAAAGTATGCTTCTGAAAAAAGCTTATTATACTGTTGAAGAATACGTAAATGACAAAGGAGCATGGAATTGACTCGCTCCAGCAATGCTAAGGACAGAGGTTACTTATGTAATTACAAATTAATGAAATTGTAAATTAAGTACTTTTTTTCAAAAGAGCAACTGCAGAATTTCTTGCTGGTTCTTCTCGGTAGCAACGGCATTCCGAAGCAGTGGTAGATTCATTCGCTATTCATAAGCACTTGTAAAAAGCCTATTTGAATAAAAAATTCAAACTTTTGAATTTTGAATTTTTATCCACTACAAATTAGCTCTTGACTGCAATCTCACCTGATGGAAAGTGATGATGCAGTCAAAGACGATAGCGGGCTAACATGTTGGGGGCATGGCAGTTATATTAAACCCATACCCCCAATTGGTTTCTACACGGCATCGTACAGGAACGCTAAATCGCTTGGCGTCTTTGCCCTTAGGGCGGTAACTAGCCACGGCCGAAGTCTCCCACCAGGCCAGACCAGTCTGTCTGTCAGTTAAGTCTGGAATAACACATAGGTTACTATTTAAATTCTTGAATTGACCCGACCGGTGATCGAACCGGGGACCTCCCACTTATAAGACCACAGCGCTACTACGCGTCGTAATGATTTTTCGTTTTCCATTTCCAGTGCGACCAATGTCCAGCGCGGTTCAAGTCTGTGACGCTGATGCGCATCCACAAGAACCGCCACCGCCCCTCGCCGTACACCTTCAAGTGTGGCGTTTGTAATAACAGCTTTGCGCGACGGAGGAACGTCGCGAGGCATCTGCAGAGAGTTCACGGGCTGACGCAGGACCATCATATACACAGGATTAGAATACATTGAAGCAATGAAAAGTGTTGTGTTGAGTGATATAAATACATTATAGCAATGGGGAATTAATACATTCGAGAAATAAAGATTTGTTAAATTGAAGCAATGAAAATTGTATGTGTTGAGTGAATACAATACATTATAGCAATGGGAAATTAGTAAATTCAAGAAATAAAGATTTGTTACATTGAAGCAATTAAAATTGTATGTGTTGAGTGAATACAATACATTATAGCAATGGGGATTTAATACATTTGAGCAATGAAAAATTATATTGAAGAAAAGTAAAAATGAATGATCAATGCATTTGAGCAAAGATGTAATATTAAAGTGAACAATGAAATTGTCGCAAGACTATCATATACGCAGGATTAGAATACATTGAAGCGATGAAAAGTGTAGTGTTAAGTGATATAAATACATAGAAGCAATGAAGAATTAATACATTCGAAATTTTTTAAATTGAGTGAAATTGAGAAATTGAAAAAATTGAGAAAGATGATAACAAAGGTAGGTCAAAATCAAAGGTAAAGGTTGATCATTGAAGTACAGACAAACAACGGGATAACTCATAGACATCATTTAGTCATAAAAAAGTGGAGTGTTGAGAGAAAAAAATACATACAAATAGTATATTCGAGCAATGATGAATTTGATTCAATTAATTTAATTTAATAATGATAGATTTAATTCAATGGAAATACATTGCAGAATTGTAGAATAAATACGTTCGAGCAATGGAAAATTTAATTGAATGAAAAAATATTTTGTAGAATGAAAAATGAATACAATAAACAAATATTATAGAGCATTACTTAAGTAATTCAAACATTCCAGCGATGAGGAGTCATTGAGATAATAACAAAGGTCTAAATACACAAGATTTAAAATGCATTGAAGCAATGAAAAATGTTGGAAGGGCTAAATAAATAAGCCATTGTAGCAATAATGAATAAATATGCATTCGAGCAATGAAGAATTAATACATTCCAGCAATGATAGATTACATTAAAGATACATTAGCAATGATGGATTACATTAGAGCAATGATTACATTAAAATTATGTCAATTCAAAACATTAACTATTTGAATTAAATCAGTTTGTATGGCTGGGAAATTAATAACAAATGGAATAAAATATAATAACTGTGTACTTATCAAAAATAAAATTACTTAATCATTTCAGTTTTATCATTATCTAAAACATACTAGTGTTAACTAAACAACATAGTTCCTTGGACGAATTAACCACGGGACATGTGATATCGCATGGATTCGCCTTCCTATACTATATTATACCTACTTACACTTAATAGGGATGATGACAACTCAATCAAATCAGCAACTCTTTATCAAACTTAAAAACGCACTTCTAGTATGGAAGTTGAAATGAAATTAACAGTTGTGACGTCATAAAATTTCAACACACTCTTTTTCTTTAATCTATATTTTAAAATGGTTACAAACTTAAAACTAACCGAGGATATGAATTTTAGGTCTTTTGGAAGACTCTCTATTTAATAAATAAAATATTTAAATTCCATTCCTATATACATATATTCCCCAGTCCCGAGCTCGCTTCGCTCGCTCTTCGCGTAAAGCGATGACTCAAATATTTGAATTTGGCGCCAACGCACGCGGTCCGTTTTACGGTAATCGGTACACATAAAACTAGATGTTTTATTCGAATGATTATAAAAAACGTCCATCGTCAATGGAACGGATTTTAATACCTACGTAAAACGAAACGAATACGCCAACTAAACGTCAATGAGTCTGTAATCTATGGCAAATGTCGTAAGAAATAGGGAAAAGTGGTGTATTTTCGAATTTTCAAAAAATTATTTCTCGAAAAGTAAGTATTAGTTTCCGACGTAAAATATTTTATTGCAAGGCCTACCACATCAAGGTCTTTCTGTAAAAAAAATATCCCTCACACAAATAAGTAAGTAGATTTGCACGAATTTCGGGAAAACTAAGTAACCTCAAAATATCGAGATTTCAAAAATTAATTTCTCGAAAACTATTACGATTCGACGGAAAATATTTTGGCGTTAGGTTTACTACAATAATACCTTTCTGTAAAAAAAATATGAACTGCCTACTGCGCGGCACATATACTAAACCAGAGCCTTCGTGAGTTTTGGACAGTGCAGTAATAAACTTCTTTTTCTGGTCGGTGGTAATAAATAATACAATCAAATCAAAAACGTCCATTTGAATTCCCCTTCGGTAAGAGAACACATTGTTTTAGAAAATAAATATGTACTGTTTTCTCACAGCTAACGACAAGACATTGGCGTCTTTTGGATTGTCGACCTCAAGCATATATGCATCTTATTCAGATCCTTCGACTATAGGCATAAAAGCTTTCCACATCAAGGTCTTTCTGTAAAAACATATGTGAACGTCCCAACTCCGCGGCGACTATACTATAGCTGAGCCCTCACAAAAATTGAGAACAAAACACATACAAAAGAAGAAGAAGAAAACACAAAAACCATTGTATATAAACTCAAAATAAACTGCCAAACTGCCGCGAACCCAAAGAGTCGCGAACCATAGAATAATCTGTGCCCTTTTCTGTGCCAGAGACATCAGACAAGTAACATAAATCTGCAGCAGACCACAGAGTTAAGATGCAAGATAACGTACAAAATAGCGTGGCAATTACAAACCCACGAAAACATTACGCACACATACACAAAACTCAGGGCCGAACCTTGTTGCTGCATAAAACATTATATTAATATGTAGGGTTAGGTTGCGTGAAAAAAATTTACCTAAAGACACCTATCATTTGGAAGCTATAATTTGTAAGGATTTTAAAAATAATTATTATTGGTACTTTTATAATTTCCTCATCACAAGCGATCACAACTGCAATATAGTAACACTAGTAATGGTAATCATCACCACGTGCGGGACCCTAGTCAATGTGGTGAATATAGATGTGAGCTCCGCGCTGCGTGTGATATCGTCACCCTCGCGCGCGGAGTTATAACTCCTGTTACAACTCAAATCCTGAGGACTCCGTCAGTATCATGGCCAGTGGTTCTCGCGTCGTTCTCGCTCTGCGTCGACGCGCAGGTGATGGGGATATTATTTAGAAGAACAGTACCAACGGATATCGTGTAAATACCGCCAGATTTTAGCTCAAAGTTCCTATTGACAATAATTTCTTGGCAGTAAGCCAAATAAATGTTGTTAAACAATCGAATCGAATCGTTATTCCAAAAAGAGGTTAAATAAAAAATTACAACAGGTGTTTTAAACTCACATGTTTTTTATTCAAATAAACTTTACAATTAGTGCTTTAGAATCTGTATTGAGGTTTTCAATAAAAATTAATGAAATTCATCCACCTAATGGAAGATAAGGTAAATTGGTACCTACTTAGTATAAGACCTCAACTAACTTTTCTTTGAAAATGGTCGGTATTGCACCAGGAGATAGAATTGTACGGAATATATTACGTTCCTAGATTATCTGTAAAATGCTTGGAGCATATAGCACTCCATGAGTTGGTCTGCCAGTCTTTTCTATTAATATTTTTATGCATAGGTCTCTCAGGTATTCATCCTTTGGAAACCTGAAATTAAAAGTCGAAGTTATATACTTAAAATAAAAGAGTCGTCGAGTCCGGCCCTGTAATTTGTTAAAGTTCTCAAAATGTCAAAAAAGATTATTCAACAACTTAAAGCATGTATTTCTACAGAAAACCATAATATTATAGTTTTAATATATGCATGGCTACATATTTCGTCATAACAACTATAAAATATTAGATATCTTAGCCTTGATACGATGCGATACGAAAACATTCCAAAGCTACATGATAGCATGAATTTTACTTACCGATGGAACGTTACTTCTGGGGTTTTCCTGTACGAAGCGTTGTAACACAGGGGGACACAACACTTCACCATTTTATTTCAGTAAATATTCATATAAATCTCCAAATTTCACAAAAAACTTATGACAGCCAAGACAACACAATGTAAACAAACGCCATAGGTCTCATAAATGTCTTATATTGACTGCCACGCATTGAATTTTTGTCAATGTGTGCGTTGGTGTAGCACAGTGTTGCAGCAAATTAATACATACACATTTTTGCTTGCAGGGACACGGTCACACTAAGTCACACTGATTCGCATACACTTGTCTATGTGGGTGTGAAATTTATGTTGTGTCTGCTTCTATTTATATGTCCGTGCAGCAGACATAGAGTAAACGTGGAGCATCTGTCTAACTACCACAAGCCACAGAGTTATAAATTAATATGTCTGTGGTCCTGTGGGTCCTAGCTGTATTAGACATAGAGTAAGACATGGAGGAAGGAATTACGACTGGAGTAAGACGTATTAAAGATGACCGCTTATGCCAAAGCCAAAGATTAACTACTATCATAGAAGAATACTACTATTAATCGTAAATAACGTAATAGTAGGATTTTACTCTGTGGCAGGGTGTGACATAACTGTCAAAATGCTGTCAAAGCGTAGTGTCAAAAAAGTCAAAGAGAAAGATTCTTTGTCTTTGGTCCGCCGAGTTCCGCGGTTCCGCCATGTTGTGAAAAGTAAGTGACAGAGTGACATCTCGTAACGTTAAAACGTAACCTCGTAACGATACTCCGTAAAATTACCTAGTTTTATTAGTAAATACGTTATATTTTGGGAACAGTTACTTTTGTTCAAACAATGGCTGATGTTATATGGAATCTATTTAATAAGAGCACAATAGAAATTAAAGGAAACGACAGGAAAGTGCAATGCATTCTGTGCGAGTACATGGTGAATTACACCATAATAGCTGACTTGAAACAGCATCTGATTAAGAACCATTCGAATTATATTAACGTGCTAGAGTTTCAAACCAGAAAACCGCGTACTCGAGTTTCACCTTCGTGGAATCACTTTACCCCGACAGAGGTAAAATACTTCGCCGAGTGTAATCACTGCAAGAAAATTTTCTCGTATAGAACGACTACAGCCAATTTGAAGAAACATTTAAGTCGGGCCCATCCGGAGATAGATTGGAAAAATGAAAATTCTTCAAAATGTGAGGACTTTGAAGATGGGGTTTCGGATGACGAAGAAAACAGTGAGTACCTAAGTTTACTTTTAAATTTTTTGAATACTTTTACCTAAAATAGGTATAGGTACTGTGACAAATTGACTAAATACCGAAAACTGTGATTGCACAATCCCATTCCTACGTGGTTTCAAACACCCACTTTTCAAACACTATGGTCTACATAAAAATGGCTTTATGATAGAGTTATCAGTTAATTATAAATTAGCTTTGAAATTCACATAATTTAACTTTAGGGTGTATCCATTCTAATTAACATTATTATTTTATTTTACATGATTCTAGGTGTGATTGATATGATATTGAATTGTGCTGTGATAAACGATAAATTAGTTTTATTTGAAACTAGCTGATGCCCGCGCCTTCCTCCGCGTGGAATCAGGAATGAGGTTTTTTGGTTCCCGCGGGAACTCTTTAATTTGCCTGGATTAGTAGCCTTTGTATTATTCCAGACTATAATAATAATCTATGTGCCAAATTTTATTCAGATCCGTTCAGCCGTTCTGGGCGTGATTGAGTAACAAACATAGTACTTACATCAATCAATCCAAACTTTCGCATTTATAATAGGTATGTAAGTAATATGTATTAGTATAGATTGAAACATTTTATATTTATATACCTATTTTATCTTTCGAGATTTCTGAATTCGAAAGGATACGGATTACGGATATATACGACTCCGAAAATCAAAGATATAGGTACCTATAAGGATATCTTTGATCTTCGGAGATACAGGGTTTTTAAAAACCTGAATCCACGCGAATGAAGTTGAATCAATCATCATCTACTTAGTAATATACATACCTACATAATGTATAAGTATACTTCATTAAGTAATTAAATAAATTCTCTATTTCTATGTGCGGTCAGTATAAAGAGTGTTACACACCAGTGTATAGGTACAATTATATCACTACAAGCTGATGCCCGCGACTTCGTCCGCGTGGTTTAAGTTTTTTTTATTCCCGCGGGAACTCTTTAATTTTCCGGGGTAAAAAGTACCTAGCCTATGTCACTCTCTGGTCCTCAACTATACCCATGCCAAAAATCACGTCGATCCGGTGCTCCGTTGCGACGTGATTGAAGGACAAACCAATAAACCAACAGACAAACACAGTTTGCATTTATAATATTAGTATGAAGTATGATGATAACTTATCTGTGTATAGGTATTATCACGGAATAGACGGTATTATAAACCTAGTGTGGATCTGCCCTAAAGTAGTAACTTGGCGGGGCACAAAGAATCTATTTCATTGCCGTTATGCATTGACAGACATATTATGTATACTAGGTACATAAGTCAATGGCGAACGCTAAATCGCTTAGCGGCACGTCTTTGCTGGTAGAGTGGTAACTAGCCGCGGCCGAAGCCCCCCAACCAGGCCAGGCCGGGGAAAATTCAGAAATTATAAATTCCCAAATTGACCCTGCCGGGGATCGAACCCGGGACCTCCGCACGTTAAGACAACAGCGCTACACACTGCGCCACGGAGGTCGTCAAAAATTATAACTAATACTTATATGTATACTAGCTGATGCCCGCGACTTCGTCCGCGTTGATTTAGCTTTTTTGATTCCCGCGGGAACTCCTTCATTTTCCGGGATAAAAAGTACCCTATGTCCTTCCCCGGGATTTAACCTACCTCTATACCAAATTTCAGCAAAATCGGTTGAAAAGATGGGCCGGGAAAGCGTAGCAGACAGACAGACAGACAGACACACATTCGCATTTATAATATTAGTATGGATGGATATGGATTGTATTTAGTACATACTTAATACTAAGTACCTACATAATACTTATTATCATAGCCTTTAACCACAGTTTAACGAAATACTATTCAAGGCTGTGCTATAACAATGATCTTAAAAGAAAAAGAAGCCTCTTTTTCTTGATAATTGGCCTATTAGGTAGGTATACGAAATACATTACAGTCGAGAAATCTGCGGAAACGAATTATTTTGTACAAGTACATAGATACATAGAACCGTAGGTAGTCATTACGTAGTTAGTCGTTTGGGTATGTAGGTGCAACAAACGTAGGTAAATCCAACTAGTCAAGTAAGGATGCCTTCCGACTTTATTGTCGCACGCTGTGGTATGGTATGTATACTTATTAACTTATTATTAAACCAGCACGCCCCTTCGCAACGAGTTTTGTTATAGGTAGTGTGCGAGTGAGAGGCAACAATACACGCCGCCCACAGATTAGAGTGTTCTGTGGCGCCGCCCGCCGCCATTTCGTTTCGGAGCGAATTATCTAAAAAAACGAGAAACCGTGAACAGTCATCGCGTGGTAGCGGTTGCTATAACCCGCGACGCGATAACGTAGTTTGTACAAGCTTACGTTCCGTCTTAAATCTTGACAATAACGATAGTTATTTACGCGATAAAATTAAAAAGATGACCTAGTGTAACAATCTAGTTCAATAACAAAAGAGTTGTGAATGTTATCGTATAATTTTTAACAGCGTTAAAATTAACAGTTCCATACGCGCTATCGCTATAATGTTTTTTATTGTAACGTTACACGCGTCGTCGTTCTTTTGTGTTTATTTGGTTATTGATTGAACTAGCTGTCACTCCGTTCTTCGCCCGACTAGAATTCGACACATACGTCTTACATGACAAAAATTTACTATAAAAAAGTGTACCTATTTTTTATAAAAATTATCTATTCTTACTTTAATTATTATCTATTAAAGTATTCTTATATTAAATATTAATCAGCGATTTAACTTTACTTGAGTGTTAAGATTAATAATTATCTACAGTAATTTGAAATACCTATATTATGTGAGATTTGACTCTCTTTTGTGATTATATTCGTCCAGGTATTATACATATTATAATGACTGTAATTTATGAATAATTGTAAATTAAGTACAGAAGATCTAAAATGTCAACTCATTATGTCGAGACAGCAATTTGGGAATTCTTCAAAAAATGCGGCGTTACCAAGAAAAGAGCAATGTGTAATAGTTGTTTTAGCACTTTATCGTACGACACTAATTTTACCAATCTGAGAACTCATTTGAAGACAAAACATAAGTCAGAGTATAGGAAATTTATAAAAATGAGAAGTCGTCTTAAATTACAACTTAGCAAAAACTCTGATCTGGCTGAACAAGAGCGCAAGAAAGTCCCTAGTGATACGTTAATTTGGGAATCTTTTGAGATGTCAAAAGATGGGAGCCCTAGAGCTGTTTGCAATTTTTGCGGCACCACGTTGTCTTACGGCTTTGCAATAGATAATTTAAGAAAACACTTAATGTTTCAACACGTCAAAGAATATGATAAACTTGTGAGTTCGACAGATCAGCTCGAGTCCTCTGCTGCATCTGAAAATTCAACATATGATGACGGCGACGAAGAAGACGCCACGGCTGTAAAAGATGGAAATGATACTGAAAAAAATGGCAATGCATGTCCCATTAAATTTGAAAATGAAGAAGTTGACGATGTCTATAATGGTCCTTCAACATCAGACGAAAATAAGGGAATAAATGTTCATAATAGTGATCTACACGTCATATGGAACTTTTTTGTAAAGTCGATTGATGATGAAGGAATTGCTACTTGCAAAGATTGTGGGGACGAGTTGGTCTGCAAGATATCAATAGAAAATTTAGAAGAACATTTGAGGGTAAGACACATTTCGGAATACAATAATTTTATAATTTTCACAAAACAGCTCAACCCACCGACGGAGGTGCATAAAAATCCAAAACCTGACGACGAAAATGCGAAACAGCTCGAAACTCAAAGTAGTTCTGATGAACTAATATGGAAATATTTTGAAAATACAGACAGAAACAGAACAGCCTTTTGTAGTAAATGTAGCAAGACTTTGTCCTACAAAACTTCGATAGCTAATTTAGAACACCATTTGAAGGCAAAACACAAATCTGATTTTATCAATTATACAAAATTAAAAAAAAAGCTTGAAATCACTATACGTGAAGATTCTGCGTCTGAGATTCAAGAAACTGAAAATCTTTGCAATAGTCCTGCGATGTCTGAAACACAAGAATCTGCATCTGAAAATCCACCTGCGAAGACTGAGAGTAATGAAAAAACACCTCTTATCAATGTATTATGGAATTTTTTTGAAAAGCCCAAATACGGTAGTGGAGTTCCTAAATGTAATTATTGTAGTAAAAAATTTACCTACAAAACTTCAGTAACCAATTTGAAAGCGCATCTGAGGTTAAAACACGTTGCCGAATATGAAATTTTTGTCAATTTGTCAAACGTCCTTGACTCAGCGGCAGTTGAAAATGACAGGCCTGAAACGACTGCAACAGAGCAAACAGAAATGCGTCCAGGAAACTCGCGAATATGGAAATGCTTTGAAAAGACCGACCCTGACAACAGGATTGCAACTTGTAATCATTGCAGTACCAAGATCTCTTACAAAAGCACAATTTGTAATTTGAAGAAACACTTGAGTAGGTGTTACAATGAGAAATACAAAAAGATTTTTAACGTTAAAGAACCTCCTTCGACGAGGAAACGTCGCCGATCTCCCTCGATGTCTGATAGAAGTACGACCTCGGATTCAGAAATCTATAATGCTGGAGCGTCAGATACAGGTTAGTTACCTATGATATTTAAAACATTAGATACGCCTTCTGCGCTCTATTTTGGCAAGGTTAGAGGAAGGCATTTGCCTCCTTACTTAGTCAGGCACCGTTCAGCGTCGTGGCTTTACGTCTATTTAAATTACGCGTATTCTCGCAAAAGTGTGTTCGAATTTCAAAATGCCTTCGTGTATTTTTAGGCGTTGCAGGAAATACACTGCACTGTCTGCAATCGTTAGGGAAAAGAAAAAAGTTAAATTTCATACGTAAGGTCCTAGTACGTAGAAAGTAGGTATGTAATATTTACGCTGTTTTTTAGTGCAATGATGTTCGCGTATGCCGCTGATGTTCTATTTGTAATGTTACTTGATTAGTGACGTTAGTACACGGGACTTCTGACTGGGGTTTTTTTTAACTTAATCGATCACGTTAAAGTTAAATTATAGTCCCACAATCTTAACTGGCCCGGTGGCCCAAAATGGAACTGATTTTTATGCCTGTTTAGTTTTAGTTGAAGAGAAAACTTCTTTAGCCGCGGTGAGCACTTTTTGGTGGGGGGTAAACTTGTTGATTCGCGTCACCGACATGCGACAGGCTCCGCGCCGACTTGCTCGCGTTGTTACGAAGACAAAAGGTCTTAAATATAAATATAGGTACTACATTCGTAATTAAACTTTAATTTCTTAGTTTTATGGTTTATATTTTAACTATTATTATTTTTTTAAATATTCGTGTTCACTTCTATCGGCACATTTTTTTTTGTTTTTACTTTTTTTTAAATACGTACTAGCGACGCTGTCACCACAGCTGTCACTGTATCAGATCTGGGTTTGTGGGACTTTACTATCATCATCATCATCATCATCATCAGCCAATATGCATCCACTGTTGGACATCTCTGAGATTGCGCCAACGTTGCCTATCCTTGTCTGTTAGCACTTAGCATCCATTTGATGCCAGCCAGCATCGACCACACAACCAATAGACGCCTAATTACTATGCTTTCGTAATGCAAACAATTCAGTCAAATGACTCAAGTAAGCGGGCGCGGGGTACTAAACGCTGATTGGTATACTAAAGGTCAAAAAAATCATAAATCAAATGGGATGGGGTCCTAACTACTAATAATTATTTATCGATAATTAATTATCGATATACTCTAATTAATATTTAAATAACTCGGTAGGTTTTGTTACAAAGGCGTGGAATTATATAAGACCTATTAAGTCTGATGTGTTGTCTGAAAGTGTTCGCCCTATATGAGGAGTCTATTAGTTGTATGGTCGATGCCAGCCAGTCTCCGGATGTCGCCGCTCCACCTAGCCGGGGGGCGCCCCACGCTTCGTTTGCCGAGACGCGGTCTCCACTCTAGGACCTTGTGACTCCAGCGGCCGTCGGACCTACGGTAAACGTGACGTTGATGACAGATGACAGCAGTTGCTCGATCAATTCCATACAAATTGTAGAAATAGGGTGGGACTAGGGGTATGGCTTTAATATATCTGCCATGCCCCTAACAGGTTAGCCCGCTAAGATAATAATAAATAAATAGATAGATAAAATAAATAGATATGTTAAACAATTTCCGCTCGGCCTGCAGATTTCAGTATGATCTTTGATATTTTACATTTCGCCAGCCTTAATAAAATTCGAACGTCGAATGAATTTAACACTATAACTCTATGATGATAATATATAGTACCGCAAACTTACCTGGACCCGGTGACAGCTTTAAGAAATGCATTAAAAGTATGCTCCTGAAAAAAGTGCTGACGTTACTTTTTAGGATTTTAAACACATCTTCCCCCTCATACTTACGTGAGCGTTTTCGTGAGGCCTCACCTCGTGTGATGCCAGTGCGTTCGTGTGTCAAGTTAAAATCACTTGCAGTGCCAGCTTACAACACTATTTATTATGGTAAATCTTTTACGGTAGCTGCGACGCGCCTATGGAACCCCTATGCCTACCTGATAGCATTTTTATGAATAACCCATAACCAATAACCTTTAAACTTCGACTGAAACAGCACTATCTATCTTCTCTATCATAATTATAAATTAATATTAAATCATTAAGTAATATAATATGTTGGTATGTATTTATATATTTATGTCATTAGTATGTACTTATATTTGTGTAAGTTTACGATTCTCGTTTGATTCCATCTCATATCTTGTTGTACCCATTCTTCCTTCACAACCTTTCTCACTGCCAAGGGTCACTGGTAGAGATCTCAAATAAAGAGATAAGTGTTTCCTTGTCCACTATGTTTCTGTTTTTCTTCTTATTGTAAGTATAACTTTTTGGTACAAAATAAATTAAAAAAAAAAAAAAAGCTTATTATACTGTTGAAGATTATGTAAATCATAGAGGAGCTTGGATTTGATCGCTCCAGCAATGCTAAGGACAGCGGTTACTTATGTACACATTGATATAATAATAATTGTTATTGTAAATGAATTATTTAAAAAGAGCAACCACCGAGTTTCTTGCTGGTTCTTCTCGGTAGGAATTGTCATTCCAAACCAGTGGTAGATTCACTTGACGATTCAAAAGTACCATGGAGGAAGGAATTACGACTGAAAAGTACTTACCTACTTGTAAAAGTTTGTAGTGAAGTAATTCTATGTCTATGAGAATAAAACACATTTGAATTTTGAGTTTTTTTTGACAGCGTCGCTAGTCGCTACTCGCTAGTATCTATGAAAAATAAAATACATAAAAACAAAAACTAAACAAACATAAAAATTGGCCACTGGCTGGGTCAGATAAGTTTGTGACACCTTAATTGTCTTGTTTTAAAGCTCAAGCTAGTTCGTACACATTCTCTACTTTGTCATTCTCAAATTGAAAAGGACACATAGATTTTCAAACCTTGCGTATTTTTTTTTTTTTTAACCACTACAAGTTAGCCCTTGACTTCGATCTCACCTGATGGTAAGTGATGATGCAGTCTAAGATGTTAGCGGGCTAACCTGTTATATTAAACCCATACCCCTATTCGCTTCCTACACGGCATCGTACCGGAACGCTAAATCGCTTGGCAGCACGTCTTTGCCGGTAGGATGGTACTAGTAAGTGGTAACTAGCCACGGCCGAAACCTCCCACCAGGCAAAACTGTAAAAAAAGGTATGTCAAACTGTTGATACTGTATGAGATTATTCTAATAATCGGTCAAACTTTCTTAACCATGTTAGCTTCGGTAGAAAAATAGAGATAACGGGTAGACATAATTTTATTGGTTGTGCGCATGCTAGCCCTACTGGTCCGGAATGCCGTTCCTACCGAGAAGAGCCAGCAGCTCAGTGGTTTAAAAAAAATTACAATTACATGAATGTGCTTTTACGGTGCACCTAGACACCTAGACACCTAGGCACCTACCCAGTACCTACCTACCTAAAGACTAATCATTTAAATAGAATCTGATAACTGATAAGTTTCTACTTAATTGTACACTGAACTATAGGGAAACCCATATTATGACGAAGCCATGTTTTTTTAGAGTTCCGTGGTCCGTATCCAAGGGGTGCCAAACGGTATCCTATTAGGTCTCCTTTGTTTGTCAGCGGGTTGTATCATTAACCGTAATAGCTTGACAAATTTTCACAGAGTGTGTATCTCTATTGCCGCTAAAACTCTCTCTGTGTCGTATTCCTCATTGCTGCGGGACGTGACCCCTTTCCATTAGTCACGTAATGGCAGGGGTTTTCTTGGGATAATAATGCGGTAGGTTCCGGTCCTTCCGCATACGACGCAACTAAGAGTACCGTTTCATTATTATCAGATGTTAGTAAGGCTGAGGAAACGAAAAGGCCAAATTCGGACTTATATATTCGGTCACGCATTCAGTCACCGACTTGGGTCATAGTTGCTTAACAATCGCTATATATATGCGTTGAAACAACTAGGTCAATCGTTCCTCAAAAATTTACATTATAACAACAAATTATAAAAATTAAATTGAATTGAAAAATATAGGGGGGCCCCATACAAGAAACGTAATTTTTTCGGCGTTTTTTGCTATATCTCTTGAACCGCAATATGTAGAGAAAAGAGATGTGTATGTAATAATAATATTATGTAGTTATATGTAATTTTCAAGAGTGAATAATATTAGTTATAGCAACAAATAATAATGAAAATAAAAGAATTAAAGGGGGTCACTCCCCATACAATACACTTGTATTTAAACAGTACATAATCATAAATCTTGTACGATATGGTACGGAACCCTTCGTTTTCGAGTCCGACTCGCATTTGGCCGGTTTTTCTTTCAATAATCCCAAATGAGCGTGACGCACAAACGCGTTCTACACACGTGTAACGGCCATGTGCGTCACCGTGACGAAACGTGTGACGTCACTCATACTAGTGGTCGCCCGCGACATCGTCCGCGGGATGATGACAACTCAATCAAATCAGCAACTCTTTATCAAACTTAAAAACGCATTTCTAGTATAGTTGTATGAAATTCACAGTTGTGACTTGTGACGTCAAAAAATTTCAACGCACTTTTTTTTTAAAATCTATTTTATAAAACTAAAAACTAACCGAGGATGTGAATTTTAGGTCTTTTGGAAGACCCTTTATTTAATAATCAGTTAGAATTAATTTATTTTTGATACAGGCATCGTCCCTATTTCTGATTTCCTATGAGATTATGAAATCTTCCCGCTACAAAAGACTATATAAAGTATATATTATATACATAGATTACTAGATGATGCCCGCGACTTCGTTGGGTTATGGTTTTTTTTAATTCCCGAAGGAATTCCTTAATAATTATCCTTGAATAAAAATTAAAGTACGGCATTCACGGCGTTTAAACGAAAAGCACATAATAAAACAGTTTTATAAATAGCACAATTACATCATTTATTGCTATTTTTTATAATCATTGATTGCTTTTTTTCCAACAAGGTAGGTACTTTTTATTTGTTAAAATTGAAAATCTAATAGAAATGTTTGAAAACTTTTAACGTTACGTTATGACTTATGAATACCTTGATATGGCATTTTAGATCTTATTGCGCGCATTGCTATACAGAATCTAATTTGAAAACTGATAAACATTTTCTGATCGCGACTCTACAAATGAATTAGCCATATTATAAAGTTTTTTTAAATTATTTCATTTCATTTACATGATAATAAAATCCTTATAAAAGTCTCTGAGTCGGGTTGATCTGAAAAAAATATTTTACGGAATGCTCTTCGCCAGAAAGCTTGGCACATACATCGTAACTGCTCTCACACATAGCTCTGTCCCTTTCGTTTTGATATCGGAACCGCTCGGGACGAACGATTCGATGCCGGCTTTGGCAGTCACCATTTTGTTGTTGCTGCGATAAATTGTTAATATTGTTAGTGTAATAAACTAGTGTTTTGTTATAAAATTGTGTTAGAAGTGCGTCTGTAACAATATATTAGTGTGCATTAAGTTAGTTCTGATAAGTAGAGGTGGACGTTTAAACAAAAAGCATATTATAATAAAACAGGTTCCTAAAATAGCACTGTAACACGTTCGTTAAAAAAAAGCCACATTGGTTGCTATTTTACATCATCATTGATTGCTTTTTTTAATTGGTCCTGACATTTATTACAATAACTAGGTACAAATTACAATAAGCATGTACCTATTTATTTACGTAAACAAGTCGAAAGAATAAATGGATCTGATTTATTCTTTTGACTACGTAGATAAATATAACTAGCTGATGCCCGCGTCTTCGTCCGCGAGGATAAGTTTTTTTTATTCCCGCGGCAATTCCTTAATTTTCCGAGATAAAAAATAGCCTATGTCACTCTCCGGTCCTCAACTATACCTACCCATGCCAAAAATTATGTCGATCCGTAGCTCCGTTGCGGCGTGATTGAAGGACAAACCAACGAACAAATTCACTCTCGCATTTAGTGTGATGCTGTATCAAATGCTGAAATGTGACGTCATCAAAATTCGATTTATAAAATTCAATCGATAGTTTAATGTGGTTTTCTATACTAATATTATAAATGCGGAAGTTTGGATGGATGGATGGGTGTTTGTTACTCAATCACGCCACAACGGCTGAACGGACTCGTTGCGGCGTGATTGAAGGAAAAACAAACACACTTTTGTACTTATTTATAAATAATATTATAAATAAGTATGATGTTTTTACGTAGATACCTACTGCACAACAATACAAGGACAGATTTAAACTTATGTATGTAGTGTACCCAAATAGTGTTTTTGTATCTAAACTTTTTTTAGAATATCCGTGTTAAAATGTATCGCAACACAACAAATAAAATTTGGAACTATTTCCAAAGAAACCAAGCGACCAAACTCGCAGAATGTAATTTTTGCCAAAAGTTGATATCATACAAATCAACCGTGACAAATCTCAAGCAACATTTAAAAGTAAAACACAAGCCTGCCTATCAAGATCTCCTTGCAAAATCTTCAAATCCAGGTAACTCTTTATAAGCATGTTTTACCGAAAAAATTCTATGTCTATGGTTTTACATCTAGATTTAGTGTGTGTTCCGTTATAAGCACTGCGAGCACTGGCAGTGCCCTTTACTGGGGACTTCCAGTGCTCTCAGTGTATTTCGGAACGCACCCTTAAAATTTGGGCATTTGACACAAGTCAAATCAGCAACTTTTTTTAAACTTCAAAACGTGCGCTTTTTATGGTTAATTTTTTATCTTTTTTATTCCATTACAAGTTAGCCCATGACCCCGATCTCACCTGATGGTAAGTGATGATGCAGTCTAAGATAGTAGCGGGCTATTCTTGTAAGGGGTACAGCATTTATATTAAAACCATAGGTAGGTAGGTACTAGGTACCCCTATCGGTTTCTACTTACACGGCATCGTACCGTAACGCTTATTCGCTTGGCGATACGTCTTTACTTGGGTAGGTACCTAGACCTGCTACCTAGTACAGGTACCTATAGTAAAACCACGAAACGTACCTATAGTTCGCGCGCGAGTTGAATGCAGAGTAAATGTATGGTGACATAATAATATTATAATTTACTACATCTGTGCATTTACTCTGCAATCTGCATTCAACTCGTACGCGAGCTGTACTTTAGTAACCCTGTTCTGTGGTACGTGACTCCTTGCAGGAATATCACGCCATTGAATCTACGCCACAGATGATGAAATATAAAGAATTATCACCCTTCTGCATGGAGCGTACGTTCTAAAGTAGCTTGCATATTTTTATTGTTTACGTTGTTAATGCATTGTACGTATATCGAGGTTTGTTCGAATTTGATACTTAGGAGTTCGCAATAAGGTTGTTCACTGATTAAAATGTAGAGTTGTTTTGAACAAGATGGCCGTCGCACAGTGGTGTAACGGTATGAAAACTAGCACAAAAATATTCTAATAATAGAACTGTTAGGTATGTCGTGATTATGTTATAGTTTTAAAAATAAACTATACCTATATAGTATATCTATGAATCTAAACGTTGTTATGTTAGATTTAAAACGATGCGCTGATTTTTGGGTCTCCTTAAAGTTTTGTCCAGTCAATCTGTCCGTCTTTCTGTTTGTCACAATCATCAGACTTCATACTTATACTATAGATATAAGAAAGTGTGTTTGTTTGTTGATTTGTCTATGAATCACGCTGCTACTGAGAAATGGGACGACGTGATTGTTTACGTGAGGACCCGCAAAGTGTTACAGAGAGGGCACAGGCTACTTTTCATCCCAGGAAATTAGGGAGTTGCCATTGGAATTAAAAAGTTATTAAACCAATAGGATTGTTGATACCCATTCTGAATATGGTTTTGAAAATATTATATGCCATATTATCATTTCAGGTTAGGCTGCTGCCCGCTAACAGTCTATTCAATGCTCTGTTAAATGGTGACAAAGTTAGGACTAGTGGTTCGCCCCGAACTGAGACCTCGCGGTATCCATAAGATAGTTTTAACTATATTATTATTGTAATAGTTAGCTTGCGGGCATGTCTAGATGCGCGCTCATCTTTACGTTCATAGATATCAGAACTATCAGTAGACTATTTTTTTATTCCACGTAAGATGGTGCTAACGTCTATTATTAATTGTAAGCACAAACGAATAAACTTTTACAGAGCGCTATCTATTGACATCATTGTGAAGTTCTGTTAAAAATACTGAATCTCATTAAAAATTAAATAATTTCGTTTCCTTATATAATATTTATCTAATTTTAGTATTTGTTGTTCAAGTACAGGATATAATTCAAATAATTGATCAAGTTTCAGGCTTGAGAGTTCAGAAAATTGAGAGTTCTGAGGTCAACTTTGAACGTTAGAAAATCTCCACTTTGAAAGCCCCCCATTTCGTCAATTTTAGGGAAAAAAATTAAAAAAAAATATTTTTGGACTCTATTCCTAATTATCTTTAAAATTATATACCGCAACCCTATGTAATGCTATAAAAAATATTTTACTTCGCATTCGCTTCTATGAGAGCCCCCCTAAAATAAAGATATTTATAACTTTGCATATTCGGCTGGAGGCCATCGGTTTACATATTATATTTAAATTTGAAGTAAGTACGTTCAGTAATTCAGAAGTTATAAGGCTCTGACAGACGGACGGACGGACCAAATTTAGCCAATATAAAAATAGTCTCATTTAACTGTCGCTCAATAAAACGATGTGTGGAACGTGTTCGTTCATTGTGTCAACAGGCAGACATCATAGCCCTCCAGGAGACGTGGCTCCTCCCACACGACCTTGACTTTATACAGCAAATCGACGACAATTTTGGTTCGTATGCGAAATCATCAGTTGACACTGCGGCTGGCGTATTGCGGGGGCGACCTTACGGCGGCCTAGCTCTGCTATGGCGAAAATCTGTTTTTCCTAACGCTTCCATAGTGAAGTACCCTACGGACAGGTTGGCAGCGGTGCGGCTAGAGCTGGGCAATCATCGGCAGTTGCTCGTCATTAACGTTTACATGCCAACTGACGCGGAAGAAAACTTGACCGAATTTACTACCAACCTTGCAAATATAATGGCTATTATTGACGACAACGAAACTGAAACTGCCTTTGCTTTTGGAGATTTTAATGCCCATTGCATCTCCAGGTTTGGTGACGAGCTCTCATTATTTTGTGCGGAGCATTCCTTAGAGTGCGTGGACTATGACATCTTAGGTAAGAACTCATCTACGTTCACATATGTCAGTGACGCCAGCGGCTCGACGCGGTGGCTCGACCATTGCCTAGGGACAAGTGCGGCGCGGAAAACAGTCACAGCTGTAAGCGTAGATTATGACGTGGGGTGGTCTGACCATTATCCACTCGTAATTACATGTAATTTTGACGTAGTTGTAAGTAAAATTATCAGTGAAAATAGTTTAGTTAATAAAGTTAAATGGGGACAACGAAAGCCTCATCAGATTAGCATTTATAATAACTATTGCTGTGATAATCTTAAGAATGTTATGTTTTCTAGTCAATGTTTAAACTGTGATAATTTTACTTGTACGGAACATTTATTTTTAATAGATAGTTTTTATGATAAAATTGTAGGTATTTTAAGAAAAGCGGCTGTTATTAGTTTCGATTCACACTGCGATGCGAATAGGAAACGGAAACCGTTGGTGGGTTGGAACTACCACGTTAGTCAAAGTCATAAAATAGCTCGGCTTCATTACTCAACCTGGTTGGTGGCTGGTAGGCCTACAGCTGGTCCAGTCTACAATGATATGGTGATAAGTCGTAGGAATTTCAAAAGCAAACTTAAATGGTGTCAGAATAACGAAGACCAGATTAGAATGAATATTTTAGCAGCGTACAGAGCAAATAAAAACTTCCCAAAATTTTGGCAAGCCACAAAGCGGCTGCAAAATAAACCCCGCTTACCACATAGCGTTGAAAACATAGTTGATAAGAAAGATATTTCCGAACTTTTTGCCAGTCATTTTAAGGTCAATCCACTAACCGTTGAAGGAGTGGAGCATGTAACGTACGACACCTCTCCGTCGGACCCGCGGATTGAGAACCTGCAATTCTCACATAAGGATGTGGTTGAAGTGATAAGAAAAATGACGCGTGGGAAATCTGCGGGTCACGATGGATTGAGTGTCGAGCATATACTCTATGCTAGCGAAGATGTCAGTAAAGTTTTATGTACACTTTTTAATTTATGTATTAAGTTTAAGTATTTACCAAAGAATCTAATGAGAACCGTGGTGGTTCCAATCCCCAAAAATAAAACCGGTGATTTGTCAAAATTGAATAATTATAGGCCCATTTCATTGGGTACTATAATTGGTAAAATATTTGAACGACTTTTACATCCGTTTCTTATGAAAAACGTCAGTATTGATGACGCGCAGTTCGGTTTCCGTGCCAATGTCTCAACTGATTCTGCTATTTTCAGTTTGAAAAACACAGTCAGATACTATACTAACAGAGACACTAGTATATATGCCTGTTTTTTAGACTTGAGTCGAGCTTTTGATCTGGTAAATTACAACTTACTATGGTCAAAACTCAATAAACATAAAGTACCATCTGACGTTATAAATCTCTTGAGATATTGGTACGAGAACCAGAGCAACAAGGTGAAATGGGGTGACACACTTTCTAACGACTATAGGTTAGAATGTGGTGTACGCCAGGGTGGATTGACATCGCCGGACCTTTTTAGCATTTATGTAAACGGCCTGATAGAGGAGCTGAGAGGCACCAAAATCGGTTGTCATATCGGTGGAGTTTGTGTCAACAACTTAAGTTACGCTGATGATATGGTGCTTCTCAGCCCCTCTATCAAGGGATTGCGGAAGCTGTTAAGTATTTGTGAGAAATACGCTTTGAGTCATGGACTTAAATATAACGGTTCCAAATCCGAAATGATGGTTTTTAGGTGTGGGAGGGGTCCGGACAGTGTCCCTCCGGTGTTTATGAATGGTGTGGAGATCCGGAGGGTGGCGGTTTTCAAGTATCTCGGGCACATGTTGACGGAGAACCTCAGTGACGATAATGATATTGAGCGCGAGAGGAGGGCCCTTGCCGTAAGATGCAACATGATCGCGCGTAGATTCTTCCGCTGCAGCGAACAGGTCAAGAACACTCTTTTTAGAGCGTTCTGTCAAAACCTATATACGTGTCAGTTGTGGTTTAACTACACAAGACGCTCGTATGGTGCCATCAGGGTGCAGTACAATGATGCTTACCGCATCCTGATGAAACTACCGCGATTCTGTAGTGCGTCGAACATGTTTGCATCGGCAAGAATGCCTGACTTCTTTGCTGTACTACGCTCGAGAATCGCTTCTTTTTGGGAGCGATTACGTCACTCGAATAATGAGATTCTCCGAACAATGTGTGAACACTTGGATGTCGCCATCTTCCGGCATTGGTTGACGCAGCATCGCAGTGCGAATCGGAAATAAAAATAGAAATGGAACAATATTTTATTGTACTTATTTTTGTTTTTATTTTATTTATTTGTATTTAGGATTTAAGTATTTAGATTTTGTATTTTTTTGTAATTTACAATATTTTTGTATTTTTTGTGTAGCTACAATATGGGTACTTGGCCTGAAATAAAACATTTATTATTATTATATTATTATTATTATATTATAATATTATAAAAGCTCTGATTTATTGGGATAAAATACAAATAATAAGTTCGACCGGGATTGAAGCTATCTCTGTGCCCATCAATCAAACTTCAAAATCGATTAAGCGGATGAATCGTTCACTTACAGGCAAATAAAGAAACATTTAAAGAAACGAAAGAAACACAGCACAAGAAACCAATCAATTCTCACTTATTTTATTTTAAAAATTCCCCATTTGGAGTGGTAAAAATAAAAATTGTATAAAATAGTAATTTATACACTTTCGTATATTTCTAAGAGTAAAAGTTTAAATATTCTAGTATGATCAGTAACATTCAGTAATAAACCACACTGTGCACCCCAGTCCGACCTATACAGCACCAGCCGCACAATGTTTTCGTCGTAAGAGCGGCAACGTCGCACGCCTGTAGAGTGGAGGCTGCCATATTGATCAATTTTAATTCTTTATAATATGGACTCAGCTTTACCTGGGTCCTGGATCGGGGTATCCTTTGGATTTCCGCCTGTTTTATATTCGTCTGCGATTTCTGAATAAATTATAAATCACCTGTTATGACTTATGAGCTACGTACGAGATGAAAACATGTTTTTAAAACAGTTAGGTACGTAGGTATATTTCAATTTTCGACAGATGGCGTTAGGAGTTTAGGAGTTAGGACTTAGTTCGGACTTAGGAGGTACCTACTAAGTAGGTACCTAATCACTAAGTGGTTAGGTATAGTATATACCTACTATACCTATATACCTACTTACCTAGTTGGTAAAATCGAAAAATTATGAAAATCCAAAAAGCTCCCTCCATCCTCCCTGGCGCAGTGTTGAGCGCTGTTGTCTTGACGTGGGAGGTCCCGAGTTCGATCCCCGGCAAAGTCAATTTGGTGAATACTGAATAGTTAGGTACCTAGTATAGGTATAATTTCTGATTTTTTCTGGTGGCCTGGTGGGAGGCTTCGGCCGTGGCTACTTACCACCCTACCGGCAAAGACGTACCGCCAAGCGATTTAGCGTTCCGGTACGATGCCATGTAGGTAGAAAGTAGAAACTAGAAACCGCCTAGGAGTATGGGTTTAATTTTAATACCTAAAACTGCCATACCCCTACAGGTACCTAACTTGTAGTGGGTATAAATAAAATAAAGCTCCTAAATTAGGCACCTACCTACTACTTACATACTAGTTACTACACCACGGGCCGTCCATTGGGATGTTTACGCGCACGGAGCGGCAACGTCGCCTTTCTCTTCTACGGGTTCTCGAGTCTCGACCATTCGGTTGCCTGCTGAATTGATTTTCATTTATGTATTTCGTAAGCGATTCCAGTTAATTTTATATGTATACCTACCTACTAGCTGATGCCCGCGACTTCGTCCGCGTGGTAAATTAAATGAATGGATTGTAGGTATGGAGATATTTATTTATTGATCAACGGAAGACCTATTAAGTACCTATAGGTATATATCCGCTTCCTTGTAGGTACGCGGCAATTGTCAAGGACGGAAGGAACTTGCCACAGTAGGTACCTAGTAAGGTAGGTATAATACAACTACTTAGTACCTACTAGGTATCCTGCAAATTGTACCTAACTCGTTCTTTTGTTGAAAACACATTTTTATACTAAGTATTTATTTCACATAAGTAACTAGGATAAGGATAACTTCAAGTGTCAGTTAAGACTAGTACCTACCTGTAACTAGCGACGGCCGAAGGCTCTCCCACCCATTGTATGGTCGATGCTCCCACCATACCAGACCAGAGAAAATTCAGAAATCCTCCACCACCACCACCACTACAGCCCATTAACGTCCCACTGCTGGGCACAGAGAGAGGGAATTAGAGCTATACCTAAATCCCAAATTAACCCTGCCGGGAATCGAACCCGACATCTCTCACGTTAAGACAACAGCGCTGTATAAACTAGTATTAATAGGTCTAAGTCGCAGAGTGCATGTTTTGTAAGGTTTTCAGATTTCACAGGGGTGACGTCATCTATGACATGATCACTATGTGATCAAACCCCTAATATAATAATAATAAGTAGGTAGTTACCTACTTAAAACAAGATTAAAAAAAAAAAAAAAGACTTCAGCGCTCAACTCTGCCATAACTCTGCGCCAGGGAGGTCGTCAAATATAATAGGCATAAAATCCCAGTAAAAGTAAATACCTACCTTTGTCTGATTAGCGATTAAGTAGGTACTTACCTAAGTTAAGTACCTACTTAAGTAATTCATATCGACAAAAATATCCAGATTCTAGATACATTAATATTTAATACCTATACATACACGATTACTACGCATTTACAAATTAAAAACAAAATAAATTATTATTATCTAAAGTACCTATAATATTATAATAAAAGTTGATTGTTCCGAAATTATCGCCACGAGCAAAACATGATCTAGGGTTGACGCTTTTTATAATTCTCTGTCGCTTTAAAAGTCAACCAAGGAAATAATTCTTTCTAAAGTTCTATTGTGTCAACCCGAGACCAGCCAGCCCTTCTGTCCCGAGACAGTTTTGCTTTTGATACGATTAAAAAAAACAATATTAGGTATGTTTTATTTTCGTCATGGAATTAGGAATTACGACTCCGATAAAAAGAAATTTCAAATCGGTTTAGAAACGGAGATATGGACCGACATAAATTAAAAAAAAATAAAACATACGCGCCGAATTGAGAACCTCCTCCTTTTTTGGAAGTCGGTTAAAAAAGGAAGATCTCGCAAAGTTCTGTTTTATCTTTTAACCCACAGTTTTAACCTTATGTTTATTGTTTTTGTTTTGAGTGTGTGCAATATAAAGAGTTTATCTAATCTATCTTTAAGAAGAAGTACTCTCGATGAAACCTCGAATAAAAACCGAGTTAGCTTCCTCCTTTTTTTTGATTTCTACACACTATGTTGAAGTTGGGCGGGTATAATAACGATAGACAAAGTTTACGCGCCAGGCTCGCCCGACTTCAAAGTTTCAAACGTAAGTACTCGTAGTGTCAGAGGCGTCACGGGCGCCGGGTCTAAGGGGGCGCCGAGCGCCCTCTAATGCGACACCTCCAAAGATGCGTCGATGCTGGCGCTCTCAAAGACCCTGCGCTCGTGTTATGGCCGACGCCGGGCGCGCAGTAGCAAAGCAAGGTTACTCCTTTTCCTACTCTATTTAAATTTACACAATAACTTTTGTTTCAACGTGAAATCAGCCTTAAAACAGATAATTAAAGATTAAATTGGCGTAATGTCGCATCGCTACCAAAGGCGCGTGCCGGCATCGGCACCTGTTTCTTTTGATTCGTTTGACAACACGCCGACAATCATTGCTAACTCGGCTGTATTAGAATGATATAAAGTTCAAATTGAATTGAAATTCCCAGGGACGTGCGGCGGTCATTTTCAAAGGCTTGTGTACGCGTGCCGCAATTTTTGTTTTACCGCTACACCGTAGTTTTGCGAAATAAGCCTTGATACTTGGTACCTACTTGATCATAAAAAGCTTGGCTTAAGTATCATCTTTGAATAAACATGTAAATATGAAGTAAATCGGCTTTTCTTTTGATAAAAAATATATAAAAAGTAAGATTTGGTTATTTGCTTGCACAATTATTGCGACATGCCTCGAGGTCGGAGGTCATCAAAAATAGCTAGCGAAATTCATGAAAAAAAAAACAAAACATCGAGTGATAGATAGTGATATCGAAGTTAAATACTCGTACCTATACGACCTAGGATTTTTCATTTGTAGGTACCGCGACGTTGATTGATGTGTCATATCCATACTTTTTTTATTCTCATAACCCCTTCCTTCCTAAAAAAACTTTTTGCTTCCCGACGTCATTTAAAATTGCACCATTTGCATCCGAATTTCCGTTTCCGTTCCGTATTCCATTTTGACCCTGCTCCTACTAGACTAGAGGGCGCCAGGGTACTGGTTGCACACGGGCGCCACAAGGACTAGAGACGCCTCTGCGTAGTGTGTAGAAAATAGAAATCAAATAATTTTTTACTCTACAGTAGCTTTGGAAGTGGGTCTTTTGAAAAGCATTTCTATGCTGTAAACAGTGCGTGTGGCAACTGGCAACCCTATCAAAGACTCCGATTAATAATAATTATTGTAAATTAAAAACATACGGTCTACGCCAAATGTACAAATAAAAGTCACGTGTGGAAGGCTTCCAAAAACACAATATTATGTTAACTTTAGGTACTGTATCTAGGGGTCATCCATAAAGTACGTCACACGTTAAGGGGGGTAGGGAGCCGACGAGATATGTGACGTCGAAAATTAGTGTGACGTTCTTTATGGATGACCCCTAATACACAAGACATTTTCTTATAATGCGCAATAGGCGTAAAGGTGATAAAACTTCCACCTTCCAAAAAAAGGAGGAGGTTCTCAATTCGGCGCGTATCTTTTTTTTTATGTATGTCAGATTGCATAATCTCCGTGGTTTCTGAACCGATTTGAACGAATTTTTTTTTAGTGGTTAGAGGAAGCTCCCGAGGTGGCCAGATAAAAAATTCTGACTCCAAATCCTCAATCCTGATGCTGCAAGGTACAGAATTCCTCAACCATAGGAGTTAGGAAATTTTGATGGTGAATTCGTATAGTAGGTACCAAGTGATGACTAATTGACTAGAAAGAACGTACCAGACTCGCCCACACTTCTGTATTAATAGAATTGAGATAAAATTATAACATGATTCAACCTTAGATAATTCGTAAACGCAAATGGTAAATGGTTATGTACGTTTTAGGGCGCAACGCATCTGCCCAAAAATAGCTGCTGGCGCGAAAGCGTGAGTGATATTTATTACCTTGTTTACGTAGTAAAAAGTTATTTTAGGTGGCTATATTTTAGACTGTTTTTTGTTTTTTTCGATTTTGCTTGTAAACACGTTGGTGTTGGAAACAAGTTTTTAGTTACAGTAGTATCCGATTTTGTGAACAATATCATACTAATACTTATTATAAATGCGAAAGTGTGTTTGTTTGTTGGTTTGTAGTTTGTACTTCAATCACGCCGCAACGGAGCAACGGATCGACGTGATTTTTGGCATGGATATAGTTTAGGACATGGAGAGTGACATAGGCTACTTTTTATCCCGGAAAATTAGAGAGTTCTCGCAGGTATTAAAAAAAACTTAAACCACGCGGACGAAGTCGCGGGCATCGGATAGTTATAAATAGAGAGGTACATAACTACATAGGTACCTACTTACTAATATTATAAATGCGAAAGTTTGGATGGATGGATGTTTGTTACCGGTACTCATTCGCGCCAAAACGGCTGAACGGATCTGGATTAAATTTAGTATGTAAAGGGATAGATAATAGTCTGAAATAGCCAACGACCTCAATTTACATAGACGGGCCCTGTCAAGCAAAGAATGTGGACTTAATTTACTAACGCCATCTAGTCTGAAAAGCGGTACAGCGCTATGGCGGGGACAAAGACAGGCTTATACAGGTGTGGACCGCGCTCTATCTATATATATATAAATCTCGTGTCACAATGTTTGTCCTCAATGGACTTCTAAACCACTTAACCGATTATAATAAAATTCGCACACCTTGTGCAGTTCGATCTAACTTGAGAGATAGGATAGTTTATATTATATAGATTAGGATTATTAGTGCTACCCGTGCGAAGCCGGGGCGGATCGCTAGTTAGTTTATAAGTATTTGCTGGCATTACCTAGGTAGGTACGCATTACGTGCCCAAAATACTCTAACTTTCGTTCCTTCCCCATTATTTGCAACACGGTGCTGTTAGTGGTCTGTCCAAGAAATTCTCAGCATAGGTACGTCTGAACACCCACATCACGATTCTCGAACGCTTCTAATTTGAACCTACACACCTACTTAAGTGTAAAAAAAAAGAAAGCCATGAGCCGACTGTGCAGAAGTCTACAAAACATAATGATTGCTAATAGTCCATTCATTTTAGATTTTTTCGCGGCAAAATTTATAATTTTTTGAAACCACTGTGGTTTTATACCTATGAGTGAGTACATTAAAAAACACAACTCTCCCCCCCCTCCGGTGGTGGCTTCCCCCCTCCCCACCTTGAAAAGTGTGCCATTTTGCAGATTTCCTAGATTTTCAAGAAAACTATACAAGCTAGGACAAAACCGTCAAAGAGAACATTGTTCCTTAATAAATTACCTACAAATAAGTTTATAACACTTATTATGATAGGAGTTATAGTTTACAAGCTATGGTGCGTTAAAGTTGACTAAAAATCGCAGCTCAGTAAAATTAGCCAATTTTCAACATTTTATATGTATTCTGTAATTTCTAGAAAACTATTAGAGTTAGGCAAAAACTGTCAAAAGTAAAAATAAACACCATTTAATGACCTACAAAAAAAATATTTAGTTCATAAAGATAGGACTAATAATTTCGCATATATATCCACGTATTGTATACGAAGAAAAATAAAAAAATTGTTAGAATCCTGTGTTATTTGCAATTTGCACAAAAACTATTAGAGCTAGGAAAAATCCTTCGAAGACCAATTAATTTCATTAAATTACCTACAGAAAAATGTTATGGTTTATTTAGATAGGACCAATAGTTCGAAAAATATGACTACCTTTATTACATGAAAAATTTTTTTTTTCAAAAACCTTGTATATATTTTGTAATTTTCACAGAAACTATTAGAACTAGGAAAAAAAATATCAGAAGCAAAAATGAACTTCATTAAATTACCTCCAAAATAGTTTTTAGTTTATTTTGACAGAACTAATAGTTTCGGAAATATTGCTGTCTAACTTGCATAAAAAAAGAAACCCTTGTAAAATCCGTAAATGTTTTTTGTAATTTCAAGAAGAAGTATTACAGCTAGGAAAAAAGCTGTCAGGACTTAGGACAAAGATAATTAATTTACCTATAAAATAGTGTTTAGTTTATTTTGATAGGACAAATAGTTTTTGAAATATACCTTGCTATTTTGTAAGAACCGGTGGTAGTCATGTTGACTTAGCATAATAGTATGGAATGAATAGAAATTAACCCCTAAATAAATAAAGTTTTTTTTTATTTTAGGCCCAAATGATGCCATCCTTCCTCCCCACTCCCCCAACCCCCCTCCCCCCTCCCCTCTCTCAAACATCTCGCCGATTGTGCTTTGATTTTAACTTTGAATAAATTAAAAAAAAATTTAAGATATATAATAAACACATATTACCTAATGCCCCCTTTTTAGGGTTCCGTAGCCAAATGGCAAAAAACGGAACCCTTATGGATTCGTCATGTCTGTCTGTCTGTCCGTCCGTATGTCACAGCCACTTTTTTCCGAAACTATGAGAACTATACTGTTGAAACTTGGTAAATAGATGTATTCTGTGAACCGCATTAAGATTTTCACACAAAAATAGAAAAAAAAAAACAATAAATTTTGGGGGTTCCCCACACTTAGAACTGAAACTCAAAAATTTTTTTTCATCAAACCCATACGTGTGGCGTATCTATGAATAGGTCTTCAAAAATGATATTGAGGTTTCTAATATCATTTTTTTCTAAACTGAATAGTTTGCGCGAGAGACACTTCCAAAGTGGTAAAATGTGTGTCCCCCCCCTGTAACTTCTAAAATAAGAGAATGATAAAACTAAAAAAAATATATGATGTACATTACCATGCAAACTTCCACCGAAAATTTGTTTGAACGAGATCTAGTATGTAGTTTTTTTTTAATAATTTAAAACTTACTACAGGTTTGTACGAAACCCTCGGTGCGCGAGTCCGACTCGCACTTGGCCGGTTTTTTTATGCTAAAATGACTGGACTACAAGTGCAACAATGGCGAGGAAATGTACTGTTGAGTCTAGAAAACTGGGACTGGAAAAAAACAACTTTTTTCGCCCATACATACTACAAAGTCACCAGCTCCAGCATAGAGCTGATCTGATGATGGAACCAGGAGGTGTATAGGGGAACTCTTCAATTATTATCAGTAAGCCCCTCGAGTATGGGCTCAATTGGTTTGTTTTAAAGATTCCAAGCGTGTTTTTGAACTAATTTTAGGCTTATTTTACTGAGCTGCGAATTTTAGTCAACTTTAACGCACCATAGCTTGTAAACTATAACTCCTATCATAATAAATGTCATGAACTTATTTGTAGGTAATTTATTAAGGAACAATACTCTCTTTGACAGTTTTGTCCTAGCTTGTATAGTTTTCTTGAAAATCTAGGAAATCTGCAAAATGGCACACTTTTCAAGGCGGGGAGGGGGGAAGCCACCACCGGAGGGGGGGGGGAGAGTTGTGTTTTTTAATGTACTCACTCATAGGTATAAAACAACAGTAGTTTCAATTAATTATTAATTTTGCCGTTTTCCCCATACATTGAAATCTAGAATGAATGGACTATAAGGGATCATCCATAAAGTACGTCACACTAATTTCGTGATTTTTTGACCCCTCCCCCGTCCTTGTTGGTCACATTTGTGAGACCCCCCTACCTCTTGCAATTTTACATATAGAAATTATAAAATTAAAACAGCACTTCCAAATTACTTAGTTTTATTTCCATTTAAATTATTTTTTAATATAATCAACATCAAAGCAAAATTAACAAAACTTAAAATATTTTTAATTTTTTCGTTAATTATCACTTAGATGTACTTATAAGATTTTAAAATGTGACGGCAATGTGACACAATGTCACACTTCGTCGCACGACTATTAGTGCGTCACCGTAACGAAACGTGTGACGTCACATATCACAGGTCAAAACTGACCAAAATTCAAATAGAACCCTATCGAGATGCTAAAGGAAGATAAAAATAGGTTCATCTCTTTTCCTCTTATGATTGCTGTCTCTCGAGAGAAGAGGATAGAATGCTAACTGGAATAGTAGCATCTAAACATAAAGTATCATTATTATTACTTATGTAAGTACTGTAGGACGTAGGTCAATCAATATAATTATCATGAATCGTGATTATCCGGTTTGAATTTTTTAACCACACATCACAAGTCACAACCTATCATTCATTCATACTTCTTCCAAATGAAATGCTTACATTCAGTTCGGGATTCAAATACAGCAGGTATTTTATTTTAATCGATAAAAAGTAAATAACTTTTTATCGATTAAAATAAAATACCTGCTTAATACTATCGAATATCATATGTATCGAATCGATAAAATAAACGATATATTTTATTATAGAACGGTACTTACGTTATTAATGCTCGAAGCAATATTATTTATCAAAGTTAGTTTACCACCGGTTTGGAAAACTGTACAAGCTTTAGACTGTACTATGTAGAGCTATAGAAAAAAATATTATACAGATTATAATATTAAGTTCAAGCTACAACTGGCGAGCAGCACCGTGTGTAATATTAATAATATTAATATGATTCCCACCACAGATGTAGTGATTCCCACACTCTCTTGGCTAGCTAGGCTTCACCCAATGTAACGACGATTATAAGTTAATAAGTCGTTAATCTAATAAGTACAATGGGTGGCTTTATTACGCGATGATACCAAATATGTATATACTCTATGGATGATACCCGGAGTGAGACACAAACATGACACCGCACCGTCTTCTTCACATATAATTTCGCACTCTATGCTCGTACCACTATCAGCGTAACTGCTCTCACACATAACTCTGTCCCTTTCGTTTGAATATCGTCGCCCCTCGGAACGGAATCGATGTCGGTCTGACCTTGTCTTTGCCAGTCACCATTTTGTTGTTGCTGCGATAAATGTGCGATAATTATTATAATTATATTAGTGCAATACAATAGTGTTTTGTGTATAAAAATTGTGTTAGAAGTTATTCTATAACCTACAATATTAGTGTGCATCTTGTGTGCATTTAGTTTTGATTAGTATTAAATGAGTTTGCGTACATACAGCAGTGTTACGTTCTAAGCGGATTTGAGTCGAAAGTGATTTTACATTTCATAATTTGAATATCGCTAGGGCAAATACAACAATATTATAGTACCTAGTAGCTGCTATTATATATAGCCAAAAATCGCAATAAAATCGTGATACCGATAATTATCGATATAACATAATTGAAATATCAAATACCGACTTATCGATATTAGTATGGACACAAATGTGTAGGCTAGAAAACCAAAAATCAATTATTGTTATACTGTACTGACTTAATCCATACTAATATTACAAACTAGATGATGCCCGCGACTTCGTCCGCGTGAATTAAGTTTTTTTTTCCCGCAGGAACTCTTTAATTTTGCGGGATAAAAAGTAGCCTACGTCCTTCACCGGGATACAACTTACAACTTATACCTGTACCAAATTTCATCAAAATTGGTTAAACAGATGAGCCGTGAAAGCGTAGCAGACAGACAGACACACTTTCGCATTTATAATATTAGTAAGGATGCGAAAGTATGTCCGTCTGCTACGCTTACACGGCCCAACTACTCAACCGATTTTGATGAAATTTGGCACAGAGATAGGTTACATCCCGGGGAAGGACATAGGCTACTTAAATCTCGGAAAGTTGAAGAGTTCCTGCGGGAATAAAAATACATCAATCCACGCGGACGAAGTCGCGGGCATCATCTAGTAGAACTATATATAAAATTATGAAAATAAAGCAGCTTTAAAATTAGCGTAGGTATATTATCAATATCAAACTCAAAAGTTGTTTGAAGGGGTTATTTGTTTTAATAAAACTTAAAATGGTCAGACCGAAATCTAGTGTTGTATGGAATTATTTCGATGAAAAGACCAGAGATGAAAGCGTACAATGTCGTTTGTGCGAAGTCACTGTTCCCACTAAAGGGAAAAACACCACGGGCATGCGATGCCATATAAAAAACAAGCACGCCAAAGAGTACGTAGAGCTAAAAAGAATTGAAGCTGAAAATAAAATGTCAATTAAAAGTCCCGCAAAAGTTACGCCTGTAAGGAGCAAACTCAAATTTTCTCCAAAGTTCGCTACACCGGATGTTGTGGTGAAGAAGGTGACTGGTGAAAGCATATCCTCCAGTAGATGTTACGAGGTGCTAGCTGCAGAGGTTTTGAAGGACTTTGAATATGGTAAGGGACTGAGAAATAATAAAGTCGAAGATAGAGAAAATATATTTATTTCACATTGTTCAACTTATTCCTACCCATTTAGGTTATTAGTTGTTATTACCATCTACAACTAGGACAGCAGGGTAATACAAAACAATGTAGGTACTTAACAAGTAACAACCTCTTCTCTAATGGCCGAATACAGAAAAACCAGTACACACAATAGTTTTATTATGCTAAAGACAGCATTTGAACGTTCTATAAAATTATATTAAACACTAGATGATGCCCGCGACTTCATCCGCGTGGATATGGGTTCTTTGATTTCCACGGGAACTCTTTGATTTTCTGCGATTGAATGCATCCTAATAAATGTTTTAATTCAAGTTATTAGCTATCTCATATCTGTGATTTCTTTGTTAGTTCTTCGGAGCGCTAACTGTATTCGGATTTTCATTTAGATCCAGAAAACTGATGTTTATTATGCGTATTTATTATAGCGTTTACATATTAGCAAACGTCAGTTAACTGCATCCAATTAAAAGTCAGAGTATAACAATGAAATCGAGACACGAATGGAAACCTCTAAGTTTTCTGCGATTTGATTCATCTGTAAATCAGCGTACAAACAAGCCATCAATCATTCATGATGCAGGTTTTACATAATCGCCCTGCTGTTTATGGAGTTCACACATGCTTTTTTATGTGCAGGCATCTATGAACTCCTTAAACAGGTCGAATTATATGTTTGACATAAGATTACGATTTACTTACACATCTGATTAGTTCTTACTGTGTTGTTTTAGACGATGATGTGCCAGACCGCGTCCAAGAGACGGAGGCAGACGACGTGTGGAGCTACTTCGAGAAGATTCCGTCCAACAGAGCGCGATGCATCCTCTGCAAGGAGACCTTCAACAGGCACCTCCCATTCCTCACCAAGCACATGACTGAGAAGCACCGGAAGGTCGCCTTGGTATGAATCAGACATCTTTTATTTGTTTTGCGTGTAAAGGGGGGGTCCCCTTTACACGCATATCCTCTTTCATACAATCCATCCATCTAGGTCATTCTTTCCTCTTTTCCTTCCACATGCATATTTGATATGGCTCCACAAATGTGGTTTTTTCCCCTCGTCTAACATGTTACATGACCAGCCAGCCTATTACGTAGTAAATAGTTAAAGTTAATATTCTGTGCCAACTGCCATTCATTAGGTAGGATCTTTTCTGACGCTGGCGCTACTTTCAAACTTCCCCGTATATTATATTCCTTATCATTCCCTAATATCTTAGCTGTTCTTGTCACGCCACACGTCGTACTCTTCTTTCAGCAGGCCTTAAGTTCTTACAGTAGTACTCACATAATGTGAGTTTTGACATCTCTACCGAGTAACGAATGTCTGTATCGAAATGGGAATATATTTTCCCATTTCGATAAAAATTTGCTTATTAGAATTAAGTGAATGCTTTTGTTTTTAGATCATTAATATTTATTTTTTCCAGCAGGATCTACCGAGCGATTCAGACGAAGACCGGAATTGTTACTCAGAAGTAGTTTATTTAGAAGAAGAACAGCCAACAAGCGTTGAAAATAAACCAAAACTGACAAAGAAAACACCCGAAGCTAAGAGACTTAAGCTCAGCCCTAGATATGAATTTAAAAACAAACTTAAAGAGGTTGAAAAACCCTCGAAAAATAATGAAGTAGACGATGAAATTGAAAACTTCGGACGTTACGTTATTGGCTTGTTGAAAAAAATGCCTAAAGACATTAGTACACAGCTACAAATGGACATAATAAGCATGATAATGACAGCTAAATTGAAACTCGAAACGTCGACAACTGAATCGCTCACCGTCAGTATGAGCAACGTCCATGACGCCGTTGTAGTTACGCCCAGTAACGTTATAGTAACTACACCGAGTAACGTTATTCATACCACTCAAAATAACGAAAGCCTTCCAACACTAGTGATTGGTGCTGAAAATGAAAGTTAGTTTAGTTTTTATGAGACTGTACATATTTATTTAGGTTTTTTTAAAAATAAAATATAAGATTTTTAAGAATATTTTTATTGTACCTACTTTAATTTATGTACTACCTGATGCCCGCAGGGAATATAAGTTTTTTTAATTCCTTAATTTAATTTGATTGAATTATTGAATAGAATTAACAAAGTTTGAATAATTCTGTGATACGAAGCGAGTGTAGCGTCACTCTCTAGAATTCAAAAGTCAAATGTTTTTTATCCAAATAAACTTTTCCGGTTCGGAATGGATTCCTACCGAGAAGAACCAGCAAAAACTAGGTGGTTGCTCTTTGGAAAAAAAATTACAATTTTATTAATGTGTAGATAATCGTACATAAGTAACCGCTGTCATAAGCAGTGCTGGAGCAAGTCAAATCAACGCTCTTTTATCATTTATGGACTTAGACTACCTATAGAAACCTAGTACACTCGCGAAATGCAAGCCGTTCAATTGGTGCCATAAATGGCATCTTACGACGCTCGCGCAGTCCGAAAAAAGCTGGTTAACTTAGTTTTAGAAGCTACAATGCTACAAACAAACTAACCAATTACTTACCCAACTTTTAGGGGGAAAACATTTAAACTGGCAAGTGGCAACATTATGTTTGCGTTTACGAGGCAAGTAAACACAGCACACATAGCGAATTTGTAGCTTGCGTTTTGAGAAGGCGTTGTTTGGAAACATATCAGGTAGTTATTCTAAGTTTATGGAATCTATAGGTTCTCAACTATACCCATACAAAAAATCGTCGATCCGTTGCTCTGTTGCGGCGTGATTGAAGGACAAACCAAGAAACACCGGCACACAAAATATTATAGCCTCCTCTGTCTACATCTTTACATTATTTTATATTACTTAGGTACTTAGTATGATTCTTATACATAATAAACCTATTCCAAATTGTACCATCAGCAAAAACATCCAAAAAGTCAATAAGAATAAGTTTACCTATGATCCAAGAGCTGGCGACGAAGTCTAGCAATAAAGCTAGTCGACCCCAAAAAAACTTCCTCAGGCGACGAAACTTTACAGTATGATAAATTATCATGAGTTAAACGTATAGTATAAATATCCAATAAAAAATCAGAAAGGAAGTAAGGTTTTTTATGCTATACCTAATTGTTAAAGCAGGAAGGTATAGTTCGCGCACGAGTTGAATGCAGAGCAAATGTACGGTGACACATACATTTACTCTGCATTCAACTCGCGCGCGTACTGTACCGTTATCGCGTAAACGCAGTTTAGGTTTGATAATAAAATCGGTTTAATTCTGCATGATTATTTCGTTAGATATTTCGGTTTGAGTGTAAAAAGTAACCTACTATTAATTAAAAAAGAAATCGATAAATTATACAGTCATAAATATTAAGTTTTAGGTATAAATACCTAACTTCCGGATGGTTTTTTTTTTGATATTTTTGTATAAGTTTTGGCAGGCCTGTGTCACTCTTGGTACTTGCGCGACGAAAATACCGACGATCGCGCTCATTCCCGGAATGCTTACGCAGTCAGGGCTGGCGCGTTATAAGCGAGCGACGTGCTAGTGAATTTAACGCTGTTTTCGTAAATAGTTTTTTGAAAATATTTGTTTAATAGTTTAAGTTAAGTGTTTAGCATATTAATTATTTGTAGGATAAATAGTTGTAGACATTTAAACTCATGTATATATAATGGTCTATCGATCTTTAGAATTATAATGGCAAAAAGTCGCTGCAACCATAATTATTGTTGCGTGGAAGGATGCTTAATGAGCACACAAAAGGATCTATTTAATAATCATTATTTAGGCTATTAAAGCTAGCAAGCAAGTCAGCAAGTAGTCAATACAATAATAAGTAGTCAATAGTACTTCTATCACGGAACAGGTACAATTCATGTCAAACTTAAATGAGCCTCTTTTCAAGTAATTTTTTTGAATCGAGGCACGAGCTGTAGGAAGTACAAACGAGTCGCAGGGAATACGCTCGCCCTAGTTAGGCCCTTACTCCCTAATTCTTATTACACCTTGCCGATTTAGAGTAAGGGCACGGAATATATATTTATATATTTCCGTGATCGAAGTGTACCTACCTACCTCTCCGAGCGAAATATTATGTTTCGCCGCACTGCTTCGCCGCGACGAATGACCTTGCAAGTTGCGTGCGTAGTGAAGAACTCACTGTGTAGCGACACACAGTAAACACAGTCGATCATAGTCAGAGTAGGTACCTAACTTACCAATTCGAAAAACCTACTGTATTGTTGTACTGTTTGCTGACAGCCCTAGACAAGCTCGCAATGTCGTCCGTGACGTAGGAAAGGGAAAAGATGCAAAGCAATACGGACACTCGCGCGCGGCGATAAAGTTTAATTTAGCTTGCGTGCGTGATTTATCTTTTTAATAATAATTATGTAGGCTATTAAAACGTCGGCAAGTAGTCAACATCAAAGGAGTGAGACTTCTGTACGTTAGTACTATTATATTATTCTGTGGTTTTGGTTCATACCAAACAACCATGCCAAGTTTCAACAACAGCTGAGGATTTAATGCGGGGGTCTCCATACAACAAACCGCCCCACTGCCATTTCGGTAAGGTTCTTTTGGCAAGCTGAAATTGTGAAAAATTATAATTTCGTCAACTAACTAATCCAGTCATGCCAGTCTGGTAGAGCGTTTGCATAGTTTCTGCTCTGTTCCAATGTGCCTTAAACCCATAGAAACAGTAAGTATATTCATACAACTAGGAGGATCACTTATGTGTTTTTGTTATACAAATTCACACCTTTTTCGTTAAATAATAAAGTTCAATTTAGATTACCTTTCACTCATAAGGAATTTCGGTCTCGACAAGGACTCACTTTTTCTTCGCGCGTCTCGTTCACTCTCGTGTTCACTATTGTGTCTCGTTCAATTAATAATAATTATGGTGTCATGCAAGTGTAGCGGTAAGAAAGAGACAACGCCCCTTAATATTAGCTCTCTTTCGGCTCGCGTTTCGTGCGTTAGTGATCCTTCTAGTTGTAATACATACTATTTCTATGCTTAAACCTAATTTATACATTCAAACTAGAACAGGATGGTCAATGATTGTGTCAACTGTAACTAAGGAAAATACTTACTTTACATATACATATTATTTTATTGAACTAGCTAACAAATATATCAAGTTGTGACGTCACAATATGAAGGAAAGTCCTCTGTTCCAATGTGCCTAATTAATATGTTCAAACTAGAATAGGATGGTCAATGATTCAGTGTCAACTGTAATAGGAAAATATTTTACATTAACAATTATTTTATACTAACTAACTCAGAATATATTTCAAGTTGTGACGTCACAATATGAAGGAAAGTCCGTCCTATTCTCAATTTGAATGCATTTATGGTTCCTTTTCCACACCACCTAATGAGGTATGAACCGCAGGCGCGTTTTTTTATAGAGGTGTCCCCAGGAGGCCTAATCCTCTCGCTACACAAATAATTTACCAGATTTTGTTCTGAAGCAATGGTGACAACACAAATAAAACACTAGAGTTACTAACTCCCCTTTCCCTTCCAACTAAGAAAAAAACCTGTGCTAAACATCAATAAAATAGTACAACAGATGGTGTTGAAACTGCCAACCATTTGGATTTCAGCCTCCCCACAAAACATTGAACTATTTAAGACTAATAGAAGAAATAAGTCATCACCATCACTCCATTACAATTTAAACTATTTAAACCTTTAATTTTTAACATCCAAGAGACTTTACCAAATCGATAATTTAAATTTGATTTTGAAATAGTGTAAATACTTAAAATATTGTAAATTAGTTAGTCGATAGAAACACTTTCATAATACAGCTATGCAGTATACCCTTATAGCACATTACTTGTCTTTACTTGCACCACTATTCAATTATCCCAATATTTGTTTTGCATTTAGTACATATTTATGCAAGTAAAGACAAATATACTGTGAGGGGGGGGCATAAGCACTACCATTTTAGCTTTGTTTTGGAAGAAATAAAAGTTGCTATTTATGCTTTGAATAACTAAAACACCAACAAAATACTGTTGAGTGTTACACCTGGTGATATTTAGAAACTCAGTGGGCATATAATTAATAAAAATTTCACATTTTTTGGTATTGACATTGAAAGTACATCAATTCGGAATGATAAGTTTATGTGCAGATCGAAAATCAATCCTTGTGCATTATGCTATGCAAAATATCAAGCAAATAGCTGTCAAACTTCTAATTTGTTATCAGGTATCATTAGGTAATCAAAAAAGATGTGATTTTAAGAAATAGTGATTAGGTACCATTGATTAAGTACCATGAACTTTAATGATGCAGTAATTTGTTGGACACTTTGCATTTGTATGACTAATTTGCATGCCCACCGAGTTACACAATAGGGTTATGTGACAAACACCTGACATTACAAGTCATATTACAATTAAGTGTATTTATGTGTTCCTACCATAAGCCTGACTTTGGGTCAGTCTGTCAATAAATAGCAATAACTTTAGTGTTGTTATATTTGATAGCTATTGTTGATTTATTAACAGTCTATTCCCAGCCTATTACAATAAAAAAAAAGACGAAATGAAACATTAAAAAAACCCCAAAGTTTTCAAAAGAAAATTCAAGTGCCAGTCCCGATTAAAATAAAATATAAGAATCTTAAATAAATATAAGAATCTCCATAATGTGTTCATACTTGAAAATTATTGGTAGCAATCCACTTATTATAAAAACCACAGTTCTCCTTTTTTTTGAAGCTGGTAAAATAGAATGGGTTATGGGTAACTTACCAATAGATTTTCAAAATTGAACCTTCATTTTAACATCTTGGAATTTTACAGAAAGACATTTTCGATTCTCCTATCTTCAAATAATATATATTACACTTGTATTTGATTTAGATTACAATTTTTTAAAATTGAGGGTATTCATAATTTATTGAATGGTCTTCTTAGCTGTATAAAGCGTACGTAAACCTTATTTAAATGCCAACAGGTTCCAGTCTCCTGCTTAATTAACTTACAACTTGTTGTCACCAACATTATTGCATTTGTAAGTTAGATAACTCCATCCAAATGCTAACACTACAGTTTTGAGCCTCAAGCTAACTCCACTCGTTATGTCAGAAACATTTTCACTTTTATGAATGAAGTTATTTGGAAGTGTTAGCAGTTGGAAGTGTTCCAGCTTGAGGTAAAGCTGTGCCTGTTAGCATTTGAATAAAGCAATATAGAAGTCTGTGACGAGACAGTAAAACGTATGACGGGCCACGAGAGCCCTGGGACAGGTGGGAAGAAGGACGGGGACGGGGAGGACACAGGAGGCTGCGAGCGACGCCCGATGCGCCTACATCTTCACTTAAAAGTATACTTTACAAACTAATATTATAAAAAACTTGTAAAATTCCAAATATTCTTGTTTCATTTTGTACATCACAGAAGCTCCCGCGGCAGCCGCAGCCGCCCGCAGCTTGAGATCAAATATACTCTCTATACAAACATATATAATCTTCCAATCGCTTCAACAGCACGGCTTCACGCCGCTTGTATCGTTTCAATTTTAAAATCTACAACTAGAATTAGGAACGCAGAGCCCGCGCTTGATTAATTATTTTTTTAAAGCTCTCTGCCAGCGAGGTGCTGTGCGGTGGAGGATGCCGCTTGCCTCACGCTCCGAGATCCAGAGTTATGTCTCCCGGGGCCCGAGGCCAGCGGTGAAGAAGGGACGCTCGCTGAAGCGCAGCTCGGCGTTTGTACAAATAAAAATACATTGGTCTCGAGTTAAATAAAACGATACGACTAGGGGGCCGAGCCCACCCGGTGCAGCGAGCCTCGCGCACGACAAAATATAATATACTTAACGCCTCATTTATAAAACAAAATGCAACGTTCTGTGCGGATGCCTCGCACCGCGGCCGGCGCGGGCTGCCTCGCCGCCACCTCCCTCGCGAGGCAGACAGGAAACTCAATATCTCTGAAGGGAGGTATCAGCGAGGTGGAGCCCTAATAAAAATCACAGGAGCGCCTCCGGTGCGAGGCGAGCGGCGAGGGTCGAGGCACCGGGCTGGCGCCGCAGCCGACCCGCCGTCGCGTCTCGCGGGGCTCCCGTTATTTTTTTGTATTTTTCTCGTATTTTGAGGGAGACCGCGAAAGCGCGACCGCGGGCAAGCGGCGGCGCATCTGCACTTAACTACTAAAATTTTCACAAAATAATACCTAACGCCGGAATTTGGTCGACGCCGGGGCGGAGTCCTGTCGGCGCCGAAATAAAAAACTTAGCACGAGTAAGACGGGCGCGCAGCCTCGCGCGACGACGCGGGGCATCGCGCCCGGCAGTGGCTACTAACACTAGTCTAGAGTTAAGAGACGCTCACGTTGAGGAGTAGCTTGAGGGACAGCGCGCGGTCCGGCTCGGGGCGACAGCGGCCTTCTCTGCGCCAGTGGGTCGGCGGCGGCGGAAGCGCGTCCGCCTCGGGTGCTGCGCCCCATTTGCTGCCTGCGAAGCGCTGCCCGCGCGTCAGGCCCGCTGGTAAAGTCGCTCGCACCACTCGCCTACGGCCGCGAACTTGCGGCTGCCCTTGGTTCATCTCTCGGAGTTCTCACAGATCTAACAGTTAAAGACGGACAGTTTACTTATCAGTTTACGAGTTGTACCACTGTAACGGCGTTTCCACGCCCGGAGCACGCTGGGTTGTTAATAACTTGTGTTTCTCAAGTTGTGCTTGTGACACAGTTCACTCGTGATCGCGCACGACGCTCGAACAAGATGGTGGCCACACGTCCACTCGACCCTGCAACCCGCCGTACGGCCTCGAACCGCTGTCTATCTACGCGGATGACACGTCGAAACACTTTACTGCTGCACTTTCACGTTATAACGTCGACGGTCGCACTGCTAGCTCCGGTGATGATCGATTATTTGAACTAAACATGGACGCCACCTTTCCATTATTCGCACCTTCACCTCTCGATTTCGACTACGTGACGTCGATGGCGCTCGTGGTATATATAGCGTGATGGCGGCTGCGTGAGTTGCATGCGCAGTGGGGATATAAGGCTAGGCTATTCGTGACGCGACTGAAAGTTAAATAACAATTTTCTTTATCATAGTAAAGTCATTAAGTGTTTTTATGCCTGCAACAAGCACCCTCGAAACTTAAATTGAAACTAAACGCACACAAAATTCAATTTTTAAGATCAAAAAAACCTTTTTTTAATCATAAAAATCTCAACCAATCAACTATTATCACCACGAGTCTCCTCAGAATGAGAAGAATTTAGGCCTTAGTGAACCACGCGAGCCAAGTGCAGTTAAGCATGTTATATTTTAGTAAAAAAAAAGAGCAACTGTTGAGTTTTTTGCCAGCTCTACTCAGTAGACCCTTTTTTCCACAAAACTTGACGTAAGAGGCTGTACGTCTTACATGTTATAAATATTGAATATTAATTATCATTTGGTAACAATAAAGGTCCTTGTTTGGTAAGTATAAAAAAATATGGTGGGCTGCGAGTCGCTTTTGCTTAGATAATATCTTGATAGCCAGTGTCATATTAAGTTTGACAGCTCCAGAGATCGCTGTTCTTATTCAAAACAGGCATTCTATACAAACAATGCGACCAATTATTATACGTGATAAAATAGACTTCCCCATAAAATCGTTATGATGATTATTCCTACTTTCATTGAACTAAAATCTTGATCAAAATATTATAAGCCAGATATCGGTTTAGCTCTCTATGTATACCAAAGCCCAACATTAATATTTAAAGTGAAATCAAAATAATTATTTTCAATTTTACGGCCATAGAACTATCTCTATTTTGTGTTAATTTTAAGACAAGTGACAACTTCGTGCGTTATTAAACTATATTTTGATTAAATAATTATTTAAATATTTGGTTCTAGATAGAAATTTTGATGATAATGACGGAAGAAGATTTATAGAAAAATTGAAAGCTTTTATCTGGGTGGGATTCTTTTTTCTGGGTGGGAATCGGCAACAGTTATTCGATTTGGTGGCCAGTCTTCCATCCGATAAAGTGTGCAAGAATATTGTAATATTATCATAATTAGGGGCTCTCAATGCGCGTATTAAAAAGGAGTTTTAATCCAAAATACTTAAATTTAAGTCCAACAGTCCATTCAGTGATCCAAATATAAATTAAATAATTTTTTTAATTCACAAAACACAAAGATTGTATTTGATGTTAGGATTTGATTGATTTATTATATATTTTTTGTAATCATTTCTCCCATATTCCCATCACCCCAGCTGTTGGCCTTGGCCCCGTTCGTCGAAAATTCTCATGTTCATGATGTCGCGCCAAGAGATTTGGTTCTTGCGACATGAAGAGCATCGCGGATCTTGGTATCGAGAGCGGTGCAGATTTGATTAGACCAACGCATTGGACTACTTCCCCAACGCCCACTTCCATTACATTTGCCAGCAATAACAATACTTTCAGTCCTTTAATCATTTTTATCTCACGACAAATAAGTCGCGCAAATGTCTAGCCGCATATTTCATAGGCAGCCTTACATAAGTGCCCCGCCCCTATCGCCGCGTAGCGGAGTTGCGTGAAAAAAAGAAACGAAAACAGCAAGGAGGTTGAGTTCATAACCCGACCATATCAAGCAACCTCAAAACACAAAGGTATGCAGTGCGTTACTATGACTCTACAATTTATCCGCATTATATACAAATGGCTGACGTTCGAATTCGGATTTCATTGTATGAATATACATACTATTTCTATGGATTTCATATAGAAACATGATAACATGAATGTTTGTTTTCATAATAACATACGAGTTAAATGTTATCGCTGTAGATTTTTATTATATTTTTTTATATACTCGCTCTATTTACATGCCGTTATCGTTGGGCAGCGATAATTGCGCATTTATATAAACCGTGTTATGCAACCCGATTGAGGAGGTAGGGTGTCGTAATTCATTCTGTACTGACGAAAACAAATGTTTTAATTTGGTCGTATTGGCGTACTACTTTGACGAAGTCTGTTTTGTTTTTATTCAGTCTCCATATTTAGAAAATTCTCGATGGAAGCGATGGATAAAAGCTAGCTAGTCTAAAATAGAGAAACCTTGTAGATATTTAGCTTATTTGAATACGAAAATCATAAATGATTAGGTAACTAACTAGTACCTAGGTACGTACTTATCTTGAATTAGGTACCTATTTTGTTGGTCAAGAAATCTCGACTTAAATAAGTCTTAGGTAGGTACTTAGGTACTTATATAAGTAACAATGCCCATTTACCAACTAGTATCTAGTACCTAGGTCTAAGTAACGACATAACTAGTAAGTGATACTACGGTCTACGTAACGTACCTACTAGGGCTTTCGAATACCGGTTTTTCTCAATACCGGTATTAATACCGGAAAGATTTTTTTCAATACCGGGATCCCGGGATCCCGGTATTGGAAAAAATTTAAAATGTGGTAGATGTTTTTTAACTTAAAATTAAATTAATTAAAAAATTTTTCACCAAATTAACTCAAAAAAGTGCCTTTTCTGCATAAATTTAGTGAGGAAAAGCCGTTTTTTTCACTCTGCGAGAATTTTTTTTGCAAGTAACGTTCTGAAACTCCATCACATCATTTCAAATACAATCTTATTAATACTTATATTATTATCAAATAATCAATTTCTTATTAATATCAATCAGAATATCAACTGTAGGTATGATTTTTAAAATAGAACTATTTTGGCATGAATTCTTAGGAAATATATATTTTTAACCTCCATTGAATTTTGAACTTCTAATATAAAGTATATTTGTGACGCACCGGCTTCCAATACCGGGATCCCGGTATTGGCCAATACCGGGATCCCGGACTTTTTTCGCCGGTTTTCAATACCGGTATTGAAATGTCTAATACCGGGATACCGGTATTGGTGACACTATAAACGAAACAGTGACTATTGCATATATTTCTTGGTAGATGCCACTGTTTTTTATTCGGCTAAGTTTAAAACCTGTATCTTAAGCATATTAGCTCAAAAAGAGCGCCTTTATTGCTTAAAACCAGTGAAGAAAAGTCGTTTTGTTCACTCAGAGGGAAAAATTAGTGTTTGAATTTAGATCCCTGTGGCTTGGCATTTCTATTTCTCTCAAAAAGGTTAGAAATCTGTTTTATAAAGTCTAATGCATATTTTATTATGACATATTATTTTCTTTTAAATAATAACTATTGGATTTTAGATTAATTTGTGTTTTGACATAAAAATTCTTTCCAAAAAACCGACTTCCAAAGCCACTGTAAAGTAAAAAATAATTTTGATTTATACACACTATGTTAAAAAGCATTATCTATCGCTGTAAACTAATTCTTATTATAATTTGTGTTTAGGTATATTTAATTGGTTATATGTAATTTAATATTTATGTATATAAGTAGTATGTATTATATTTGAATATATATTTATTATATGAATTATATGTATGTCTGTATGTATTTTTATCTGCTTATAGTAAGTACCTATTAGAATGTATGTTTATGTAATAATTTTATATTCAAAGCAATGTCCCGTCTCACAACAAGTACGGTCCATTCTTGTAGGTTGCCTGGCAGAGATCACTTTACTCAAGCGTGTAGCTGGGAGCCGCTGGAAACAAGGGGCACAAGACCGTGCTCTGTGGCGATCTATGCAGGAGACCTACGTATATTTTCGTAAGAATTCATCCAAAAATAGTTCTATTTTAAAAATCATATAGTTGATATTCTGATTGATATGAATAAGAAATTGATTATATGATAATAATATAAGTATTACTTAATAAGATTGTATTTAAAATGATGTGATGGAGTTTCAGAACATTACGTGGTCCGTAATTTTCACCTTATACATACATGAAACAAACGGTAGTTTCGTAAGAATTAAGTCAACGCGTAAATAACTATCTCAATACTCAAAATACAAATAAATCTAAAAATCAATAACTACCTACTTGGTGATTTTTTTTAAAGAAAGTACAATTTCATAAAATATTGCATGATATAAAATAGAGTGAAGGAGTTACTTAACGGCTTTGCTTCATTGAATTTATGCAGAATAACTTGTAGTTGATAAAAAAAAAAAAAAAAAAATGCACTTTTTTGAGTTAATTTGGTGAAAAATTTTTTTTATGAAAAAACTGTTTTTTATGGTGCCGTTTGCTTCAGAAAAGACTTTTAAGTTAAAAAACATCTACCACATTTTAAATATTTTCCTATACCGGGATCCCGGGATCCCGGTATTGAAAAAAATCATTCCGGTATTAATACCGGTATTGAGAAAAACCGGTATTCGAAAGCCCTATACAGTACCTACCTACCCTAAAGGTATTGATTCCCTTGCGAGTGTCGAAAATTTGTAGCATAAACGGCTGCATCTTTTGATTGCATTGGCTTAGAAGTTTGATTTTTTTACAGCTACAGGGACAGTAGACCTGAGTAAGTTTTTGATATGAATTTCAGCTTGATACCTCCATGCGTTCCTGAGAAGAAGGGTCTTGTCTTGACAGACAGACAGACGGACACCAAAGTGATCCTATAATAAGGGTTCCATTTTTTCCTTTTGAGGTACGGAACCCTAAAAAAGAAGGTAATAGCAACGGTAAACACCAAAACATAGGCTATTTTGTTTAAGCTGGTACCTAGTACCTACTGGTAGTTATACGATTACGATGTACCATCATACTAATTTGTTTGTTGGGTTGTCCTTCAATCACGCCGCAACGGAACAACGGATCGACGTGATTTTTGCCAGGGGTATAGTTGAGGACCTGGAGAGTGACATATAGACTACTTTTTATCCCGGAAAATTAAGAAAACTAAAGAATAAAAAAATTAAACCACGAGGACAAAGTCGCGGGCATCGACTAGTTAATGATAAATTTTTAAACTCCCACGCATAGAATTAATAATTCCCCTCGAATTATTCACGCATCTATCTCTTTTACATTACGAGATATTTGCTTAGGAGAAAGCGAGACAGGTTTTACAAACATAAATACAAGAAATAACTACACATAGCACGTTCTGCGATGTTCGTTGAAAGCGGCATTCAACATTAAAGAAAGAGACAGGGATCAGTTTCCGAGGGATTTTTACTAAGAAAGTATGATGCTATCTCGCTTTTACTTCAAATTGTATTTGGTATAGTACGTAGTCCATGTTACTGTTTAAGGAATGCATCAGCTGTTCTATGGCTGTTCCCGTGGCGGCCATTTTGAGTGGGTGTTTTTCATGTGTTTTTTCAACCCACTTTTACAAAACAGGTTGCATTAAAGTGCACAGCTGAGCGTCCGGGATGTGGCCATTTTTTTGCTCACAACCTGATTTCGGTAATAAGGTAGGTAAGTAGTAGGTACCTAGTAGTTAGTACCTACCTACCTACTATTCGCGTGCGAGTTGAATGCAGAGTAAATGTATGTGTCACCAATTCACCATACATTTCAATTTTCAACGCATTCAAGTTTCAACTCGCACGCGAACTATACCTACCTACCTTTAGATAGGGGCATAATTTTTCGTTTTTCGTTTAGTACTTAGGAGAAATCTCTTAGTAGGCGTGGTAGGTTTCAAATATAGGCTCTATATTTTCATTATAAATATGTATTAAACATAAATGAGTTTATATTATCTCTTATTTCTTAAAAAAAAATTAAACTTTCCTTCATACTTTAACAGGCTTAGGACTATCTAAAATAGGTAACTTACTTATTAGGCGTATTTAAAAAGTTCATTGACTTTTTTATTTGTCTTTTTTTTGTTTTTTTTTATTTTATTTTTTTACACTGTCGACGAACGTTTAGGCGCTTCTCCAGTTCGTCTATTGTAGATGCAGTGATTATCATGGTAACGTCATCAGCGTACATGAAAACGTCAACATCACCAATACAAAGGGGAAGACCATTGAGTAGATCATGCACAATTGTTCAATACAAATCCAATCCTCATTTGAAATGGACGGCAGGGATACAATCAGCGTGGCGACTGTTGCTTGGATGGCTTCTTTGAGGGAATGGAATCTTTCGAGCATTAAATATGTTGAATTCCATGTAGATGAAATAGCTTTCGTTAAGGTTCTAGGTTGTAGCACATTTTGCTCGTGGAGCTGATATTTTATAAGTTTATCTTTTCCAATGTTACTATTTTTAAGGTAAGTTACCGTTTTTGTTGCTTTCTTTATAGTCTCTTTCATTATGTGTAAAGCATCAAGATGCTTACCAACTACCATGTGTAATTTGCGTTTGAAACAGCCAAAGTGATTCCAATTTAATATTCGACTTGCGCTGAGCATATTTTTGTCATCATCAGTTACCAAAAGGACAATTTTGTTTGATATTTCCCATTCTTCTACGATACTCCTTAGCTCATCTGCAATCTTTGCTCCAGTGTGACCGCCATCAAGAAGGTCGCATTGTAATAAAACATTTTTCATTTCTAAATAATTTGAAAAGAAATGTGCTGTGACTTCCATGTATTGGTATTTTGTTCTCGATGACCAACAATCAACTGTTAAACGCACACTTTCTGCATGTTGTTTAACAAAATTCATCAAATATTTCCTTCTGTCTTCATAAAAGGCGGGCAGCAATGAGGAGCACATGTTTGTTTGCTCGGTAGAACGTAACTCGGGTTAAGCTCATGCACCAATTCTTTGAAGTCAATATCATCAAAAGCAGTCATAGGCAATGAGCATAACGAGGGCCTTATCAATTCCCTTTGTACACTTGGTGGAATCTTCTTCGGCAAATCTGATTCCGTCAAGCGTCAAACTTTATGGGATGGTTCATTACATGATAATGTCACAGTACTGGTCGTAGTGGTAACGGGGTCATGATTTTTAATGCCGCTACCACAGATTTACTACATCTGTGCTAACATGACTATTTCTATTTATCAACATGGCTATTTCTTTTTAATACAAAAGTAGCGTTGTTATGTCCTGAAAGCACATCGGGTTTTTCAGTCTAGCAGTTCCCAGCTATTTAGGTAGGTAGGTAAGAAACTGCACCTACTTTAAAATAATATTAGGTACCTACGTACTTATTTCTTTTAAAATTGTCCTTTTCGTAAGTAGGTAGTCCTTTGTTTATGATAATCATCGCTTGTGTTATCAGCCGTGTCAAAAAACGATAAGTACAAAGTAAGTAGTAAGTACCTACACCTACCTATACATGAACACATACTTATTATGTGTTCTGCGGTACATACCTACCGTAAGAATCTACCCATAAAGGACTTGTATCCAAGGCCGGATAAAGAATCTACCTAATAAAGTTTGCTCTCTAATCTGATGATATTATTATCTTGGAATAAATCTTTTCCATTTCGTCACTGATAATATTGTACAACTTATGAACTAGCGAACGCCCGAGACTTCCGTGGTAATTTTAAAAGCCCTTATGTGAGCTCCAATTTGTGCTGCGCATCATAGCCCATGGGGCCAGTCCCAAGTAAGTAGGTACTCTAAACTGAAAGGAGGAGAACCGAGGCTCATAATCCGGTGTTTATCTATTTTTAAAATATTTATATTCCGGCTTACTGCTCAAGTTTATCTCGATTCTCGGGTTTGATTGAATCCTAAAGCTATATTAGTCACACATTCAGTAACTAGTTAAGGAGGTACAAGTTACAACCGATTTTAATTTCGAAACGTAAGTATCTTACGTATCGTTTGGAGCGGTGTTTGTGAATGCATCACAACTTTGAGACAATGCAGTTACGGTTTACTTTTCTTTGACGCTACTGTTATCGTATCCTCGATTACGATCAATCGATCGTACAGGAAATGGTTCTCTAAAGTGGGTGTTCCGATTATAAGCACTGCGAGCACTGTTCACTGCTCTTACTGGGGACTTACAGTGCATTACAGTGCTCGCAGTGTATTTCGGAACACACCCAAAGTTACCCACATCCAACGTAGCGTGAACAAACCCAAACATTCGTTTTCTGAACTCACTGACGTCTATTGTCAGTGTCAAAAGATGACTTTGATAGATGACGTTTATGTCGTAATTTTCCGAGTTGAGAGTGAGACAGGTTGATCGTAAAATTAATACAATAATTACACAAAAATTAAAAGAAAAACATGTCCATCCAAAAGGATTTGCGGCAATTATTAAAACCCTACTACTGGGTGAACATTCTACTGAGTGTAACCTACATAGTGTGCAAAAGAACGGGTGTAATTTGCAACTTCCTATTCCCCGAGTCGGATTGTGAATTAGATAGTCGAGAAACGGAAATCCTGTTCTTTTTACTGATTGTTGTGATGCTGAGGACCCGGAAGGCGGGCAGCGTGACTATGGTCAACTATTTGTCTTCCTCCTTCGTCTATACTAAGATTGCGAACTTAATATTGTGGTTGTATGCAGATGTGAGGTTAGTATGAATTTTATTCATTTCTGTGCATGCCTCATCGGTCTAGTTATTTATTAGTTAATAGAGGATGTCCCACACTTCGACCGCGTGGATATAGATTTTTGATTCCCTTCCTCGGGATGCAACCTATCCCTATACAAAATTTCATCAAAATCGGCTGAAAAGTTACTTTGTAAAGATGTACTGTGTAGATACCAATTTTGTAAAAATATACTTTCGAGTTTCAAGACTCTACAACCGGTTCGGAAAGCTGTTCTTCTGAGAAGAGCAGGCAAGAAACTCATTAGTTGCTCTTGAAATCAGCTGTAGGCTATTACAATTGTAATAATTGGGCTTGTTATAATTGTAGGGTAATTGTGATTGCAGGCTAACATGTAATGTAATAAAAAGAAATTGGAATTTCAGATACGGCCTGCCATTTGGAGCAATTCTGATTCTGAGCTCGCTTCTCCTCCCGGAACCATCATACTCGGGTCCGGAATACGTCATCTACTTCCGAGGCCCGGAGACCTTGGATCAGGAGCTCAGTCACAACCCTGGCACCACTTGGCTGGTCTGTCTGTACGCGGCGTGGCATCCTGCGTGCGTTACCTTTGCGCCGGTATTCGCTGAGCTGTCTGCTAGTTATAGTTTGGATAACTTGAAGTTTGGCAAACTTGACGTGGGACGGTGAGTTAATTTTCAATATGATTTTATTTATTTATAAGCTTTTATCGGACAATAAAATATTTTTAAACAGTGATTGTAATTATTCTATTCCCTAGTTCTAATTGCTAGTCCGTGTGCCCTTTGGCAAAAGCCTCCTCCAATCCTTTCCAATGATTCCTATTAGCTGCTTGTCTCGTCCATGTTCTCCCCGCTATAGCCTCAATTTGATCTCGCCATCTCTTATTTGGTCGCCCCTTCCTCCTCTTTCCCTCTCTAGATTTCCCCTCTATGATTTTATTTAATTTGGTTATAATAAGGCTCACGGCTGGACACCACTGGAGAAGGGTAGCGCAAGACAGAACCCAATGGAAAACGCTAGAGGAGGCCTATGCCAAGAGGCACTCTGAATTACGAGATATCTTATAAACTAACTCTTAAATTCCTTAACTTTGTTTATTCAGAATAACCTTACTAATATTATAAATACTTCCTTACTAATATTATAAATGGGAAAGTGAGTTTGTTTGTATGTTTGTTCCGCTTTCACGCCGTAACTACTGAACGGATCTGGATGAAATTTGGCACAGAGATAGATTATAGTCTGGAATAACACATAGGCTAGACTTTTTATCCCGGAAAATTAAGGAGTTCCCGTGGGAAACGAAAAACCTCGATCCACGCGGACGAAGTCGCGGGGATCAGCTAGTTTATAATAATTAGAACGGCACAGGTCAATTACACTTATTATTTATGCATGGAATATTTACAAGAAATACAATATATACAAATTACAATACACATACAATTACAATTATTAGTTTAACCCGCGACTTTGTGCAGGTTGATTGAGGTTTTTTGGTTCCCGCAGAAACTTAGCGGAAGTTTACGGGATAAAAAAGTGCCTATGTGTTATTCCAGACTATAATCTAATTATAAATTAATCAAATTTCATCCAGATCCGTTCAGCCGTTCTGGCGTGATTGAGTAACAAACATCCATACATCCAAACTTTTGCATTATAATATTAGTATGGATTTTAGTATGGATAGTATGGATGATGAATGATTCTTGCTGTTTCAGATACCCAGAGGCGGCCAAAAAGTTCCGTATACACGATGGGCCTACGAGCCGACAGCTGCCAACCGTGCTCCTGATGATGGACGGCAGAGAGAAGATGAGGCGACCCCAGCCCGACTCCAGCAGCAAACTGCAGAAGTAAGTATTTACTACTGGCCGAAATTCGGCCACGGCGGAGGCCTATATCATTATTATTATTATTTATAATAGTCTAAACAGCTTTCGCTGATGCGCCTATAACAAATCTTGTGCTTTGTCTTTAGGTGCTTATCCAGTCTGTTCTATTATAGTAGTTGTTCAGTATTTTGTATGTTTCAATAAGATCACCTCTTTCTCGCCTACTTTTGAGGGAACTAAGTCCAAGTTTTGAAAGTCTGCTCATTTCCATAAGGTTTATTTAAAAATACTAATTATGCCTCAGTCTCACCTCTTCACTTCTGTATGTTATATTTATGTCTGTCTGTCTGCTACACTTTCACGGCCCAACTGCTCAACCGATTTTGATGAAATTTGGTACAGAAATAGTTTACATCCCGGGGAAGGACATAGGCTACTTTTATCCCATTGAATTGAAGAGTCCCGCGGGAATTAAAAAACATCATGGGCATCATCTAGTCAAATAATCAAATAAATATTATAAATGCGAAAGTTTGGATGGATGTATGGATGGATGTTTGTTACTCAATCATGCTCCAACGGCTGAACGGATCTGGATGAAATTTGGCACAGAGATAGATTATAGTCTGGAATAGCACATAGGCTACTTTTTATCCCGGAAAATTAAAGAGTTCCCGCGGGAACCGAAAAACCTCAATCCACGCGGACGAAGTCGCGGGCATCAGCTAGTAATTAATATTTTTTAATTTTGATTTTTCGTATAGTTACTTAAGTAACTGTTTTTATTGTTTTTTTCAGGTTCCTGTTTTCAAAAGACAATATGAAAGCGACGTTCGATCTGGACGGAATCTACCAGGAATGTAAAAAGAAACTGGCTGCCAAGTCTCACAAAAAGACAGAATAGACTTTAATAGAAAAGCTGGCTTAAAATAAAAATGTTGATGATGTGTTCATACCAATTTCAACTGTATGTCATAGTGCATAAAGCTGAGTTTAAGTTGTTGTCAAACAGTCTAGAATTGCACTCCAGTAGTTCTTTAGTTTTTAAGTTTTGCCTGGTGGGAGGCTTCGGCCGTGGCTAGTTACCACCACGCTACCGGCAAAGACGTGCCGCCAAGCGATTTAGCGTTCCGGTACGATGCTGTGTAGAAACCGAATAGGGGTATGGGTTTAATATAACTACCATGCTCCTAACAGGTTAGCCCGCTACTATCTTAGACTGCATCATCACTTACCATCAGGTGAGATCGCAGTCAAGGGCTAACTTGTAGTGGATAAAAAAAAAAAAAGTTACATATTTTATGTTTTGAAATGAAATCGAATGAAATACATAATATATTTGTGCGCAATTTTAAATGGTGTAGATATAAATCATATTCAATTTATAGACTTAAATAAATAAGCATTTCTTTTTATATTAAGTATATTATTTAACAAACGCCATTTTTATTAGTTACGATTTGGTAACGCGAAATTACCCAAAACAAATTACTTATCGATAAGTATTAAACCAAATATTTACTAAAGATCTGATTTTTTCTAGTAAGTAATTAGATTTTAGTTAATTATTAGTTATTTTTATACTAATGTAGTTATGTTGTTGTGTTCAAATAAAATTAAATAAGCGAGCACTACCAGTGTATTATCTATGTATTTATTGTTAAATTGTTAGTGGTCACTAAATAAAAAAAACCTACTTCAATAGTTCTTTTATTTTAACTCCATGTTTTTTACTAGCTGTTGCCTGCGACTTCGATCGCTTGGAAATGATGTGTATGAGAACTGACGGCCTGATAAAAATGTGGGTGATGACTATAAAATGCGACCTTTTTTTTTCTCTTCGACGTCTTTGCCGGTAGTGGTAACTACAACTAGCCACGGCCGAACTTCGAAGCCTCCCGCGGCAGCGGGGCGATGGAATTCGAGAGCTGGCGACGAATTTCGGGAAGGAGTTTTTAGGAGATCTGAAATTGTGGAAAAATATAATTTTGTTCATTGGCGAATCCAGTTCTGCCAGTCTGGTAGAGCGTTAGCGGTTATTTTGCTACTGCGCAGCATATAACATTTGCAAAAAAAAACCATAAAACATTTTTTTGGCAACTTGATTTTTTTTTAATTTAAATTTTATTATACGTACTTATAAAATTCGAAAAAATAAATCCCAGTCGTTTTGTCGGTTATAAAGTATTACCAGACCTCTTTCAAATTGTTCCCGAAATTCGTCGCCAGCTCTCCGACTAATCGCATCGCCCCGCTGCCGCCGCGCCGTCGCCCCGCTACCGCTCATTTCGTGCCCGTACACTACGCCCAGAATAAAAGCGCCAAAAACGTGTTGAGCGCTGTTGACTTAACGTGCGGAGGTCCCGGGTTCGATCTCCGGCAGGGTGAATTTGGGAATTAATAATTTCTGAATTTTCCTGGTCTGGCCTGGTGCGAGGCTTCGGTCGTGGCTAGCTACCACCCTACCGTCAAAGACGTGCCGCCAAGTGATTTAGCGTTCTGGTACTATGCCGTGTAGAACACTGTAGTCTGTGGTGTAGAAATCGAATAGGAGTATGGGTTTAATATAACTGCCATGCCCATAATAGATTAACCCGCTACCATCTTAGACTGCATCATCACTTACCATCAGGAGAGATCGCAGTCAAGAGCTAACTTGTAGAAGAAAGTCAGATGTTTTAACACTTTTAACATATGTTGTATAAGAATCTTGTCATTTCTCGTTCGTTATTCGTAGTTACAAAAATCGGCCGTAAATAAAATAAAAATCAAAACGTGACTAGATTCCATTTTTATTCTTAAAAATAATGTACAATAACAAAAATAAATATTAAAAACAAGTAAATTCATCAATCACTATAACCTAGCTTACTCTACTTGGCTTAGAACATAAATAACTATATCTGTCAGCGTAAAATAGGGATGCCTATATAAAAAATAAATTATTTCTAACTGATTATTAAAAACCCATTTTAAACTATAGATTAAAGAAACAAAGTTTGTTGAATTTTAATGACGTAACAACTATGTATTTCATATACAAACTTCCTTGGAAGCGCGTTTTCAAGTTTGATAAAGAGTTGCTGATTTGACTTTTTCTTCAATCTATAGTTTAAAATGGTTATTCAACATAAAACTATCAGGGGACGTGCATATTACGACTTTTGGGAGATCCTCTATATTTTAATAATCACTAAAAAATAATTTATTTGAATAGTAGACATTAAATATCCAATTACTAGCACGAAGAGAGGAAGAAAAACTATAAGATGACCATATCAAACACCATCTCCAGTATGTTGAGGAGTCGCAGCAGGAACCGGGGCTTCTCTTCGTCCAGCTTCTTTGGTGAGGACTTGTCTTTGCGTGTACTGGTCTCTGAAACAAATTAAAACATTAAAATTTTAACGTCTATTATTTTTATTAACCATTCAAGATTCAATTCATTTATTCAATTATAGAAGACTAGCTGATGCCCGCGACTTCGCCCGCGTGGATTGAGGTTTTTCGGTTCCCGCGAAAACTCTTTAATTTTCCGGAATAAAAAGTAGCCTATGTGCTATTCCAGACCATAATCTATCTCTGTGCCAAATTTCATCCAGATCCGTTCAGCCGTTGGAGCGTGATTGAGTAACAAACATACATCCATACATCCATCCATCCAAACTTTCGCATTTATAATATTTATTTGATTATTTGATTCATTATAGGTACACTTATTGGCCTGTTCCACTAGTCCCTACCAACGTATCCCCCCTGGGGGGGAAGAGTGGAATTTTTTTCCACCTATCCCTACGGTAGGGATGAGTGGAAAATGACGTTAACAATTACTTACTTATAAAACAAGATGGTACGGCTCAGTTACGGTATCTTAACACTAAAGCTATGAGGGTTCCAAACGCGCCCTGAGAAGAGAAGAGCCCACAACAAACTCAGCCGGATTTTTTTATTATCACCATCTCACAAATCATCTTAACAAAGGAACTATCAGAGCCATTAGAGCAAATTATGGCCGAGCTTCCTTGTCGTTTAAGTAATCCTTTACATGGTAATAAGATTTTTCAATCAGTTTACGTTTAACATTAACTTTGAACTTATTCAGAGACATCTTCAACATGTCATCTGGGAGCTTATTGTAGAAGCGGCATTTATTTGTATACTGATTTCTATCAAATTATTTCTAACTAGCTGATGCCCGCGACTTCATCCACGTGGTTTAAGATTTTTGTTATTCCCGAATCCCGCGGGAACTCCTTAATTTTCCGAAAAGTAGCCTATGTAGCCAAGATCCTCAACAATACACATGCAAAAAATCACTTCGATCTGTTGCTTTGTTGAGGCGTGATGAGACAAACCAACAAACAAACAATTCATTTATTCATTTTTTTTTATGAAAAAGTTGATTTATATATATATATATTTTTTTTAGTATGATATGATGACTTGGACTGACCGCAGATAACAATAAAAATAAATAAAATTGGCAGTCATAGGGACTGCTGTTATAAGTGAAAACGAATATTTAAAATAATTAAAAAAAAATAAGTTAATAAAAATTATAAAATTATTATAATAAATATGTTTTTAAATTCTAATAATTTGTATATATCTTAAAACTAAGGCATTACGAATGTAGAATATTTGAGACCTTTTGTCTTCGTAACAACGCGAGCATGTCGGCGCGGAGCAAGTCGCATGTCGGTGACGCGAATCCACAAGTTAACCCCCTACCAAAAAGTGCTCAACGCGGCTAAAGAAGTTTTCACTTTAAAAAAAAAAGTACCAGATTTCTCCGCACTGGCATGTGTGTATTCCACAGCTAAGGACTGCATCTTGGCTCCATCGAGGAATACTTGGATGCTGTACTCTGATATGGAGTGAGACCAATCTCCAAATACGCCTATACCTGCAGGAAACGTTATTTCAATTAATGTCAGATTAACAATAGCCAAAAAAAAAAAAAAATTAAGAAAAAAAAAAGAAAAAAAAATCAATGATGTTAAATTTGACGACCACCCCCAACTAGCAAAGTTGTCCTATAAAATAAAGCCTAAATGACATTTGGTCGTATAGAAGTCATATAGATGTAACTCAAACTTCCATTAATCGTGTAACAATATATTAAACGAACAATAAGTCGTATAAGATTTTAGTCATTTAATTTAGTCCTGTAATCGTTTACACGACCAAATTATATGATCATCTTATAAATATCGCAGCTGTGACCTTTAAAATATATACTTGATGTTGTATAACATTAATTTATATAACAATAATAATATGGTTATAATGCCGACCATAACACTACTTTTTAACAGTAATAAGATTTCTACATGACAATCATGTAAAGTCCATATAATTAACTCTTATTAAACGTACATCTGTATAAACGTTTCTTATATGATTTTTGACTATCTTTACACGACTATTATATAATGTTTATAAGCCCAATATTCATATTTATATGCCCTAAATAACTAACTTAAGTTATGGGTTTGAACTGCTTTTAAAAGTTATAGTTATAAACATTTTAGTTATTTAATGATTTCACGTGGTACTCTTTTACGAACTGAACTTGTATATTTTCTCTTGTTGGTGACTTATACTCAACAAGTTTTTTGTTTAATAGTTCGATTCTCGGATTTTGTTAAACTCTGCTTTTATCATCAAAACAGTTGAAATAATGGATTTAAAACAGTAGAAGAAATGTAAATCCAGCGGTAATTTTAGGCGCAAAGTAAGAAAAACATACTTAGAGCTCAACAAAAGTTTTAGACAAGGCAGTGTCAAAGAATCGGAAGATGGTTCCGTAGACCCCTATTTCACCCCTTCGGGGGTAGAATTTCGGGATAAAAAGTATCCTATGTCCTACCTCGTAGTATGGGCTCAAAATGCCAAGTTTCGTTTAAATTCATTCAGTAGTTTCGGCGTGATGCGCGGCCAAGATACAGACAGACAGACAGACAGACAAAAATGAAAAAAATTACAGATTTGGCTTCAGTATCGAATAATGAGTGCCCTTCAAAAAAAATTTTCAAAATATCTTCAATGTACAGAATTGGACATGTTACAGTTTTATTATAAGTATAGAAGATGTCCTACCGCACGAAGCCTACGAGCATTTTATGTGTTTCTTTTGCGCAGTGACAATAATGTCCAATGAGAAACATTTTACTCTTCTCCGAGTTGCTGAAGAGTTGATGAAAATATTTGTCCAAAATTATGCTCAATTTTATGGCAAGGATTATATTACAAGCAACGTTCATAATCTTATACACGTAATTGATGAGGTCAAAAGGTTCGGCAAACTACAAAACTTTAACGCATACCCTTTTGAAAATAAATTATATTCAATTAAGAAATTACTTAGACAAGGAAATAACCCACTTGCACAAATTGCCAGAAGGTTATCTGAAAGAACTGATATTGAAGCACAATCCTTTAACGACAGTAATACTAAGAGTGTATAATATGTTAAACAACAGACTGCTAACAATGAGCGTATCTTGATCTTACATCTTGAAACATGCGTTCTGTCAAAGCAAGAAAGAAACAAATGGTTTTTGAGTACTAGAGACCAAGTTGTTGAAATACAATCAGTAATGGAAGCCAATAACAAAGTAACGCTCGTCGGCAAATGTTTGCAAAATGTAATAGCGGCCTTTGACATCCCGATTGAATCGACATTTTTAAATATATACAAATGCTATGAAATGGATTTAATTAAGTCTGAGTCAATATTATTCACCATAAAAGATGTTAAATGTAAACTAGTGGCTAATACTTATAAATCATATACATATTTTGTACCTCTTCTCCATACCTTGTAATGTATTAAATAAAACAGCACCTTAAATCACTAGTTTTATTGAAACATGTTTATTTCCAAAACAATACAAGCATTCTCAAAATAATCACATAAAAATATTTTTAATGAAATATCAATCAAATGTCATGAAATTCTTATTATACTTATTCATCTTAGATTTTGTTGAGATTGTCGATAATTCTTAAACTAGGATACGAAACAAATTATTATATATGTAAATGATCATTCATGAATTCATGAATTTGGAATTATAAATTATCTATCATATAGGTACATTTATATCTTTGATACAGTAACCATTCAGACTTCTATAAAAAGGACTATAATTTAAACTATCTATCCTATATATTTATATCTTTGATACAGTAACTATTCAGACTTCTATAAAAAGGAACATATATATATATATATATATATATATACATATATATAAAAGATATATATAAAAATATCAAAGATATATATATATATATATCTTTGATACAGTAACTATTCAGACTTCTATAAAAAGGAACATAACTTAAACCTCAGGAGATGTTGACTCGACAATGCACGATTGCGAAGCAACCACCACATATATATATGATAGATGCTCCGGTTTCAGAGTGAAACGTACGTAGAGAGTGATTTGGAGGATTTGTGTGGTGTGGTGCTGTGCCGGTGCGAATTGCTGGGTGGTGGGTGTTCGCATGCTGTTGGTGGAAGACACGCACTGCACCACATAGATTTGTCTACTGTAGCGGATTATAGCGAATTAAGCTTCTGGTTCATTCATTGAGTTGTTATCCATGGCCATGTAGAACTTTTCAATAACTTCAAATCGTTTTTAGTTAAAAATTTGTCGACATCAGCAATTATCACCATAATGAGAATTCAATAAAATATTACCTCACGGGTTTTCACTTTTTTACGGTACCCTGAAAATGGATGATAAAATAAATAAAATGGTAAGATATGCGACTTAAAGTCATAATGACATCATATAATAGTCATCATCATTACCTAAAATCGTATAAATGTAAAAGTACTAGAAATCTTAAATTAAATTTAATTAATTAATATCATTTTGCAATTATTCGAAGGGGGCATTAAATATTTGTAAAAAAACGTACATACAATCGTCGAGAAATTTAACTTCCCTTAGAAAAGTATATACTGTTACCTACTAACACCAAATACATAATAGTGAATATTCAATAATAAATATGGCAGACAAACTTTTACCTGATGGTTGCAATTTGTAAACAGTTATTTTGTTTTTTTTTTGTTTGATCCCACTTGCGCACTGTAAATAACTAGTATCCGCAAAAAGATAATGCTGATGACTACTTCCCAATGTTTATACAACGTCTACTGGATCACAACACGACAAAACGGTTATAAAATTAATCACTTTTACGACTGCTATACGAATATTAGTCGTATATCGCATATTAATATGACTATTTCTTACCAAGTAGCCACTAAAACGACCATGACACGATCGCTATACGAATAAAAGTTTTATAATTTGCGCCTATTTCGCGTCATATATACGTTAATACGACAGCTACATAACCAAAACGGTCCGACCTCAAGTTATAGCCAAAACGTTGTCTCGAAAACTATACGACCAAATTTTGTTAGTTGGGCCCTAACCCAATGTTGAGTGCTGTTGTCCTAAGTTGCCCGCGAACGCCACTCGCAATTTCTATTCAACCCGCAAATATCAATTTGCCGGTATATTGCTATCTCTATTTGGCTGATGACACATGATCACGTGCAAGCGGGATAGCAATATGAGCGTACAGAATTTGTTATAGGTACATTTAGTCTTGTTCCATAAATACCAAAAATGATGAATGAAAACTTGTTATGTTTTTAACTTCGTGATGTTATTCTGTAACTTGACAATATAAGTTATGTTCCTGATTAATTAGTACGTATAAGATATCGTTGGTTTAAATATGAAACAAATAAGGAGAAAACATATCATTTTTTTAAATTTTTTTTATCCACTACAAGTTAGCCCTTGACTGCGATCTCACCTGTTGGTAAGTGATGATGCGGTCTATAGCGGGCTAACCTGTTAGGGGCATGGCAGTTTTATTAAACCCATACCCCTATTCGTAAAAATTCGTAATTTATGTCGGAAAAATATGCAAAACGCAATGTGCTTACATTTAATTTTGGGAAAGTATTTTGAAAACATTATTATCCAGGGACCTAGATAAACACAAGTTCAGTCTAAATAATTGCATAATATGGTGAAAATATTTTTGAATCACAAATTATATTGGTATTACGTTTGTATGGGCAATTCACCGTCCGCAGCCATCTTAATGCTGCACATAGTCCTCCACTCTGTTAGGAGAGAGGAATAGGGACGGCAACACATCTTTGCCGGTAGGGTGGTAACTAGCCACTGCCGAAGCCAGTGCCAGACCAGAAAAAATTCAGAAATTATCAATTCCCAAATTATTTCTGCTGGGGATCGAACCCCGAAAATTAAAAAAAAACTTAATCCACACTGACAAAGTCACGGCCATCATCTAGTTATGATATATGATACATCATCATATTAGTATGATATGATAAATACCTATAGGTCTGGGAAAGTCGGGTGGTACGTTGACCAAATCATTCCCACAGGTGGCTGAACTGAAGTTGTTCCTGTCAATCTCATAGCTTGGCCTGAAACGTACAAACAAAAATTCAAACTCGATAACATTGTGGATAATTCTGTGTAACACAATCTCTAATAAACTAAACTAAAATGACTTTAAATCTAGTTCTGTCCCTTTCCACAGGGAGTATTATGAAAGGGTTAGCAATATTTATCTCTCTCTTTGGTCGTTCCTTCATTGCTGAAGATCGTGGTCCTGGCTAGATCCTAACCTCGAACAGATTATTTGTTTCCATTGGCTTCTGTTGGTAGCCATTCTCACTTTAGTATGAAATTTGGACGCATTCAACTCCCTCAGTTGGTCAGCCCACCTAGTTGGTGAGCGGCCTCTCCCTCTTTTGCCCTCAGTGTTGCCCGTGATTATAAGCTTCTCGAGACTGTTGGCCCAATATTTTTAATGCTGTCGTTTTAGTTTTAGTTTAGAGATTGTGCACTACAGAATCAGCCCCATTGTATGCTTTTTGAACTAAAAATTGGCAGTATTTGATAAGAAAACATTGTAATTTTTACTAGACTACCGTTCTATCATCAAAACCCTGGTTAAATATCGGAAAAATGCTAAAATTCGTTGAAGAAAAATCGTCCATGAAAAACAAGTTTACGAGCAAAAAAATCATTTACAGGAGTACTTACCGTACAGAATCCGAGACATAAAGGTCCGCATCACCGGACAAAGACGTCAATTCAATTAGTAAGGGCCCTGTATGCCCTAATTGCCAATACGAAAAGTTGCCTGCACCAACAGACCCGACGACGGTATCTAATAGCAGCTTGTCGGGCTCAATGTGCACGTAGTTCGAAAGTAGCGATGAGAGAGTCGATATACTTATTATTCCCAATAACAGTAATATGAATTCACGTCTCATTTTTCATGAAATTCGTAATAATTTACGCGAATTGCGAAAAAATAAATATTTCTCTCATTCAATGCTTTTGACACTGTCAGACAGTGACAGATTTTTGCTGTCAAATTGACAATTTAAGTTCGGAAACTGAAGGTGAGCATAGCCATAGAACACCACACAACTTGTTTGGCATACCACTCTTTTATGATATAAACGTTTTTAGAATTTAAAAAGATTAAATTAAGATTCCAGATGGTTGCATAGGTAGCTATTTGTTGTAAATGAACACCAATAGCGAGAGCACGATGGGGTCTAAAAATGTGTTTTTTAAAAAATAACACATAAATAAGTAAGCCACAATGCTCTCGCCATGGGTGTTTATTTTGTGGTTTATTTACAAAAAATAGGTATTTATCTAATAGTATATATTATAGTCCCACAAACTTTTAACTGAACCGGTGACAGCGTCGCTACTAGATATGAAAAATAAAATAAATATAAAAAACAAAAATTAAACGGGCATAAATAAAAACACTTTATTACACTAAGGGCTGATTTTTCAATCGTCAGTTAAAGTTTATCGGAGGAATAAATTTGACGTTTTGACAGGTTTTGTATTGAAAATCTGCCAAAACGTCAAATTTATTCCTCCGATAAAATTTATCTGACGATTGAAAAATTAGCCCTTAAACAAATAACAAATCAAACGAAACACGAATGGTGACTTGATAAGGTGTAAAACGGCCTTATCACTACGAGTTATCTCTTCCTGTATGGCTAGCATGCGCACTATGAGTAAAATTATGTCTACCTGTTATCTCTCTCTGTCTACCGAAGCTAACATGGTTACTTGTCTCGTTACGTCAAAAGTAGAGATAAAAGTAATATTTCTTATCTGTGGTATTTTTCTCTACGGACCTTTAGGTACATGTCGACTATATTTTTCTTGTAATATACCGCATTTTGTGCATGTAGGGTAAATGAAACATTTGCCGGCAACGACAACATCTCTCTCTCTCGTCGCGAGATAATCTCGTTGTGCGCATGCTAAGCACACAGGCAACCTTAGAAAGGAGATAGGTTGCATAAGACAAGGTAAAAAAATAAATAAATTACTAATAAAAATTAGTTCCAATTCTGGCCACCGGGCCAGTTAAGAGTTTAACAGACTATACAACCAACTGAGCAATCTGCATGCTCGAAGTTCGAGACAATGGGTAGATCTGTAAATTAGTACAACAAAATTTTACTTGCTAAAAAAATCTTTAATTCAGAGTTTACACTTCCTTTCAAGCAGAAACTTGGAAACGTATTCGGAAATACTCCCAGGATCATTAGCTGGCACATCGTGATTCCCCAAAACGATTCTAAACCTGTAGTTTTTATTCGGCCACGCGTTTTCGTCCAATAAGAACGGTACATGTCGGTAAGAACCCTTGTATATGGAGTTGGTGGCTAAAATACATAATATCGGTACATCTGTCTGAGTGTACATGTCCCTTAAATTCTCAGGCGTGAACGGTAATGCAAATAGGCTTTTCATTCGCTGATCGTATGTCAATCTAAAAAAAAGGAAAACAATTATTGTTATCATTACATTACAAAAAAAACATACGTTACATTAAGTACAAAAAAAAACCTATTTCTCTCGGGTTACTCGCACCATATTATGCTAACATGTTCGCAGTGTTTCTCTGCCCCACCTGCACATCCACTCTCGATGATGATTTTGGTGGAATCGCAATGCGCACCACTAAAATCCCTTGCTCCAATACGAAAAAAAGCACGTGAGCTCTCGCGCTATTCCTAGTTATTTTATACATTGTGCTTGTGCATACATTTGGTTAACCGTGGGAGAGGGCTGGTTATTATTATTATTATTATACACTTTATTTGTACCACCACAAGTAAGAATAACAAATACAAAGGAAAGAAAAAAAAAATAAACACAGACAGAAGTAGGATACAAAAGGCGGCCTTATCGCTTAGGTAGCGATCTCTACCAGGCAACCTTAGGAAGAGGAGAAAATAAGGGAAAATAGACTGCAGGTGGATCTATAATATACTTACATTCAAATAACTACATACTAATACATAAACCAATAATAAACATATTATCAAAATATAATTATATATAATACTAGCGATCCGCCCCGGCTTCGCACGGGTAGCACTAATAATCCTAATCTATATAATATAAACTATCCTATCTCTCAAGTTAGATCGAACTGCACATGGTGTGCGAATTTTATTATAATCGGTTAAGTGGTTTAGAAGTCCATTGAGGACAAACATTGTGACACGAGATTTATATATATATAGATAGCTAATTATAAAAATAAATATACTAATATATATTATAATATATGTGTTTCAAGTAAGTATAAAGAATAATTTTGTTGTCGGCTTTAGTTTGCAAGATAATGATTCTTAACAGCATTTTTGAATATGTCTAGTGATTTAGATTGGCGTATGGTCAGTGGAAGTGCATTCCATAGCAGAACAGCTCGAACACTGAACGAACTTTTAAAGAACTTCGTTTTATGAGTTGGGGTTTTCAGCGTTAAGGTTCGACATGGTCTTAAATCGGATTATCCATAACATAGGTCTTAAAAAAAAGGTTCTTGATCTTGCAACATAATAAGGATGTAATTTTTTTGTATTAAGCACAATAAGCTTGATACAGTTATCTTGTTACTGGTTCAAGATCAAAATTACTATGTACTCGTAGACCTGCAGAATGATTACAAATAGAAGATTTATTTATTTATTTTTTAATTTTTTTCACATTCAACTGCTAATTTTCATATCGCTAATAACAATATTTGAGATTAATAAATAAGTAAGGATGCTTTGTAAGCTTACCGATATAATCCATCACCAACTGGCTCCAAGAACCTTTCCACGTGGATTTCAGCAGCCTCTTCGGTGAGATCCTGTGCTTTTATCAACATTTGCTTTGCCTGAAATAAGTATAGGTGACGTCATTCTAAGCACAATATGGCCGACTAGTTGTTGAAGTAAAACTTCTTTAGAATCGTTGTGATTTGAAAATTCGATGAAACGAGAAAGCGACGCCAAAAAGAGACAAACATATTCATCATAGGATTCAGTCTGCGAGAGAATGAGATAGAATACAAGTTATATTAATCTCATTCTCTCGTAGGCTACTTTTCTGATGTTTCACTTCTGCCGTGTGTGAATTGCACACACACATTTTTTGTTTTTTATGCACCTGCATGACATTGGTATCAATTAATAGGGTTTAAATCTGAGAAGTAAAGTAAAATGACGTCACACTAAATTCAATATGGCGGCGATAAAAGCTAATGATTGAATACTTTTTGTTAAACACCTGTTCATAAGTATATGTAGGCGCAGTTTCCTTGCCGCTCATATGTTTCTTGTACCCCTTGTCAGTGTAATAGTCCCCGAAAGCCTCTTTAAACCACGCGGCGAAGTCGGGGGGCAACACTGTTTGATATGGAGGTAGCGGGTCCAATTCCACCATACACGTAAGACGACCGGGGTACGCCATGTTGAATAGTTTTCCTACAAAGATCATACCAATATTATAAATGTGAAAGTGTGTTTGTTTGTTTGTTTGTTGGTTTGTCCTTCAATCACGCCGCAACGGAGCAACGGATCGACGTGATTTTTGGCATGGGTATAGTTGAGGACCTGGAGAGTAGTAATAGGGGTATGGGTTTAATATAACTGCCATGCCCCTAACAGGTAAGCCCGCTGCCATCTTAGACTGCATCATCACTTACCATCAGGTGAGATCGCAGTCAAGGGCTAACTTGTAGAGGATAAAAAAAAAAGAGTGACATAGCCTACTTTTTATACTTTATATAATTTTATTATGAAAATTGAAGAGTTCCCGTGGGAATTTAAAAAAACTTATTCCACGCGGACGAAATCGCGGGCATCAGCTAGTGTTAGTATGGACTTCATGGTATGGTTATGTAACTCACCAATAGAACAGCCAAGAGAGTGACCAATGAAAGCAAATTTATCCCATTTAAAGTGCTCTTGTACAATGACCACGGCTGGTATTAAATCGTAAGTGGTAAATTGAACGCCTTTCGGGAGATGGTCCGAGTAGCCGTTCCCCGGTAAATCTATGGCGACATAGAAAAAGGTGTCCGGCAACCGGGACACTAGCGGTCGGTAAACCGCGCTGTGCTGCATGCGCCCGGGGCAGAGGAATACCGGGGGATACGATTGTATGCCCCAGGTTAGGCCTGGATAAATTTAACAAAAAAAATCAAATCAAATAAATAAAATTAATATTATAAATGTGAAAGTTTGGATGGATGTATGGATGTATGGATGTTTGTTACTCAATCACGCTCCAACGGCTGAACCGATCTGGATGAAATTTGGCACAGAGATAGGTTATAGTCTGGAATAGCACATAGGCTACTTTTTATCCCGGAAAATTAAAGAGTTCCCGCGGGAATCGAAAAACCTTAATCCACGCGAACGAAGTCGCGGGCATCAACTAGTAGATATTATAAATGCGAAAGTTTGGATGGATGTATGGATGGATGTTTGTTACTCAATCACGCTCTAACGGCTGAACGGATCTGGATGAAATTTGGCACAGAGATAGATTGTAGTCTGGAATAGCACATAGGCTACTTTTTATCCCGGAAAACTAAGGAGTTCCCGCGGGAACTAAAAAACCTCAATCCACGCGGACGAAGTCGCGGGCATCAGCTAGTTAAAATATAAACCTTAAAACTAAGGGATTAAAGTTTAATTACGAATGTAGTGTATTTATATTTAAGACCTTTTGTCTTCGTAACAACGCGAGCATGTCGAAATCCAAAACTGCTCAACGCGGCTAAAGAAGTTTTCACTTCAAAAAGTTTCTTCGAAAAAGGAAATGCTCGCCATTGATGGTCTACCCTTTATATACTTAATATAATATTAATTATATTTTATTATAATTATATAATATTATTTATATTTTATTATAAATATAATATTAATTATATTTTATTATAATTATATAATATTAATTATATTTTATTATAAGAGTAAGTATGTGATAATTTCCCTACCTACTGTGACATGAAATCAAATATCGTTTCATTTCAGGCTATGGTCCATCGGGCTTTGAGAGTAAGGGAATAGAGAATGCAAATGTATTTGCTCACCACACTTGTGCACTTAGGTATATCTCCCGCGCTAATGGTTGATCATCGACTGGCCGCCGTGGCAAAAATAAGTAGGTACTTGCATAGTAATATTATAAATGCAAGAGTTTGTTTGTTGGTTTGTTCTTCAATCACGCCGCAACGGAGCAACGTGGTATTTGGCATAGGTGTATAGTTGAGGACTTGGGGAGTGACATAGGCTACTTTTTACCCCGGAGTTCCCGCGGGGATCAAAAAGACTTCAACCACTTTGTCCGCGCGGATTGAGGTTTTTGCCAGTTCCCGCGGGAACTCTTTAATTTTCCGGGATAAAAAGTACCTAGCCTAAGTGCTATTACAGACTATAATCCATCTCTGTGCCAAATTTCATCCAGATCCGTTCAGCATCTGGCGTGATTGAGTAACAAACATCCATCCATACATCCATCTAAACTTTCGCATTATATTTATAATATTAGTATAGAAGTATAGATGGAGAATCACACTGTACTAGTTGGTGATACGCCCTCTCTCCATAGAAATGACCTACCTGCTATACGCCCCCAAGGAGCGTTTATGGTTATTTCCTTCTCTTCTTTCTTAGTTATTTCCATGTTCGTGTAGCTTTACTTTACTCCTACTGAAAACGGATTATTTGAAATCTGAGAGAAACAAAAAGATGCATATAATTTTGCATTAAGTATATGCAAGCAAATAGAGTAACCAAATTCAAGCATGTCCGAAGACGCTCAGATAAAACAACCAAACTCACATTTTTACAAGCTTATTTTTAACTTGCAAGTTGCAATGTCTGTGGGTTTTTGCACCCCATACCTTGGAAATTTATTCTGGATAGTTAATTATGGAGTTCCCGCGGAAACCGAAAAACCTCGATCCACGCGGACATCAGCTAGTTTTTCATATAATCGACAGGATCGAAAGCAGGGCTGCAACGTCATTCAGAGGGCAGAAAATCATCGGTTTCTTCCCTCGGGCAGAAAACAATCGGTTTCTGCCCGGCAATAATCGCATTCGTCTGAAATTGACTAGTTTCGGGTGGCTCAACACTCAACAGGCATTGAAACTCGCACTTTCAAAGGTTATAGGTATGAAAACTGTGGAAAATAACTACTTACGTTACACTGATCTCAATATGGCGGACGATAAAAGCTTTATTTTTAATGATTTAACTAACCCGTATTAATCGCATATTCGTGATATTCGTAAGATTATGTTAGCTTAGTGACACAGATAACGCACAATTTAAAAAAAAAACCGGCCAAGTGCGAGTCGGACTCGCGCACCGAGGGTTCCGTACAAACCTGTAGTAAGTTTTACGATTTATGACGTATTAAAAATAAAAATTACGTTTGTTGTATGGGAGCCCCCCTTTAATATTTACTTTATTGATATTTAATTATTTATTTTGAAAGGTAATATACAAGTTAATATTCTGTGAAAATTTGAACCGTCTACCTGTTACCGTTTTTAATATTGAGGAAAAAAATACGAAAAAAACACGTTTATTGTATGGGGACCCCCCTTAATATATATATTTTTTTAATTTTTAGTATTTGTTGTTATAGCGGCAACGGAAATACATCATTTGTAAAAATTTCAGCTTTCTAGCTATCACGGTTTATGAGATACAGCCTGGAGACAGACAGACAGACAGCGGAGTCTTAGTAATAGGGTCCCGTTTTTACCCTTTGGGTACGGAACCCTAAAAAGTGTTTTTTTCCAATCCAACTATAGTATAATTTACCGAGCGAAGCGAAGGTCTCTGTGTCTACTTGAGTGAATTTGCACTTGTCCGTCCGTCCGTCCGTCTGTCAGAGCATTATAACTTCTGAATTACTGAACGTAATTACTTCACATTTAAATATAATATGTAAACCGATGGCCTCCAGCCGAATATGGCATAAAAAGTTATAAAAAATCTTTATTTCAGGGGGGCTCTCATAGAAGCGAATGCGAAGTAAAATATTTTTTTCATCCCACCATCTCGGAAAGAGTATTTTTACTCTTCGATATCTGAAGGTAAAAGCCGTTATTATCGTCTAGAGGATAAAGTAAATTGAATTTAGAACATCGTGTGCACGTTAGTAAATATCACTCGTCTATGAAGTTTGTGAATTCAAAACATCATTAAAACCTATTTACTTCTACCTCTATGGTGCCGAATTTCCATACAACCGTTTTTAATTTGTTAAAAACTCACTTCTTGGTGTACTTTTTTAATTTGCTTTGCGCGCACCATTTTCTTTCACGTAAAATATTACACTCAACTTATGTAACTGTAGCAAGTAGCAACGTTACTTTCAATTTTTCTTAATACTTACTTCGGTTAAAAAACAACTTTTAACTCTTGTATAACAAATAACTATTATTGCGTTACTTATGGTTGCAGTATATCATTTTAAAGATAATTAGGAATAGAGTCCAAAAATATATTTTTTTTAATTTTTTCCCCAAACTTGGTGAAATGGGGGGCTTACAAAGTGGAGATTTTCTAACGTCCAAAGTTGACTTCAGCCGAGCGATCGCGTAACTTCTGCATCAATCATTGATACATCGCAATCACCTCTGATTGGTTAACACTCTTCCACTATTGGACATAATCCATTGACGCAGCAAGAATGCCATAAATTCAGCCAATTACAACAATTGATACTGTAACAATGATTGATGCAGAAGTTACGCGATCGCTCGGCAGAACTCTCAATTTTCTGAAAGGCTGATCCTGAAACTTGATCAATTATTTGAATTATATCGACGAAACGAAATTATTTAATTTTTAATGAGCTTCAGTATTTTTAACAGAACTTCACAATGATGTCAATAGATGGCGCTCTGTAAAAGTTTATTCGTTTGTGCTTAGGATACCGCGAGGTCTCAGTTCGGGGCGAACCACTAGTAATATTATACCCTCACTAGATGCCATGGGTTCCCGCGTGGATATAGGTTTTTTTACTGTCGCGGGAACTCTTTAATTTTACGGGACAAAAAGTAGGGTATCATAGATATACCTACTAAGTACATCGATGATACAACTGAGCAAACCAGTTTTAAGTGTGAGATTTATAGAGCGAAATTTGACTTTGCTTAGACTTAACACAATAAGTATGGTTAAAAAAAAATAAAAAAAAAAGGTAAAATTTCGGTCGCATGGTCAACCCTTGTAGTGTAGCAGTAAGTAAAGTAGTAATAAATCGAACCTAGTGAAGAACAGACGTGTCTCATTTAATCCCAGTACGCCCACCACATGGCGACCCTTGCCATGCGCGTTCCGCGGTGTCGGATGTCGGCCGGTTAGATGCGGACGGTGCGAATTCCTGTGTGCCTCGATGCCTCATTTGAAGAAATAAGTTTTAAAAATGATTGAAGCCAGTCCTGAAGTTCTGATAAAAATAGATAATTTTTTTAAAGCCTGGCTGATGGACTTTACCATAATCGGTTCAGCAATTCTTTTTATTATTATTTTGTTGATCTGCTACGGACAGAGGCGATAAATCCGAAATATAAGTGCTGGAAATGGGGAAATCATATTCAATCATACCAGGATGTGACACGAAAAAGAAGAAAAGCCATCTATTGAAAAGCCTAAAAGTCTAAAAGTATCAAGGTCATAAAATAAATACCAAGAAGAAAAATTGAATATTTCACCATGGGAAAAGAGTGTTCAAAATGTGAATGCCAAAACAAAGAAGTTGTAATTCAAGACGGCAATAATTCGGAGATAAACATTAACAACGTGCTATTAGCTTCAATTTTGGCGATATGTGGTATTGCGCTAATATATGTGAGCATCACTAAATATAAAAAATGCCACCAAAATTGGGTCTCGGAAGGAGTCCGCGCTGATTTTAGAAGAAGGCTGCAGCAACGCTGGTCAGGTCGTGCAGGAGGAGGAAACCGAGGAGAACACGAACAGGAGTTTAAGAGTTTGAAGAGAATTCATCCCTGAAGTTAAAGTCAAATTGTGCGGTTTAGTGTTTCGTAAATAAAGTGCGTGCGGTAATAAATGTTAACAAGTGCAAAGTGCCTGCCTAAAGCATGAGTGAATTAAAGAACTTTTAAAGAACTTTTCTTATGAACTGTTAAGTTTTCCTTTTTTTTTTTTTATAAATATGTTTAATGGAAATACAATTGAAAAGCTTTTATAATGAATTAGAAGATATAAGGGTAAGTCTTAGAAAATTAGGTCCTAATAGGAGATTAGAAGAAATAGGGAAAAGTAAAATTAAAAAGGGCATAGAAATATATGGAAAATATAAAATATATATTAATACGTTGCATTCTAAAGAATTATCAAGTGATTATTCAGAGTTAATTATAGAAAATTTATGTAAGAATATAGAAAGTAGTTATCGTAAAATATTACTTTATAGTGAGTCTACGGTATCATCAGACAACATGGCAAATTTTGATTTAAAAACTGCTAGTATTTTAATTCCTATAATGGATGGAAATGAAGTGACGACTGAAAAGATAATACAAGGCATAGAAATGTACGATTCTTGCTTATTAAAAACGGAAGACAAGAAATTGCTGATTTCTTTTGTACTCAAAACTAGATTAACTAAAATAGCTAGATTAAAATTACAACCTGATTACAAGACAGTAAATGATTTGACCTTAGATATCAAAAAGTTTTTACTAACGAAAAAATCAGCAAATTCTTTATTGATTCAATTGAATAAATTATCTCAAAATGAATCAACTATTGGAGATTTTGGTAATAAATTGGAGGAACTTTTTGTTGAGTTGACGATTTCCCAAGCAGATTCCAATGATACAGCGAGTGCGATTTTAAGACCGATTAATGAAAAATTAGCTGTAAAACGGTTTGCAGATGGACTTCGTAACAGAAGGCTAGGTACCATCATTGCAGCTCGAGACTACCAGGAGTTGAAGGACGCGATTCGTGCGGCAGAAGACGAAGAATCGTCTCTACCATCCGGTCAAGTAGTGATGAACATGAGAGGTAAGTCGAGAGGAATAGGAAGATACCAACACTACCCAGTTCGCGGAAGTTCTTCGAACAAAGGTCAGTACTATAATAATACTCGTATTTACCCAGGTACTTCCTACTATAATAATTACCGTGGTAATAATAACTCGAATTACCGTGGAAGGTACAATACTGCTCCAAATCGTTACCGTAACCACTACACCCGTGGCTATTCCCGTAGAATTCGAGGTCAAGGTCGTGGCGTAACGCAACATAAAGCATATGTTGGTGAAAATCAGATTGACTCAGAACAGAAAAATAGTGAGTTAAATGATAATTTTCAGTTTTTTCGAGCATAAGATATTAACTTCGTGTGACGGTCTAGATATTTTAAGGTTTAGGTTAGGTAGTGTAGAGTGTTCATTTTTATTAGATACAGGTGCAACCCTATCTGTCATACATAAGGATAGATTACCTAGTAACATAAAGTTATATAGTAACGAAACCATAATTTGTGGTCTAGGAGGTAAAATAAGTTCACAGAAAATAGCGTGGATAGATTTAGAAACACGTGCAAATGTATTATTCCATCATAAGTTCCATGTATTGGACGAAATGCCGTGTCAGGCGAACGGAATTATCGGATTAGATTTCTTGCGAGCTTACAATGCAAATATCAACTTACGAACGAATGAGCTAACTTTGTACACTCGAGGACAAAAGTGTTCGATACAAATAAATAAAAGTAGTGGAAGTCAAATTTATTTAACATTGCCAGCTAGAAGTGAATCGATACATTTTATTTCGATAGATAAATCATTTGTTTCAGGAAATGAGTATGTTTTGAACGCGAAACAGTTTTCAGAAAATATATATTTAGCAGGAAGTTTAGTAAAAGTTCATGATGGCAAGGTGCCAGTTAGGTTACTTAATACATCCGAAAAGGACGAAAAATTAAATATATTTAACCCAGAATTAAATTCATTAAATGATTACAAGATATGTACATTTGATAAGTCGTACAGTTCAGTAGAAAGAGTTAAAAAATTATTACAAACATTGAAGTTGAAACATTTAAGTTCATACGAACGAATCCAGGTAGAATCCATATGTGCTAAATACGCCGATGTATTTTACTTAGAAGGCGATACGTTAGGTACAACTAACATAATGGAACAAAGTATCAGCATAAAACCGAACACGAAACCTGTTTATGTTAAGCCATATAGAATTCCCGAGTCATTGAAATCGGAAGTGGATAGGCAAATTGAAAACATGTTGAAGGAAAATATTATAGAACCGACAAATAGCGATTGGAATAGTCCAGTACTTTTGGTTCCAAAAAAGTCTATAGACAATAACAAAAAATGGAGATTAGTTATTGATTACAGAAAAGTAAACAATGTAATTCAGGATGATAAATTTCCTTTACCAAACATAACCGAGATATTAGATTCCTTATCAGGTGCTATGTATTTTAGTCATTTAGATCTTCAGTCTTCATACTACCAAGCGAGTTTAGAACCTAATAGTAGAAAAGTTACAGCATTTACAACGAATTCAGGACAATATCAAATGATGCGTCTTCCAATGGGACTTAAAATAAGCCCCAGTGCTTTTTCCCGTGTCATGTCTATAGCGTTATCAGGTCTTACGTGCGATAAGGCATTTGTTTACATGGACGATCTAATAGTATATGGGCGTAATTTAGAATCTCATAATAAAAATTTAATAGATATATTCGAAAGACTTCGAAAGGTAAATTTAAAGGTTAATCCACAAAAATGTGAATTTCTAAAGACCGAACTTTTATATTTAGGTCACGTTGTTACATCAGATGGTGTTTTACCAGATCCAGAAAAGGTTAAGGTGTTACAAAATTATCCAATCCCAAAAAGTACAGACGAGGTGAGACGTTTTGTAGCGTTCTGTAATTATTACCGAAAATTTATACCAAATTTTTCTGAAATAACTGTACCATTAAATAAACTTTGTAGGAAAACATCAATTTTTGAATGGACGAATGAATGTCAAAAAGCTTTTGAAAAATTAAAACAAGGTCTAGTATCTCCACCTATTTTACAGTACCCAGATTTTTCCGAGAACAACGAGTTTATTTTACAAACCGACGCGTCCGGTATAGCTATCGGATCAGTTTTGTGTAACAGAAATATGAAACCCATAGCTTACGCGAGTAGACCATTAAATAAAGCCGAATTAAATTATCCGACTATAGAAAAAGAGTTGTTAGCAATTGTATGGAGTGTTAAATACTTTAGACCATATTTATTTGGCAGAAAATTTACGATTATGACAGATCATAAACCACTTATATATTTATTTAGCATGAAAGATCCCTCTAGCCGATTATTAAAGTTTAGATTAAAACTTGAAGAGTATGATTACAATGTTGTTTACATTAAAGGAAAAGATAACGTAGTAGCGGATGCATTGAGTAGGGTAACCATTACTTCGAACGAATTAAAGGATATCAATCAAAAAATTATGGTAATGACGCGTGCACAGAGAAGAAAATTAGATAATAGTGTTGATAACAGTAGCTTAGGAAACCCAAGTATACCTAATGTTTCTGACAACGATAGGTCAGGCCAACCTAGAGTAGCGGAAATATTGCGTATTCCCAGTGGTTCCGTGGAAATGAAGTTTATCGAAGGTAAATGGATAGATAGATTACGAGTAAAAAGAGAAATAACTGAGGAAGATCAATGTTTTGCGTATGTAGAAAGTCAATCAATTATATACATTAACCTCAATTTTATGTCGCAATTCACGCGAGACGTATTTGCGAATATGTTGAGAGATTTTTGTAATAAAATAAATGTGAAAGAAATATGTATATTAAAAGACGTATACAACACGTTATTTTTAAAAGAGTTGTGTGAAGAGATAAAAAGTAGAAATATGTGGACCGGTCCCCAAATTCATATATTAAGAAATGTTAAGAGAATTACGGATAAAGACGAGAAGACAGTTATATTAAATGATTATCATTTATTACCTTCGAGCGGACATGCAGGTATTCGACGAATGGTAAATAATATTAAGAGTAAATATTACTGGCCAGGACTAGAAGCAGATGTTAGGAACTATGTAAGTAAGTGTATCAAGTGTCAAGTTATGAAGCACTCTCCAAGTCATAAGGAACCTATGGTAATAACAACAACTGCCAGTTCAGCGTTTGAGAAGATATTCTTAGATCTCGTTGGTCCATTAGATAAGGATGATGCAGGTAATCAATACATACTTACCATCCAGTGTGAGCTTACCAAGTATGTGGAAGCATACCCATTACCATCAAAGGAAACTAAGGTAGTAACCAGTGCATTAGTTAGTAATTTTATATTACGTTACGGCGTTCCTGACGTCATCGGTACAGACAAAGGAAAAGAGTTTGTATCGTCTACAATGGCAGAAACATGTAAGTTATTAGGAATAGAGAAAATCCATTCCACAGCTTACCATCATCAGAGTGTAGGTGCGTTAGAAAATACCCATAAAAATCTAAGAAACTTTTTGCGTATACAATGTGAGGAAAATACTTACACATGGAGTCATTGGCTACCATTTTGGTGTTTTGCTTTTAATACAACCATACATACAGCAACAAAGTATACTCCGTATGAATTAGTCTTTGGTAAACAGTGTCATATTCCAAGTCGATTGAAAAGTGATATTATAGAACCATTATATTGTGCAGACGATTATGCATTACAGTTGAAATATAGATTACAACTTGCACACAAAGATGCGAGAAAAAGGTTAATTGATAGTAAGATAGATCGAAAATTAACTTATGATAAAAATAAAAAACCAGTTAATTACCAAAAAGACGATTTAATTTTGGTTAGAAGTGAAAGTAACAATAAGATGGATCCATTGTATAAAGGTCCATATTTAGTCATAAGAGATATTGAACCTAATGTTGAAATAATTAAAAATAACAAAATTGAAGTTATTCATAAAAATCGTACGAAACTTTATAAAACATAATTAAAATTATATAATATAATACAACAATAATGTTTGTTATATTCTTGTTTACGTAATTTTTTTTATTGTCGTACAATTTATCGAACATTGAATTCATGTCAATTGTTAGAATACCTATTTACTACTCTATGTATTAGACAATAAGTATATTAATAATATGTTCTTTATAGAATTTCATTTTCTATTACCATTTAAGTGATTATTGTACACATTCAAAAAAAAAAACAAATAGATACCCTTTTGTGTTTTTTTTTTCATTTAGGGGAATGATGTAGTGTAGCAGTAAGTAAAGTAGTAATAAATCGAACCTAGTGAAGAACAGACGTGTCTCATTTAATCCCAGTACGCCCACCACACCCTAATCTTATCACAATAATATATTATTATGTTTTGTGACCATAATCTTATCTCATAATATATAATATATTATAATATAACTAGCTAATGCCCGCGACTTCGCGTAGATTGAGGTTTTTTGGTGCCCGCGGGAACTCTTTAACTTTCCGGGATAAAAAGTAGCCTATGTGTTATTCCAGATTATAATCTATCTCTGTGCCAAATGTCATCCAGATCCGTTCAGCCGTTCTGGCGTGATTGAGTTACAAACATCCATCCATCCTGGATACTTTCGCATTTTTAATACTAGCTGATGCCCGCGACTTCGTCCGCGTGGATTGAGGTTTTTCGGTTCCCGCGGGAACTCTTTAATTTTCCGGGATAAAAAGTAGCCTATGTGCTATTCCAGACTATAATCTATCTCTGTGCCAAATTTCATCCAGATCCGTTCATCCGTTGGAGCGTGATTGAGTAACAAACATACATCCATACATACATCCATCCATCCAAACTTTCGCATTTATAATATTTATATGGATTAGTACCTATAGACAGGGCTGGGCAAAATACATGCTTTGCTTTAATTGAAATACAAATTACAAAATACTTTATCGCAAGTAATTAAGATACGAAATACAAAATACCTTTAAGTAAGGTATTTGAAATATAAAATACAAAATACAGTATTTTAGCTATTTTTAATTGAAATACGAAATACAAATTACAAAATAAAACGTAATCGTAAAACGTATTTCATGTTTTTTGTAACTTGTCTCTAAGACCCATATTACACTATACTATATATAGGATCCTATTTCGCACCATAGATCATCATCCTAGAAATATGCTATACCTACTATATTTCTAGAATGATGATGTATGGTGCGAAATAGGATCCTATATATAGTGTAGTGTAAAATGGGCCTAAGGCATGAATGGCAAGATTTTGACGTACAGTCATAGCGTACAACTACAGTATTATACATAACAGGTGCAGTGTTGCCAACTCTTAGCTGCTTTACCATCATTATACTCTCGGCTCGCACTCACACTCACGAAGGTAAAATGTATTTTATTCAAATGTATTTTGAAGCCTCAAGTATTTGAAATACTAATTACAAAATACCTCGGCGTCAGGTATTTGAAATACCAATTACAAATTACATTTTAAGTAAGTAATTGAAATACAAATACTTACCAAATACGTATTTGTATTTCAATTACGTATTTTAATTACAAGTAATTCAAATACTGCCCAACCCTGCCTATAGAAGTAGGTAGGTATAGATGTTTTGTGATAAGATTGCGTGGATTATGGTTACCAGTATACTAAGTACCTACTGCCTCGTTGGTCTAGTGGTTAGCATATTCGACTGCGGCCGACGAGGTCCCGGGTTCGAGTCCCGGGTCGGGTCACAACAAGTACTGGATTTTCTGACAAGAAATTCTCAGTAGATACTAGCCCGGAGTTAGGAAGTTGGCGGTGTTTCACCCCCGTGCCTCGGAGAGCACGTTAAGCCGTCGGTCCTGCGCCTGATCTCACTCCGGTCGTGTCGGATTTTCCGTCCCATCGGGCTATGGGAGTAAAGGAACAGAGAGTGCACCTGTGTTTGCGCACTATAATATCTCCCGCGCAGATGGCTAATCTCTCTGGAGATTGGCCGCCGTGGCCGAAATTCGGTCGGGAGGACATTATTATTATTATTAAGTACCTAATGTCATGGTACCATAGAGATAATATTATAGTAGGTAGATATCTTTGATTATGTATATAGCACAGGTATATAGGATATACCTATATTATCTCTATGTATGGACCATGGTACCTAAACGTCGGCGGATTTATCAGATAACGCTAGATATTTATCTAGCGATAACTGATAAATCCATAACTAACCTAGACGATGCCCGTGACTTTGTCCGCGTGGTATATTTTCGATACCCGCGGGAACTCCTTAATTTCCCGAGATAAAAAGTACCCTAAGTCCTTCCCCGGGATACAATCTAACCCTTTACCCTGTACAAAATTAAAATCGGTTGAATAGATGGGCTGCGAAAGCGTAGAAGACAGACGGACACACTTTCGCATTTATCTTAATAAGTATATATAAATCTCGTGTCACAATGTTTGTCCTCAATGGACTTCTAAACCACTTAACCGATTATAATAAAATTCGCACACCATGTGCAGTTCGATCTAACTTGAGAGATAGGATAGTTTATATTATATAGATTAGGATTATTAGTGCTACCCGTGCGAAGCCGGGGCGGATCGCTAGTTATATTAGTATGGACTAGATGTTGAAATCAGTTTTTTTTATTTGCGCGGGAACTCTTCATTTCTTGGGATAAAAAGTGGCCTATGTCCTTCCTCGGGATCTAAACTACCTCTATAGTCTATGCCAAATTTCATCAAAATCGGTTGAAACATGGCCCGCAGACAGACAGACCGACACACTTTCGCCTTTATAATATTTGTATGGATTTTTAAATCACTGTGACGACTTCCTTGGCCCAGTGGTGGAGCGCTCTTATAAGTTCCGGGTTCGATTCCCGGCAGGGTCAAATTGGGAATATAATATAGTTTCTGAATTTTACTGGTCTGGCCTGGTGGGAGGCTTCGGCCGTGGCTTGTTACCACCCATCCGGCAAACACGTGCAGCCAAGTGATTTAGCGTCCCGGTACGATGCTTTGCAGAAACTGATTAGGGGTATGGGTTTATTATAAATGCCATGCCCCTAACAGGTTAGCCCGCTACAATTTTAGACTGCATCATCACTTACCATCAGGCGAGATCGCAGTCAAGGGCTAACTTGTAGTGGATTAAATTAAAACAAGGCATTTAAAAATATTCCTACCGGATGTCTCTATTGTATTTATCTATCACTTTTAAGCATAATCAAATAAATATTATAAATGCGAAAGTTTGGATGGGGATGTATGGATGTATGGATGTGTGGATGTATGGATGTTTGTTACTCAATCACGCTCCAACGGCTGAACGGATCTGGATGAAATTTGGCACAGAGATAGATTATAGTCTGGAATAGCACATAGGCTACTTTTTATCCCGGAAAATTATAGAGTTCCCGCGGGAACCGAAAAACCTCAATCCACGCGGACGAAGTCGCGGGCATCAGCTAGTATGCATATAAAATAAATTATTATTTTTTACTTACATACCTAAGTAGTTACATAATGAAAACAATACCATTTGTATTTAATTTTCGTTTTATTTATGGTTTTAAAACATAACTAGGTATTTACACAGAAATAAAAAAATAGTCTACAGCAACAAAATTTAAAATATAAGTACCTAGTTACTTACTAGGTTACGTACTAATAATACATCACATAAAATTATTAAAAAAATACATCATAGTACCTACTGTTTATAAATAAGAAAAATCACTAAGATAAATTATTTACATTAATTTATATTGTTGTTTAGTTTATGTCTTTCTATTTATCTTTCATTGTTTTGTGATTTTTTTTATGTAATTAAAAAACATATTTAACACAATTAAATTAAATAACATAATACAATTTAATTACAAAACAATGGAGGAAGTTTAGGTGAATAAATAATTAGGAATCCTTAATTGATGTCTTCATATTAATAATAAAATATAAATATTAATGAATTACTGAAGTCTAGCTAAAACATAGAAACGGCTTGACCAATTTTGATGGCATTTTTTGTGCGCATTCGAGTGGGTCCCGGGATGTAGGGTAGTGCAGTATAGACGGGTCTTTAAGTATCCATTGTACGACAACGTCCAACACGACAAAAAGAAAAAGTATGGCGTCATGCCATTAGCCGGATCAAAGTACAGTAACAACTGGTTGTTCAGAATTAAAATAATTTGTATTGCAAGAAAAAAAAAATTGAAGTGAAAACGAATAGGTATTTAATTTTTTTTTTAATTATTTTATATATTTTTTAAATTACGAATGTAGCATATATAACCTTTTGTCTTCGTAACAACGCGAGGTGTCGGTGTCGGCGACGCGAATCCACAATTATTTTACGCCCTACCAAAAAGTAGGTACCTAACGCGGCTAATACAGTTATGGTGGTCTTCGCAGTCCGCACATAAGCCAATAGATGGCGTCACTGGTTGCAAAGAACACGAAGACCCTGCATCGCGAATTTGAAGTTTTTTTCGAATTGCAGTGTCCAGTAGTATAGCTTATTTTGAAGCGAAAAAAAAACAAAATTTTTAACAGGATGGGAACAGTTGGAAATGGTAAAGTGGCGTATAATAAACGAAAAATGCGTGAGTAGTGGTGTTTCCAGATATATTTGGGGGATGAAAATGGCGAAAGTTGACGTCGGAGAGAAAAGTGTACAATAGAGTACTAAAGAGTAAAATGCGAAAAACCGCTTTTATCGTTTTTATTTTTCATTTACACAAAAATAATTTTATTTTGACGAAACTTGGTGAAAGTATACCTTTTTGTGTCTGAAATATCCACAATTTTTTTCAGATAAAAATATTAAGAGACTTCCGAGATAATCACGTTTTTCGGCCCAAAAAATATTTTTCAAACCAAATTTCTCCTTTGGAAAATTGTCGTAGAGACTTCTTTCAGGTCGCAATTTTTTCGTTTTGAGTTATACTTTCTTGTGTAATAATAAAAAAATACAGTCCCCATTTAGAAACATGCTCAAAAATTGGAAAAATAAAAAAATGAATTTTGCAACCATTTTTTTTTTACTATTTAGTAAAAAAAAATGGTTCCAAACATTAACAATTAGTAAATGAATGAAACTACATTAATCGGATTATTACGGTCGGTCGGATCATTTTAGACTGCTCTTACCAGTAATGGTCAATGTGACCATAACTGGAAAAATAGCAGTTTTACCACTTTTAATCGAATTTGAACTCTAAATATATAGTTCTTGTGTTTTATATCTGTGACACAGTTGTACATTTGATGGTACCAGTAATGGACACCGAACATCATAACTGGTGTGACCATAACTAGGACATCTTTAGCAGTGGTTATAAAAAGTTTTATTATTTTAAAGGTTTTTCAAGAAATGGCTTCCAAAAAGTCCTATACGGCTCAGCAGATGAGTCTCGCAATGGACGCCGTAATGAAAGGTGAAAGCTGCACATCAGCATCCAAAAGATTCGGCGTGCCCAGGATGACCTTAAGAAACAAAGTAACAGGAAAAAGTCCAGCAAGTGGTACTATGGGTCCCTCTCCTATTCTTTCGAGTGATGAGGAGGCATTATTGGTCCAGTGGCTGTTCGCAATGGCGAAAAGACATTGTCCTGTAGGCAAAGAACAGTTATTGGACTCTGTTCAACTCTTAATGAAGTGTAATAAAAGAGAAAATCCATTTACTGATAGACCTGGCAGAAAATGGTATGAATTATTTCTAAAAAGACATCCAGAAATATCAGAACGAATTTTTAAAAATCTCACTACATCAAGAGAAGCTGTTAAAGAAGAAAATATAGTTCAATGGTTTTCGGAAGTTGCGAAGTATATAGATGAGAACCAACTTTCAGAAGCCTTGAGAGATCCGTCGAGGGTATTCAACACCGACGTGAGCGCGTTCTTCCTTATTCCTAAGCCCGGTCGCGTGCTAGTTAAGCGAGGAGACAAAAATATTTACTCGACATCTGGGAACGAAAAAGAAAATCTCACTGTTCTTTTGACAGCTAACGCAGCTGGACAATTTGCACCACCGATGATGGTCTTTTCTTACGAGCGCATCCCAAAACATATTGCGGTAAGTATTCCTAACAGCTGGGGCATAGGCCGATCTGAAAGCGGTTGGATGTGCGGAATAGACGTGCGCGCCGCGCCGACTTCGGAACGCGCCGCCGCCGCCGAGACATTCTCTCGGCGCGCCGAAGATGGCCGAAGTGCGATATTAATCAAATTCAGCCGAGCTGGACCGAGCGTTCACGAACGTGTGGCTGGCGGGGAAGAGCGGGGCGCGGGGAGGGTAAAGACGCGAACTTTTTTCTCACCGTGTTGTCATTCGGACGATTCGGTCTTGAATTGCTTTGACGGAGGTTATAGTTCACATTTACGATGGCTTCAGCTTTAGCTACATTTAATGAAACAAAAGCGAAACACTTTTCTATATCAGTTTTATACGATGCCAAAATAAACTCAAGTTTTTGCTGGCGGCATTTTGGAGATTTAATTTTCGAGGAGAATAATCGAAAGAAAAAAGTGGCTACCGATCAAGTGTTCTGTAACGCGTGCTTATCTTCTGTTCAAGAAGAAAATGATGAAATATCATTTGGATTGTAAGTACATTACCTATATTTAATTAAAGTACCATTTTGTTCAGTTTATTTTCGACAATAATGTACTATTACCTAATTTATCTATGTAGGATAGGATCAAGGATGTCATCATCATGAGATGAGAACAAACGGAATTATCATCCAGGAAACAATAGGTAAAATTCAATGAACATAGTGTTCGTGTGTTCAAATAATTAGCTACAATAAACATATAACATACTAATAACCTGCTAGCTTCATCAACTGTTTGTCATTTGCAGTCATCCTAACCTAACCAATGTATGTGATGTGTGTGTACTGTGTGTGCATGATGCTGTGCGATATGATGCTTTAAATGTTTTCTTGTTAGTCAAAAGTTGTTCAGCATCTACTGAGCTAAGCTTGACTGGTGGGTGTGGGTGGTGTGGTGATGAGCTTGGTTTAAAGTGTGTACATACCTAACCTAATGTATGTAATGAAGGTAATGCGTGTGTAATGCGGTGAGATATGTCAGAAGTGTAAACGAACCATTATTGTATCGGTCTGTATAGTCTGTGGTTTGTACTTGTCAAACGTCACATAGAATTTTTCTTTCTCTTTTGCCTAGACTGACAGACCGGCTAACATGTAATTTCTTGTGCTCCCAAAATATAATCTAAATTAATCCTCCTTTCTTGTTTGATTTCCACGGCCTATCCCTTCAGGTTATGGGCCCAGCACGCTTCCACTGCGCCATTACAGGTTTTGTATTTAAACTTGGTAATTCAACAATATCATGGGAAAGTAGAAAGCAAAAAACTGTTGCTTTGTCTAGTACGGAGGCTGAGTATATGGCGTTATCAGATGCATGTAAAGAGGCGTTATTTATACGATCATTTTTGTTTGAATGTTTAGGTATAAATTATAAGATTACTATGTATAATGATAGTCAGTCTGCACAAAAACTTAGTACTAATCCCATGTACCATTCAAGAACAAAGCATATTGATGTCAGACATCATTTTATTCGGGAAACTATAAATAAAGGTATAGTTAACTTGTGTTATGTATCAACGGATAATATGATGGCTGATATATTAACTAAACCTTTAACTCAGTATAAAACTGAAAAGTTTGTAAATCAATTGGGTTTGTCTAAGAATAACTTATGTATTTAATTTTAAGTTTTTCTTAAATTGGAGGTTTATGCTCTAAAATAAAATTATGTTTAACTTAAGATTTTGCTTATATATAAAGTGAAATATAAGTATGGTCATTTTTCATCTATGTTAAACATTGTATTAATGTACGTTAACTATGCAAACATTATGTATAATGTTGTAGTTGTAAGACAATGTAAATGGCTTCGTTTAAGGGCTAGTGTCAGAAGTGTAAACGAACCATTATTGTATCGGTCTGTATAGTCTGTGGTTTGTACTTGTCAAACGTCACATAGAATTTTTCTTTCTCTTTTGCCTAGACTGACAGACCGGCTAACATGTAATTTCTTGTGCTCCCAAAATATAATCTAAATTAATCCTCCTTTCTTGTTTGATTTCCACGGCCTATCCCTTCAAGATATGTTTTCTAATTTAAAGATGTTTACGGCTTGACTGGTGAAGTGGTGAGGTGAATGAGCTTGGTTCAATCAAAGTGTACATTTTGCATGTGGTTTTTGCATATACATATTATATTATCTATGTTGTTTTCCAGGGCTAAAATAAGATCATACGCCAAAACTGTCAGCACAGGAAATCTAAGCAGACATTTGCGAGATTCTCATAATATTCGAGAGGATAGCTCTAAAATAGCTTCAAAAAATATCACACAGTTTTTCAACTTACAACCGCGGCCAAAGGCAACTACAAGTAGTACATCAAAGACAAAAAAGACAAATACATGGTTACTTGCTCGAGATATGGTTCTCTGGTTTTGTAAGTCTCTGATGCCGTTCGATTCGATATCTGATCAAGCTATGAAGGATTTTTTTCAAGTAAGTTTACGTTTAAATTATTAACCCTCGAAATATAAACCGTTGTTTGGTTATATTTAAATTATAATAACCAATTTTCGGTGGAAGTTTGCATGATAATGTACATCATATATATTTTTTAGTTTTATCATTCTCTTATTTTAGAAGTTACGGGGGGGGGGGACACACATTTTACCACTTTGGAAGTGTCTCTCGCGCAAACTATTCAGTTTAGAAAAAAATGATATTAGAAACCTCAATATCATTTTTGAAGACCTATCCATAGATACCCCACACGTATGGGTTTGATGAAAAAAAAATTTTTGAGTTTCAGTTCTAAGTATGGGGACCCCCAAAATTTATTGTTTTTTTTCTATTTTTGTGTGAAAATCTTAATGCGGTTCACAGAATACATCTACTTACCAAGTTTCAACAGTATAGTTCTTATAGTTTCGGAAAAAAGTGGCTGTGACATACGGACGGACAGACAGACAGACAGACAGACAGACAGACAGACTGACAGACATGACGAATCTATAAGGGTTCCGTTTTTGCCAAATTTGGCTACGGAACCCTAAAAATCCGGAGAAAAAATAAATGAGATTTTGAACGACGCAAAAGAGTGCTTTGGACTTCAAGGAATAGAACTCCACCCTGTGACTGACGCTGGATCAAATGTCCAACGAGCGATTCGGCTTGCGGCTCTAGACTCCCATTTGTGCTTAGGCCATGGTTTACATAACCTGGTGACTGTAGATGGAATTGACAGTGTACCCGAATTATCATCATTGGTCAAAAAATGCAAAAAAATAGTCAAGACGCTTCGCTATCGTTTACCCGAGTTAGAACGTTCTGCAACAAACAACTAAAACTTTTACAATCTATGGAAGAAGTATCAAACCATTTAGAAATGGATGAAAATCAGCCAATTGTTAATGAGGAGCCAGAACCATACTTGGTTTCCGAATCGCAAACCATCAGCGATGAATTCGGTAACATAAATCATGTGCAGACTATCAAAACTTCTTCACCAACTCGTTGGCATAGTGTGCTAGCTATGCTGGAAAGTCTGGCACATTTTTGTAACAGAGAACCAGTTAATAACATGCTGTCAGAGATAGGAAAGAGTGATTTAAAAATTTGTCAACAGGAGTGGAACCTATTAGAAGATCTTGTTAGATTTCTACGTAAATTCCGTGAAGTCGTAGAAATGTTAGCAACACAGAAGACAGCTTCACTGAATTTAGCGCTGGTGTTTAATTTGGAAATCAGGGATATACTTAACTCAGTGCCAGATGAAGAAACGCTTATAATGCTTCAGCTCAAAAGCAAAATGCTAGTAAACTTAGAAAAAAAATTCCCAATCACTGACAAAATTGTAGTTGCGGCGCTGTTGGATCCTCGGTTTATAAGCCTGACTCAAATAGATACTTACTTGGAACAAAAAAATAGTACACGTGCTGCATTTCTCGCTGAGTACATAAAAAAAGATATTGACGTTTCAAGAGTATCTGCGACCGTGGTTCCTGCTGCTAATGCAAGTTCTAGCTCAGCCAATGATTCATTATTGGCAAACGTAAGCATATTAGCAGCACCACATCCAACTCTAATATGATGAATATTGAATGTAGTGAAGCTGACCAAGAGTGCTGGAGGTACTTGACAGCTGCTACTCCAAACGATGTCATGAATGAAGACATTTTACAGTATTGGAGGGGAAAAAAGAAGCCTTTCCCCTTTTACGCGAACTTGCAAGGGCTATGCTAGCAATTCCAGCCACCAGCACACCTAGCGAACGAGTGTTTTCCATTGCAGGACTTACTGTTACTGCAAAAAGATCACGACTGAACCCAGGACGCGTGAATAAAATTATTTTTCAATACACTTGATCGAAAAATGCACTTACAGAGGCAGTAACCAGGGCTTGTAAGTTAAATTTACTGCCCTCGTGCGGTAAATTTGCAGAATTTACTGCCCTCGTGCAGTAAATTTACAGTTTTTCTTAATTTTTTTTAAGTCTACTTCACTTCTAAATAAAAAGTTTTCTTGCAAGAAGGTTCATAATGATATTGACTTTGTAAGTAAAAAAAACCTAAAAAATAATAATATTTAGATGTAGATGATGAACTCAATTCATGAAATAAAAAATTGTATTTAATATAATTAATTAAAATAGTTTTAAGTTTTATTTAATCAGAAAAGTCCAGTTTAAGCTGAATAAACTAAAGTTTAAGCTGAATAGTCCTGCCCCCCTATTACGTAAGAATTGTTCATCAAACGTTTAAGATTTTTGTCAAAGTAAAATAAACCATAAATGCATTGAATTAGAGCTCAATTTCGTCTGCCCATTCTTATACGTTTAGGTATGAACGATACTCGAACGTATAAGAATGGATACACGAAATTGAGCTCTAATTTAATGCCGTTATGGTTTATAAACTTTGACGACGAATTTTAACGTTTTGATCGGACATTCTTACATGATTGGTACCCAGGTTGGGAGCTAGAACCTAGAGCCATGAAGCCAATTAAAAAAAAGCCATTACAACAACGCGCCGTAGATTACTAAATCTTTAATCTGTGCGCGCTATTTTTAAAAGTTTCATTGAGTTTTTCTTATAAATTATATCTATCTATACTTATAATAAAACTGTAACAGGTCCAATTCTGTACATTGAAGATATTTTGAAAAATTTTTTTGGAGGGCACTCATTATTCGATACTGAAGCCAAATCTGTAATTTTTTTCATTTTTGTCTGTCTGTCTGTCTGTCTGTCTGTCTGTATCTTGGCCGCGCATCACGCCGAAACTACTGAATGAATTCAAACGAAACTTGGCACGATTTGAGCCCATACTACGAGGTAGGGCATAGGATACTTTTTATCCCGAAATTCTACCCCCTAAGGGGTTAAATAGGGGTTGAAAGTTTGTATGAAAGTCCTTAATTTCTCAAGTTATAGCCATGAAACTTGATATATGAGCTGCGGGTTGAAAATGGAGACATACGTGTTTCACAATTTTTGAAAATTCGACCCCCAAAAGGGTGAAATAGGGGATGAAAGTTGGTATGAAAGTCCTTCGTTTCTCAAGATGTTTTACAAGTTATATTAACTAAACTTTTTATTTTGTCTTACGGAAAAAAATAAAGAAGTACGTGTGTCATAGTTTTTCAAAATTCCACCCCTAAGGGCGTGAAATAGGGGGTGAAAGTTTGTATGAAAGTCCGTCATTTCTCAAGTTATAGCCATGAAACTTGGTGTATGAGCTGCGGGTTAAAAATGAAGAAATACGTGTTTCACAGTTTTTCAAAATTTCACCCTCAAAGGGGTGGAATAGGGGTTGAAAGTTTGTATGAAAGTCCTTCATTTCTCAAGTTATATTGATGAAACTTGGTGTATGAGCTGCGGGTTAAAAATGAAGAAATACGTGTTTCACAGTTTTCGTAAATTTTACCCCCGAAGGGGTGAAATAGGAGTTGAAAGTTTGTATGAAAGTCCTTCATTTCTCAAGTTATATCCATGAAACTTGGTATATGAGCTGCGGGTTAGAAATGAAAACATACGAGTTTCACAGTTTTTCAAAATTCTACCCCCAAAGGGGTAAAATAGGGGTTGAAAGTTTGTATAAAAGTCCGTCATTTCTCAAGTTATTAAGATGAAACTTGGTATATCCACGCAGACGAAGTCGCGGGCATCAGCTAGTAAATAATATGAGTGGTTTATGTGTTGTGGAATAATAAAATTAAATCAACAATTAGGTATTTTAGATGTGAGAAAAAAATCGCGCTAAGTACGGGCGTGAGAAACCATTTTCTAGTGAGTACCTTGTACCTACCTACTCGAGTTTTATTTTCAAGTTTTCTCACAAATGTATTGAAAAATATCGTGTGATACACGGGCGATAAGGTTTTAACTAACTCGTGACGATGGTCAGCCCTCGACTGGCGTCGTCGGGCTGACATTAGTCAACTCGTATGTAAAAACCTATTTACCGCCCTTATATCACAAACTACTATTTATTCATAATTTATTAATAAGATTACGTAATATTAATTAATAAGATTACGTAAATGACAAAGGAGCATGGAATTGAATCGCTCCAGCAATGCTAAGGACAGCGGTTACTTATGTAATTACAAATTAATGAAATTGTAATTTATTTATTTTTTTCAAAAGAGCAACCGCCGAGTTTCTTGCTGGTTCTTCTCGGTAGGAATGGCATTCCGAACCAGTGGTAGATTCATTCGACTATTCATAAGCACTTGTAAAAAGTCTATTTGAATAAAAAACTTTTGAATTTTGAATTTTTTTGAATTTTAATAATTACGAGTCATGTAAAGAACACACAGTACAGTAGTTAGTAAGTGCCTAATAAAAGTTTTCATTCGGTCATACGCAATTATTTTTCTTTAATTTAGTAACTCAAAATACTCAAATAGGTACCTAACCTACTGCTGGATAGCTGCTAGATTTTTTTTTATTAAAAAAAATATCCACACAATAACAGGGGTAACAGTAGCGCGGCGCGCACGTCTAGTGCGGAAGTACATTTTTTGAATATACTACTAATATTTTCTACCCATGGTTGATAGAAAACAAAGTCAAACTACCTGTAATCTTTTTTTTTAAATATTTTTTTAGTTCAAAACTTTAAATAGGTAAGTTTAATGTGAATATTTTTTAAATAAAATGTTAATTGATGGACAATAATAACGACAGTAATTTTTTCGTCAATTTCGTCTGCCCATTCTTATACGTTTAGGGTACCGTACATACCTAAACGTATAAGAATGGGCAGACGAAATTGAGCTCTAATTCAATGCAGTTATGGTTTATTTTACTTTGACGAAACCTTAAACGTTTGATCGGACATTCTTACATGATTGGGGCCCTGAAGGTGGTAGCACGCAAAGGACACAGCGTTTCAAAAATAACAAGTGCCGAGCGTGGAGTGCTGGTTACAACCTGTTGTATTGTAAATGCCTTAGGGCAGGCTTTGCCTCCTGTATTGGTTTTTCCGAGAAAGAATTACAAGTCTCATATGTTACATGGTGCACCACCGGGATCGCTCGGGCTAGCCACCCCAACAGGTTGGATTAATGGGTTTTTATTTGTGAATGTTATGAGACATTTCATAAAACATGTATCTGCTTCAAAGGACAATCCGGCACTAATGGACAATCATGAGAACCATTTGTCCATAGAGGCTATCGATCTGGCCAAATCTTCTGGTGTGACAATTTTGACTCTGCATCCACACACCACAGCCAAATTGCAGCCATTAGATGTTGGCCTTAACGGGCCATTCAAGACATTTTATAATGCGGCAATCGATGCATGGCTTTTACAGAATCCGGGCAAAACCTTAACGATATATGAAATCGCCCAGTGTGTGGGTCAAGCATATTTGAGGGCTATGACGCCATTAAACATAACGGCTGCATTTAAAAAATGCGGTATATTTCCGTATAATCAGTCGATATTTACTGACATAGACTATTTACCTAGTTGTGTCACAGACAGGCCAAGGCCAAGTATTGAAAATGACGACCAAGACAGAATGGCTTCAGAAAACTCAACAGACGCAGAAGATGAGATAGTTTGCTTTAATGAAGGCCTTAAGAAAGTGTCATCTTCTGAACCTACAAGCTCTGGAACTGTGATGGTAGAAGCTGAAAAATATGAGCGTGTTATCGGTAACTCTCCATCAATAATAGATGATTTTCCTGTTGCTTCCACTACCACTGAGACATCTCCAAGATCTCCAGAAATTACTCACTTTTTTATAACAACTACGACTTTTAACTGACGAACCAAGCACCTCCAAAAATATATTGATATCACCAGAAATGTTTCGGCCACGATTAAAAGCAGCACCTCGGAAAAACATCAAACGACAGAGACAAGCTGGGAGGAGTCTAGTTGCCACTGACACACCAGAAAAAGAATATTTAGCCACGAAGAAAAAAAGTTAAACAGAAAAAGAGAAAATTAAACAAGACCTATTTGAGAAAAAGAAAAAGACTAAGAAGCACTTACCTGAATTCCCGTTTCATCTGATGATGAAGACGACGACTACAACTGTAGTGATTCATCTTCAGGTGGAGAGCTGTTTTTTATGGAGTCAGATGAAGAAGAAATTGTACTACTAAATAACTACTGTCCTCCTTTGAAACAAAAGCCTCGTCCGAATGACTATGTCATTGTACAATTTAAATCAAAAAATGAAAATATCTTCTACGTCGCTCAAGTTTTGGAAATGTTAAAAGATGAAGATTTAGAATACTTTGTGAGCTACTTGAAACTTAAGAGTAAAGCTAAACACGACATTAAATATATTTAACCAGTCCCTAAAATTCACGGTTCAAGCCGTCGAAAAAAAGTAATCACTTTTCCGGTGGACATGTCGTGTTTGAATTTAAGATATTGATGCCGCTTTGGATTGTCCTGACTGACTGGCTAGTTATGAGATTTTCAGATATTCCATTTGCGCATAGCTGTTTGAGTGGGCTAGTTTTTCAAAATCTAATTTTGTTGCAGGCATTGCAAACTGGCACCACATCGAAGAGTTTTATAAAATAGATCAGCTGAATCCCAACTATGGGTTTATAACAATACAAAGGAATATTTGCCAAAGTAGGCCAAAATAAGGTTTAAGGTTTATTCTTTTAAACACATATTTATACCCAAATCACAGTTCAATTACCACAGGCGATACTTATTTCCTGCAGTCAAAGAAGCTGAAGTTTAAGGTACTCTTGACTAGTTGAAGGTTTTTACGAACTTATAGTACTAATGTTTCATATTAAATAGAAGAAAATCTATCAAAATAGATTATTTGTCTATGAATGAATTAATTATTATTTATCAGACAAGTGTTAAACAGAACCTTGTAAAAAAAATGTTAAAAGATGTTTTTGATTACTTTCAGGCGAGTTACCTCAAGAAGCCACTGGGACCGCTACTGTTATTTCAAATATGGACAAATTGTTCGATGCCATGAATGGAGACATACCAGACAGACAGAGAGGCAAAAAATTACTTACCAATATGTCCTCAACCAGTGGTCATTTAGACTTTTTTAATAAAATGAAGATTTTCTTTCAAGATATGAAGTTTTTGGGGGTAAAAAGTAAGCCCCCATCACAAGAAGGCTGGTTGAGGACAATCAATGCCATGGAGAAATTATTTACAAACTTAAAAAAGTATCATGTGAATGTTTTATCTGTCCGAAGGCTAAACCAAGATCCTCTGGAAAATTGTTTTGGGTGCATTAGAAGTAATTGTGGTTGCAATCCAAACCCCACTTCAGTTCAATTTATTGCAGCATTAAAAACCAGTTTACTGACTAATTTAATTTATCATAATAAAAACAGAAACTGCCTGGATGATGAAAACAAGGTACTACATAACTTTAAGGTGTTCCTTAATGAAGGTTTTGAGCAAGACTCATCAAATTATGGAACATATTATGGATGAAATTGAAAGGTCAATTAGTGACATCGAAGAATTTGACATACCTCAATGTTCTGGAGAAATGCCACAGGAAACGCAAGCATGTGTATATGTATGCGGTTTTATAGTCAAATATTTACATGTTCATTGTGAGCAATGTAAAAAACTCATGCTTGCTGATCAAAACTCTGAGGTATGTCATTTATTTACATCATTTAAAGAGTATGATGATATAAAAAACAGTTTGAAATACATTCAGCCCAGTTTCTGCAAAATGGTTGAAAATGCTGCAATATTATTCAACGATTATTTAAGAGAAAATTCTCACAAGGAAAAAATTAAATTAAGTTTGTTGATAATTTGCAGCAATTTGAATAAAAATTGGCTGAAGGGGTGTGAAAACATATCATCATAAACGTAATACAGAAACTTCCTACATATGTCTCCCACTTTCGGCGAGCAAATTGTAATGACGCAAAATTTTTGAGATCTGATATGACTTTTCCTAAAATTTTTGAGTTATACTGCGAAGAAGCGAAATCGTCTGGACAGAAAGTTTTCTCTTTCGCAAAAGTTAAACGTGTATTTCTAGAAAAGTTTAATCTTCGTACAAAATCTTTGAAAAAGGATACATGCAACAAATGCCACTACTATTCGAGTAAAAAGAAACAAGGCTCAGAAGAAGAAAAGACCTTGGTGGAAGATGCTCACAGAGAGCACTTACAAAAAGCAAAATTATTGCAAAACCAACTCAAAAGCGACCCACCAATGTGGTTTTTTATAAACGACAGTTATGGGTTTACAACTTGGGAATCCACTCAGGAAGCAACGACCAGGCCCATTGCGACATTTGGGTGGAAGGAGAAGCGGGTAGAGGATCTCAGGAAGTGGGCTCCTGTCTTCTTAAGCATGTAATGGAGAGGCTTGAAGAACCTTATACTTTGGAGTGACTCCTGCGGCGGTCAAAATAGAAATATTAAGCTGACGTTGATGCTGAAAGCTTTATTATCCAATCACCCAAAACTCCAAACAATCAGGCTTCGCTTTTTGGAATCCGGCCACGGTTTCCTGCCTAATGATACCGATTTTGGCCGAATCGAATGTGCTCTAAAATTGCAGCAAAGAATATACACGCCAGAAGAATACATGCGAATAATGCAGACATGCAAAAAGAATAAACCAATGCAAGTTCATAGAATGAGAAAAGAGGACTTTTTGTCAAGTTGATGCTGACTATGCAGAAGTAAGTCTAAAGAAAAATCTACGAGGAAATACAGGCCCATTAAAAAAAAATTTAATGGATCCGCTTTGGCCTAGTGGAAAACCCGAAGCGAAATTAAATGATTTAAAAAGCTTGTTGCATCTTATCCCAGAAGATGCCCAAGATTTTTATAAAAAATTAACGGGAGATGTAAATGTTGAAGATGACATAGACGGGTTTACTGGTGAAGTAGATTTTAAGATAGAAGTGGACGATGGCGATTAGATGATATAAGATGTATTTTTTTATTGCACAATAGGCTTGCGTTTGACGACAATCGTGGTATATCCACTTCTACCTCAAAATCTACTTCACCATCTAAGGAGGTCATCTAACAATGATGAGGTCTAGGCTGGAGCACGCTTGCCTAGAAGATGCCTATTCACTCTTGTTTTGAAGGTACAAGTTGTACGTAGCAGGAAATACATGCGCTGGAAGGGTATTCCACACCTTAGCGGTTCGTATCAGAAACGTGGAGCAAAAACGTTTCGTTCGAGCAAATTGGACGTCAACCACATAAGGACGCCAACGCTCACGGTTTCTTGCTGTTATGTGGTGGAACGGTGAAGGAGGAACAAGGTTGAATAGTCCCTGAGCGCACTCTTCAAAATATATCCGCTAAAAAACCGATAAGCAGGCGACATTACGTCGGTGCTCCCCGCCAAAGATAAATGGTCGGACCAATGGTCTCCGAGTACAACACCCGCTCTCAAAAATATGCTTGAGTGCAAGGTCTGGAGAATTACTTCATTATTGTTGACACGCTGGTCAGAGAATTAAAAAAATCGGGCGCTCAACCCGGCGAGAGCGTTCCCGCATGTGGTATACAGTAATGGAAACATTGAATAGTTCAGATATTGCATAAGAATTTATTAAGAAACGGTTATTAAATGAAAAAAGGTTCGGAATTCAACAGAAGAGTGATGCATTCATGTTGAATCAAAGAAAATTAACTTTTGGAAAAAACTTGATGACACTTTCGCAAGAAAAGTAATACGGTTACGCATCACAGTTATCCACAAAAAAACGACCTTTGAATTAAAAATATGCTTGAGTGCAAGGTCTGGAGAATTACTTCATTATTGTTGACACGCTGGTCAGAGAATTAAAAAAAATCGGGCGCACAACCCAGCGAGAGTGAAATTTGTTGTTATCTTTTACTAGCTATGCCTTCAGGGTTCCAGCATTAGAAATATTGAATAGTTCAGATATTGCGTTAGAATTTATTAAGAAACGGTTATTACAATAAAATGGAACAGCATAAAAGGTTTAGAACTCAAGAGGAGAGCGATGCATTCATGTTGAATCTAAGAAAATTAACAATTATCTTTTAACAGTTATAACTGCGGGAATATTTAATATCCGAATGGCGAGGCCCAGTAGGCAAAAGGAGAGTGGGAAGGCAGAGGAAAAATGGCCTGATGACATCATTGATATAGCAAGAAAAAATTGGACGAGTATTGCTACGGGTAGGGTCGATTGACGATTCGGGGGTTTGCGACCATGCGTTACTTTGCGACCGTTTTGAGCTAATACTGCAGTAATATCTAAATAATAAGCGTTTTATCTTACTCTTTCACACGAATTTCGGCTATCGAAAAGCAGGATAATACTATTCCTCAGATTCGTTAAAATTGGCAGGATAACCTAACTATCAGAGTTACCCCCCCCCCGTGTTTGGTATCCTTGCACTCGCAAAAGAGAGAGGAATCTTTTGGCTCCATTACATCTCCAAATTTCATCTTTTGGAACGAGCTACAACGTCGGGGACTAGAAATCACTACACACTGTAAATATCACCTCAACATCAAGAGACCAGCACATCGGGCTCCAGCGTGCAAATAGAATAACATCAACACAGCAGAAACTTAAGCTAAGTTTAGCCATATATATTAGCATAGTACCATAGTTGTATTATTATTGTATTATTAGTACAAGTAACAAGCAGTTACCAACATGTCCACCACCAAATCTATCAAATCAGTGACGTCGGCCAAGTCGGTACCGCGCTCGGCGACTTCAACAGAATCGTCAAGCGCGAGGCCGACTAGACCAGCAAGAACACTGCGCGAAAAAGTCCTCATCAGAAGAGCATCTATCAAATCAACAAATAGCGACAATGCCACAGAACAATTGCCACCACCTTTCCCCACATCTGAGCCTCCATCGCCTGCAGAAATCTCGGCCGAGCGAGTGGCCTCCTGGGACCTGGAGGAAATACCCCCACGACCCATCGATTCCGACGATGAGCTCTCTGAGGGCTCATCCATTTCGGGGGGGCAGGCGCAAGTCGGGCGCCCCAGCATACTATATCTCACCACAAAACGAACCGGAGTCGAGATGGACGCGGCGACGAAACTGGCCAACGAGATGCTTCAGAAGGCCAAAGAAGCACTCGAGGCGGCGGGAAACATGAAGAAGGAGTGCAAGCAGATCACCATCGAATGCTTGCAGACTCTGTATGAGACAGTTCTCTCACTATCGGACTCTAGATCGAGACACAAACTTAACCTAGAGAAAGAGAGACACCGCCACGCCCAGGAGATTGTGCGGATAGAACGGGCACACAATAAGTTGCTGGCTGGATCCCTTTCAGAGATCAACCTGAAACTGTCCACTACACAAGAGGTCCTATCCGGCAACCAGGAGGAGACCCGGGCCATACGTAGTTGGCTCGGATACGAGACCCAGGAGCCGCATAGGAAAATAAATAACCTAAGTCCAAGAGTTCCTTTTTTTTAATTCCCCTAAAAAACAGGAACTCTTGGACATTGTTCAAAAAATATTGAAAGACAAGCAAAAATGCAATCCATTTAAAGATGATCGCCCCGGCCAGACATGGTATACAAGCTTTTTAAAAAGGAATCCCGAAATATCCCTGCGATCAGCAGAAAGCATTAATAAAGCTCGAGCAAGGGTCACCGAAGAATCTATCAGATTGTGGTTTCGAGAGCTTGAAAACTTTCTGACGCGAGAAGGGCAATTAGGAGTGCTTCAACAGCCAAATAGAATATATAACGCTGACGAAAGCGGATTTTCGCTATTCGGTATAAAGTCATTGGTCCAAAGGGCTACCGAAATATTTACCAGATTAAACCGGGAAGCGAAAAAGATAATTTGACGGTTTTAGTTATGTTTAATGCCAGTGGACAAATGTGTCCCCCTCTCGTCGTCTTTCCGTATATTAGACCACCAAAAGCAATCAGTGACAGCATGCCACCAGATTGGTGCCTTGGTAGAAGCTGGTTGGATGAAGAGTGACATATTCTTCGAATACATCCACCAACGATTTCAATGCGTTGGCTTGAAAAAAATAATATACCGAAACCTATTCTGCTACTTGTTGACGGACACAAATCGCACATGTCGTTGGTATTAAGCTCTAGGAACTTGGTATAATACTATAGGTACGCTCTTCCTCCGAACACTAAGCACATGCTGCAACCTGCCGATGTCAGTGTTTTTGCCCCATTAAAAGATAATTGGAGGAATGTCGTGCGTAAATTCCTGGCAAAACCTGAAAATATAAATAAATTAGTCACGAAAATTAATTTCTGCCAGCCTTTTAAAGATACGATTGAGCACCCTCAAATGAGCTCTAACATAATTAACGGGCTTAGAAAATGTGGGCTTTTCCCTTTCAATCCGGACCGCGCGGACTTTACAAAATGTGTACAAAACACAATAGAACAATTAAATAGACCGAGGTATCAGGAGGAAATAACTAATCAAGATCTCAATTCAACACGAAAAGTCTTGCGATATTGCGCCAGCCTAGAAGATGCCTATTCACTCTTGCCTTGAAGGTACTTAAGTTATACGTGGCAGGGAATACATGTGCTGGAAGGGCATTCCACATCCTGGCGGTTCGAATCAGGGGTCTACTCTCTTTCTCTAAAACGAAACTTCGCAAACAAACGAACGCAATTTCGTTAACTCCTCTCCTACATAATATTATCTCTATGCTCCTCTCTATTTCGTTATCGTACACGCAGACGAAGTACGGATCCATAGAAAATTTTCGTGACGTGATTTTGTGTGGGTCTAATATCCGACTAATTACGTTCGTTTGCGAAGTTTCGTTTGAGAGAAAGAGAGTAGACCCCCAGAAACGTAGAGCAGAACCGTTTCGTTCGGGCTGACTGGACGTCAACCACATAAGGATGCCAACGCAAACGGTTTCTTGCTGTTCTGTGGTAGAACGGTGAAGGGGGAACAAGGTGGAAAAGTTCCTGAGCACACTCTCCAAAGTATATCCGATAAAAGACCGATAAGCAAGCGACATTGCGTCGGTGCTGTAAGCAATGCAGTTTCGCCTGCGTAAGTGATTGATCGCCAATTGAATTGAAGAATTGATAAAATTAAGAAACACGGAACTCAGAGAATTCCAAATTTTGTATGAAACTGGATCCGAAGATAGGACCGATTCAACAGTTCACCTATCAGCTTCTTTAACAGCGGAAGAAAATAATGTAAGCAATTTGAATAATTCAATCGAAACTCATTTCTCTGGCCATAGCGGTGACCAGTTGATGTTATCACAAGATAAAAATGCTACGAACGCAGACCATGACATATCGGTTGAAGTGGATGTACAGTCGACTGCAAAAGTCCATACATAGCTCTAAGGCTAAAACCGCTTGCAAGCAATGCTGTGAATAACTCCGTGCTCACTCACACTGATAAACATAAACTGTGAATAATATTATCAACCTTAAATCAACACCGTAAGGTTCAAACGATTTCAGTTCAATACTACCTGCATTACCATAAACTGTCAACAATATCAACCTTATGTCATTAGCATTAGGTTCTAAATATTCCTATTCAATCACCTTGTCTATTCTGATTGTTTATTTCATCACTTTACAGTAACCACTCCCAGTGTCGTGATAATATAGTTGGTATACGAGTTACGACGCATCATATGACCTAGGTTCGAATCTCTTACAGCAGTTTTTATTTTGTTTTGAATACAAACAAAATTTATGTTTTGTTTGTGTGTTTTGTGTCTGTTTGTTATTCTTTATTATAATATATCTTTATTTCCATTTATAAACGCAAACATTAATTATAACAAGATAATACTTAAGGACAAAGTTAGTTATTTTGGGAGGAAAGCTATAACTATGTTAGTGGTGTCAATTATTGCTTATTATGAGTCAATAAGTAATAAAACAAACAAAATAAATTGGAAGAAACACTTTTTATTAGATAATCGACTTTATTTTCATTTATTTTCATTGTTATCATGTTACATTTTCTCAAAAGTAATAAATAACTTCAGCTACTTTTTCTATCATTTTTTAAGGTTATAGCTTAAGTAATCGTTTTCATAAAGAAAAGAAAATTGAAGCTAAACCTTAAAAATCTAGTAAGCAAAGGGCGGCGCTGCTTTTTTGTCTGTTAATTTTGATAAGATATACTAATAATAATTATTACAAGTTAGGAAAAGAATAAACGTTATGTTTCATATTTAAAGCCTTAAAAATTAAATTTTATATAGCTTTAAAAGTATTACTATTCAATAAAACCTCCACTTTTTTCAATAACATCAAGCAAGCGCCGCCGGGTGAATCCGTTTGTAATATTAGGATAGATATCCGTTATTCTAAATATATTCTCCCATAATTCCATACAGTGAGCCTTCGTTTCCTCTGCAGTCTTTTCATTTCACATAACCCACCAGTTTGCACCATCAAACCTCATAATATTCTCTATGATTTAAGTTTGGTGATCTTACTGGCCAGGGAATAACTGTTGTCTGCGTTTTGATTAAACCAATTACGCACTATATGTGATCGATGCACAGGACAACAATTATCATGCACAAATGATAGTTGTGGCACATCAACAGCTGGACATCACTTCCATGTGTTATAATGTGCAGCTTTGGCGCTGGTGTTTAAGTATCGAACATGTTCGCGAACTCGACAGTTGGTATGCAGATATTGTTCTCATATTGTTCATCTATAATATTATGTCTTCGTTGTGAAGCATTACTCTCTTCGTCAGGATGCGACACCCAACACTTGGTTGTCCACTAAAAACCAAACAGCGAGATTAAAATAAACACTTTTGAAACTACTAAGTATCTTGTCTAGATATTTACTAATAAAACGTTATGTAACTAATCCTAAGTTTATGAACACACATTTTTTAACAATAAAAACAATACTCACAGTGAAACCAGTTTCATTGCAAATTTGAGCTAAGTATATTGTATCCGATATTATTTAGCTCAATAATATGCATCCTCTTCTGCATATTAATATAAGCCTGCATTATTGTTGAAGATAAGAAACAGCAAAACTTAGTAAATTATAATAATTTTGTAGTATTTGCTAATAACGACTAACGAGTGTCAAATCTTCCGTCTCCGTCAGTACTCAGTGGCCATATCTGTTCAGAGATTTTTTAAACTACCCGCATATGCTATTGCTGGTATAAAAATATCAGTCATCAAATAAAAAAAGTAAAAAAAACTTACACGGGGTCGAGATTTGAACCAGCAACAGTTGCGGTGTGCAATCCAAGTAGTTCCACACCTCGCCATTGAGCTCACTTAGTTGAGGTGTGAAATTATCGATATTACTCGGCTATTACAATACCTACAAGCTGAACGACTTATATTATACTACTGCAAGTGTGTGGGTGTCCGACCGCATGCAAAGCAACTTATTTGCTTATTCTATATGCAATTTTGACGTCGACTGTACATAATGTACACGGATCATTTTCCCTAAATTTACAACTAGAAAATCAGGCAGCTCGTGACAATATTAACGAAACTCTTTCAACGTTCCATATTTCCGGCAGTTACTTAGAGCAAGGGTCTTTAGTATCTTTGGAAAATGTTGTTATAATTCCACTTGAAACAAGTAGGGGAGGGGTGGCATGAAAGGGACACGTATTGAAAGGGACAATCCAAATAACCGGTAAAATAAAAAACATTTCGAAACATCACTATTTTTGTCGTATGGCAACCTCGATGCAAGTTCGTTCGCGGCTAACTTCACACTCCTGTCATTTCAAAGATGGCGGAATCATGCCAGTGTTGTTATAGGGATTGAAAAGTATTTTTTTTGTTGTTGTTGGAACGGAACTAACAAATGAGTTGTTGCTTCAGCTCATTGGAGACGGCAATGACTCCGAAATAGAAGAAGTGGAAGATGACGAAGGTGATCGAGAAGAATCGGTTTTGCCGTTGGTGTCTGCTGAGGAGCCTGAATCACCTCCCCGTCCAGGTCCATTATCTGCTACTGCACCAAGAGCTCGTCAAAAGCCGACAAAAAGCCGAGACATTCGCCGAAGAATCTGGAAGCAGATTCCATTAAACCAGAAGGAACACTGCTATCCGGAGCGGTCGTCAGCAGCGGCAAGGTCTCCTTTGGCCTACATTTTTTGAGCATGCCGCTGTTTGTACAAACAATTATTACATGCGCAAAACGGGAAAAGTTTTGAACACCACAGCAGCAGAGTTGAAAAAATTTGTTGGAATTCATTTCATCATGGGATGTATTCCATACCCACGCATTCACATGTACTGGCGGATCGAAATGCGATTAGCTTTAGTTGCTGACAAGATTTCTAGAGATCGTTTCAAGATTCTTCGTATGGCATTCCATGTTGTCGATAGTGATGATGCTCCGGCAGGAAACCAGAATTCACTCTGGAAAGTTCAACCTGTACTTACTCAAGTCAAAAATGCTTGCGACAAATTAGAACGTCAACCAGGCTTTTATTCCATCGACGAGCAAATGATTCCATTCTCTGGGACATGTCCACGTGGTTTGAGACAAGTAATAAAAACAAAGCCGCGTCCGCAAGGGCTAAAAGCTTTCGTCGCTACTACTTACGATGGTTTGATGATCGACTTCGAAGGTTATCAGGGCGCCAAAACAAATTTTGGAGACAAATCTCTAGGCGTTGGAGCTTCTGTCATTCTTCATCTCTCTAAGTCAATCCCACGTGGTAGTTGTTTATATTTTGACCGGTTTTTTTCATCTATACCTTTACTTGAGAGATTGAATGAATTGGGACTTCATGGAACCGGGACAATAATGCTGAATAGAATTCCTGATAGGAAGAACATGGACTTCAAGCTAGATCGCAAAATGAAACGTGGGTAATATCAACAATTCGTTAACAATGACGTTGTTGTTGTTAAATGGATGGATAACAAATCCGTCCTTGTAGCATCCAATTGTACATCTGGAGATGATTCTTGTCTCATTAAGCGATGGGATAAAAATCTCTCAGCATTTACAGACGTAAGCTGTCCAAAAGTAATCGCAAGTTACAACAAGAATATGGGAGGTGTAGATATACTCGATCAGTCCATACCCATAGTATACTACCGGACCTTCATAAAAACGAAAAAATGGACTCTAAAAGTCATCCTCCATTTTTTTGACTTGGATTTCGAATGCTTGGCGTTTGTATGTGTTAGATTCGATCACAACTAGAGTACCCAAAAGTAAAATAATGGACTTGTTGGAGTTTCGAATGCAAGTGTCAGATGGTCTTGTAAACGCACCAGCACGTAAAAGAAGATCTGATACTGATGAACAAGATGAGAACCAGGCTCCTAATACGTCTAAGTTGCGTCGACCGAATCCACCTTCTGTAGCCAAAAGGTATGATGGATATGATCATCTTCCATCATTCGATGAAATAGATAGCCCAAGAGCATGCAGGATGGAAGGTTGCAAAAGTAGGTCAAAGATACTATGTACCAAATGTGTTATCTTTGTTTGTCTAGAAAACAAAACTGTTTTTCAGTGTATCATACAAAGTAGAAAGTTTCAGACTGAGAAAAGTGTTCATTGAATATTTTTTGTCTATTTTTGTATAGTTTTAAGAAGATTTTTATTTTTGATAAAGAAGAAGAATCATTTTTGTTAATATTTGATTGCCTCTAAAGTGATTTGCAATTTGAATAGGACTGATTACTAAATGTTCCTATTACAAAAAATAATAAATAAACATATGTTCTTATGATAAAAATTTTATTTTATTTATGTTTTTAAAAACCTTGAAAGTCTAACATCGTCACTATCGTGCAGATAATTAGTTTAAGCCTGAGCATCACGATCGTGCAGGGTCCCCCTACACTAGGGGGGTGAGGGGGACTTTTTAAAATATTTTTTTTGAGTATCTTATCCAATATCAAAACATGCTATGTAGTCAAAAATCTTAATTTTCAAAAATCAGGAATCAGGCCTGAAAGGTCTAGAGCACTAGACTAGTAGCTTAGTTATTTAACACGAAAGATTTTTATTTATTGTTAAGACTTGACGCTAAACCGCTGTAAGCTTGACTCTCCTGATGGTCTGCGGGATGCGGGGCGGGAGCGCGCTCAGCCAATCAACTAGTCTGCACTCTGCCGGTGTCGGCCGGCAGTGACTGACGTAAACGCTAGTCCGCGCGTGAAATTTTTCTAGCGACTGCTACACACGATAATATTAATCTTGCGACATGGATCAGGATAACCTACCTACTCTGCGTAATAAAAAATTAAATAGACCACGGAACAGAAAGAACAGTGGAAGTGCTAAGTAGGCGTGGCAAGCGTGCCACAAATAAGCGTCGTTACGCTTAACTGATCCCAGTCGCGTTCTAACATCGCGTGGAGTTGGTAGTCTCGCCACAAATTCATATTGCCCTAGCAATGCCGTACTGTTACGTTTTGGAGTGTAAAAATGATAGTAGGAGAAAAATCTTAAAAATGGAGGTGTTTCGTATCATCGGTAAGTACGATTTTCATTGTTTTCTAATAAATCTTAATTTATTTCAATTTACTAATATTTAACAGAACGGTTAGTCAAAATCAACCTTAAACAATTAAGTTAAAGTTTATTTTGGATTGATTCTATTCAATAGAGCATTCCGAAAGTACTTCGCTCCGTGTTCGCTACTCAAGTAGTGATGTGGCCAAGTCGAATATTGAATTTATCGATTGATATCGATACAAGGAAATAAATAAATAGTAACGTAATAATTATAATTTATTAATGAGTGAGACGTTGCATTGATCACTAAATAGACATCAGTAGTTCCTCTAACCTTCATTTAAAATATTTTTAGGTTTCCCAAAGATGCAAGCATCAAAGAGAAATGGATAGATGCAACGGGTAGAGTTAATTGGATGCCAACCAAATCAAGCACGATATGCTCTGAACATTTTTTAGAAGTCGATTTTATAATATCAAATAAAGGATACAGATATAGGAAACCTACTGCGCTTTCGAAACGCCAGTTTCTTAACAAATATGTTTTATTTCAAGGGCAACAAATAAAATTTAACTATTTTCATACGTTGCAGTATTTATTGTGCATACTTGTAAAAAGCATGCATACATACCAGCACTTTTATTCAATTTTATCATTACCTTTTTTCATTTTAGTTTTGCGAATGAACAAAATAACGAGTAGGTATCTATCGATATCGATAGATAATTCAATGAGCTTCGTGGTGCGGCCTTGGCTGAGTAGCAATAGAAATCGACCGATCACGCAAATGTCAACCATATGAATAACGTAATTAAGTTTATAATTGCTACCACTTAGAATACCGCCATCTATGGTCAAGTAGCGGAATTAATTGGACAATCGAATCTAGTGTGACTATAGCTCGTAAATACGTTCTTCCGCTAAAGCAAAATAAATCTTATTTATAGAACGTCAGGGTTTGTTTCCAAATCTGTGACGTAGGCTAATTTTGACTAAACTTAAAACGACAAATCAAACGATTTGTTTCTTTGTAGTGCAATATATGATTATCGGTATATTTGTATGAGTTTGGCGACAGCGGTTCCTATAGTAATTTTGGTGAATTGCACTTCCACTGTTCTTTCTGTTCCGTGAAATAGACAATCAAAAATTATGTTATTAAATGTTGCCAAATTTATTAAACAAATGAAATTAGACCAAGCTGCATCACAAGGTAAAATTACTAATTATTAATTATATAGTATTTATTGTCTCATCATTTTAAAATTATAGTAAAGCTAGACATTTTTTGACGACCATTTTTTTTTTGTTCAGGTACAGACATGAATGTGAATAAAGCTATATCAGAGGCGACCACTGTTTCTTTGTCAACCGTTAAAAAGGTATTATCATTGAGTCGATCTTCACACAACTTAGAAGAAGTAATTAAGTCACCGAGCAAAAGAAGAAAACGAAATCCAAAAATAGAAGTAGATAGTTTTACCGAAGGTATCTAATAATTAACTAAAGTAATATTTTGTTTCTATTGTTAAATTTCAATTTCTTCTGTAATTTTATCTTATTAGTAAATAATTAATCAATATTTATTTGCAGGCGTTGTAAGGCGCAAGATTCATGGATATTATGCGTATAAAAAAAGAAGTACCTACTATAAAAAGACTTACAAAAGAACTTAAGGATGAGGGAATTTTATCTTGTGGTCGCGAATATTTAAGAACTTACCTTCATAAAATCGGATTTAAATGGAAAAAATTACAATCAAAACGATTATTGTTAATGGAAAATATGGATATTTTAAACAAGAGGCAAATGTATTTGTTGAAAATAAAGAAACTGAGAGAGGAAGGCAAGAACATTGTTTACGTAGACGAAACGTATGTAAATTCTTCTCACACAGTTTCCAAATGTTGGCAGTCTAGAAAACATAAAGAAAGAGGGCACTTGAAAGAAATAGGAGCAGGGCCACGACTAATAGTCGTTCATGCAGGGGGACAGGAAGGATTCGTCAATGGTAGTCTTCTCATATTTAAATCTAAAAGTAAATCGGGAGACTACCATGACGATATGAACTTCCACAACTTTAAATAATGGACCGAAGAAAAGTTAGTGCCCAACTTGCCAGCAAATTCAGTTGTCGTATTGGACAATGCTTCGTATCACAATGTTGAAATTGACAAAAAGCCTTCCAAATCAGCATTAAAGCAAACAATGCTAGATTGGTTACAAAAGCACAATATTGAATGCAGTCCAAACATGTATAGATCACAGCTGCATAATCTGATCCAAACTACAAATGTCGAAAAAAAAATTGTTATTAACGAAATTTTAAAAAGTCACGGGCATGAAGTGTTGCGACTTCCGCCATATCATGCGGATTTGAATCCCATAGAGTTGGTATGGGGCCACGTCAAAGGTCAACTTGCTTCATTAGATCTTTCTACCAATTTATCACAAAAGTCGGAAAAATTGGAACAAATTTTTTCTGCCTATACTCAAGCTCAATGGGCCAAATGTGTTGAACATGTGATTAAAATAGAAGATGAATATATGCAAAAAGATAATCTAATAGACAAGACCTACGATGATATGTATAGACCATTTATTATTGAAGTGTCGCAAGATACGTCATCGGAATCTTCAAATGAAGAAAGTTCATGTGATGAAGAAAGTTCTGATTAATGATAATATGTATATATTTTTCTATTTCCTACTTTCAATTATTATGTCTGTGATAAATAAATAAAATAAATAACGACCATTGTTTATTAATATTAGTTCTAATAAATGTAAAAATAAACTTTAAAAAATACTTAAAATAAAAAAACTCATTAAAAATATATCATAGGTGTAAATATGTATATCAATCTTAAGATCAATTAAATCTCAAGATACGAGTCATTACGTCGTATCGTGTATAGCCGGTTGCATCACCCGCCCCGCGCCCCGCAAACCATCAGGAAGGCCACGCTTACGGCGGTTTTATAGTGGTGCTTAGTGCAAGTTAAGATTGAGTATTGTTAATATTTTGATATAGTTTGTGTTGTTGTTATTTCTTTAGTTTATTATTATTAGTTTGTTAATTTTTTTTTTCATAAAAATTAAACAGTAGGTAGGTACTCTGAAGGCTAAAATTACTCTCAATTTGAGTTAACATTTATAACAAGAAGTTCGTGTGCCATATGTTTTAAATGTTCATGTGAAGACAGTATAGTCAGGTTCATATTATAGATTTTGAGTCTATTTCACATTGATACTCATTTCATAAAGAACTTTTCAAATATACTTAACTTTTTGATACCAGTATATTATATGTTACACATAACAACAAACACAAATTTGTCTAACTTGAATTTTATATTAAGACTGAATATTTTTGTATTACAATAAAGTGATTTATATTTAAACTAAATCAGACTAATTTTGAATAATCTATTATTTTAATTTAATTCTTGAATATAATATCTGTTACGTCTACAGATAGTAAAACAGTATGTGTAATGAACATTTGCTATTCATTTCATGTTACAAAGTCTGTTAATCCGCTAATCGGTCGCAAATTGGCAAAATGACCCTACTTTTTTGCTATTTTTTAAAATAAATATTGATTAATAATTCATAGAAGAAATAAATAAACGTGTTTTTAGGACAATTAATTGTGATTTTTATCAAAGATCCTTTTTCAGTGGCTGTTGAATGGTCGTAAACTGAAAAAAACGCACATTTTGACAAATCGGAATATTGCATAAAATAGGGAAATATAAATAGGTATTTAAATCATATGGTAATTATGTTTCTTTCATGCATATAAATTGTTATTTCGTTAAAAAAAGTACGAATATACGTAGCGTGCCCAGAATCTCATAAAGTATACCAAACATCGGGTCCAATTATTGTGATCTAAACCATCCAGGGACCCACAAAATTCATCGAAATTGGTCCAGCCGTTCATTGACAAACAGATGTATAGAAAAATTATATATTATGACCTACCACAGAGCTGAGATAACAGCTGATATTTGATAGAGGTTGCTTAAGGAGTTAAAAATCATGCATCTCAACTTTCAACCAATAGACGTCCACAGCTGGAGGAAGGTCTCCTGCATGGATCTCCACAGGACACGGTCATATGCCACTTGCTTCCAGCGGCTCCCAGCTACTCACTTGAGATTGTCCGTCCACCGAAGTGGGCGTTCGTCCAACGCTTTCAAGCATTATGCAATAGTCTCAACAAACTCCTTAACCTTCTTGACTTTAAGCAAATTCTGAGAATCAGGGTTATGTGCTTTGTCCATATGTCTCCTCAACTCGTGGCTTCTAACAAAACTTGACGCACACATTGTACATTGGATCCTCATTCCCTTATTATGTCTTCGCTTAGCATGTTCAGACCTTCTCGACGAAGAAATGAATTTCTCCCCACAATCGGCGCATTCGTACGGTTTTTCCCCCGTGTGCCTTCGTCTATGGTACACGGCGGCCATTTTGGAAACTAATTTAGCACCACAGATATCACATTCGAAGTTCCTCACTCGCGTATGCACTACCGTATGTTCCGCTAACCGCGCAGGGGTATAAAACCTTTTTTCACACCACTGGCATTGATGAGGTCGTATATCCATATGGATCCATAAAATATGATTTTTCAACTGTGGTCGCGAATGATAAGTTTTATTGCAATAGTCACATGTAAACGTAGCAGGATCCCGAATGTTTGAACGACGACTTCTCGATATGGTTTTCAAGTCTGGTTTAGCATCGGGTTCACATTTTTGTCTATGCTCCCGGTAACATCCTCGATTTGTAAACTGCACTCCGCACGCCCTACAAGTCCTCACATTATGCATCTGAGAATGCACTTCGAAAGATGCCTGCCTTTGAAACGTGCGTCCGCAGTCGTTGCAAGATAACTTCCCAGGGCCGTGACACTTCTTTTTATGTTTCCTCGTTTCTGGTTCCGTTTTAAAAATCAATGGGCATTCGGGACACAGAAACATATCAGTGTTATGCACTTCTGCTAGATGTTCTTTTATTTGTAGACCACGTATTAGCATTACACCACATAGCCAGCACGCCTCTTTTTGACCACTGTTACGTAGATGTACATTTAGGAAGTAAGGACTTGAAAAGCTTTTTCCGCAGTCCGTGCATTCGCATAACGGCCCAGTTCTTGGGTTTCTAGGTTTCCTTTCAGTGATCAACGGTTTCCTTTTGAAACGATTCGATAAATGCTGCACCAATTCTTTTGAACTACCATCAAAGTTGTTAACACTTTGGAGATCCAAATTTTCTTTGATAATGGCGTAAAATGACTTCTGGGTTTTTAAAGGGATAATGTTTTCCATGGAAGTAACGCAATTGGTCCATAGTTTTTGTGAATGGTTCGCGAATGCACGGAACTCGTACGCTGATGTGGCGAAATGAGTACACGATATGCACAAGTGTTGCGGACACAGTTGCTCCTCAGCTTGGCTCTGTAACAAGAGAAATGGTACTTTAATAATATTACTTTATTTATTAGACATCTAACTGTTAGGATTCAGTAGTAAAGCATAATATCTGTCCTATTCATCTATACTAATATTATAAATGTGAAAGTTTGAATGGGTGGATGGATGTTTGTTACTCAATCACGCCTCAATGGGTGAACGGATCTGGATAAAATTTGGCACAGAGATAGATTATAGTCTGGAATAACACATTTTTTATCCCGGAAAATTAAAGAGTTCCCGCGGGAAAATTAAACAATCTTTGATTAGCAACATTCTTAGCAACACAACAAATTGAGTCGAAAAATAACAATAACATCCTTTCAAATACTCGTAATTATGTGTTATACATTTTTAGAATTAAAGAAAAAAAATTGATGTAATAAGAAATTGACTGCCAGAAGTGATTTATCTTATGCCAGATCTATTTTATGCGTTCTGCGATCTACGCATTTGGCCAGTTTTTAATTTAAGAAAAAAAAAAATTCAACACTGCGGAGTAATTAGTTGAATTTAATTTTATTTGTATACCTAATCGTAACTAAGACCTAGAAAAATATAATTACCACGAGCTCCTTCCCGTTTTTTCTCCAAAACATCTTCGAAAATTGGCTTTTAATAATATTTTACTTTTTTAATAATGTCTGAATGTGCAGATTGAATGTGCTTTTTCAGTTCAAACGGCCGAATGAAACCCGCACCACATTTCTCACAATTATGCAAATGACCGCCCCTATGCCTCCTTTTAATGTGGTCCAACCTCCTTGAAGATGATAAGAACCTGTCACCACATTCTTCACATTCGTAGGGCTTTTCTCCAGTGTGAATTCTTTGGTGCATGAGGAAACCTGTGACTGTACGCATTTCAGCACCACATTCGCACTGGTATACCTCCCGTTCAGTCTCGTGTACAATCTCATGAGCCTTGTGGTGATATTTCGTTGAACTACGCTTCCCACATATCTGACAGACAAAAGGCAGCACATCTAAATGCTTTTGTATTACATGAATTCTTAAAGATGGTTTTTTGGAATACTTTCGGCCGCAATCGTGACATTCATATATTCCTTCAGCTTTGGTGTAATGTCCCATATGCTTACAATGTTCTTTGTGGTAAAGATAACATTTTCGATTCTCAAAACTTTTTCTGCACTTCGAGCAGCTAAATAATGTGTGCGCGAACATATGAGCTCGTAGGGATCTCTCGTTTTTGAAACCGTGCTTACATACCCTGCATTGTGGGAAATTGATTCCGTGGAGTTCGCTATGAGTGTCCAAACTAGATTGGTGGTCGAACAGTTGGTGACAAACCTTGCAAGCGTGGACGAATTTCTCGTGAACATTTTCCAAATGTTTTGCCAAATTTTCCTTTGGTAAAATCTTGCCGCAAATTATACAAGCGCCTTTCGGAGTGCTCATCAAATGTTGGTTCAAATATTGGGGCTGATTGAATGCTTTACCACACTGCCGACACTTGGTTTTTAGGCGATATTTTGGCGGTTTACTTATAATGTTCTCCCGTTCCATATCAGATTTGAGGATAATATCATTGAGTTTGTCCGTAGCTTCTTTTAAGGTATGAATTTCGAGTGCACTGCCTTTGAAAATTGTGCCTTCTTTGTTCAAGCATATATAATACACCGAGTTATCTAGTTTCATAAATGGATTTTCTGCGTATTCAGTCAGAATTTTGGTGGCACGATTCCATTCTTGATCAGAACTGCTGCATAGCAATTTGAACTTCCACGCAATTAGTGCCGTGTCGGTGCATTCGCTGCATAGGCCTCCGGGCAGGTCGGTCTCCGCTAAGACCTGAAACCACGGCACCAATCAATCTTCATCCTTCTTCAAATATCATTTCTATTATAAATGAGCAATTTCTTCAACTGTTTGGCTTAAACGTCTAGTTCTCAGTTTTCTAGAGAATACCACGCTAGATGTTGGATAGAAGCAAGCGTTACTTTGCGGTAATACGTCATGTTAATTAAGGAACAAGAAGTTTAATTCGCTTTAATCCGTCATCCTATCGTTTCATAGCACGACAAAACAAATTGGCTCGACAAATTGGCAAATATAGAGCAGATCGATTTTGTTCGAACTTTTGATCAATTAATTAACTGGTCTCATTCCACTATCAAAAGGTACCTAGCAATGATCGATGATGCAGGTTGGCGGGATGGGGTTCTACTTACCTCATAAAAGGCAGAGTTATCAACCACATCTGGGGCCATACTGCCGACGCGACGCTTAAAGCAATACCCAAGCAATATTACTCAATGACATCATACTGTAGTTTGTGTACCTTGATATTCTTAAAATAAGGATTATAATTATTCTAAAACGCGAAAGTCAACAGCAATGAAACAATAAGGGCGCCTTCAAATTTGCCGCAAAGTGCCGCGCGGAAGCAGCGCGGCTGCAGCGCTGCGGTCGCGCTGCTTTGTAAATCCATATAAATAAAAAACACGCGACTGCAGCGCTGCACCCGCGCTGCGGCCGCGCATCAGTTCATCGATCGACTAGTGACGGGACTGCGCACGTATTTTTGTTCAAGTCTAAACATGAACGAAAATCAGGTAGAAGAATTTATCGATGAGGTTGAGAGTCGTCCAGCAATATGGGATTCGAAGTCCGACAAGTACAGCAATAAAATCGAAAAGAAAAAGGCTTGGGAAGAAATATGCATTAAATTTATTGACAATTTCACAAACAAGACTCCAAGTGAAAAAAATGAAGCATGTAAGTATAATATTATGTATTGTTAACACAACTACTTTATATTTTCGTTGTTTCGTATTAATAGTAGCACAGAGCAGTGTTTCTTCGTCACAGTCCATCGTGAAAATAAATATAGGTACAACCCTATGATGTTCGAACCTCGCGACAGGAGCGCGGCCGCAGCGCTGCAGCCGCGCTGCGGCCGCGCTACGCTTTGCGGCAAATTTGAAGGCGCCCTATGACTTTATGGCTTAAGGCCCCTGTACAATAATATCAATAAGTTCAACCATTCTAAAAGTATTTGATAGCTAAGTACGACATTTTTTCAAAATAATAATTTTACAAGTTACTAATTTGGATAAGATAAAATCTTTGGATAAGAAAGAATTGTATTATAATGAATGTATTTCTATCATAGGAAGTGAAAACTTGTGAAGTGAAGTTGTAAGACAATAACAACAACAAATTCTTGAAAACAATACACAATTCCAAAACAATCAAATGGAATATGAGTAATCCAAACAAAATCCATACTCATATTATGAATGAGAAAGTGTCTGTCTGTCTGCTAGGTACTCTTTGAACCAAGCTATAGTTACTTGAACAAAAAAAAGCTATAAGGGGCCGTGTTGGCGACAAAATTGATCTTACTTAAGGAACAAAGTCAAGACCCCTGTCTGTTATGAATGTCTATCATTATCAATTATATTGTACAACGCTGTTGATTACAGATAAATAAACAAATAATTATCACTATCACTTAGACAAAGCACAAGATTTGAGATAGGCGCATCAGCGAAAGCTGCCTAGCCTTTTATAAATAACTAGCAGATGACTTTGTCCAGGTGAAATAAGTTTTTTAAATTCCCACGAGAACTCCCTAATTTTTCGGGTTAATATATAGCCTATGACACTCACAAATAATGTGGCTTTCTATTGGTACCAGAATTTTCAAAATCGGTTCAGTAGATCCAGAGATTACCCCCCTACAACCGCACAAACCTCTTTATAATATTAGTATATATAATAATGAACATTCCTGGCAACCATTGCATCACGAAAACAGTTCATTTTTTCTCGTCACTGTCTTGTTCATTAAACACTTTTAACATGATAGTTTTCTCGGGTCTCCTGTATGGGAAATTCACTTTCTGATGTGTCCTGCTATGGTGTAATAACCCGCGACACGATCCAAACTTTTCGTGGCATTCTGTGCACTCAAATGTTTGTGCTTCATCACTTTCACTTATGTGTGCAGATTTCATGTGCTTTTTTAATCTGTACGGCTGTCGAAACTTCGCAGGGCATAGCTTACAAGCGTGTTTCAATATCACATCAGTGTCTTGATGTACTTTTCGCATATGCTCCGAACGTCTAGAGGACGCACTGAAGGTCTCCTTACAAATCTTACAGGCATACGGCCTTTCCCCCGTATGCAACCTCAAATGCTGAACATAACCCAATTTACTTTTAAGAACAATTCCACAATGTTGGCATTTGAATGACAAGTTTAATTCGTGCTTCTTTAAATGCTCCGTCATATGCGCGGTCGCTAGAAGTTTTCCACAATACGAGCAAGGCGCATGTGTGTTTTTCATGTGCACAATTTGTATGTGTGCGGTAATATACTTCTTTTTAGCAAATCTTTTACCGCAATAATCACAGATGCATACATTATCAATGCTGCCACGGACTCCAACTTTAACATTCCTTTTGCTATTCAAGTTTTTGACTTCTACCCTCATTTTTGTTATAATCTTTTTGTCTAAATTACAACATCTCTTTACATGGTACAAATAGCAGGTTAGGTTTTGAAATATTTTATCACAGCTCGGGCAAGATTTTCGTCTGTGTACAGACATGTGAGCGTTGAACGCTTGATGAGATCGGAAAGTCTGTCCACAGTCTATACAAAAACAAGCACCGTGTGCATGCGCTTTATTTAGATGCTGGACATATTTATTTTTAGTCAACAGTACAGCAGGGCATTTTTTACAGTCAAAAGCTTCTATACTGTGGACTTCATTAAGATGTGATACTAGTTCATCACGAGTCATAATTTCGCAACATACATGACATGCACGTGTCATATCAATAGATCCTCGTAAATGGTGATACAGTTTTAGGGGATTAAGAAACTTTTTATTGCAATTCGGACACTGTGGCATTTGGATAGATATACGTCTTTCGGTTTTAATCAAGTATTTTCGTTCACTTTTTCCTTTCTTGGACGCCAATATTATGTCTTTGACATCTTTAAGTTCACTTTGTCGTCGGCTTACTCTTTTTATCTCTAGTCCTTCATTTTCGTAAACACCTTTAATTTCACTCTCTTCTCCTTCCACTATTTTTGTGTCTAATATTTCATTTTTGCCTCTTTTAGGTACTCCATCTCCTGTTTTCACTCTTCTTGCAACAGGTGTTTTATTTTCAATAACTTCTTTTATTTCATTTTCATTCCTTTCTCTTGTGTCTAGAATATCATTAAAATCATTACTTTCATCTTTAACATCACTGTTTACCTCGATCAAAGAGTTCATATTTATTTGAGTGGACAAATGTGTCCCTAGCCTCTCGGATGCTGTGTCTAGCTTCAAATCATCTTCATCAATAACCAAAATCATCTGATTATCGTCCATTATAACAAACATAATCTTGTCCTTCTCGGAAAACTGTGAGGGTAGATTGCACAAGAGTTGTAACGTCATGTGCCACTTTGAGGATGTTTCTCTGCACATGGCCCTGAAGTTGGCAGCGTTCACAGCGCATGCAGAGCATTCCACGCACACTCCAGCTGGCAGGTCACCGTCCAGCGGCACCTGGAACCAGTGCTCGAGTCAAACTGTCACCATTTTTAACACGATGTTACACTTCATCAATAGCTAGCTAATGTGTAACTATTGTATAATGATTTGTTAACTATGTATGTACAACTATGAATCTTACTAATCCGGCACTTTTAACCATATAAACCAGAGGGTGCCGGATTATTGGAATGTTCGGATTATATAGAATAAAATATAATATTATGTAAATAAAATAAAGAATTTCATAAAGAGAATATGATATATCTGTATTAATGTCCTAAACGTCTTTTTTATAACTGTAACATATAGCATAGTTTTAAAATAATCCTTCATTAAGGTCTGTTTTTGGGCGAGGGAGGCGTGGTTAGTGAGAGTCTACTGCATATATATTAAAAAAAACTTTTAAGTCTAGTTATTATCCTATCAATTTGAAACTTAGCAAATGTAAGTATGTAATTTAAAAAAATGCAAATGCTGAGTTTCTTGCCGGCTCTTCTCAGCAGAATCTCCTTTCCGAACCAGTGGTAGAGTCAAAACATGACATAACTGACATGACAAAATAAGAGACACCTGTATGTCCTACATGTTTTAAATAAATAAATTGAATTGAATTGAATTAATACAGATGACAAAACAATAATTTGGTTCTTTTGAGCCGATTTGATGATGGAACCAGGTGGTGGATAGTGGAAGTACAATGGCTTATAGTATACCCCTCAAGTTTGGGCTCGTTTGGTTTGTTTTAACAATTACAATACATAAGACTAGGTAACGAGGGTCTGATGATGCATCCTGAAGGTGAACACTGGAGCTCTTCAACGGTTACTAGTAAAACCCTTGAGTTTACTAGTGCATCCTGAAGAAGCAAAGAATATCTCAGCCAAGAAGCTGCTGGTGTTCCTAGCATTAAGTAGTATTGGCCAGGAACTATAGATGACGATCAGAATAGATCAGCAACAGCCAAAGTGATGCCGGGCCTTTATTTAGAGCCCTGCATAGCCACATCCCCAAGATGAAAGGAGAAACCCCCAGATTTTAGGCTCATTCGGTTTGTTTTCATGAGTCCCGTTTACATTATAAGTGCAATAAGTGTGTTTTTAAGTAAGTATGTATTTTTTAAAGAAGTTTAATACTACTAATACTAGGTTTAATACTAGCTGATGTCCGCAACTTCGTCCATGTGGACTGAGGTTTTTTGGTTAATGCAGGAATAGCCTATGTGCTATTCCAGACTATAATCTATCTCTGTGCCAAATTTCATGCAGATCCGTTCAGCCGTTGTGGTGTGATTGAGTAACAAACATCCATCCATACAAACTTTTGCATAATTATAATATTAGTATAGATAATGTGTAAAGGCGTTTCCTCAGCCTCACAGCAGAGCCTACACACATAGCTGAGTCCTGGAGCTTGAGGTTGAACATATGTCTGTTCAGCCCGCAGTGCCCCATCAGTGTGCACAGATTTTTCCGACTTAGAGCTAGTGCCATTTTGTGCTTCGTTCCTGGCTAGCAAATGTGTACAATGCCTAGGAAATGTGGGTGTAAAATATCTTTTTCTTACATATCCCTCTAATTTTTGGCATATCTTAGGGGATGAATACTTACAATGATGGATTACATAGATATCCGGTAAAAGATACCTATAAATACATTAGCTAAATTATAATCTATGTACCTCCTAACTACACCACAATAGTCTCACATATTAACCTTTAAAAAACTTAAATAAAACAATATTAAGTCTCTGCAACATATATAGACTGGCCCCGGTTTTATTATGTACCTAATAGTGTACAAACAACCTTATAAAATAAATAAAATAAAATAGCCTTTTATACAGAGCTTTTTCACAATAATTAAGAGGATATGGCATGAACGGGAAACTTTGAGAATAGGTATTGAACAGTTATATTGCCGTCGCGCTGCTCCTCGAATAGAATTCCATAACACCCGATAGGGACAACTGCAGCTTGGACCGATAATACCTATGAAAAACAGTCGAATTCTTACTCTCGTATTTTTCTGTTTCCTCCTCCAAAACAGAACCGATTTTAATTATTTTTTTACGAATAATTTAAGAAGGACTCGGGCTATGCCGGTATGTTTTTCTTTTTTTGATTATATCCGTCAAATTTATTTGCAGGATCTCTGATGATGGCACGAAAACTGGGCCATTTTTTGCCATTTTTGAAGGTTCCTTGTTCTTAAAATAATTAATTTATTGAAAAAAGCAAAACATAGGAGCATGGCACGGACACATATGGATTTTATGGAGCAAGAATATTTTCTCTATTGTAATTATCCACGGAGGAAACAGACAAATGTTTTTGTATGGAGAAATCGCCGGGAGAATTCCTCTTAAGTATAGTTTTTATAGATTAATTATTACAACAAGTCCGTGTGCCTCGCGGCAAAGGCCTCCTCCGGCTCTCTCCAGTGCTTGCGATCCTGTGCCACCCTTCTCCAGAATGGAGAAGGGTGGCACATTTACTTAGGTTATATCTAGATTAAGGACAAACAACCTTAATCTAGATATAACCTAAGTAAATGTAAATTTGAATATTCAACCTAATAATAAAACCATATTTTTATAATAATTTTTAGAACTATTTTATAACTGTTTTATTTAAAGATTGACCAAGGATTCTCTGGAAATACTGAAAATTCACATCAAAAATGTTTCATATTTGGAACAGCGGCCATTTTGGAAATGACGCGTGTCGTTCCGTTCGTCGCAGAACTTGGACAAAATCTTGTAAATACAAAGGATATGATAAATTAATGTAAGCTTACCTGAATTCCTGTGACGACTTCGAGCAGTTCAGATAACGTAACAGGCTTATCTCCTTCCAATATAACTGTATCACTCAAATGTACTTGTCCTTCTGAAGTGTCCCCCATACAAATACGGCACTTGTTAACCCCGTCTCCACGTAAAACGTGCGATACGAGAGCCTTCACATCAACCTGCCTAGTCATTTTTAGTGTTTTCTGTATGGTCTTCTACAATTTTTAAAGAAATCAATCTCTACAATTTTCAGATGAGCGGTTCCATTTCTCAAAACAAAACCATAGAGTAAATAAAGTTATACATCAAAATCAACGAATGAAATGTCAAAAATCACAGAACTGAGATAGCCATGATAAGTGATGTAATTTTTATGTCATAGACAACATTTTAGAATACATCGATTAAGTCAAATCGCATGTTATTTTTTGTATTAATATTTTGTTTTTGAAGTAAAACTTCTTTAGAATCGTTGTGATTTAAAAATTGGATGAAACGAAACGAAAAAGTTTTAAAGAAAAGAGCTCCTTTCGAATTTAGTTTTTTTTTAAATTATTGTCTAGAATATTGGTTTGTCATAGTTTGTCAATATTGAAAAATTCCGAAAAATTATTACCTATAAATTGTTTTTTTTTTAATCCACTGCAAGTTAGCCCTTGACTGCGATCTCACCTGATGGTAAGTGATGATGCAGTCTAAGATGGTAGCGAGCTAACCTGTTAGGGGCATGGCAGTTATATTAAACCTATACTCCTATTCGGTTTCTAAACGGCATCGTACCGGAACGCTAAATCGCTTGATCAAATATGGTTGAACAATAAATTAATTATTTTTAAAACAATATGTTTCCTGAGGAAATATCCTAGGCCTCACTTCAACAAGAAGCGGCTTCAAAAAGAGATAAACATAATATTATACTAGTGGTTCGCCTTTTAACTATGTTTACATGGTTTACGTTCATAGACTAGTTACTACTACTACCAGCAGACTATTTTTTTATTACAAAACTAGCTGATGCCCGCGACTTCGTCCGCGTGGATTGAGGTTTTTCGGTTCCCGCGGGAACTCTTTAATATTCCGGGATAAAAAGTATCCTATGTGCTATTCCAGACTATAATCTATCTCTGTGCCAAATTTCATCCAGATCCGTTCATCCGTTGGAGCGTGATTGAGTAACAAACATACATCCATACATCCAAACTTTCGCATTTATAATATTTATTTGATTCAAAATTCAAAATTCAAAATTCAAAATGTTTTTTATTCAAATAAGCTTTTACAAGCGCTTTTGAATCGTTATAATATGAATCTACCGCTGGTTCGGAATGCCATTCCTACCGAGAAGAGCCAGCAAGAAACTCGGTGGTTGCTCTTTTCCATCAAAACTTACAATCATCATAATGATACAAGTAACTGCAGTCCCACGCATAGCTGGGGCGAATCAAATCCACGCTGTTTTTTTTTTATCATTTTTACTACATCTGTGATTTACGTAATCTTCGATTGTATAGTAAGCTTTTTTCACGAGCATACAATATTAAATACACGCCAAGACTGGCAGACAGAGGCAGCCCCATTTCCGACGGTGGCACCCGTTCACGAGCATGACGCATGATCCAGCCATTGCTTCGCTCAACCATATTTGAGGGAACGTAACAACCCGCACCACACGACACCACCACAGAAACGTTAAAGAGAGTGTGACATACCCGACTACCCATATCAAGGCATAGAATTGAATACCGTTTAAGGGTGCAAATCGCCACCTATCGGCAATAATAATATTAAAGTTTGTATGTGTGTATGTTTGTTACTCCTTCACGCGGCAACTACTGAACCGATTTGGCTGAAATTTGGAATGGATGTAGATTATACCCTAGATTAACACATAGGCTACTCTTTATCGTGGAAAAATCCATGGATCATTAACTTTACACAATTTGTGAAAACCAAAATTCACGCGAGCGGAGTCGCGGGCAACAGCTAGTCGGAAAAAATTGTAAAAAAATATTGATCTTTATGTTTTAGTTTATCGTTTAAATGAATATATTATCATAGAAATGCTCTTTTGTCATTTACGTAATCTTCCACAGTATAATAAGCTTTTTTCAAAAGCATACTTTTAATGGAGTTCTTAAACTTGTGTAAAGGCAAGTTTAAAATAGATTGTGGAATTTTGTTATAAAATAGAATGCTCATTCCCACGAACGACCTTCGGACTTTTTTGAGGCGGAGCGATGGTGTCACGAGCTTATGGCAGTTTCTAGTTGGCCTATCGTGCAGATCGCAAATTCTTTTGTAATTCTGAAGGCGCTGTTTCACAAAGATTAAATTACTGTAAATGTATTGCGAGGCTACTGTAAGAATACCTATTTCCTTGAATTTCTCTCTAAGGGATTCGCGCGGTTTTAAATTATAAATTGCACGTATTGCCCTTTTTTGTAATACAAAATTTTTTTGAATATCTGCTGCTTTACCCCATAGCAAGATCCCGTAAGACATAATACTATGAAAGTAAGCAAAATATACAATTTTTGCAGTTTCTAGGTCAGTAAATTGTCGAATCTTTCTAACGTACACACGTCACACGTAAGATGGTGCCAACGTCTATTATTTGTAAGCACAAACGGATAAACTTTTACAGAGTGCCATCTATTGACATCATTGTGAAGATCTGTTAAAAATACTGAAGCCCATTAAAAATTAAATAATTTCGTTTCCTTTTAAATTTATCTAATTTTAGTATTTGTTGTTCAAGTAGGTACAGGATATAATTCAAATAATTGATCAAGTTTCAGGCTCAGCCTTTCAGAAAATTGAGAGTTCTGAGGTCAACTTTGGACGTTAGAAAATCTCCATTTGAAAGCCCCCCATTTCGTCAATTTTAGGGGAAAAATTAAAAAAAAAAAAATTTTTGGACTCTACTCTTAATTATCATTAAAATGATATACCGCATTTACTACATCTGTGCCGCAACCCTATGTAACGCTATAAAAAAATTGTACTTCGTATTCGCTTCTATGAGAGCCCCCCCGAGACGGACGGAAGGACGGACAAGTGCAAATTTACTCAAGTAGACTCAGAGACCTTCGCCTCGCTGGGTCAATAAGATTTAGCCTGCGAGAGAATGATATAGAATACAAGTTTTATTTATCTTATTCTCTCGTAGGCTACTTTTCTGAAGTTTCACTTCTGGCGTGTGTGAATTACACACACACACTTTTTTTGATATTTTAGATTTAATACAGATAAATCTAGGGCTCAGCTTTAGTATACTAACACCTTGTGGGACGCTTTGTGGGACGTAAACAAAGTAAATAACCACAGAAGAGGATGGCGGGGTCTGTAAGACCCCGCCATCCTCTTCTTAACCTAACCTATCCGAGTCGGAGTGCCCCCAAGTCCCGAGCTCGCTTCGCTCGCTCTTGATAGTGGGAGCGGAAGAGGAAAAAGTACCAAGTAGTAGTAAACCGTAAAACGACTCAAAGATTTGAAATTTGAATTCAATAATGTCATTTGTCAATTTACCGCAAAAAATTTTGCGACCGGCCTTGGAGGGGGTGAGAGGGAGAGGGTGAAGTCTAACTCCCCCTCCCCCTCTAAAGCACTTTTTCCTTTGGAGGGGGGGGTTCACCCCCTCCCTTCCTACCCCTCCCCCCCTACCCCTTTCCCCTCTCCATAAATGAGGTTCATGATATCAAAAAAATATACAAAAACATAACCTCAAAATGAGATTTTTAAAAATTCATAGAAAAAAAACGGTGCATTACCTTGTAATGGGAGTAGTGTCGGGGGGTAGGGGGCACCCCCCTCCTCCCCCAAAACCCCCCCACCCCCCTCCTGCCAAACGATACTAAATTTTACCCAATTTGAGAACCTAACCTCAAAATAAAAAAAAATTAATATCTCGAAAACTATTAGGTTCCTCCAAGTTTGGCTTGGAGGGGGAGTAGACCCCCTCCCCCCCCTCCCCCTCCCCCCCCTCTCATCCCCCCCCTCTGGGTTAGTATACTAAAGCCCAACCAAATCTAGTTATGTATGAGTGTGCGTGTGTGTACGAATACAAATCCACTCTTTAATTACTTGTAGTATTGTCTGTGGTATTTTTACTACTACTGCCACAAAGTTGCAGTGTATAATTTATAACATTACTTCCTGGTCCGCTGCCATAGCCCGACTTGAAGATCGAATGCTGAACTTCGTCATTCCCACTTTTATAATATGCTAACCACTAGAGTTAGAGTGAGGCAAGAGGTTAACAAAGCAACTTCAGCTGGGAAATGGAAATACGAATGAATATTACCCGAATTTTAACGTCGTAATTCCTTCTTCCATGTTGTTTTTTGTACACAGACTACAGTGTATAAATGGTTTTGTTAATATGTCTGTGTAGTGTACTGTGTACCTATTTTAGCTATTTAATTTCAATTTGTCAGTACTCAGTTGTCTGTGGAATTGTTTTGGTTCGCGAATTCGAGATTTCAAGATGGTAAATAAATTCAATTTTTATGTATTGATCAATTGTTAATTCCTAAATCAAATACGCTAAAAACATATAAAAGTATATGAATGCTTCAATCACAAACATATTTCAGTCAGAATCTACGTATTTTCAGCTGAAACTTCGCAGAACTCTATAGGGTTATTTAAAAGTTTTTAATTTTTTGTACAATTGATTCATGAGCTGTATGAATCTATGTGTGTAAATCTATCTATGTACAAATGAGCGGTATTTATCTAATAACCACTTAATGAGCTTTATATATTATGTATACCCTGTTTTTGTATACATAAATTTTTAGGTTAATTCTGTTTCGTTAGTTACGATGACTAATTCCACTTTTGTTTTGATTTAAAAAGTAATTTACTGCTTTATGCTAACAATTAATCATAGAGACGGTTAGTTTTTAATGAATTGAAATTCTTAAATTAATTGTTTGCATTAAAATCAACAGCAATCATGAAAAAAAATTTAATTTAGCAACCAGGTGTTCGTGTCACCTGGCTTAGTGTGGGTCTAGCATTATTTCGTAGGAGTGTAGCAGTTTAAATATCCTGTTGGTTTCTTGACAGCATCATAAAGGAATGTTATATGGCTAGGGATCTTTACCAGTGAGGTGTTTTAGCCCTGACTTATGCCTTTCACCAGACCAGAACAGAAACAATTTCGAAATTAATTATAACCAAAATGGCTTTGCCCAGAATTGCAGCAGGGACGATAATTAAGACCACAGTGTCAATTAGTACATATGAAACTCAGGGAATAAATGGACTTGTCATACAACCATTAAAAGAGTTTCCTTTTACTTAAGGCTTTTAAAAAAAATTTAAGAGGTGATTGAACTAATTTAGTGGGTGTTCCGATATTTTGCGAGCACTGTTCAGTGCTCTTACTGGGGACTTACAGTGCTCTCAGTGTATTTCGGAACACACCCTTAATCACAAGACTTCATGTACAATATTCTAGTGATTAAATTAGTTTAATCTCAGCTTAAATTTTTGAATTCGTTTCATGCAACTCAACTTGACATGAGTAAATCTTACAAGTTTCTTGTTCAAGTTCAACCACCCATAGAGTCTTGAGTCTTGACATAAGTGATACAAATTGCTCTGCGTGAAATAAATAAATCATTTATCAGTTGTAATTGAGGCCTACAGTAGAGCTCAACTTTCTTCCTACCCCATGCCTTCTCCACCCTCCTAGTAGTATATTGCCGGACTGGTTCATGCTTGTACTTGCAAGTACACCTTGTTGCCAAGCTTGTACTCGTTTCTGAACACGGACTAGAAGTCTTAACTTCAATTGTATCATTTCAGCAACCGCAGATCCTAGTGCTGAAGGAGGGGACCGACCAGTCTCAGGGTCGGCCCCAGCTCATCTCCAACATCAACGCTTGCCAGCTTGTTGTGGATGCTGTAAGTGTTCAACCTGCTTTATTACGTACTAGCTTATGGCCCAGTCTTTGTCCACATGGACTATACAAATTACAAACCCCTATTTAACCCCCTTAGAGCTTGAATTTTTAAAAATCCTTTTGTAGCAGGTGTTTACGTCAATAACTATCTGCATACCAAATTTCAGCCAGATCCGTCAGGTCAGCCCGCTACTATCTTAGACTCCATAGAGTCCAGGGCTTAATTTTTTTTATAAAAAAAACTTCTTTTACAATGTTTCTTTTACAGTACCTTTATAATTATTGTATTAGTGTGTCATTGTAATTTCTTTTTTTAGTGTTTACAGTACCTTTATAATTATTGTACTAGTGTGTCAGTTCCACAAAAGGTTAGGTTATAATAATAATAAAGCCTTTATTCCATTTTAGAACACGATTACATTTTTGTTATAAAATGTCCCTTAAAACGGAGTGCCTGTTGGCATAGGCCTCCTCCAACTCTTTCCACTGGTGCCTGTCTAGCGCCACTCTGGTCCAGTGCGGCCCCAGAGTTAGTCGGAGGTCGTCCTCCCAGCGTCTAGCTTGGCGACCTTTTTTCCTTTTGCTATCTCTGGGGTACCAGTGTGTCACTAGCTTGCTCCACTTCTCTTCTTTTCCTCTCAGCATGTGGCCACTCCATCTCCATTTCTGCTGGTCGATACGTTTCAATATTGAAACATATTGAAAGGTTAGGTTACTCACTGTATTATTTGGCGTTGGCTTAGGTGCGCACGACATTGGGCCCGCGAGGGATGGACAAGCTGATTGTGGACCACAACGGCAAAGCTGTTATCTCCAACGACGGCGCCACCATCATGAAGGTAACGTCTTAATATCATTTTGAAGAAAATACTCAATACTCACACCACCACTTCAGCCCATTAACATCCCACAGCTGGCTACAGGCCTCCACTCTCATAGGAGAGAGGGAATTAGAGGTTAGAGTCTAACCTCTAATTCCCTCTCTCCTGTGGTTGTTATGGAGCTACAGCCCGTTATACCCACCACTCTGCTCCAATTGGGTATTTATCAACTATTAAAATAAATTATTTTTTAGTGATTATTATATAGAGGATCTCCCAAAAGTCGTAATATCCACGTCCCCTGATAGTTTTGTATTGAATAACTATTTTAAACTATTGTTTAACTTTGATCGAACTTAGCGTAAACTGTCGATTAAATTAAAAAAGTGCGTCGAACTTTGATGACGTCACTCTACAATATTTCATACAAAATCCCCGCGTTTTGAAAAAAGTTGCTGATTTGACTAGTTGTCAAATACCCAAGTGGCGGGCTTGGCTTGGGTTGACGGGCTTTAACGACTATTACCATGTTAGTGATAATAACCAGGCCCGACGTCTTAGGGCGCCTTCAAATTTGCCGCAAAGCGTAGCGCGGCCGCAGCGCGGCTGCAGCGCTGCGGCCGCGCTCCTGTCGCGAGGTTCGAACATCATAGGGTTGTACCTATATTTATTTTCACGATGGACTCTGACGAAGAAACACTGCTCTGTGTTACTATTAATACGAAACAACGAAAATATAAAGTAGTTGTGTTAATAATACATAATATTATACTTACATGCTTCATTTTTTTCACTTGGAGTCTTGTTTGTGAAATTGTCAATAAATTTAATGCATATTTCTTCCCAAGCCTTTTTCTTTTCGATTTTATTGCTGTACTTGTCGGACTTCGAATCCCATATTGCTGGACGACTCTCAACCTCATCGATAAATTCTTCTACCTGATTTTCGTTCACGTTTAGACTTTAACAAAAATACGTGCGCAGTCCCGTCACTAGTCGATCGATGAACTGATGCGCGGCCGCAGCGCGGGTGCAGCGCTGCAGTCGCGTGTTTTTTATTTATATGGATTTACAAAGCCGCGCGACCGCAGCGCTGCAGCCGCGCTGCTTCCGCGCGACACTTTGCGGCAAATTTAAAGGCGCCCTTAAACGTGCTCTCCGAGGCCCGTGCCTCACCGCGGGTGAAACACCGCCAACTTCCAACTCTGGGCTGGTACTGAAAATTTCTTTACTGACAATTTTCACTTCTAGAACACAGCTGTTACGACCCACAATTTTGCAAAATATATGGTTAATGATTAATTTTTTCTTTCAGCTCTTGGATATAGTCCACCCGGCTGCCAAAACACTTGTGGACATTGCAAAGTCTCAAGATGCTGAGGTAAATCTATTTATATAAAAGCAAAATACAATGCTTCGAACTTTGATGACGTCATAATTCATTATATCTCATATTAAATGTGAGTTTAGACATTTAAAAAAAATTACTGATTTCACTAGTTGTCAAATACGATTGATTTTTTTTAAATTTCCTCTGCTATGGTCTGGGGCTTCGGCCGTAACCAGTAACCACCGTATCGGTAAAGGCGTACCGCCAAGCGATTTAGTGTTCCTGTACGATGCCGTGTAAAAACCGATTATGGGTTTAATATAACTGCTGTCTCCCTAACAGGTTAGCCCGCTATAATCTTAGACTGCATCATCACTTACCTCCAAGTGAGATTGCAGTCAAGTGCTAACTTGTCGTGAAATAAAAAAACCGGCCAAGTGCGAGTCGGACTCGCGCACCGAGGGTTCCGTACAAACCTGTAGTAAGTTTTAAATTATTAAAAAAAAAAAACACGTTTTTTGTATGGGGACCCCCCTTAATATATTATATATTTTTTTAATTCACAACAACACTTCTCGTAGTAGTGTGTTGAGAATAATCTGGAAGATTTGTGTGGTGTGGTTTTGTGCGGGTGCGAATTGCTGTGGCTTATTGGGCGGTGAATATCGCAAGCTACGAGTGCAAGATACGAGCTGTACCACATATATTTGTCTATCCGCTGCAGCCCTTTAACATCCCACTGCTGGGCACAGGCCTCCACTCTCATAGGAGAGAAAGAATTAGAGCTTAGACCCACCACGCTGCTCCATTGCGGGTTGGCGGGCTTTAACGACTACTATCATGTTAGTGATAATTACCGGGACCGACGGATTAACGTGCTCTCCGAGGCACGGGGGTGAAACATCGTCTTCCTAACTTCGGGCTAGTATTCGTAGTATATAGTGAGAATTTCTAGTCAGAAAAACCCACACTTAATTATGGCCTAACCCGGGACCTCGTCGGCCGCAGTCGAACATGCTAACCACTAGACCAAAGAGGCAGTTCGTAGATTTGTCTACTGTGGCGGATTATAGTGATTTTAGCATTTTGTTCCTTGATTATCATGGACTTTCGCTAAGTAACGCCAGCTTCTATCGAATACTTCTCTAAAACATGTCCCTTTTAATTAATGCATTAAAATATTTTAAAACTAGCGATCCGCCCCGGCTTCGCACGGGTAGCACTAATAATCCTAATAGTCTATACCCAATATAGCTATAAAAATGGTTATTGTGAGTCAACCTTGAAAGATAGATGTATGCTATCGCGGACTTTTTTTTAGAACTTTTTGAGAGGAACAATTCTACTATACATTGTTTTCGTCTAACTTTAACTATTTACGCAGCGCACGCCACGTAAGCTCTCAGAAGAGAGGATTTTTTCCGACTTAGTTCACATAATTGCAATTTTCGTAAGGATCTCTAATTTTTTGAAAATAAAATATAGCCTATGTTACTCGCTGATAATGTAGCTTTCTATAAGTGAAAGAATTTTTAAAATCGGTTCAGTAGTTTTTGAGTTTATCCATTACAAACAAACAAACAAACAAACAAACAAATCTTTCCTCTTTATAATATTAGTTTAGATGATTATAAACACGGATCCAATTTCCTAATTTAAATTGAGGACACTCATAATAAATGATTTATTTGTGTATATTTAATTATTTTTAACACTAAGTAAGAATAAATTATTAATATTGCACAACATACTTCTTCCAGGTCGGTGATGGTACCACGTCGGTGGTCATCTTAGCTGGGGAGCTTTTGAAGAGATTGAAGCCATTTGTTGAGGAAGGCAAGTATTTTAACGTACGGAAAGTACTTTTGTTGTAGGTCGAAAAATAAACGATTTGCTTCCAGAAACTTCTGAAGACATCTAATTAAAAGCATATGAAGATTCCTGTAAATGGAATACTAAAAAAGGTCAACTGCTTTTAGAGTCCGGTCTGGATCGGTTCTGTTTTGGAGGAGGAAACCGAAAAATACGAGAGAAAGAATTCGACTGTTTCTTCTTCTTTCTTTCTGCTGGGCAGGTTTCCGCACTTAAACCTCCAGCTGGAGGGAATTCGACTGTTTTTCATAGGTATTATCGGTCCAATGTGCAGTTGTCCATATCGGGTGCTATGGAGTTCTATTCGAGGAGCAGCGCGACGGCAATATAATTGTTGAATACATATTCTCAAAGTTTCCCGTTCATGCCATATCCTCTTAATCCATCGACCACACAACCAATAGACGCCTAATTACTATGCTTTCGTAATGCAAACAATTCAGTCAAATGACTCAAGTAAGCGGGCGCGGGGTACTAAACGCTGATTGGTCTACTCAAGGTCAAAAAAATCATAAATCAAATGGGATGGGGTCCTAACTACTAATAATTATTTATCGATAATTAATTATCGATATACTCTAATTAATATTTAAATAACTCGGTAGGTTTTGTTACAAGGGCGTGGAATTATATAAGACCTATTAAGTCTGATGTGTTGTCTGAAAGTGTTCGCCCTATATGAGGAGTCTATTAGTTGTATGGTCGATGTCTTAATCATTGGTTTTATTGTATGTATGTCACTTATTTGCAGGCGTACACCCGCGTATCATAGTTCGCGCGGTGCGCAACGCGGGCCGGCTCGCCGTGGACAAGCTCAAGGAGTTATCCGTCAAGGTTGAGAGCAAATCCCCCGAGGAACAGAGGTGAGGAACTCAAACTCAAATCATCTTTATTCAAAACTAGCTGATGCCCGCGACTTCGTCCGCGTGGATTGAGGTTTTTCGGTTCCCGCTGGAACTCTTTAATTTTCTGGGATAAAAAGTAGCCTATGTGCTATTCCAGACTATAATCTATCTCTGTGCCAAATTTCATCCAGAGCCGTTCAGCCGTTGGAGCGTGATTGAGTAACAAACATACATCCATACATCCAAACTTACGCATTTATAATATTTATATTTATATATTTATTATATTTGATTGGTACCTACAAAGTACACCTTCAGAACGTCATGTTTAAAAAGAATAAGAGTTGATGGTGATAATTAACAACGGTATCTTAAGACGAAAGCTACGAGGGTTCCAAACGCGCCCTGGTCTGGGAAGAGCCCACAACAAACTCAGCCGGGGTTTATTTTATTTTTTTATTATCACAATCCATTGACTTACCAATACCTTAGACGCACCATCGAAACGCAAAAAACGGCACGGTCAAATTGTGCACAAATAGATATTGTGAACAATTTTCGCCTCAGTCGCGCATGAGTACACTAGGCGACAAAATGTCGTATGTGTCGAATTGTTATTACAAAATTGAACCCTAAATATAAAGCTATATGGTTGGTTTTTGTGAACTGTTTGGTGTCTATATTATCTATATAGTCTATATTATGTATAGCTGTGTTTGTATAAGCGATTGTGGACGCTTTTTGAGTATTAATTTGTAGGTAATGTTGTATCCTTAGTTGGTAAATCGATGTCACCATCTCACAAATATATCAAATCAAATCAAATCATATCATATCATATCATCTTTATTCAAAATTGGTACCTACAAAGTACACCTTCTGAACGTCATGTTTATAAAGAATAAGAATTGATGGTGATAATTAACAACGGTATCTTAAAACTAAAGCTACGAGGGTTCCAAACGCGCCCTGATCTGAGAAGAGCCCACAACAAACTCAGCCGGTGTTTTTTTTTTTTATTATCACCATCTCACAAATACAGTAAATTACTAAATTATATTTTTAATATAACATAATTAGCCGCTGGAACAATTCATACCCATGGCTGCCTATCATTCAAATAATCCTGTACACTATAATAGGACTTTTCAATTAGTTTCCGTTTTACAAAAACTGAGAGACATCTCCAATATGTCTTCTGGGAGTTTATTATAAAAATGTATACAAATGAATTACTAATTTTACAAAGTCTAGAAGAGGGCACAACAATTTTATTCTTATTTCTTGTATTAACATTATGACAGTCACTTTTTTTCTTGAATTTAAGCATGTTTTTACATATACTAAATTTTCAAATATGTATTGTAACATCATCATTATCATTTTGACAACTAGTCAAATCAGCAACTTTTTTTCAAACGTCAAATCGCGTGCTACTAGTTCATGCCCGCGACTTCGTCCGCGTGGATTGAGGTTTTTCAGTTCGTGATTAAAAGTAACCTACATATTATGTGTTATTCCAGACTATAATCTATCTCTGTGTATCTGTATAACCTATCTATCTGTGTATGTGTGTTTCATCCAGATCCGTTCAGCCGTTTGGGCGTGATTGAGTAACCATTAGTAGTTTTATGTTGAATACCTATTTTAAACTATCGAATAAAGTAAAAAAAAGTGTGTCGAACTTTGATGAGGTCACTATGCAATGTTTCGTACAAAATCCCTTTATAAGCACGCGTTTCGACGTTTGAAAAAAGGTTGCTGATTTCAAGTAGACCTGTGTCAATCGATCATTTGTCGTGACCCGGGTCGATCATGACCCACTCGTATGGTGATCGGGTTAACAAGATTCGATCATTTCAATCATTTGGGTCGCAACTCGCAGTTCATTATAGGTATAGGTACTTTGATACTTTGTTTTGTATGATCGAATGATTTTGTAAACAGTGATAGTTACGCTTTTAGGAACGTGTCGCGGGTCATAACTCGTCATTGCAACTGATTGGATTTTCATTTTTCTCCAACAATATTCAATCACGCGATCGATAGGTCGCGACGCGACACGAGACACGAGAAAGAGTGCGGTGAATAAGAAAGGTTGTATTTTGTACGTAAACGAAAGAGATAGAAGACATATTGTTTGTTACGTCGTTGTAATTGAATGCACGACTCGATCGATTGTATGATCAAGCAATTAGTTACAGTAACGTTAAAAGAATAAAGTTCAATTTGGCTTACCTACCAAATCGGGTCATAAGATCGGGTCTTCTAGAGATCCATGATCGAATCGCTCGTGTATGGGTTGTAATCGAATCAATGTGATTCGATCAATCGTGATCGACACAGGTCTAATTTCAAGTCAAATACCCAATTGCGAAAAAAACTTCGCGCGAATATTTTCCGCAGTGCGAACGTAGCCTGAAAATAAATATACAATGATTATAACAACGGATCCAATTACCGAATCCAAATGTGGAGAATCATATAAAATGAGTTTCCTAACCAACAAATAAAAGCTGCACCGGTTCTGATGAAACTCTTACGATATGATTTCTTTTGCAGAGAATTGCTGCGCAAATGCGCGGCCACGGCTATGTCGTCGAAGTTGATTAATCAGCAGAAAGATCTCTTCTCCAAGATGGTAGTGGATGCGGTGCTCTCATTGGACGCTCCTCTTCTGCCCTTGGATATGATTGGTCAGTGATATTTTTTTTTTTTGTGTCCACTACAAGTTAGCCCTTGACTGCGATCTCACCTGATGGTAAGTGACGATGCAGTCTATACAACTATTCAACATGGCGTACCCCGCCATGTTGAATAGTTTTCCTACAAAGATAAATCATAAACTTCATTGCTTTTAGTGCTTGCACACAATAACAACAAGACAATAAAATTTAAAAAAATGGCAGTCATAGGGACTGTAGAAGTGAAAACGAATATTTAAATTTTTTTTGTTTTAAATAATTAAAATATAAACCTTAGATCTAAGTTATTAAAGTTTAATTACGAATGTATTATATTTATAATTAAGACTTTTTGTCTTCGTAACAACGCGAGCATGTCGGTGACGCGAATCCACAAGTTTACCACCTACCGAAAAGTGCTCAACGCGGCTAAAGAAGTTTTCACTTCAAAAAACTGCCTTAGCTAGTAAATTAGCCTATGATTAAAAAATTTGGATCCAATTTCTGAAACAGAAATAATGTAGATCAAAACGATAGTAGATATGAGGTAACTTCACCCATACAATCCTTTTTTTTTTTATAAAAAAAGGCAATATTAAATTCAAATAAATAATTTTTGCTACCAGGAATCAAGAAGGTCACAGGAGGTGCCCTAGAAGACTCCTTCTTGGTAGCCGGCGTGGCTTTTAAGAAGACGTTCTCTTACGCTGGATTTGAGATGCAGCCGAAGAACTATCAGAACTGCAAGATTGCTCTGTTGAATATAGAGCTTGAGTTGAAAGCTGAGAGGGATAATGCTGAGGTGAGTGTTAGAGTTGTTCAAAACTGCTATAAATCCATAGCACGCTACGGACTATAAACTATAAATTTTTAGCATGCTTTTAAATACTATGTTATAACGCGCTTGTTATAAGAAAGCGTGTGGGCGTCCGGCTGGCGCGATATGTCTTGCAGTGAGTGTAGCTGTCTCGTTGGTACAGTGGTTAGCATGTTCGACTGCGGCCGACGACGTCCCGGGTTCGAGTTATACAAATAAATTATTTTTTGTGAATATTAAATAACGCATCTCTCAAAAGTCGTAATGTCCACGTCCCCTATTAGTTTTATGTTAATAACTATTTTAAACTATCTATTAAAGTAAAAAAGTGCGTTGAACTTAGTGACGTCACTATTCAATATTTCATACAAAATCCCATACTAAGCACGCGTTATGACGTGTGAAAAAAAGTTGCTGATTTGACTAGTTGTCATTTACCCAATTAAGTGTTGGGTTTTTCTGACCAGAGATTCTCAGTGTTTCATCCCCGTGCCACTGAGAGCACGTTAAGCCATCGGTCCCGGTTATTATCACTAACGTGACGGTGATAATAGTCATCAAAGCCTGTTAACCCGCATTGGAGCAGCCTGGTGGTTCTAAGCTCTAATTTCCTCTCTCCTATGAAAAGGGCTTGTGCCCAGCAGTGGGACATTATGAAAATGAAAATGATTTATTTCATGTAGGACAACTTGTGCCACTTATGATAAGTCGTTAGAATCTACCACCGGTTCGGAAAGCTGATTCTACTGAGAAGAACCGGCAAGAAACTCAGCAGTTGCTCTTTTCATTTGTATATACATACTTAAGAGGCCGTATTCTCGCCATCGGCCAATTTTGGAAACTGTAGGTATACCGCACAGTAGACCGTTAGGCTGCATTAATGGACTGTGGGGTAGTTAACACAGTGATAACGGCTACATTCGAAGTTAGAACTATGTTCCCTGTGCATTGCCATTTCAGGCGACCTATTGTGTTGTTGCTAGTCCTTTTCGTCGTTTTTTTTATTTTTTTTTAATTTATTTTCCTTTTAAGTCTGCAACAATGTAACGCAATAAAGGATTTATTTATTTATGTTCTACTATTTCCAACAAAATGGGTGGCACTTTCCAGGTTCGCGTTGACAACGTGAAAGAGTACCAGAAGGTGGTGGACGCAGAGTGGCAGATCCTCTACGACAAGTTGGCGGCTCTGCACGCCAGCGGCGCCAACGTTGTGTTGAGCAAGCTGCCCATTGGCGACGTCGCCACGCAGTACTTTGCCGACCGGTGAGTTGTTACAAGCTCGCACAGTGGCAGATCCTCTACAAGTTGGCGGCTCTGCACGCCAGCGGCGCCAACGTTGTGTTGAGCAAGCTGCCCATTGGCGACGTCGCCACGCAGTACTTTGCCGACCGGTGAGTTGTTACAAGCTCGCACAGTGGCAGATCCTCTACAAGTTGGCGGCTCTGCACGCCAGCGGCGCCAACGTTGTGTTGAGCAAGCTGCCCATTGGCGACGTCGCCACGCAGTACTTTGCCGACCGGTGAGTTGTTACAAGCTCGCACAGTGGCAGATCCTCTACAAGTTGGCGGCTCTGCACGCCAGCGGCGCCAACGTTGTGTTGAGCAAGCTGCCCATTGGCGACGTCGCCACGCAGTACTTTGCCGACCGGTGAGTTGTTACAAGCTCGCACAGTGGCAGATCCTCTACAAGTTGGCGGCTCTGCACGCCAGCGGCGCCAACGTTGTGTTGAGCAAGCTGCCCATTGGCGACGTCGCCACGCAGTACTTTGCCGACCGGTGAGTTGTTACAAGCTCGCACAGTGGCAGATCCTCTACAAGTTGGCGGCTCTGCACGCCAGCGGCGCCAACGTTGTGTTGAGCAAGCTGCCCATTGGCGACGTCGCCACGCAGTACTTTGCCGACCGGTGAGTCATCATCATTGGGTTTCCCTGGTCTGGCCTGGTGGAAGGCTTCCGCCGTGGCTAGGTACCTCCCTACTGGCAAAGGGGTCATCCATAAAGTACGTCACACGTTAAGGGGGGGTAGAGGGTCGACGAAATGTGAGTCCTAAGTTTCGTGACGTCACATTTCAAAATCTTATACATCTAAGTGTTAAAATGCCAAATTTGAACTATTAACGAAAAATTTAAAAATATGTTTACGCCGTAGCGTCATAATGTAACAATAGCGCGCTATAATATTGCGCTACGTGTTATATTAATCACCTCTACCTAATTCAATTCTTGGTTTTATGGCTTGCGTTTGTACCAAATGGGTACAATATACCTCGCCAATGACGCGTGGAATGGAGGAGACACGCTTTATAGGGTATGTCACACTCTCTTTAACGTTTCTGTGGTGGTGTCGTGTGGTGCGGGTTGTTACGTTCCCTCAAATATGGTTGAGCGAAGCAATGGCTGGATCATGCGTCATGCTCGTGAACGGGTGCCACCGTCGGAAATGGGGCTGCCTCTGTCTGCCAGTCTTGGCGTGTATTGAATATTGTAGGTATGCTCGTGAAAAAAGCTTACTATACAATCGAAGATTACGTAAATGATAAAAAAAAAACAGCGTGGATTTGATTCGCTCCAGCTATGCGTGGGACTGCAGTTACTTGTATCATTATGATGATTGTAAGTTTTGATGGAAAAGAGCAACCACCGAGTTTCTTGCTGGCTCTTCTCGGTAGGAATGGCATTCCGAACCAGCAGTAGATTCATATTATAACGATTCAAAAGCGCTTGTAAAAGCTTATTTGAATAAAAAACATTTGAATTTTGAATTTTTTTTGAATAGGTGATAGCTGGGAGGTTCTAAGACCCCTACCTAAAACCCTGGAACTCGGTTGACAGTTGTCATTATCGTTTTGACAGTGACATGTTCTGCGCGGGCCGCGTGACAGACGAGGACCTGCGCCGCACGCAGAGGGCGTGCGGGGGCGCCGTGCTGAGCTCGGTGCGCGACCTGAAGCCCGAGGCGCTGGGCCAGTGCGCCGCGTTCTGCGAGCGGCAAGTGGGCGGCGAGCGGTACAACATATTCACTGGTGAGCTGGTTAAACCTGCCCCCCTAGCATGGGCCGAGACAATTTTCTCCCCGAGGAAAGGATAAAAATTTTATTCCTAAATAAATAAATAAAAACGCTAATTAACGGTGGATAAATAGTCCCCCGAGTCCCCGTGAAATGTCAAACGGGGATAAACTTCTCCTCTCCCCTGTTGCTGTGCTCTGAGAAGTGGACAATTTAATTTTATCTCTTGTCAGTGGATAAAATCGGGGGATAAATTTTTTATCTCCGGCCCATGCTAGGGGGGCTGCAGGGCTAGCATGGGCCGGAGATACAATTTTTATCCCCCGATTTTATCCACTTCACAAGAGATAAAATTAACTTAACCACTTCTCAGAGCACGGCAACAGGGGAGAGGAGAAGTTTATCCCCGTTTGACATTTCACGGGGACTCGGGGGACTATATTTTATCCACCGTTATTTAGCGTTTTTATTTATTTATTTAGGAATAAAAATTTTATCCTTTCCTCGGGGAGAAAATTTGTATCGGCCCATGCTAGGGGAGCTGTAGCTCTCTGCGCTCCTGGTACCCTCAGGGTGTTTATACCTACCGTCTTGCCTGTTCTCCTGATAATATTATAAATGCGAAAGTGTGTCTGTCTGTCTGTCTGCTGCGCTATCACGACCCACCTGTTCAACCGATTTTGATGAAATTTGGTACAGGGATAGGTTGTATCCCGGGGAAGGACATGGCTACTTTTTATCCTGGAAAATTAAGGAGTTCCAAAAAACTTAGTCCACGCGGTCGAAGTCGCAGGCAACATCTAGTTACATATATACCTCTACACTTCTACCAGGGTTCCCTTTAGCAGTGGTATGACATAAATTCACTGGTGAGTTTACTTCCTGTAGTTCTCTGCGCTCCTGGTACCCTCAGGGTGTATATACCTACCGTCTTTGCCTGTTCTCCTGATATGCATATTAATATTATAAATGCGAAGTGTGTGTCTGTCTGTCTGCTACGCTTAACGGCCCATCTTTTCAACCGATTTTGATGAAATTTGGTACAGGGATAGGTTGTATCCCGGGGAAGGACATGGCGGGACAAAAAAGCAAACCCATGCCTTTACGTTTGTGTGATCAATGGAAAGGGCCATGACCATAAATAATGAGCATTACTTTGCAAATAGAGGATAACTTCTAACACATCTTCCCCATTTCACAGGTTTTGATAAAGAAAATACTTCTTTGGGTGAGATTCATACAATTATGTACAATATACGAGGATGTATTATAGAACTTTAGGTAGACCGCAAGATCATGAAGAAAAGTAGGTTTTAGTCTTTGAGCATTATCTTTTTCGTATTGCAGTATTTTTTTGAGTAATTACATAATGTTATTATTAGCATAGCAATCATTTTCCTATTCTATAACACTTATGGTACATCTTACCCCATTTTTACAATTTACCATATTAGAAGTAGAAAATAGAAACTTTGAAGTGGCTTTCTTTAATCGATAGTTTAAAATGATTATTGAAACTAACTGAGGATGTGAATTTTAGGTCTTTTGGAAGACCCTCTATTTAATAATCAGTTAGAAATAATTTATTTTTGATATAGGCATCATCCCTATTACATCAATGTGTCTATATATATAAGTAACTTGAGCGAGACAAATCCATGCTTGGGTTGAAACGATGATGAAATACTGACTAAATAGTATAAAACTCTTGATTCCAGGATGCCCAGCAGCCAAGACCTGCACCCTGATCCTCCGTGGAGGCGCGGAGCAGTTCCTGGAGGAAACCGAGCGTTCGCTCCACGACGCGATCATGATCGTGCGACGCACCATCAAGAACGACGCTGTCGTTGCCGGTGAGTTGATGTTCCTACAGGAAACAGGGCAGCAACTACGACAGACAGACCGATTCTACGATGAACACATCTGTTATACTACAAATAGAGAAATTCTACGACAAACAGACCAGTTCCTACGACAAACAGACAGATTCTATGACAAACAAACAAGCTCCTATAACAAACAGACATTTTCCTATGACAAACAGACCTATTCTGCGACAAGCAAATCTATTCTATGGCAATAAGATCTATTCTACGACAAACAGACAAGTTCCTAAGACAAACAGACCTATTCTAGGCAATAAGGTCTATTCTATGACAGACATGTATGCCTAAGCACGCCACTGATGACTGGATCATTCTATATTTTAATAAGTAAAATATTTCATTAGTTAGATATGTTAAACACTGTTTTTATCAGGCGGCGGCGCGATAGATATGGAGCTGTCAAAACACTTGCGCGACCACTCGAAGACGATCGCGGGCAAGGAGCAGCTGCTGATAGCGGCGGTCGCGCGAGCGTTCGAGGCGATCCCGCGACAGCTGTGCGACAACGCGGGCTTCGACGCGACCAACCTGCTCAACAAGCTGCGCCAGAAACACCACCAAGGTGACTATGAGCGATTGTGTAGTATAGCGTGACGTCACCACACATCCAACATGGCGGACAAATATTTCCCTCGTGTAGAGTATACAACGCGACCAACCTACTCAACAAGCTGCGTTAGAAACACCACCAAGGTGACTATGAGCGATTGTGTGTATAGCATGACGTCACCACACATCCAACATGGCGGACACAAAATATTTCTCTTGTATACTCTTTGACGCGAACAACTTGCTCAACAAGCTGCGCCAACACCACCAAGGTGGTGTGGTGCACGTTTGTATAGTATAGCGTGACGTCACGACACATTCAATATGGCGGACATCACAGACACTGGACGACTGGGTTGCATACTCTGATGTCTTTTTAAGTGGCCAGCCACAATAGCTAGCTAAAGCTGTGCACGTGATATTGTTGCGCAGGCGAGGTGTGGTACGGTGTGGACATCCAGAAAGAGGACATCGCGGACAACTACGTCGCCTGCGTATGGGAGCCCGCAGTCGTCAAGATCAACGCGATCACGGCCGCGAGCGAGGCCGCCGCGCAGGTGAACAGACTGACTATTATACTATTAACTTTTATTATTATACAGCTTTTTTACAGTGTTTATGAAATGGATTGATTTATTTTAATGTGCCACACAACCGCCTCATTGGTCTAGACTCTAGTGGTTGAAAAGATGGGCTGTTAAAATGTTACAGACACACTTTTGCATTTATAACGTTAGTATGGATTTTATTCATAATAATAAGTGCAAAAACAACACACCTATATCACACACACAACGCCTCTATATCAGTAAAGTAACAATCGTTTTTTTTTTGGAGTTTGCCTCCTTAAGAGGATCGTCTAGCTAGTTGTAAATTTTCATACAAAAAGCGATAACGTTTTTCTTCCCGTAAATGTTGTCCAATTATCATAATTTTTAGAAATGATGCAGATACAATGAAGAACTATGCTCGTACGTTTTAATTCTAAAGAAATATTGCATAAGTTAAAAGTTATTAGCTTCTAAATATCCATATTTTTGACCTAAAAACTTCCTTGAGTATTTTAATTTTTTAAAATTTAACTAAACTAAAATACTAAAAAAATAAAACGTAGGTACGAGCCTAGATTAAGGTGTACTGAATCTAATGAGACCAAAATTGTCTAATTTTGTAAACGTTTGGGTGATAAAAACGTTATCACCCAAAACAATATTTCAAGAATAAAATGTAGGCATATGGCTTCTGGACTTGCAACTCTCTATCGCACGATACGGAGAAGGCAGCGAAGCGTTGTGAAACAGATAGCATTATTGAAAATACCTACTCGCGTCGCGTTTCGTCACTAGACGATCCTCTTAAGAATCGATTTTCATATATAAGCCCGGGGTATGAAAATTTATGGGGAGTAAAATCAAACTTTCTCCGTTACGTTACGTGGGGGATGCCCCGTCGCTCACGTCCGCAGGAACTACCTTCTACCTCCCTGCACGTGTCCCCTGGGTGGTGCTAAACGACGAACTTGCAGGCGAAATAAGCCTATATGTAAACACCATACGATTAAATAAATCCGTTACGTTATTTACTACGTCTCCATAGTAACACTTGTTTAAGTTTCCATGGTAACACTTCGTTCTTAATGAGTAAACTCCAGTCGTGCGTCGGAGCTGACACACAATTTTTTTTCTCCACAGATCCTCTCCATCGACGAAACCATAAAGAACGTGAAAAGCGGTGGCGGCGACATGCCGGCGCCGGGCCGTGGCATGGGGCGCCCTCGTATGGGCTAATAGGCACTGCTTGCCTATACTTACTATACGCTAACTGCTATGCCTGCTCTACACTCGCGCCGCGACGCCGCGAAACACTGCGAACGCCGTGAAAGACCGTGAACGCCGCGTAACAAGTGTGTGTGTGCAAAATGTGAAATTTTTTGTGATAATACCTGGATGACTTAGACACTAAAACTACAATCACAAAGTGTGCAAATTAAAAATTATAATTATTCGCTTTCATCTAAAACAAAATCCGACTTCAAAACTATACCTATATGTACTAACTTAAAGTAAAAAACATTGTCTGGGTATATATTTTGTTTAATGTTGATTTTCTCAAAGAGGGCTAAAATCAAGGTTGGTAAAATTTATATGGGACCACCTCTGAAGTATGATCTACCAAACAAAAAAAGAATCATCAAAATTTATTCATAACTAGCTGATGCCCGCGACTTCGTCCGCTTGGTTTGAGATTTTTCGGTTCCCGCGGGAATTCTTTAATTTTCCGGGATAAAAAGTAGCCTATGTGTTATTCCAGACTATAATCTATGTCTGTGCTAAATTTCATCCAGATCCGTTCCGCCGTTGGGGCGTGATTGAGTAACAAACATCCATCCATACATCCATACATCCATCCAAACTTTCGCATTTATAATATTTATTTGATTTGACTAGCTGATGCCCGCGACTTCGTCTGCGTGGATTGAGGTTTTTCGGTTCCCGCGGGAACTCTTTAATTTTCCGGGATAAAAGTCGGGGCGTGCCGATTCGGTTTTGTGATCAATTTTTAGTTAATTATACCTTTAACCTTAAAACTCTGTGTTATATTCGAATGATTATTTAAAAAAAAAAAAAGTCTTCTATAGAAGGACTATAAAAGGTCTAGGATCTATAAAAGGACTTCTATCCAGGGCCGTAAAATAAATTAAAAAAAAAGTTATAAAAAACTTCCATGGAACGGATTTTAATCACAGATTATGTACTACTTTACGTAAACGAAACTTTAGCACGCCAACTAAACGTCAATGAGTCTGTAATCTATGGCAAATGTCGTATACTTTTGTTTCTGGTCGGTGGTCGTAAGAAATAGTGAAAAGTGGTGAAGAATTGCGAATTTTCAAAAAAATTATTTCTCGAAAAGTATTAGTTTCCGACGTAAAATATTCTAGTGCAAGGCTTACCACATCAAGGTCTTTCTGTAAAAAAAATATGAACGTCCAACTCCGCGGCGAGTATACTAAAGCTGAGCCCATTTGGATGTGAACGGATACAAAGAGTGATTAATGGAAACGGATTGATACATATCTTTTTTATCAATCTCTCCTGAGTTACCCATCTGTAATTTGTGTTATCAAGAAGCAGTCTCAGACTGACATTTGACTGCTAAGTATTTGTATCTGTGACGATAAATACGCCTTCATTCACGACACAGTATGGAGAAAAAAAAAACATATTTTACTTGGTTTTTTTTTGTACAAGTTTGATTTGTGTGAGTAACAAAGAGCACATTAATGTAAACGTTGTAGGCTGATGATACAACAAGGGACCGACAAACAAATCTTTATATTTCACTGCTTTTAAAAGAATAGCGCTTAAGTTAATTATCTTTAGTTATTTAATTATTGAATTTTAATTATTTACTAGCCCGCGACTGGATGTGAACGACGTGGATTTTGGATTTTAAATATGCCAGGGGAAATGAATTTTCCTGGTTAATAGAACAGCATATGTATTCATTCTCCAGGTCTTTAAAAACCAAAACCACGCTGAAAGCTTTTAAAGGAAAGTCAATGGAATATTGAAAATATGTAATAATAATATTAAAAGTATTAACTGAATTTTTGCGTTTTATTTTCGCCGGTTTTCTATCTACCGTCAAACTCGAACTTCAGTAAGATGTATCCCGGCAGTGGTAATTCCAATTCCATGATGTATCCGAACTCTATGTTCTATTCTATTCATTTAATTTACCATAGATTTATTAATCTGAGAATTTACATGAAAACCCATCATTACCATAGAGTTAGGATACGTCTTACTGACGATATTTAAAAGGAGCAAGATAGGAAACGAGCCCTATTCAAGACTATTTATGGGGTTAATAAACCAGAGAATGGGCAGAAAACATTCGAGGAAAAAATTGAATTTTTCCAGATTGGAGACAACTGAGATTAAAAAGATCTATCAGTCTCAATCACGTCCCAATCGTCCCCATTGAAGTGCCATCGCTAGGTGACAACTGGGAATTATGAAAAAAAATCCCACTTGCCATCCCTGGGGACAACGCCTGTGGTGACCATAGACTATACGTATATACTGGGAAATATCCCCTTCCACGCGGACGAAGTTACGGGAATCATCTTGTTTGCTAGATACTCCATCCGGAATAATATATTATATTGATTCAGTGGCCATCGAAACATGGAAGCCTGACTGACATATATTATGTTTTATCCATTGAAGGTTTTCTATGGATTGATGTTCTATTTATTTCATACTAGCTGATGTCCGCGTGGTTTGGCGGGACCCTCGAACCCGATTGCAGCGCCCCCTACCGGGTCCAATTGTGAATATAAACCATCCCGGGGTCCAGACAAACCCAACAAAAAAAGAATTAGCGAAATTGGTCCAGCCGTTCACGCGTGATGCCGTGACCAAGGGAAATAGGGATTCATTAATATATAGTACGGGACTATTAGACATTGACCCTAAAATAAAAAATGTAAAGCTGATTTTTGGTACAAGTGTTCCTTGGGGCCTGAAAAGTACCTGTTCAAAAATCCCCCCCCCTAGGCCGCGGGCTTCCCCCCCTGCCTCCTCAAACGTCTCCCCGACCACAGTTTTTTGTAATTTTCTCAAAAATTATTAAAGCTAGAAAAAAACGCTCTATGGTGAAAATTGTCTTCATTAAATTGTCTACAAAATATTATTATGGTTCATTTCGATAAGACTAATAGTTTAGGAGATATGTTAACCCTTTGTGCAAGAAAAGAAAATATTTTGCATGTATCGCTTTTTGTAATGTACTTTCTTGTAATTTCCATAATAACTGATAGAGCTACGAAAATGTTGTCTGAAGCAAAATGAAAGGTTTTTAAATTATCTATAAAATAATGTTTAGTCTATATTGTTAAGAATAATAGTTTTAGAGATATACCTACTTATTGTGTTAGATAACGAAAATAATATTCAAATACCGTGTACGTTGTTTTTAATTTCTGGGAAAAAAATAACAGAGTTAGGAAAATCTGATTGAAGCAGTAATAAATATAGTTAAATTACCTACAAAAAATATTTTGTTTTATTTTGATAGCACTAATAATTTCGAAAATATACCTGTCATAATTAACATGAAAACAATATTTTTCAAAATTTTACATGTTTTCTGTAATATCTAGAAAACTATTAGAGCTAGGCAAAAAACTCCCAGAAGTAAAAATAAACACCATTTAACCAATTATTTAAAAAATATTAGTTTATAAAGATAGGACTAATAATTTCGCATATATATCCATGTATTGTGTACGTAATAAAATAAAAAAATTGCTAGAATCCTGTGTTATTTGCAATTTGCACAAAAACTATTAGAGCTGGGAAAAATCCTCGGAAGAATAATTAATTTCATTAAATTACCTACAACAAAGTCTTATGGTGTATTTAGATAGGACCAATAGTTCGAGAAATATCCCAACCTTTATTCCAAGAATAATTTTTTTTTTTTCAAAACCTGTGTAATATTTTAGAATTTTCACAGAAACTATTACAACTAGGAAAAAAAATATCAGTAGCAAAAATGAACTACATTAAATTATCTCCAAAATAGTTTTTACTGTATTCTGATAGAACTAATAGTTTCGGAAATGTGGCTGCCTAACTGGCATAAAAAACTAAACCTTTGTAAAAACCCTAAATGTTTTTTGTAATTTCAAGAAAAAGTATTAGAGCTAGGAAAAAAGCTGTTAGGACTTAGTACAAAGTTTATTAATTTACCTATAAAATAGTGCTTAGTTTATTTTGATAGGACTTATAGTTTTCGAAATATACCTTGCTATTGTGTAAGAACCGGTGGTAGTCATGTAGACGTAGCATAATACTATGGAATAAATAGAAATTAACCCCAAATAAATAACGTCTTGTTGATTTCAGGCACAAATTATGTCCTCTTTTCTCCTCCACAACCCTCCCCCACCCCCTCCCACCCCCACCCCCCTCTCAAACATCTCGCCGATTGTGCTTTTTTGTAATTAAATTTCAATTCAAGTATCAAATCAAATGTTTTTTATTCAAATAAACTTTTATAATGCTTTTGAATCGTCCAGTGAATCTACCATTGGTTCGGAATGCCGTTAAAAGTTAATCTGATAAAATTATCTACAAGATGGCTGTTGGATGTTGGTGGTTCATTTTATTAGGACTACATTGTTTTTGGATGAATGCATATTGCATACCTACATATTGTTGAAAGTACTTCGACACGTAGGTATATCAGCATTTACTAAGACTGTGTGGTGTTGTTTTGTAGATAAAGATATTATGATAATTATTACTATTAGTTTATTGCATTATAGAATCGATGATTTTCAAATAAAATGAGTAGGTACAAACATTGACTTATACTACTAGACAAGCAATTTGGAATAATAATTGTGTCGCAGTTTCGGATCGCGCGGGCGGGTAGATACATATAAGTCAATGGGTAGAGAGGGTAGCTACGGAAGCGAGTTAGGGACAACTAACCCAACCTCAGTGGCGAATTATTTAAGACCGCAGAGCTCGTCTAGTAGTATACATATAAGTCAATGGGTACAAAGACTAAGGGCCGGTTTTTTGAGACATAGTTAAGGCAACCAATAGTTAAAATTTGTAACAAATAGTTAAATTTCGGAAAAAAACGTTTTTTGAGACAAAGTTAGCCTAACTAATGGTCAATAAACCTGACCATTTGTTAAATATTTAACTACAGCAATGCCGAGGGTTATGCAGATGGTGGATAGTTAACTATTGTTAGAACATCTGTTCTTTTCAACTGTTTTTTGCTTTAAACAACATTTTGTGAACATTATTCGTTGAAGTGAGATTATATTCAGTAGAAAAATTTGTGTTTTTGCTGATTTTATGATGAACAATATTACACCAGATATTTTGAGAATTCTGAGAGTTCATCTGATGATGAAACATTCACGGAATACGTCCTAATGATAAGACCCAAAGTATTTTGACCACGAACCATTGGGATGATGTCGATTTTTTGAAACGATCTCGGTTATCTAAAGAAACTGTTGCCTGGACAGTCGAACAAATAGGTGTAGAATTACAAACGTCCACTACAAGAAATCATGCAGTACCTACTACCCCTCGAGCAGTTGCTTATTACTTTATATAAAATAACGAATTAACATAATATTATAAATCACCGCACAAGTCACAAACATAATAATAATAATAACGTCCTCCCGACAGAATTTCGGTCACGGCGTCCAATCTGCAGAGAGATTAGCCATCTGCGCGGGAGATATTATAGTGACACGAAAAATCCGACACGACCGGAGAGAGATCAGGCGCAGGACCGACGGCTTAACGTGCTCTCCGAGGCACGGGGGTGAAACACCGCCAACTTCCTAACTCCGGACATAAAAAACACATAAAAAACCCAATACTTGTTATGGCCCGACCCGGGACTGGAACCCGGGACCTCGTCGGCCGCAGTCGAACATGCTAACCACTAGTGACTAGACAAACGAGGCAGTCACAAACATCACGATGTCACGATAATGTCATCTGTCAACGTCATATTACATTGGACTCTTCAAGTGTTGCCATAAAAATAATGACTCCCTGCGAGAAATGATCTCGATTTACGGAAATAAAGTGTTCATACCAATGGCAATACTATGGCTATTAGTTAATGCTAACTATAGTTAAAATTGCGATCAAAAAACGAAACAGTGGTTTAACCATTTGTTAGCGTCTTAACTATAGTAAACTTAACTAATTGTCAACTCTCTGTTGACTATGTCTCAAAAAACCGGCCCTAAATTATTACAAAATATTTTTCTGTCATGCACGTTTCCGATCGTCATATTTCCGAAAGTATTAAGTTTATTGAAATGAAATAAAAATCATTTTGTAGGTGATTTCATGAACTTTAATTTTGTTTCTGTCGTTTTTTTCCTATATCTTATACTTTTCGTGTAAATCACAAGAAACATACACGATTATTCAAAAAAAAAAAAAAAAAAACTCAAAATAAGCTGGCATATTTCCAAAACTATTTGTCTTATCATAATGATCAAAACGCCATTGGGTAGGTTATTTAATGTAGATTATTTTTGCCATAGACGGTTTTTTTCTAGCTGTAATAGTTTTCGAGAAAATTATAAAATACTGCGCTCAGGGAGACATTTTAGGGGGGGGAGAGGAAAGCCCGCACCCTAGGAGGGGGGATTTTTGAGGAATTACTTTTAAGACCCTAAAGAACACTTGTGCCAAAAATCAGCTTTACATTTTTTATTTTAGGGTTCCCATACAAAGCTTGCATAAGTAGCCTGGGCTAATATATATAGCTGCTCGTGCTGACTGACTGACTGATTGATCACCTCTCCTGTAAAATTTTGTATGAAAAATTTTTTTTTCACTCATCGTTTCGTATAGAAGACAAAAATTCATTCGGAGGAAAAATACGGAGAGAGCTGATGATTGAGGATTTCGAAGACGGATGAAGAGCACCAGCCAGGGTATCGAAGATAGGCGGGGGGTGCTCGACCAAATGTCACTCGAAACTTCATCCAATTGACAGTGAGCTGAAAAAAAATTCAAAATGGCGGATTTAAGATGGCCGCCATACAAATTTCGTCGATGTCTATCACGGAGAGTATAAAAGATGGAAGAGTGGTTTCTTGGCAAAAGATGATCGGAACATGAAGGTCTACTTGATGAACAGGAAAAAAATTCAGATGGCGGAATTTATTTTCCATAGAAAATGTATGGCGAATATTGGAGAGGCTACAAGTGTAGAACTATGCAAGACTACGGTTCCTTTTCAAGATTTGTTGATGTTTTGGGTTGGTGGTCTTTGTTTTATGTTTTTCCTTTATGAGAATTTTCTTTTACGTCGGACGCTTGGCTGCGCTGGCGCTGGCGCTTCCACTGTGCTCACTAGCATAGCAGTGTGTTGTTCAGACCAGAACACGTAGACAGTAAACCAGCTGCCCGATTATGTAAGAATTGTCGATCAAATCGTAAAAGTTCGGCGTCAAAGTAAAATAAACCATAACAGCATTGAATTAGAGCTCAATTTCGTGTTTCGAAATTGAGCTCTAATTTAATGCTGTTATGGTTTATTTTACTTTGACGCCGAACTTTGACGATTTGACCGGCCATTCTTACATAATCGGGGGGCAGGATAGTAGGACAGCGAGTAAGTAGACAGTGGACCACGCAGTCCACTACGCGGTCCGCTGTAGCGGGCCGCGCAACCACGCGCCATACTAGTTAATATATATATAGCTGCTCGTGCTGACTGACTCATTGATCACCTCTCCTGTAAAATTTTGTATGAACATTTTTTTCTTCACTCATCGTTTCGTATAGAAGACAAAAATTCATTAAGAGGAAAAATACAGAGAGAGCTGATGATTGAGGATTTCGAAGACGGATGAAGAGCACCAGCTAGGGTATCGAAGATAGGTGGGGGGTGCTCGAACAAATGTCACTCGAAACTTCATCCAATTGACAGTGAGCTGAAAAAAAATTCAAAATGGCGGATTTAAGATGGCCGCCATACAAATTTCTTCGGTGTCTATCTCGGAGAGTATAAAAGATGGAAGAGTGGTTTCTTGGCAAAAGATGATCAGGACACGAGGGTCTACTTGATGAACAGGAAAAAAATTCAAGATGGCGGAATTTATTTTTCCATAGAAAAGGGTATTGAAGATAGGTGGGGGGTGCTCGAACAAATGTCACTCGAAACTTCATCCAATTGAAAGTGAGCTGAAAAATTTTTCAAAATGGCGAATTTAAGATGGCCGCCATACAAATTTCGTCGGTGTCTATCACGGAGAGTATAAAAGATGGAAGAGTGGTTTCTTGGCAAAAGATGATCGGGACATGAAGGTCTACTTGATGAACAGGAAAACAATTCAAGATGGCGGAATTTATTTTTCCATAGTTAATGTATGGCGAATATTGAAGAGGCTACAATTAGTGTAGAAATATGCAAGACTACGGTTCCTTTTCAAGATTTATTTTTATGGAAGAAATCTCATTTTGACGAATGGTTCGGAGAAAAAAATATGGAGAGAGATGATGATCGAAGGTTCGGATGATGGGTGAGGAGCACGGTCAGGGTATTAAAGACAGGTACAGGTACTTAGGGGCTGCTCAAACAAAAAGGGAGGGGCGGGGGGTTGGTGGTCTTTGTTTTATGTTTTTCCTTTATGAGAATTTTCTTTTACGTCGGACGCTTGGCGTGCTGGCGCTTCCACTGTGCTCACTAGCATATCAGTGTGTTGTTCAGATCAGAACACGTAGACAGTAAACCAGCTGCCCGATTATGTAAGAATTGTCGATGAAATCGTAAAAGTTCGGCGTCAAAGTAAAATAAACCATAACAGCATTGAATTAGAGCTCAATTTCGTGTTTCGAAATTGAGCTCTAATTTAATGCTGTTGTGATTTATTTTACTTTGACGCCGAACTTTGACGATTTGATCGGCCATTCTTACATAATCGGGGGCTAGGATAGTAGGACAGCGAGTAAGTAGACAGTGGACCACGCGGTCCACTACGCGGTCCGCTAGCGGGCCGCGCACCCACGCGCCATACTAGTTTTTATATATAGAGATGACTAAACCTTCAATGGAACCAGCATAATAAGTATGTGTTTTGTATTGTTTACATATTGTAAAAAAAAACTTTTTGAGAAATTTAACTGCAGAGTTTCTTGCGGACTCTTCTAAGTGGAATCACTTTCCGAATCGGTGGTAGAGTCTTAACGTATCATAAGGGACACAAGTTTGTCCTACGAGCAATATTTATCATTTAAAAATATATGACTAGAGAAAAGGGGGCCTGGCAGCAAAACAGACCTTTCCAACGTCGGAAAGCACTAAACAAGATGGTGTTATTCTATGTTTGTTGAAAAATAAGTTTAAAACACAAACGTATTCGTAATTTAAATAGTTTATTTACAACAATACTACACATGAATTATGTTAATTCTTACTAATATTATAAATACGCAAGTGTGTTAGTTTGTCCTTCAATCACGCCGCAACAGAGTAACGGATCGACGTGATTTTTGGCATGAGTATAGTTGAGGAACTATATCCATGCAAAAAATCACGTCGATCCGTTACTCTGTTGCGGCGTGATTGAAGGACAAACTAACACACATTCGCATTTATAATATTAGTATGATTACAACAATATCAATATAAATAAATTAGGATTCCAGATCTCACAATACCACACACAATTATAGGTTTAATAATATTACTTAGAATTATGTAATTTAAATCTTATAATATAAAATATAATTTAACTATTTTTGGTTTCCGTCCTTAATATGAAATGTATAACATATTAAATAGCTTGATTTGTAAAAATATTTAAAATAGTAGAAACATTTATGAACTACTAAACGATTCCCGCCACTTCGTTCGCGTGGACAGTTTTTTCGATTCCCGCGGGAATTCCATAATTTTCCGGGATAAAAAGTAGCCTATGTCCTTCCCCGAGATACAACCTATCCCTGTACCAAATTTCATCAAAATCGGTTGATATAGATGGGCCGTGAAAGCGTAGCAGACAGACACACTTTCGCATTTATAATATTAGTATCCAGTATCCACTAATAGGTTAGTACTATTATATTATTCTGTGCTAATAGTCTTCGTTTAAAAGCCTTTAAATAAGTTGACGACCTTCGTGGCGCAGTGTTGAGCGCTGTTGCCTTAACGAGCGGAGGTCCCGGGTTCGATCCCGGCAGGGTTTGGAAATGTATAATATCTGAATTTTCCCTGGTCTGGCCTGAGATCGCAGTCAAGGGCTAACATGTAGTGTATTAAAAATAAACCGGCCAAGTGCGAGTCGGACTCGCGCACCGAGGGTTCCGTACAAACCTGTAGTAAGTTTTACGATTTACGACGTATTAAAAACAAGACTAAATGAACCGCAAAACTAACTTTGTTTAAATATCAAAAAAACTATGCTAGTTAGAGCGTTGGTTTTATTTTTCCTGTAAAATATACATAAGCTTCTATTGACCATAATTATTTCAGATTTTTCAATTGGTAAACTTCGGAGATAAGGGGGGGGTAACGGTATTTTTTTCGACATTTTGCCCGATAAATCAAAAACTATTATGCATAAAAATAAATAAAAATCTGTTTTAGAATGTAGAAGTATAGCCCTTTCATATGATATCCCACTCAGTATAGTTATCATACTTTGAAATTTCAAACCCCCGATTTTCCCCCTTTTTTAATTAAACTAAAAATAATTTTCGATTTTTTTTTATTTTAATGATGTAGGGCCACTATTATACACCACTATTCCAAATTTCATGTCGATAGCTTTAATAGTTACTGAAATAATCGACTGTGACAGACGGACGGACGGACGGAGAAAGTCGCACCATAAGGGTTCCATTTTTACCATTTTGGTACAGAACCCTAAAAACGAGTGTACTTTAGACCACACGACTGAAGTAAAACTTAGTAACTGGCTATGAGAGAAAGAGAGAAAGAAAATGTGTGCACCTCTCTCTCTTGCCCCTACAGTAATATACGAAACGTAACACTCCCTTTCTATCTTCACTAACTTATTATATCTCCCTCTCAACTTCCGTTCGCACTTGTCGTAACGCTCTCGTCACGCATTCACCAGCTTACTCCACAAGTCAAGCGTGCGTAAAGAAGTTTTACTTCGAAGTAGTCCTCCAAATAATCACCTGAAGAGATCTACTTGTCACCAGTGTGAGACCTCCTATGTATTACCAAGTTATGTTTCACCGCACATTTGAACTCGCACAAATCACAGCCAAAAGGCTTCTCACCGGTGTGAGTCCTCATGTGTATCACCAACTTGCTTTTAGCCGAGCTCCGGTACTCGCAAAGCTCACACGAATACGGCCTTTCACCGGTGTGAGTCCTTGTGTGATTCACCAGATTGTCTTTATGTGCAGTTTTGTACTCGCAGAATTTACAACTATACGGTTTTTCACCGGTGTGAGTTTTCGTGTGCCTCACTAAATGGCTTTTGTGTGCGAATTTGTAATCACACACCTCGCATGAGAACGGTTTTTCACCGGTGTGAGTTCTCATGTGATTCATCAGAGCGCTGTTCGATACACATTTATACTCGCACAGTTCACAAGAAAACCTCTTTTCACCGGTGTGCGTCCTCAAGTGCTTCAACAAAGCCGTGTTGGACACACATTTGTACTCACAAAAATCACACGAATAAGGTTTTTCACCGGTGTGAGTCCTCAAGTGGTTGACCAAAGCGCTGTTCGACACACTTTTATATTCACAAAACTTGCACGCAAAGGGCTTCTCACCGGTGTGGATCCTCATGTGGCCGACTAAATTGCCCTTGTATGAACTCTTGAAGTCGCAGAACTTGCAAGAGTAAGGTTTTTCGCCTGTGTGAGTCCTCATGTGGTTCACGAGGCCGCTGTTTGTCACACATTTGTAATCGCAGTATTTACAGGCGAACGGTTTTTCACCGGTGTGAGTCCTCATGTGGGTGGTGAAGTTGCTCGGGTATCTGCATTTGAAGGGGCAATATTGGCACGCATATGGTTTATTTTCATCATGGGGTTGCTTCGTGGGGAATGGCTGTTGATCATTTGTATTGGCTTCTTCAGTTTGCGGTAACATTAGTCCGAAATTTGTTGCAAATCCCGAGGACAGACTGGACACTGAAACGAATTTTTTTTGATTATTTTCTTGCATGTCTTGATGAAATTTAAAGTATGTATCTACACGGATGTTTTGACGACCTGCCGCAGTGTTGAGTGATGTTGTCTTAACGATCCCGGGTACGACCCCGGTAGGGTCAATTTGGAAATTTAATATTTATTATTATATTAAAAATAATAATAAATTCATTTATTTGCTTGAAACATGGGTTACATTAGGTTACAATTATACTTAAAAGTGCCAAACTTAATATCTGATGTTTTATCCGTGTTTCAGGCAATGAAAAACTGCTACAAAATCATTAGAATACGAAGGTAAATTTCGCTACCATCTACAAGTTTATAATAGCTCAGGTAGAAAATCGGTGGTCCCGTAACCAGAAGACTCTGGTTAGAGTCCAGATGTCTGTCGTGATTTTTTATTTAAGAACCAGTTCATATGTTTTTATTATTACGTCGGTAAGATCGAAAAATATTATTCATATTCCATCAGTATGTAATTCGTATTTAAATATAATTTCCAAAAAACACAATTTACCAAAAAAAATACCAGTTATCCAGGTACTTTAAATTATCCCACTACAAGTTAGCTCTTGACTGCAATTTCACCAGCCCCCCTAGAATGGACCGAGACAATTTTCTTCCCGAGGAAAGGATAAAAAATTTATTCCTATATAAATAAATAAAAACGCTAAATAACGGTGGATAAATAGTCCCCCGAGTCCCCGTGAAATGTCAAACGGGGATAAACTTCTCCTCTCCCCTGTTGCCGTGCTCTGATGGGTGGATAAGTTAATTTTATCTCTTGTCAGTGGATAAAATCGGGGGATAACATTTTTATCTCCGGCCCATGCTAGCCCTGGGTTAGAATGAGAACAGAGAAATTAATGCAAAAAATATATCGCAAATGTGCAAAAAAAAAAAGTTAAATACGGCAGTATCTCACCTGTGGTCTGAGCCGCTTGTGCGGAAGGGCTGGGGTCTGCCTGCCTGTGAAATATATCAGAATGTATGTAGAGTGTACTGGGGAGCCACTAGCCAGTATGTAGCTGTACTGCATATAGCAGGTTAGAGAGGAGGAAAGGGTATTGTGATACTAGTACAAGTGTATACTAACTGTAACTTGAACTATACGTTATTGGTACTGGCAGGTATACTGACTTGTTCTCAGTGATGAGTGAAGAGTGTGAAGAGCTAGAGCTCACAGCTGTATGAGACTTGCATACTTGTAACGTGTCACATTCACCATCACCAGCACCGCTCTGCAAAACACCAAACTTATAACATTTCTGTCCTTTCATTTTGAGAGAGTATCTCCACAACTATACAAGGTATTATAAGAACTTAAGGCGCCAGCAGAGGGTGAATTACTCATACAAACGTAATACCAAAATAATTAGTAATTCGAGCATATTTCCTCCATATTATGCGATTATTAAGATTGAACTTGTATTTATCTAGGTCCCTGGATAATTATTTTTCCAAAATACTTTCCCAAAATTAAATGTAAGCACATTGCGTTTTGCATGTTTTTGCGACATAAACGACATGTTTTCTCCTTATTTGTTTCATATTAAAACCAACGATATCTCACGTACTAATTGATCAGGAACATAGCCTATATTGTCACGTTACAGAATAACAACACGAAGTTAAAAACAACAATTTTTCATTCATCATTTTTGGTATTCACGGAACAAGACTAAATGTATAACAAATTCTGTACGCTCATATTGCTATCGCGCTTGCACGCGATCATGTGTCTTCAGCCAAATAGGGATAGCAATATACCGGCAAATTTATATTTGCGGTTCGAGTAGAAGTTGCGAGCGGTTGTCGCCGGTCCCTTAACAAGTGTATGAAAGTGTATAATAGTGGAAAACTATCTCACCTGGAGATGCACGCTCATATGTTGCATGTACGCATGTTCATGGATAAACTCCTCCAAACAAAGTGTACATTGGAAGGGAACACTTTCGTACTTTATGGGAGTTATAAAGTTATTTTCTGTCGTATTGACTGCACTTCCAGTTGGTGTCTGATAATTGAAGTCTATATCAATTTCAATGTATTTCTCGTCCACATCTGCCTCTACTTTAGTTTGCACTTTGTTCTCGTTTTCTGCCGCAAGCTTCGCGGGCAGAGGAACTCCTGAAACAATAGTACATTACATCGCGAGACCGGGAAGTACGCGTTTTCTGGGCGAGTGTTAGTTAGACTATATACGAGACCTGCCCCCCGATTCAGAACCTTACGATATCAAAAAAACCGGCCAAGTGCGAGTCGGACTCGCGCACCGAGGGTTCCGTACAAACCTGTAGTAAGTTTTACGATTTATGACGTATTAAAAACAAGACGAAATGAACCGCAAAACTAACTTTGTTTGTAGAGGTTTACTGTTAATATCAAAAAAACTATGCTAGTTATAGCATTGGCTATAGTTTTCCTGTAAAATATACATAAATTCCTATTGACCATAATTATTTCAGATTTTTCGATTGGTAAACTCCGGAGATAAGGGGGGGGGAACGGTTTTTTTTTCGACATTTTGCCCGATAAATCAAAAACTATCATGACTAAAAATAATTAAAAATCTGTTTTAGAATGTACAAAGTAAACCCTTTCATATGATACCCCACACAGTACAGTTATCTCACTTTTAAATTTCAACCCTCCGATTTTCCCCCATTTTTATATAAGAACAAAAATAATTTCCAATTTTTTTTAATTCCAGTGTCTTTGGGCCACTAATATACACAACTATTCCAAATTTCATGTCGATAGCTTCGGTAGTTACTGAAATAATCGAGTGTGACGGACGGACAGACAGACAGACGGAGAAAGTCGCACCATAAGGGTTCCATTTTACCATTTTGGTACGGAACCCTAATTATCGATCGATTCGGTTTCTCTCTCACTCACTCTGAATTGAAAATACATCTTATCGTGCGATAAGAAACCGAATCGATCGATAATTTTGATATCGTAAGGTTCTGAATCGGGGGGCTGAAATGCTCTCCCGGTCGAGGTGTGTATAGTGCTTTTCTAAAAAATGAAACAAGTGACTTTTTTTTTAATATATTATGTAATTAAAAGAAAGTAAATAAAAAAGCAACCTACTTATGAAACATAATTTATTTTTTATATTACTTTAGGCCAAAGAACATTATAGTTACAAGATATTCAGGAAGAAAGATTCCAAATTCAAACTTATGATATGTAAAGAATATACGTACATTCTTTACTGGCCTAGGCCGGGAAGTTTAACTTCCGAACTCATTTACAGGGTATGAAATGTGCACATTTCATATCATTTTTTAGAAATAGTTATTATTGCTTGAAACTGTTCGACCCAGTCTGAGAGAGACAATAATATTACTGTACTGCTTTTACTATTCTATTGTACTCTGTAATTGCGTGACAGATTGATCCACAGATGTAGTAAACAGATACCGCGCTCGGAACATGGAAGTGCGGCCAAAATTTATTCGAGTGTGCGTGACAGCACTGTCTGAACACATGCATCAGTGTGCGTGAAATGTTGCCAGATTAATGAAAAAGTGTCAAATTAATGAAAGAAAATCTATTTGTTGGTTCTTTCTTTAGGCCTTCGATTTCAACGACTTATGGTAGGAGAATAGCTTGTATCCTGGAAAAGGAGATGCGCATATTACTGTGGTGGTACGCTGGCTACTTTGGAGCTACGCTGAGTACTTTAGCGGTACGACGAATACTTCCAAGATATGCCAGTTAAATTGGTGGTACGTAGACTACTTTAGAGGTAGGCCGACTACTTTAGAGGTACGCCGACTACTTTAGAGGTACGCAGACTACTTTTAAGGTACGCCAGCTACTTTAGCGGTACGCAGATTACTTTGGTGTTACGTAGGCTACTTTTAAGGTACGCCAGCTACTTTAGAGGTACGCAGGCTACTTTGGAGGTACGTAGGCTACTTTGGTGGTACGCAGGCTACTTTTAAGGTACGCCAGCTACTTTAGAGGTACGCCGGCTACTTTAGAGGTACGCAGGCTACTTTTAAGGTACGTAGGCTACTTTTAAGGTACGCCAGCTACTTTGGAGGTACGTAGGCTACTTTGGTGGTACGCAGGCTACTTTTAAGGTACGCCAGCTACTTTAGAGGTACGCCGGCTACTTTAGAGGTACGCAGGCTACTTTTAAGGTACGCAGGCTACTTTTAAGGTACGCCAGCTACTTTAGAGGTACGCCGGCTACTTTAGAGGTACGCAGGCTACTTTGGAGGTACGTAGGCTACTTTGGTGGTACGCAGGCTACTTTTAAGGTACGCCTGCTACTTTAGAGGTACGCCGGCTACTTTAGAGGTACGCAGGCTACTTTTAAGGTACGTAGGCTACTTTTAAGGTACGCCAGCTACTTTCGAGGTACGTAGGCTACTTTGGTGGTACGTAGGCTACTTTTAAAGTACGCCAGCTACTTAAGAGGTACGTACGTACCTCGTACAGCTCTTCGTACCTCGAAAGTAGCTGGAGTACCTTAAAAGTAGCCTACATACCTTAAAATTAGCCTGCGTACCTCTAAAACAGCCGGCGGACCTCTAAAGTAGCTGGCGTACCTTAACAGTAGCCTGCGTACCACCAAAGTAGCCTACGTACCTCTAAAGTAGCTGGCGTACTTTAAAAGTACCCTACGTACCACCAAAGTAGCCTGCGTACCTCGAAAGTAGCTGGCGTACCTTAAAAGTAGCCTACGTACCTTAAAAGTAGCCTGCGTACCTCTAAAGTAGCCGGCGTACCTCTAAAGAAGCTGGCGTACCTTAAAAGTAGCCTGCGTACCACCAAAGTAGCCTACGTACCTCCAAAGTAGCTGGCGTACCCTAAAAGTACCCTACGTACCACCAAAGTAGCCTGCGTACCTCGAAAGTAGCTGGCGTACCTTAAAAGTAGCCTGCGTACTACCAAAGTACCCTACGTACCACCAGAGTAGCCTGCGTACCTCGAAAGTAGCTGGCGTACCTTAAAAGTAGCCTACGTACCACCAAAGTAGCCTGCGTACCATCTGCGTACCAAGCAGCTGGCGTACCTATAAATTAATCGGCGTACTTCGAAATAAGCCGGCAGCGTAGCTGTTTCACAAAAAAAAAACTATCTACTAACAGACCATTTACACCTTTAATTTAAGGGAAAATATTTCAACGTAAATTAGCAACACTGATAGATATCGTTGAGGTTTTGTGTTTCAAGTCATCAGCAATTAATTATCATGGAAAAAAAATCTAACAGAATGAAAATATAAATTTTTGCCTATGAAACGAAACATCATCTTCCTTTTTTAATTTTTGGTAACAATTTTGACAGTGTTTCAAGACACAAGACGGCATTATTTTGAGAAACTTGTCTACACACACGTCACGTCAAAACTTCTCGACGCGTCGCATCCAACTAACTGAGAATTGTATTTGCTTTTCGTTTTGTATTCGCTTTGTTGGCGCGTCTGCCGTGTTCCGAGCGCGGTATCTGGTACTACATCTGTGGATTGATCTATTAAATATGGCTCTGTGTCACTCACCAGGTTCTCAACTAAACCCATGCAAAAAATCACGTCGATCCGTCGCTCCGTTGCGGCGTGATTGAAGGACAAACAAACACACTTTCGCTTTTATAATATTAGTATGATGCTACCCAGAGACCATAATAACGAATCCATTGAAGTCTCATTCATCAAAATCGGCCCAGTAGTTTAGGTGCTACTGTGGACCATACAAAAATATATACAAACATGATACATTGACAGCTTAAATCATAACCCTGCTTTTTTTTTTTTTTTTTTATCCACTACAAGTTAACCCTTGACTGCGATCTCACCTGATGGTAAGTGATGATACAGTCTAAGATGGTAGCGGGCTAACCTGTTAGGGGCATGGCAGTTATATTAAACCCATACCCCTATTCGGTTTCTACACGGCATCGTACCGGAACGCTAAATCGCTTGGCGGCACGTCTTTACCGGTAGGGTGGTAACTAGCCACGGCCGAAGCCTCCCACCAGGCCAGACCAGGGAAAATTCAGAAATTATAAATTTCCAAACCCTGCCGGGGATCGAACCCGGGACCTCCGCACGTTAAGGCAACAGCGCTCAACACTGCGCCACGGAGGACGTCAAACGTCAAGGTTCTTTTTGGCTTTGCTGTAAAATAAATAAATAAATAAAGCCTTTATTCAGACATTTCTTAATCTTAACTATTATTATCCTGCACTGCCTCGACAACCACGTCCGTTTGCCTGATGGCAAAGTTCTCCTCCATCATTTTCCAGGCCTCTTTGTCTCCAGCCGTTCGGGACCAAATGCCACCTGCCACTACTACTGCCCATCTTTGCATTGGTCTACCCCTTTTCCTCCTGAAATGACCCGTGTACTAATTCATAACTATTTTGCTCCATTTGTCTTGTCCCCTGTGTATGCCCTGCCCACTTCCAAGGCTCTTGATTGTAACTGTAACATCTTTTGTGTTTGTACATTTCTTTATAGTTGTTGTTATTCTATCTGACAATTTTTCTCCTGTTTATGATGTTCTGACTAGATTCCATGTTTTTCTGGATCACCCTGGTTTTCTATCCTTATTTCGTTTCCTTCTTTCTCTAGTTTCATCTTTGCTTTACTGTTTCTGTAGATGGTGGAACCCCCTGGTTCTTAAGTGCTCGCCAGATCACCTCATGTTCGAGTGACTCGAATGCCTTACTAAAGTCCACAAGCAGCAGTAAAAGGTAATATTGTATTCCTTGCTCTTTTCGAAATGTTCTAAGGTTAAAGAAGTTAAAGATCTAAGGTTGAGTAACCACTTCTGAATCCTGCCTGCTCCATTGGTTGGTTTTCATCCAGTACCTTGCTTATCCGGCTAAGAATTATTTTAGCAAAGATTTTGTAGATATTAGAAATTAGACTAATAGATCTATAATTGTTAATGCATCTTTGCGACCTTTCTTATGTAATAGAACTAAGGTTTAAGTTGTCCACTGGCTTGGAATTAATTCACTCTTTATAACATCATTAAATATTTATGTCAGGATGGGTGCTAAGGTATTTTGCTTCGCTTGTATAAATACGAATACTTTGACGTTTGAAAGTAAGTCTGTTACCGACAGACTCAGCGATTATTGAATACTTTTGTGTTTAGATCGCAATTTGATTTAGAGCTTAACAATAGCAATTGTGGCCGGATCAAATGAATATTTTCTTTACGTTTGGCCAAGTTTTTATAATTAACTGTTTACATTAAATCTTTCGTGAAACCGCTACACGTTTAACCATTTATTCGTGCACGTTTTAAAGAGAGTACACACATATTTAAAAATAATTTAATTATTCACCCACTTCTGGAATTATGCTTACACTACTGTACACTATTTTTATCGCCCAAGGTTTGCAAAAGTGTACTTGATTACTATAACTTTTACAATCCTTTTAGAACTATTCTAATAGAGGAGAAGAAAGAGGCATTTAAAAAGCAAAGCAAACGTATATGCTTGTACAAAATTTCTGATGCAATTACTTACCCAAGGTCTGAGCCGCTTGTGCGGAAGGGCTGGGGTCTGCCTGCCTGTGAAATATCAGAATGTATGTAGAGTGTACTGGGGAGCCACTAGCCAGTATGTAGCTGTACTGCATATAGCAGGTTAAAATTCAAAATTCAAATGGTTTTTATTCAAATAAACTTTTACAAGTACTTTCGAATCGTCGAATGAATCTACCACTGGTTCGGAATGCCATTCCTACCGAGAAGAACCAGCAAGAAACTCGGCGGTTGCTCTTTTGAAAAAAATTCATTTACAATTTCAGTAAGTAATGTATAATAATATAATATACATAAGTAACCGCTGTCCTTAACATTGCTGGAGTGAGTCAAATGTTCTTTTGTCATTTACATAATCTTCAACAGTATAAGCAGCAGTAATAAGCTTGGTTCAAAAGCATACTTTTAATGGATTGCTTAAACTTGTGTAAAGGCAAGTTTAATATAGATTGTGGAATTTTCTTATAAAATAGAATGCTCATTCCCACGAACGACCTTCGGACTTTCTTGAGGCGGAACGATGGAGTCACGAGCTTATGGCAGTTTCTAGTTGGCCTATCGTGCCGATCGCATATTCTTTTGTAATTCTGAAGGTGCTGTTTAACAAAGATTAAATTACTGTAAATACATTGCGAGGTTACTGTAAGAATACCTATTTCCTTAAATTTCTCTCTAAGGGATTCGCGCGGTTTTAAATTATAAATTGCACATATTGCCCTTTTTTGTAGTACAAATTTTTTTTGAATATCTGCCGCTTTACCCCATAGCAAGATTCCGTAAGACATAATACTATGAAAGTAAGCAAAATATACAAATTTTTGCAGTTTCAACGTCAGTAAACTGTCGAATCTTTCTCACAGGGTAAGCAGCAGAGCTGAGTTTGCCAGCCAGAGTTGGAGAGGAGGAAAGGGTATTGTGATACTAGTACAAATGAATACTAACTGTAACTTGAACCAAACGTTATTGGTACTGGCAGGTATACTGACTTGTTCTCAGTGATGAGTGAAGAGTGTGAAGAGCTAGAGCTCACAGCTGTATGAGGCTTGCATACTTGTGACGTGGCACATTCACCATCACCGGCACCATTCTGCAAAACACAAAACAGATTTATAACATTTCTGTACTTTAATTTTGAGAGAGTATCTCCAGAACTATACAAGGTATTATAAGAACTTAACAAGTTTATGAAAGTGTATAATAGTGGAAAACTATCTCACCTGGAGATGCATGCTCATATGTTGCATGTACACATGTTCATGGATAAACGCCTCCAAACAAAGTGCACATTGGAACGGAGAACTTTCGTACTTTAATGGATCCCGAACAAAATCATTAGCATTATTTCCATCTTCATTTAACAATTCTATATTTTCATCAACTGACATTGAGTTGTCGCTTTCTTCAGTTTTAACAACAATTCTATGTTCATTTGCATCTGATTCTGTATGTTTGTCTTCTGAGGGGTGTTCTAGTATGTGTAAGTCACAGTGGTCAGGTCCTAGCGTTGTCAACACCATACTACTCTTTAGTTGGTGTTTTGTGCGGTTTATCATTTTAATATGTTGTCTTGTTATCTGTTGAGAAACAGGTTAAAATTCAACATGTACACTACAAGATTAGGTACTCCAGTATTAAGGATGCAAGTTTACGTATGAAGTATACTCACTAGTTTATGTTTGTCAACTAAGTCCATTATCAGTGCTTGAGCTCTCAAGCTCTTGTCTCTAAATTTTCTAAAGTTTATCAATCTCTGAGCACATTGTACACAAAGTGTTGGTTTTAGGTTTACTCGGTCACACAACTAAAACAACATGAAATTTCAGACATTCACTAAAATAACCATAAGTCTCTGCACTGTTTACAGAGTTATCAAAAGTGATTGACAGTACTGCAATGTATGTTCAACATACTGATTTACCTTTAGTATACACAACTACAATACATAAGAATAGAACATAAATTAACAACTTACAGGATGTCCCGTTAACTTTTCAAATGTTTCTTCCAATTTGTGTTTACTCATTAGAATCAGCTTGCTGTCAGTGTCTAGGCATATCATGCAAACCTGTAAATATACTGCTAGTTACTGCTACATTACTGTTTCCATACAATGCTACAATGTGAGGAAAAAAGTCAAATTCAGATCCAACATTTATGTCTTAGCTCCTTCTTCCTCAGCCACACTTTATCTGATTTAGATAAGACATATTTTAGATTTCCTTACTTACAATACATAACTGAACATAAAATTATGAGTTACCTGCACTGTTGAAGGAATAGCACCAGTAACAATTTGGCTTAAGCCACATTCTGTTACATAAATGTCATCATTGAGAAAATGCTGCGAACAGACCACAGCAGAGTCTGGTAGGTGACTGTCTTGTTTGCCGAGGGCTCTGAGCCAAGCATCACGGAGATGCACTTCACTGGGGAAACTGGAAGTTACCATTTATGTTAAATACATAAACAAACAACTTTGAACTAGGCTTGGTGGTGGACTATGGCCTAAAACTGTACTCTGGGTGGGCTAACGATGAGACAGGATCATAAAATTATTGATAGTTATGTTAGTTTAAACAAATGGAATCAGTACACAGATCAAATTAATTACCTAATTTGAATTGCTCTGGTAAAATTTGATCTGTGCTCCTATACTAATATTATAAATGCGAAAGTTAGGATGGATGTATAGATGGATGGATATTTGTTACTTAATCATTTCAGAACGGCTGAATCGATCTGGATAAAATTTGGCATAGAGATAGATCATAGTATGGAATATCACATAAGCTACTGCCTACTTTGATCCTGCAAAACTAAAGAGTTCGCGCGGGAACCGAAAACCTCAATCCACGCGGACGAAGTCGCGGGCATCAGATAGTACATTTTAGCTGAGTTACGATATTAGGGCCAAATACAAAGAAGCAGAATAGATAGCGTCAGGTGTCAATCGATATTATTGTATTTTATAAATATTGAAGTCACGCTATTGTTACAACAAAGTTTCTTGCTGTGTTAATACTTCGTCTTGAATGAAACAACGAAGTCAATAATATTTGTGGATGTTAGGATAAACTACTAGTTGTAGATAATACTGTGTGTAAATGGGGGTAAAGTTATTGACTATTGAGTGAGTAAAGAGCAAAAGAGACACTTGCCTGTGAAAGGTAATCCAGTCCGATTGGGAAGTGTTTTCAGAAGTGGTATTACATGATGAAACACAACACCGCATTTTTACTTATTTTGTTTATAACGAGCTAGCAACTGTTTGTTTTATTTGTATTTTATTCACAATATTTTAATTTGTTTGTAAATTGCAGCATGACCTAGCGATGGGCGATTATGAGTGATTTCGTTCGAACTATTCGATTATACAAATCGTTCGAATCATTCGAACGATTTACCAAAATTAATAACTAACTTGCTCCACTAATTTCATTCGATTATTGATAGCTACTAATTTGGTTCGATTATTAAATTAGTAGCCACGTGTCAATTTTGAAATTGAGTCTTATATGCAAAGATATAAGGTTACATTTCAATTTTCAATAATACTATTAAAATAATTTAAACCTTATTAATCCACCTGACAATTTTGAAATCGAGTCTTATAATTAAGAAAATAAGGTTAAAATTTCAATCGTACAACTGAAAGCATAAGCTAAGTTACCCACTTGTAACATAGCGGCGAAAGATTCCGAGAATTGAGTCGCCAACAATCCAATCGAAAGCGAAACACCTCTACTAATTAGTAATTACTAATATTAGTAGTCCAGTCAAACCCGAGCGGCGAATGATTCCGAGTCGCGAACAATGCAGTCGAAACGCGATTAGTAATTACTAATTAGTAGTCGTCATTCGATTATGAGCATTAGTATATTACTAATATTCCATTCGAAAGTGTTCGTTAGTAGTGGTAGATTATTCGATTATTCAGATCATTCGTAATCGCCCATCGCTAGCATGACCATAGAATAATATAACCAGCATGACAGACAGCCAATCTTGCGAAGACCACAGATTAAGTACTAGATGCCAGATGGGCTGGTACTACTGGTACTAGTCACTAGCGTTGACAGAGAATGGAAATAGAATAGGAATATCTTGATTTCTTTAATCTATGGCCCGTATATAAAAGTACTCTGTGATCTATGCAGCAGGTCTGTGACCTGACTTAAAGGCACAGCCGAGCGATCGCGTAACTTCTGCATCAATCATTGTTACAGTATCAATTGTTGTAATTGGTTGAATTTATTGCATTCTTGCTGCGTCAATGGATTATGTCCAATAGTGGAAGAGTGTTAACCAATCAGAGGTGATTGCGATGTATCAATGATTGATGCAGAAGTTACGCGATCGCTCGGCTGAGATATAAAGTTCAGACTTTAAATGTTACTTGTCTCTGCTGAATAGATCACAGAGTACTTTTTAGATACGGGCATAGAACTCTGTGATTTCAGGCAATGAAATTAGGATAGGGCTAAGGTGTCTAAAAAGTTGTACCCTGTACGCTAGATGTCGCTGTATCGTGTACAACGCATTACGCAGCAGCTGGCAGTACCACTAGATTTAATTAATAATTTCTTTCCTCAATAAAATAGGAAAGGAAGTGAAAAAAGAAAAAATAATTAAATATGTACTAATTCATATTATTAATATTATTACTTACATTATAAAGTTTTTTAAATGTTAATATTAATTACAATGAAAAATCACAGAATATTTTTACTTTTTGCGCTAAAACGTCTTTACATAGATTTAATATTCTTGATTTATTAAAAAACACTTTTACAGAGACTGGTTACCTAACGAATATGAATTCCACTGTTTATAATAACACTTTCTTGCTGATTTTCTCGGCATCATAACCAAGTTCGTTGCGTTCGGTCAAATGGGGGTTGGTATGACGGTTCTAGGTTTTTGAAGTCTGCATTATTAATTTTAAATAATAAAAACCTGCCGAAGCTTAGCCCCTAAAAGTAGGCCTTTTGCAGCGGGAAAAAAAGAAATTGTACGCGGACGAAGTCGCGGGCGACCTTTAGTACCTAATATATAGTTGCGAAAGGATGGATGGATGTTTACTATAAAAAATGTTTGTCCACTCCGTCCGGAACAGGCAATGTTTATTGTTTCATTTTGTAGGGGAATGGAACTGTCCCTTGAAATGGTGGAAGAACCATCGGTACGTGTACCCAAATCTCTCAGAAATTTACATTAAACGATGTAATATTGTAGCGACGTCAGTGCCCTGCGAACGCATGTTTTCGACATCGGGACTTATTATTAACCAACGGAGATGTAGGTTAACAACAAATAAAGTAGAAAAATTAATGAACTAGTTGAACATTTTTCGTAAACGGTTTAGTTTCGTTAACGTAAAACCCGTCAACGACCCACCACTACCTCTATGAAACGCACGCCACTGTCGGTGCACTACTTAAAATATTATGTTGAGGAACACAACTCGTCACCGCGATGCAACTTCGGGCAGCGACATCTATCGGTGGCTGCACTGAACTATTATCTTACAGGTTTCCCCTCTGGCCTCGAAGACGTCTCGGCGAGAAAGCCAGAACCTCCTATAGGTATCTTGCGTGGTCGACCTCTTTTCCGTATAGGGTCCATCACGACCCGGAGCTAATCTAGTACTTACTCCTTGTTGGCTATTGCTAAGAATAATATGTGTATTCACAAAGACTAGGTCACCAGGCTGACAATCTGGACAAGCTCTATTCATCGTGTCGTTCATTTTCTTGTTACACAATGCTTCTCAAATCATGCTGTACATCATCCAGAGTCCGTCACCAACCAGGATCGATAACTGAGTTTTGGAAGGCGGCTTGCATACTCAAGTGGATGCTCTTCTACCTTCTCCCCCTGGACTAAAACTGCTCTTCAGAGAAGACAAGACACTTTAAACAAAACATTTTAAAAATCATTATGTGTTGAACTAAGAGACTGTTTTGTTTATAAATTTATACAAGTGCGAGTTCTTGAAGTGTGCGGGGTAAGGGGAAGTATATAATCCAAACACGTCCTCTCGATTCAACGTTTATTGCGTCTCTTACATATTCAGTTCTAACTACATTATAAAGGTAAATACTTACTACACTACATCTAAAGGCTACACTACACCACATACTCATGTGCGTAACTAAATCAATATTTCGTGAAAATTTATCAAATCTTACAAGTAAACGGCTCTTCGCCTGTGTGTTTTTTCATATTATGATTGATTAGACTAGTTTTAGTTGAACATTTGTATTCACATATTGCGCAAGAATAGGGCTTTTCACCAGTGTGTATTCTCATGTGGCGAACTAAAATACCTTTCAGTGCACATTTATACTCGCACAACTCACACGCGTAAGGTTTTATACCAGTGTGAGTACTCATGTGATACATTAAATGACTGCTTCGTGCAAATTTGCTGTTACAAATCTTACAAGTAAATGGCTTTTCGCCAGTGTGTATTCTCATGTGTCTCGTTAAACTACTTTTCTGTGTACACTTGTATTTGCATATATTACAAGAAAATGGCTTGTCGCCAGTGTGTATTCTCATGTGGCGAACTAAAAAACCTTTCTGTGCACATTTATACTCGCACAAATCACACGCGTAAGGTTTTATACCAGTGTGAGTACTCATGTGACACACTAAATGACCTTTTTGTGTAAATTTGCTGTTGCAAATATTACAAGTAAATGGTTTTTCACCAGTATGAGTTCTCATGTGGTTGGCCAAATAACTTTTGAATTTAAATTTGTATTGGCAAATCTTGCAAGTGAACCGTTTAACTTCACTGTGAGTCTTTATGTGTTTAACCAAGAGACTTTTTCGTTTATAATTTTTTCCGCAAATGTCACAAATGAACGATATGCTCTCAGTGTGAGAACTACTCAGTGACGAATTTATACAATGTATATTTACGACATTATTCAAACTATTACTTTGTAATGTTTTCAATACAACTACTTTTACTCTACTACGACTGTTAGTGACTGGTTCAATGTATTCTGTCGTTGGCACTTCATTCTGACTTGTTGCCTGATGACTGAAATCTTCAGAGACAGTATTCCGACTGTCACAAGACATAGCATCTCTTCGTGTTTTCATCAGTGATACATCTTGTCTTGGAACAGCTCTCTTGGCGAAAATATCATACAGATTGACAAAACAATATGTCATTGTTTTGTATTGGCAGCTGGCATTTGTGTCGACTTCTTCAGTTGGAGGCACTTCTGTTCTGGTACTTGTCACAAGACTCGCAGACGACGGAGGAGCAACTGAAATTAAATAATTTGTGTTTTCCTTGTTCTGAAAGTTACAAACTAGCTCTGCCCGCAGCTTCGCTCACGTTAAGTTTGATTTTCACAAAAATTTCGAACCCCTATAGACCCCTTATGGGCTGAATTTTCAAAAATCCTCTCTTAGTAGACGCCAACGACATAATACCTACCGGTATGCCCAGGCCCCTCTTTCCCACTGGGCACAATGGGCCCGTGCCCAGGGCCCCGCGATCGATGGGGGCCCCCTAGTTACTGCCCGATCACCAACCGATAGATAACCGATATTCATTAACGATAACTATTACGTTCAAAATATCTGAATATTTGTCACATTAACCCTCAAAGCATTCCGGCTCACCACTCCGAACTTCTAAACACTTTCAAATGTAACCACATTCATGTACCTATGCTTAATATCTGAATCATTCTTAACAGACCGTAACCCCGTAAACCGATATTTTAAGAACTTTTCATGAGCTTTGTGCATGAGATATTAGTATTAAAATAAAAAGAATAATCCTTCCTTAGTAGACTGTTGCAAAAAAAATATTAATTTTATTGAAATATAATAGTGAAATTCTTATTCTTGCAGAATACATTTAAGTACCATTTTTACACTTTTGGGTGACACTTTTTACCCATTAAAATCCACGAAAATTTATAATAGATAACTTATAAAAAATACTAATATGATAAACACACTCTTAAAATTGGACTGTTGCAATTCGTTTTTATACGTTCTATACAAAATTAGTTAATAAAAACATACGCGCCGAATTGAGAACCTCCTCCTTTTTAGGAAGTCGGTTAAAAATCAAATCAATGTGCACGATTTATCGAAATTTACGCGTCACATTAACCTGTATTTCTTAAAAGTTTGGCGAAATTACTGATAAAATAAAACTTACCATGAATGTTTAGTATTTATATAATATAAATTATAAAAAAATAAAGTTCTATAAAATACCTATATGACCAAAAAATATTATCAAAGTCTGATCAAATTCACGTGTAAAATGGTACTGCAGATCGTACGACCGCACGTAGGTACGTACGAACTTGACTACGCAAAGTATCAAAGTATCTTTACCGGCCTATGTCGTCTATGTGTGAGTGCAGCCTAACGGTCTACTGGTCGGTATACCTACAGATTCCAAAATTGAGCGATAGCGCGAATACGGCCTCTTAAAGCCTACTTTGCCTTCTTCATACTACCCGTCGCCTGGCTACGTTTTGATAAGAAACGATCGCACTGGAAAAGGTGGCGGAGGCGTGGCGATTTACCTAAGATCAGACATTCAATATAAGATCATTGACCAGTCACCAACGATCTACTCCAATAACATGGAGTACATTTGGATTGAAATTATTATCAGTGGTGTTGCCTTTTTGCTTGGAGTGGTTTATGCACCTCCCACAGTTCAATACTTCGAAACGTTTGAACGTTTGCCCTTGAGACATTTCTACCAAGTAACGAGCACTGCCTAATGATGGGCGATTTTAATACCTGTTTGATACGGGACGATCATAGAGCAAAAAAGTTAAAATATATATCTAACGCTGCTGTGTTTCCTTGTCCACTATGTTTCTGTTTTTCTACATATTGTTTAACTTTTTGGTAAGTTTACAAAATAAATTAAAAAAAAAAAAGATCGAATAATAAGATCGAGCCTCAGAAGGACAAGAATCCAGAGCAGTTAAACCAGTTAAATAAAAAAAAATAAAGAAAGATCGAGGTTGTGAAGTTCACACTCTCCAAAGTATGTATATCCGATAGAGACAGGCAGGCGACATTGCGACGGTGCTGCCAGCTTCACCTTGTAGTGAAACAATTTAAAATTACCTGATTAAAAACATACAAACATAATTAACTAATATAATACATTTGATTAGCTTAAATTAGTATTTACATTGTACATAATATACTTACCTAAAACTATCTATTTTATATCATTATTCTATCTTAATAATTATTTATGTAACTTAGCTAAAATTATTTTTATGTACAAAATTAATTTTCAACGCACGGACAACCGCTCCGTGCGCGGTTTTATCATCTTCTTTAAATATATATCTTCTATCTATAATCTATATAAATAAAAATGAATGTTGCTAAGCGCATAACTTCCCAACGACTGCACCAAATTGGATAATTCTTTTTTTTGTGTTCGTTATAGTCAGGACAAGGTTTGTATAAAAAAAATTTAAGAGTTCCCGCGGGAACCAAAAAACCTCAATCCACGCGGACGAAGTGGCGTGCATCAGCTAGTATAAGTATAAAATTCAAAGTCCTGACTGACTGACTGATATATCAACGTACAGCCTAGACCGCTGGTCCTAGAGACATGAAAGGGAGTGTTCTTTGTGAAGAGTAGGTGTCCACTAAGGGTTTTTCGAAATTCCATCCCCAAAGGGATAGAATAAGGGTTGAAAGTTTACACGAGTCTGCCATTTTTCAACTTTCTATGTTTGGGATTTCGGTTTTAAATGAAATATGTGATTCACAGTTTTCAAAAATTATATCCCTAAGGACGTTAAATAGAGAGTTTGTCCTTTAATCGACAGCAACAGCGAGAGCAACGGATCGACGTAACATTTTGCATGGTTATATTTGAGATCCTGGAGAATGACATAGGCTACTTTTTATCCCGGAGTGCCTGTGGGCATTAAAGAAACTTATGCCATGCGAACGAAGTCGCGGGAATCCGCTTGTAGTTAATAGTGTGGCCGGGGGGCGTGGCAAGGCCTGCGCTACAGTACGACGCGCCGCCGCGGCTATGTACCTTGTGTTTGTGAAACCAGAGGTTCAATAATTATTGTCTAAGCAAATCGTAATCATTTGACAGCTTTAAACTTATTTCTAGAACTGTTTGCGGAGTTCATACAATTTTTCTGAAGTGCACGCATCTATGAACTACTTAAACAGGTCGAATTATCCGTGTGACAAACTATTACGATTTCCTTACACCATGGGTGGCAGATAGGAAACTGCAGATTGCGATTTGTTGTGACATATTTCTTGTTATTTATTATTTTTAATAAATTACATTGTGTATAAGAAAGGTTTATTTAATGTTTAAAACGGTGTGAAGTACCGCTTCACTTTGCTCAGGATGCCATGGTTTTTGGCAGCTGCTTTGGACTCTGTGCATTTCCCGAAATTGAGACTACTTTTTTTGGGTTCATATTTTGTATTTAATATAGCTTTTCGCCAGTGTGTGTTCTCATGTGGCGAACTAGATTACTTTTCTGTGCACATTTATACACGCACAACTCACACGCGTAAGGTTTTATACCAGTGTGAGTGCTCATGTGGCTCACTAAATGATTACTTCGTGCAAATTTTTTATTGCAAATCTTGCAAGTAAACATCTTTTCACCAGTGTGGGTTTTCATGTGATACATTAAACTCCTTTTCTGTGCACATTTATACTCGCACAACTCACACGCGTATGGTTTTATACCAGTGTGAGTGCTCATGTGGCCCACTAAATGAATACTTCGTGCAAATTTTTTATTGCAAATCTTGCAAGTAAACATCTTTTCACCAGTGTGGGTTTTCATGTGGCAAACTAAGTCACTTTTCCGTGCATATTTATACTCGCACATCTCACACGCGTAAGGTTTTATACCAGTGTGAGTCGACATGTGATACACTAAATTATTTTTCTTTGCACATTTATACTCGCACAACTCACACGCGTAAGGTTTTATACCAGTGTGAGTGCTCATGTGGCCCACTAAATAACTACTTCGTGCAAATTTTTTATTGCAAATCTTGCAAGTAAACATTTTTTCACCAGTGTGGGTTTTCATGTGATACATTAAACTCCTTTTCTGTGCACATTTATACACGCACAACTCACACGCGTAAGGTTTTATACCAGTGTGAGTCGACATGTGATGCACTAAATTACTTTTCTGTGCACATTTATACTCGCACAACTCACACGCGTAAGGCTTTATACCAGTGTGAGTGCGCATGTGGCCCACTAAATCACTACTTCGTGCAAATTTTTTATTGCAAATCTTGCAAGTAAACATCTTTTCACCAGTGTGGGTTTTCATGTGATACATTAAACTACTTTTGTCGTGGACTTCGACATTGTATATTTGGTGAGTATAGCTCTTTGACCACTCTAATTTTCTTACCTGGCAACTTTAATTTAAAAGTTGTTGTCGCCTACCGCCTTTTCCTGTCATATAGCATTACAAATTGACAGGAGGAAGTAGCGGCACGCGTGTAGCAGGATCGTCGGTGATACGATCCAGGAAGTCCACGAGTGCTGACAAATCAAGGAAAACTATTTTCTTGGTAAGTCATACTGGATACTTATACCTATTGTGTTGTAGCGGCGGCGCGATAGGTAACCTCGCCCTCCCGATCACGGGCTCGGTGGCAGGGTCGAGGTCTAGAGTGTGGGCACTGAGTTGCCTAGGTGGTTATGGGCAGGAATGTAGGGGTTGTTGAGGAGTTCCTAATAGGACCAAAGGGGTCCGCTCAGTGTCCAGTAGATAGCATAGGCAGAGCAAGAGGGGCTCGTTGCCGAGACCAGTTAATTGGGCTCTACAGGGAAACATGGTCCTCACTCAGACCTGGCCAGTACAGTAGTACGACAGTACAATACCAAATTAATTAGTTGAGCAAGATTGGAGTGAGATAGAGGCTATCGTGGTGTCGCTACAATTACTCTTTTCCTAACCCTGACTTATATCGCGTGTTCTATTTAATGTGTTACATCTCCCACCCTCAGTTGAGAGTCGAGATTCGCGATATAAAATGGTGGAGATGCTGGGATCGACTCGGCAGTCCTAAAGAGGTGGACGGCAGAGATTAGCCCGAAGTGCAGGGCCGCCAGTAAAACCTAGTCCTGGCGGGGTGGTTCTCCGAGAGGGCTGTGCATAGGCTCTCGGAGAGGGTGCGTGGAAGCGCATCGACCTGAGGTCACATGATATTATCTGTGTTTATTAGGAACCACCTTTCTCAGCCGTACACCGCAGTGAGCTATTCCTAGGGGAATGGCTGAAGTAAGGTGTGGTTGTCGTTGTTTATTTGCGTACACATCCATATTACTTGATTATAATCATCACATTTCTATAAGTGAGGGATTTCGTTTCTTTATCACCGTACTAATCATAGAATGCATTGTTTATGTTATCTCGTTTTTGTTGTGCCCGCCTTAGCTCTGTGTGCCCGCCATAAGTGACATATATTTTTCTCCCTTGCTATGCCTTACTTACTCTATGCCTTGCATAGATCATAGACTAGATAATTACCCTTCTATTTACTGTTGTGCACAGCTGTTGTGTTATTATTGGCATAGATTGAAAATGGTTAAATTTAATATTCCACAGAGTAAAGTATAATTTCTTTAAGAGTCCTAGTTCTATGGGTCGAGTTGCGCGTTCGTGCAGTGTGGAACCACCCCTTTTTGTGTCGGATATTTGCGTGGTTGGCACTACTGACGAGCGTCTGTGGTAAATGACGTCGGGAAAAGATCGATTATCTCTGGTATCTCATATCGATCACAGACATCGATTATCTCCAGATGTCTATTGCCTATAGTCATTGATCCACAGAACCTATATACTTGATCAAAGCACAGAACTGCACTGATCGTGGTGTCGTTCCGGTTTACGGCGATTTAACCTCTGTGACTTTGGCACGGCGATCGGTCCAATTAATTAAAATAAAAATCGGGACAGGGTCACTTGTATGTTGATTTTTTTCTTCTTTCTCTTCGACGTCGTTATTTTGGATTGGAACGACTGCCGTGTATTATATCCGGCACAGTTATTACCGGAGACGGACCGATCACGGTGACTTCTCACCGTGGAGTTATCTATCACGCACTTCTGCTTGACACCTTTAATAATTGTAATGTATCGATAAAAGGGGTTCGATCCTGTCGTTGTGCGTATGGTTTACACACAGACATTTACAATATAATATCGACAATGATGCAATTACAGTGTCAAAAACCGGTAATTCGGTAACCGGTATCGATCGTTATATCGACCACTTGCAACCATAGATAACATGCTTGCAACACTATTGTCCATTTTACCGCCATAAACCATTATTGAACTGTCAGTTGTCACGAGGATCCTTTCAAAGGATTCTTTCAATTCTTTGACTTGTTTGAACAAATAATCTAGATAAAATTAATTAATTTAAAATTTAAGTGAGTGTTTTAAAGTTAACTGAGTGTTAAAGTGGAGAAGTAAATTTGACGCAAACGTACGCTGACGCTAAAATAATACGGCATCACTGTTCCTTTGACGCAAATCGTCGAATAAACCGTGGTAAGTATCTATCTAAATGACAAAGTACCGGAATCACATATGTCCTTTGGTTGCGTCTTATTATGGTATATTTTGTATATTTTCCAGTCGACGTCAAAAAGGAAAGGAACTGTGATGTCCGCTATGGAGAAATCACTACTGCATCGCCTCAAACTGCGTTTAGACCGCCTCACGACCAAAGCTGAATTAGTCGAGGCTGAGTGCGCCACAGGCATGCAGGAATCCAGCCTACAGCAACATATCATTGAACTCAAAGACTGTATAGAAAAACTCGACACTGAGAGTAAGTTCTATTTGTCGACATCAAAATCTGTCAAGGAAGAATTACTGACGGATTGTATGGAAAGGCAGATCAAGGCTGAAGAACTCATCACCATCTTACAGCGGCATGCAACCAATTCTACATTCGCAAACACAAAGCTGCCAAAATTGGAGCTGCCCAAGTTTGATGGGAATCAAGTAAAGTGGTATGAGTTCTGGGACAAGTTTGAAGCCAACATCCATAACAAAAACCTCCCCGATTCTGATAAGTTTTCGTACCTGTACAGTTGTTTGGAGGGAGAGGCTGCCAAAGCTGTGGAAGGTCTGACCATCACAAACGAGAACTACCACTTGGCATTGATAAAGTTGAAACAACGATTTGGAATAAAAAGCGAAGTGATTGACGCTCACTACAAATCTTTGTCAGCCTTACCACAAGCTAAGTCCCAGGCAGCTGAGTGTAGGAAACAACTGGACGGGATAGAAACCCATCTGAGGGTTCTTAAGTCACTAGGAGAGGATGTGGAGAGTAATCACTTAAGAGTGATTATACGTGAGAAGTTCCCTGATTCCGTACTCTACCAAGTGAACCTTCAGGTGGGCAAGGAGCCGTCAGTCACCAATATTAGGGAGGCCCTGGAAACGGTTGTCTCTGCAATGGAAAGGTCTGGTGCTGAGACCAGGGAGTTACCAGAGATACCGGAAGAGAGACCAACGGGATCTACAACAGAGGCTTTGCACATCAGAGAAGACCGTAAGAGTAACCGGAAAAGGAAAGGTACACATGGAAGTGGAGATAGAAAGAAGTTCAAGCGACCACGCAAAGAGATCCAGTGTGTATTTTGCCATGGTAGTCACTTCTCTGATCAATGCAAAGTCAGCAGCCTGCAGGAGAGAAAATCGAAGCTTAAGAACCGCTGCTTCCGTTGTTTCCAGACTGGTCATGGGATTAAAGCCTGCAGAAATAAGAGGAGGTGCTTCCACTGCCAAGGTGACCACAACCGTGCTCTGTGCAAGACGTACATGGATAAGCAGAAGGGTGAAGGTGGAGGAGGTAAAACAGAGAGCATCTTGAGTGAAGGTCTAACTACTGCTCTAACAACCATTTATCGCCTTCCTTTCTTACAGACGGCAGTGGCAATGGTGGACAATAGAAGGGTGAGGCTCCTTCTGGACTCCGGCAGCCAGAGGAGCTACTTGAGCAGCCGGATGGCGAAAGCCCTTAATGTGACAGGTGAAACTGATTTACTCTCCATATACACATTTGGGTCAAATAAACCAAGAGAGACTCAGAGCACATCGGCCGAGATCACCATAGAGACAAAGCGAGGAGTTGTCAGGAAGGTACAAGTAAATGTTGTGCCCCACATTACCCAGCATGTACCGATTGCCACAATTTGTTGTGATGCAACATTTGATTTCCTTGCTGATGACGACTCAGTGGGAGAGGCCGTTGATCTCTTGATAGGGAATGATTTTTACTTTTCATTTATCCGAGCAGAAAGAGTCAAAATACAGGAAAATATTTATTTAGTAAATTCTGACTTTGGTTGGTTGATTTCTGGTCACACTTTAGATGATGATAAAGGAGGCAATATTTTATCTGTCATTACATACTGTCACTGTCACCAACCAGGATGTTCATACTTCACGGAACCAGATCTGCCGTTAAGAGACATAGATATGAAATTCTTATGGACCCTGGAAAGCATAGGCATTACAGACTCTCCCAAAAGCACTAGAGAGGAAGAGGCCGTAAAGTATTTCAATGAATCTACCAAATATGTCAATGGGAGGTATGAAGTGAAATGGCCTTGGGTGCAGTACCCACCAGATTTACCCACCAACTATGGTCTTGCCTATGGCCGTTTGAAAGGGGTCCTAAAGAGATTAGATCAGGAAACATTGACTGACTATAACAATATTTTGCAGGAACAACTTGATGCGGGCATAATTGAAGTCGTCGACCCAAAACCACTGCAAGGCCATCAGTCTGGACCCCCTGTGCACTATCTTCCTCACCACATTGTGAAACAGAGTGGGAAACGAGGACGCCTTGTCTACGATGCATCAGCTAAGCTAAAAAATGAAAAGAGCCTCAATGAGTGTATGTACAGTGGACCCTCAATGCTAGAAGACTTGACTGCTCTACTCCTAAAGTTTCGAATGGGAATGATAGGTATCAGCGCTGATGTTGAAAAGGCATTTTTACAAGTAGCCTTGCAAGAGGAAGACCGTGATGTGACCCGGTTTTTATGGGTAAAGGACCCAACCAAGGATTTGACAGATGAGAATCTTATACATTTTAGATTCTGTAGAGTTCCATTTGGCATCATCGCCAGTCCATTCCTGCTTACAGCGACCATTCGATTTCACATGGCAAGGACAGATAAAAGGCTTCTGTCTGAGATAGCTGATAAATGCTACGTTGACAATTTGATTCTGGCTGTTAACTCAGAAAGTAAAGCTCTTCAAATTTATCATGATGCAAGGAAGGTGTTTGGAGAGATCTCCATGAACATTAGAGACTGGATTTCAAACAGTACTGATCTTCTTTCGAAAATACCAGAAGCACAACAAGCTACACAGGGTGACACGACTAAGATTCTGGGCCTGACTTGGAATGTCAAGACAGATAGCCTAAAGCTCAACTTGGACAAAATAACAGATGTAAGTAGTGAGGTAGTCACAAAGAGAGATGTCCTACGTACCATGGCACGTTTGTACGACCCATGTGGTTTTGTATCTCCAGCAGTCTTGCATGCAAAACTATTGTTTCAAGAACTTTGTATAAGGAAGCTAAAATGGGACACGCCTTTACCAGAAGATATGCTGCAAAGATGGAAATCTACTCTAGATATTTTGGCAAAAATAAAGGATGTTGAAATGCCCAGATACGTTGGAGTTTCAATGTCTGGTACAAATTTCAAGTACGAAGCTCACTGTTTCTGTGACTCGTCTAAAGATGGGTATGCTGCGGTGGTATATCTGCGCATGACGAATAGACAGACAATCAAGACGGCCTTCCTGATGTCCAAGGCAAGAGTTACACCAGTGGAAGATAAGAATGATCTCAAGATCCCACGGCTGGAACTTTTAGCCTACCTCATTGGCAACAGACTCTTAACGTATATTAGAGCAAATTTAGAGATTGCTCTTTCTCGACAGTTCCTCTGGACTGATAGTCAAGTTGTGCTTGCTTGGATGAAGTCCAATAAATTACTACCACCTTTTGTTCAGAGACGTGTCAATGAGATCAAGCAGAACAAAGAAGTGGAATTCCGTTATGTTAGTACAAAAATTAATCCGGCTGACATAGCTACACGGCCAGAACTGTGGCAACTAAAGCAAGAACTATGGTTTGGTGGACCAGAGTTTCTAACCAAAGAAGAAAAGTACTGGCCAATGGACAAACAACTTGATGGAGATCAAGTCCTTTGCTCGGCTGCGGAGGATCTGGACATTGTAGATGGTCCAGAAATGACGATGAAAGGCTATGAACAGAACTATGGTGAGACCTTGGATCAGATCATGGATGAACTGCCCACTAATTTTGAGTTCTGCAACCCACCTGTAGAGGAAGATCCTGATCAAGAAAGGATCAGCAAGATTAAGAGTCTCCAAGCAAAGTTCTTTCCCAGTGAAGTATCTGGGGAGAAAACAAGTCTCTCAAGAAACCTTGATCTCTTTATGGATGTAGACGGTTTGCTACGGAGCAAAGGTCGTATGGCAAACACGACATGGTCATATGATATGAAACATCCAATATTGATCCCAAAGGATTGTGACTTTACAATGCATGTAATTCAAAGGATCCATGAAGAGAATTACCATGTTGGAGTCACACACACACTCATGAAATTACGAGAGAAGTATTGGGTACCACATGGGAGATCACAAGTGCAAAAGGCTCTCAGGAAGTGTTTGAAATGCATCAAACATGGTGGTGGCCCATATAAACTTCCGGCGGCACCTAACTTACCTGAAGAAAGAGTATCATACAGTTCTCCTTTTACTTACGTTGGAGTTGATTACTTTGGACCGCTGTTTGTAAGCACTTCTAATAGAAAGGAGAAAAGATGGGTCTGTTTGTTAACATGCTTAGCAGTGAGAGCAGTCCACTTGGAGCTAGTGAAAGACCTGACTGCTGAAGAATGTCTTCTTGCCTTGCGAAGATTTATAGCAGCTAGAGGTCTGCCCAAAAGGTTCATTTCAGACAACGCTATGTACTTCAAGCTAGTATCAGAGGTCTTGTCAAGTCCGTACTGCAAAGAGAACATGATACAGTGGAAGTTCATACCTCAACTCGCACCGTGGCACGGGGGCTTCTATGAAAGACTGGTAGGGATAGTGAAGCAGTGCATGAAGCGTAGTCTGGATAAACACCTGCTAACTGACCAGCAGCTTATGACGATTATCAAAGAAGTGGAGACTGTTATAAACTCAAGACCACTTACTTGTGTTGGTGCTCAACTGGAACACGTTTTGAGGCCGTCAGATTTTTTAGCTTTAAAAAATTGCCTGACACCGGTCCCCTCCCATAGCATAGATGGGACAGAGACTTCTACCAAAATTGATTTGATTGGCAGTTGGCGCAAAGGGCTCACAGTCTTGAGTGAGTTCAAGAAAATGTTTGCGAGCCACTATCTTACCAGTTTACGTGAGCGGCACAGCCACTCGTACAGACAGCCTCGAGTGAAGTCTAGCAAGTCACCCAGGGTTGGTGATACAGTACAGATAAAAGACGACTCACGAAACAGAAATAACTGGAAAGTGGGCAAGGTCTCGTCTCTCATACAAGGTGCAGATGGCAAGTGCCGTGTAGCGAAGGTTAAGGTGGGAAATACCGAATTTACACGATCTTTAGGGCACTTGTATCCTTTGGAGGCTGACGTGGAGGACTCGCCTTCCGTGACAGAACAGGGCACTCAATCGCCACAGGTTGAAGAGGAACCAGAACCTGAAACCCTTCCACTAATTGAAGAAATGGAGACCGATTCTCACAGGATCGTAGTTCCTCTAATAGACCAATCTGAAGTAGAAGTCGAGCAGTCTGATCAGAGTTCTAGTGTAGCCGCCCGGTCATCTCCTAGGAGAGAAGATGATGAGCTGGCTCAGGCAACAGGTGGGGAAGTAGAAGCGGAGCAGAGGACCAGACGGGGCGCTGCCATTCGAGCTAGAGAGAAGATAGCTGAGTGGACCCGTCAGTTGGTGGTTCTGCTAGCTTCGCTATAACTTCTTCCGCTGTTGGGAGTGTCGTGGACTTCGACATTGTATATTTGGTGAGTATAGCTCTTTGACCACTCTAATTTTCTTACCTGGCAACTTTAATTTAAAAGTTGTTGTCGCCTACCGCCTTTTCCTGTCATATAGCATTACAAATTGACAGGAGGAAGTAGCGGCACGCGTGTAGCAGGATCGTCGGTGATACGATCCAGGAAGTCCACGAGTGCTGACAAATCAAGGAAAACTATTTTCTTGGTAAGTCATACTGGATACTTATACCTATTGTGTTGTAGCGGCGGCGCGATAGGTAACCTCGCCCTCCCGATCACGGGCTCGGTGGCAGGGTCGAGGTCTAGAGTGTGGGCACTGAGTTGCCTAGGTGGTTATGGGCAGGAATGTAGGGGTTGTTGAGGAGTTCCTAATAGGACCAAAGGGGTCCGCTCAGTGTCCAGTAGATAGCATAGGCAGAGCAAGAGGGGCTCGTTGCCGAGACCAGTTAATTGGGCTCTACAGGGAAACATGGTCCTCACTCAGACCTGGCCAGTACAGTAGTACGACAGTACAATACCAAATTAATTAGTTGAGCAAGATTGGAGTGAGATAGAGGCTATCGTGGTGTCGCTACAATTACTCTTTTCCTAACCCTGACTTATATCGCGTGTTCTATTTAATGTGTTACATCTCCCACCCTCAGTTGAGAGTCGAGATTCGCGATAACTTTTCTGTGCACATTTATACTCGCACAACTCACACGCGTAAGGTTTTATACCAGTGTGAGTCGATATGTGATACACTAAACTACTTTTCTGTGCACATTTATACTCGCACAACTCACACGCGTAAGGCTTTATACCAGTGTGAGTGCTCATGTGGCCCACTAAATGACTACTTCGTGCAAATTTTTTATTGCAAATCTTGCAAGTAAACATTTTTTCACCAGTGTGGGTTTTCATGTGATACATTAAACTACTTTTCTGTGCACATTTATACACGCACAACTCACACGCGTAAGGTTTTATACCAGTGTGAGTCGATATGTGATACACTAAACTACTTTTCTGTGCACATTTATACTCGCACAACTCACACGCGTAAGGCTTTATACCAGTGTGAGTGCTCATGTGGCTCACTAAATGACTATTTCGTGCAAATTTTTTATTGCATATCTTGCAAGTAAATGGCTTTTCACCAGTGTGGGTTTTCATGTGTCTGGTAAGACTCCTTTTATCTGCATATTTGTACTCGCATATTTGACAACAATATAGCTTTTCACCAGTATGGGTTCTCATGTGTTGTGCCAAATAACATTTGAATTTACATTTGTACTGGCAAATCTTACAAGTGAACCGTCTTAGTTCACTGTGAGTCTTTATGTGTTTAACTAAGAGACTTTTTTGTTTATAATTCTTTCCACAAATGTCACAAATGAATGAACTTTTCGCAGTGTGCGAACTATATTGTGACGAGTTATTGCATTGAATATTATTAATGTCATCAGTTTTGCTTTGTAAAGTTTGCGATACAGTCACTTTTACTCTACTACGACTGTTAGTGACTGGTTCAATGTATTCTGTCATTGGGACTTTATTCTGACTTGTTGCCTGATAACTGACATCTTTTGAGACTGTATTCCGACTGCCATAAGACATAGCATCTCTTCGTGTTTTCATCAGCGATCCGTCTTGTCTTTGAACAGCTGTCTCGGCGAAAATATCATACAGTTTGACAAAACAATCTGTCATTGTTTTGTATTGGCAGCTGACGTTTGTGTCGACTTCTTCAGTTGGAGGCACTTCTGTTTTGGTACTTGTCACAAGACTCGCAGACGGAGGAGCAACTGAAATAATTAAATAATTTGTGTTTTCCTTGTTCTGAAAGTTACAAACTAGCTTGCCCGCAGCTACGCTCACGTTAAGTTTGATTTTCACAAAAATTTCGAACCCCTATAGTCCCCTTAGGGGCTGAATTTTCAAAAATCCTTTCTTAGCGGACGCCAACAACATAATACCTACCGGTATGCCTTTCAGCCTGATCCTGATCAGTCAGTCAGTCACTTTTTCCTTTTATATTTAACAAATAAAGGATGTCTCAGGATTCACACAAGACTTTAATTAAGCGCCTACAAAAAGAACCAGACAATGTGACAGCTGACAGTTCAGGGTTATTAAAAATAGAGATATGTTAATCATACGAAAGAATAACATGTTTCCATTGTTAACCATTACTTAAAAAATAATGAAAGTTTGGCACCTACAGTTCAGATTTGTTTTTAACTTACACTACTGTATATTGTATATATGTTACTGTAGAAGCCCGAGGTTATTAGTTTTAAATAATAAAAACCTGTATAAGCTATATAAAGCCTCTATAGACAGGCTTTTTGCAGCGGGAAAAATTCATAATCTCATAGGATATCAGAAATTTTACGCGGACGACCTCAAGTTCTATAATATATTATAACCCTATACTGTATAACTCGTGAATCCATTGAAATAATACAATTTTTATTAAGAAACTATGTTTTTTGACAACATTACTTCTTCCGTCAAATTTGGGACATCCTTTAAATCATGAAAGTGCATGCACTTGCTAGTCGAAGTTCTCCTATCTCACACTAAAATTCTCCTTGGGGTGTTTTATTCCCCTCCCTCTCATCCTAATTATTTTCACTCTTTTGAAAGTTTACTAGAGCAGATAGTCCCTTTGTACAGCCAGACCATTATAATGGGAGATTTTAACACCTGTTTACTCAAGGATGATCATCGTAGTAAGAAACTATTATCTGCAGTAGAATCTTGTAACTTGCATGTCCTTCCCCTCACCGCTACGCACTTCTCTCCTGGCTGTACTCCTTCTCTTCTTGATCTAATCATGGTCTCTTCTCCAGATCTTGTCTTTAAACATGGGCAGTATCCTGCTGACGCATTTTCTTATCATGACTTGATTTTTCTTTCCTATAAAATTCGTCCTCCAAAAGCAAAATCGAGAATTCTTCTGCAGCGTAACTTTGCAGGGATTGACAAGGATCGTCTTTGCGATGATGCTAGGCATTTAGACTGGAATGCAATCAGAGATGTTGATTTAATTGAAAGTAAAGTCGAAATTTTTAATACTTTAGTGACACAACTCTTTGATACTCATGCACCCATAAGACCGATTAAGATGAAACACCTCCCAGCTCCTTGGTTAACAGATGAGATAAGAATCTTAATGGATAAAAAAAACTCAGCTAAATATAAATATAAGGTTAAGGACTCTGATGCCAATCGGTTGCGATACCACAAAGCCCGGAATCGCTGTAATACATTGTGTAGAGATGCTCAACGACGCCACATACATAAATCAGTTGAAAATGGTGATACTGCCAAAACCTGGACATTTCTTAAGTCACTTGGAGTTGGTAAATCATCCGAAAAACCTTCTATTAATATTGACATTGAACTCCTTATCAAACACTTTTCTACTTCCGATACAATTGATAGTGTCGATAAAGAACATACTCTTAATATTCTTTCATCCTCCTCAACTCCGGACTTTTTACCGTTTTCTTTTGAGTCTTTCACTGAATGTGATGTTAAGAAGAACATATTGTCCGTCACGTCGAATGCTGTTGGCACAGACAGCATCAGCCGTAATATGATCGTACCCATTCTTGATATTGTAACTCCTATCCTAACCCATATTCTGAATTTTTCTATTAGCACTAGCAAATTCCCTGACGCTTGGAAAACTGCTCAAATTGTTCCTATTCCTAAAAAGTCTAACCCATCCTCAGTTAATGATTTCCGTCCCATTTCTATTTTGCCATTTCTTTCAAAAATCCTCGAGAAGTTAGTCTACCAACAGTTAAATATTTTCCTTAATAAGAACTTCCTTCTCAGTCCGTTGCAATCGGGATTTCGGCCCGGTCATAGTACGGTAACAGCGTTGGTCAAAGTTACCGATGACATTCGATGGGCGATGGACAATAAACAGCTCACAATTTTAACCTTGCTTGACTTTAGTAATGCGTTTAATACAGTTGATTACGATATTTTGCTGAGTCTGTTACGTTCTATTAACATAGCTCCATCGGTGATTGACTGGTTTCGGAGTTACCTCAGAGGTCGTCGACAGCGCATCAAAATTGACGAGGCTTGTTCGTCATGGTGTGATGTGACGGCTGGGGTACCTCAGGGTGGTGTGTTGTCTCCTTTACTGTTTGCTATCTTCATTAATTCTATTACCCCTTACATATCTTCTCTCTACCACATGTATGCAGATGATATCCAAATTTATCGCTCTGCACCCCTAGAAGAATTCGACGATGCTATTGCTGCTGTTAATAATGATCTTACTGCTGTTGCTGAATGGAGTAAGCAGTATGGGCTTCGCGTTAACCCAGTAAAGTCACAGGCAATCATTATTGGCAGTCCGGGATATATAGCAAAACTTGACCTGCGAGGACTACCCCCGATCCGTTTTAATGGTGTCTTGATTCCATATTGTGACACCGTTAAAGATCTAGGTATATATTTAGATGCACAACTTTCCTGGTCTGGGCATGTTAAAGAGCTGAGTAGGAGGACTTTTGCAACGATGAACTCTTTGCGACGGTTGCGCTCTGTCTTGCCAATCCCAACCAAAGTTATGTTAGCACAATCTCTCCTTCTCTCTATTCTCGATTATGCTGACGCAAGCTATCTTAATTTGACTGAGGACCAACTTAACAAGCTTGAGCGACTCCAGAATCTCGCCATTCGGTTCATATTTGGTTTGCGCAAATATGACCACGTATCCGAATTTCGTCAAAAGCTCAAGTGGCTCCCTATTCGCCGTCGCCGGGATTTGCATGTACTTTCTCTTCTGTACTGTGTGCTATTTCATTTAAAAACTCCCTCCTACCTCAAGGAGAAATTCAGTTTTTTTGGAGTGCAGTCCGATTTAAGACCATGTCGAACCTTAATGCTGAAAACCCCAACACATAAAACGAAGTTCTATAAAAATTCGTTTAGTGTTCGAGCTGTTCAGCTATGGAATGCACTCCCACTGACCATACGCCAATCTAAGTCTCTGGACATATTCAAAGTAGCTGTTAAGAATCATTATCTTGCAAACTAAAGACGACAACAAAAAATTATTCTCTAAACTGAATCGAAATATATTATATATTATCATACATATGTATTAGTATATTTTATAATTAGCTATATTATATATAACTTATATTTTGATTATATGTGTATTATTGGTTTATGTATTAGTATGTAGTTATTTGAATGTAAGTATATTATAAAGCCACCTACAGTCTATTTTCCTTTATTTTCTCCTTTTCCTAAGGTTGCCTGGTAGAGATCGCTACCTAAGCGATAAGGCCGCCTTTTGTATCCTACTTCTGTCTGTGTTTGTTTCATTTCCAATTTTTATTTTTGTTATTTTTACTTGTTGTGGTGGTACAAATAAAGTGTATAATAATAATAATAATAATAAAGTGTTTTAATGATAAATAAGGCAGTATCTCACCTGTGGTCTGAGCTGCTTGTGCAGGGCTGGGGTCTTCCTGCCTGTGAAATATATCAGAATGTATGTAGAGTGTACTGGGGAGCCACTAGCCAGTATGTAGCTGTACTGCATATAGCAGGTTAGAGAGGTGGAAAGGGTATTGTGATACTAGTACAAGTGTATACTAACTGTAACTTGAACTAAACGTTATTGGTACTGGCAGGTATACTGACTTGTTCTCAGTGATGAGTGAAGAGCTAGAGCTCACAGCTGTAGGAGGCTTGCATACTTGTGACGTGTCACATTCACCATCGCCGGCACCATTCTGCCAAACACAAAACAAAATGTTCATAACATTTCTGTTCATGACAGTTTGAGTGAGCCCCACAACAAATACATGAACTTAACAAGTTTATGAAAGTGTTTAGCCGGAGAAAACTATCTCACCTGAAGATGCACACTAATAATATGTTGCATGTACGCATGTTCATGGAAAAATTCCTCCAAACAAAGTGTACATTGGAAGGGAGCACTTTCATACTTTACTGGATTTTGAACAAAATCATTAGCATTATTTCCATCTTCATTTAACAATTCTATATATTCATCAACTGACATTGAGTTGTCGCTTTCTTCAGTTTTAACAACAATTCTATGTTCATTTGCATCTGATTCTGTATGTTTGTCTTCTGAGGGGTGTTCTAGTATGTGTAAGTCACAGTGGTCAGGTCCTAGCGTTGTCAACACCATACTACTCTTTAGTTGGTGTTTTGTGCGGTTTATCATTTTAATATGTTGTCTTGTTATCTGTTGAGAAACAGGTTAAAAATTCAATACGTACAGTACAAGATTACTCTAGTATGAAGGTTGCAAGTTTGTGTATTAAGTATACTCACTAGTTTATGTTTGTCAACTAAGTCCATCATCAGTGCTCGGGCTCTCAAGCTCTTGTCTCTGAACTTTCGAAAGTTTATCAATCTCTGAGCACATTGTACACAAAGTGTTGGTTTTAGGTTTACTCGGTCACACAACTAAAACAACATGAAATTTCAGACATTCACTAAAATAACCATAATAGTGTCAGCACTGTTTACAGATTTTAAAAGTAATTGACAGTACTTCAAGGTATGTTCAACATACTGATTTAACTTTATTAAACTCAACTACAATACATAACAATAGAACAAATTAACAACTTACAGGATGTCCCATTAACTTTTCAAATGTTTCTTCCAACTTGTGTTTACTCATTAGAATCAGCTTGCTGTCAGTGTCTAGGCATATCATGCAAACCTGTAAATATACTGATAGTTACTGCTACATACTGTTTCCATACAATGCTACAAATGTGAGGAAAAAAGACAAATTCAGATCCAGCATTTATGTCTTAGCTCCTTCTTCCTCAGCCACACTTTATATGATTTAGATAAGACTATATTTTGGATTTCCTTACTTACAATACATAACTGAACATAAAATTATTAGTTACCTGTACTGTTGAAGGAATAGCACCAGTAACAATATGCCTTAAGCCACATTGTGTGTCATAAATGTCATCATTGAGAAAATGCTGCGAGCAGACCACAGCAGAGTCTGGTAGGTGACTGTCTTGTTTGCCGAGGGCTCTGAGCCAAGCAGCACGGAGATGCACTTCACTGGGGAAACTGGAAGTTATCATTTATGTTATACATAAACAAACAAACTTGAACTAGGCTTGGTGGTGGACTATGGCCTAAAATTGTACTCAGGAGTAGGCCAACGATGCGACAGGATCATAATATTATTGATAGTTATGTTAGTTTAAACAAATGGAATCAGTATACTGAATTGTTAAAGTATATTGGGTAAAATTTGATCTGTGCTTCTATACTAATATTATAAATGCGAAAGTTTGGATGGATGGATGTTGGGTTGGCTATAGACGTCCTGTACTTGATTTTAATTATGTTTTGAGTTTAAGAGTATTTTTTTTTTTTTTTTTTAATCCACTACAAGTTAGCCCTTGACTGCGATCTCACCTGATGGTAAGTGATGATACAGTCTAAGATGGTAGCGGGCTAGCCTGTTAGAGGCATGGCAGTTAATTAAACCCATACCCCTATTTGGTATCATCGAAGTTCAGCTTAAACCTTTAGAAATAGTTTTAGCTGCCGGAAGTGCATTTTACATAGAACCGGCCGCAGGACGGGCACTTAGGTAGGTATGTAAATGTATGAAAACATAACCTCAAAATGAGATTTTTTAAAATTAATAAAAACAAAACTATGCATTTCCGGTGGGGGGAACAAAGAGGGGGGAACCACCGCACCCCCGCTCCCTACCCCTGTACGCGAGTACGGGATATATTTAACACCCTGGATGTTTGTTACTCAATCACGCCAAAACGGCTGAATCGATCTGGATAAATTTTGGCATAGAGATAGATCATAGTCTGGAATATCACTTGCTACTTTTATCCCAGAAAATTAAAGTTCCCACGGGAACCAAAAACCTCAATCCACGCGGACGAAGTCGCGGGCATCAGATAGTATATTATAACAGAGTTACGATATTATGGTTAAATACAAAGTAGTTATAAATATTGAAGTCACGCTAATGTCCATACATTTCGATACAACAAAGTTTCTTGCTGTGATAATACTCCGTCATAAATGAAACAACGAACTAAATTATATTTCTGGATGTTAGGATAAACTACTAGTTAAATAATTTAGGTAAAGTTATTGAGTAAGGAGCAAAAGAGACACTTGCCTGTGAAAGGTAATGCAGTCCGATTGGGAGGTGTTCTCAGAAGTATTATCACAGGATGAAACACAACACCGCATTTTTAAATATTTGGTTTATCTATCGAGCTAGCAACTGTTCGCATTTTTAAATATTTGGTTTATCTATCGAGCTAGCACCTGTTTGTTAGTTAAACAATTTTATTCACATTAAAATTTAATTTATTTTTTTATTCTGACTTAAAAAAAGTAGGTACTCAGGGTGGTACTCTGGGACAGTTATCGGATTATTATACTCTTTGGTTATCGGGGTAGAACCAGTGTTGCCAACCCGAATTTTAGAAAATTAGTAGATTAAGTGCCAAATGTTGGTAGAAGTTGGTAGAATGTAAAATGCAAAATTGGTAGATCTACCACCTCAATTTAGAAATTTTTTTAAGATTAAAAATGCATGAACTGTTCTTAAAATGTTTATTTTTGGAAATTATAGGTACATATTTTTATTGAAAAATTTTAAATGTTCTGCGCTAGGCTGCCCGTTGTTTGCTATGAATCTTTTAGTACGCAACAATCCCTCTAGAGTCTCCGTGCAAATTCTATTTCGCTGGAAGGTTTAAACAGCAATCAGCACCGCTATTTACGTAGATAATTAGTTTTAACAACAAAACGACACAAAACAGGAGCAAAGATTCACCATTTAATCCGCAATAAACCAACCGAATGGGCCACAGAACAGTATAATATTAATAATATCTATGGGCGCGAAATGGCGCGAACCACAGACATATCGAAATTGAGCTCTAATTCAATGCTGTTATGGCTTACTTTACTTTGACGCCGAACTTTTACGGTTTGATCGGCCATTCATACATAATCGGGGGGCAGGATAGTAGGACACCGAGTAAGTAGACAGTGGACCACGCGGTCCACTACGTGGTCCGCTTTAGCGGGCCGCGCAACTCTGTGGCGCGAACGGCGCGAACGGCTGACGTTTTTTTTTTGTGGTGTACCTATAGCCTGGGCCCTGGACTCTATGTATGCTTGACGCATCATCGCATGGCTATGTAAGTGTTAAGTAAAACTAATTAAAAAATAGGTAGTTTTTAGGTCTAGGGTGGTAGATAGGTAGACTGAAGTGAAAATTGGTAGATCTACCAAAAAGTTGGTAGATATGACATCACTGGGTAGAACACAAAGAGAGTACCTACCTAGCACCGACCAGAAACAAAAGTACCTAGAGGTGGGCGTTTTATCCATCTCAAAAATTCTATGTCTATGGTTATAACACACAACACATTATATATTTAAATATATTTTTATAACAGTTTAACACATTAGACGAAATGCTACCAGACTGTTGTAATATATATTATTTTCTGTCATTTTATTTCGTTTGTAATTTCACAGCGCCATCTATGTCCACAACTGCTCTTCCTGTCCTGGTCCCAGGAAAATGGTTTTAATCTTTAACTTGTTAATTTTATGAAATTTCAACAGATGGCTCTTTTTTATAGCAAATACGATTGATATACTGCAGTCTGCAACACAGTATTCAAAGTAATGTAAACACTTTCTGAGAAACAATAAGAGCTAGTTTTACATGCGATAAAATTACAACAGTGTTAAAGCAGTGCGAATAGCAGTGTTCAATTTTATAACATTGCAACAGATGGCGCTTATTTTTATAGCAAATACGATTGTTGCAGTATTCAAAGTAATGTAAACACTTCCTGTGGAATAATAAGAGCTACTTGCGATAAAATTACAACAGGGTTAGTTTGGATTGCAAAGTAATGTAATTTATACTCTTTTCATAACTCTAAGAGCTATTTTTGCTTGCGATGAGACGAAGATGTTATTTTTATGATTCTGCTTACAACAACACTTTCATTAGTTTGAGTTTCATTGTATGTAGGTATTATTATTCTAACCAGAAATTGAGTGCAAAGTGTAATGAAAAACACTTTCTTCAATAACAATATGATATATTATTTCACTTCAACACAATTATCACAACACTTTTTAGACAACTTCTCGGTTACAATGCTAAATGAGAACTGACTTAAAAACTAGTCGGCGGCTTAATATAAAGGTAGTGTTTTGACTCCAACGACAAATTATTTTCGTCAAATCACACACCCATTAATTTAAAAATCAAAACAATGTCTTATTAATTATTGGAAATCATTTAAAAATCATAACATGTCTTTCTAACAATTGAAAATCATGACAAAAGCTAAAGTTACTGACTTACAGTTTCAATATAAATAGACGATTGGTGTAAATTTAAAATGCGTGTTAGTAAATAGTAATTAGTGTTAAACAGTAAACACTAAGTACTAAACGGCGCTTAACGCTAAGGTAACACGGCGCGTTTTTTGGCCCTCTTAAATATATTATAAAACACTAACACTAAGTAACTGCAAACCGCAACAACAGCAAGCAACAGTGTAAATAATTTCTATCAAAATTTATAACATAATATAATATATATTTTAACACTTTAAAACAGCAGCTAGAAAAATATATTATAACAGTATATTTCATTGAAAAATTATAACAGTTTAGCCCACCTCTAATTAAGTAGGTACCTAGATAGTAAATTCATTGCCAATGACCTTCGTCATTATCTGTGGTCATTATATACACAGATCACTCATACCCTGTGTTTTAGACATGGATGTAATAAGTACTTACGTAAGTACTTATTACATCCATGGTTTTAGACCTGGGGACCGTACTGGGGACTGTGATCTGTGTGTGTGATACAGACACAGTCAAAGATACAGACAGCCAATCTTGCGTAGCCGGTAGACCAAAAGGTAGACAGAGAAAGGATTAGGAATTTCATGGGAATTTCTTCCTTGAATCTATGCCCGTATTTAAAAAGTACTCTGTGATCTATACAGCAGAGACAAGTAACTTATAGTCTGGATAACTTGTCTCCGACCCATGGAGGTAACAACTCACAGGTAACAACTATACCCACAGAGTTAAAAAGTATGTCTGTGACTATACCTTTGATTAGATCACAGAGTTGAAGACAAATCAAATACATTGTTACCCTTTTGTTACCACAGAGTTATAAAGAGAAGTTACCTCCGTAAATTGTCACATAAATTGTGAGTAAAAGGGACACAGCACCCACCTTCAGACTATCTCTCTCAGCTCGTTTTCCCTCTGCTGAGACAGCCTAACAAATGCCCTGCCAAAATCTGAATACCCAAAGGAGAAGGTTCACCTTCGGTGTACTCTTTGTACACTCTACCATGAATAGAGGAAAATACATAGATTGTATTAAAAATATAATAATTTAGAATATTAAAGTAGTAGTAACGAGAAATAAAATAAAATGTATTTCAAGTTTTCGATACGTTTCGAACATGGCAACCTTTAGCCATAGACATGGCAGTAGGCGCAAAATTATAGTTGTTGTATCAAATGTCAATTCAACCGTAGGGTGATAGATTAAAGTAGGTAAAGTCTGGCCACGCTAACTCTGCCACGGAATAAAAGGGCAACACTTATAACAAAGTAAAAACATGCGTTTAATCTGTGTTCTTACATTTGTCACTGATTTGTCAATTCAGCTATCAGGTTGTTTATGTTCGTTTTAATATTTCGAAAATAAAAGTGAAAATAGTGAAATAATGGATATACCTATTCAAAATAATGTGTTTGAGTTATTTTATAACATGATTCTTAAATTCCAAGAAGTAAAGGAAGATCACGATGCTGTCCTATGCCAAAAACAACAATGTTTACAAGAAATTGAAGAGTCGACAAGTAAGTTGACCAAACGGTTTTGATACTTTGCCTTTCGATCTTTGAATACAATTCTAGATTATTTATATAAAACTTTTAAACGGTTTATATTCGCCTGTTCATATCGTAGAATTATGATGGATAATATGCGAAAAAAACTGACAGCAAAATCCTATCAAGTTTTTATACTTTTTATTAATTATTGTATAAATTCAAGGTGGAATAAGCGAAGAGTCCATCCTCTATCTATAGTCATCAAGCGAGTAGCCTCATCTCCAGGATGTCCTTCAGAAACTTGGAATAAGTCATCTTCCATCTCAAATTGAAATTTTGTTTTTTTTTGGGTGGGATTTTAGATTTAGAAACGTGCTGCCTTGATCAGAAGCTGTCGCGTCTAAGGAGGGGTCAAGAGAGTCTAGACGGAACCCCCAACATAATTATTTTTTGCCGAAAATGCGAAAAAAATAAATTATTTTCATTTATTTCCAGGTGTAAGCGAACGAACCATAAGAGTTATTAAAAATGAGGGCCAAACTAATCAGGGAATCTGGAGGACTCCCGGAAAAAAGCGTGCAGCACGGGAAACAAAAATCAATATTGATAATTTTTATTGTTTTATTTTATTTTTGTTTTATTGATTCTGATTATTAATGTTATGTCTTTGGTGTACAATAAAGAATATTTCATTCATTTCATTTTATGTTTTAATTCATTTATGCTCTCCTTAAGTAATTCAAAAGATCTCCCCTGATCAAGTAATAATTTGTTGTGAATCTTAAGCGTCAGTCATACCTACTAATATTAGTAGTAGCGAAGAGTAGGTAGTTAGCGAAAGTAACCGTTTGTCTGTTACCTTTTATGACTCATCCCCTGAACAAAAATATATGGTTTCTGCGTGAGTTTATAGCCGAAATCCACCCAGACGAATTCACGGCAAATATTATATATAAAATTTATATAAATACGGGGATCATGTATGCTCTACCAGCTACCTTATTACGCTGTCAAAATTGTGCCCTCTATTAACATTTTACTCTTTGAAATGTACTAAAACGAACAATGACCACACTCCCAGGAAAGCAGATTGAAAACAAAAAACACAAGTATCAAGTGCGTTTTTTCGCATTACACTCTGTGTTGTCATCAACAGATTTTCAAATTCTACCATTTTCTTACTGCTGCAGACTTAGCTTAGACAGTCTATATAGAGGAGTAACATCCAATGACGAAGGAATGACGAAGGAAGTACTAAGGACTTGTCATACCTACGAAAAAAAGCTGTATACCTAAACATTAACTAGAAATTAAAATGGCGACTTACCAAAGTGCGGGCCCTGATGACTATCGATAATATTTATCGATAATAAGTTGTGGTATAATAAATACATTATACCTACTCAGAATACTGTTTGTTCTGTATTCTGAGGCTATGGGATGCGTTTTGATGCTGGCATTAAGTCCGGATTCTGTACGATAATGCTTCCCTACCACGCTTTTACGACACAGCACCAACCGACAAAATAAACAATGTAATATATAATGATGAATTCGCAGTCAAAATGACAGAAACATGCAGTTAAATTAGTGCTCAGTGTCTCGCGACATTGGCGAAGTAAATTTTGCTGTGCTGGCACAAACAAAAGCTACACATCAAAGATTAACAACAACAACATTAGTGCTCAGTGAAGCTATCCTGCACTATGTTGGGCATCTCAGCATAATTATTATGCTTAGCCACAACAGTGCTACCAGCCGATGGCCATGAATGTCAGGCTATGCAGTTATGCAGATGACGCAACATTATAATCATACTTACTTTACTTAATAAATGCGAAATTGTGTTTGTTTGTCCTTCAATCACGCCGCAACGGAGCAACAAATCGACATGATTTTTGGCATAAGTATAGTTGGTGACCTGGGTGCTTACATAGGCTACTTTTTATCCCGGAAAATTAAGGAGTTCCCGCGGGAATCAAAAAAACTTAAACCACGTGGACGAAGTCGCGCGCATGAGTTAGTTTATTTTATTTTAGCACTAGATAATTCCCGCAACTTCGTCCGCGAGGATTAAGGTTTTTTGATTCCCGCGGGAACTCCTTAATTTTCTGGGATAAAAAGTAGCCTATGTCCTTCCCCGGGATATAACTAATCTACTTCTATACCAAATTTCAACAAAATCGGCTGAAAAGATGGGCCGGGAAAGCGTAGCAGACAGACAGACACACTTTGGTATTTATAATATTAAGTATGGATTATGTTTCATCATATTTTGCCATTCTTGCAGCCTTGGGGTGACATGTCAAATATAATTGTACAATTATTGTTCTTGTTTAATGCAAATAAATGAATCTGAATCTAAAAAATCTGCTCTGGAGACCCATACCTGTCTAGTGCTGTGATAATAAGAGTACAAACTACATGGTGGTATTCCGTGATCCCACCAGTAGGACATACCGATAGGAATACGGACTCAACAAGGGCTAAATCTATTGGAAACAAATATGTTGTGTTGAATTAAGGAGCAATGAAATAAAACTTACAAATCACTGAAAAAATACATTTTTTCTCTCATTTATTTTTATGATATTTATTTAACAATGTTTACAAGTATGTAGAAGAATTAAAAATTAAACATTAATTACTAAATCACTAGTTGACCCGGCCCACACCCCTGCTTCGCACGGTAGGCCTACCTATAGATTTAAAAGTAAACCAACCGGTTTAAAACCAAATGTTGCGGTTTTAAACCCCACATAAACCGTTTTAAACGGTTGAAATCTCGCCTACAAAAATAAAAGAGTTCTGTGTTTTACACTTTATTTTGGGCAATTTTTGGTCACCTGACGTCATGTTTCGTTTTAATTAGTTTATAGAAAATCAATAGAAAGTAAAGTCCGTTAGATATAGGAGAATTTCCCATATTATCATCTTTTTTACTACCTAACTTGTGTTTATTGCGGGTTTTACTGCCGGTGTAACGACACTATCTAACTGAACGGACTTTACACACCACCTACTACGAAAACTTAAGTTTGTAGGTATAGGTACCTATACTTATTTATTATATTTATACTTATTTTTTTCCCTGGTCTGGCCTGGTGGGAGGCTTCGGCTGTGGCTAGTTACCACCCTACCGGCAAAAGACGTGCTGCCAAGCTATTTAGCGTTCCGGTACGATGCCGTGTAGAAACCGAATAGGGGTATGGGTTTAATATAACTGCCATGCCCCTAACAGGTTAGCTCGCTACCATCTTAGACTGCATCATCACTTACCATCAGGTGAGATCGCAGTCAAGGGCTAACTTGTAGTGAATAAAAAAAAAATACTGTTTAAAAGTTGTAATGTGTAAGATGTTTCACAATTCGAAAAAACACAAAAAAAACAAGAAAAAACAAAAGCAAAATTCACACTTTTCCTTGCAACTCAGCAGATATCCCACCAAACGACTGTTCCTGCGAAGCCCTCGATAAAGAGGTTACCATGAAATATTTGGGAGTGGTCATCGATGAAAACTTGAACTGGCACGCCCATATCACAGCACTTGCCAATAGGGTCAGACGGCTGATCCCTGTATTTCGGAACCTCCGTGATGTAGCTGATAAAAGATTATCAACCCAAGTTTATAAAGCGCTTTGCCAATCCTTACTCCTATATTGCATAACTGCATGGGGTGGAGCAGCTACCTCGCATATGATCGATACTATGGTTATGCTTGGTAAACCACGTAGGTTCCCCACGGAGGTACTATACCAAGTCTCCAATTTACTGACAGTACGGCAGCTGTATATTGAAAGATGCGTCACTCGTTACCACCGTACTCACCGAATTCCGTCACCTGATAATATCCCCCGACGTCGACCTGAAATACATATTCCTCAAACAAACAGCGCATTTGCACAACGACAATTTAGCTATTTGGGTCCATTCTTATACAAGCACTCTAATAAATTAATAAAAATTACGAACTGTAGTAGGTATGGACTTAAAAATAAGCTTACTAACATATTAAGTAACCTTAATTATGAAGCAACTGAGAACCTGTTAAGAAATAAAAATAAATAAATAAATAATCCATTCATTCTCTTTTCACTCACACAAATATATTCACACACACACTTACACACACACACACATACTCACTAACGCATACAAACACATAGACACACGCACACGCATACGCTCTTTACGAACCTGCTAGCTTATTTAGATTGCACAAAATTGTATTCCTAACTCTGTGAATATTGTTATGATAAATAATTAAGGCATAGACTTCATCCTGCAGTTGTGTACCTAAGTTCTTTTGTTTTATTGTAAAGTGTTTGTTTTTTTATCTTTTTTGCTACTCTAGAATAGCCATTTGGAAGAGACTGACCCCCAAGTCACGGGTTATCCTAGTTTGGGGGTCCAGGGTAATTTAAGGAAATTGTACATTTTTGTTTGCATAAATAAAGATTTTTTATTATTATTATTATGTAAAGTCCATTTATCACATAATCGTAGGAGTTTTATTGGGATTCTTCCGCGCACGACTCGACTAAGAGTATTAAACACTTAGGTTTTTGTAAAGATTATTATCAGATTTTAGTGATAATAACCGGGACCGACGGCTTAACGTGCTCTCCGAGGCACGGAGGAAACGAAAAGGTCAAAATAAAAATAATATAGGGATAAAAAGTAGCCTATGTGTCATTTCAGACTATAATCTATCTCTGTGCCAAATTTCATCCATATCCGTCCAGCCGTTCTGGCGTGATTGAGTAACAGACATACATACTTCCATCCATCCAAACTTTCGCATTTATAATATCAATCAATATAGAAGTATAGATTGAAAAACAATATAAGTACCTTCACCATGACATCACTTGTGCTGCTAGGAGCAGGTTCCATAAGATACTGACTCGCAGCTTCACTATAATGTGTTTCAGATACATTCAACGCAGTTGGAAAAAACTGTAAATAAAGTATTGTAAATGTAACAATCGTTGGCAACATTTTCAAATCAATAACAAAAAGTTAATAAAATGATTACTCTCTCTTTGCATCGTATTCCTCAGTACAGAGGGCCGAGACCCCTTTCCATTAATCACATAATCGTAGGATTTTTATTGGGATTCTTCCGCGCACGACTCGAATAAGAGTATTAAACACATAGGTTTTTGTAAAGATTATTATCAGATGTTAGTGATAATAACCGGGACCGACGGCTTAACGTGCTCTCCGAGGCACGGAGGAAACGTAAAGGTCAAAATTTGAACCTCAAAATTCGGTCACTCATCCAGTTACCAACTTGGGTCAAAGTTGCTTAAAAATCGAAATTGACTGATATGCGTTGTCACAAGTAGGCCACTCGTCTCTCAAGAAATTATTATATTATGCATTTAAATATTTACCGAACTTGATGCACATTGGTCTTCGATGCACATAGGCAGCTGTTGTCCCTCTTTTGAAACAGCTTGGTGTTCTGTATAGGAAGATGGCTGTAAAAAGTAAATCTTATGTATAAAACCAAAACCTAGGCATAAAATAAGTCAATTTTTATTATTTATTAGAATACAAAGTTTGAAATAAAAAAATGGGCAAGTGCAGTTAAGAAAATTATTACATAATGAATTTAAATATTTACCAAACTAGATGCACGTTGATCATCTACTGACAGCTGTCTTTCTTTTAAAACAGATTGGTTTTCAGGACAGTAAGATGGCTGTAAAAAGTAAATCTTATGTAGGTACAAAAACTAAACATAACACTTAAAAATTAGTTGACTGAGCTAAGCGAGATCACCGAGTCTACTTGAGTAAATTTGCACTTGTTAGTCTGACCGTCCGTCAGTCAGCCTGTACGTACGCCTGCCAGACTGACAGTCGACAGAGCCTTATGATTTCTAAATGAGTGAGCTTATCTAATTACTTCTTTAAACATAATATGTTTAGGCCGATGGTCTCAAGCTGAAAATTGTTTAAATAGTAATAAGAGCTTTATGTGAGGCGCTCGGAGAAGCGACTGGGAAGTAATTTTTATTTTAGTTAAGAATGAAATAATTGATAAAATAACTCCCGATACAAAACTTCAACCTTTTTCATTTCTAAAGTTTATAAGCATATTTTGTGTCAAAATGACATACTTACCAACAAATGACGAGAAGGTAGTGCAACGTCGTCACGCAACTTCACAATTTCCAATGTTCTGTTAAAAGCATTTTCTTCAAAATGAAGAGAACAAATAAAAATATCTTTCGTTTTAGGCCTGATATTTTCAATTCCAATAATGTCTAGCCACTTCTTCTTTTTGACTTCATTTCTAGGCAATCTAATAAATAATAAAATATCAAAATTACTATTCATGCAAATATCGATATCGATGAAAATGTCCTCGTATGTAATCTCTAGTAGGTACTTAGCAAACGCTTATCAACAGGTAAAAATCTAGCTTCAAATCAAATATTTACAGTAAACTAAACTAAAATATGTTTCTTCGTAGTGTAATAACTACTTTAAAGAATCAGTGTAAGAGAAAAATTGTTTACATACCGGTGAAATGATAAATGTATCACATTTTTCCTATTTCTTGCGCCACATCCCACAATATTACAACTAGGCATTGTTGCGAATCGTTTTTGACGCCATACACTTAGATAACACTAATTTATTCTCCGTAACAAATAAAAACACACCAAACTCAACAAAACTTAATTACACGTTACCAGGCGATGACACTTGAAGTACTCAAGAAATAGAATAAAAAATGGCGGATCGGCAGGCTCAAGGTATAGGGCGATCATAGGGCGATTATAGGCTGTGTTCCGAAATACACTGCGAGCACTGTAAGGTGTGACGTCACTTTAGTACACTGCGAAGCCGTTCCTTTATAGTTAGGTATACTGGGTACTGCTTAAAACGGAACGCTGTCAGCACTGAGACAAACACTGAGAGCACCTTACCTCGAAAACGCCAGTGCTCACAGTACAAAGATGGCGTCGATTAATGACGTCATATATTTCCTTGATACTGCAGCAGTTTACTGTCAGTTATAACGGAACGAATTTCTCCACAGTAAGAGCACTGAACAGTGCTCGCAGTCTATAACGGAACACAGCCATAGTTTATGACAGTTCCTTTAGTTTCCTTTTTCATTGGTAACATCGCACCGCACTCCTTGTGCGCGGCGTAGGCAGGTGAACTATAGCTAGTTATACAACAAATAGGGATGGGCAATAGTGCGCAGTAAGTGCAATGTCGATAAAATACATCTGAAAAGTACGGTACCTACCTATTGTTTGTGTATGTTTGTACCCTATCATACTTAATATTGTTAATGCAAAAGTGTGTTTGTTTGTTGGTTTGTCCTTCAATCACGCCTCAATAGAGCTACGGAAGACGCGATTTTTTGCATGGGTATAGTTGAGGACGTAGAGAGTGATATTTATCCCGGAAAATTAAAGCGGTTTCGTGGGAATTAAAAAAAAACTTATTCCACGCGGATTAAGCCGCAGGCATCAGCTAGTTTATTATATTTATCAAATAAATATTATAAATGCGAAAGTTTGGATGGATGTATGGATGTTTGTTACTCAATCACGCTCCAACGGCTGAACGGATCTGGATGAAATTTGGCACAGAGATAGATTATAGTCTGAAATAGCACATAGGCTACTTTTTATCCCGGAAAATTAAAGAGTTCCCGCGGGAACCGAAAAACCTCAATCCACGCGGACAAAGTCGCGGGCATCAACTAGTATCGATATATTTTTAAATCGTCGATCGTATATCCATACTAATATTATAAATGCGAAAGTGTGGCTGTCTGTCTGTCTGTCCGTCCGTCTGAAGCCCGCGACTTGTGATCTCAGGGAACCCTAAATATCGATTTTAAACGAAATCGGCCCAATAACAAAGAATTTGAATATTGCGCTGACTTTGTACATTTTCCTCTTTTGTGATCTCAGGGAACCCCAAAATATATTTAGACTAACAAAAAATTTCAATCTGGCGCTCACAGATGTAGCTGGCGCTGTTTTAAAATTTATGATCTCATGGAACCCTAAATCGAAATTGAATCGTAATTTAAACGAAATCGGATCACTATTAACGAATTTCAAAATATATGACGCTAACTTTTTTTAAATGTTGATAACAATTTTCTCTGTTGTGATCCCAGGGAACACCGATATCTGTGCCGGCCATAGAGGTATAATATTTAGTATTACCTCTATGGTGCCGGCGCCCGCGTCTAATGTTTCACATCACTATCCTAATCGGCTATCTTATAGGGGTTGCGGGGCGGTGAGGCCGGTGTTATGTTGCCTTGTGTCCCGCGTCTGTATCACCCCCGCAACGCGTATTTCTATTTTACTTATAAGTTTAAAAAATATGACTAACTGGTGAAATGTGATGTTAGAATTCTGTTTATTTTGATAGCGAGTATCATGTTTGTTTGCATGTTTCTATAACACATTTACCCATTTTTTGCACTTTAAAAACAGAATTTCGGCCACGAGTTCGCAATGGGCGCTCCACAGAGTACATTATATATACTGGTACGCTCTCAGCGCGTGTTCGTTTGATTAGAGGGCTTGCTGACGGAACCTTGCTTATGTTCCTACCCATGCCTACTGTGCCTACTTTGAAACGCGCGCTCTTGAGTAATAATTACCTCTATGCCTACGGGTTTTCGGAAACGTCAAAAATATGAATCCGCCATTGTTACCCGCTCCTGTTTAGTGTTGCTTATCGTGGAAAGATTAAATAATTACACCACTGAAATTACGATGAATTCGTAGATTTGAACGATCAAAACTGGTTGAGTATTTTATTTTCTTTCATTTCTCTACTTGTAAAAGGACCGGACCGACGCTCCATACAAATCTGGACCGTTTCCTTTAAGGTTCATTTTCGTATAACACATTTTCTAGACTACTTTAGTCCTGTATACTAATACTAGGTGGAATTATTCTTCTTTTCTTGGTTTTTGGCTTTTAGTAGTGCCAAAACAGCACAATGCACTACGCCAGTGTCGAGTAACTTGAGGGAGGCACTTAAGGCGCCAGCGGAGGGTGAATTGCTCATACAAACGTAATACCAAAATAATTAGTAATTCGAGCATATTTCCTCCATATTATGCGATTATTAAGATTGAACTTGTATTTATCTAGGTCCCTGGATAATTATTTTTCCAAAATACTTTCCCAAAATTAAATGTAAGCACATTGCGTTTTGCATGTTTTTGCGACATAAACGACATGTTTTCTCCTTATTTGTTTCATATTAAAACCAACGATATCTCACGTACTAATTGATCAGGAACATAGCCTATATTGTCAAGTTACAGAATAACAACACGAAGTTAAAAACACAACAATTTTTCATTCATCATTTTTGGTATTCACGGAACAAGACTTAATGTATAACAAATTCTGTACGCTCATATTGCTATCGCGCTTGCACGCGATCATGTGTCTTCAGCCAAATAGGGATAGCAATATACCGGCAAATTTATATTTGCGGTTCGAGTAGAAGTTGCGAGCGGTGGTCGCCGGTCCCATAAGTCGTAATTCCTAATTCCATGGGGAGGCACAAGGGAGATTGGCCGGTTACTGAGTGCTATAATTGTTAGCCAATTGTTCTGCAGCTCTGACTGGTCGATTTGACTCTGTAATTGCGTGACAGATGGATACATCGATGGATCCATGGTTCAATGAAAAGCGCGGGAATCGTTGGAAATATAAAAGGCGCTATTTTAGTTGTTTTCAATAAATTTAATAGTTTTTCTGCATTGAAGTTAACTAAAATTGCATTTCGGTGCCCACATCATGAGTGGCGCCAAGGCGAATCGCCTGCCGATGACCCTGAAACCGTATTATTTCGATTTTCCAATACTAGTCTCCGGTACATACATATTATATAATTATACTCATTTAATATACCTACTTAACTATAATTCGCGCGCGAGTTGAATGCAGAGTAAATGTATGGTGACACTTATATTTACTCTGCATTCAACTCGCGCGCGCTTTTTATTGTTATTAGTCATTCCAACTTACACCCAAAATATCGTTTTTCATTTAATTACTAGTGAGAATTATAATAGGTAATTATTGTTTCTTTTAATTACTAGCTGATGCCCGCGACTTCGTAGGTACGCGTGGATTAAGGTTTTTTAGTTCCCGCGAGAACTCTTTAATTTTCCGGGATAAAAAGTAGCCTATGTGCTATTCCAGACCATAATCTATCTCTCCGTTCGGGCGTGATTGAGGAACAAACATCCATCCAAACTTTCGCATTTATAATATTAGTATGATTATGGCTACTTGTCCACCAAAGCGGAGCTGGGATGGTAACCATGAATTTGCAAAATAATTTAAAGAATAATAAATTAGCGTGCAATTTACAATTATTACTATACTGGTTAGTTTCCCAGTTCTGCTTTTGTGGACAGGTAGCCTTCAGATGAATATTTAACAAGAAGCTCATTTTGAATTTCCCGCATTCGGCAGTTTCCTGGGGGTGAGCAACAGATGGCGCTAATTTTAGTGCAATTTTTTTTTGTATGTACTTGTCATTCTGCTCCCCATATTAAATAATATATTCCTTCGGTTAGCGCGTATTGACAGGACTCACGAACAAAAATATGAACGCGTTTAGTATTGCAGATATATGCCTACTGTACGAAGTCGAACCCTACCTGCTGAGACCCTACCCATACTATTTAAAAACAAAAATATTTTGTGGTAGATCCTCTTTCTCAGTCTAAAAAACGAATGCGTACAACAAAAGTAGAAGCACCACACACGAGACATCGCACAGATCCTACAACACACTACACACTCAGTCAGTCAGTAAGTCAGTCAGGAAGTCAGTAGGAAAACTTTTGCAGCCATGGGTTCACTCAGGCGTCTGCGTTCTTTTCTTCCTATTCCTACTAAAATTATGTTAGCACAATCCCTACTGCTCTCTATTCTCGATTATGCGGACGCAAGCTATCTTGATTTAACCGAGGACCAACTAAATAAACTTGAGCGAATTCAAAATTTAGCTACTAGGTTTGTATTTGGTTTGCGCAAATATGATCACGTCTCCGAATTTCGTTCAAAGCTCAAGTGGTTACCCATTCGATTTCGCCGGAATCTGCATATTGTTTCTCTTCTGTACTGTGTATTGTTCAATCCCATGACTCCTGGGGGTCTACTCTCTTTCTCTAAAACGAAACTTCGCAAACAAACGAACGAAATTTCGTTAACTCCTCTCCTACATAATATTATCTCTATGCTCCTCTCTATTTCGTTTTCGTACACGCAGACGAAGTACGGATCCATAGAAAATTTTCGTGACCGATTGGATTGAACGATTTTGTGTGGGTCTAATAACCGACTAATTACGTTCGTTTGCGAAGTTTCGTTTGAGAGAAAGAGAGTAGACCCCCTGGTTATTAAGGATAAGTTTCAATATCTACGACATAATAGACCAGATAGAGTTCTTCGCTCGGCCGATAAACTTATTCTTGAGGTGCCTATGCGTCGGACTAATTAATATTTCCAAAGTTCATTTGCACTCAGGGCCGCCAGTCTATGGAATGAACTTCCCTCACATATTCATCGTGCTAAAACCCTTAATAGGTTTAAAATTGACGTTAAAAATCATTACCTATCTCTTTGTTATCATTAATAGCGACATATTTATTGTTTTCTTTCTTATATTTATTTATATACTAGCTGATGCCCGCGACTTCGTCCGCGTGGATTGAGGTTTTTCGGTTCCCGCGGGAACGCTTTAATTTTCCGGGATAAAAAGTAGCCTATGTGCTATTCCAGACTATAATCTATCTCTGTGCCAAATTGCATCCAGATCCGTTCATCCGTTGGAGCGTGATTGAGTAACAAACATACATCCATACCTCCAAACTTTTGCATTTATAATATTTATTATGATTAATTATTGGTATGTTTATTTAGTCTTATGTATGTCTAATATAATTATTTTGTATATATTAGTTTATCATAATATGATATATATTATGGTATTGGTTAGTTTATTTAGCTATTAGTATTTAAGTATATTATTATTATTATTATTTTTTTACACCACCTCCCTTTATCCCCTTCTTCATTTTCTCCTTAGCGTTAAGGTTGTCTGGAAGAGATCGCTATTTAGCGATAAGACCGCCTTATTGTACCTACTCATTGTTGTTTTCTGATTTGTAACGTGTTTCATTGTATATATCTGTGGTGTACAATAAAGTATATACATACATACATACATACACACTGTCTGCTGTAGAGTTTTGTTTTGTTTTGTTTTAAAAATGTCTTTATTATTCAATTAATTTTATACATAGTTTATAACCTAGTCATATAATCCTAGGCAAAACAGAAATATACATAAACAGTTTAGCAGGCTAAATAGCACCTCTTTTAAACTTACCAACTTCTTATTTTTACATTTTTGACACCTTATTTAAAGCAACACAATTGGATAAAACTTCTTATGCTAACCTTAGTCGTACGGTTTACATTTATAAACAATAATTGTAAATTTAAAACACTAAATAACGATTCCTAAATTTTACAAATTAGCTGAATAAACTAAACTTATTTTTATTAGCCGGGGGTAATGCGCGAGAAGCCTCACGCCACCCGAGTGCTTGTCACGCGCTCACTGCGTGATCGCGATCGCATAGGACATAGTGATGTGGGAGTCGGTATCGGTTGTACTTATCGATGTATGATAAGTTTTTCGACCGGCTCCTTCCAATTGCGTTAACAAGTGAATTTTTATGTTTAATGTTAGAAACAAGATAAAACTTTCTGGATTGCTTTAAGATAAATGTTTTCAATGTGGGTAATTTTATACGGTTATGCAACGACGATAGATTTGCGCGAAATGGCGTATTATAAGCTGATTTCAATGCTTTATTTTGCACTACTTGAAGTTTTGTGTAGTTCGAATTACATGTACTGCTCCATACTGGGCACGCGTAAGTTAGACAGGGTCTTATCAGAGATGTGTATAATTTAAGTTTAATGTTAGGACTTAGGTTTGATTTCCTTTTTATAAGAGGATGGATTGCGCTTAATGCTTTAAAACCTTTCACTCTTAAACTTGCTAGGTGTTCGCTCCAGTTTAGTTTTTTATCAAGAGTGACGCCTAAGTACTTTACGGAATTGGTCCAGGGGATTTCGTGACCGACAATTTTGATTTTCCTACTTGGGAACTTACGGCTTCTTGTAAAAAGGATCGCCTCTGTTTTGCTTTCGTTTAGTTTTAATTTCCAGGTAGTGAAATAGTCGCTTAACCCTTCTATAGCCCATTGTAGTCTGCTAATGATTAAATCCACATCTTTGGATGAAGTGTAAGATGCAGTATCATCAGCGTAACATGCCAGGTTAGTCCAAGGTTGTATGGGAATATCATTCACATATATAAGAAGCTCTGCTGTAGAGTGCATCTCATGAGCAATATCCGGTGGCGGAGACACAAGTGACAGAGGGCTATCACTAATCACCTGAGTGTGTTCTCATGTGGCGAACTAAATTACTTTTCAGTGCACCTTTATACTCGCACAACTCACACGCGTAAGGCTTTATACCAGTGTGAGTACTCATGTGCGCCTCTAGACTACGTTTATCTGCACATTTATACTCACACAAGTTACAAAGATAAGGTTTTATACCCATGTGAGTTTTCATGTGACGCTGTAAAACACAATTTCGTGCAAATTTCCTGTTACAAATACTACAAGTAAATGGCTTCTGACCAGTGTGATTTATCATGTGTCTGGTAAGACTACTTTTATCTGCATATTTGTACTCGCATATTTGACAACAATATGGCTTTTCACCAGTGTGGGTTCTCATGTGATACACTAAATTACTTTTATTTGCACTTTTATACTTGCACAACTCACACTCATAAGGTTTTATACCAGTGTGAGTACTCATGTGAACCACTAAATGACTTCTTCGTGCAAATTTGCTGTTACAAATATTACAAGTATATGGCTTTTCACCAGTATGAGTTAACATGTGTCGTGCCAAAACACTTTTGAATTTACATTTGTATTGGCAAATCTTGCAAGTGAACTGTCCATCTTCACCGAGTGCCTTTTCGTGTTTAACAAAGAGACATTTTTGGTTACAAAAATTTCCACAAATGTCACAAATGAATGAATTTTTCGCAGTGTGCCAACTATATTGTGACGAGTAATTGCATTGAATATTATTAATGTCATCAGTTTTGCTTTGTAAACTTTGGGATACAATTACTTTTACTATACTTGTAGTGACTGGTTCAATGTATTCTGACGTTGGGACTTCATTCTGACTTGTTGCCTGATGACTGAAATCTTTAGAGACAGTATTAAGACTGTCACAAGACATAGCATATTTTTGTGTTTCCATCAGCGATACGTCTTGCCTTTGAACAACTTTCTTGGCGAAAATATCATTAAGTTTGACAAAACAATCTGTTAATCTTTTGTAACGGCAACTGACGTTTGTATTGACTGCTTCAGTCGGGTTTATTTCGTCATTTGTCACAAGACTCGCGGATGGAGGAACAACTGAAACGAAATATTCTGATTGTTTACATGTTCTTAAGTTGCATTTCTTGATGAATTATAAAAAACTGTATAAATCAGAAAAAAAGCAGTATCTCACCCATCGACCACACAACCAATAGACGCCGCATATAGGGCGAACACTTTCAGACAACACATCAGACTTAATAGGTCTTATATAATTCCACGCCCACTTATGTCGAATTAGTAACGACCAGATCTGTGACCTGTCAACGTCTCTGCGCTCGCTTACTACAATTATCGTAAAAAATTGTAATAGCTCCATGTACAATAAAGTGGTGTGGCAAAAAAAGTCAAACCTCAAATTTTAAAGCGGATGGTATAACATTTCACCGGTAAGATACGTTAATTTTATTAGTATTAAGATAATACACACTCGTTTTTGTATCACCGGAGTTCAACATTAAACTGGTCGGTCAGTAGAAGTTGTCAATGGCACGTGTAAATAGTGATGGGCGCTTTGGATATTATGGATAAAATAGTTAGATTGTCGATATCGGTTCTAATGAATAAATTGTAAATTTTATAATTCGATTGGTATAATTATAATTATATTATGATTTAGATATGTTAATATACTTTATTATTAATACTATAGCAAAGATTATTGAAATGTAAAATCTCCGTATTTTGGCTAAATGTTTTGACATACGTCAAGGTCTAGTTTTGAGAATATTTTTGAAGTAAAACTTCTTTAGGTGCGGTTTGAGAGTAACTCAGATCATTTTTCGGACGGAAATAACGCTCTATAGTCTGTAGACGCAGTTTCCGCTATTTAAAAACAGAAAAAAAAACGATACGTCTCAAAGGTTGGTACACCTGTATATAATTTAATATAAAGAAGATTTCGTTCAAAATCGATATCTCAGGATCCCTAGGATCACAAAACAGGAAACTGGTACCAAAATTTAATAAAGTCAGCGCCATTTTGAAATTCTATGTTATTGAACCGATTTCGTTCAAAATCGATATCTGAGGATCCCTATGAGGCTATGATCACAAAACATGAAACTGGTACCAAAATTAAATAAAGTCAGCGCCATTTTGAAGCGCCAACGAAATCGATATACATTGTAAAGAAACCGGCGTAGATAAGAATTTTCGAAATTCTTGAGGAACGTCAAAAGCACTGGTCTAAGCTTTTTGGGTACGTGAAGTCTTCCGATATACCTACTGCCGAATATGGGATTCTAATCATATGAGTCCATCGACCATACAATTGTATGGTCGATGTATGAGTCTAATAATTAGAGGTAGTTATTACAACATCACATGCCGTAACTTAAATTTTATTTATATACTAGCCGATGCCTGCGACTTCGTCCGCGTGGACTTTCTGGGATACAATGTAGGTACCTAACATTCATTATCAAAACTTATTTAGTCCACTGAGGTAATAGTCGTCGCAAGAGAATCAAGAGCTGTTAATAAAATAATTAGTAGTTTAAATTATGTGCGAGTTAGGTACCTACTATTGATTTCATTTATACACCATGATAATAGTTTAAATACAGAAAAACTCAGCTTACTAAATGTGTAACAAAACCTACCGAGTTATTTAAATGTTTAGAGTAGGTATATCGATAATTAATTATCGATAAATAATTATTAGGAGTTAAGACCCCATCCCTATATTTGATTTATGATTTTTTTGACCTTGAGTAGACCAATCAGCGTTTAGTACCCCGCGCCCGCTTACCTCAGTCATTTGACTGAATTGTTTGCATTACGAAAGCATAGTAATTAGGCGTCTATTGGTTGTGTGGTCGATGATCTCACCTGTGGTCTGAGCCGCTTGTGCGGACGGGCTGGGGTCTGCCTGCCTGTGAAATATCAGAATGTATGTAGAGTGTACTGGGGAGCAACTAGCCAGTATGTAGCTGTACTGCATATAGCAGGTTAGAGAGGAGGAAAGGGTATTGTGATACTAGTACAAGTGTATACTAACTGTAACTTGAACTAAACGTTATTGGTACTGGCAGGTATACTGACTTGTTCTCAGTGATGAGTGAAGAGTGTGAAGAGCTAGAGCTCACAGCTGTATGAGGCTTGCATACTTGTGACATGTCACATTCACCATCACCGGCACCGTTCTGCAAAACACAAAACAAATTTATAACATTTCTGTCCTTTGACAGTTTGAGAGAGTCCCCACAACAAATATATTATTATGAACTTAACAAGTTGATGAAAGTGTTTAGCCGGAGAAAACTATCTCACCTGAAGATGCATGCTCATTACATGTCCCTCATACACATTTTCATGCATAAATTCCTCAAAACAAAGTGTACATTGTAAGGGAACACTTTCGTTCTTTAGAGGATCTTGAACAAAATCATTAACATAATTGTCTTCTTCATGTTTCACTTCCATGTCTCCATCAACCGACATAGAGTTCTCACTTTCTTCAGTTTTTACTACATCACTGGGTTTAATTTCCTCAAATTCTTCCAGTTTGTCTTCTGAGGGGTGTTCTAGTATGTGTAAGTCACAGTGGTCAGGTCCTAGCGTTGTCAACACCATACTACTCTTTAGTTGGTGTTTTGTGCGGTTTATCATTTTAACAATATGTTGTCTTGTAATCTGTTGAGGAACAGGTTAAAAATTCAATATGTACAGTACAAGATTACTCTAGTATGAAGGTTGCAAGTTTGTGTATTGAGTATACTCACTAGTTTATGTTTGTCAACTAATTCCATCATCAGTGCTCGGGCTCTCAAGCTCTTGTCTCTAAATTTTCTAAAGTTTATCAATCTCTGAGCACATTGTACACAAAGTGTTGGTTTTAGGTTTACTTGGTCACACAACTAAAACAACATGAAATTTCAGACATTCACTAAAATAACCATAATAGTGTCAGCACTGTTTACAGATTTTAAAAGTAATTGACAGTACTTCAAGGTATGTTCAACATACTGATTTAACTTTATTAAACTCAACTACAATACATAACAATAGAACAAATTAACAACTTACAGGATGTCCCATTAACTTTTCAAATGTTTCTTCCAACTTGTGTGTACTCATTAGAATCAGCTTGCTGTCAGTGTCTAGGCATATCATGCAAACCTGTAAATATACTGCTAGTTACTGCTACATTACTGTTTCCATACAATGCTACTTTAATGTGAGGAAAAAAGACAAATTCAGATCCAGCATTTATGTCTTAGCTCCTTCTTCCTCAGCCACACTTTATATGATTTAGATAAGACTATATTTTGGATTTCCTTACTTACAATACATAACTGAACATAAAATTATGAGTTACCTGCACTATTGAAGGAATAGCACCAGTAACAATTTGCCTTAAGCCACATTCTGTTTCATAAATGTCATCATTGAGAAAATGCTGCGAACAGACCACAGCAGAGTCTGGTAGGTGACTGTCTTGTTTGCCGAGGGCTCTGAGCCAAGCAGCACGGAGATGCACTTCACTGGGGAAACTGGAAGTAATAGACCAGGGTCGATAATTTTTAAAACCATAAAAAATAATAGTAGGATGAAACCCATTAGAAAAGGAGGGGAATATTATAAAAATGAAAGGAAAAATAATTTACGGGCGATCTGAGGTCGGGAAGGGGATGGGGGGGGGGGTTTTAAGGGTAAAAAACGGGTTTTCTCGATTTCCGGCAAAACTAAAAGTCCTATCGAAAAAATTCAAATGGCAAAGTTGTAGGTAATAAAAAGATCTAAAACTTTTGTATTTACACTTTTTTCACATAACCTCAAAATTTATGTAAAAAGTTCAAAAAACCAAGTTTTTGATTTTTTATTTTTATCTTTTACAAATAATCTTTTTTTTTAACGAAATTTGGTGAAAACTTACCTTTTTATGTCCCAAATACGCTGTAATTTATTTGAGTAAAAATATTTATTTTTTCACCTTACTTTGAATTAATATCGAAAAAGCACCCTAATTTTCAATCGAAAATTCACCCGTCAAAATATCAGCTTTTTTCAAAAAGTTGGTATGTTTTCTGTTCGTTGAAATCTCTACTTTCCGATGGTGAAAAAAAATATATATGTTACTATAGTAAATCTTCTCAGAAAACAAACAAATAAATTAATTTTATTAACTTATTTGTTTGTTAATTATAGTAGTATATTTTGATTTGCAATTTTTTTTAATCAATTTAACATGTAATCTAACGTTTTTCGAGTAATTAAAGTGTAAATTTTAATAAATAACTCAAAATTATATATAATAATTTAAAAAAAAAATTCGAATTCGAGTTTTCGATTTTCGATTTTTGCATTTTCTGAGAAGATTTACTACAGTAACATATACATTTTTTTTCACCATCGGAAAGTAGAGATTTCAACGAACAGAAAACATACCAACTTTTTGAAAAAAGCTGATATTTTGACGGGTGAATTTTCGATTGAAAATTAGGGTGCTTTTTCGATATTAATTCAAAATAAGGTGAAAAAATAAATATTTTTACTCAAATAAATTACAGCGTATTTGGGACATAAAAAGGTAAGTTTTCACCAAATTTCGTTAAAAAAAAAGATTATTTGTAAAAGATAAAAATAAAAAATGAAAAACTTGGTTTTTTGAATTTTTCACATAAATTTTGAGGTTATGTGAAAAAAGTGTAAATACAAAAGTTTTAGATCTTTTTATTACCTACAACTTTGCCATATGACTTTTTTCGATAGGACTTTTACTTTTGCCGGAAATCGAGAAAAACCGTTTTTTACCCTTAAAACCCCCCCCCATCCCCTTCCCGACCTCAGATCGCCCGTAAATTATTTTTCCTTTCATTTTTAGGGTTCCGTACCCAAAGGGTAAAAACGGGACCCTATTACTAAGACTCCGCTGTCTGTCTGTCTGTCTGTCTGTCTGTCTGTCTGTCTGTCTGTCTGTCTCCAGGCTGTATCTCATAAACCGTGATAGCTAGAAAGCTGAAATTTTCACAAATGATGTATTTCCGTTGCCGCTATAACACCAAATACTAAAAATTAAAAAAATATATATATTAAGGGGGGTCCCCATACAATAAACGTGTTTTTTTCGTATTTTTTTGCTCAATATTAAAAACGGTAACAGGTAGACGGTTCAAATTTTCACAGAATATTAACTTGTATATTACCTTTCAAAATAAATAATTAAATATCAATAAAGTAAATATTAAAGGGGGGCTCCCATACAACAAACCTAATTTTTAAGCAATTTTTTGATATTAACAATAACCCTCTACAAACAAAGTTAGTTTTGTGGTTCATTTCGTCTTGTTTTTAATACGTCATAAATCGTAAAACTTACTACAGGTTTGTACGGAACCCTCGGTGCGCGAGTCCGACTCGCACTTGGCCGGTTTTTATAATATTCCCCTCCTTTTCTAATGGGTTTCATCCTACTATTATTTTTTTTCACTTTTTATTATTTTTAAAGGCTTCTACCCTGGTCTATAATCATTTATGTTATACATAAACAAACAAACTTGAACTAGGCTTGGTGGTGGACTATGGCCTAAAATTGTACTCAGGAGTGGGCCAACGATGAGACAGGATCATAATATTATTGATAGTTATGTTAGTTTAAACAAATGGAATCAGTATACTGAATTGTTAAAGTATATCGGGTAAAATTTGATCTGTGCTTCTATACTAATATAATAAATGCGAAAGTTTGGATGGATGGATGTTGGGTTGGCTATAGACGTCCTGTACTTGATTTTAATTATGTTTTGAGTTTAGGAGTATCATCGAAGTTCAGCTTGAACCTTTAGAAATAGTTTTAGCTGCCGGAAGTGCATTTTACATAGAACCGGCCGCAGGACGGGCACTTAGGTAGGTATGTAAATGTATGAAAACATAACCTCAAAATGAGATTTTTTAAAATTAATAAAAACAAAACTATGCATTTCCGGTGGGGGGAACAAAGAGGGGAGAACCACCGCACCCCCGCTCCCTACCCCTGTACGCGAGTACGGGATATATTTAATACCCTGGATGTTTGTTACTCAATCACGCCAAAACGGCTGAATCGATCTGGATAAATTTTGGCATAGAGATAGAACATAGTCTGGAATATCACTTGCTACTTTTATCCCAGAAAATTAAAGTTCCCGCGGGAACCAAAAACCTCAATCCACGCGGACGAAGTCGCAGGCATCAGATAGTATATTTTAACAGAGTTACGATATTATGGTTAAATACAAAGTAGCAGAAGAGATAGTGTCGGGTGCCAATCGATACTATTTGTATTATAAATATTGAAGTCACGCTAATGTCCATACATTTCGATACAACAAAGTTTCTTGCTGTGATAATACTCCGTCTTAAATGAAACAACGAACAAATTATATTTCTGGATGTTAGGATAAACTACTAGTTAAATAATTTAGGTAAAGTTATTGAGTAAGGAGCAAAAGAGACACTTGCCTGTGAAAGGTAATGCAGTCCGATTGGGAGGTGTTCTCAGAAGTATTATCACAGGATGAAACACAACACCGCATTTTTAAATATTTGGTTTATCTATGGAGCTAGCAACTGTTCGCATTTTTAAATATTTGGTTTATCTATCGAGCTAGCACCTGTTTGTTAGAACAATTTTATTCACATTAATTAATTTAATTTATTTTTTTATTCTGACTTAAAAAAAGTAGGTACTCAGGGTGGTACTCTGGGACAGATAAAGCCCAACCAAAGTTATTGAGTAAAGAGCAAAAGAGACACTTGCCTGTGAAAAGTAATGCAGTCCGATTGGGAGGTGTTCTCAGAAGTATTATCACAGGATGAAACACAACACCGCATTTTTAAATATTTGGTTTATCTATCGAGCTAGCAACTGTTTGATAAAATTTTATTCACACTATTTTTTGTTTTTTAATTACAGTAGATTTATTAAAACCTACTAAAGACAGTCGACCAGAGAGAACCCAAGAGAATATAACCACTACGTTTTGAGAGAACCACAGAATCAGATCACTTAAAAACACAGAGTACATTGAATATAGGGGTACGTAAAAACTAGTCGAGAGAGAACAGAGCAGATGATATTACAACATATTTAAATGATCATAGATATATGAGTCATTTTTATATGAAGAAAATAATATGATAGTGTATTATGTACATTTGTCTATGGTCATAGATATGGGAATATGGGATCCTATTTGAAAGCTTGCGTACAAGTAGGATCATATCTGTGGATCATATCAGTCATGCGTAGCATTCTCTACTTAGTCTGTGTATCCGTCTAACCAAAAAAGATGGCGTCTTCCAAATAAAACAAAGAATTTCGACTAGAATATCGAAACTACAAAAGACAGAGAAATAAGTGTTTATATAATAATCTGCAGAGCGATCGGCTATAAATTGTCGCAATATCACATCCAAAAATGTCCTAAAGGATATCCATTGTTACAGTCCTTAAAGCCGGTAATCCGGCCTTCACGTAAGGTTTTTCAGGATTGTAGCAATGGGTCGCTAACCACAGATTACTAGTCACGAACTCTGAATATCGATATTTTGGTAGTGCAGACCTATTTATAATCCGACTAAATTTGAATGTCTATGGTAATCATGTGGTAATCTAGCAAATTAAGTAGACTTGACAGTCTTCCAAATTTAACTGCGTTACCTATTTCACTAAGTAATATTTTAGAGTCTGTGTTTTCTTGTGATTTTCTATTTATTAATTGGCTTTGTTTTTTAATAAATTTAATACAAAATACTTTAATATAAGAAGCGATGCGCCTAAGATAGTAGATTTTCTTTTTACGATGCAATCAAAGATACCATAAGCTAGAGATATCTCGAGATACCGAAATTGTCTATGGATATTTTCATTTTAATCACAGAATAAAAGTTAATTAAAATTAATTGTGAGCGGGCATGTTTCTAGCTTTATGTTCTATTGTATTGTTTTCAATAAAGATTTAAAAAAAAAGTAAGTACATAAAGTCTACTACCTACTTACTTAATTCTTTTATAACTAGATGATTCCCGCGACTTCGTCCGCGTGGATTAAGATATTTTGATTTCCGCGGGAACTTTTTAATTTTCCCGGTAAAATAGCCTATGTCCTTCCCCGGGATATAACCTACCAAAATCGATTGAACAGACAGACAGACACACTTTCGCATTTATAATATTAGTATGGATGTTATAATATTACTTATTATTAATGAATTGCATTGGTATGTATTTGGTCGTACAATTTTTATATTTTTTTTTATAGTGTGAGTTGGCAATACTGCCAATGAGAATATTTTATTAGCTAGACGGTAGCTAGTAAGTACGGTATACCTAATAAAATATACCTCTATAGGTAAATTGTCAATAGAATGTCTTATATTAAATAACATTTTGAAGCCATTTCAATATAGCATACCTACTTGCTTGAAATAATAGTATTTTCTATTTTTACCTAACAAACAATCTATTCGAGCCTTTTAATCCTTATATTATATTTATTTTAGCTATTAAAGAGTCGTAAAACGATTAGTGGACACCTTATGTCACCGCTAAAAACACCTCCCACCATGTATCAATGAAAGCCTAGTTTGACGTGACGTTTGTCATGGTCCGTAAACGACATCTTACTTCAAAAGTCTTACGTGATACCAATTTTCAGCAATTAATTCTATCGATAGTTAACTGCATCAATGTCAAAACATTTTTTTGTCCTCAACGATCCTTTACGGACAGCCTCAGTGATACGTGAAGCCAAAACCATGTTTTGACATTGATGCAGTCTATTAATGATTGCGACAATTTATAGCCGATCGCTCTGCTGATCGCCTTGCTACCCACGATCTAACCCAAATTCGTCTTTTATTTCTAGTTTTATTTTTCACCATTTTTTTAAATGCAATTAATAAAATAATTGCACATAAAGCAACGGAAAACACGGCTATATCGCTATCCATCTTGATAGTAGGTATATGACGTTTATATGATCATATGTGGGTCAATAGTGTAATATGTGTCGCGACGTTCGATCGCGAAAGAAGGTAAAATAAACTACAAATATAATACTAAATACATTATTAGATGTACTCTTAATTATTATACTTGTCAAATATTCAATGGTCAAAATGATTAGAGTCTAGAGCCGTAAAAATTTAAATCTGTGTCTGTTTCAAAGACACAAGTATACCTAGTCTATGGTCTTTATGCGAATAATATTCTTGTATAACATCAGGCGGCCATTTTCCCAACCACTGCCGCCGGTGAACATCTTGGAACGCTGCCTCTTTGCTTCACGTGCTAAACCCATTGGTGAGTGCTTGATATATAGTTATTTACGCCAATTATTGACTATTCACTAATAATTACATGTGGATAAACTGTATTACGTGTCTAATGAAATTACTAGATAATCATTTAAATGTAGTTTGCTTGAGGGTACTATTGTGTACTCTATAGGAAGCAAGCTCGTGGCCACGCGTTTGTTAGATAGAAATGATGATGGGTGCGGCGGGGGTCTCATAAAGCACTAAAGACAGCAGATATGCTGAGACGCAACCCTGCCCCGGCATGGGACGCCATGCCGCAAAATTGCGCGGCGTGGGTCCCAATAAACATTAAACGACAGCAGATTGCTGAGGGTTGCGTCTACCCGGCCTGAGACGTGACTCTCATGGAATTAACTAGCAGATATGCTAAGACGTAGCCCTGCCCCGGTGTGGGACGCCATGCCGCAAAATTACGCGGCGTGGGTCCCAGGATCGCTGAGGGTTACGTCTACCTGGCTGGAGACTTTGCGCCGCGTAATACCACAGTTTAATGATAGGTTAAACCGCACCACCTCCGTGCCAGCACCGTGATGCTGGCAGCGGGGGTACCGCAGTTTAACATATTCCCTTTCGGACTGAGAATACCGAAAGGTGGTGACTTCCTGTGTGCTGTCATCAGGGCACTTAGAGATGATAGGTTTAGACGTAGTACCTCCGTTGCCAACACTGTAACGCTGGCAGCGGGGGTATGAATAGGGCTGGCCGGGCGGACGTTGTCACGTCGACAACGTCTGCCCGGTTCAACTTTTGGGTTACAGAAAGCACGGGTCAATTAGGAGGTATGAGACCAGTCAAACAGATATACTAAAGCGAAGCAGATAGACGGATCAGATCAGATCGATGATACTCTACAAGCAGCTAGACATTCAGGATTCATGTGAGTACATAAGCAATTATTCACAGTTATATACACTTGACGACTCGTCCATTGACCCCACATGAGTACATATAATATGGGACGTTTCGCCACAATATGTAAAAATGAAGAACTGCATCATATAAATATGATCATAGAACTTGACAGATATGACATCATATAAATATGATGATTATATGATAGTGTATTATCAGCCATAAGGTAGGTAATCACCATGGACGTAAATATGAGTGATCTGTGGCTGTCTGATCGCAGATCACAGACACTAGTATATGTGATCTGTGTGTGTGATACAGACCAGTCGTAACTCCTAATTCCATGGATACAGACAGCCAATCTTGCGTAGGTAGACAGAGAAAGGATTTGGAACATATTTGGAATTTCGTCCTTGAATCTATGTCCGTATTTAAAAAGTACTCTGTGATCTATTCAGCAGAGACAAGTAACATTTAAAGTCTGAATAACTTGTCTCTGACCCATGGAGGGTAACAAATACCAAAGACACACTTAGGTCTTTGACAAATAGGTACATTGCTAATCTCCGTAAAATGTGAGTAAAAGGGACTAAGGTCATGGATGTAATAAGTACTTACGCTAAGGTACCCTTCAGACCTCAGATCAATAACCTACTTCAGACTATCTCTCTCGGCTCGTTTTCCCTCTGCTGAGCTAACAAACCTCAAATATTCAGGTCATGGAATTAGGAATTACGACTACCGATTCAGGTTCATTTTCGTATGACACATTTTCTAGAGTACTTGAGTCCTGTATTGTATACTACTCAGATCAATAACCTATAGATAGACTAGTTAATGGTCTGCTCGGTCGTGAGACAGCAATATTCTAGTACATTAAATACTGTCTTTATTTTGGTTGTCAAGTTGCTACGTCAAAATAGTGTTTGCCAAGCAATAAAATTGAACACGCCGACGGGGACAAAAAATAAGTATTTACTTACCTTTCTTATAAGGGCACTAAGCCATAAAGCTATCTCGTTTTAGCATTGATAGTTTGGAATATGGCGAAATCTATAGATGTTATTAATCTGAGGTATAGGTACTAATACCAGGTCCATGGTGGAATTATTGTTCTGCAGCTCAGACTGGTCGATTTTACTCTGTAATTGCGTGACAGATGGATACATCCATGGATCTATGGTTCAATGAAAAGCGCGGGAAACGATGGAAATAAAAGGCGCGATTTTAGATGTTTTCAATATAAATTTAATAGTTTTTCTGCATTGAAGTAAACTGAAATTGTGAGGGGTGTTATATAGGCCACCTCGTAGCCTTTCTTAAGGCTATCACTTTATAAAGAATAAACGCGTGTTCACTGATAATTCGTATATTACTTCATATTACAACGTTAATAATAAAACTGGTATATAAATAGAAAGTATGAAAAATCTATGAAGCGCTCCTAGATAATTGTGCTGAGCTCCACAATTGCATTTCGGTGCCCACATCATGAGTGGCGCCAAGGCGAATCGCCTACCGATGACCCTGAAACCATATTATTTCGATTTCCGAAACCTGGTTCCAATACTAGTCTCCGGTACATACATATACTCATTTAATATACCTACTTAACTATAATTCGCGCGCGAGTTGAATGCAGAGTAAATGTATGGTGACACTTATATTTACTCTGCATTCAACTCGCGCGCGAACTGTCGTTGTTATATACATGCATTTGATTGTTTTATTGTTATTAGTCATTCCAACTTACACCCAAAATATCGTTTTTCATTTAATAATTACTAGTGAGAATTATAATAATTATTGTTTCTATTAATTATTATGGCAACTTGTCCACCAAAGCGGAGCTGGGATTGTAACCAGTGAATTTGCAAAATAATTTAATTTAAAGGATAATAAATTAGCGAGCAATTTATTATTACTCTCTCATTTATTTGTACATATTTTTATAAAATTATTTCTAAACACGTTTTACATAAATATATAAAAATACTATACAAAACACATTTAAAAATAATTTAAAAAATTATTTATTATTATTATTATACTGGTTAGTTTCCCAGTTATGCTTTTGTGGACAGGTAGCCTTCAGATGAATATTTAAAAAGAAACTTATTTTGAATTTCCCGCATTCGGCAGTTTCCTGGGGGTGAGCAACAGATGGCGCTAATTTTTTTGAATTCTCCTAAGATACACTAAACTACTTTTATTTGAACATTTGTATTCGCCTTTTCGCCAGTGTGGGTTCTCATGTGGCGAATTAAAGTAATTTTATGTGCACATTTATACTCGCACAACTCACACTCATAAGGTTTTATACCAGTGTGAGTCGTCATGTGATACACTAAATGACTACTTCGTGCAAATTTGCTGTCACAAATCATACAAGTAAATGGCTTTTCGCCAGTGTGAGTTTTCATGTGACGCACTAAATGATTACTTTGTGCAAATTTGCTGTTACAAATCTTACAGGTAAATGGCTTTTCACCAGTGTGTTTTCTCATGTGGCGAAATAAATTACGACTATCCGCACATTTGTACTCGCATATTTGACAAGAATATGGCTTTTCACCAGTATGACATCTCATGTGTTGTGCCAATCCACTTTTCAATTTACATCTGTATTGGCAAATCTTACAATTGAACCGTTTTAGCTCACTGTGAGTCTTTCTGTGTTTAACCAAGTAACTTTTTCGATTAAAACTTTTTCCGCAAATGTCACAAATGAACGATATGCTCTCAGTTTGAGAACTACTCAGTGAGGAATTTATACAATGTATATTAATGACATTATTACTTTGTAATGTTTTCAATACAGTCACTTTTACTCTACTACGACTGTTAGTGACAGGTTCAATGTATTCTGTCGTTGGGACTTCATTCTGACTTGTTGCCTGATGGCTGACATCTTCAGAGACAGTATTCCGACTGCCACAAGACATAGCACCTCTTCGTGTTTTCATCAGCGATCCGTCTTGTCTTTGAACAGCTGTCTTGGCGAAAATATCATACAGTTTGACGCAACAATCTGTCACTGTTTTGTATTGGTAGCTGACGTTTGTGGCGACTTCTTCAGTTGGGGGCACTTCTGTTCTGGTACTTTTCACAAGACTCGCAGACGGAGGAGCAACTGAAATTAAATAATTTGTGTATTTCCTTGTTCTGAAAGTTACAAACTAGCTCTGCCGACAGCTTCGCTCACGTTTAGTTTGATTTTCACAAAAATTTCGAACCCCTATAGCCCCTTTAGGGGTTGAATTTTCAAAAATCCTCTCTTAGCAGACGCCAACGCCATAATAGTTACCTACCGGTATGTCTTTCAGCCTGATCCTGAACAGCAGAGGGTTGATAGATCAGTCAGTTGGTCACCTTTTCCTTTTATATTTAACTAGCGATCCGCCCCGGCTTCGCACGGGTAGCACTAATAATCATAATATTCTATACCCAATATAGCTATAAAAATGGTTATTGTGAAACAACGTAAAGAATGATGTATGCTATCGCGGACTTTTTTTAGAACTTTTTGAGAGGAAGAATTCCACCATACATTGGTTTCGTGTAACTTTAACTATTAACACAGCGCACGCCACGTAAGCTCTCAGAAGAGAGGATTTTTCCGACTTAGTTCACATAATTGGAATTTTCGTAAGAATCTCTAATTTTTTGAAAATAAAATATAGCATATGTTACTCGCTGATAATGTAGCTTTCCATAGGTGAAACAATTTTTAAAATCGGTTGAGTCGTTTTTGAGTTTATCCAAGACAAACAAATTAGACAAACAAACAAACAAATCTTTCCTCTTTCTAATATTAGTTTAGACAAATAAAGGATGTCCCAGGATTCACACAAGATTTTAATTAAGCGCCAAACATGCGGCGAGACCATTTTAAATCTATGGCGCCAACAAAAATGTGTCAGCTGACAGTTCAGGGTTATTAAAAATAGAGATATTTTCATTTTATTTCATTTTTATTATTTTTGTACAAAATATTGTCTTAAAACTAATAGAAAAAAGTGGACAAAGGTAAAGCTTATCTCTTATAAGAAATCACTTCCAGCTTTCCTTGAAAGTGAGTAAGGTGAAATTGTTAAGTGGTATAGGTACAAAAATAATACATATATTGTTTTGAAATTATATAATTCTACAATATTTACTTTAAAAAATCGATATACTTTCTGTATTACTTAATTATAATACACAATGAATAAATTAATATAATATACTTATACTATATAATACATACTACCCATATAATAATCATTTAATGAGATTAATACTTAATACAATATTAAAATGCTAAAAACTAAATATTAAACTAACTATAATAGTAGTTTATGCAACTGTCATATAATGAAGGGTATTAAAACACGAGTGTGAGTTTATGAAACGAGCGCAGCGAGTTTCATAATAGTAACGAGTGTTTTAATACCCGTGTTATATGCAGTTGCATACACTACTTTATCTTCACTAATGCAATTTATCAAACAACAAGAGTAAAAGCTGACAATAGTTTATGTATATACGTATATTGTCACAGTGAACTTGCCGCCATTAAAATCTAACCAATGAGAGCGCAGCTGCGCGCGCAGGGCCAATCAGGAGCGAGCGCGCGCTGTTCGTTTTTTATTTAATTGGCACAAGATCTTACCAAAGAGTTTTGTGTATGTAAGTTTAGTAGTTTCGACGAAGTTTTCACGTATAACCCAACTGTTTTCAAAAGCCAGCCTAAACAAAATTTTATACAACTTGTATGAGGATTTTGACATAAGGCTCGCCAGGTTAATTGGTCGCGTTTTATTGATGTTATAATGAGATTTTACGATATCGATGTGGATATTATACCATCATGTGAAATTGCTTAAATTGAGTGTTTTGTTATCTGCGCTATAACAGTAGTAATTATAAGTCAAGTATTGGAAACATAAGTAGAATGTTATAACATTAGTGTAGATAAAATAAATTAACTAACCCATATAATTATATTTATAAAGAAAGTTTAATGATAAATATGTATTATAGGTAGGTATAGGTACTATAACATTGAAAGTTAATGCTGTTTAACTCTGAATTTAAATATATGTACAGACTGGCTTTCCCTGATTTGTTCAGGAAGGGAGTTCCAAAGACGAGTAGCTTCTGCTGCGAAAGATCTTTTAAAATTTATAGATAAGTACTTATGTTATTCCTATGAAAGAATAACATGTTTCCATTGTTAACCATTAAAAAATAATGAAAGGTTTGGCACCTACAGTTCAGATTTGTTTAACTTACACTACTGTTTATTGTATTTACATTACTTATTGTAAAATCTTGTTTTTTAAAGGAGCAACTGCTGAATTTCTTTCTGGCTCTTCTCAATAGAACTGCTTTCCGAACTGGAGGTAGAGTCAAAGCATGACGTAACATAAGAGACACCTATATGTCCTACATTCTTTAAATAAATTGAATATTGAGTAAATTTAGCTAGGTACCTACCGTTCCGAATCCAATTTTTTTTTGGCAGATATGAAGTGGAAGGCATGTGGTTTCATCAAGAAGCCGGTAAAGCCGATTTGGCTGAAATTTAGAATAGTGATAGCTCATACCCAGGATTAACACGTAGGCTACATTTTATCCCGGAAAATTAAAGAGTTCCCGCGGGAATTAAAAAACCTTAATCCAAGCGGACGAAGTCGCGGGCATCATCTAGTAACGAATACGACGCAGAGAAAGAAGTAAATTAATTAAGATATAATATGGGATTGCATTTTTATAAAGTGACCTTAAATTCATAGGCTGTGATCGTCTTCTTGTGGTTCACACACGACGTCATCTTCACAGTTTTGATTAAATAGATTCTTGTAAAAAATTAGCGCCTCCATATTCTGCCACTGCTCACCATAATGAGTATTCAGTAATTTTTTCACATCATTAATTTTGTTGATGTTAGTCTTTATTTTATGCTACCTACTTTATTTATGTTGGTTATTTTTTTAAATACTCCTTCACTGCATTTATAATTAACCGACTTCAAAAAAGGGAGAGGTTCTCAATTCGTCTTTTTTCGGAATCTTTTTTTTTAACATCACCTTTTACTAAAACGTTACCCGGTTGTTTAGGGCGCCTTCAAATTTGCCGCAAAGCGTAGCGCGGCCGCAGCGCGGCTGCAGCGCTGCATATTTAGACTTGGACAAAAATACGTGCGCAGTCCCGTCACTAGTCGATCGACGAACTGATGCGCGGCCGCAGCGCGGGTGCAGCGCTGCAGTCACGTGTTTTTTATTTATAAGGGGTGCGTTCCGAAATACACTGAGAGCACTGGAAGTCCCCAGTAAAGAGCACTGCCAGTGCTCGCAGTGCTTATAACGGAACACACACATGGATTTACAAAGCAGCGCGACCGCAGCGCTGCTTTGTAATTTGAAGGCGCCCTTAGACCGAGCTATGTAAAATCTTTTACATTATTTTCTTAAATTGGAAATGCCAAGTTCCAACTTCCTATATGATAAATGACATACTTAGCACTTTTAAAATCATTTATTTGACATTCTGCACCCATTCTGATAGGTAACTGTATACTTCACTGACCAATAATTTCTAAGTAATCTTCAGGTCGCACTATTGTATCTCGTTTTCTAACTTATTTATTTATTTATTCTGCACAAAAACAAATTAAAACTAAACTTAAATATAGAAAGGACGTGTACAAGGATATCTTATCGCTACAAATGTGTGTGACTTATTTCTCGATTTGGGCAAAGATTCTATCTGGAGGGATAAAAGAATGTCCAAGTCCAACTATGGGGACCTCCGCCTCCATCTGCTATTCTATTAATCTTATTGTTTCAATGCCAGCGAGGTCAGTGCTCATAAGTCTGTGGTATACTGCGGAAGATATCTCATTTGATGATGATCCTTTATGAAACTCATTTTCTGTCCAACAATAGGCGAAAAAGTTGTTCTTAGTTAATTTAGCCTTGGAACGGAGCTTCAGCCACTGTGCAATTATATAAATAAATTTGGCGCGAATAATAGGTGCTTTGATCTGGGTGCATTAATTTGGGTAATGGCATGTTTTTTTTCGCAGTCAAACGATAATATTTTCAAGTATAGCTGTTCTTCCTTCACTAAACTAAAAAATGCTCTTGCTTTGAGGCTATGTAACCTTTTGTCAACTCTAAGGGATCGGTCTTGCTCTAATTTGATTTTTTCGACGAGTTGGAGGCATTTCGAACATACTCGTACATCTGTTCTAGGGCTTCCAAAACCAAGGGAATAGTTTCTATTAAAAACTCTTCTGAAAAACCCATGTTTTACCTTTAAACATTATTCTTGCTGTTGGGCATTATACTGTCTAAAAACATTTTGCTTATGCTTAGTTCAGCAGAAAGGATTGGGGCTGATTCTGTAGTGCACAATCTCTAAACTAAACTAAAATTAAAGCATTACAAATATTGCTAACCCTTTCATAATACTACCTACGGAAAGGGACAGAACTAGATTTAAAGCTGCTATTTTAGTTTAGTTTAGAGATTGTGTTATACAGAATCAGCCCCATTGTCTCTGAGATTTACCGCGACAGTAGTGTGTGTGCTTCGTCAACATTAAATATGAAGTTTAATGTCATGATTGCTTCTTTTTTTGGGAAAATAAATGTGACTTGTGGTCCCCTCCCCTTTGTTCTTTAACAGGTTCTCCTGTTTCGAAAAATTTTCTCATAACATACTGAACTCTGTGTTTACTGTTTAGTAATGTTCAGTATATTTTGAAAAGCTTTTTGACATACTGGTTTACGAGTCTTTTTTGATCGACTGTAGATAGTAAATTTTGTTTGAAAATTTTTTCCTTTATTTTTTTGGTTTTTCGGCCGCTTCCTTTTTGTCGGCACTGCTGTGCAACACTTAAGTAAAAATGCATCTTGGGTCTCTTTGTCTTTATATTTATAAAATGAACGATGAAAATCTAATAAATCGTCCATAGTTAATGTGCTGCACTGGTAGGTTTTTCTTTTCATGTCCACACTCAGGCCTAACAGGTAAAGCCTGTGGAGAGTAGCTGAAACAACAAAAGATGTTCATTAACTTCGAGTACCTAAGTACTATGAGTTATGACTTATATTTTTTATATAATTTTATGCATTTAAAATACGACATTATATAAAACATGTTTAGGAATCAAATAATCAAATATCAAATAAATATTATAAATGCGAAAGTTTGGATGGATGGATGGATGTATGGATGTATGGATGTTTGTTACTCAATCACGCTCCAACGGCTGAACGGATCTGGATGAAAGGGGTTGTTTCATCTTGGGCCAGGTACTTGTACAGTATTCCAAAAAATAGTATAAAATCATAGAAAACAAAATAAAATATGCTTTTTGGCAGTTTTACAGTGATTAAGAGGTACAAAAATAAAATGTTTAATTAGGTACATTTGTAGAATAGCAACTCTCGCAGCGCATCCATCCATCAATCTGACTGCTGTTGGATATTTTAAGGTTAATTATGTAGTTATCCTAAGGTTAATTCACATTTCCCAGGTATTTTTATGTCAAATGTCATCATGACTCGTGTAATATACGTCAATGTCAAAATGGACGCATGTTGATGCGCTTTTATTTTGCAAAATAATTTCACATTGTACCTCGTAAATGGAACTTTTTAGTAAGAAATAAAGAAAAAAATGTTACTATTTTATGACCCCGAACATTTTGAAATACCGTACAAATACCTGGCCCAGGCTCCATATAAATTTGAAACAACCCCTTTGGCACAGAGATAGATTATAGTCTGAAATAGCACATAGGCTACTTTTTATCCCGAAAATTAAAGAGTTCCTGCGGGAACCGAAAAATCTCAATCCACGCGGACGAAGTCGCGGGCATCAGCTAGTAATTAAATAATAATCGACTGTGACAGACGGACGGAGAAAGTCGCACCTTATGGGTTCCATTTTTACCATTTTGGTACGGAACCCTAAAAATGAGTATCCAAATAAATGAGAAACAAAGCGATAGTAGGTACATAATTTAGTTATAAATAGGTGAAATATTGCAAAAATACGACGCATAAAAAAGTACCTACTAATAACAGAATTACGCGCACACAAATTTAATAGCTTTGTCAAAATACCTCAGCACTGCAATTTTCAATTATTAAAATGACCTTAGCTCCAATCCGCGCGCAGAAGGTTTTGCCGATGGCTGCCCTTCCCAGCCCCCCTAGCATGGGCCGGAGATAAAAAATTTAGCCCCCGATTTTATCCACTGACAAGAGATAAAATTAACTTATCCACCCCTTAGAGGAGAAGTTTATCCCCGTTTGACATTTCACGGGGACTCGGGGGACTATTTATCCACCGTTATTTAGCGTTTTTATTTATTTATTTAGGAATAAAATTTTTATCCTTTCCTCGGGGAAAAATTTGTCTCGGCCCATGCTAGGGAAGGCTGGGCTAGCATGGGCCGGAGATAAAAAATTAATCCCCTATTTTATCCACTGACAAGAGATAAAATTAACTTATCCACCCCTTAGAGCACGACAACAGGGGAGAGGAGAAGTTTATCCCCGTTTGACATTTCACGGGGACTCGGGGGACTATTTATCCACCGTTATTTAGCGTTTTTATTTATTTATTTAGGAATAAAAAATTTATCCTTTCCTCGGGGAGAAAATTGTCTCGGCCCATGCTAGAGGGGCTGATAATAAGGCGTAATAAGGCGAGCGCGGGTCGCGGTCGTCGGAGGCGGGAGGGGCAGTCATGGGCAAACTTTCTGCGCGCGGCTTATACATACTGAAACTCATAATCACTCTTAGGCCCACTTGCAGAAGGATTTTTTAAATTGATTTAGTTAAATATTTTAATGCTGTCCCTTTCTGGCAAAAACAGTAGGTATGCATTTGCCAAAAAGGGACAACATTACAAAATTTAACTAAATCAGTTTAAACGTCCTTGTGCAAGCGGCCCTAAGTCGTCGGTATTAGACTCAATAAAAAAAATTATTTAGTAATATTCAGAATGTGGCAGCTGAATCAAAATATTATAATTAAAAACATTCAATACAGATAGCATTACAGAGATTACTAAGTAAATAAATAGTAAGAATTATCCAAGTATCAAAATGTTATAATCATTGCATACTTACAGAGTTCTCTTTGCAACATTTTTCTTCCACTTATCCGGCTCTGCCTTACGTTTTCTTGTAAATTTTGTAATACACGGAGAAGCTGTGAGCTCCATGTTGATATTTTTAACTAATCTTATACAAATTATTGATGAAAAACAATAAAAATTTTGCTAAAACTGGAGCACCATCGACTACGCAATCACACGCACTGCTATACTAAACTTTAGTATAGCAGTCAGTGTTGCCAGATCTGGAGAGCCAATATCCGTATAAAGGATTGTAAAAATCTGTATATAATCTGTATTTAGTAAATTTATGAAAATCTGCATTAATTTATACGTGTCGTTTATATTCTGTATCAATTATTTGTATTAAACGACTATTTTTAACATTTTGATTAGATTTCGAGAAAAATAAATGAAATTAACGATTAATTGTAAATATCTCAGCGATGATCACTCAGTGACCTTCACCGAGCTTATTTGTATCCATTGAAGGTTCGCCACAAAGTCTTATTTAAGTTGTACTTATTATAGCAGAAATGTATAGTAAACCATAGTCAACAGTGATCGTCACTGCAAATGTCAATTTTACAGAATCGTACCATCGATGTTGCCATTATTATGTTCTGAAAACTACTAAGTACTAATTCTGTAAAAAACTGGCGCAAACAACCAAAATCTGTATAAAATTAAGTCCTAATTTTTTATCAGTATGACATGTTATAAATCTGTATGGATACCGAGAAATCTGTATATATGGCAACACTGATAGCAGTGCGTGCGCCATATTAATGAATTTAATTCATTAAATATAATTAATATGGCGTCCCAATGCCATGCTGTGATTGGATGCTGTGATTGGCTATCATGGATATTGCCACTTTTGAAATACATGACACTGGAGTTTACCGCGTTTCGTTCGGAGTCAATATTTTGGGAGCTTATTTCTATGGTGCCGACTTGGACACATTAAGGTTTTTTGCATGTAAGTGTATGTCATAGATAAAAAATCTTGCATTCACAGATAAATTTTGACAATTTAGGGAGATTCAGCCGAGCGATCGCGTAACTTCTGCATCAATCATTGATACATCGCAATCACCTCTGATTGGTTAACACTCTTCCACTATTGGACATAATCCATTGACGCAGCAAGAATGCCATAAATTCAGCCAATTACAACAATTGATACTGTAACAATGATTGATGCAGAAGTTACGCGATCGCTCGGCTGGTTTGGTTTTATATGACACTGACACTGAGGTTATTAGTTTTAAATATTAAAAACCTGTATTTAAACTTTAAATCTATATATAAAGTCTATATAGATAGGCTTTTTGCAGCGGGAAAATTTCATAATCTCATAGGAAATCAGAAAATGTATGCGGACGACCTCTATTTCTGTAATATATAACCCTATACTGTATAATTCGTGTATCCGTTGAAATAATACAATTTTTATTATCAAACTATGTTTTTTGACAACATTACCTCTTGCGTCAAATTTGGGACATCCTTTATATCATGAAAGTGTTTAAATAATGATAAATAAGGCAATATCTCACCTGAGGTCTGAGCAGCTTGTGCGGAAGGGCTGGGGTCTGCCTGCCTGTGAAATATATCAGAATGTATGTAGTGTACTGGGGAGCAACTAGCCAGTATGTAGCTGTACTGCATATAGCAGGTTAGAGAGGTGGAAAGGGTATTGTGATACTAGTACAAGTGTATACTAACTGTAACTTGAACTATACGTTATTGGTACTGGCAGGTATACTGACTTGTTCTCAGTGATGAGTGAAGAGTGTGAAGAGTGTGAAGAGCTAGAGCTCACAGCTGTATGAGGCTTGCATACTTGTAACGTGTCACATTCACCATCACCGGCATTGTTCTGCAAAACACAAAACAAATTTATAACTTTTTTGTCCCTTAATTTTGAGAGAGTATATCCACAACTATACAAGGTATTATATTGAACACAAGTTTATGAAAGTGTGTAATAGTGGAAAACTATCTCACCTGGAGATGCATGCTCATATGTTGCATGTACGCATGTTCATGGATAAATTCCTCCATACAAAGTGTGCATTGGAAGGGAGCACTTTCGCTCTTTAGAGGATCTGGAACAAAATCATTAACATAATTGTCTCCTTCATGTTTCACTTCCTTGTCTCCATCAAACGACATAGAGTTATCACTTTCTTCAGTTTTTACTACATCATGCAGTTCAATTTCCTTGAATTCTGTATGTTTGTCTTCTGAGGGGTGTTCTAGTATGTGTAAGTCACAGTGGTCAGGTCCTAGCGTTGTCAACACCATACTACTCTTTAGTTGGTGTTTTGTGCGGTTTATCATTTTAATATGTTGTCTTGTTATCTGTTGAGAAACAGGTTAAAAATTCAACATGTACACTGCAAGATTAGGTACTCTAGTATTAAGGATGCAAGTTTACGTATGAAGTATACTCACTAGTTTATGTTTGTCAACTAAGACCATCATCAGTGCTTGAGCTCTCAAGCTCTTGTCTCTAAATTTTCTAAAGTTTATCAATCTCTGAGCACATTGTACACAAAGTGTTGGTTTTAGGTTTACTCGGTCACACAACTAAAACAACATGAAATTTAAGTATTCATACATTCACTAAAATAACCATAATAATAGTGTCAGCACTGTTTACAGATTTTAAAAGTAATTGACAGTACTTCAAGGTATGTTCAACATATTGATTTAACTTTATTAAACTCAACTACAATACATAACAATAGAACAAATTAACAACTTACAGGATGCCCCATTAACTTTTCAAATGTTTCTTCTAATTTGTGTTTACTCATTAGAATCAGCTTGCTGTCAGTGTCTAGGCATATCATGCAAACCTGTAAATATACTGCTACATTACTGTTTCCATACAATGCTACAATGTGAGAAAAAGACAAATTCAGATCCAGCATTGCTGGATCTGAATTCCTTCTTCCTCAGCCACACTTTATCTGATTTAGGGAAGACATATTTTGGATTTCCTTACTTACAATACATAACTGAACATACAATATGAGTTACCTGCACTGTTGAAGGAATAGCACCAGTAACAATTTGCCTTAAGCCACATTGTGTGTCATAAATGTCATCATTGAGAAAATGCTGCGAGCAGACCACAGCAGAGTCTGGTAGGTGACTGTCTTGTTTGCCGAGGGCCCTGAGCCAAGCAGCACGGAGATGCACTTCACTGGGGAAACTGGAAGTTACCATTTATGTTATACATAAACAAACAAACTTGAACTAGGCTTGGTGGTGGGCTATGGCCTAAAATTGTACTCAGGAGTGGGCTAACGATGCGACAGGATCATAATATTATTGATAGTTAGTTATGTTAGTTTATACAAATGGAATCAGTATACAAATCAAATTAAGTACCTAATTTGAATTGCTCCGGTAAAATTTGATCTGTGCTTCTAATACTAATATTATAAATGCGAAAGATTGGATGGATGTTTGTTACTCAATCATGCCAGAACAGCTGAATCTATTTGGATAAAATTTGGAATTGAGATAGATCACAGTCTGGAATAACACATGCTACTGATTATCCCGGAAAATTAAAGAGTTCCCGTGGGAACCAAAAACCTCAATCCACGCGGAAGAAGTCGCGGGCATCAGATAGTATATTATAACAGAGTTACGTTATGGGTTGAATACAAAGTAGCCGGAGACTGGAGAGATAGAATCTGGTGTCAATCGATATTATTGTAAGTATTTTAAATATCGAAGTCACGCTATTGTACATACACTTCGCTACAACAAAGTTTCTTGTTGTGATAGTCATCGTCAATGAAACAACGAAGTGAATAATATTTTTGAATGTAAGGATAAACTACTAGTTTTTAGGTAAAGTTATTGTTTAGAGAAAAAAAGACATTTGCCTGTGAAAGGTAATGCAGTCCGATTGGGAGGTGTTTACAGATGTATTATCACAGGATGAAACACAACACCGCATTTTTATAACGAGCTAGGAACTGTTGGTTTTAATTGAATTAATTGAACTATTCACAATTTATTTGTTATAAATTGCAGTACAGCTATATGACAGACCACAGATCAGTCATGAGCACCGACCAGAAACAAAAGATCATGAGTCACTCAACCATGGTATTTAATACCTCCATGCACTCACTCTCCACGTAGACTGAGTAAGATATATCCTTCTTCTACGACTCTCCAAGATGCGGCCATTTCCTTATGCCGCATATTTCGCGCTTCCCGTTGGTCTAGAATCATGAAATTTAGCAAGAAGCAAGGTCTCACAGCACAAGACCGTGGCACAAGTATAGGAGAAATCCGAGAGTCGTTAATTGGGGTTCCGTTATCCGTACTCTGTAGGTACTCACAGGGTGTCGAATTGTTTGTCAGGCGCTACCTACTACTAAGTACTACTTATAATCTATATACTTATATAAAATTCAAAGTCCTGACTGACTGACTGACTTATTTACAAGGAATATACTACTCTCTACTTATTTATAAATCAACGCACAGCCTAAACCACTGGGGTTAGAAACTTGAAATTCTGACAGTAGGTTCCTTTTGTGACGTAGGCGCTCAATAAGGAAGGATTTTTCAAAATTCCACCCCTAAGGGGGTGAAATAGGGGTTGAAAGTTTGTATGAAAGTCCGTGATTTCTCAAGTTATATCCATGAAACTTGGTATATGAGCTACCGGTAAAAAATTAAGAAATACGTGTTTCACAGTTTTTGAAAATACTACCCCCGAAGTAGTGAAATAGGGGATGAAAGTTTGTATGAATGTATGTACTTCATTTCTCAAGATATTTCTCAAGTAGGTAATATCAACGAGACTTGGTATTTTGGCTTTCGGTAAAAAATAAAGAAGTACGTGAGTCACAGTTTTTCAAAATTCCACCTCCAAAGGGGTAAAATAGGGGTAATAGCCATGAAGCTTGGTATAGGTATGTGCTGCGGGTTAAAAATAAAGAAATACGTGTTTCGCCATTTTTGAGCATTCTACCCCCAAAGGGTTGAAATAGGGTAGTCCTTTATTTAACAAGACATTTTTCAAGTTAAATCTACGAAATTTGGTATTTTGGCTTTTGGTAAAAATACAGAAGGATGTGTGTCACATTTTTAAAAATTCCACCCTCATTGGGGTTGAAAGTTTGTATGAAAGTCAGTCGTTTTTCAAGCTGCTATAGCCATGAAACTTGGTATTTGGGCTTCCGCTAATGATGAAATACGGATTTTAAAGTTTTTGAAATTTCTATCCCCAATAAGGACGTCAAATAGAGAGTTTGTCCATTAATCACGCCTCAACAGAGCAACGGATCTACGGTTTTTTTGCATGGGTATAGTTGGGTACCGTCAGATGTGGCAACTTTACAGGACCTTTGTTAACTTTACCATACCGTAGGTAATTGACTCTAAGTCAGTTATTTTAAAACCTATTCATATACAAGCTTCCTTTTAATGGTAGTATTTTTTTTGGAGTTTAAGGTAACATTTTTGATTTTTTTCTGACTGGTAACATCGATAGTTATGCCAATATAGCGTTCCAAAGTGCGTTGCTATGGAAACGTGTGCAGAATTATTTTGAGAAATTGCACTCATAGAGGCTAAACTATTTGTCACAGGTGAGTTAAATTTTAATATTGTATGTAAAAAACGCTTAAGATTACAGCTATAATTATAAACTAGTGTTATTTCCTCATTTTATTGAAATATGTGGATGGGTAATGTCACTTGAGGTTAGGTAAAGTTACCACTGACTGCTTCATAGCAACTTTACCTATAACTAGGGTTGCCAAAAAGTACAAAGGTAGGTATGAAGGTTAATTGCTTGATTGCCCGTTGTGTTTGTTTTCAATATTATTTGCATTTTCTGCAATATTACCATACTAGCTCACGCCCGCGACTTGTGACGTTTTTTGATATTTTATCGAATTTATTTTTACTTTATCGTTTTTGTTATTTTAGATGCTAAACGAACCACAATATTGTGTTATCTCTCGAATATCGAACTCTAATGAGTTAATAATCTTATAAATTAGGTAGCATTTATTTACTGTTGTTCACTGAGCCTCTAATATATTTTTCTTAATACATAAAAGATGTTTTTTTTTCATAAAATTCGCTATTTTTTACAAAATATGTGCCTTTTTTAAATATTTTGTTTCTGCCTAATTTAATTTATTACGTGAAAATAAAAGTAAGTGTATTTTTTTGGCTACCAGAACTTTATTAAAACCATAAGAAAGTAAAAAGTGTTTTCTTAAAAATTCAATATGCCTATCCTACTTATTATATGAAATGTTCCCCCGCCTTTATTTTTTTGATAACCCTGTGAGCTCAAAAATATTTGTATGTAATTTGTCTGAATCTCTTGGCAACTTTACCTGATATCAGTATTGCCCTATTCCTGTACTTCTTTCTTACTATTAATCTTTTCATTATAAAAAAGACATCTTTACATAGGTTATCTTTACCTTACATATTAGATTTTATTTAATTTATATGAAAAATTCCGTGTAGGTAATCTTGCCAAAAAATTGTTAATTTTACCCACACACTTTTTAACTCTACACAATTTTAATTATTAGATATTAGAAAACGACAAATGGACAATACGTTAGCCAAATGTATAATAAACAGATACAATTAGTTATATTTAGTTACAGCTGATAGATAAAAAAATATCCAGATTTTTGTCAAAAAATATGGTCAAGTTGCTACGTTTTACGGTACTTGGAGAGTGACACAGGCTTCTTTTAGCCCGGAAAATTAAGGCGTGCCTGTGGGAAATAAAAAACTTAAGCCACACGAACGAAGTCGCGGGCGTCCTCTAGTATTTATCTAATTTTAGTATTAATTGTTGTTCAAGTACAGGATATAATTCAAATAAGTGGTCAAGTTTCAGGCTCAGCCTTTCAGAAAATTGAGAGTTCTGAGGTCAACTTTGGACGTTAGAAAATCTCCACTTTGAAAGCCCCCCATTTCGTCAATTTTAGGGGAAAAATTAAATAAAAAATATTTTTGGACTCTATTCCTAACTAGTGGTTCGCCCCGAACTGAGACCTCGCGGTATCCATAAACTTGTACAGAGCGCTATCTATTGACATCATTGTGAAGTTCTGTTAAAATTACGGAAGCTCATTAAAACTTAAATAATTTCGTTTCCTTATAATATTTATCTAATTTTAGTATTTGTTGTTCAAGTACAGGATATAATTCAAATAATTGACCAAGTTTTAGGCTCAGCCTTTCAGAAAATTGAGAGTTCTGAGGTCAACTTTGGACGTTAGAAAATCGCCACTTTGAAAGCCCCCCCATTTCATAAATTTTAGGGGAAAAATTAAAAAAAAAATATGTTTGGACTCTATTCCTAATTATCTTTAAAATGATTGTAACACTATATTTAAATATATACCACACTATTGCTCTATGTCGCATACTATCCGTGTTATTGTGTATTCTGTGGTTATCATGTAGTCTGTGAATATTGTGCTAGTCGGTTGCCGCCATATTTAAATTCAGTTAAGCAAGGGGGGTCTTGTAAAAGGGTGCGTACTATTTTTAAAACTGAGATTTATGTAATTTATAGGGATATTTATTGATAGTAAACTATTAGAAAAATTATAAAGAGTGATACATTGTTAATTTATACAAATTTCATAAATATTGGATATCGAGAGTAATTTGTAAAGAAAACCCTACCAACTGTTAAATTATTATTATATCAGAATAAATAGTGTAATTTTGTCAGTATAATCTTATGTTTTCATTTTGATTAACCCTTTCTGAGATGTCGTATCATCTCAGAAGTGGGATGACTTAACAATTTTAATTTAATTGTTTCGTTACCAACGCCCCGCATTATTACCTATTTAACTTTCGAACATAGTTTTTTTTTCCTTTTGGAGTTAAATGCTTGTTAGTACATATAAAAACACATTATTGTAAGTTTCAGAGACAAGAGTGACTGCAACCCAGAGATGAATTTGCGACGTAGCTCTCACCGGTCCGACAGACAGGGCCGGGGCAGTGAAGTATAAATTCTAATTGCCCTATTGTTATAACATTATATTGATTATTGAATGCACCAGTTCATTAGTTGTGAAGAAGAGTATATTAGGTAAGACTAATCTATTAAATGTATTGATCATGACCATTTTTGTATGAGATTTGGGCTGTTCTTGCGTCACCGGAATAACGGTAAAACATTTTTTAAAAAAAGTATCCAATCTTCGGATTAGATAATAATAAAAAAAAAAAACATTAGGATATTCGATTTGAGTTTAGAGTAATCTGAATTTTAAATTATAGGTACTTTAAGGTTAAGTTAGGCAATTGTTAGGTATACTTTATAATAGTAAGTATATGTACCTAAAGACAATAGACAATTTATATAATTATTTTATTCTTAGCTAATCACAGTGGAAGTATGGTTGATGTATTAGATATCATTTAGGTATAGTCTATGACTTAGGTAATATCCAAGAAAAAGTATTTACAGTATTCAAGGTATTCCTGATAATTAAAAAAAAAAAAAAAAAACAAAAACAGGTGATTCAGTTTTTTTTTATTTTAAACATAATTACATTTTTTTAGGAACTCCGGTAAAATATAATAAGTGTGGCTTGGTCAGGTGCCTATAAATGTTCTTATCCAAAAAGCTTGAGCTACTGCACGTCTATAGACTGCAGAGCAAATTTTTGATGTAGTAATAGTGGGTCTGGAGTGTTGAGCAATGAATTGTGAAGGAAAGGGATACTAGAATTTCAGACGGGTTCATTTATTGACTTGTTGATTTCCTGCAACTCTGTTAGATTTGCATCAAGTTGTTGTTATCTGTGGACCTTGCTATCTGCTGGTCGCCAACAGGCAGCACAAACTTTTTCCAGCCTTGAAACCTAGTAAAAGAATGTATAAGTTGATTGAGTAAATAATATATACACACAATATGTACAACTTGATTAAACAAAATAATTAAGTATATTAATTCTTATTACCTAATGTACTGGGGTAATATTTATAAGTATAACATCTCTTCCTGGGCATTCCCATGACACTATTAGATCGAGCTCTTAATATAGATATTTCACAACTGAAGCTAACTTGCTGATGACCAAATTCGGGTGGAGGTACAACCTCAAAGATTGCTTGAGATTGAGTTTATATACCTATAGCATTTAACATAAAATGCTGCCATTAGTGATCTGAAACAAAAGATTTAGATATAAATTAGCACTCTTGAGATATAAAACCACGTAAAATAGTTTGGCATTTGGATATATCAATGTATTTAATACTTACTAAGCCGATGCGATTCGTGAACACAAAACATTTGAGTGCTGAATATGTTAATTCATTTATCGAATATGCCTACTGATCACTGCCTTGGAACCGTAAGAAAACACTTTTACAACTGAATCAGAACGGAATGATGAATAAAAATTAAAAATTAAAATTGAACAATACTTGTCTCTGACAAATGACAACAGCGTAACCATAGAATAATATAACCCTAACGGAGCGTAACCACAGATCACTAATAAACTAGTCCAGAGCGTAACGCTCCTTGCTCTTACGTAACGTTCAGAGACAAGGTAATGTTAGTGATGTTACTTGTCTCTGAACTCAACCAATGATTTATAGGGACGTACAAGCAAGTACTCGATACTTTTGTTTCGACATCAAGTACTTTTAGAATCGTTCTATTTTTTTCGATACTTACTCATTATCGAATTAAATGTACTTGTTCTTCGGTCTAGGATCGATAAATATAACCGTTTTCCCCCCGGAGGGCAGAAAACGATTATTTAGGTTTCAGCCGGAGCTTGACCCACTTGTGAGATTACCCCCCCAAGTTTTGCGTAGTGGCAGTGTTCCTACCCTCAATTATTCTATGTCATGATCGTATGACGTAGGCATGTCCGCCGCCGCCGTCGCCGGTTAGCTGAAATCAAGTCAGTACTCTCACAAGCCGGCAAGGCATGAAAATTTAGTGGGTCAAGCTCCGGCTGAAACCTAAATAATCGTTTTCTGCCCTCCGGGGGGAAAACGGTTATATTTAGGTGTTCGAGCCTTCGCTTGACCCACTTGTGAGAGGTGTTTATATTCTGCCGGCGATGGCAAGGCGTACTGTGACGAATTAAGTTCTTTGAAGAAATGAAATAAAAGTATCTTCATACACCTTTAATCACAAAACAAATAAAATCATCATAAGTTAACAAAACTAAGAATAACAATCAGATTTATCGAGAGATTTATTCAACTTAAGGGCGTAAATGACTCACTTAGACAGATATTGCCTGATTGGCGGCTTTTCTGAGGGACTTCTTTGAAATAATACTTCAAAAAAGTATCCTTATTCCTCCAGTTTCCTCGACGAAGGACTTCATCTAAATCTAAGTTTCTATTGGACCAGATATCTGAATTTACTGCTGCTCTAAAGCTACCAGGTGTCGCCACAATATTCGCAGACTTGAATAAACTTCGGAGCCATCCCGAAATGACTGTACGCGAAGCTGCCTTGACTTGACCCCTAGTAGTAATAAGCAATCTAGACGTTCTGCTAGCCCGACGCGTTCTGGCTATCTCAATCAACTTCTTTATCCAAAACGTGACATCTAATTTTTGTGTATTGCATCGAGATAATTTCCATCCTGATTGTCTGAAGTTTACCGAGTCGGTTTTAGATCCGAATTTCGGCCAAAAAATTAAATGATCATCATGAACTTCAAAGGAGTCAGGGCTGATGTCAAGTAACGTTAAATCGTGTACTCTACGTCCAGAAGATAAAAGTAACAAAGCGGATACATGTCGCGATACTTGGAATAAGCTGTCTTCCTTAAGAATATAAGTATTTAAATAGTCTATCAACTGATCGACCTCCCAAGTTAATGGCTTGGAGACCGGGGGTTGACTTGCGAAAATTGCTTTTAAAGTTTGTTTAACTAAAGGATGATTACTTAAATACTCACTATTTTCAGGTTTCGCAAACGTAACGGCTACCGATTTATGAAGTGCTATAGACCTAGCTGCTAATCTAACTTGTTTATGAAGGTAACAAATATATTTGCCAATATCTGCCGGGGTTGGATCGTCAACTTTGATGTTATTATCCTTGGCCCAACATCTCCAACGGGTCCAGGCCGGTCTATACGTTTTTAGTGTAGACTTACGCCAAGCTGTTTCCAACAGGCTACGGTCCTCTATTGCCCAGGAATCAACTAACCGGGACCAGCCCGTATCTTCCAGACCTGCAAACACATGTCCTTTATTGCTGGAGGCGGCCTCCCGGTTCTCAGGTCGAAAAGGTTCTCCTGTAGATTGGGAATCGTGAACGGCCGACCCAGGGTTCTCTGAATCAACTCTGCTTTCCAAAATGTTCTCTCCCACCTCGGAGCTACCAGAAGATACGTCCCTGTGCAGCGGGTTAGGTGTCTCAGAACTCGAGGTATTAATGCCGGAGGGGGGAACAGCCAGCCCAGTTGAAAGTTCCAGTTCCGGCTGAAGGCATCGACGAACAGACAATTCCGATCCCTGGCGTCTTCGCTTACATATCTGGGTACAATTGCCGATCTTGCACTGGCAAACAAGTCGACTTCTGGTGTCCCCATCCTCTCGAAGATTATTTGGAGAACTCCTTGACTCAGCGACCATTCTGGTAGTTCTGTTGATCGGGAGAGGCTGTCCGCGATCCCATTGTACTTCCCGGGGATGTACCTTGCTATGAGATTTATGTGAAATTTGATGGTCAGATATAGGATCTCGTGGGTAATGCGAAGCAGCGGTAAGGACTTGGTACCCCCCTGTTTCATTATATAAGCCACCACAGTTTTGTTGTCTGTTTGAACCATTACGGTTTGACCTCGTAACTGGGGTCCCTTCCTCTTGATTGATTCTAGCACGGCCCACAGTTCCTTTTGATTGCTGTGCCAGGCATATTGTTGTCGATTCCAAAGACCGTTCAGGTTTTCGCTCCCTATCGTAGCACCCCAACCGGTTCCTGCCGCATCTGTCGTTATGAAAATCGATGCTTCTTTCTGGTGGATTGGGGATGTCTGAGCTATGTTTCTTAACCACCACCTCAGTTCCTCTAAGACTATGACAGGTATGGGATATCTCTTTTGTTTTTGGTTTTTCAATAATTTGTTTGCCGCTATTTGTATGTGGCGACTGTGTAGTCTTCCCAATGGGACGATGAACGAGGCGAAATTTATGTTGCCTAGTAACACTTTTGCTAGCCACCATGTCCACCAACGGCTTTTGAGAAAATTCTTGATGAGAGAAGTACATTTTCCGACTATTCGTTGAGGTAACTGTTTGATGTTTTCTTTGGTGTCCCAAAGTATTCCGAGATATTCCACTCTCTGTGAAGGGGTGAGGTTGGATTTTTGATAGTTTATGCACCAGCCCATGTCGAGAAGGATTCTCTGAACGTATTGATTGTGTTGAGACAACATAATTGGGTCGGGGTGAAGAATAAGGAAGTCGTCTAGGTAAACGATGACTCGAATCCCCTGTTCCCTGAAAAAGTTTGCAACCCAATTAGTGATCTTTGCAAATATATAGGGAGCCGTTGCTAAACCGAAGGGTTCATATAGTACATTCTCGAAGTTAAAGGCCAGAAATCGTCTATGAGGTTTAGCTATAGGGATATGAAAATAGGCTTGTGATAAATCAATTTTAATCATGAAATCAAGATCTTGTAGGCAGAGAGGGATTTTGTAATGATTTATTAAACGAAATCTTGGTGGCCGTAGGTAGCTGTTAAGTAATCTAAGGTTAAATATTGGTCTATTAGAGCCATCAGACTTTTTCCTTAAAAACATAGGAGAAAGAAAACCTGATTCACTCGAGCATCTCTCAATTGCCCCACAATCTCTTAATTTTTGTATTTCTTTGGCCATTTCGGGCGAGGATTTTAATAGAAACCGATTAGAATTTTTTAAGTCAAACTTCCTCATGGGAGGTTTGCAAACGAAAGGTATTTTATACCCGGATAAAATCGAGATTAAGGAGTTTGGAGCACCCATCGATTTCCAAACTTCAAGGCAGTCACTTACCTGACCCGCTTTAAAATTATAATTCGCCTTAGAATTTAGTTTTTGTCTCGAATCTAGGTCTCTTGGGTTTTGTAGACCCTGCCCCTGTTGTAGGGCGTTTCCTAGATTGGCCGAAGCCGGAGCTGCGGTAGGTCGGTCTGCTTTCGCAAAATTTTGGTTTGTCCCTTTTTTCTTGGTTTGTTGAAGAACTTTTGGGCTGCCATTTTTGTTTGTAGATTTGGGACATATGTTTTTTGCCGGGAAAAAACCGATTTATCCCACCTTGCTCTTTAACATAATCAGCTAATTGAGGTTCAGCAAACAGATGAGTGCTAGATGGTGGGATGTTGTGTAGCAGCTCATTTAGCGTTTTGTTGGACGGTTTATACACAGATCTTCGGTGCTGTATAATCTCGGCCCTTTTTCCACACACATATTGTAACAGAGAGTCTGAAGTACGGCGAAAAGCGGAATCTGTTGCTAAGAAGTTCTTACTTATATGTGATTTGACTTCTAGTGACGCGGTATTATAAATATCCTGAAAATGTTTTCTCTGTTGAAGAAGACCGTGTGTAATAGCACCGAGACAAGTGTCCATTTTTTCTAATAAGGTAACTGTTTGCCAATTAGGGGTTACCGTTGCCAATGTACTGTTGACTTTTAAACTATTGAATACTGGTGTGGCCTGAAATTGTTTCTGCACATCCGCATAGCGAATGTTTTGCCAGGAAGAATCACCGAGTCTTTGGCAATGTATTCCTTGTTTAGCTAGTGTTTCTTCCGCACGTCCTACTTTGCTCTCCGACTCCTTGGTGTCCGGGGCAAAATCGAAGAAGCCGTCTTCCTGGTCAGCTGGGGTGACTTCTTGGGACACCGAAGGCTCAGAGACCTCTAAAGCGGGGGCAACCCAGTGGTCCTCCTCAACTTCGTCTTCTTCCTCCCATGTGACCGGGCTCGCAGAGTCTGGGTTGCTTACAACTTTTTGCGTTAACAAAACAGTGTGTTGTTTTGAGATTTCTAAAAGTTGTTCTAAAATTCTATTCTGCTGTTCCATGTAGCTTTCAACATTTTTAGTGGCACATTTCGGACTGTGAGGTCTCTTTCTTACTTCCTTCTGCAAGGGCTGCCTGGGGGACAAAACAGATCCGATGGAAGCGGAAGACGATGCCACCGAGATAGCAGACCCCTCAGCCTGATTTTTTAATATTAACGATGCCTCCCGACGTGGAAGCAAGTGCCTTTTTAAAGGGGTCAGGTTTTCTAAAAATCCGTTAAAAGCGTCTGTGGGATGAATCCTTTTCATCGTCGCAAAAGGAGAATAAATCAAGGCTCTGCCCAAGGGCGAGTTAAGTAAGTCTCTTTTTACTGCTTTGTATTTGCGCTCACTGAACCCATGAGATGACCCGTAGGCGTGTGCTAGGTGGACGGTAGGTATGGCAAACCGTAACCGGTTCTCATCGTCTGAGGAGATTTTTTCCCCAAACAGATCCTGGTATGACAGGTTGTTAACTTCCCAGGATCTCCAGTTCTCTGGGTAGAACTCATCGAGAGTATTAATTAATCGTCTGAAAAATTCCTCTTGTTCTGGAGGCGGCTCCCAGTTGGTTAATTGACCAAGCGTAGTGCGATCCATGATCTGCAAAGATCGTAAATGAATTCGTTATTACTCCAAAGGAGATATAATCGGCGAGCAGCCGTCGGTTACAAGTTACAACATGTCGGCTGTATAGGAGTCACGTCGACTGCACAGCCGACATGAAAGCCGCTAGATGTTGCCTGTACAGCCGACAGTAGATAGCCGACAGAAACCAGTCGACGGTTTAAATTGGTAGTCAAATCTCAGACGACATGTCGTCTATGCAGCTTTCAGCGGTGATAGGTCCTATACAGCGAGTCTGCCGTCCGAAGAGCGGGCATTCGCTAACATATTATTTAATGATTGTTCATTAAAATATCTCCAAAGGGACCATTGAAGTGACTGTCGTCTGAATAAACTACTGTGGACTCACCTTCTGTTTATCACGACGACACTAAACTATTAAATATTATTTCAAAATCGAATTAATTTTAACTAATAAATAAAATTCTTTGACACTGCTCACTTTACAAAACTTGAAGACGTACTGACTTGATTTCAGCTAACCGGCGACGGCGGCGGCGGACATGCCTACGTCATACGATCATGACATAGAATAATTGAGGGTAGGAACACTGCCACTACGCAAAACTTGGGGGGGTAATCTCACAAGTGGGTCAAGCGAAGGCTCGAACACCTAAATGATAGATATGATTGATAATTGTTTTATTGCTTAATAATTAGGATTATAAGTATTCTAATAATGATATAGTGAGCAACGACCGCTACACTGTACTGTGTAGAATTTAGTTTAGGTAACTTATATTGAACATGTTGATGATGACGATATGAGAAATAAAAGTCAATAGCCGTAGATTATATTCCTTCCAACTTTTGCCATAAGCAGACTTATGAAGTTTCATAGTTAATGACAGCCAACCAACGACCATACAGTGCAATAATATATTATGCGATATAATATATGCAAATATTTACAATAGTGAAGCGACATGCCCTTTGACTCCGATATTTCGTAACTCGTATACTTTTCTACTGATTACCATTACGAATTTCCTTTCCAAAATAGCCATGAAGCTGCAACACAAGCTCTCGTGATTGTTATGCACCGTACATCTATAGAGATAGATGTTTTTTTTTTATGATCTGTCTGATTAATGTTACCAAATAATAAATGCATTTATTGTATTTTTTTTTAATTAATGGTTTATTTTAATTCATTAAATAGAGTAATTTAAGCGCTTGGTTATAAAACAAAATGTTGAGAAAAAAAATATCAATGTGATAAATCGATCATAACTCTTTCTAAATTAAAGTCGATTACTATGAAATCGAATCGTTGTCGTATTATGACATCAATGAATTAGTATAGTTTAGATAATGTAGTAATAAAAATTAAATAAATGATAATCTATAGATATGAGTAGTTATCGATAATAATATAAAGTACTCATTTATATTTTTACCGCACTACGTAGTGAAAAATCACCAAACGGTTTGTGTACTACTCATTTTTGGTAGTACAGTAGGTATCGATATTTCGGTGGTATCGGAATATTCCTGTCCATAGAACAACATGACGTGATAATGTTGCCACAGAACACATAAACTCCTAGCGGAGTAAATGTCAAAACAACACACTACACAGTAAGAGTCACTAGAGTCGTGAAACAGTAACAATATAGCGCATAGAGTAAATATATAGGAAGAGGAGACAATGCAATAATAATACCACAGGTGAGCGAAATGGGTATATAATAGAGGCTAATGCCAAGGAGTGACAGAGCGAGAAAATGTTCTTTTGTCCTACTCAGTAGCTTACGAAAAAGTGGCTTAACCTATAATAGACCATGGTGTATTGCTGTGGGTTAGGCTGCAAAAGCCGAACTGAACGTAAATACGAAAACATAACCTAATACCATTAAGATCACTAAAAGATATCCCGTACGCAGAATCTCAAATCAAAGGCAGAGTGGAAAGCACTCAACTCACTGCACTTTAAACAATAAACCACATGAAATAGGAAAAACGCATAGAGACGATATCAAAAACAAATTAACAGCGAACTAATTAACTGATAAAAAAATCATAGACTATACGTATAAAATACCGTTTGACAGTTTGACTTGAATTTTGAAAACTCTCGATTTGGAAATTGACAAGCATATTGACAAGTATGACATTTCTTATCAACTGAAAGCTTTGGAGTTGCCGTTGTAATAAATTATTTTTTTATCATTGATTTGTTTTGCAACTGAAAACCCTTTATTTATCAAATCCACCTATTGAACCACAGACATCTAAAGGGAAGGTTTACGTATTGAACAAACCAATGCCTACAAAGTTGACTACCCCTGAATGTGGCGTTTCCGCTTATTTCAAAACAAAACGATATTAAGATAAATTATTTAACCCCATTCGCTTTTGATTAAAATTGTTTTTTGTGAAATTATAATTCAAAAGATTTTTTTTTATAAATATGCAACGACTTATTACAAATAGACGCGGCATACGCAAACATCATTGCACTAAAAAAACGGCGTAAATATTACGTACGCGGAGAAAGGGAAATAACATAAAGGTCAACATACGCTATACCTGTTGTTTTTATAAATATGCAACGACTTATTACAAATAGACGCGGCATACGCAAACATCATTGCACTAAAAAAACGGCGTAAATATTACGTACGCGGAGAAAGGGAAAGAACATAAAGGTCAACATACGCTATACCTGTTGTTAGAAAGAGATGAATATAGATTCTGAGTTACACTGTTGTTAACTGCAATGTATGCAAGTGAGGGCAAGTACCTTCTTAAATTCTTGCCAAAATAAAGCGCGGGGAACGTACCTAATGTTTTAAATATCATAATAAATAGGTAAGTAAATGGTAAAGACGCAACAACAGCCCAGTTTTCGGTATTTTCCTTTTGATTTGAATTGTAACCTGTGATGATTTATTTCCAATGATTTGCAAAATTAGTGAAAAGAGATGATTTAAAATATCGTAGCCGTCTACAGGGTTTCGGTGAATGCAGTAACCTGGACTCTGTACGGCTTTAGGAATTTATTTATTTACTTTCTTTAAAGTATTAATTGGAAATATTAGTAAATATTTTGACATTGCATGATAATAATAACTTCTAGATCGAGGAAGATTGTTAATAGAATAATGATAATTAGTGACAGAATGCATGAATTATTCCATCAAAATAATATGTTAAGGTGTTGTAATTATTATATTATTGTATCTCTAATAATTTGCACGCCATAAGATTGGCAGATTGTGAGTCGGAAATACTTAACTACAATCAGCAAATAAATGATTATGATTAGGTTGAGGGACGGTGTTCTAAGCCGGGCATGATTGGCGTAATGAACTCGCCGCCCAGGAGTGGCTTAGAGCATCGCAGCCGTCTATGGGGTTCCGGTGAAGGCAGTAACCTGGACTCTGTACGGCTATAGTTAGGTTGAGGGAGGGTGTTCTAAGTCGGGCATGATTGGCGTAATGAACTCGCCGCCCAGGAGTGGCTTAGAGCATCGCAGCCGCCTATGGGGTTCCGGTGAAGGCAGTAACCTGGACTCTGTACGGCTATATTTAGGTTGAGTGAGAATGTTTTGAGCCGGGCAGGATTGGCGTAATGAACTCGCCGCCCATGAGTGGCTCTAAACATACAGCTATTGATGGTGTCAAAGCGAAGGCAGTAACTTTGATACCGCATGGCTATAGATAACTGTAAATGATGTTGATAAGCGTGCAGTCATAGAAAAGAAAAGCAATGCTTACTTTATTGTATCCAAGAGATTTTTATAATTTAAAGATTTTTCTTATGAAAAACATACTTAACCAAAGATTTCATAATTTACATTTTCATTGACCGCAGCCCTGCGTGGCCTACCTAATTTTATACTTGTTTAGGAATCTTTTGTTCAATAATTATTGATTGTAATACTTTAATGTTTTTTGTAAACTCATGGACTGTTTAAATAATCTTGATTTAATTAGTGAATAAGAACGAAGGGACTCGTTCATGGAGGATGGCCGACTGTAACACTATATTTAAATATATACCACACTATTGCTCTATGTCGCATACTATCCGTGTTATTGTGTATTCTGTGGTTATCATGTAGTCTGTGAATATTGTGCTAGTCGGTTGCCGCCATATTTAAATTCAGTTAAGCAAGGGGGGTCTTGTAAAAGGGTGCGTACTATTTTTAAAACTGAGATTTATGTAATTTATAGGGATATTTATTGATAGTAAACTATTAGAAAAATTATAAAGAGTGATACATTGTTAATTTATACAAATTTCATAAATATTGGATATCGAGAGTAATTTGTAAAGAAAACCCTACCAACTGTTAACACGTTGAGTGCGAAACCAGGTCTAAACACCTTGTATACGTCTACGCTTACAGTGCGGCTAAGAAAAGTATAGACTTCCTTGTCGCGCGGAAGGCCTAACTTTAACTTGGTTCGGTGTAGGAAAGAGATGAATATATATCTAAGATGTATTATTAAAATAGAATCCAATGGCTTACCTACCTTAATACCAGGTTTTTACACCTGGCACCGCACGGAAGAAATAAAATTTCATCATAATGCGAAACCAGGTCGAAGCACCTTGTACCCCGCTCACCTGGTACCGCACCCCGCGTTAGCTTCGCGCGACTAGTGATGGCTTGAAATCGTGAGAAACGCACGTGTCGACATGGCGTCAAGACCAACAAAACGGTGCCGAAAAAATATATTATAATATGATGTTTGCGAGGACAGTGATGCAGTGAAAGTTAAATCCAATTATAGATTGATTTATCAGAGACAGGTGAGTCATCATTACTATTTATTTTACTTACCTAATTACGTTTCCCGTTTAGTACGTATTTAAGTTTTTTTTTTTACAAAAAAGGACTTTGACAATGATACAGGTAATTTCAACGGAGACGTAAATGAGTGCACACACTTACACATACACATACATATACACATCCACATTCAATCCACGCTCACACACATACACATACAAATAAATAATAATAAATTAATAAATTTATCTTTTCAGAACCCGCACGAAAACTTGACAAACACACTTTGGTAAAAGGTGATAAGAAGAGGAATTGTGTCGGATGTTACGCAAAACTCCGAACCTTTTTAACCAGTCGCCAAGCTGACAAAAAAGTAAAAAAAAAATAACAAAAAAAAAACTAAATGTGTTCAGTGCAAAAAAAAATTTTTGCTACCCATGTTTTATTGAAAAACATTAATATTCATGTTTGTTTTTTTCCATTATATTAAAACTTAATTACAGCTATCGATATTTTTATTTCACATCCTTAAAATACGCACCAGACTTCCCTTATTCAGTGCGGCACAGGGTGGTTAAGCCCTGTATTTTAAATATAGCTATAATTTTTAAACTAAACAAGTTGTTAACGAACGCCTTCAGGTGTATGTCAATTAATTCATTATTATTAATATTCAAAGCAAAAAAAACATATATATTTTTACATGAAGCCCAAAAAAGGATTTAAGTTTCTTAAATTTTACAGGGTCTATAAGCCTTGTGCCGCCACAATGGAAGTTTTATTACCAGGTGTATAGGCCTTGTACCGAAGGAATGGAAAGTATTGAAAAGTTACTGTCGCAGCAAACGTGTTAAATTATTATTATATCAGAATAAATAGTGTAATTTTGTCAGTATAATCTTATGTTTTCATTTTGATTAACCCTTTCTGAGATGTCGTATCATCATATACCGCAACCCTATATATGTAACGCTATAAAAAATATTTTACTTCGCATTCGCTTCTATGAGAGCCCCCCTGAAATAAAAAATTTTATCACTTTTGAAGCCATATTCGGCGGGAGGCCATCGGTTTACATATTATATTTAAATTTGAAGTTATTACGTTCAGTAATTCAGAAGTTATAAAGCTCTGACAGACGGACGGACGGACGGACGGACGGACAAGTGCAAATTCACTCAAGTAGACTCAGAGACCTTCGCTTCGCTCGGTCGATTATCTTTAAAATGATATACCGCAACCCTATCTTCTTCTTCTTCATGTCCTGGGATTTTTATCCGCACTTGGGCGCAGTCGTCCGCTGTGCGTGAAACCACTGGTGCGACTCCTCGCTGGATCACTCCAGCCAGCCGAGCTCACTCCAGAATCCAAGCAGGCCACCCAGGTCGGCGAGGACATCCGGTAGTGTTGCTGGGGAGCCAATGTAGGCTTCTCGTTGGGTGGAAACACCGCTGCACTCGAGCAGCACGTGTTTCGGTGTCTCGTCGCTCTCCATGCAGGCTCTGCATAGAGGGCTGTCGGTGATACCTCGAATAAATAGGTGTTTGTTCAGAGGGCAGTGTCCTGTTATCATACCTACAACTATCCTGGCTTTGGCTCGGTTGAGTTGCAGAAGTTTTTTAGTTAGTGGTTTATTTGGGCTGGGTATCGCCTCTTTTGGTTGTCTGCAGTCTGTAGTGTTTGCCCATAGTTCGGCATGTGTACTTACGGTTTGTTTCCTTATCCAGGTTTTGTATTCACTGAAGGGTATTGGGACGATCGGATCGGGTCCCGCTACCTTCAGGTTTGATGCTCGTCGTGCTAGTTCGTCAGCTGCATCGTTTCCTATGTTCTCACTGTGGCCTTTTATCCAGCTCAGTGATACTTGGTTCGAGTCGGTCAGAGTCTGTAGTGCATTGTGACAGTCAAGTACGAGCCTAGAGGTAGTCGTGTTTTTTGCTAGGGCTCTCAACACTGCTTAACTATTACTGTTAATGTTAATATGAAAGTTTGTTACCTGTCTGTTGATCAAAGCCATGGCTGCTACAGTGATGCCGACGCACTCTGCTTGAAAAACAGAGTTATTCTTACCGAGAGCGTGGGCTATGTTTATGTTTAGTTCGGGACAGTATATATAGTCCTGCGCCGGTTCCCTTGTTGGTTTTTGACCCATCTGTATACACATCTATTGTGTCTATGGTGGGACCGCAACCATAAGTAACGCTATAAAAAATATTTTACTTCGCATTCGCTTCTATGAGAGCCCCCCTGAAATAAAGATTTTTATAACTTTTTAAGCCATACCTATTCGGCGGGAGGCTATCGGTTTACACATTATATTTAAATTTGAAGTAATTACGTTCAGTAATTCAGAAGTTATAAGGCTCTGACAGACGGACGGAGGGACGGACGGACAAGTGCAAATTCACTCAAGTAGACTCAGAGACCTTCGCTTCACTCGGTCAATTATTGTGCTTTAATTAATTATTTTAGTTGTAATGTTTATATTCGTGAGTACACAAGGAAACCCATTTATTAATTTATTTCACATTCTTTATTGAGCACTTCAAATTATTACCTAAACTCTGCAGAGCGATCGGCTATAAATTGTCGCAATCATTAAAGGACTGCATCAATGTCAAAACATGGTTTTGGCTTCACGTATCACTGAGACTGTCCGTAAAGGATCGTTGAGGACAAAAAATGTTTTGACATTGATGCAGTAACTATCGATAGAAATAATTGCTGAAAATTGGTATCACGTAAGACTTTTGAAGTAAGATGTCGTTTACGGACCATGACAAACCTGACGTCAAACTAGGCTTTCATTGATACATGGGTAGGAGGTGTTTTTAGCGATGACATAAGGTGTCCAATAATCGTTTTACGACTCTTTATTATCTAAAATAAATATAATATAAGGATTAAAAAGATCGAATAGATTGTTTGTTAGGTAAAAATAGAAAATACTATTATTTCAAGCAAGTAGGTATGCTATATTGGAATGGCTTCAAAATGTTATTTAATTTCTATTGACAATTTACCTAAATAGGTATATTTTATTACCGTGTGTATACCTATGTGTAGCTAATAAAATATTCTCATTCGCAGTATTGCCAACTCACGCTATTAAAAAAATATTAAAATTGTACGACCAAATACATACCAATGCTATTCATTAATAATAAGACGTAATTTAATATTACATCCATACTAATATTATAAATGCGAAAGTGTGTCTGTCTGCCTGTCTGTCTGCTACGCTTTCATGGTTCGTCAGTTCAACCAATTTTGGTGAAATTTGGTACAGGGGTAGGTTGTATCCCGGGGAAGGACATAGGCTAGTTTTACCCGGAAAATTAAAATGTTCCCGCGGGAATCAAAAAATTTTAATCCACGCGGGCGAAGTCGCGGGAATCATCTAGTTATTTATAATTAAAATTAACGGTAAAAAAGAATTGTTATGTAGGTACCTAGTACCTACATAGTACAACTTTATGTACTACTTTTTTTAAACCTTTATTGAAAACAATACAATAGAACTTAAAGCTAGAAACATGCCCGCGTGGAATGGTGGCAAGAATGCTGCAGGCTGCATTTCCTCGTTGGACACCCAGGCTGATCCTTTGCGCAATAAATAATTATATAATCTGTGATTAAAATGAAAATATCCATAGACAATTGCGGTATCTTGAGATATCTCTAGCCTATGGTATCTTTGATTGCATCGTAAAAAGAAAATCTACTAACTTAGGCGCATCGCTTCTTATATTAAAGTATTTTGTATTATATTTAATAAAAAACAAAGCCAATTATTAAATAGAAAATCACAAGAAACCACAGACTCGAAAATATAACTTAGTTGAATAGGTAATGCAGTTAAATTTGGAAGACTGTTATATCTACTTAAATTGCTAGATTACCACATGATTACCATAGACATTCAAATTAGTCGGATTATAATTAGGTCTGCACTACCAAAATATCGATATTCAGAGTTCGTGACTAGTAATCTGTGGTAAGCGACCCATTGCTACAATCCTGAAAAAGCTTACGTGAAGCCGGCTATAAGGACTGTAACAATGGATATCCTTTAGGACATTTTTGGATGTGATATTGCGACAATTTATAGCCGATCGCTCTGCTGATTTTTAATTGCGTGGAATTCTGACGTTTCATGACATTTCTTGGTTAAAACATTTTCCCCAAAAAAAGGGTAACAAATTCTAATAAAATATAAGTAATGCTATGGATTCTAAAGATTAAATTTATAACAGTGTTAGTTTACATTAAATTGTTAATTACATAATTAATAGAGCACTATTTTAATTTCAAGTGACAAACGTTACAAACATTTTATATTTGCATACTTAATGTGCACACATGTAATTACATGCATTAGCAGAAATTAAACACTTATTACCGACTGACGACTGAAAGAGTCTTAAAGTAATTAGAAAGAACAATTTTGCTATGAAAGGATAAAGAAAAATCCAACAACTAATAACAGTAAACATTTTACAGTAGGTACTTTATAATGAATTATTAAAATAATCATCATCCTCGTCATCGTCACTGACATTTATCTTCTGTTTCTGGTCGGTGACATTTATAATGAAAGTGTCACAGACACTGTCAATCAAATGGTCAAAACGGCATAGTTTGTACTCTTTTTTAATAACATGTGCTGTGCACTCTAGCCATTTGTTTGGGGTGACATTGTTCACTCCCTCGACCAAAAGCTCTTTCACTTTCACCATTTTATAAGTTTTATTGTTTTTTGCCACATGCCCCTTGGCTTGAGCCCAAGCCAACTCAATCGGATTGAGCTCTCAATGGTAAGGGGGTAATCGGAGCACAGTGATCCCTCGTTCCGCTGTCATCTAGTCCACAACATACTTATTATATTTATGCTTTTCTTTGCTAACTATGTCCAATAAGTTTACCTCCAACATAGTTTCATCATAATTTAAATTCTTTGACGTTAACCATGCCTGAATATCAATCTTTTTCCAGCCGGTTGTTGGTATTCGTTCAACTTTTCGTAGTGACAATAGCAAGTAGCAACAACAGCACATTTGAACATTCAAGCTGAAAGTCGAATGATATGATCATCAGGATGACGGCCGACAGACGCCTTAAAAAAAACTTTTTTTTAAAAAGAACTTTACTTTAAACTCCTTTAGAATCGATTTTCATATATAAGCCCGGGGTATGAAAAATGGGGGGTAAAATCAAACTTTCTCCGTTACGTTATTGACTTTATATTTCCATGGTAACACTTGTTTATGTTTCCATGAATAAGTAATGTATTTTGATGAATATAAATTATATAATTAATATAAATAAATGTATCAAGTATGCTTTCAGTAACATACAAATTGCGTTCATTTACCCTCCTTTACTAATTTTTATATTTTACTAGCTGATGCCCGATCTGATCTGTTAAATGTTATTACACTTCGTATTCGTCCTCCGAGATTAGCATGATATACTTGTAGTACCGTGTACGTACGGCCACTTTCACACGTTAGTTGAGGTAGCTGCAAATAAAAACAAACGCTCCCTCTTACCGGCCGATAGCAGGCCGCTATATATAGGCCCCACTCCTGCACAACTAGTCATTCGTGTTTTCGTGCTCAGCCACTTCGCACGTCCGCAAATTCGGTGAGTTTTTATTTTATTTTTAAATTATTAAATTAAAAATTAATATTTTTATTATTTATTTTTGTGATAAAAACGTAAAAGTGATTTCGGAAATTTGAAATTAAACCGATCACGTAAACGTTATCACCGAATAAGTTTGTCATCGAGTTTTTTGGAGTCTTCTACACCATCGAGCTTTTGTTTTTGAAGTCTTCTACACTGCTTGTCATCGAGTTCTTTGGAGTCACTGCAATCGCCAACACTGCCACCATCGAGTCGCAACATTGCTCGTCAGCCAACTTTCTAATAATGTGTGTTTGCGCATAGGATTTTTTTTTTAGATATATACCTAAACTCAAACCGAAATTCAATTAATGTTTCTTACTCAAATAGACTTTTACAAGTCCTTTTTGAGTCGTCGAGTGGAATCTTTCACTGGTTCGGAATAACATTCCTACAGAAAAGAATCAGCAAGAAAGTCTGTTAAAATCTACCTGTCTAGACGTGGATATTATGAAATCTTAGCAAATCGGATTGCCTATGGCTACCTATTGAAGTGTGTTTTCGCATGCAATCTCTTGCCTACAAAATAATAGACTTACAATAAGTCGTAGGCGAGGCCCCCCAGGCATTGCTCAAATTTGAAGTACGTTTTCGCGTGCAATTTAATGCCTACAAAATAATAGACTTACAATAAGTCGTGGGCGAAAGCCCTCAGGCATTGCTCAATTTGAAGTACGTTTTCGCGTGCAATCTCATGCCTACAAAATGATAGACTTACAATAAGTCGTGGGCGAAAGCCCTCAGGCATTGCTCAATTTGAAGTACGTTTTCGCGTGTAATCTCATGCCTACAAAATGATAGACTTACAATGAGTCGTGGGCGAAAGCCCTCAGGCATTGCTCAATTTGAAGTACGTTTTCGCGTGCAATCTCATGCCTAATAGACTTACAATAAGTCGGAGTACGTTTTCGCGTGCAAACTCATGCCTACAAAATGATAGACTTACAATGAGTCGTAGGCGGGGGCCCTCAGGCATTGCTCAATTTGAAGTACGTTTCAATTTGGAGTACGTTTTGGCGTGCAATCTCATGCCTTCAAAGTAATAGACTTGCAATGAGTCGTGGGCGAAAGCCCTCAGGCATTTCTCAAATTAGAAGTAAGTTTCAATTTGGAGTACGTTTTCGCGTGCAATCACATGCCTACAAAGTAATAGACTTACAATGAGTCGTGGGCGCAAGCCCTCAGGCATTGCTCAATTTTGAAGTATATTTTCGCGTGCAATCTCATGCCTACAAAGTAATGGACTGGCAATGGGTCATGAGCGGGGGCTCTCAGGCGTTGTTCAATTTTGAAGTGTTTTTTTTTCGTACACGATTATATATTATGAAATTATGCCTGTATTGCGTTGATTGTTTGAACTAACTATTGCAAAATCTATTTTTGAGAAGTGCGTCCTTTTACGCACTTTATTGGCACACCTTTTTTCGTACGACGAAAGTGCGCGCGCACGTGCTTGAATCTCAAAGCATCTTCGATCAGGTGCGAAAACTTATCCAAGCATTCATGTTGCCATAATATGCTTCACTATTGGGACTGCGTTCTAATGAACAATAATGAATGACTAATGTCATGAAGACCAACGATCTTACCTGCCCTGGGAGAAGTCATGATGACGCAGGCGCAAGTCCCGCCTTCACTCCCGAATCCCGACAGCAAGACGCCTTCGAGTTTTTTGTTATGATGTTTTGAGCATAGCTACTACAGCAGAGCTTTATAAAACGATACGGATCGTCGGATACAGCATCTATTAATGGACGCACGACGCTTTAATTACGACATACAGCGATTCTTTAACAAGACGTTTAATTGTCCTCAGGATTAGTTATTGCATATTAAAACTAATTCTTATTATTTAGCAAGAATCTTTCAGAAACTTACAAAGATGCTAAGGCGATAATTAAATAGAGCGCAGAGTCGAAACAGCCTCAAGCCCAAACCGCAAAGGAAGTTTTAAATCAACAGACCTGTTATGCGAGCATTTCGGCTAAGGACTTCTCATCACAGCCATCGTTGTCCGAGATTAGGAACACTGGTAATTTTTTTAAAAAAAATTTGTCAAAATTTTTAAAAAAGCAGTGGTCATCCATAACCGATGACCCTACAGTGGTTAGTTGTTTTTTCCTATAGTATTCCTATTTTAAGTGTTTCTTGTTTTGCCTCGAAATTCATTCAAAAGGCAGTCGATGGTCCCTTAGCTATAGGAGCTATATCACAAAGTGAACCTGCAGTACATTAATTTTTGACTGCAGTACTCTTTTTCCGAGTCATACGGCAAGAACATATTTACTTTAATATAAAACAATGAAAAACATTTCAATATTTTTTTCTTTATTTGAAGAATTTAGAACAATAATTGTATTAGTGAGAACTGCTATATGACCACAACCAATCAAAAAGATGCTTAGTTTTCGGTCCTAATACATGCAGACCAGAAAGGCAACTAAATTAATTGCGCTTTTGTTTGAATATAGTTTTCCAAATATACGTTCCACAGTTATTTGGTTTATTTAAACCAAACTGCAATATTTTTTTTCTAAAAATTTCCTCGAGGCTAAGAAATTAATGTTACTCCTTTTAATCATAATAATTCTTTAATAATCTTTACAGTTTGGCAACTTAACAGTTTTATTTTATAATTAATTTTAAAATAACTTCCGTATAAGGAGTTCCGACACTACCTATAGTTATTGTTCGATGATGATTGATTCTCTTTTTAAAAAGAAATCACAAAACGAACGTCTATATAACATAATATTTCAATGAAAAGAAACAATAAGTTGCCACCGAGCTCCTGCAACTTTATTTTTTGGAATACGTAATTTATTCTTATATACATAATAATTTTTTTTTTTTAACTTTGCTACATTAGTTGGCCTTATTAATTCATCGTGGCCGGCTAAAACAACCAAGTTTTAGAAGGTGTAAATGTTTTAAATTTAAAAAATGGTAATTAAGAAACAACGCATCTATATCCTGTTGTCCTTCAGATTTTGAGCGGCTTAATTCTGTAAACAAAATTGAAATGATGTAGAAATTGTCATAGGATTCTCAACTGCGGGGTTGGGGGCCGCTTGTGGTGAGGAAACTGCTAGCACCCAACGAAATGAGGCATTTCACATTAACCAGTTGGAAATTCTGCCAGCTTACTTCGGTTTCAAGTATTTGTTGAATACTTACACATTTTTTCAAAATCTTTTCAAGATCGCCAATACCATTGCAGTTGGTTTCATAACCTGCATGGCTGGTAGGTACTTCCCCTCTTGAGATGAGCCCACGAGATATATATTGAATAGATGCGATTACAAAGATGTTTGTATTACATATAAACGCTCTAGTCACGATACTAAAGCTATTAGAGAATCAAGACGAATCCGTTCAAAGGTATTTAGTGGGAACTGTCCAAATAATTCGAAAATTCTCCTTTTTGCGTCCCAATGTTATACCAATTATAAAAATTAATATATTTCGTGTAAGAATGACTCAGATGCGTACGCCATTAATGCGTTCATGGGTTTCAATCTCTTGGGTTTCCACTCTTCGGTATTATCAAGAAAACACAAGTAAAGTTCATAATTTTTGTTCCTTTATAGCCTACCATCATATCGCATATTTAATGGTTTACTTGCTGTAATTTGTCTTCGGACCCACTGGTCCACTGGTCTTTGAACCATCTGACGTGGTTATATATACATAAGTATATATATATATATTTTTTTTTTTTTTTTCTTTCTCTCTCGTTCCTGCAGCCGCAAATTACACCTCACATACCCTGGTTGGAACTACTGCTGGCTGCTCGCCGGTAGTCTTTATTGATAAGAGATTTCCCACTCTCATCTATAGAAATGATGAATACCTTTCAGTCAGTTTTATTTCTGTCCTTCTGTAAATTCATTTAAACAACACGATAGTTGATCAATTAAGTTGTTTCAATTCGGCAATCAATACTATACATCTCTTCCATGGATGTCTTCAGCAAGCATTAATTCAATTGAATTTGAGTTGTTGAAATTTATCACAACTTTACCAATAGTTGTAGATCTCGTAATATTAGAGATAAGTGATCTCTAAGTATAATATGCAGTTTCATTGAAAAAATTGAACATGTAACATCACTTGAGATCCTTGAAATGCATAAATTTTTTTTTTTTTTTTTTTTGTGTTTTGTTTTTCTCAATCAATGATCTGATGAAATTTCAACTATAAAAGAACTTTTGAAGCATTAAATAATTTTATGAGCTTCAAGAACATTACATAGAATGCAAAAGTTTTTCAAAATTGTAATAATAATAATATATAACATAGAACTTTCCTTCGAAATTTCTCGTCAATCAAAATTTTTAATTTTTAATTAAAACTTTCTGAACAGGTTTCTTCCGTATATAATACAATTTTTACATTATCGTAAGTGTAACCCTCAATAGTTATCTTGACAAAATTAAACACCTTCGACACAATTCCTCAATACAGCGCGGCCTCAAGAGCCCGCCATATCCACAAGAATATTTTAGTTGCAGTCACTTGGCATATCCACAGACTGGTCCTTGTTTTTGCCCAAAGTACACGACACTAAGTAGTTGCTCGAATACTTTTGAAATTATAATTTTCCTTATCGAAAATTCAGATTGTTGAGTTGACTCATTTCTTACAAATACTATGATCCTGTAATAATAAAATCGAGCATTATAAAAAACAAAGTTATACAGTACCTCGTAAATATCTATCAAAATAAATAAAATTGTTCATTAAATAAGAACATAATCATTATTATGTATTAAATATGATATACCTGATGGTTAAAGTGCGTTTTTCGCATAATAACTACGAGTAAGACCTGTTTTCATGACAAGTCTCTCAATATCTACAAGTATATCATGCTAATCTCGGAGGACGAATACGAAGTGTAATTAATGATTAAACGAACTTACCTGTAAGTGAAGTTCGATCATAATTATACGAGTATTCGTCCGAAGAGATTAGCATCCCACCCTCCCACGGGTTACCCCAGTGTCATGAAAAGGTCAAATTTCAAATTCAAGATTAAATTTGTAATATATAATATGTTTATGTAAGTGTAAAAAAAAAAAAAAAAAAGGTCAAGCTCCGAACTAAATGACTAGTTGTGCAGGAGTGGGGCCTATATATAGCGGCCTGCTATCGGCCGGTAAGAGGGAGCGTTTGTTTTTATTTGCAGCTACCTCAACTAACGTGTGAAAGTGGCCGTACGTACACGGTACTACAAGTATATCATGCTAATCTCTTCGGACGAATACTCGTATAATTATGATCGAACTTCACTTACAGGTAAGTTCGTTTAATCATTAATTAAATATCAATATTGAAACACTTATTATTGAACACCTAAATTGAATAAATATTTATGACTTTATGACTTATGACTTAATGTGGGAGAACAAATCAAAACAACTGGTCACACCAGCATGAGTAACAAACCTTTTTAACTGAAAATTAGAAATTATTATTTTCGATACTTTTATGTTGATTAAGTTTTAAGTCAATTTGTAGTTGAAGGTAATTTTTTTTTAAAAATATATATTGGCTAGCGCTTGGCTGCAATCAGACTTGCTTGCAAGTGGTGATGCAGCCTAAGGTGGATAAATAAATTAAAGTGGATAAATTTATTGGGCATAGCAAAGAAAAGCATAAAATAATGTAATAGAAATGTCGTGGACGAGTTGGCAGCAGAACAAGGGATTACTGTTGGTACTCCAATCACCCCCTTACCATTGTGAGCTCAATCCAATTGAGTTGATTTGGGCTCAAACTTGGATTGCAATTTGGATGTTGCAAAAAACAAAATGGTGGAAGTGAAAGAGCTTTTGGTTGAGGGAGCTAACGTCACCTCAAACAAATGGCTAGAGTGCATAGAACATGTAATTAAAGAATATGTCGTATTACCCATTTGATTGACAGTGTCTGAGGACGATGAGGATGACGACGACAACGATGATCATGATGATTTTATTAAATACTGTAACAAGCATTGCACGCGTGGCTCGGCCTCGAATACTTTCCTGCTTAATCGACTAAACTTCTCGCTCTTAGCGCTTCGACCAACGTGTCTCTGCGAATAACAAAGCGGCGGAGCCCTATATAAGCCCGAGCGTGACGAAGATATTAACTCAATTTGCTAGTTAGCGACCATACTATCAGAAGCCGCTGCAGTCGATTCTCACGTCTAAAGCTAGGGAACCTAGGATTTAGCTAGATTCCGTTACTTATTATAAGCTAGGAGATCGATAGCCGTACAATACATACGAGCTACTGTCATTGGCGTTTCTTTTACTTCTACCCTACTACAATACTTAATTATTAACTAGCTGATGCTCGCGGCTTCATCCACGTGCAATAAGTTTTGTTCATTGCCTTAAAAAAGGATCCATACTTCCATACTAATATTTTATCAATGCGAAAGTGTGTCTGTCTATCTGTCTGCTACGCTTTCCCGGCTCATCTTTTCAACCGATTTTGACGAAATTTAGTATAGAGGTAGGTTGTATCCCGGGGAAGGGCATAGGCACTATCCCGGAAAATTAAGAAGTTCCAGTGGGAATCAAAAATCCTTAATCCACGCGGAATCTAGTTTGTAATATTAGTAAGTATGGATAAACTTTATTATTATTGGTTGTTGTTTCTTTCTTTTATCTTTTATCCTTTCTTAGCAAAGTTATTAATTCTAATAAAGGACTAATTCAGTCTTTAGTCAGTAATAAGTACCTACTTATTTGGATTTTGCTTGTGACAAATGATAAACTATGTATTTCAGGTAATAGGTGCATGTGATCAATTTGCTTCATACAGTAATTTTTAACCTTAAAAAACCTGAGTCTTAAAATAAAAAAGGCATAGAAAAATGTTTGTCACAACTGAACGTCACAAACGTCAGAATTCCACGCAATTAAAAATCAGAGTATACTTAATACATTTTACTTTACAATACATGTCATCTTACTAAAAAAGATTCAACAAAAACTATACATTTTAACCTTCATACCCAGGACTATAAAATATATAGCCTTAGAAGCAAAAACAAATTTCACAATTGGCAACCATCGAACAAAAACATATGGATATATAATAATAGTTATTTGTTAAACAAGAGTGAAAAGTTGTTTTTTAACCGCGTGCTCAATTTTGATGACCGAGCAAGCGAAGGATTCTAAAATTGAATCACGAGCACAGCGAGTGATTCAAAAATTAGAATCCTGAGCGTAAGCGAGGGAATCAAAAGAGCACGAGGTGAAAAATCTTTTCACTCGAGTGCAACACGTAACTTTTCATCACACCTCAGCGAGGAAATGACTAAACGCAAAAAAATCACAAGATAATTTTATTTCAGTTTAGGTATTAACTACTACACTAAGAAAGGTAAGTATTACAGAATAATCTACAAATAATACTTAGGTAGGTAAAATTAAGAAAAATTTAAAGTAACGTTGCTACAGTTACCTAATGGGCCTATTACACTACGCGGTATTAAGACAGTCTTACTAAGATTTAGAATAGTGTAATAAGAGTTAGCAAGTTAGTCTGTCTAATTAGACCGACCGAGTGGATTCGGCCGCTCTAAACTTGCTTGCTTGCTGAATATCGCATGGTGTAATAACGTTTAGCAAGACAACCGTTCAGTCAGCGCGCAGCAGCCGCAGCGTGAAGACGTCCGTGTTTTATGCTGTGCCTGTGCCCCGTGGCTGTGCCGTGCACAATGGCTTGTTCAAAAGAAAAGGAAGTTCTTTTGTAGATAGCCCGGCATGTTTCTGGTATAATTGACGATAAAAGAGGTTGAGATATCAAAGAGCTAAACCTAAGGTCTTGGTAGGAGTTTCCCGTTGCCAGGAATCTTAACGTAACTATAAGTACCAATCTTTTTTTTGCACTGACACTTTGTCTAAGAAGCGTAACGTACCTAAGTGTCCCATACTTCGGTATGTTAAGGCTCATAAGACTTTAAGAATTTTTAAATAAATTCCTAAACATGATATCAGTTTCAAAGCTTTTGTGTGATTTATATTGGTATTTTGCCAGTAATTTAATGCATGAATTATGTTGTTGTATTTCGTAGTTTTTTTTATATTAATTTATTTGTGGACCTCTTGTTTGAACCCTATTTCGTGATAAAATTTGGCTCTGCTCCTAAGTTCGTGAACTCGTGGCCCCTATTTCGGGATATAGTTTTTACAGCGATTTCTGATAATTTATGAATAATTAAGAACAGGAACAGGAATAAAGATATATTTTATAAAAAATAATTAATAAAAAAAATATGAGAGTGAGATTCAGGTCTTGTGGTTAGCATGTTCAACTGCAGCCGACGAGGTTTCAGGTTCGAGTCCCGGGTCGGGCCATAACTAGTATTGGGTTTTTCTGACAAGAAATTCTCAGTACTACCCCGAAGTTAAGAAGTTAGCGGTGTTTCACCCGTACCTCGGAGAGTACGTTAAGCCGTCGGTCCTGCGCCTGATCTCTCTCCGGTCGTGTCGGATTTTCCGTCCCATAAGAGTAAAGGAACAGACTGCACCTGTGCGCACTATAATATCTCCCGCGCAGATGGCTAATCTCTCCGGAGATTGGCCGCCGTGGCCGAAATTAGGTCGGGACTCGGGAGGACATTATTTATTATTATTACAGCTTTTATTAGGTACAAAACAAAATAACGAACTCAGATAACTAAATTCTTAACAAGTTAAGATACCAACGTAACTACTTAATGAAAGCTAAATAAAATGTACCGATTTCACGTTTAAGTGGCCTACCAGTATAGATTTATCTGTCACGAACTTAGGGAAAAGTGCAAAATAGACTGTCCCTTATTTCGTGATATTGATTTTTGGAAATTCCAGCACTCAATTTCGTAGATCATTTTAAAATTATGTAATTTAACTAATAACTATCCTATATATAATAAAAATATACAAAATTACATGAAATTAATTGAATAACAAACAAAATTAAGAGTTAAAAAAAAATGAGTTTTTCGCGATTTTCAGCAAAACGGTAAGTTTTATCATAAAAGTACCTCAGACAAAAATTGTAGATCATAAAATTATCTATAAAAAATGTATCAATACTTTTTTTCTTACGAGCCACCGTTTCTGAGATATAACGATTCAAAAAGTTATAAAAACGCGCTAAGTAGGTACACTACCTCATAGGTGGCGTGGAAACGTGTGCATATTATGACGATATCAACTTTTATAACTTTACACAACTGTAAACAATAAAGTTGCTATTATAATATTGTAATGGGACTTTATGGTAAGAAAAAAAATAAAAATTTAGGCAGTGTTGTGCACGTCGGCCTTAGAGTGAGTTTTCATGTGCTTAAATAAATGACTATTGCGTGCAAATGTCTTATTGCAAATCTTACAAATATAAGGCTTTTCACCCGTGTGAGTTCTCAAATGCTTAGTTAAAGTACTACTTTGTGCACTTTTGTACTCGCAAAACGTACATTGATAAGGCTTTTCGCCAGTGTGAGTTCTCATGTGGCAAACTAAATCAGTATTCCACGTAAATCTGGCATTGCAAATGTTACAATTAAACGGTTTTTCACCCGTGTGAGTTTTCATGTGGTTTTCCAAGTGTCTCTCAGTTGCACATTTGTGTTTGCATATATTACAAGAATATGGCTTTATGCCACTGTGAGTTTTCATGTGCATCTCTAAATAATATTTACGTGCAAATTTTTTATCGCAAATACTACAAATATACGGCTTTTCACCAGTGTGAGTTCTGATGTGCCTGTCTAAATTACCCTTATCTGAACATTTGTATTCACATATCGTACAAGAATATGGCTTTTCACCAGTATGTTTTCTCCTGTGGCGGGCTAAGATACTTTCCTGTACACACGTAAACTCGCACAACTTACACGCGAAAGGCTTTTCACCAGTGTGAGTTCTCATGTGCCTCACCAAAGAGCCATTGTGTGAAAATTTGGTATCACAAATTCTACAAGCATAAGACTTTTCACCGGTGTGAGTTCTCATGTGGGTATTTAACGAACACTTAATTGCACATTTATACTCGCATAAATTACAAGCATATGGTTTTTCACCAGTGTGAGTTCTCATGTGCACTACTAAAGTACCTTTTAGGTTACATTTGTAATCGCATAACGTACAAGGAAAAAGTTTAATACCACTGTGAGCCTGTATGTGTGTAACTAATTGATCTTTTCGTTTATACATTTTTCCGCACGTATCACAAATTAACGATATGTTCCCAGTTTGTGAACCGCTTTGTGAGAAATTATCACGTTGTGAGTGGCTGTCACCGGTGTGAGTTCTCATATGCTTAACTAAGTTCCATTTCTCTAAACATTTGTATTCGCATAGCTTACAAGAAAATGGCTTTTCGCCAGTGTGAGTGCGCATATGCCTCTTTAAATAATAATTTTGTACATATTTTTTATTGCAAATCTTACAAATAAAAAGATTTTCACCAGTGTGAGTTCTCATATGCCTTACTAAAGTTACAATAGAAGCGTATTTTTTTGTGCAAATCTTACAAATGTAACGTTTTTCACCAGTGTGAGTTTTCATGTGCAAAAGTAAATTACGTTTACAGTTAGATTTGTATTCGCATAACGCACATGGGAATAGTTGAATAATACCATGAGCCTCCGTGTGTTTGGCTAAGTGACTTTTTTGTTTAAATATTTTTTGGCAAATTTCACACACTAACGATATTTTCTCAGTGTGCAAACTATTCTGCAAGGAATTATTATAATATTGTTTATTACTGACATTATTAAAACAATAGGTTGTATCCTGTAAAGTTATGTTAGTGACTGGTATGATGTACTCTGTCTTTGGGACTTCATTCTGGCTTGATGCATGTGCTGAAGGGCTGGGGTCTGCCTGCCTGTGAAATATATCAGAATGTATGTAGAGTGTACCGGGGAGCCACTAGCCAGTATGTAGCTGTACTGCATATAGCAGGTTAGAGAGGAGGAAAGGGTATTGTGATACTAGTACAAGTGTATACTAACTGTAACTTGAACTATACGTTATTGGTACTGGCAGGTATACTGACTTGTTCTCAGTGATGAGTGAAGAGTGTGAAGAGCTAGAGCTCACAGCTGTATGAGGCTTGCATACTTCTGACGTGTCACATTCACCATCACCGTCCCCGTTCTGCAAAACACAAAACAATTTTATAAATAACTAGCTGATGCCCGCAACTTCGTCCGCGTGGATTAAGGTTTTTCGGTACCCGCGGGAACTCTTTAATTTTCCGGGATAAAAAGTAGCCTATGTGCTATTCCAGACTATAATCTATCTCTGTGCCAAATTCCATCCAGATCCGTTCACCCGTTGGAGCGGAATTGAGTAACAAACATCCATACATTCATACATCCATCCAAACTTTCGCATTTATAATATTTATTTGATAAATAAACCTTTATTTCAGATCCTTTTAAAATCCATACAATCCATAAAAGTACACAAGTCCAGTCACAATAAAATCCATAAAATTTATAAAATTTCTGTTTCAGTCCTTTGACAGTTTGAGAGAGCCCCCACAACAAATATATGAGCTTAACAAGTGGATGAAAGTGTTTAGCCGGAGAAAACTATCTCACCTGAAGATGCACGCTCTTTATATGTCCCTTATACACATTTTCATCTATAAATCCCTCCAAACAAAGTGTACATTGCAAGGGAGCACTTTCGTTCTTTAGAGGATCTTGAACAAATTCATTAACATAATTGTCTTCTTCATATTTCACTTCCATGTCTCCATCAACCAACATAGAGTCATCACTTACTTCAGTTTTTACTACATCACTCGGTTTAATTTCCTCAAATTCTTCCAGTTTGTCTTCTGAGGGGTGTTCTAGTATGTGTAAGTCACAGTGGTCAGGTCCTAGCGTTGTCAACACCATACTACTCTTTAGTTGGTGTTTTGTGCGGTTTATCATTTTAATATGTTGTCTTGTTATCTGATGAGAAACAGGTTAAAAATTCAATACGTACAGTACAAGATTACTCTAGTTTGAAGGTTGCAAGTTTGTGTATTAAGTATACTCACTAGTTTATGTTTTTCAATTAAGTCCATCATCAGTGCTCGGGCTCTCAAGCTCTTGTCTCTAAATTTTCTAAAGTTTATCAATCTCTGAGCACATTGTACACAAAGTGTCGGTTTTAGTTTTACTCGGTCACACAACTAAAATGACATGAAATTTAAGTATTCAGACATTCAATAACCATAATAGTCTCTGCATTGTTTACAAATTTATCAGAATTAATTAATTACTGCAAGGTATGTTCAACATACTGATTTAACTTTATTATACACAACTACAATTATACATAACAATAGAACATAAATTGACAACTTACAGGATGTCCTGTTAACTTTTCAAATGTTTCTTCCAATTTGTGTTTACTCATTAGAATCAGCTTGCTGTCAGTGTCTAGGCATATCATGCAAACCTGTAAATATACTGCTAGTTACTGCTAAATACTGTTTCCATACAATGCTACATTAATGTGAGGAAAAAAGACAAATTCAGATCCAGCATTTATGTCTTAGCTCCTTCTTCCTCAGCCACACTTTATCTGATTTAGGGAAGACATATTTTGTATATCCTTACTTACAATACATAACTGAACATAAAATTATGAGTTACCTGCACTGTTGAAGGAATAGCACCAGTAACAATTTGCCTTAAGCCACATTCTGTTTCATAAATGTCATCATTGAGAAAATGCTGCGAGCAGACCACAGAAGAGTCTGGTAGGTGACTGTCTTGTTTGCCGAGGGCTCTGAGCCAAGCAGCACGGAGATGCACTTCACTGGGGAAACTGGAAGTTACCAATTATGTTACACAAATCGAATCAGTATACAAATCAAATTAAGTACAGTAAAAGCTCCTTATTCACGCTTCCTTCATTGGCGTTTTCACTATTCGCAGATTACAAAATTGCAACTATATTCGCGGCTTAAGATTTCTTTATTCGCGGATCTAATCGGTACATCAGTACATACATATTAATAAAAAGGACTCTAATAGGTACCTATCCAACCCAATATCCTTTGTAAACGTGTCCTCAAATGGACTAATAAAAAAGTAAAATACATTGACCTTATTACAACTATGCCTAAAGTATGTTGCCAATGCCACTGCTGAATATCAGTCTGAATTGAAAAAGCTTTTAAAAACTGCCAAGCAAGATAGTATTACAAAATTCTTTAAACCATTGCCAAAGCCTGAAGATAATAATTAGGTAATCTATATGGTGGATTAATGTGATCAAAGTGGTGGGGGATGCCCCGTCGCTCACGTCCGCAGGAACTACCTTCTACCTCCCTGCACGTGTCCCCTGGCTGGTGCTAAACGAGCGACGAACTCGCAGGCGAAATACGTGTTCTTTTTAAAGCTTGTTATAATTATATAAAAACGCTTAAATGACACTAAACGCCATACGATTAAATAAATAAATCAATGGACTAGATGTCTTTTAGCCATTTGTTTATGGTTTTTTTTACATGTATACCGTGACATTTTTATGATTTTGAGTGCTCTATTGACTTTGTTATGAGTATAGATTTTTTTTTTTTTTTTTTTTTTTTTTTTTCCATTTCAACTATCTGCCATCGGCTTTCTAGCCATAATCAGATCTTAGGAATTGGTTTGCTAGTTATATATTGAGGGGTATTCCATTGAATATCCTCCCCTAGGTTATATTGTCATCGAGGAAGTTTATCTCTCATCCAAATCCAGTACATGCCATCTCTTAAGGCGTTTTGTGTTGGCGTTTACCAGCAGTTTATGTGCCAATACGTTAGGGTGTTTTTCTAGTCTTTGCTTATACTTTTTGGAGTACTTGTTAACTTCCTCTTTGATTGTTGGCATTTCCAAGTATGTATGGATTTCATCATTCCGTGTAAACCATGGTGCACCAGAGATTGCTCTTAGTACGATGTTCTGAAACCGCTGTAGTATCTCAAGGTTCGAGTTACTTGTTGATCCCCAGAGTTCTATACCATATGACCAGATGGGTTTAATTATGCATTTGTAGACGAGAAGTTTGTTATCCAGCGATAGAGGTGATTGTTTGCCAATTAGCCAGTACCAGCTTTTATATCGGAGATTTAACTCTTTTTGCTTTGATTTTATGTGGTTTGCCCACGTTAGTCTCCTGTCTAGATGGAGGCCCAGGTATTTAACAGAAGTTTTGGTTGGTAATTCTTGTCCCCCCATTGTAACTGGTGGACAATCGCCTTTTCGCAAAGTGAATGTAATATGTTTTGATTTGGTGACACTGGGTTTAATCCGCCATTTTGTGAGCCATTGGTCAATTTTATCTAGCTGTATTTGTAATTTTTGGGATGCTTTGCCAGGATCTCTGTCGCTTGCAAGACATGCTGTGTCATAATTTGTGTTTGTGTGTTTTTTTGATTTTGAGTGCTCTATTGACTTTGTTATGAGTATAGAAATGGTCCAGCAAAATGGAAACATCTACGTGCCCACTGTGTGCGTAATAAGGGGCACCTCCACCTCTGGAGACGCGAGCGTGTAATTACTGTTACGGCTGCCGATTTGTGGAACCTCAGTATAACAGACTTAATGTATAATTATTGTCTGACGCGCAAGATCATAGTCTGGAATATCACATATTATGCTACTTTTATCCCGGAAAATTAAGAGGATCGTCTAGTGACGAAACGCGGCGCGAGTAGGTATTTTCAGTAATGCTATCTGTTTCACAACGCTTCGCTGCCTTGTGCGCATCGTGCGATAGAGAGAGTTGCAAGTCCAGTAGGCATATGCCTACATTTTATTCTTGAAATATTGTTTCGGGTGATAACATTTTTACCCCCCCGAAAATTTTACAAAATTAGACAATTTTGGTCTCATTAGATTCAGTATACCTTAATCTAGGCTCGTACGTTTTATTTTTTTAGTATTTTAGTTTAATTAAATTTAAAAAAATTAAAATACTCAAGGAAGTTTTTAGGTCAAAAATATGGATATTTAGACGCTAATACCTTTTAAAATAAGCAATATTTCTTTAAAATTAAAACGTACGAGCATAGTTCTTCATTGTATCTGCAACATTTCTAAAAATTATGAAAATTGGACAACATTTACGGGAAGAAAAACGTTATCGATTTTTGTATGAAAATTTACAACTAGACGATCCTCCTGAGTTCCCGCGGGAATCGAAAACCTCAATCCACGCGGACCAAGTCGTGGGCATCAGATAGTATATTTTAACAGAGTTCGATATTGTGGTTAAATACAAAGTAGCAGAAGAGATAGCGTCCGGTGCCAATCGATATTATTGTATTTTAAATATTGCAGTTACGATATTGTCCATCCATTTCGCTACAACAAAGTTTCTTGCTGTGATAATACTGCGTCTTTCAATGAAACAACGAAGTAAATAATATTTGTGAATGCTATAGATATACTACTATTTCATAATTTTACGTAAAGTTATTGAGTAAGAGCAAAAGAGACACTTGCCTGTGAAAGGTAATGCAGTCCGATTGGGAGGTGTTTTCAGAAGTATTATTACAGGATGAAACACAACACCGCATTTTTATTAATTTGTTTTTAGCGAGCTACCAAGTAGCTCCTACCTATTTAAATACAAAATCAATAAGCCAAGCCAAAACAGTAGCAATAATTGATGCAAGGAAGGAATAAATTACTACTCTGTAAGTACTAAGTAGGTACATACACTGTAGTCTGTGGTAGGTACTAGGTACCGCAAAGACTGTATACTATTATACTCTTTGCGCAAAGACAAGTACAATACATTGTACTAACCGAGAGAACCATAGAGTAAAGTAATATTATGTGTATTATACCCAAGAAGCTTTATTTAGTGCTATAACTAAACCTATGACTTATCCAAAAGACTAATGTTTTCTATGGTATTGTGCTTTGGTACCTATTGTGTACCTAGGTACCTGTGGTACCTACCATTTACCAATCCTTCATCAATCATCAATCATCATTGGGTCATGTTGAAGCACAGTAAAGTAAAGTAAAGTAAAGTAAATATTTATTTGGTAAAATATGGTACAGACAAGATGTTTGTTGAAGTTTCAACACAGGGTTGAAGATAGCTATTTTTAAAAAATCACACAAAATTCACCCGTAAATAATTAAAAGGAGAAGGTTCACCTTCGGTCCACTCTTTGTACACTCTACCGTGAATAGAGGAAAATACATAGATTGTATTAAAAATATAATAATTTAAAATATTAAAGTAAATAACGAGAAATAAAATAAAATGTATTTCAAGTTTTCGATATGTAAGGTGGCAACCTTTAGCCATAGAGATGCGCGAAATGTATCAAATGACATTTCTGACAGTCACTGTCAAAGTGTGTGTTCCGTTATAAGCACTGCGAGCACTGGCAGTGCTCTTTACTGGGGACTTTCAGTGCTCTCAGTGTATTTCGGAACGCACCCAAAGTGTGTGTTCCGTTTTAAGCACTGCGAGCACTGGCAGTGCTCTTTACTGGGGACTTTCAGTGCTCTCAGTGTATTTCGGAACGCACCCAAAATAACGTGTTTTTCCCTACGGTTTTTCCGTTGTTGTGTTGACACTTGACAGAAGACGTCAAAACATATGAATCCGCCATTGTTACCCACTGGTGTTTAGTGTTGCTTATCGTGGAAAGATTAAACAATTACACCACTGAAATTACAACGATTTCGCAGATTTGAACGATCAAAACTGGTTTAGTATTATTTTTTCTTTCATTTCTCTACTTGTAAAAGGACTGGACCGACGCTCCATACAAATCCGGACCGTCTCCTTTAAATAGTTTAAAATAATCGCCAGATAAAGTGGTAGAAAAACGTACATGTTTTAAAGAAAAATAAAACTATAATTACAATTAACCTGGGTGGAAAATGGCAATCCCATAAAATAAATAAAAAGTACTCTGTGATGGGTACCTTTTTTCCCACAGTTTTTTCCGAACTAGTTTATGACGTTTATGAGAGATCTGTGGTAACTTTGGCCCAGGCCTCAGGCTCTGGGCCATAGCATAGATAATGTAATATGTATTTTGATGTATTGTTTCATGTTTGGCTCTGGCCTCTGGGCCGATCACGGGGTGGTCTTTTTGATTGTTTGTTTGTATAAAAGTACTATTTAGATTTCAACTAAAAGTGTACTTTATAAAATAGGGAATAATACTCTATTTTAATGCCACCAATGTAAGTGTCAAACTTCATCTATTGAATAATTATTGTAACCATCTAAAATTCTTCCACTAAAAGCTTGTTTGTTTCCTTGTAGTATTCCGAGTATGCCGCGCTTGGACGATTCAAAAATCGACTACTCCGCGATAAATCAAGCATTGAAAATGCGGTGTTGTGTGCCATTTTGCAAATATACTTCGGACAATATATCCACATCTGAGGTTGAGAGTAAAGGCATTAGTTTTCATAAGTGAGGATATTATGTTATATTGTTGATATTTGATTAATCTCCTCAGAGTTCACTACAACAATGCCCTCCCCATTTTATTAAAAATGTCGGGTATGTTTGCCGACGCCTGGTACCTGACTTATGCGATCATACGGAACAGGATTGCGGGTTTCTGGGAAACTGTTCGTAATTCTAATAATAGTATGATCAGTATCGCCGCTCAGGCATCCCCTGACGTGTTTTTTTAAACACTGGTTGAAAGTGCACCAGACTCGGAACACTAAAGTTACATAATATACCAATGGTATTATAATGAACTATGAAGTTATAGCTTGAGTTTTAATAATCCTATATTTTTATTTTAATATTCTGTATTTTGTATTATGGGTCCCTACCTGAAATAAAACAATTTTATTATTTATTTATTTGATTTATAATTGACAATTTGCAGTTTCCCCAGTGAAGCGCATCTCCGTGCCACTTGGCTCCGAGCCCTCGGCAAACAAGACAGTAGCCTAACAGACTCTGATGTGGTGTGCTCGCAGCATTTTCTAAATGATGACATTTATGAAACAGAAACTGGTCTAAGGCAAATTGTTGCTGGATCTATTCCTTCTGCAGTGCAGGTAACTCATAATTTCATGTTATGTATTGATAGTAAGCAATGAGGTACTTAATTAAAACAAATAAAGTGTGACTGAGAAAGAAGGAGCTAAGACATAAATATTGGATCTAAATTTGTCTTTTTTCCTCACATTAATGATTGTAGCATTGTATGGAAATAGTATGTAGCAGTAACTAGCAGTATATTCACAGGTTTGCATGATATGCCTAGACACTGACAGCAAGCTGAGTCTAATGAGTAAACACAAATTGGAAGAAACTTATGAAAAGTTAATGGGACATCCTGTAAGTTGTCAATTTATGTTCTATTGTTATGTATAATATTAAAGATAAATCAGTATGTTGAACGTACCTTGTCAGTCTCTTTTGATAAATCTGTCAACAGTGCAGAAACTATTGTCGTTATTTTATGGAATGATTGAATGCTTCAATTTCATGTTGTTTTAGTTGTGTGACCGAGTAAACCTAAAACCAACACTTTGTGTACAATGTGCTCAGAGATTGATAAACTTTCGAAAATTCAGAGACAAGAGCTTGAGAGCCCGAGCACTGATGATGGACTTAGTTGACAAACATAAACTAGTGAGTATACTTAATGCATATACTTGCATTGTTTCTTTATCCTTGTACTTTATGTATTGAATATTTAATTATCTCTCAACAGATAACACTGCAACATATAAAAAGGATAAACCGCACAAAACACCAACTAAAGAGTAGTATGGTGTTGACAACGCTAGGACCTGACCACTGTGACTTACACATACTAGAACAGCCCTCAGACGACAATCTGATAGAATTGGAGGAAACTCATTACAGTGATGTAGTGAAAACTGAAGTAAGTGATGACTCTATGTCGGTTGATGGAGACATGGAAGTGATACATGAAGAAGACAATAATGTTAATGATTTTGTTCAAGAGCCATTAAAGTACGAAAGTGCTCCATTCCAATGTACACTTTGTTTGGATGAATTTTTCCATGAACATGCGTACATGCAACATATGAGCATGCATCTTCAGGTGAGATAGTTTTCTCCTGCTTTCATCAACTTGTTAACTTCATATTATATTTGTTGTGGGGGCTCTCTCAAACTGTCAAAGGACAGAAATGTTATAAGTTTGTTTTGTGTTTTGCAGAATGGTGCCGGTGATGGCGAATGTGACACGTCACAAGTATGCGAGCCTCATACAGCTGTGAGCTCTAGCTCTTCACACTCTTCACTCATCACTGAGAACAAGTCAGTATACCTGCCAGTAACAATAACGTTTAGTTCAAGTTACAGTTAGTATAATAAATAATCATTTATTTGCAAAGAATGTTGTACAAAAATATTTGATGGTAAAAAATGTCTATGAGAGGCCATAACATTCAACTAAATCAATAGTGTGCAAATTTCAGGTAAGCATTTAGCAATTTTGGAATTAAAATATTAAATTATTAGCACAATGTTTAAACAAAAATAATAAATTAGTACTCTAGCAATATCACACATGAATTAATAATATAGTAAAATAATAATAATAAATGAAAAGTCGAAATATACAATAATAAAACAAAGCCAAAATTTAAACAAGTCAAGCTAAATATTCCTTTATGTCATAGTAACATTTTTCCAACAGCCATTTATTAATATTACTCTTAAACATATTTGTCGTATACACTTGTACTAGTATCACAATACCCTTTCCTCCTCTCTAACCTGCTATATGCAGTACAGCTACATACTGGCTAGTGGCTCCCCAGTACACTCTACATACATTCTGATATATTTCACAGGCAGGCAGACCCCAGCCCTTCCGCACAAGCCGCTCAGACTTCAGGTGAGTAACGGCTCTATTTCTTACTTGATGATGCTCTCGACTTCGTCCATGTGGATTAAATTTTTTGATTCTCATGGGAACTCCATATTTTTGTCTTTAAATATATAGGCTAGCGCTTAGCTGCAATCGGACTTGCTTGCAAGTGGTGATGCAGCCTAAGGTGGAGTGCGCTTGCCTAAAAGATGTCCATTCACTCTTGATTTGAAGGTACCTATATTATAAGAAGAGGGGAAACGGAACAGGATAATAAGTAACCTATGTCTTTCCCCGGGTTTTAATCTACTTCTATACCAAAATTAGTTGACAGATAGACACTTGCGGATTTATAATATTAGTATGAATTCAAACACTTTCATGGTACAATTTTTTACTTTTATTCAGAGCAATAAAATTGTCAAAATGTTACATTTCAGTTTCTCCTCCGCCAATGAGTCTTGTGACAAATATGGGAATAATAGTGCCCCCAACTGAAGAAGTCGATACAAACATCAGTTGCCGATACAAAAGATTACCAGATTGTTTCGTCAAACTATATGATATTTTCGCCAAGAAAGTTGTTCAAAGAAAAGATGGATCGCTGATGGAAACACAAAGAGATGTTATGTTTTGTGACAGTCTGAATACTGTCTCTGAAGATTTCAGTTATCAGGCAACAAGTCAGAATGAAGTGCGAACGACAGAATACATTGAACCAGCCACAGACCAGCCACGACAAAGCACACACATGAGAACTCACACTGGCGAAAAACCCTATTCATGTAAGATATGTGACTATAAGTGTAGAAAAAGTGGTTATTTAGTGCGGCACATGAAATTGCATACTGCTACGTTTGCAAAATCCTATGTTTGTAAGATTTGCAATAAAAGTTTTGCTTGTGACAGTTATTTAGTTCTCCACATGAGGACTCACACTGGCGAAAAACCTCATACTTGCAAGATATGCAATAGGAATTTTGCACGTCCTAATAATTTACATGCGCACATGAGAAGTCACACTGGTATAAAACCTTACGCGTGTAATTTGTGCGGGTATACATTTGCAGCGCACCATACTTTAGTTCATCACAAGAGAACCCACACCGGCGAAAAGCCATACTCTTGCGAGATATGCGATTACAAATGTGCATATAAAGGTGGTATAAAGACTCACATGTTAACCCACACTGGGGAAAAACAGTTTTCATGTAAATTATGCAATCGCAAATTTGGACTCAAGCGACATTTAGTGGGACACGTGAGAACTCACACAGGTGAAAAGCCTTATAGCTGCAAGATTTGCGATAGCAAATTCGCATTACACAGTACTTTAATGGGTCACATGACAACTCACCCTGGTGAAAAGCGTTTCTCGTGTGATTTATGTGATTACAAATGTACATTGGGTAGCCTTTTAACCCGTCACCTGAAGACTCATACGGCTATAAAGCCTTTCTCGTGCGAGTTATGCGATCACAAATCCGCACGAAAGGCCGATATGGAGTTGCACATGAGAACTCACACCGGTGAAAAGCCTTTTTCGTGTGAGTTATGCGAGTTTAAACATGCAACCAAGCAAGGTTTAGTGGGTCATATGACGACTCACACTGGTGAAAAACCCTTTACTTGTTCGATTTGCAATAGCAAATTTACGCGAAATCATAGTTTATTGAGGCACATGAGATCTCACACTGGCAAATGAAACAATCAAATAAATATTATAAATGCGAAAGTTTGGATGTATGGATGTATGTTTGTTACTCAATCACGCTCCAACGGATGAACGGATCTGGATGAAATTTGGCACAGGGATAGATTATAGTCTGGAATAGCACATAGGCTACTTTTTATCCCGGAAAATTAAAGAGTTCCCGCGGGAACCGAAAAACCTAAATCCACGCGGACGAAGTCGCGGGCATCAGCTAGTGGTGAATAATTGTGAGTTCCCATCAAGTCGCACCCAAATCCAAAAGGGACGATGACAACTCAATCAAATCAGCAACTCTTTATCAAACTTAAAAACGCGTTTCTAGTATGGAAGTTGTATGAAATTCACAGTTGTGATGTCATAAAATTTCAACGCACTTTTTTTCTTTAATCTATATTTTAAATTGGTTATCAAACTTAAAACTAACCAAGGATGTGAATTTTAGGTCTTTTGAAAGACCATCTATTTAATAATCAGTTAAAAATAATATTTTTTTGATATAGGCATCATCTCTATTGTGCACGAACAAGCAGTATGCATCATCAGTGAGTTCCCATCAAGTCCAGTGTTATTTAGCTATACTACTATACTATTATAAATGCGAAAGTTTGCATGGATGGATGGATGTTTGTTACTCTATAACGGCCGAACGGCTGAACAGATCTGGATGAAATTTGGCACAGAGATGGATTATAGTCTGGAATAGCACATAGGCTTTCTTTCTTTCATCTTCTTTCTTTCTGCTGGGCAGGTTTCCGCACTTAAACCTCCAGCTGGAGGTCTGTTGTACGTGTGTCGCCCTCCCCGCAGGAGTTTTCACTCCAACCATCCGAGCTCGCTCCAGAAGCCTAGAAGACCGCCCAGGTTGTCTAGGGCCTCTCGGAGCGAGGTTGGGGATCTAAGGTGTCGCTCTCGTTGGTCTGTGACGCCTGTGCATTCTAACAACACATGCGTCGGCGTTTCGTCTGTCTCCATGCAGGCTCTGCACAGAGGGCTGTCGGTGACGCCTATAACAAAGAGGTGTTTGTTTAATGGGCTGTGCCCCGTTATAAGTCCCACCACCTTCCTGAGTTTACCTCTATCCAGGCGGATTAGTTTGTGTGTTAAACGTTTGTCGATGTTAGGGAATGCCTCCCTGGTTTGTTTACAGTCCGGGGCATTCGTCCACAGTCGGGAATGCTCTTTGAGTGTTAGTTCATGCTGCCAGGTTTTATACTCCTGAAAGGTATGGGCACGATTGGTTCGGGCCCTGCTACCTTCAGCGTCGTAGCCTTACGTGCCAAAGCGTCTGCTGCTTCGTTACCTGGATCCCCATCGTGTCCTTTGATCCACCGAACGGTGATTTCATTGGAAGCGGCGAGTGTTTCCAGGGATTTGTGGCAGTCCTGTATAAGTTGGGAGGTTGTCGAGGGGCTGGCCAGCGCTTTGAGAACAGCCTGGCTGTCTGAGTTAATGTTGATTTTGAAATCCGTTACCTGTCTGTTGACCATTGCCATGGCCGCGGTTGCGATGCCCACACACTCCGCCTGGAAAACCGAGTTGTCCTTACCGAGTGTCTGGCTTATTCTTATGTTAAGTTCTTGGCAGAAGGCTCCAGCCCCGGTGCCTGTTTTGGTTTTGGATCCGTCAGTAGGTATATACTTCTATTGCATCTCTGACTGGTTTCAGATCCTTGTTTTGCTCTGGATTTATCTTATAGCTTCTGTCCAGTATGTGTTGTTTCCTTGTTCTATCACATTTCCACTCCAATCGTGGTTCTTTGTTAAAACCCTGTGATAGGATTTTGGTGTGTTTTGTATTGAACAATCTTTCCATAGACCCGAGGTTTTCAGTCTGAGGGCCGCGAGTGTTGCTTCCTTTTTAATGTGTAAATGTAGGGGTGGGATCCCCAAAATGATTTCAAGTGCTGTAGTTGGTGTTGTGCACATGCAGCCTGTGATGGCGAGGCACGCTTGTCGTTGAAATTTTTGAAGCTCTTGCTGGGTGGTTGTAAGAAGTGTTCTTGGCCACCATATCAAAGCGGCGTATGCCAGTGAGCTTCTTACCACTGATAGGTAAAGCCATTTCATTATCTTTGGCTTTAGGCCCCAGTTTTTTCCCAGCATGCGTTTGCACTGACTTAGTATAATAAGTGATTTTTTAATTTTGTTATCTATGTGCCTTTTCCAACTGAGTTTGCAGTCGAGCGTCACTCCAAGGTATTTGACTTCATTGGAGAGTTTAAGGCTTGTGTTGAATAGGTTTGGAGGTTTAGTTGGTTCCGTCACTCTTTTGTTGGTGAAAAGAACCATCTCTGTTTTCTTTGGATTTACTGTTAGTTCATTTTCCTTACACCATTTTTCAATTAGTCGCAATGCTCGTTGCATTACCTCGTAGAGCGTATTTTCGAGTTTGCCACTAATTAAGATGGTGAGTTCGTCTGCATAGCCTATGGTGTAGAACCCTTGCTTATTAAGTTTAGTTATTAGGTCATCAACTACGAGGTTCCACAGAATTGGCGTCAGAACACCGCCTTGAGGGCAGCCTCTCGCTACTATGCCTCTTGTGATTCCGTTGATGTCCAGCTGTATAACTCTTTGTTCTAGTAGTGATCTTATCCAGTAGCGTAGGATCCCTGGTGTATTATAACGACCTAGGGCCTTGTCTATGCTTTCGAAGGTTGTTTTATCGATAGCTCCTTCTATGTCGATGAAGACACCCAGTGTTGACAGTTTGTTTTCAAGATTATGTTCGATCTTTGCTACAACTGAGTGCAGTGCCGACTCTGTTGACTTGTCTGTGCTATAGGCGTGTTGATGGGGGTGTAATGGTATGTGATGTAGTGTTCCGTCTCTAAGAAAGCGATCTACTAATCTTTCTAGAGTTTTAGTAGGAATGATGTTAGGCTAATTGGTCTGAAGGATTTTGGGAGAGTGTAGTCACTTCTTCCAGGTTTTGGTAGGAAGATGCACATAGGCTATAACAGTAACATATTATAACATTTGCAAAAAAAAACAAAAAAATTTTTTTTGGAAACTGTTTTTTATCTTTATATTTAGTACTTATAGAATTCGAAAAAAAATCTCAGACATTTTTGTCGGTTATAAAGTATTACCAGACCTCTTCAAAATTCTTCCCATAATTCGTCGCCAGCTCTCCGACTAATCGCATCGCCCCGCTGTCGTCATGGCTCCCCCGTCGTACACCTATGATATTTATAACATCAGATACGTTCCCCGCGCTTTATTTTGGCAAGAATTTAAGAAGGCACTTGCCCTCACTTGCGTACATTGCAGTTAACAACAGTGTAACTCAGAATCTATATTCATCTCTTTCTAACAACAGGTATAGCGTATGTTGACCTTTATGTTCTTTCCCTTACTCCGCGTACGTAATATTTACGCCGTTTTTTAGTGCAATGATGTTCGCGTATGCCGCGTCTTATTTGTAATATGTCGTTGCCGTACACTGAATGAGTGGAAACAGGCAACAACAGATTCTTATAAAATATGTCTTGCCATGCAAGAATCTGGGCAACACCTATTACCTATTCTGTGGTAAAACCCAGTTTCTTGCAGTGTGCACGTCAGTTCAACAAAATAAGCTTTAGATTTGCGGACTTGTGGGATTAAACAAGGGGATTTAAAGATTAATTCAATGGGTAGATAATAAATAAAAGGTTATTTTAATTATATGTTATAGTATTTAATGACTTTTTGTTAATACATAATACTGTAGAAATAAATAATATTAGGTATATCAATTCAACCTGTGTATTATTTTGTAAACAATGTTCAAGAAAACATGATTTAAAATTTTCCTCTGAAGATTCAAAAAAGATCCGCTAGAGGCAGCACTAGTTGTGGGGTACATGTTTTGATTTCTCCATTAAGAGTAACGTTAAACGTACGTTGTAAAAATTGAAGATGATGTAACCTGGAGCAAAATTGAAACTTGCAGAAATTCAAGATCATCTTGTCAGGGATTTAAAACGATGGCTTGCATGCCGTGGTTTACCTGTTTCAGGTAACAAAAATGTACTCATAGAATAGTAGATTATTAACCAAGGGGATAAAGCAGTGTCTTCTGTCGCGGGTGACGATTTAAATCGCGAGCGTAACGAAGGACTCGAGGTTTACTCCCGAGCGTAGCGAGGGTGTTAAAAACTTAAATCACGAGCGAAGCGAGGGATTTAAGACGAGTCCTGAGTGTAGCGAGGGATTTAAGTTCATCCAAGACTAAGACAGCTTTATCACCGAGGAAAATACTCTACTTTTCGTACCATTTGCGAAAAAATTAACACAATAATAATATGAGATAAGCATTTATCAAATATAAATATTATAAATGCGAAAGTTTGGATGGATGTATGGATGTATGGATGTTTGTTACTCACACGCTCCAACGGCTGAACGGATCTGGATGAAATTTGGCACACAGATAAATTATAGTCTGGAATAGCACATAGGCTGCTTTTTATCCCAGAAAATTAAAGAGTTCCCGCGGGAACCGAAAAACCTTCAATCCACGCGGACAAAGTCGCGGGCATCAGCTAGTTAAAAATAATGACAATTAAAAGTAAAAGTTAACATTGGTCCAATTATTGATAGAGAGAGTTACATTAACGTTTATGTATTTGAAGAAAACAAAAACGCGGCAAATTCCTAGACTAATATTTTTTTGTCGGAAAAGCAAAGGCATCAAGCTCATACGGCCTCGTCGGTTTTCGTCATTTTATTTAATAATCATAACTGCATAATAAATGCGTATTCCTTTTTCAAAAAGATGTATAATGCTTTATATACAAACTCAATGGTGTAAACACAGATGTAGTTCAGTATAAATTTCGGTATTCCAAATTTAAATCACATTCTCCCCCTAGAGGATGAATGAAATTCAGTACAATTTTCTTTCCCTGTTTTTAACAGATTAAAAATGACTATTGTTATGTTCGCTTTTTGTGGCATAGAATGTCACTTTTTTGAGCAAGTGGTACGAAAAGGTAAGTTGTCGTTTTCAGTTCATTTTATTTGATCTTTGGGAATCAAAAAAAATTACATTGAATTAATTAAACCAATATCCATACTAATTTTATAAATGCGAAAGTGTGACTGTTTGTATGACTGTTTGTCTGTCTGTCTGTCTGATACGCTTTCACGGTCCATCTTTTTAACCGATTTTGATGAAATTTGGTACAGGGCTAGGTTGTATCGGGGAAGAACATAGGTAGGCCTCTTTTATCCCGGAAAATTTAAGAGTTCCCGCGGGAATCAAAAAACCTTAATCCACGCGGATGAAGTCGCGGGCATAATATTAATATTTTTAATACAAATATACTTAGCAAAAAAAATTGTGTGTGTCAGCTCAGTGACGCACGACTGGAGTTTACTCTTTATGAACGATTATAAAATATATAGATTAGTAAATGAACGCATTTTTTATATTACCTACTGAAAGCATGCTTGGGCGTATTTTTTTAAAAGTGTAAGTAAGTACCTACCTACTTACATGAAATAAAATCGATGAAATTTTTTTTTTGCCATGTTTTGTTATTTTATTGATAGATTTATGTTTCCTATTTATTTATCTTTATGAGAAATAGCACTGATTATAAATACATATTATGTTTAATTATAGTAAAAATAATCATTTTAAAATGAACCGGCGGAGAAATTTTCCATTGAGAAACAGAACTTTATCTCACAAATCTTATCTAAAAAAACCATTTTAGATAAGATTCACAGAAGTTTTAATTAGTCTTACCAATCATGCCAATCAGAAAAATGGGACAGCAAATATAAAATAACAGAAACACTATCAAAATTTGATAATTTTAGTTCTTTTGACTAACGTAATGGCAAATTAATGTCTTGTTTTTCTATATAACTTCTGAAATAGACAATGCTTTTTGTTTTTGCAAGTTCCGATAAAAAATATCTATTTAAATATAACATAACAATAACTTATATTAATGATAAATAGCCAATATTATAATTATACAAGATTTTTTGAGAGGACAATTTGTCAGTGGAACTTTGACAATTACTCAAGGGAAAAGTAAGGGCACTGATCACATTGTTAAGAATTATTGCACTTTCTTACCATAAAACATTGAGGTATTATGCCATAAAACTATTATAGTCGTAGTAGGTACTTTTGAGTATTTTAAAATGTGTTAAATCACATTATATGAATGATTATAACTAACAATTTTTTTTCGCGTTTTGTCTTGTCCGTTTCTCCCTTTCTGATTTTTTTTCTCACCTCAGATATTTTGCTTCTTTTAGATTTTACGAGGTCCAGTGTAATTTTTTTATAAGTATTGCTTATACTTTTAAGAATCGCTCTTTAATTTCTATATATGCCACCTTGCTATTTCGGCAGATGTCAGCGCCATTGTTACACCTGAATAATTTAATATATAAAATAATCGTTTCCAATGCAAAACTCGGGGCTTAACAAAGCTTAACCGTGTACAAACCTTTAATAATCCATTGAGAAACAATTTGTTACATTGACTGACAATTTCGAAAGAGTTACTCAAGGGACCGTAACGAATTCACGGCAGCAATATTTTGTTGCATATGTATTTCAAGAATTTTCGACCTTTACTAGAAAACAATACTACATTCTAGTAAAATATGAAGTAAACTATGTTAAAAATGATGTATGAAAGACTAAAATTCAGTATTTACCTTCAAAAACCGCTGCTAATCAATGGATGGGTTATGAGCACTCACTCAAAATTGACTCCTTAGACGCCGATTGCAGGAAGACTGATTATTTAAACAATATGGTAGCAGTCTTACAGCATTTAGTAATGTTGAAAGCAACCAATAAAATCTGCAATAGTAGTAATTTTATAATTTCTGAGCAAAAAAGCGCACATCTATGGAAATTCCACATAGAGCCAAATTTGAGACTCTTATTAAAAAATAAATAAATCATCTGGTTGAGTAAATAAATTCATTCAATAAACAAACCAAAAGTACATAAAATAAGCTACATAATGATGGGTGAATCAATGATCTATCTATTATGGCTGCTTTGCTATGTCAAGTCGAAAGTTATAGAATCAGGTGAGGACATGGTAAAATCACACATTATTTTTGTTAATAATGCTGTAATTTATTAAATTTATGTGAATCAATATGTTTATTGTAGACGAAAATATGACTGGATTAATAAGCTACGTAAAATCATAAAATATGTTGGGATCAGCATAATCAAAATGTGAGAAAAAAATTCCGAAAGTTGGTGGACAGGGCAAAAAACCCATGTACACTTTTATAAAAATACGCCCGCTTGATACATATATTTATATGAATTATATAATTTAAGGTATGTTGGGGTAAGAACGGACGGATTTCAGACCAATTGAAAAGGTTTTGTATAAATTAAATTTTCTCGATATTTGTTGAAGATAAATTACTAAAATATGGTGCATTTGTTTAATTTTTAAACGTAGCTTAGGTTTCAATTTTGTTTATTTTTGTAAACTCAACAGTTTCTGCTTTATACACATGTAAAAACAAGACCTACTTTTTTATGGCTATGGTTAAAAAATTGTCCTTCGGGGGCAAGATCGGACGTACTTTCAAACCCGCTTCTATGGCTTTGAGAACAAGGTGTATAAGAATAATAAATCCGATCTTAAACGCACTACAATATATAAAAAAACTAGCTGATGCCCGCGACTTCGTCCGCGTGGATTGAGGTTTTTCGGTTCCCGCGGGAACTCTTTAATTTTCCGGGATAAAAAGTAGCCTATGTGCTATTCCAGACTATAATCTATCTCTGTGCCAAATTTCATCCAGATCCGTTCATCCGTTGGAGCGTGATTGAGTAACAAACATACATCCATACATCCAAACTTTCGCATTTATAATATTTATTTGATGACGTTTATGTAATTAAAAACATGAATGTTCCAATCGATTTTTTTTTTTTTTTACTTAAAGGCATCCGATCTTACCCCCAGTGATAAATTTTTTATATTTTGTGGTTCTCAAACTTTGCTCTCATCATAAGATGAATTATCCAGATCCGCGGGAAAGGTCGGATGAATACGTTTTTTGCTAGTTATTAATAATACCTAATTTTAACTTTGAAAAAGGGACAGAAAAAGTTTTCAATGTCCGAAGTAAAGACATCAAAAATTCTATCTATCCTTTTTTCAAAATTGTAACGTGGACCCCAAGCATGGAAATTGCTTAAAAACAATTTTTTATATCCATTATAAATAACATAAATAAAAATAAAAGACAGAAATATAAAAACATAAATAAATAACATAGTAAAATAAATGACAAATAAAAGTTAATGCCGTAAATAAAAAAATAAAAACGATACCCAAGATATAAGACGAACATATAGGTACAGTCGACGTCAAAATTGCATATAGAATAAGCAAATAAGTTGCTTTGCATGCGGTCGGACACCCACACACTTGCAGTAGTATAATATAAGTCGTTCAGCTTGTAGGTATTGTAATAGCCGAGTAATATCGATAATTTCACACCTCAAGTAAGTGAGCTCAATGGCGAGGTGTGGAACTACTTGGATTGCACACCGTAACTGTTGCTGGTTCAAATCTCGACCCCGTGTAAGTTTTTTTTACTTTTTTTATTTGATGACTGATATTTTTATACCAGCAATAGCATATGCGGGTAGTTTAAAAAATCTCTGAACAGATATGGCCACTGAGTACTGACGGAGACGGAAGATTTGACACTCGTTAGTCGTTATTAGCAAATACTACAAAATTATTATAATTTACTAAGTTTTGCTGTTTCTTATCTTCAACAATAATGCAGGCTTATATTCATACTAGTGTTTCGCTCTGTGCGCGAGCTGCTAAAGCAGCTCACGAGATGTGGTTAGACGTTAGTACTAAGTAGTACAGACTTGACGTCTTTATTGTATTAAACCGAATTTATTTACTTAGATACACAATTCACTTTTAAGTAGAAAGATTTTAAAAATGGCGCTGATTTTTTAAAACTTTAGTATCACTTTCCTGTTTTGTAATCCCAGGGAGCCCTAATATCGATTTTGAACGAAATCGGTCAATTAACAAAGAATTTCAGATTGGCGCTGTTTTTTTTAAGCTTTGGTATCAGTTTCCTGTTTTGTGATTCCAGGGAGTCCTAAATATCGATTTTGAACGAAATCGGTCAATTAACAAAGAATTTCAAAATGGCGCTGATTATTTAAAACTTTGGTATCAGTTTCCTGTTTTGTGATCCCAGGGAGCCCTAAATATCGATTTTGAACGAAATCGGTCAATTAACAAATAATTTCAAAATGGCGCTGATTTTTTAAAACTTTGGCATCAGTTTTCTGTTTTGTAATCCTAAGGAGCCCTAAATATAGATTTTGAACGAAATCGGTCAATTAACATAGAATTTCAAAATGGCGCTAATCTTTTAAACCTTTGGTATCAGTTTCCTGATTTGTGATCCCAGGGAGTCCTAAATATCGATTTTGAACGAAATCGGTCAATAACAAAGAATTTCAGATTGGCGCTAATTTTAAAACTTTGGTATCAGTTTCCTGTTTTGTGATCCCAGGGAGCCCTAAATATCGATTTTGAACGAAATCGGTCAATAACAAAGAATTTCAAAATGGCGCTGATTTTTTAAAACTTTGGTATCAGTTTCCTGTTTTGTAATCCCAGGGAGCCCTAATATCGATTTTGAACGAAATCTGTCAATTAGCAAAGAATTTCAGATTGGCGCTGATTTTTTAAAACTTTGGTATCAGTTTCTTGTTTTGTGATCCCAGGGAGCCCTAAATATCGATTTTGAACGAAATCGGTCAATTAACAAAGAATTTCAAAATGTAGGCCATTTTTAAAAATTTTGGTACCAGTTTCCAGGTAATCCCAGGGAGCCCTAATATCGATTTTGAACGAAATCGGTCAATTAACAAAGAAATTCAGATTGGCGCTGATTTTTTTAAACTTTGGTATCAGTTTCCTGTTTTGTAATCCCAGGGAGACCTAAATATCGTTTTTGAACGAAATCGGTCAATTAACAAAGAATTTCAAAATGTCGCTGATTTTTTTAAAACTTTGGTATCAGTTTCCTCTTTTGTAATCCCAGGGAGTCCTAAATATCGATTTTGAACGAAATCGGTCTAACAAAGAATTTCAAAATGTAGGCCATTTTGAAAAATTTTGGTACCAGTTTCCTGTTTTGTCATATTAGGGATCCTCAGATATCGAATTTGCACGAAATCTACAATAACAAAGAATTTCAAAATGGCGCTGATTTAAATTTTGGTAACAGTATCCTGTATTGAAATCCCAGGAAGACCTAAATATCGTTTTTGAACGAAATCGGTCAATTAACAAAGAATTTCAAAATGGCGCTGATTTTTTAAAACTTTGGTATCCGTTTCCTATTTTGTAATCCCAGGTAGCGTAAATATCGATTTTGAACGAAATCGGTATATTAACAAAGAATTTCAAAATGGCGCTGATTTTTTAAAACTTTGGTATCAGTTTCCTGCTTTGTAATCCCAGGGAGCCGTAAATATCGATTTTGAACGAAATCGGTCAATTAACAAAGAATTTCAAAATCGAGCAGATTTTTTAAAACTTTGGTATCAGTTTCCTGTTTTGTAATCCCAGGGAGCCCTAAATATCGTTTTTGAACGAAATCAGTAAATTAACAAAGAATTTCAAAATCGCGCTGATTTTTTTAAATTTTGGTACCAGTGTCCTGTTTTGTAATCCCAGGAAGTCCAAATATCGCTTTTGAACGAAATCGCTCAATTAACAAAGAATTTCAAAATGTCGCTGATTTTTTAAAACATTGGTATCAGTTTCCTGTTTTGTAATCCCAGGGAGTCCTAAATATCGATTTTGAACGAATTCGGTCAATTAGCAAAGAATTTCAAAATGGCGCTGATTTTTTTAAATTTTGGTACAAGTTACCGAACGCACTTTAGTCTCTTCAATATTCGCCATATATTTTCTATGGAAAAATTAATTCCGCCATCTGGAATTTTTTTCCTGATCATCAAGTTTGCCAAGAAACCACTCTTCCGTCTTTTATACTTTCTGAGATAGACACCAAATAAATTTGTATGGCAGCCATCTTAAATCCGCCATTTTGAATTTTTTTTCAGTTCATTGTCTATGGGATGAAGTTTCGAATGACATTTGGTCTAGCACTTCCCACCTATCTTCAATGCTTCGATCGGTTCATTTCGGCAAATTGGCCGCCATCTTGTTTTTCCGAAATGTCATAATTTTTCCCTACTCCCATCCCGCACCCGAACATATCTCCTATATATAAACTACCCCGTTTCGGATCTGTGGCGCCGCGGTTCGGGGTCGAAAAATCAAAAATTTGAAAACACTACAGCTCGGCCGCCATCCTGTTTTTTCAATTTTTTCCACTTTTACTATGGATCGTTTACTAATTTCATCAATCGTTGCAAGTTTTAACGAAATCGGTTGGAAAACAAAAGAGTTGCAAGAATCACGTCGGTCGCCATCTTGTTTTTCCGAAATGTCATAATTTCTCCCTACTCGCATCCCGCAGCCGAACACATCTCTAGTACATCATTGTATTGTTTTCTGTCTCTTTCTAGGAGAACAATAAATTATGTCAATGAGTCCTAATCGCCATAATATAATTTGGTATGAAAAAAAATATTCCGCCATCTTGATTTTTTTTTCCATTTCGCTAAATAGACTTCCTCGTCCTGATCATCTTTCGCAGAGAAACCACTCTTTCATCTTTTATACTTTCTGAGATAGACACCAAATAAATTTGTATGGCAGCCATCTTAAATCCGCCATTTTGATTTTTTTTTCAGCTCATTGTCTATTGGATGAAGTTTCGAATGACATTTGGTCGAGCACCCCCCACCTATCTTAAATACCTGGACCGTGCTCTTTACCCGTCTCCGAAATCCTCAATCATCAGCTGTCTCCATATTTTCTTCAAGTTTAATTTTCTGACTTGTACACGAAGCCATCAGTGGAAAAAAAAAATTTCATACAAAATTTTACAGGAGGAAATTTTTGGGGTAAATCTCGAAAACTACCCCAAATGTGGCAACGCTGTTTAGATATCTCGATACTGCCGGTCCAGTTAGACAATCGATCCATACATGTCAACTTTCCCAAATGTTGCCAACTGCCTCAAAAACGTGATCGAAATTTTGAAAAACACAAAAAGAATACAAAATGGCCGCCACCTCGTTCCACAGAAACATTTTAGATAGTTTCATAATTTTCCCGTAAACTACAGGATATACCGCTCCTGATGACGTTTAAATTTTTCATCTCGCTCGCACCCAGCCGAAATGATCGCCCCTGAAAAAAGACCATGTCGTAAATCACTTTTACTGTGATAAATTCCAGTGTTGCCAGACCTCGGCGACGAAAATACCCAAATGTCATTCGCACAAGTGGGACACGTGGTTGCTCGTACTCGAATTTTGCAAAAAGTCCGTATTTCGATTTTTTTATTTTTGGGGTAAATCTTGAAAATTTCCCGAAAAATGGGGTAATTTTTTCCCCAATCTATACCTCGAGTCCGTACACACAATCGCACCGTACAATTCGAAACGCTCCGACGTTGCCAACTGTGAGAAAATTGAATTTTAAAATTGCGTTTTTTCGTACCTCAAACAAAAAGGCCGCCGTGACAGCCGCCATCATGAATTTTTAAAAACCACTCCCATTCTGTCAAAATACAGGATAATTGTAGTCGAAAAAAGAAAAAATTATCATGCTCGACCACGCCGTTTCGGATCTGTGGCGCCGCGGTTCGGGGTCGAAAAATCAAAAATTTTAAAGCACTACAGCTCGGCCGCCATCTTGTTTTTCCAATTTTTTTCACTTTTTCTATTGATCGTTTCGAAATTTCTTCAATAATTGCGAGTTGTAACGAAATCGGTTGGAAAACAAAAGTGTTGCAAGAATCAAGTCGGCCGCCATCTTGTTTTTCCGAAATGTCATAATTTTTCCCTACTCTCATCCCGCACCCGAACACATCTCCCGTACATCATTATATCGTTTTCTGTCTCTTTCTAGGAGAACAATAAATTATGCTAATGAGTCCTAATCGCCATATAATTTGGTATGAAAAAAATATTCCGCCATCTTGAATTTTTTTTCTTTTCGTTAAATAGATCTTCTCGTCCTGATCATCTTTGGCCGAGAAACCACTCTTCCATCTTTTATACTTTCTGAGATAGACACCAAATAAATTTGTGTGGCGGCCATCTTAAATCCGCCATTTTGAAATTTTTTTTAGCTCACTGTCAATTGGATGAAGTTTCGAATGACATTTGGTCGAGCACCCCCCACCTATCTTCAATACCTCGGCCGTGCTCTTTACCCGTCTCCAAAATCCTCAATCATCAGCTATCTCCATATTTTCTTCAAGTTTAATTTCCTGACTTGTACACGATGCCATCAGTGAAAAAAAAATTTTTCATACAAAATTTTACAGGAGGAGTTTTTGGGGAAAATCTCGAAAACTACCCCAAATGTGGCAACACTGTTTAGATATCTCGATACTGCCGGTCGAGTTACACAATCGATCCATACATGTCAACTTTCCCAAATGTTGCCAACTATCTCAAAAACGTGATCGAAATTTTGAAAAACACAAAAAGAATACAAAATGGCCGCCACCTCGTTCCACAGAAACATTTTACATAGTTTCATAATTTTCCCGTAAACTACAGGATATACCGCTCTTGATGACGTTTAAATTTTTCATCTCGCTCACACTCAGCCGAAATGATCGCCTCTGAAAAAAGACCATGTCGAAAATCACTTTTACTTTGATAAGTTCCAGTGTTGCCAGACCTCGGCGACGAAAATACCCAAATGTCATTCGCACAAGTGGGACACGTGGTTGCTCGTACTCGAATTTTGCAAAAAGTCCGTATTTCGATTTTTTTATTTTTGGGGTAAATCTTGAAAATTTCCCGAGAAATGGGGTAATTTTTTTTCCCAATCCATACCTCAAGTCTGTACACACAATCGCCCCCTAGAAGTCGAAACGCTCCGACGTTGCCAACTGTGAGAAATTTGAATTTTAAAATTGCGTTTTTTCGTACCTCTAACAAAAAGGCCGCCGCGACAGCCGCCATCTTGAATTTTTAAAAACCACTCGCATTCTGTCAAAATACAGGATAATTGTAGTCGAAAAAAGAAAAAATTATCATGCTCGACCACGCCGTTTCGGATCTGCGGCGCCGCGGTTCGGGGTCGAAAAATCAAAAATTTTAAAGCACTACAGCTCGGCCGCCATCTTGTTTTTCCAATTTTTTCCACTTTTTCTATAAATCGTTTCCTAATTTCTTCAATCGTTGCGAGTTTTGACGAAATCGGTTGGAAAACAAAAGAGTTGCGAGAAACACGTCGGCCGCCATCTTGTTTTTCCGAAATGTCATAATTTTTCCCTACTCATATCCCGCACCCGAACACATCTCCCGTACATCATTATATCGTTTTCTGTCTCTTTCTAGGAGAACAATTATGTCAATGAGTCAGTGAGTGAGTGAGTGGTAATCGAGCTATATATAGTATAACTAGTGTTTCGCTCTGTGCGCGAGCTGCTAAAGCAGCTCGCGGGCCGTGTTATTCTCTTATTTTGAAGGATGGGTGGTGGTGTTTCAGCTTTATACAAAAAATATGGGATTAGAAAAGGAAAATTTAAAAAGGGAAGATCACAAACATAAGTTCTTTGAAAAGAGTCACATGCATGAGCTACTTTATAATATTTTTTTAAAGATATACTATTTTTTAAAGAAACAGTAGGTATACATTATGTGAAATTAAACAAAAATTGTTATTTTTTTTAAATCAGCCACGTATTTAAATATTTATAATTTTAGCCAGGAGTAGAACATTAAAGATAATGTATATTGAAGATTATTAAATGGCAACAAAACGGTTTTTTTTTAGTTCAAGCCTGTATTTAAATTCCTTCTTGTAAATAATTTAAGCTACGTGAAAAATCATTCATTCATTGTTCATTGGAAATTATTTTATCTAATCCAGCATCGAAAAGTTCCAACGAAACCGGTCAATTTCAAAATGACGCTGATTTTATAAATTTTGGTAACAGTTTCCTGTTTTGTGATATTAGGGATCCTCAGATATCGAATTTGAACGAAATCGCTACAATTACAAAGAATATCTAAATGGCGCTGATTTAAATTTTGGTAAGAGTTTCCTGTATTGAAATCCCAGGGAGTCCTAAATTTCGATTTTGAACGAAATCGGTTAATTTTAATAAATAATTTCAAAATGGCGCAGATTTTCTAAAATTTTTGTACCAGTTTCCTGTTTTGTGATATAGGGATCCTCAGATATCGATTTTGAAAAAATCGGTAAATTAACAAATAATTCCAAAATTGCGCTGCTTTTTTAAAATTTTGGTAACAGTTTCCTGTATTGAAATCCCCGGGAACCCAAAATATCGATTTTGAACCAAATCGCTCAATTAACAAAGAGTTTTAAAATGGCGCTGATTTTGTACAACTTTGGTATCAGATTCAGTTTTGTAATCCCAGGGAACCCTAAATATCGATTTTGAACGAAATCAATCAATTAACAAAGAATTTCAACATGGCGCTGATTTTTTAAAACTTTTGTATCAGTTTTGTGATCCCAGGGAGCCCTAAATATCGATTTTGAACGAAATCAGTCAATTAACAAAGAATTTCAACATGGCGCTGATTTTTTAAAACTTTTGTATCAGTTTCCTGTTTTGTGATCCCAGGGAACCCTAAATATCGATTTTGAACGAAATCGGTCAATTAACAAAGAATTTTAAAATGGCGCTGATTTTTAAAAACTTTGGTATCAGTTTCCTGTTTAGTGATCCCAGGGAACCCTAAATATCGATTTTGAACAAAATCGGTCAATTAACAAAGAATTTCAAAATGGCGCTGATTTTTTAAAATTTTGGTACCAGTTTCCTGTTTTGTAATCCCAGGGAGCCCTAAGTATCGATTTTGAACGAAATCGGCCAATTGACAAAGAAGTTCAAAATGGCGCTGATTTAAATTTTGGTAACAGTTTCCTGTATTGAAATCCCAGGGAGCCCTAAATATCGATTTGGAACGAAATCGGTTAATTAATTTATAATTTCAAAATGGCGCTGATATTTTCAAACTTTTGTATCAGTTTTGTGATCCCAGGGAGCCCTAAATATCGATTTTGAACGAAATCGGTCAATTAACAAAGAATTTCAAAATGGCGCTGATTTTTTACAACTTTGGTATCAGTTTCTTGTTTTATAACCCCAGGGAGCCCTAAATATCGATTTTGATCGTAATCGGTAAATTAACAAAGAAATTCAAAATGGTGCCGATTTTTTTTAAACTTTGGTATCAGTTTCCTGTTCTGTAATCCCAGGGAGTCCTAAGTATCGATTTTAAACGAAATCGGTTATATTAAATAATTTCAAAATGGCGCTGATTTTTTTAAAATTTTGGTACCAGTTTCCTGTTTTGTAATCCCAGGGAGCCCTAAGTATCGATTTTGAATGAAATCGGTCAATTAACAACTAATTTCAAAATGACGCTGATTTTTAAACTTTGGTATCAGTTTCCTGTTTTGTAACCCCAGGGAGCCCTAAATATCGTTTTTGAACGAAATCGGTCAATTAACAAAGAATTTCAAAATGGCGCTGATTTTTTACAACTTTGGTATCAGTTTCCTATTTTGTGACCCCAGGGAGCCCTAAATATCGATTTTGAACGAAATCGATCAATTAACAAAGAATTTCAAAATGGCGCTGATTTTTTTTACTTGGGTATCAGTTTTCTGTTTTGTAATCCCAGAGAGACCTAAATTATATCGAATATGAAAGAAATCGGTACATTATCAAAGAATTTCAAAATGGCACTGGTTCACTTTTTCATTAAAAACAACAGATCTTATAATGTAACGGAAAATCGACGACATTAAAATTGCAGGATGTGTGCTATTTGGGGTGTACGTACGGGTTTGTTGGTAGGTGGGTATGTCGGTTGGCGAGTATGTCGGTAGGCTGGTATTCAGGTAGGCGGGTATGTTGGTAGTTTTATGTTTTTTTTTTCATGCCTTTGGTCGAATTCTTCCTTCAATACCCTGGCCGTGCTCTTCACCCGTCTCCGAAATCCTCAATCATCAACTCGCTTCACATTTTTGCTCCCAAAGATTTGTTAGAATGAGAGTCCTATAATTAAAACAAAGTTTGAAAAGGAACTACAAGTACCCAGTCTTTTATAGCCGCCATATAATTTGGTATGAAAAAAAAAATTCCGCCATCTTAAAATTTTTTTATTTCGCTAAATAGACCTCCTCGTCCTGATCATCTCTTGCCAAGAAACCACACTTCCATCTCTTATACTCTCCGAGATAGACACTGACGAAATTTTTTGGCAGCCATCTTGAATCCACCTTTTTGGAGTTTTTTTAAACTCACCGCCAATTGGATGAGGTTTCGAGTGACATTTGTTCGAGCACCTATCTTCAATACCTGGACCGTGCTCCTTACCCGTCTCCGAAATCCTCAATCATCAGCTGTCTCCATATTCTTTTCGAGTTTAATTTTCTGACTTGTACACGAAGCCACCAGTAGAAAAATAATTTTTTATACAAAATTTTACAGGAAGAAATTTTTGGGGTAAATCTCGAAAACTACCCCAAATGTGGCAACACTGTTTAGATATCTCGATACTGTCGGTCCAGTTAGACAATCGATCCATACATGTCAACTTTCCCAAATGTTGCCAACTGCCTCAAAAACGTGATTGAAATTTTGAAAAACACAAAAAGAATACAAAATGGCCGCCATCTCGTTGCACAGAAACATTTTACATAGTCTCATAATTTTCCCGTAAACTACAGGATATACCGCTCCTAATGACGTTTAAATTTTTCATCTCGCTCGCACCCAACCGAAATGATCGCCCCTGAAAAAAGACCATGTCGAAAATCACTTTTACTTTGATAAATTCGTGTTGCCAGTCATTCATACAAGTGAGACACGTGGTTGCTCGTACTCAAATTATGCAAAAAGTCCGTATTTCGATTTTTTTATTTTTGGGGTAAATCTTGAAAATTTCCTGAGAAATGGGGTATTTTTTTTTCCCCAATCCATACCTCGAGTCTGTACACACAATCGCCCCCCAGAAGTCGAAACGCTCCGACGTTGCCAACTGTGAGAAATTTGAATTTTAAAATTGCGTTTTTTCGTACCTCAAACCGAACGGCCGCCGCGACAGCCGCCATCTTGAATTTTTAAAAACCACTCCCATTCTGTCAAAATACAGGATAATTGCAGGCGAAAAAAGAAAAAATTATCATGCTCGACCACGCCGTTTCGGATATGTGGCGCCGCGGTTCGGGGTCGAAAAATCAAAAATTTGAAAACACTACAGCTCGGCCGCCATCTTGTTTTTCCAATTTTTTCCACTTTTTCTATTGATCGTTTCCTAATTTCTTCAATAATTGTGAGTTGTAACTAAATCGGTTGGAAAACAAAAAAGTTACAAAAAGCACTACGGCCGCCATCTTGTTTTTCCGAAATATCATATTTTTGCCCTACTCCCATCCTGCACCCAAACACATCTCCTATACATCATTGTATCGTTTTCTGTCTCTTTCTGGGAGAACAATAAATTATGCTTATGAGTCCTGATCGCCATATAATTTGGTATGAAAAAAAATATTCCGCCATCTTGATTTTTTTTTCTTTTCGCTAAATAGATCTTCTCGTCCTGATCATCTTTGGCCGAGAAACCACTCTTTCATCTTTTATACTTTCTGAGATGGACACCAAATAAATTTGTATGGCGGCCATCTTAAATCCGCCATTTTGAATTTTTTTTCAGCTCATTGTCTTTTGGATGATGTTTCGAATGACATTTGGTCGAGCACCCCCCACCTATCTTCAATACCTCGGCCGTGCTCTTTACCCGTCTCCGAAATCCTCACTCATCAGCTGTCTCCATATTATTCTTCAAGTTTAATTTTCTGACATGTATACGAAGCCATCAGTGAAAAAAAATTTTTTCATACAAAATTTTACAGGAGGAAATTTTGGGGAAAATCTCGAAAACTACCTCAAATATGGCAACACTGTTAAGATATCTCGATACTGCCGGTCGAGTTACACAATCGATCAATACATGTCAACTTTCCCAAATGTTGCCAACTGCCTGAAAAACGTGATCGAAATTTTGAAAAACACAAAAAGAATACAAAATGGCCACCACCTCGTTCCACAGAAACATTTTACATAGTTTCATACTTTTCCCGTAAACTACAGGATATACCGCTCTTGATGACGTTTCAATTTTTCATCTCGCTTGCACCCAGCCGAAATGATCGCCCCTGAAAAAAGACCATGTCGAAAATCACTTTTACTTTGATAAATTCCAGTGTTGCCAGACCTTGACGACGAAAATACCCAAATATCATTCGTACAAGTGGGACACGTGGTTGCTCGTACTCGAATTTTGCAAAAAGTCCGTATTTCGATTTTTTAATTTTTGGGGTAAATCTTGAAAATTTCCCGAGAAACGGGGTAATTTTTTTTCCCCAATCCATACCTCGAGTCTGTATACACAACCGCCCCGTAGAAGTCGAAACGCTCCGACGTTCCCAACTGTGAAAAATTTGAGTTTTAAAATTGCGTTTTTTCGTACCTCAAACAAAAAGGCCGCAGCGACAGCCGCCATCTTGAATTTTTAAAAACCCCTCCCATTCTGTCAAAATACAGGATAATTGTAGGCGAAAAAAGAAAAAATAATTATGCTCGACCACGCCGTTTCGGATCTGTGGCGCCGCGGTTCGGGGTCGAAAAATCAAAAATTTTAAAGCACTACAGCTCGGCCGCCATCTTGTTTTTCCAATTTTTTCCACTTTTTCTATTGATCGTTTCCTAATTTCTTCAATAATTGCGAGTTGTAACGAAATCGGTTGGAAAACAAAAGAGTTACAAGAATCCCGTCGGCCGCCATCTTGTTTTTCCGAAATGTCATAATTTTTCCCTACTCGAATCCCGCACCCGAACACATCTCCCCTACATCATTATATCGTTTTCTGTCTCTTTCTAGGAGAACAATTATGTCAATGAGTGAGTCAGTCAGTCAGTCAGTGAGTGGTAATCGAGCTATATATAGTATAACTAGTGTTTCGCTCTGTGCGCGAGCTGCTAAAGCAGCTCACGAGATGTGGTTAGCCCTAAATATCGATTTTGAACGAAATCGGTCAATTAACAAAGAATTTCAGAATGGCGTTGATTTTTTAAAACTTTGGTATCAGTTTCGTTTTGTAATCCCAGGTAGCCCTAAATATCGATTTTGAACGAAATCGGTAAATTAACCAAGAATTTCAAAATGGCGCTGATTTTTAAAAACTTTGGTATCAGTTTCCTGTTTTGTGATCCCAGGGAGTCCTCAATATCGCTTTTGAACGAAGTCGGTAAATTAACCAAGAATTTCCAAATGGCGCTGATTTTTTAAAACTTTGGTATCAGGTTCCTGTTTTGTGATCCCAGGGAGTCCTAAATATCGATTTTGAACGAAATCGGTCAATTAACAAATAATTTCAAAATGGCGCTGATTTTTTATAATTCTGGTGCCATTTTCCTGTTTTGTAATCCCAGGGAGCCCTAAATATCGACTTTGAACGAAATCGGTCAATTGATAAATAATTTCAAAATGGCGCTGATTTTATAAACCTTTGGTATCAGTTTCCTGTATCGTGATCCAAGAAAGCCCTTAATATCGATTTTGATAGTTGAATGTGTCAGCGCTAAATAATTTTAAGACCTAATAATTGTACCACATTCTTGCAAATAAATTATTCTATTCTATTCTATTCTATTCTATTCTATTTGAACGAAATCGGACAATTAACAAAGAATTTCAAAATGGCGCTGATTTTTTAAAATTTTGTTACCAGTTTCCTGTTTTGTAATCCCAGGGATCCTCAGATATCGGTTTTGAACGAAATCGGTAAATTAACAAAAAATTTCAAAATGGCGCTGATTTTTTTAAAATTTTGGTACCAGTTTCCTGTTTTGTAATCACAGGGATCCTCAGATATCGGTTTTGAAGGAAATCGGTAAATTAACAAATAATTTCAAAATGGCGCTGATTTGTTAAAACTTTGGTATCAGTTTCCTGTTTTGTAATCTCAAGGAGCCCCGTCGTGGGTAAAACGGAACCGTATCAAAATCTTGAAAAATCTTGGATAAATAAATTCCGCCATCTTGAATTTTTTTCCTGTTCATCAATTAGACCTTCAGGTCCAGCCCCCCAATCATGTAAGAATGGCCGATGAAATCGTTAAAGTTCTGCGACAAAGTAAATAAACCATAACCGCATTAAATTAGAGCTTAATTTCGTGTCTTATACGTTTAGGTATGTACGATACTCAAACGTATAAGAATGGATAGACGAAATTGAGCTCTAATTCAATGCAGTTATGGTTTATATTACTTTGACGCTGAACCTTTACCATTTGATCGAACATTCTTACATAATCGGGGGGCTGATCATCTTTTGCCAAGAAACCACTCATCCAACTTACTTTCTGAGATAGACAGACACCAAAATATAAATTTGTATGGCAGCCTGAACATGAACTACATTATTTCGGATCTGTGGCGCCGCGATTCGGGGTCGAAAAATCAAAAAATTGAAAACACTACAGCTCGGCCGCCGAACACATCTGCCTCACATCACTGTATCGTTTTCTGGCTCTTTCTAGGAGAACAATAAATTATGTCATTGAGTCCTAATCGCCATAATAATAATATAATTTGGTATGAAAAAAAATATTCCGCCATCTTGAAATTGTTTTCATTTCGCTAAATAGACCTCCTTGCTCTGAACATCTCGTGCCAAGAAACCACACTTCCATCTCTTATACTCTCCGAGATAGACACTGACGAAATTGTATAGCGGCCATCTTGAATCCACCATTTTGGAGTTTTTTTAAACTCATCGCCAATTGGATGAGGTTTCGAGTGACATTTGTTCGAGCACCCCCACCTATCTTTAATACCTTGGCCGTGCTCTTTACCGGTCTCCGAAATCCTCAATCATCAGCTGTCTCTATATTTTTCTACAAGTTTAATTTTTTGACTTATTTACGAAGCCATCAGTGAAAAAAAAATATTCATACAAAATTTTACAACAGGAAATTTTTGGGGAAAATCTCGAAAACTACCCAAAATGTGGCAACACTGTTTAGATATCTCGATACTGCCAGTCGCATCACACAATCGATCCATACATGTCAACTTTCCCAAATGTTGCCAACTGCCTCAAAAACGTGATCGAAATTTTCAAAAACACAAAAAGAATATAAAATGGCCGCCACCTCGTTTCACAGAAACATTTTACATAGTTTTATAATTTTCCCGTGAACTACAGGATATGCCACTCCTGATGACATTTTAATTTTTCATCTCGCTCGCACCCAGCCGCAACGATCGCCTCTGAAAATACACCATGTCGAAAATTACTTTTACCTTAATAAATTCCAGTGCTGCCAGACCTCGGCGGCAAAAATACCCAAATGTCATTCGTACAAGTGAGACGCGTGGTTGTGCTCGTACTCGAATTTTGCAAAAAATTCGTATTACAATTTTTTTATTTTTGGGGTAAATCTTGAAAATTTCTCGAGAAATGGGGTATTTTTTTTCCCCAATCCATACCTCGAGTTTGTACACACAATCGCCCCGTAGAAGTCGAAACGATCCGACGTTGCCAACTATGAGGAATTTTAAAATTGCGGTTTTTCGTACCTCAAACCGAACGGCCTTCGCTACAGCCACCATCTTGAATTTTTAAAAACCACTCCCATTTTGTCAAAAAACAGGATAATTGTAGGCGAAAAAAGAAAAAAAACCCTATTCTCGACCACGCCGTTTCGGATCTGTGGCGCCGCGGTTCGGGGTCGAAAAATCAAAAATTTGAAACCACTACAGCTCGGCCGCCATCTTGTTTTTCCAATTTTTTCCACTTTTTCTATTTTCTTCAATAATTTCTTCAATAATTGCGAATTGTAACGAAATCGGTTAGAAAACAAAAGAGTTGCAAGAATCACGTTGGCCGCCAGATTGTTTTTCCGAAATGTCATAATTTTTCCCTACTTGGATCCCGCACCCGAATACATCTCTCGTACATCATTGTATCGTTTTTTGTCTCTTTCTAGGAGAACAATGACGTCTTTTATAGTTCCTAATCGCCATATAATTTGGTATGAAAAAAAATATTCCGCCATCTTGGATTTTTTTTTATTTCGCTAAATAGACCTCCTCGTCCTGATCATCTTTTGCCAAGAAACCACTCTTCCATCTTTTATACTTTCGGAGATAGGTAAGTACACCAAATAAATTTGTATGGCAGCCATCTTAAAACCGCCATTTTGAATTTTTTTTCAGCTCTTTGTCTATTGGATTAAGTTTCGAAAGACATTTGTTCGAGTACCCCCGCCTATCTTCAATGCTTCGACCAATTCATTTCGGCAAATCAGCCGGTATCTTGATTTTCCGACATGTCATAATTTTTCCCTACTCCCATCCCGCACCTGAACATCCTATACATGAACTACTCCGTTTCGGATCTGTGGCGCCGCGGTTCGGGGTCGAAAAATCAAAAATTTGAAAACACTACAGCTCGGCCGCCATCTTGGTTTTCCAATTTTTTTCCACTTTTTCTATTGATCGTTTCCTAATCTCTTCAATAATTGTGAGTTGTAACTAAATCGGTTGGAAAACAATAAAGTTACAAAAAGCACTACGGCCGCCATCTTGTTTTTCCGAAATATCATATTTTTTCCCTACTCAAATCCCGCACTCGAGCACATCTCCCATACAACATTGTATCGTTTTCTGTCTCTTTCTAGGAGAACAATGACGTCTTTTATAGTTCCCAATCGCCATATAATTTGGTATGAAAAAAAATATTCCGCCATCTTGAAATTTTTTTCATTTCGCTAAATAGACCTCCTCGTTCTGATCATCTTTTGCCAAGAAATCACTCTTCCATCTTTTATACTTTCTGAGATAGGTACACCAAATAAATTTGTATGGCAGCCATCTTAAATCCGCCATTTTGAATTTTTTTTCAGCCCATTGTCTATTGGATGAAGTTTCGAATGACATTTGGTCTAGCACCCCCCGCTTATCTTCAATGCTTCGACCGGTCTATTTCGGTAATTCGGCCGCCATCTTGATTTTCCGAAATGTCATAATTTTTCCCTACTCCTATCCCGCACCCGAACATATATCCAATACATGAACTACTCCGTTTCGGATCTGTGGCGCCGCGGTTCGGGGTCGAAAAATCAAAAATTTGAAAACACTACAGCTCGGCCGCCATCTTGGTTTTCCAATTTTTTCCACTTTTTCTATTGATCGTTTCCTAATTTCTTCAATAATTGTGAGTTGTAACTAAATCGGTTGGAAAACAAGAAAGTTACAAAAAGCACTACGGCCGCCATCTTGTTTTTCCGAAATATCATATTTTTCCCCTACTCCCATCCTGCACCCGAACACATCTCCCATACATCATTGTATCGTTTTCTGTCTCTTTCTTGGAGAACAATAAATTATGCTAATGAGTCCTAATCGCCATATAATTTGGTATGAAAAAAAATATTCCGCCATCTTGAATTTTTTTCTTTTCGCTAAATAGATCTTCTCGTCCTGATCATCTTTGGCCGAGAAACCACTCTTTCATCTTTTATACTTTCTGAGATGGACACCAAATAAATTTGTATGGCGGCCATCTTAAATCCACCATTTTGAATTTTTTTTCAGCTCATTGTCTTTTGGATGAAGTTTCGAATGACATTTGGTCGAGCACCCCCCACCTATCTTCAATACCTCGGCCGTGCTCTTTACCCGTCTCCGAAATCCTCAATCATCAGCTGTCTCCATATTTTTGTTCAAGTTTAATTTTCTGACGTGTATACGAAGCCATCAGTAAAAAAAAAATTTTTCATACAAAATTTTATAGGAGGACATTTTTGGGAAAATCTCGAAAACTACCCCAAATGTGGCAACACTGTTTAGATATCTCGATACCGCTGGTCGAGTTACACAATCGATTTATACATGTCAACTTTCCCAAATGTTGCCAACTGCCTCAAAAACGTGTTCGAACTTTTCAAAAACACAAAAAGAATACAAAATGGCCACCACCTCGTTGCACAGAAACATTTTACATAGTTTCATAATTTTCCCGTAAACTACGGGATATACCGCTCCTGATGACGTTTAAATTTTTCATCTCGCTCGCACCCAGCCGAAATGATCGCCCCTGAAAAAAGACCATGTCGAAAATCACTTTTACTTTGATAAATTCCAGTGTTGCCAGACCTCGGCGACGAAAATACCCAAATGTCATTCGCACAAGTGAGACACGTGGTTGCTCGTACTCAAATTTTGCAAAAAGTCCGTATTTCGATTTTTTTATTTTTGGGGTAAATCTTGAAAATTTCCCGAGAAATGGGGTAATTTTTTTCCCCCAATCCATACCTCGAGTCTGTACACACAATCGCCCCCTAGAAGTCAAAACGCTCCGACGTTGCCAACTGTGAGAAATTTGTATTTTAAAATTGCGTTTTTTCGTACCTCAAACAAAAAGGCCGCCGCGACAGCCGCCATCTTGAATTTTTAAAAACCACTTCCATTCTGTCAAAATACAGGATAATTGTAGGCGAAAAAAGAAAAAAATAATATGCTCGACCGCGCCGTTTCGGATCTGTGGCGCTGCGGTTCGGGGTCGAAAAATCAAAAATTTTAAAACACTACAGCTCGGCCGCCATCTTGTTTTTCCAATTTTTTCCACTTTTTCTATTGATCGTTTCCTAATTTCTTCAATAATTGCGAGTTGTAACGAAATCGGTTGAAAAACAAAAGAGTTGCAAGAATCAAGTCGGCCGCCATCTTGTTTTTCCGAAATGTCATAATTTTTCCCCACTCGAATCCCGCACCCGAACACATCTCCCCTACATCATTATATCGTTTTCTGTCTCTTTCTAGGAGAACAATTATGTCAATGAGTCAGTCAGTCAGTGAGTCAGTGGTAATCGAGCTATATATAGTATAATGCAGAAGAGGATGCATATTATTGAGCTAAATAATATCGGATACAATATACTTAGCTCAAATTTGCAATGAAACTGGTTTCACTGTGAGTATTGTTTTTATTGTTAAAAAATGTGTGTTCATAAACTTAGGATTAGTTACATAACGTTTTATTAGTAAATATCTAGACAAGATACTTAGTAGTTTCAAAAGTGTTTATTTTAATCTCGCTGTTTGGTTTTTAGTGGACAACCAAGTGTTGCGTGTCGCATCCTGACGAAGAGAGTAATGCTTCACAACGAAGACATAATATTATAGATGAACAATATGAGAACAATATCTGCATACCAACTGTCGAGTTCGCGAACATGTTCGATACTTAAACACCAGCGCCAAAGCTGCACATTATAACACATGGAAGTGATGTCCAGCTGTTGATGTGCCACAACTATCATTTGTGCATGATAATTGTTGTCCTGTGCATCGATCACATATAGTGCGTAATTGGTTTAATCAAAACCCAGACAACAGTTATTCCCTGGCCAGTAAGATCACCAAACTTAAATCATAGAGAATATTATGAGGTTTGATGGTGCAAACTGGTGGGTTATGTGAAATGAAAAGACTGCAGAGGAAACGGAGGCTCACTGTATGGAATTATGGGAGAATATATTTAGAATAACGGATATCTATCCTAATATTACAAACGGATTCACCCGGCGGCGCTTGCTTGATGTTATTGAAAAAAGTGGAGGTTTTATTGAATAGTAATACTTTTAAAGCTATATAAAATTTAATTTTTAAGGCTTTAAATATGAAACATAACGTTTATTCTTTTCCTAACTTGTAATAATTATTATTAGTATATCTTATCAAAATTAACAGACAAAAAAGCAGCGCCGCCCTTTGCTTACTAGATTTTTAAGGTTTAGCTTCAATTTTCTTTTCTTTATGAAAACGATTACTTAAGCTATAACCTTAAAAAATGATAGAAAAAGTAGCTGAAGTTATTTATTACTTTTGAGAAAATGTAACATGATAACAATGAAAATAAATGAAAATAAAGTCGATTATCTAATAAAAAGTGTTTCTTCCAATTTATTTTGTTTGTTTTATTACTTATTGACTCATAATAAGCAATAATTGACACCACTAACATAGTTATAGCTTTCCTCCCAAAATAACTAACTTTGTCCTTAAGTATTATCTTGTTATAATTAATGTTTGCGTTTATAAATGGAAATAAAGATATATTATAATAAAGAATAACAAACAGACACAAAACACATAAACAAAACATAAATTTTGTTTGTATTCAAAACAAAATAAAAGCTGCTGTAAGAGATTCGAACCTAGGTCATATGATGCGTCGTAACTCGTATACCAACTATATTATCACGACACTGGGAGTGGTTACTGTAAAGTGATGAAATAAACAATCAGAATAGACAAGGTGATTGAATTGGAATATTTAGAACCTAATGCTAATGACATAAGGTTGATATTGTTGACAGTTTATGGTAATGCAGGTAGTATTGAACTGAAATCGTTTGAACCTTACGGTGTTGATTTAAGGTTGATAATATTATTGACAGTTTATGTTTATCAGTGTGAGTGAGCACGTGAGATTCACAGCATTGCTTGCAAGCGGTTTTAGCCTTAGAGCTATGTATGGACTTTTGCAGTCGACTGTACATACATTTTTAATGTTATTGGGCTCTTTTCTATATCTGTACGCTTCTGAACACATTTCCATCAAAATCTCGAGATCAAAATAGAATAATCCTTTCACTGTTTTTTAAGGTGAAAAATATTAAAAATATTAATGTTATAAAAGTTTGACAATCCCTGCCTCATTTTGTACAGGTAAAGACCGGATGGTTTTAATCCGATCTTTACCCGAAAGGGGGAACATCGGATATCTGCTAATAGACATCCTAGGCGTATTCTGATCAGATCTATCTAGCTATTGCTACTTAAAACCTAGTATTAAGGCGAAATATTAGCAAAACAAGCTGTATTTTCGCCAAAATATGAATCTAAAAGGGAAAGGGAAAGATCGGATAGAAGAAAAAAAGACAAAAATTGCCTTGTTTTTTTAAATTCACCATAACACACGTACGGTCCGTCGGAGCGACTGGCGCGAACTGAAGTAGACGCATAACAAAATGGCGTTGAACATAATGATGCCAACATTAAAAAATATGGTCTCATTCGCGGGAAATTTGATGTATACGGTCTTACCCCCTTTCCGCTCTTACCCCAACATACCTTATGTATCAAAATACATAACATAAGTACTTAGTAGTCATGGAAACATAAAGTTTATAACGTAACGGAGAAAGTTTGATTTTACTCCCCATAAATTTTCATACCCCGGGCTCATAATATTTTAAACGAATATCGGTTTTAAAAGGAGGTAAACTCCAATTATACATTTGTATAATTGGACCTACTTATGCAAAAAGGAACCAATCCACACACATGCCAAAAATAAGTTAAGTATACAGAAAGCTTTTAAAATGCACCTTTTTACGACCCCGCCGAGCGATCGCGTAACTTCTGCATCAATCATTGTTACAGTATCAATTGTTGTAATTGGCTGAATTTATGGCATTCTTGCTGCGTCAATGGATTATGTCCAATAGTGGAAGAGTGTTAACCAATCAGAGGTGATTGCGATGTATCAATGATTGATGCAGAAGTTACGCGATCGCTCGGCTGGAAAGATCAAAATGATCTGACAATTTTGACATTGTGTGACCAAAATTGTCAGATCATTTCACAGGGTATTATGTACCTACTTATGTACTATTTCGATTCCTCTACAACTTTAGTAAAAACCAATGACGAAGGAAACTAAAGGACTTGTCATACCTACGAAAAAAAGCTGTATAACAGCATACCTAAACATTAACGGTATACTAAAATGGCGACTTACCAAAATGCGGCCCTGATGACAATTGCTTAAAAAGTTGATAAAATGAATAATAATTTTGATAATAAAATATCGATATCGATGAAAATTTCCTCTTATCTACTTATCAACAGGTGAAAATCAAATATTTACAGTAAACTAAACTAAAATATGTTTCTTCGTAGTGTACTTAATAACTACTTTAAAGAATCAATACATATATGAGAAAAATTGTTTACTTACTGGTGAAATGTTAAATTTTTTAGATTTTTCTTTTTCTTGCTCCACATCCCACAATATTACAACTAGACATTGTTGCAAATTGTTTTCACGCCATACACGAAAATAACACTAATTTATTCTCCGTAACGAATAAATACTTACCCAATTTTTCAACAAAAGACAATTACAGTAGTTACCTGTGGTAGTTACTCACTAGTTACTCAAGAAATAGAAACAAATATGGCGAAAATGGCACGTTCAAGATATACGGCGATCATAGGGCGATTCATAGAAATAATATGTATTACAACTAGAAGGATCACTAACGCACGAAACGCGAGCCGAAAGAGAGCTAATATTAAGGGGCGTTGTCTCTTTCTTACCGCTACACTGGCATGACACCATAATTATTATTAATTGAACGAGACACAATAGTGAACACGAGAGTGAACGAGACACGCGAAGAAAAAGTGAGTCCTTGTCGAGACCGAAATTCCTTATGAGTGAAAGGTAATCTAAATTGAACTTTATTATTTAACAGAAAAGGTGTGAATTTGTTTAACAAAAACACATAAGTGATCCTTCTAGTTGTATGAATATACATACTATTTCTATGGGGCGATTATAGTGTCAGTTCCTCTTGTTCTCATTGACCTAGCCTAATATACTAATATCTGTGATTAATTATTAATATACCCTGTGATTATACCTCTATAGACCTAGCCTTACCAGTGTTGCCATATATACAGATTTCTCGGTATCCATACAGATTTATAACATGTCATACTGATAAAAAATTAGGACTTAATTTTATACAGATTTTGGTTGTTTGCGCCAGTTTTTTTACAGAATTAGTACTTAGTAGTTTTCAGAACATAATAATGGCAACATCGATGAACAGATGTAGCCCGCGTTCGAGAACATCTCCCTGGCGACCAGCCGAGCGATCGCGTAACTTCTGCATCAATCATTGTTACAGTATCAATTGTTGTAATTGGCTGAATTTATGGCATTCTTGCTGCGTCAATGGATTATGTCCAATAGTGGAAGAGTGTTAACCAATCAGAGGTGATTGCGATGTATCAATGATTGATGCAGAAGTTACGCGATCGCTCGGCAGGGGGTAGGTACGATTCTGTAAAATTGACATTTGCAGTGACGATCACTGTTGACTATGGTTTACTATACATTTCTGCTATAATAAGTACAACCAAAATGACTTTGTGGCGAACCTTCAATGGATACAAATAAGCTCGGTGAAGGTCATTGAGTGATCATCGCTGAGATAAAGAATAGGGTCCTGGTTTAACTGTCAGACCAATAAATAATTTACTAAACAACTGCTGCATATGCATGCCTTGTTATGAGCTAAATGTTGATTCTAATTTGTTAACTAAAATGAATAAAGATATTTACAATTATTAATCGTTAATTTCATTTATTTTTCTCGAAATCAAATCAAAATGTTAAAAATAGTCGTTTATTACAAATAATTTATACAGAATATAAATGACACATACAGATTAATGCAGATTTTCATAAATTTACTACATACCACTAAATACGTAACTCTGTGCTAAATACATCTGGCAACACTGTTGTAAGCACTGCGAGCACTGGCAGTGCTCTTTACTGGGGACTTCCAGCCGAGCGATCGCGTAACTTCTGCATCAATCATTGTCACAGTATCAATTGTTGTAATTGGCTGAATTTATGGCATTCTTGCTGCGTCAATGGATTATGTCCAATAGTGGAAGAGTGTTAACCAATCAGAGGTGATTGCGATGTATCAATGATTGATGCAGAAGTTACGCGATCGCTCGGCAGTGCTCGCAGTGTATTTCGGAACGCACCCATTAATTTATTATTTGAAAATCTGCCAAAATGTCAAATTTATTCCTCCGATCAAAGAGTATAGTAATATACAGGGAATATACAGGGAGGGATATACGCCTCCGATAAAATTTATCTGACGCTTGAAAAATTAGCCGAGATTTGGCCGAGATTTATTGATAATAATCTGACTGAAATTTAGGACCTCTATGTTTAGGACTTGGCCACCTCTCGACCCACTTGAATGTGAATTAACCACAGATTAGTAATGGCAAAGATAATGGAATTAACGTTTGTGCGCAGTGAAACACCCAACTAATCATCGTATTCTTTACTAACATAAAATGAGACGCCATTACTTGGCTAATACAACCGGAAGAAGGATTTTACACACAGATGAAAACTTCACAAAACTCAACTTGAAAGTTCATCTTAAATCTTTACCTACCATTGAAATACACTAGCACTATTCTACTACCTACATTCATCCGCGTGGATTAAGGACTGAAACCTGAAACCCTTAAACCAAGAAACGAAGAAGTTAACCTGATTTGCAGGATATTTCAGAGTTATTTGTTTTGTCAGCAACTAAAGGCTAGGCCACTGGGATAAGCAAAGGTGTTTTCTCTGTCTACGGCAAAATTATTTTAGAACTGAACAAGAATTAAGAATGCGGTGTTGTGTGCCTTTCTGCAAAAATACTTCGGACAATGTATCCACATCAGAGGGGCAGGGGAAAGACATCAGTTTTCATGTGTGAGTATATTTTGAGTTGTCTCACTACTATAATATTATACCTCTAAGGCTCTATGCTCACAAGCATCTCGCAAGTTGAAGTCAAATTGTAACTTTTTTTTTTTTTTTTTATCCACTACAAGTTAGCCCTTGACTGCGATCTCACCTGATGGTAAGTGATGATGCAGTCTAAGATGGTAGCGGGCTAACCTGTTAGGGGCATGGCAGTTATATTAAACCCATACCCCTATTCGGTTTCTACACAGCGTCGTCCCGGAACGCTAAATCGCTTGGGGGCACGTCTTTGCCGGTAGGGTGGTAACTAGCCACGGCCGAAGCCTCCCACCAGGCCAGACCAGGGAAAATTCAGAAATTATAAATTCCCAAATTGACCCTGCCGGGGATCGAACCCGGGACCTCCGCACATTAAGACAACAGCGCTACACACTGCGCCATGGAGGTCGTCAAAACCTTCAAACTTCTCAAACTTTGGTTGTATATTTATGTATTATGTGTTAATTTATGCATATCATAAATGGTAATTTCCAGTTTCCCTAGTGAAGTGCATCTCCGTGCTGCTTGGGTCAGAGCCCTCGGCAAGCAAGACAGTAACCTACCAGACTCTGCTGTGGTCTGCTCGCAACATTTCCTAAATGATGACATTTATGAAACAGAATGTGGCTTTAGGCAAATTGTTACTGGTGCTATCCCTTCAACAGTGCAGGTAACTCATAATAATTATAAGTATCATTCATAAGTAAATCAACCAAGTAACTAAACAATCAAGAAACTAAATCCAATTAAGTGTGGCTGAGAAAGAAAGAGATGCCATATATTGGATCGGAATTTGCCTTTCTTCCACACTATGTGTTGTAGCATTGTAACTACCAGTATATTTACAGGTTTGCATGATATGCCTAGACACTGACAGCAAGCTGATTCTAATGAGTAAACACAAATTGGAAGAAACATTTGAAAAGTTAATAGGACATCCTGTAAGTTGCAAATTTATGTTCTATTGTTATGTATTGTAGTTATGTATAATATTAAAGTTAAATCTGTATGTTGAATGTACCTTGCCAGTCTTCTCTTTTGATAAATCTGTCAACAGTGCAGAAACTATTGTGGTTATTTTATGGAATGATTGAATACTTCAATTTCATGTTGTTGCAGTTATATGATCAAGGAAACCTAAAACAAACACTTTGTGTACAATGTGCTCAGAAATTGATAAACTTTAGTAGATTTAGAGACAAGAGCTTGAGAGCCCGTGCACTGATGATGGACTTAGTTGAAAAACATGAATTAGTGAGTAAACTTAATGCATATACTTGCATTGTTTCTTTATCCTTGTACTTTATATATTGAATATTTAACTTGACTCTCAACAGATAACAAGGCGACATATAAAAATGATAAACCGCACAAAACACCAACTAAAGAGTAGTATGGTGTTGACAACGCTAGGATCTGACCACTGTGACCTTCACATACTAGAACACCCCTCCGAAGACAAACTGACAGAATTAGAGGAAATTGGACCAAGAGATGTAGTGAACACTGAAGAAAGTGATGACTCTATGTCGGTTGATGTAGACGTGGAAGCGATACACGAAGAAGACAATAATGTTAATGATATTGTTCAGGATCCATTAAAGTACGAAAGTGCTCCATTCCAATGTACACTTTGTTTGGAGGAATTTGTCCATGTACATGCATACATGCAACATATTTTGAGCTTGCATCTTCAGGTGAGATAGTTTTCTCTTGCTAAACACTTACATCAACTTGTTACATTGATATATTTGTCTCTTAAACTGTCAAATGGCAGAAAACTTATAAATTTGGTTTGTGTTTTGCAGAACGGTGATAGTGATGGTGAATGTGACACGTCACAAGTATGCAAGCCTCATACAGCTGTGAGCTCTAGCTCTTCACGCTCTTCACTCATCACTGAGAACAAGTCAGTATACCTGCCAGTACCAATAACGTATAGTTCAAGTTACAGTTAGTATACTGTAACTTGAACTATACGTTCAAGTTACAGTATACTAACACAAGGGTACACAAGGGTATTGTGTACTAGTATCACAATACCCTTTCCTCCTCTCTAACCTGCTATATGCAGTACAGCTACATACTGGCTAGTGGCTCCCCAGTACACTGTACACTCTACATACATTCTGATATATTTCACAGGCAGGCAGACCCCAGCCCTTCCGCACGCGCGGCTCAGACCACAGGTGAGTTACTAGCGATCCGCCCCGGCTTCGCACGGGTGCAATTCTGATACTAAATATACTACATTTTGTCATTAGACATTACAAACATGTTTTCTTTAGAGGTTACTCTTGAAAGAGCGACATATAATAATTGGCCATGTGAAAAACACTCAACGCTCAAATCTAAGCCTGCAACGTTGAAAGTTTGACCCTGTCCCTGCATTTTAAATCATTAATATCTTCGAAAATATTTATTTAAATTACATGCTGTAAAGTGCCATATTGATCTATATTAAATGCACAATGTATTTAAGGTACTTAATTGGATAAGGATTAAATGCGGTATTGCTTAAAATCGCTTCGTAAATAAGCCATTATTTCTCGTAAAAAGTAAAGGATAAAAGATGGTTATTGTGGGTTATCCCTAAGAGATAGACATCTACGATCGCGGACTTAGACCTTTTTAAGGTGTACAATACGGTACTGTAGTACATTATTTTGATCTATCTCGTAGGGTTCAGCCAGCGTTTGCAATGTAAGCGCAAAAAAAATGTGTTTATTTACGACACCACATTAGAAACCTCTAAAATTATCAGTGTTTCTCTACTATATTATGTATTATACATATAAACCTTCCTCTTTAATCACTCTATCTATTAAAAAAAATCGCATCAAAATCCGTTGCGTAGTTTTAAAGATCTAAGCATACATAGGGACAGACAGACAGCGGGAAGCGACTTTGTTTTATACTGTGTAGTGATTCAAACACTGACACTATAATTTTTTTATAATTTATCAAGAAAAGCAACTTTAAGAACATGTAAACAATCAGAATATCGTTTGTTTCAGTTGCTCCTCCTTCCGCGAGTCTTGTGACAAATAACGAAATAAACCAAACTGAAGAAGTCGATACTAACTTCAGCTGCCGATACAAAAGAATGACAGATTGTTTTGTCAAACTGTATGATATATTCGCCAAGAGAGCTGTTCAAAGACAAGACGGAACGCTGATGAAAACACAAAGAGATGCTATGACTTGTGACAGTCCGAATACTGTCTCTGAAGATTTCAGTCATCAGGCAACAAGTCAGAAAGAAGTCCCAACGATAGAATACATTGAACCAGTCACTAACAGTACCAGTATAGTAAAAGTAGTTGTATTGAAAACATTACAAACTAATAGTTCTAATAATCTCATTAATGTACTATGTATAAATTCCTCACTGAGTAGTTCACACACTGAGAATACATCGTTCATTTGTGACATTTGTGGAAAAAAAATTAAACATAAAAGTCTCTTAGTTAAACACATGGAGACTCATGTTCAAGTAAGACAGGTCACTTGCAAGATTTGTTCATATAAATTTAAATATCAATATCAACTGATCCATCACATGCGTACTCACACCGGTGAAAAGCCTTACGCGTGTGATTTGTGCGAGTATAAATGTGCACAGAAAAGCAATTTAGTTAACCATATGAGAACCCACACTGGCGAAAAGCCACATGCTTGTAAGATATGTGTATACAAATGTTCATCCAAAAGTAGTCTTAAATATCACACGATGATTCACACTGGCGGACAACCGTTTACTTGTAAGATTTGCAATAACAAATTTGCCAAAAATAGTATTTTAGTTAGACATATGACAACTCACACTGGTGAGAAGTCGTTTTGTTGTAAGATATGCAATAAGCAATTTGCACAAAATAGTCAATTAGTGAATCATATGATAACTCACACTAGAGTGAAGCCATTCACTTGTAAGATTTGCAATAACAAATTTGCCCATAAAAGTGATTTAGTGAGGCATATGGGAAGCCACACTGGAGAAATGTCATATTCTTGTGCGGTATGTGAATACAAATGTTCAGCTGAAAGTATTCTAATCGATCACTTGATAACTCACACTGGCGAAAAACCTTACGCGTGTGATTTGTGCGAGTATAAATGTGCACAGAAAGGTAGTTTAGATTACCACATGATGACCCACACAGGTGTAAAGCCATATTCTTGTGCGATATGTGAATACAAATGTGCACTGAAATATGATCTAATGAAGCACATGAGCACTCACACTGCAGGTAACAAACCTTATCCATGTACATTATGCGAGCGTAAATTTGCAAATAAAGGTACTTTAGTTCGCCATATGAGAACTCACACTGGAGAAAAACCTTACGCGTGTGAGTTGTGCGAGTTTAAATGTATACAGAAAAGTAATTTGGTTTACCACATGAGAACGCACACTGGCGAAAAGCCCTATTGTTGCACAGTATGTGAATGCAAATTTTCAACTAAAAGCAATCTTAACATACACATGATGAATCACACTGGCGAAAAACCTTACGCGTGTGATTTGTGCGAGTATAAATCTGCACGGAAAAGTTTTTTAGTTTACCACATGAGAACCCACACTGGCGAAAAGCCCTATTCTTGCACAGTATGTGAATACAAATGTTCAACTAAAAGCAATCTTAACATACACATGATGAATCACACTGGCGAAAAACCTTACGCGTGTGATTTGTGCGAGTATAAATGTGCACAGAAAGGTAGTTTAGATTACCACATGATAACCCACACAGGTGTAAAGCCATATTCTTGTGCGATATGTGAATACAAATGTGCACTGAAATATGATCTAATGAAGCACATGAGCACTCACACTGCAGGTAACAAACCTTATCCATGTACATTATGCGAGCATAAATTTGCAAATAAAGCTAATTTAGTTTGCCATATGAGAACTCACACTGGTAAAAAACCTTATCAATGTACATTTTGCGACTATAAATGTGCATTTAAAAGTGGATTCGATCGCCATATGAGAACTCACACTGGCGAAAAACCTTACGCGTGTGAGTTGTGTGAGTTTAAATGTATACAGAAAAGTAATTTGGATTACCACATGAGAACCCACACTGGCGAAAAGCCCTATTCTTGCGCAATATGTGAGTACAAATGTTCTACTAAAAGCAGTCTTAACAAACACATGGTGAATCACACTGGCGAAAAACCTTACGCGTGTGATTTGTGCGAGTATAAATGTGCACAGAAAGGTAGTTTAGATTACCACATGACAACCCACACAGGTGTAAAGCCATATTCTTGTGCGATATGTGAATACAAATGTGCACTGAAATTTAATCTAGTGAAGCACATGAGAACTCACACTGGTAACAAACCTTATCCATGTACATAATGCGAGTATAAATGTGCATATAAATCTACTTTAGTGTGCCACATGAGAACTCACACTGGTAAAAAACCTTACGCGTGTGAGTTGTGCGAGTATAAATGTGCACTGAAAAGTCATTTAGTTTACCACATGGGAACCCACACTCGTGAGAAGCCCTATTCTTACGCAATATGTAAATACAAATGATCAACTAAAACTAGTCTAATCAATCATCTATACTTAATATTCTAAAGAGGAAAGATTTGTTTGTTTGTTTGTTTGTTTGTTTGTAATGGATAAACTCAAAAACTACTCAACCGATTTTAAAAATTCTTTCACCTATAGAAAGCTACATTATCAGCGAGTAACATAGGCTATATTTTATTTTCAAAAAATTAGAGATCCTTACGAAAATTGCAATTATGTGAACCAAGTCGGAAAAAATCCTCTCTTCTGAGAGCTTGCGTGGCGTGCGCTGCGTAAATAGTTAAAGTTACACGAAACAATGTATGGTGGAATTGTTCCTCTCAAAAATTTCTAAAAAAAAGTCCATGATAGCATATATCTATCTTTTATGGTTGACTCACAATAACCATTTTTATAGCTATATTGCGTATAGACTATTAGGATTATTAGTGCCCCGTGCGAAGCCGGGGCGGATCGCTAGTAGTACATAATATGAAAAATCACCCTGCCGAAGAGGCGTTTACTTAAGATTTGATAAATTTTCACGAAATAATGATTTAGTTACGCAAAAAAAATTAGATGCATAAAAATTACAATACAGGGTTAGGATGTAACAACAAAGAGGATTATCTGACAATATGATATTAATTATTAAGGGACCGGCGACCGCCGCTCGCAACTTCTACTCGAACCGCAAATATAAATTTGCCGGTATATTGCTATCCCTATTTGGCTGAAGACACATGATCGCGTGCAAGCGCGATAGCAATATGAGCGTACAGAATTTGTTATACATTTAGTCTTGTTCCGTGAATACCAAAAATGGTGAATGAAAAATTGTTGTGTTTTAAACTTCGTGTTGTTATTCTGTAACGTGACAATATAGGCTATGTTCCTGATCAATTAGTACGTGAGATATCGTTCGTTTTAATATGAAACAAATAAGGCGAAAACATGTCGTTTATGTCGCAAAAACATGCAAAACGCAATGTGCTTACATTTAATTTTGGGAAAGTATTTTGGAAAAATAATTATCCAGGGACCTAGATAAATACAAGTTCAATCTTAATAATCGCTTAATATGGAGGAAATATGCTCGAATTAATAATTATTTTGGTATCACGTTTGTATGAGCAATTCACCCTCCGCTGGCGCCTTAAGAGTCAAGTGATTTGAGTAGTTTGACTTTGAATTTCTGTAATTTTTCACAAAACAAATCAATGGATGTATCCAATTCCCTGTAAAGTCGGCTTAGCCTGGGTACAAGGGAATGATGGCCAAGATTGGTTTTGTGGATCATAGAGTAAAGTAATATATTATGTTGTGGATTCGAATGGTGAAATTAAACTTTTTTTAGTCTAGAGATAGGTATAATAAAACTCTATGAGAGATGATAATTATAATGGTAATCTTTTATCGCGACCAATTGAGTGAAGTTGTTTGAATCGCCTCTGTAGGTAGGTATACTTTCCAGACGATCCTTAAGGATCTGGTAATTGGGGTTCCTTATTAGTTACCGTGCTGTATGTACTCGAGTTTGCATCTCCCTTGTGTCGCAAAAAGTATGATTTTCTTATGATTATAAATAGAGGATCTCCAAAAAGTTGTAATATCCCCTGTTAGTTTTATGTTGAATAACCAACTACGAATTTTTATGACGTCACATAAGACGTCACTTCAGTATCATACTAATATTATAAATGCGAAAGTGTGTTTGTTTGTTGGTTTGTCCTTCAATCACGCCGCAACGGAGCAACGGATCGACGTGATTTTTGGTATGGGTATAGTTGAGAACCTGGAGAGTGACATAGGCTACTTTTTATCACGGAAAATTAAGGAGTTCCCGAGGGAATTAAAACAAACTAGAACACACGGACGGAGTCGCGGGCATAATAGTCCATTCATTTTAGATTTTTTTGCGGCAAAATTTATAATTTTTTGAAACCACTGTGGTTTTATACCTATGAGTGAGTACATTAAAAAACACAACTCTCTAATTATATAATAGACAGGACTAATAATTTCGCATATATATCCACGTATTGTATACGAAGAAAAATAAAAAAATTGTTAGAATCCTGTGTTATTTGCAATTTGCACAAAAACTATTAGAGCTAGGAAAAATCCTTCGAAGAGCAATTAATTTCATTAAATTACCTACAAAAAAATGTTACGGTTTATTTAGATAGGACCAATAGTTCGAAAAATATGACTACCTTTATTCCATGAAATTTTTTTTTTTCAAAAACCATGTATATATTTTTTAATTTTCACAGAAACTATTAGAACTAGGAAAAAAAATATCATAAGCAAAAATGAACTTCATTAAATTACCTCCAAAATAGTTTTTAGTTTATTTTGACAGAACTAATAGTTTCGGAAATATGGCTGTCTAACTTGCATAAAAAAAGAAACCCTTGTAAAATCCGTGAATGTTTTTTGTAATTTCAAGAAGAAGTATTAGAGCTAGGAAAAAAGCTGTCAGGACTTAGGACAAAGATAATTAATTTACCTATAAAATAGTGTTTAGTTTATTTTGATAGGACAAATAGTTTTTGAAATATACCTTGCTATTTTGTAAGAACCGGTGGTAGTCATCTTGACTTACATAATAGTATGGAATAAATAGAAATTAAATAACTTTTTTTTTAACGCATCATAGCTTGTAAACTATAACTCCTATCACCATAAATGTTATGAACTTGTTTGTAGGTAATTTATTAAGGAACAATGTTCTCTTTGACAGTTTTGTCCTAGCTTGTATAGTTTTCTTGAAAATCTAGGAAATCTGCAAAATGGCACACTTTTCAAGGCGGGGAGGGGGGAAGCCACCACCGGAGGGGGGGGGGGGGAGAGTTGTGTTTTTTAATGTACTCACTCATAGGTATAAAACAACAGTAGTTTCAAACAATTATTAATTTTGCCGTTTTCCCCATACATTGAAATCTAGAATGAATGGACTATAAGCCCGTTTGTTGGTTAATCTTAGGTTTTACCGGTAAATCTTAGGATCGTGACAACATCCCATACTAAACGCGCGTTATATGACGTTTGAAAAAAAGATGATTTGACCGTTGTCAAATACCCAATTCACGATAAAAATATGTATTTCAATCTTTATTTTAGTTATAATTTTCCATTATTTTTTTGTAAAATTAATAAATTTAATAATTATTTAAATCATTGTTTTTAATTTTAAAATTTTAATCCACTAAGTACTTATGTACAAGTTAGCCTTAGCCCTTGACTGCATGTGGTGGGTGATGATGTACCTAGTCTAAGATGGTAGCGAGCAAACCTAGTGGCAGATAGATTAACCTCTCCCCGTATATAAAAAGTACTCTGAACCTCTTAACCCTAATCAGTTATATTTATATATCTATGGTGAAAATATTACCTCTCATGCTCTAAAAACACAGAAGATACCGCGCTCGGAACACGGAAGTGCGGCCAAAATTTATCAGTGTGCGTGAAATGTTGCCAGATTGTTGCTTAAACTAAGCCACTATGGCATTGGAAGCGTTGCACTTGATCTCATTGCCTCTTATCTTGGTGACAGAACTCAGAGGGTTTGCATAAACAATGTGAGGTCGGAAGGCTCGTCTGCAATAATGGGTGTCCCACAGGCATTGACTTACCAGTTACCAATACATTAGACGCACCATGGAAACGCAAAAAACGGCACGGTCAAATTGTGCACAAATAGGTATTCTGAACAATTTTCGCCTCAGTCGCGCATGAGTACACTAGGCGACAAAATGTCGTATTATTACAAAATTGAACCCTAAATATAAAGCTATATGGTTGGTTTTTGTGAACCGTTTGGTGTCTCATTCTATATTATCTATAGCTGTGTTTGTTTAAGCGATTGTGGACGCTTTTTGAGTATTAATTTGTAGGTAATGTTGTATCCTTAGTTGGTAAATCTATGCCCACAGGGCTCAATCTTGGGTCCTTTTCTATCTTTAGTGTAAGTACCTATATAAATGATTTGCCATACCATGTGAACAATGTTTGTGATATTGTATTGTTTGCTGACGACACATCGCTTATTTTTAAAGTTGATAGGAGTAAAGGACAATTTTGACAATGTAAACAATGCAATATCACACGTATCACACTGGTTTACTGTCAATAATTTGTTACTGAATGCAAAGAAAACCAAGTACTTAGAGTTTGTTTTACCTAATGTAAAGAATATCGATAAATCAATTATGTTAAATGGAGAACTCCACAGTTTTCGCACAGGGGTGACCTTGGATAATAAGCTTCAATGGGGCGCTCATATAGATACACTAGCGGGAAAACTTCTTTTTTTTTTTATTCTTCTTTATTCAATATAAAAGTGGAACTGTTACAATTTTAAATACTTGTAAAAGCCTCCGCATAAACCGCGCAGGGTTTTTGCGCAGAGACTAATTTGACATTATGTTTATTATATTAAGTATATAATATTAGTTTAAATGTTTAATTTTTTTTTTTTTTTGAATGAATCAACCAGTAAGCATGAAGTTTGTAAGGGTTCTTTTAACATATTTTTTATTACTACTATTTTGTATCTTAATAAATATGTCAGCTGGCAGGTCGTTGAGCAGTAGTGGAAGCATGTACCTATTCCCAAGTCCGCCTCCCATAGGTATTAATGTAGCAAGGTAATTTTAATCTTCATCAATCAAGGAAAATTTGACAGTTTACCGATATTGAAACGGCTAGGCTTGTCTACTTTGCCTACTTCCACAGTGTCATGTCGTATGACATTTTATTGTCGGGCAGAGCAGCTGATATCCAAACAATTTTTATATTACAGAAAAGAGCCATCCGTTCTATTTATAAACTCGGATCACGCGAATCACTTCATGAAAAATTTAAAGTGATTGGTATGCTTACGGTGCCTTCACAATACATTTACAATAATATAGTCTTTGTCAGGAAAAACATTAATCTTTTTAAGCAAATAAGTGATACCCACAATCGATGTACTAGAAACCGCCATAAACTTGTAACAGCGTTATATCGTGTGCGCAAAGTGCAGAAATCCTTTGTGGGGTCGAGTATACGCTTTTATAACATGGTACCAAAAGAGTTTCTGGAGTTGCCATTACATAAATTTAAAGATTTTCTCGATGACAAAGTTGCATGGAAGCAACCGGCTTTGCATCCAGCAACCCACAGGTCAGTGTAATACCTACTTGTTACGTAGCGTATGCATTTTATTTTATATACAAATTGTGACATTTTTCCTGTTTTTAAAAAGAGCAACTGCTGAGTTTCTTTCCGGTTCTTCTCAGTAGAATCACCTTTCCGAACCGGTGGTAGATTCTTACGACTTATCATAAGTGGCACAAGTTGTCCTCCATGAAATAAATCATTTCTATTTCTATTTCTATAGATTAATGAAAAAGTGCCAAATTAATGAAAGAAAATCTATTTGTTGGTTCTTACGATTACCTTACGCCTTAGGCCTTACGATTTCAACGACATAATATGGTAGGAGAATAGCTTGTATCCTGGAAAAGGAGATGCGCATATATAACTGTGGTGGTACGCTGGCTACTTTGGAGCTACGCTGAGTACTTTAGCGGTACGACGAATACTTTCAAGATATGCCAGTTAAATTGGTGGTACGTAGACTACTTTGGAGGTAGGCCGACTACTTTAGAGGTACGCCGACTACTTTAGAGGTACGCATGCTACTTTTAAGGTATGTCAGTTACTTTAGAGGTACCTACGCAGGCTACTTTGGAGGTACGTAGGCTACTTTGGTGGTACGCAGGCTACTTTTAAGGTACGCCAGCTACTTTAGAGGTACGCCGGCTGCTTTAGAGGTACGCTCCAAAGTAGCTGGCGTACCTTAAAAGTACCCTACGTACCACCAAAGTAGCCTGCGTACCTCGAAAGTAGCTGGCGTACCTTAAAAGTAGCCTGCGTACCACCAAAGTACCCTACGTACCACCAAAGTAGCCTGCGTACCTCGAAAGTAGCTGGCGTACCTTAAAAGTAGTCTACATACCACCAAAGAAGCCTGCGTATCATCTGCGTATCAAGCAGCTGCCGTAATTAATCGGCGTACTTCGAAATAAGCCGGCAGCGTAGCTGTTTCACAAAAAAAAACTACCTATCTACTAACAGCCCATTTACACCTTCTTTAATTTAAGGGAAAATATTTCAACGTAAATTAGCAACACTGATAGATATAGTTGAGGTTTTGTGTTTCAAGTCATCAGCAATTAATTAACATGGAAAAAAAATCTAACAGAATGAAAATATACATTTTTGCCTATGAAACGAAACACCATCTTCCTTTTTTAATTTTTGGTAACAATTTTTACAGTGTTTCAAGACACAAGACGGCATTATTTTGAAAAACTTTTCTACACACACGTCACGTCAAAAGTTCTCGACGCGTCGCATCCAATTAACTGAGAATTGTATTTTCTTTTCGTTTTGTATTCGCTTTGTTGGCGCGTCAGCCGTGTTCCGAGCGCGGTATCTGGTACTACATCTGTGGTTTGGGTTTAGTGGATTGGAGCAATGAATACCGACGAGAGCCATCCTGTGCCTACAAACCACTACAAACCTATTTTTTTTCTCATTCTATCTTGTGTAACATGTGCGAGTGAAAAGGAGATATGGCTTGGTCTTGGTCTATCATAGAAGAAGGAATCTCTAGAATCAGGGTCAGCGTGTAACCGAAAGGGATAGGTAATACTATGAAACACCCATGGATGTAATAAGTACTTACGTACAAACTCTTTGGAAACACCTCCCAAACGTCATACAAACGTCGGCACAATATATGGTTTGTTTGTATGCAGCACAAAATCCGTGACACGCAGAAAGGGAGAGAAAAACACATATTTTTTTCTCATTCTATCTTGTGTAACATCCCAACACTGCATCTCTTTCATGTGGGGGTGAAAAGGAGATATGGCGGCGTCTATATATCTTACTCAGTCTACGTGGTCTATATACCTCACTCTGTCTATGGTGTCAGTCAAAACCATAGATTGGTCAAAACTCACTGTCAGTGTCAAAGACTAAAAAGAACTCAGCAGAGCGATCGGCTATAAATTGTCGCAATCATTAAAGGACTGCATCAATGTCAAAACATGGTTTTGGCTTCACGTATCACTGAGACTGTCCGTAAAGGATCGTTGAGGACAAAAAAATGTTTTGACATTGATGCAGTTAACTATCGATAGAATTAATTGCTGAAAATTGGTATCACGTAAGACTTTTGAAGTAAGATGTCGTTTACGGACCATGACAAACGTCACGTCAAACTAGGCTTTCATTGATACATGGTGGGAGGTGTTTTTAGCGGTGACATAAGGTGTCCATTAATCGTTTTACGACTCTTTAATATCTAAAATAAATATAATATAAGGATTAAAAAGCTCGAATAGATTGTTTGTTAGGTAAAAATAGAAAATACTATTATTTCAAGCAAGTAGGTATGCTATATTGAAATGGCTTCAAAATGTTATTTAATATAAGACATTCTATTGACAATTTACCTATAGAGGTATATTTTATTAGGTATACCCCATGGGTATACCGTACTTACTTAAGTCTAGCTAATAAAATATTCTCATTGGCAGTATTGCCAACCCACACTATGAAAAAAAAAAAAATTGTACGACCAAATACATACCAATGCTATTCATTATTAATAATTAATATTATAACATCCATACTAATATTATAAATGCGAAAGTGTGTCTGTCTGTCTGTTCAATCGATTTTGGTGAAATTAAGTACAGGAGTAGGTTATATCCCGGGGAAGGACATAGGCTATTTTACCAGGAAAATTAAAAAGTTCCCGCGGAAATCAAAATATCTTAATCCACGCGGACGAAGTCGCGGGAATCATCTAGTTAAAAAAGAATTAAGTAAGTAGGTAGTAGACTTTATGTACTTACTTTTTTTTAAAATCTTTATTGAAAACAATACAATAGAACATATAGCTAGAAACATGCCCGCTCACTTATTTAATTTCAATTAACTTTTATTCTGTGATTAAAATGAAAATATCCATAGACAATTTCGGTATCTCGAGATATCTCTAGCTTATGGTATCTTTGATTGCATCGTAAAAAGAAAATCTACTATCATAAGCGCATCGCTTCTTATATTAAAGTATTTTGTATTATATTTATTATAAAACAAAGCCAATTAATAAATAGAAAATCACAAGAAAACACACTCTAAAATATTACTTAGTGAAATAGGTAACGCAGTTAAATTTGGAAGACTGTCAAGTCTACTTATTTTGCTAGATTACCACATGATTACCATAGACATTCAAATTTAGTCGGATTATAAATAGGTCTGCACTACCAAAATATCGATATTCAGAGTTCGTGACTAGTAATCTATGGTTAGCGACCCATTGCTACAATCCTGAAAAACCTTACGTGAAGCCGGCTTTAAGGACTGTAACAATGGATATCCTTTAGGACATTTTTGGATGTGATATTGCGACAATTTATAGCCGATCGCTCTGCAGCAGAGCGATCGGCTATAAATTGTCGCAATCATTAAAAGACTGCATCAATGTCAAAACATGGTTTTGGCTTCACGTATCACTGAGGCTGTCCGTAAAGGATCGTTGAGGACAAAAAAATGTTTTGACATTGATGCAGTTAACTATCGATAGAATTAATTGCTGAAAATTGGTATCACGTAAGACTTTTGAAGTAAGATGTCGTTTACGGACCATGACAAACGTCACGTCAAACTAGGCTTTCATTGATACATGGTGGGAGGTGTTTTTAGCGGTGACATAAGGTGTCCATTAATCGTTTTACGACTCTTTAATAGCTAAAATAAATATAATATAAGGATTAAAAGGCTCGAATAGATTGTTTGTTAGGTAAAAATAGAAAATACTATTATTTCAAGCAAGTAGGTATGCTATATTGAAATGGCTTCAAAATGTTATTTAATATAAGACATTCTATTGACAATTTACCTATAGAGGTATATTTTATTAGGTATACCGTACTTACTAGCTACCGTCTAGCTAATAAAATATTCTCATTGGCAGTATTGCCAACTCACACTATAAAAAAAAATATAAAAATTGTACGACCAAATACATACCAATGCAATTCATTAATAATAAGTAATATTATAACATCCATACTAATATTATAAATGCGAAAGTGTGTCTGTCTGTCTGTTCAATCGATTTTGGTGAAATTTAGTACAGGGGTAGGTTATATCCCGGGGAAGGACATAGGCTATTTTACCCGGAAAATTAAAAAGTTCCCGCGGAAATCAAAATATCTTAATCCACGCGGACGAAGTCGCGGGAATCATCTAGTTATAAAAGAATTAAGTAAGTAGGTAGTAGACTTTATGTACTTACTTTTTTTTAAAATCTTTATTGAAAACAATACAATAGAACATAAAGCTAGAAACATGCCCGCTCACAATTAATTTTAATTAACTTTTATTCTGTGATTAAAATGAAAATATCCATAGACAATTTCGGTATCTCGAGATATCTCTAGCTTATGGTATCTTTGATTGCATCGTTAAAAGAAAATCTACTATCTTAGGCGCATCGCTTCTTATATTAAAGTATTTTGTATTATATTTATTAAAAAACAAAGCCAATTAATAAATAGAAAATCACAAGAAAACACAGACTCTAAAATATTACTTAGTGAAATAGGTAACGCAGTTAAATTTGGAAGACTGTCAAGTCTACTTAATTTGCTAGATTACCACATGATTACCATAGACATTCAAATTTAGTCGGATTATAAATAGGTCTGCACTACCAAAATATCGATATTCAGAGTTCGTGACTAGTAATCTGTGGTTAGCGACCCATTGCTACAATCCTGAAAAACCTTACGTGAAGCCGGCTATAAGGACTGTAACAATGGATATCCTTTAGGACATTTTTGGATGTGATATTGCGACAATTTATAGCCGATCGCTCTGCAGCCGAGCGATCGCGTAACTTCTGCATCAATCATTGATACATCGCAATCACCTCTGATTGGTTAACACTCTTCCACTATTGGACATAATCCATTGACGCAGCAAGAATGCCATAAATTCAGCCAATTACAACAATTGATACTGTAACAATGATTGATGCAGAAGTTACGCGATCGCTCGGCAGTACATCGATCGCGTAACTTCTGCATCAATCATTGATACATCGCAATCACCTCTGATTGGTTAACACTCTTCCACTATTGGACATAATCCATTGACGCAGCAAGAATGCCATAAATTCAGCCAATTACAACAATTGATACTGTAACAATGATTGATGCAGAAGTTACGCGATCGCTCGGCTGCAGGGCGATTGTGTAAAACCCTGTGGTAAAACCTGCATCAATCATTGTTACAGTATCAATAATTGTTGTGATATGCTGAATTTATGGTATTCTTGCTGCGTCATTGAATTTTGTCCAATAGTGGGAGAGTGGTAACCAATCATGTGATTGTGGTGTGATTGCGATCGTTAACCATTTTCCACAGACATATGAATTATGAAGAGAAGCCATGGTCCTCAAAAAACTCACAAAAAAAACATTACTTATTACTCATTACTCAAACATTGACAATGTACATATTTATAGGCACAGGATGGCTCTCGTCGGTACCTATCCATTGCTAATCCAATCCACTAAACCCAAAATATTAAATTAAACAACTAGAAAATCACTATTATTATTATTACAATTAAATGAATTTGAATTGCGCCGGATAAAAACGATTCGTCGTGCACATGTGCAAGCGGTGCGCCGGCGGCAAAAAAGACGGTTTTCCCGCCGCGCTACCTAGGGTTGCCAACTTTTTTTACAAGAAATAAAGTATATTCAGGTCAATGAAGAATATAAAACAGTATTTTAGAAAAATGAACAGTATTTTATTTATTTATTGTTTTAAATACATATTTTTTAGAGCTTCTCGCACAACTTACTAATTTACAATCTTTTTTAAAAACTTCATAGGTACGCCTCATCACAATTATAACTGAAATTAAAATAAATGAGGAGCTCATTTTTTATTAAATTAATAGATGATCTATTTCTATCCTCCCGCCACTTAGCATTCATTACTGAAAAAACTCTTTCAGTAAATGCTGAGGTGGCGGGAACAGAAAGAAGATGAGACAATTTTAGTTATATTGGATAGAAGCAGGCGTTACTTTGCGGAAGTCCATGATATTGAAAATCACAATCGTGCATTGTAGAGTCAACCTCTCCTGAAGATGCTCCGGTGTCGGAGTGAAACGTACGTTGAGGGTATTTTGGAAGATTTATGTGGTGTGGAGAATATCGCGGGCTGCAAGTTTAAGATACGCACTGTACCACATAGATTTACCTTCTGTGGCGGATTATAGCGAATTAAACTTCTAGTTTTTTCAATTTTAGTTATGTTTTTAAATTCGTGATGTTATTTTGCAACTTGACAATATAAGCTATGTTCCTGATTAATTAGTACGTAAGATATCGTTGGTTTTAATATGAAACAAATAAGGAGAAAACATGTCATTTATGTCGTAAAAATATGCAAAACGCTATGCGCTTACATTTAATTATGGGAAAGTATTTTGAAAATATTATTATCCAGGGACCTAGATAAACACAAGTTCAGTCTAAATAATTGCATAATATGGTGGAAATATTTCCGAATCACAAATTATATTGGTATTACGTTTGTATGGGCAATTCACTCTCCGCTGCCGTCTTAATTAATGTATTATATTTTGCATTTTGATGCTGAAAACAGTATTTTGTATACTTTATTTTTGTTCAACAGTTAAAAGTATAATTTAGTGAAAAACAGTATAATACTGTTTAAAACAGTATAGTTGTCAACCCTAGCGCTACCACCAATGCGACGCTCCGTCAGAGTGACAACTTTTAAAAAAAACATCACTCTTAACCGACGTCTGTTAATTGTCTATGTTTTCAGCGAATGTCATGTTTCACTCCAATTAGTATCTAATCTGTGTTCACTCCTTTTGTTTCACAGAGTTATAAAGAGAAGCAGAGGCAAGATAACGTACAAAATAGCGTGGCAATGGGGACTATCGTTTCTTTGCTCACCAGTTGGCGCCACTGTTGACTAAGGTCCAGAGGTATAGCTGTCAAAGGCGACTTTATAAGATCGGCGCCGAAACAAAGTTTTAAATCTTGAATCTCATTAAGTTTATTAATTTATAACTATCATCATATCGAGTAGCTATTTCCGCAATGTTGTGCAGTTCCGTTTTGTTCGGAAAAAAAGGAGGACACATGTTTCCAAAAGATAAAACTGTTCTAAAACTGTGGCTAGTGGCGTTTCGCAGAAATTCGCAGGATTCTGAGGAATTAATTATATAGGCACTTAATAAATAAAATAAAAAGAAATTAATTACTTATTAAACTTATATTTATCCTTCCCTTTCCCTTTAAAACACACTGATATACAAAAAAATATTAAACATTGTAAATCCATACAATGGATATGATACTGAAAGATGGTTGAGTTGTTAGTTGAAACTACTAAACAATGGTAGATACTAGATTAAGCTGGAAAATTTTCTAGCAATAGCAGGTATCATGTATGTATGATAGTAGGGGCTACTTTCTTTCAAGCAATAAGTATTCATTATTGATCATTTCTATGTGCTTATAATTGTCACACTGATAAACTCATCTTTTATAGAGAAAGTACATTTCACTTCCAATACTGTTAGTTAGTTCTCCAACTAATCCTTCTGGAGAAACCTGAAATGAAACATCCACATGTACTAGGTAGTTATTCTAAGGAAACATCTAATATTAATCAAGAGAAATACCTACTATTATTAAATTCTGGTCATCTCACACATAGTACCTAATCTGATCCCAAGATAGGTGTGTTCTCGTTAGTGATACCAACTGTGGGTACATAACCAGAGACATAGGTACACAGATGTAGTACTACATCTGTGCATAGGTATATTTCAATATCATGTACCTAGTAAAAGTGTGTCCTTGATGTGCATGAAACACTTAACCTTTCATGCAGAAGTCTTAGTAAGTAAATATATATAATACCTATATTAGGTAAATATATGTAAAAAGAAAAAACATAGCTGTTACCTCGGCAAACAAGCATACTTTTGGCAAAAATTAATTTTGTAAACAGTAAATAAACTAACCTCTGAATTAGCTGCTCTTTGAGGCCGCCTATTTTTGCGCCTCTTTTACTTAATTCCGCTTTCAAAGCGTTCACATTCGTCGCCAAATAATCCATATTTGCGATAATTTCACGAAGGAGATCACTTTTCAACAGGTAAATTAAAGAAAGTATAATTTATGTAACGAAGCCCGCCAAAACCAGTGAAAAGTGAATGTTATTGGACCTCACGCCACACCAGCGCCCCTAGTGGCAAATTCATACGCGATAGCCCCCATTACAATCACACGAAAACATTACGCACACATACACAAAAGTCAGGGCCGAACCTTGTTGCTGCATAAAACATTATATTAATATGTAGGGTTAGGTTGCGTGAAAAAAATTGACCTAAAGACACCTATCATTTGGAAGCTATAATTTGTAAGGATTTTAAAAATAATTATTATTGGTACTTTTATAATTTCCTCATCACAAGCGATCACAACTGCAATATAGTAACACTAGTAATGGTAATCATCACCACGTGCGGGACCCTAGTCAATGTGGTGATTAGAGATGTGAGCTCCGCGCTGCGTGTGATATCGTCACCGTCGCGCGCGGAGTTATAACTCCTGTTACAACTCAAATCCTGAGGACTCCGTCAGTATCATGGCCAGTGGTTCTCGCGTCGTTCTCGCTCTGCGTCGACGCGCAGGTGATGGGGATATTATTTAGAAGAACAGTACCAACGGATATCGTGTAAATACCGCCAGATTTTAGCTCAAAGTTCCTATTGACAATAATTTCTTGGCAGTAAGCCAAATAAATGTTGTTAAACAATCGAATCGAATCGTTATTCCATAAAGAGGTTAAATAAAAAATTACAACAGGTGTTTTAAACTCACATGTTTTTTATTCAAATAAACTTTACAATTAGTGCTTTAGAATCTGTATTGAGGTTTTCAATAAAAATTAATGAAATTCATCCACCTAATGGAAGATAAGGTAAATTGGTACCTACTTAGTATAAGACCTCAACTAACTTTTCTTTGAAAATGGTCGGTATTGCACCAGGAGATAGAATTGTACGGAATATATTACGTTCTTAGATTATCTGTAAAATGCTTGGAGCATATCTCCATGAGTTGGTCTGCCAGTCTTTTCTATTAATATTTTTATGCATAGGTCTCTCAGGTATTCATCCTTTGGAAACCTGCAATTAAAAGTCGAAGTTATATACTTAAAATAAAAGAGTCGTCGAGTCCGGCCCTGTAATTTGTTAAAGTTCTCAAAATGTCAAAAAAGATTATTCAACAACATAAAGCATGTATTTCTACAGAAAACCATAATATTATAGTTTTAATATATGCATGGCTACATATTTCGTCATAACAACTATAAAATATTAGATATCTTAGCCTTGATACGATGCAATACGAAAACATTCCAAAGCTACATGATAGCATGAATTTTACTTACCGATGGAACGTTACTTCTGGGGTTTTCCTGTACGAAGCGTTGTAACACAGGGGGACACAACACTTCACCATTTTATTTCAGTAAATATTCATATAAATCTCCAAATTTCACAAAAAACTTATGACACCCAAGACAACACAATGTAAACAAACGCCATAGGTCTCTTAGATGTCTTCTAATGACTGCCACGCATTGAATTTTTGTCAATGTGTGCGTTGGTGTAGCACAGTGTTGCAGCAAATTAATACATACATATTTTTGCTTGCAGGGACACGGTCACACTAAGTCACACTGATTCGCATACACTTGTTTAAGTGGGTGTGAAAGGACATGTCCCAGTCACAGACATATAAATAGAAGCAGACACAACATAAATTTCACACCCACATAGACAAGTGTATGTGAATCAGTGTGACTTAGTGTGACCGTGTCCCTGCAAGCAAAAATGTGTATGTATTAATTTGCTGCAACACTGTGCTACACCAACGCACACATTGACAAAAATTCAATGCGTGGCAGTCATTATAAGACATCTATGAGACCTATGGCGTTTGTTTACATTGTGTTGTCTTGGGTGTCATAAGTTTTTTGTGAAATTTGGAGATTTATATGAATATTTACTGAAATAAAATGGTGAAGTGTTGTGTCCCCCTGTGTTACAACGCTTCGTACAGGAAAACCCCAGAAGTAACGTTCCATCGGTAAGTAAAATTCATGCTATCATGTAGCTTTGGAATGTTTTCGTATCGCATCGTATCAAGGCTAAGATATCTAATATTTTTAGTTGTTATGACGAAATATGTAGCCATGCATATATTAAAACTATAATATTATGGTTTTCTGTAGAAATACATGCTTTAAGTTGTTGAATAATCTTTTTTGACATTTTGAGAACTTTAACAAATTACAGGGCCGGACTCGACGACTCTTTTATTTTAAGTATATAACTTCGACTTTTAATTTCAGGTTTCCAAAGGATGAATACCTGAGAGACCTATGCATAAAAATATTAATAGAAAAGACTGGCAGACCAACTCATGGAGTGCTATATGCTCCAAGCATTTTACAGATAATCTAATAGAACGTAATGTATTCCGTACAATTCTACCTCCTGGTGCAATACCGACCATTTTCAAAGAAAAGTTAGTTGAGGTCTTATACTAAGTAGGTACCAATTTACCTTATCTTCCATTAGGTGGACGAATTTCATTAATTTTTATTGAAAACCTCAATACAGATTCTAAAGCGCTAATTGTAAAGTTTATTTGAATAAAAAACATATGAGTTTAACCTGTTGTAATTTTTTATTTAACCTCTTTTTGGAATAACCATTCGATTCGATTGTTTAACAACATTTATTTGGCTTACTGCCAAGAAATTATTGTCAATAGGAACTTTGAGCTAAAATCTGGCGGTATTTACACGATATCCGTTGGTACTGTTCTTCTAAATAATATCCCCATCAACTGCGCGTCGACGCAGAGCGAGAACGACGCGAGAACCACTGGCCATGATACTGACGGAGTCCTCAGGATTTGAGTTGTAACAGGAGTTATAACTCCGCGCGCGACGGTGACGATATCACACGCAGCGCGGAGCTCACATCTATATTCACCACATTGACTAGGGTCCCGCACGTGGTGATGATTACCATTACTAGTGTTACTATATTGCAGTTGTGATCGCTTGTGATGAGGAAATTATAAAAGTACCAATAATAATAATTATTAAAAACCTTACAAATTATAGCTTCCAAATGATAGGTGTCTTTAGGTCAATTTTTTTCACGCAACCTAACCCTACATATTAATATAATGTTTTATGCAGCAACAAGGTTCGGCCCTGAGTTTTGTGTATGTGTGCGTAATGTTTTCGTGTGTTTGTAATTGCCACGCTATTTTGTACGTTATCTTGCCTCTGCTTCTCTTTATAACTCTGTGGTCCCAGTTCAGTATGGAGGGTGGTTTTTTATTCTGAGTGTCAATGAACCAGAACCAAACTGCCATCACGTGATAGAGAAAAAAATATAACATTAAACGCCATTTAAATAATAATTTAAGAAAACCCCGTTTTTTTTAAAATTAATTATGAAAAATATCGTTTGTAGAAAATATTTTTCGATGGATGGCAACACTAAAACTTTCGATAAACTATCCATTTTCCACTACATAGGTAGTACATACAACAATATATGATTAATAAATAATAATTGAGTATTTGAGACATTCGTAAAATAATTATTAGACAACAATAAATCACCAATAAACTAAGGGTGCGTTCCGAAATACACTGCGAGCACTGTAAGTCCCCAGTAAAGAGCACTGCCAGTGCTCGCAGTGCTTATATCGGAACACCCACTAAGATAAACAAAACTGACAGTGACATTCGACAATCACCCAATAAAAGTGACAAAAAAATCAAGTTTTTTTTTTTACTGTTGATAAAATTCAGACAAAGATCTAAAAAAGCCACAAAATAAAAATATATTTTTCTCCAAATTGGGGTCCTTTAAAAATGTGTAAATAATTCTTTAAAGTCATATTTTAGGATCTCTATTCACGTGTATTAAAATCATCTTGGTTGGATTGGGCCTTGAACATGAACCAAGATGATTTTAATACACGTGAATAGAGATCCTAAAATATGGCTTTTAGAATTATTTACACATTTTTAAAGGACCCCAATTTGGAGAAAAATATATTTTTATTTTGTGGCTTTTTTAGATCTTTGTCTGAATTTTATCAACAGTAAAAAAAAAAAACTTGATTTTTTTTGTCACGTATGTCATTGGGTGATTGTCAAATGTCACTGTCAGTTTTGTTTATGTTAGTTTATTGGTGATTTATTGTTGTCTAATAATTATTTTACGAATGTCTCAAATACTCAATTATTATTTATTAATCTTTTATTGTTGTATGTACTACCTATGTAGTGGAAAATGGGTAGTTTATCGAAATGGAATATTAATAATCACAATTAATGCGCATTACCCAAGTATTAGTGTTGCCATCCATCGAAAAACATTTTCTACAAACGATATTTTTCATAATTAATTTTTAAAAAAACGGGGTTTTCTAAAATTATTATTTAAATGGCGTTTAATGTTATATTTTTTTCTCTTTCACGTGATGGCAGTTTGGTTCTGGTTCATTGACACTCAGAATAAAAAACCACCCTCCATACTGAACTGGGACATGTCCTTTATTAATATTAAGTACCTACATAGTTGTTAGCATACGAATATGATTATGATATACGTACATATACTTGATTTAACATTTTATTAAAAGTATATCGGTTTGTTAAAACGATAAGTTTACTAATCTAGGCTCGATTCTCCAGTTATTAAAAGATATAGGGCAAAACTAAATAAACAAGAATTGAAAATGCAGTGCTGTGTGCCTTTCTGCAGAAATACTTCAGACAAGGTATCCACATCAGAGGGTCAGGGGAAGGGCATAAGTTTCCATGGGTGAGTATATTTTGAGTCAAATCGCAAGTCGCAAGTTGTAGTCAAGCTGTAACAACAAACTCCAGTTGTTTATGTACATACTTATTAGAAATGGTAATTTCCAGTTTCCCCAGTGAAGAGCATCTCCGGGCTGCTTGGCTCAGAGCCCTCGGCAAACAAGACAGTCACCTACCAGACTCTGCTGTGGTCTGCTCGCAGCATTTTCTATATGATGACATTTATGAAACACAAAGTGGTTTGAGGCAAATTGCTACTGGTGCTATCCCTTCAACAGTGCAGGTAACTTGTAATGTTATGTATCTTAAATCAAAAGTAGCTAAATGTAATCTGTGAAGTGTGGCTGAGGGAGGAGGAGCTTAGACACATGTTGGATCTGAATTTATGTAATAATCCTCACATACCAGTTGCAACATTGTATGGAAACAGTAATGTAGCAGTATATTTCAGGTTTGCATGATATGCCTAGACACTGACAGCAAACTGATACTAATGAGTAAACACAAATTGGAAAAAGCATATGAAAAGTTAACTGGACATCGTGTAAGTTGTTAATTTAAAATCTATAGTTATAATTATTATATTGTAATCTATACTTATTATAAAGAGGTAAAGTTTGTGAGGTTGTAGGGGGTAAGCTCTGGATCTACTGAACCGATTTTGAAAATTCTGGTACCAATATTTGTGAGTGTCATATGCTACATATTAACACAAAAAGTTAGTTCTTGTTGAAGTAAAAAACTTCAAATGGACGAAGTCACGGGCATATTTGCTAGTTGCGAATAAAAAAATAATTTCAATATCTTATACATACATATGTTGCAGTAGGTACTGTCAAATACTTTTAATATATATGCAAACAGTGCAGATAGTAATAAGGTTATATTTTATGGAATGACTAGCTGATGCTCGCGACTTCGTCCGCGTGGAATAAGGTTTTTCGGTTCCCGCGGGAACTCTTTAATTTTCCGGGATAAAAAGTAGCCTATGTGCTATTCCAGACTATAATCTTGCTCTATGCCAAATTTCATCCAAATCCGTTCAGCTGTTGGGGCGTGATTGAGTAACAAACATACATCCATACATCCATCCATCCATCCAAACTTTCGCATTTATAATATTTATTTGATTTAATACTTCAATTTCATGTTGTTTCAGTTGTGTGATCAAGGAAACCTAAAACAAACACTGTGTGTACAATGTGCTCAGAGATTGATAAACTTTAGTAGATTTAGAGACAAGAGCTTGAGAAACCATGCACTGATGATGGACTTAGTTGAAAAACATGAATTAGTGAGTATACTTAATGCATATACATATGTACTTGTGTTGTTTCTTATGTATTGTGTACTGACCAACTTTGTTTACCTATGTGTGTGTGTAACTTATAAGTACTTTATGTATTGAATATTCAACTTGTCTCTCAACAGATAACAAGGCAACATATAAAAAAGATAAGCCACGCAGAACACCAACTAAAGGGCACTAAGGTGTTGACAATGCTAGGCCTTAATAACTGTGGCTTAAACATACTAGAACACCCCTCAGAAGACAAACAGATCCAAAAACCAAGAAAAGAAGAAGAAGAAAACGGACAGACAGAATTAGAGGAAACTGGACAGAGAGTTGTAGTGAAAACTGAAGAAAGTGATGTCTCCATGTCGGTAGATGGAGACACGGAAGTGTTACATGAACATAACAATGATGATGATTCTGTTTTGAATGATGATGATCCATTAAAGTATGAAAGCATTACTTTCCAATGTACACTTTGTATGGAGGAATTTGTCCACGAAAATGCATACATAACCCATGTGTGTGTGCATCTCCAGGTGAGATAGTTTTCCACTATTATACCAACACCACCACTACAGCCGATTAACGTCCTGCTGCAGGGCTAGCATGGGCCGGAGATAAAATTTTTATCTTAACATTTAAACTATCGTGAGTGATATTCATTATAACTGTACATAATATCCGGATAAACTCACGTGGTCTGTCGGAAAAATGCCCGACTAGTTGCCCCCACATCAACCATCGCACCGAGCGGCACGACATGCGAAACGCAGCAGTCGAGTTGCGGCCGCGTCGCGCGAACAGGCTCATGAATAAGGGCCCCGAACGGGTTCGAAACTAGTCGGGCATTTTTCCGACAGACCACGTGAGTTTATCCGGATGTTATGTATAGTTATAAAAAAATTTATCCACTGACAAGAGATAAAATTAATTTATCCACCTCTCAGAGCACGGAACCAGGGGAGCAGAGAAGTTTATCCCCGTTTGACATTTCACGGAGACTCGGAGGACTATTTGTCCACCGTTATTTAGCGTTTTTATTTATTTATTACGACATGATATGAGCTCAGATCATTCTCCAATATTATTGACATTGAGGGAAAAAATTTTGTTTAAAGAATCTTTTCCAACCCTTGCAAATAAAAATACTGACTGGGAAAGCTTTAGACAAGAATTAAATGATAATATAAATTTAAAAGTCCCATTAAAATGTCCGGAACAACTAAACGAAGAGGTCAATCAGTTTGTTATAGACTTACAGCAGGCCGCCTGGAAAAATACTCCATCATATAAATACAGAGAGAGAGGAACAGCATACCCGAAACACATCTTAAACCTAATAACTGAAAAGAGAAGGAAAAGAAAAAGATGGCATCAGACTAGATCTCCATTAGATAAAAGAAATTTGAACAACCTTACTAAAAAAATCAAACTTGAAATCAAAAAGTATGAGAAAATAACTATTGACAATTACCTTCAAAAGTTGACGAATGACCGGAGTACAGACTATTCACTCTGGAAAGCGACAAAGAATATGGACAAAACACTGATTCATATTCCGCCAATTAAAAAAGAAAATGGAGAGTGGGCAATAAGCAATGATCAAAAAGCCAAACGATTTGCACTTAGAAAACATATTTCAGCCACCCGTGGGACAAATAATTGATTTCGAAACCATTAGAGAAATACAAGAAGATTTAGATATCAGGCTTGTGACACCCAAAGAATTGCTCAGAGAAATTAAATTTAAGTTAGGTCCTAAGAAAGCTCCAGGATACGATTTGATCACGAGAGAAATTTTATTAAACCTTCCAAGAAAAGCCATAGTTAAGCTCACCACACTAATAAATGCTGCTTTTAGACTTAAGTATGTGCCTAATCTGTGGAAAATAGCTGAGGTCATAATGATAGCAAAGCCAGGAAAACCTCCACACGAAGCGACATCATATAGGCCTATTTCTTTGTTGCCTATTATGTCGAAATTATTTGAAAAGCTCTTACTCAAGAGGATGAAACCAATATTAGAAAGCGAAGATCTCATACCAGACCATCAGTTTGGATTCAGAGAGAAACATTCAACTATTGATCAAGTACATAGAATCGTCACTACCATAGAAAAAACAATTGAAGAAAAGAAAGTGTGCTCTACAGTGTTCCTAGACATTGATAAAGCTTTTGATAAAGTCTGGCATGAAGGTCTCATCTACAAAATTAGAAAGCTGCTACCCAAAGCATACGCAGATATCCTGGTATCATATATTACTAATAGAGCATTTAGAGTAAGACAAGAAGATGCTTACTCAGAGCTGAAATGTATAAAAGCTGGAGTTCCGCAAGGGAGTGTTTTAGGTCCGGTCCTGTACCTATTATATACCTGCGACATTCCAGAACTCGAAAGTAACACCATTGCCACTTTTGCTGATGATACAGCCATTATGGCTGTAGGAGAAACACACGAAGAGGCAGTGGGTAAAGTACAAACAGCACTAAATAAAGTGTATGACTGGACTAAAAAATGGAGAGTCAAGCTAAATGAAACTAAGTCGGTTCATATTGACTTTATAAATAAAGCAAAGAAGTACCACGCTGTTTTCATCAATGGTCAAAAAATTCCCTACGTGGATACAGCCAAATATCTTGGGATGACCCTTGACGTGAAGCTACGCTGGAGAGCTCATGTCAAGAAAAAAAGAAAAGAGCTTGACATAAAGGATAAACAGATGTATTGGCTTCTTGGGAGACATTCCTCGCTGTCAATACACAACAAGATCCTGTTATACAGACAAGTCCTGATGCCTATTTGGACCTACGGTGTACAGCTATGGGGCTGTACCAAAAAGAGTAACATCCAAATTATACAACGGTTCCAAAATACTCAGGAGTATAGTAAATGCGCCCTGGTACATCAGAAATGACGATATTCATCGGGACCTCAATATTGAATACGTCGAACAAATTATAACAAAATTTGCCAAAGCCCACGACCATCGGCTTCATCACCACGTTAACGTTGAGGCAATCCAGCTGCTTGACGTAACGAAACTAGTGAGAAGACTAAAAAGGACTAAACCTTTTGAGTTAGTGCATAGTGATAAGTGACAGTGTAGTGTGTAGTGCTAAAAGAACACGTGAACAAAGTGTCTAAGTTATCAAGAAAGACTAAGATGAGTCAATGGACAATTTCTTAGTACATAAGATAATTATAAGTTTAGGTTAAAGTAGAACTACTCATTAGCCAATTCGTTAGGCTAGATCGTAGTTAAATGAGTACCTCGCTGGTACTCAATAATAGGAAAAAAAAAAAAAAATTATTTATTTAGGAATAAAAATTGTATCCTTTCCTCGGGGATAAAATTGTCTCCGCCCATGCTAGGAGGGCTGCTGGGCACAGTCCTCCACTCTCATAGGAGAATGGGAATTAGAGCATAGACCCACCACACTGCTCCAATGCGGGTTGGCGGCCTTTAACGACTATTATCATGTTAGTGATAATAACCAGGATCAACGGCTTACTTCCTAACTCCGGGCTAGAACTGAGAATTTCTTGTCAGAAAACCCAATACTTAACTATGGCCCGAACCGGGATTCGAACCTGGGACGTCGGTCGCAATCCAACATGCTAAATAAATTCTTTTAATCTCTTTTAATTCTTTAAGGACAAGACTGTTATAAATGAATTGTTTTGTGTTGGCAGAACGGTGCCGGTGATGGTGAATGTGACACGTCAGAAGTATGCAAGCCTCATACAGCTGTGAGCTCTAGCTCTTCACACTCTTCACTCATCACTGAGAACAAGTCAGTATACCTGCCAGTATCAATAACGTTTAGTTCAAGTTACAGTTAGTATACACTTGTACTAGTATCACAATACCCTTTCCTCCTCTCTAACCTGCTATATGCAGTACAGCTACATACTGGCTAGTGGCTCCTCAGTACACTCTACATACATTCTGATATATTTCACAGGCAGGCAGACCCCAGCCCTTCCGCACAAGTGGCTCAGACCTCAGGTGAGACTGCATTATTTTTTACTAGCTGATGCCCGCGACATCGTCCGCGTGGAATAAGTTTTTTCAATTCTCCTCAATTTTCCGGGATAAAAAGTAGCCTGTGTCACTCTCCAGGTCCTCGACTATACCCATGCAAAAAATCACGTCGGTCCGTTGGTATGTTGCGGCGTAATTGAAAAACAAACCAACAAACAAACACCTTTTCGCTTTTATAATATTAACATGATTAAGAAAAGTGTTTTTTTTCAGTCGCTTCCGTGTCCGCGATATTTGCGACCAATAATGAAAACAAAGTGCTCACAACTAAAGAAGCCGAACCGGAGCAGAAAGTTAAACAAGAACGTGAAACTAACAATGTCGGATTACAAAACACATACGTTGACAGCAAAATATTCACAAATTGTGAAGTCAGGTTAAGCGATATTTTCAGAAAATCTAAAGCCCTGAGACAAGATCAAGCACTAACGAAAACACGAAAGTCTGTTACACAGAGTTCTGTTAGCAGCATTCAGAATATTGCGTCTGTAGATTTCAGTCATCAGGCAACAAGTCAGAATGAAGTCCCAATGACAGAATACATTGAACCAGTCACTAACAGTCGTAGTAGAGTAAAGGTTACTGTATCGAAAACTTTACAAAGCAAAACTGATGACATTAATAATATTCAATGCAATAACTCGTCACAATATAATTCGCACATTGCGAAAAGTTCGTTCATTTGTGACATTTGTGGAAATTTTTATAACCTAAAATGGCTGTTGGTTAAACACGTAAAGACTCACAGTGAAATAAGACAATTTACTTGTAAGATTTGTCATCACATATCTAAATGCAAAAGTCATTTGGCACAACACATGAGAACTCATACTCGTGAAAAGCCATTTACTTGTAGTATTTGTAACAGCAAATTTGCACTAAATTGTCATTTAGTGTATCACATGAGAACTCACACTGGTATAAAACCTTACGCGTGTGAGTTGTGCGAGTATAAATGTGCAAAGAAAAGTAATTTAGTGTATCACATGACAACTCACACTGGTATAAAACCTTACGCGTGTGAGTTGTGCGAGTATAAATGTGCACGGAAAGGTAATTTAGTTCGCCACATGAGAATACACACTGGCGAAAAGCCATATTCGTGTAATATTTGTAACAGCAAATTTGCACTAAATTGTCATTTAGTGTATCACATGAGAACTCACACTGGTATAAAACCTTACGCGTGTGAGTTGTGCGAGTATAAATGTGCAAAGAAAAGTAATTTAGTGTATCACATGAGGACTCACACTTGTATAAAACCTTACGCATGTGAGTTGTGCGAGTATAGAAGTGCAAAAAAAAGTTATTTAACAATACACATGAGTACTCACATTGGTGTAAAACCTTACGCGTGTGAGTTGTGCGAGTATAGAAGTGCAAAAAAAAGTTATTTAACAATACACATGAGAACTCACACCGGTATAAAACCTTACGCGTGTGAGTTGTGCGAGTACAAATGTGCACAGAAAGGTAGTTTAGTTCGCCACATGAGAACCCACACAAATGTTCGCGAATACAAATGTTCTAGTAAAAGTAGTTTAGTGTATCATATGAGAATTCACACTGGTATAAAACCTTAATCCTGTAATATGTACATAAGTGAAGGTAAAAGTGATTTAGTTCGCCACGTGAGATTACACACAGGTGATAGCCCTCGGTCATTTGTCTCCGCCACCGGAGAATGTTCATGAGATGCACTCTACAGCAGACAGTGTGTAGTGTGTTGTAGGATCTGTGCGATGCCTCGAGTGGGGTGCTTCTACTTTTGTTGTACGCATTTGTTTTGTAGACTGAGAAAGAGGATCCACCAATATATTTTTGATGACGCGTGCATTTCGTTTTCTTGTGGAATTCACTAAAAAATTTAATTGTTTGAATGCGAGCCGAGTGATATAATTTTTCTGTAACACGATGAATGATGATAAAGGGTGCGTTCCGAAATACACTGAGAGCACTGAAAGTCCCCAGTAAAGAGCACTGCCAGTGCTCGCAGTGCTTATAACGGAACACACACAATATTATGCATCTTTGTGAGGATTGAAATGTGAATATAATATAAGCAAATATGAATGACAATCTATTTATTAATTATAAAATATTAGTACTTATAGATAATATGTAAACGAAATAATGTTTTACTCAAATGTATAATTCTGTCAAATATATTAGAGTGACTGAAGAACTGATTAGTTGTAATTCCTAAACACAACATACACATAAGCGTACGCATCGATGTAAATGTAGTTATATAATAAAGTCTACAATTAGTGTAAGTCGGAATTGTTATTTATAAGATGCCCGCGACTTCGTCCGCATGGTTTGGCGGGACCCTCGAACCCGATTGTAGCGCCCCCTACCGGGTCCAATTGTGAATATAAACCATCCCGGGGTCTAGACAAACCCAACAAAAAAGAATTAGCGAAATTGGTCCAGCCGTGTCCCGCTCTGAACCTCGAACCCGATTGCAGCGCCCCCTGCCGGGTCCAATTGTGAGTATAAACCATCCCGGGGTCCAGACAAACCCAACAAAAAAAGAATTAGCGAAATTGGTCCAGCCGTGTCCCGCTCTGAACCTCGAACCCGATTGCAGCGCCCCCTGCCGGGTCCAATTGTGAATATAAACGATCCCGGCGTCCAGACAAACCCAACAAAAAAAGAATTAGCGAAATTGGTCCAGCCGGTCACGCGTGATGCCGTGACCAAGGGAAATAGGGATTCATTTTTATATTATACCCCTATTTCACCCCTTCGGGAGTGGAATTTTGAAAAACTGTGAGACACATATGTTTTCATTTTCTACCCGCAGCTCATATATCAAGTTTCATGGCTATAACTTGAGAAATTAAGGACTTTCATACAAACTTTCAACCCCTATTTCACCCCTTCGGGGGTAGAATTTTGGGATAAAAAGTATCCCATGTCCTACCTCGTAGTATGGGCTCAAATCGTGCCAAGTTTCGTTTGAATTCATTCAGTAGTTTCGACGTGATGCGCGGCCAAGATACAGACAGACAGACAGACAGACAGACAAAAATAAAAAAAATTACAGATTTGGCTTCAGTATCGAATAATGAGTGCCCTCCAAAAAAAATTTTCAAAATATCTTCAATGTACAGAATTGGACATGTTACAGTTTTATTATAAGTATAGATAAAACAGAATACACCTACGTTAGTAAAAGGCTTTATTTTTTACATTTACGGAAAACAGGTTCCTGGTTTTCATGGACTGGCCCCCAGCGCGTAAGTATACCTAGTGATTATCCCATTGCTACCAGCCCCCCTAGCATGGGCCGAGACAATTTTCTCCCCGAGGAAAGGATAAAATTTTTATTCCTAAATAAATAAATAAAAACGCTAAATAACGGTGGTTAAATAATCCCCCGAGTCCCCGTGAAATGTCAAATGGGGATAAACTTCTCTCCCCTGCCCCCCTAGCATGGGCCGAGACAATTTTCTCCCCGAGGAAAGGATAAAAATTTTATTCGTAAATAAATAAATAAAAACGCTAAATAACAGTGGATAAATAGTCCCCCGAGTCCCCGTGAAATGTCAAACCGGGATAAACTTCTCCTCTCCCCTGTTGCCGTGCTCTGAGAAGTGGATAAGTTAATTTTATCTCTTGTCAGTGGATAAAATCGGGGGATAAATTTTTTATCTCCGGCCCATGCTAGCCCTGCTGAGAGAAGTCGTGTCGTTTCCTATTGTCTCCGCGCTGCCTCTGGCGCTGCGGACGATAGGGTCTTTTATTTCTAGAGTTTTCTCTTATTTGTGAGGAAGAAGCTTTTCTACATTGCCGATAGATAGCGTTGAGATATCTTAACTCACGCTAAAATCTTGCGCTGCAGGAGGGGCTGTGGTATGATTTCCAACTTTAATGTCAGAGGTTTGAAAAGAGGTAGGTATTTTTTTTTAAATAAAGAAGCAGTTTTTTAGCAAGTGGTAAAAAAGTATATTGTCATAGCAAGAATACCAAGAAGTCAGCCAAGACATTTGAGATTGTTACAATGATTGATTGATTGATGCGGTTTTAACATAATAGAGCTCAAGGAATACACTACTCTCTGATAGAGCTCCTGCGTCCTTAGTGAGAGTGTCGGCCGAACAGACACGATTTTTGTGGTCACACAATTAGACCTACCTATAGTTCGCGCGCGAGTTGAATGCAGAGTAAATGTATGTGTCACCATACATCTGCTCTGCATTCAACTCGTGCGCAAACTATACCTACAGATGGGCAGTGAAAGTGTAGCATACAGATATTATAGTCACATTCACTTAATTCATAATATTACTAGTGGTTCGCCCCGAACTGAGACCTCGCGGTTTCACAGAGCGCCATCTATTGACATCTGTGTGAAGTTCTGTTAAAAATATCATCATCATTAAAAGTTAAATAATTTCGTTTCCTTATAATATTTATCTAATTTTAGTATTTGTTGTTCAAGTACAGGATATAATTCAAATAATTGATCAAGTTTCAGGCTTGAGAGTTCAGAAAATTGAGAGTTCTGAGGTCAACTTTGGACGTTAGAAAATCGCCACTTTGAAAGCCCCCCATTTCGTCAATTTTAGGGGAAAAATTAAAAAAAAAATATTTTTGGACTCTATTCCTAATTACCTTTAAAATGATATACCGCAACCCTATGTAACGCTATAAAAAATATTTTACTTCGCATTCGCTTCTATGAGAGCCCCTCTGAAATAAAGATTTTTATAACTTTTTAAGCCATATTCGGCGGGAGGCCATCGGTTTACATATTATATTGAAATTTGAAGTAATTACGTTCAGCAATTCAGAAGTTATAAGGCTCTGACAGACGGACGGACGGACGGACGGACAAGTGCCAATTCACCCAAGTAGACTCAGAGACCTTCGCTTCGCTCGGTCAATTATGGATCACTTCGCTCCATGGATAATTACAACTCCAATAGTAGGTCCGTCACTCAGCCTGTTCGCAATATTTTCACGACGAAAGTAATGAACAGATTTTTATAAAAGACATTCATCTATCGGAGGAGACGACGCGACGTGAGAGAAATCTGAGTAGTATTGCACGTACTAAATAATTGGGTCATCGTGCATACCCTTTTAAATAAGAAAAATCAATTAACTAGGTAGGCAAGGTCGTCGACTGATTGTAAACACAGGCGATAAGATTAGCTATTCGATAACAAAAGGATGTTTTTTGCGCAATCGGCAGTTCCCCTGCGTTGTACTTGCGCGGAAGGTGAACGCTTGGTTAGCTGCGACGACCTTGGCGCAGTGCATAACTATAAGCAGAAGTAAGCAGGTCTTCGGTTCGAATCAAGAAGTCCTTGTGCCCTAACGTACCAATACTCAATTTATAACATGTGTCACAGTTACGCGATCGCATGTCTCTTTACGTCAATGTTATGTCATGTTTTGAGTCTACGGTCGGTTCGGAAAACAGATTCTACTAGAAGAGCCGACAAGAAATTCAGCAGATTTTGCTCTTTTTTAAATCATACTAATATTATAAATGCGAAAGTGTGTTTGTTTGTTGGTTGGTCCTTCAATCATGCCGCAATGGAGTAACGGAACGACGTGATTTTTGGCATGGGTATAACTAGTTGAGGACCTGGGAGAGTGACATAGGCTACTTTTTATCCCGTAAAATCAGGGAGTTCCCGAGGAAATAAAAAAAACTAAAACCACGCGGACGGAGTCGCGGGCATCAGCTAGTACAAGATATTACAATAAGTAGGTAAGTTTAAATAATATACAGTTGTGTAATAATAGTTTGTGATATAAGATCGGTAAGTAGGTTTTTACTTAAGAGTTGACTAATGTCAGCCCGATGACCCCAGTCGAGAGCTGACCATTGCATCGTCACGAGTATGTAGAAACCTCGCCCGTGTATCACACATTATTTTTCAATACATTTGTGAGAAAACTTGAAAATAAAACTCGAGTGTAGGTAGTTATGTAGGTAGGTACTCACTAGAAAATGGTTTCTCACGCCCATACTTATTTTGAGATTTTTGGCGGCTATTAATAGCGCGACTTTTTTCTCACGTCTAAAATACCTAATTGTTGATTTAATTATTTTATTATTACACATCACTTAAACCACTCATATCAATTAATAATATAAAAGAAAAACTCAATGTACAGCATGGAATTAGGAATTACGACTGCCGCTGGACAGCCTTTACGTCTTTTTGATTTATAAAACTTAAAACAATTTTAATTAGTTATCTAAATTAAATACAATTTTTATTTTCATGAATTAATTTCATTTACCCACATCTAAATAAGTTTTCTACATACAAAGTCAATATCATTAAGAACCTTCTTGCAAGAAAACTTTATAGTTAGAAGTAACTAAAGTGGCCTTACCACAGAGGGCCTTACAAAAATTAGAAAAAAATAATACGAGGGCAGTAAATTCTGCAAAAAAAGCACGAGGGCAGTAAATTTAACTTACAAGCCCTGTTTACTGCCTCTGTACTTATTGCATTTTTCGAGCAAGTGTATTGAAATTAAGTATTACCTATTTAAGTAAGTGTATTATTATGCTATCCTGTATCGTACCGTAACCTTGTCCTTACCCTACGCGGTAGCTATTGGATTCATATATTGCAGTCATAGTCAACAGCTTGAAGCTACCATCGATAACTGCTGTCAACCGGCCGAAGCAGTCGCAACCTTTGATTAGCTATATACCTACCTAAACTCAGCCGAGCGATCGCGTAACTTCTGCATCAATCATTGTTACAGTATCAATTGTTGTAATTGGCTGAATTTATGACATTCTTGCTGCGTCAATGGAAGAGTCCAATAGTGGAAGAGTGTTAACCAATCAGAGGTGATTGCGATGTATCAATGATTGATGCAGAAGTTACGCGATCGCTCGGCGGATTTTTAATTGCGTGGAATTCTGACGTTTCTTGACGTTTCTTGGTTAAAACATTTTTCCCAAAAAAAGGGTAACAAATTCTAATCAAATATAAGTAATGCTAATGGATTCTAAAGATTAAATCTATAACAGTGTTAGTTTACATTAAATTGTTAATTACTTAATTTAGTAATAGAGCACTATTTTAATTTCAAGTGACAAACGTTACAAATATTTTATATTTGCATACATAATATTGTGCACACATGTAATGGGGACTATCGTTTCTTTGCTCACCAGTTGGCGCCACTGTTGCCTAAGGCCCAGAGGTATAGCTGTCAAAGGCGACTTTATAAGATCGGTGCCGAAACAAAGTTTTAAATCTTGATTCTCATTAAGTTTATTAATTTATAACAGCTATCATCATATCGAGTAGCAATGCCGCAATGTTGTGCAATTCCGTTTTGTTCGGAAAAAAGGAGGACACATGTTTCCAAAAGATAAAACTGTTCTAAAACAGTGGCTAGTTGCGATTCGCAGGAATTCGCAGGATTCTGAGGAATTATATAGTTAGGCACTAAATAAATAAAATAAAAAAGAAATTAATTACTTATTAAACTTTTATTTATCCTTCCTTTTCCCTTTTAAAACACACTGCTATACAAATAAATACTTATTAAACATTGTAAATCCATACAATGGATATGATACTGAAAGATGGTTGATTTGTTAGTTGAAACTACTAAACAATGGTAACTAGATATTAGATTAAGTTATAAAACTTCTGAAATAAGCTTATCATTTCTATTTACATAAATTCTCTTTTCATCTTTATTTGTCCAAACAAAAAAATCACAATACTTTCTTTTAGTACCTAACAAGTTTTTGAATTTGAAAATAGTAGGGGCTACTTTCTTTCAAGCAATATTCATTATTGATCATTTCTATGTGCTTATACTTAATTATCCACACTGATAAACTCATCTTTTATAGAGAAAGGACATTTCTCTTCCAATACTGTTAGTTCTCCAATTAATCCTTCTGGAGAAACCTGAAATGAAACATCTAATATTAATAAAGAGAAATATTATTAAATTCTAGTCATCTCACACATAGTACCTAATCTGATCCCAAGATAGGTTGTGTTCTCGTTAGAGATACTGTGGGTACATAACCAGATACATATATAGTACCAGAGGGCAGAGACCTAGAGCAGACATCGATGTTCATCAATATCATATAGTAAAAGTGTGTCCTTGATGAGCATGAAACCCATTTAACCTTTCATGCAGAAGTCATATTAGGTAAATATACATAATATATTAGGTAAATATATGTAAAAAGAAAAAAACATAGCTGTTACCTCGGCAAACAAGCATAGGTACTTCTGGAAAAAATAAGTTTGTAATACAGTAAACACACTAACCTCTGAATTAGCAGCTCTTTGAGGCCGCTTATTTTTGCGCCTCTTTTTCTTTTTCTGCTTTCAAAGCGTTCACATTCATCGCCAAATAATCCATATTTGCGATAATTTAACGAAGGAGATCACTTTTCAACAGGTAAAATATAGAAATTAAAATAATTTGTCCCGAAGCCCGCCAAAACCAATGAAAAGTGAATGTTAATGGACCTCCCGCGACACTAGCGCCTCTAGTGGCAAATTCACACGCGATAGTCCCCATTACATGCATTAGCAGAAATTAAACACTTATTACCGACTGAAGACTGAAAGAGTCTTAAAGTAATTAGAAAGAACAATTTTGCTATGAAAGGATAAAGAAAAATCCAACAACTAATAACAGTAAACATTTTGTAAATAATGAATTATTAAAATAATCATCATCCTCGTCATCGTCACTGACATTTATAATGAAAGTATCACAGACACTGTCAATCAAATGGTCAAAACGGCTCTTTTTTAAAAACATGTGCTATAATAATAATATAATAATAAATCGTTTATTTTCAGGCAATAAACCCATAAGAAATACAAAAGATAAATTTACGAATAAAAAAGTCATATAAACGTTATCATAACATAAAATTAAAATTGTAAAATAAAATAAATAAAATGCCCTGATGTGGCACGCGTCCATAGTGCACAATTTAAACCTATTTGCGGTTCCTGTCACGATGTACAGCAAGCCAGTACCTTACGATGGCATTATCCGGGCACCCAGAGCATACACTGAGGATCTCGTTTCCAGAGGTGCGAATGCGGGACCAAAACGCCGCAACCCGAGATCTTATAATTGCAAAGTAATCGGGGACTCTGGCGTCGGCAAACATGCCCGACGCACTGCAGTATTTAGGCAGTCTCATCAGAATACGGTATGCGTTATTATACTGTACTCTGATGCTGCTACGTGCACTTTTGGTGTAGTTGACCCAAAGCTGACCCGTGTAGAAGCATTGACAATATGCTCTAAACAGCGTCAGCTTTGCCTCAGCACTACACCTCGCAAACCGGCGTGCGAGCATGTTATGTGCGACTATGCACTCTTGCCATTTGTTTGGGGTGACATTGTTCACTCCCTCGACCAAAAGCTCTTTCACTTCCACCATTTTATAAGTTTTATTGTTTTTTGCCACATGCCCCTTGGCTTGAGCCCAAGCCAACTCAATCGGATTGAGCTCTCAATGGTAAGGGGGTAATCGGAGCACAGTGATCCCTCGTTCCGCTGCCATCTAGTCCACAACATATTTATTATATTTATGCATTTCTTTGCTAACTATGTCCAATAAGTTTACCTTCAACATAGTTTCATCATAATTTAAATTCTTTGACGTTAACCATGCTTGAATATTTGCTTGCTTTTTCCAGCCGGTTGTTGGTATTCGTTCAACTCGTAGTGGCAATAGCAATTAGCAACAACAGCACATTTGAACATTCAAGCTGAATGTCGAATGACATGATCATCAGGATGACGGCCGACAGACACCTAGAAAAAACTTTTTTTTTTGTAGTTTACCTCCTTTAGAATCGATTTTCATATATAAGCCCGGGGTATGAAAAATGGGAAGTAAAATCAAATTTTCTCCGTCACGTTATTGACTTTATGTTTCCATGGTAACACTTGTTTATGTTTCCATGACTATGTAATATATTTTGATGAATATATATAAATTATATAATTAATATAAATAAATGTATCAAGTATGATTTCAGTAATATAAAAAATGCGTTCATTTACCCTCCTTTACTAATTTATATATTTTACTAGCTGATGCCCGCGACTTCGTGCGCGTGGATTGAGGTTTTATGGTTCCCGCGGGAACTCTTTAATTTTCCAGGATAAAAAGTGTGTTATTCCAGACAATAATCTATCTCTGTGCCAAATTTCATTCAGATCCGTTCTGCCATTCTGGCGTTATTGAGTAACAAACATCCATCCATCCAAACTTTCGCATTTATAATATTAGTATGTATAGATCATCTTTCGTAAAGAGTAAACTCCAGTCATGCGTTGGACTGACAAACACAATTATGTTTTTAGTGAAAAAGCTATTCCCTCTTTCGTTTGCCAGGCTGATCTGTTAAATGTTATTAAATATCAATATTGAAACAATTAATGTGGAAGAAAAAAGCAAAACAACTGGTCACACCACGCATGAGTAACAAACCTTTTGAACTGAAAATTAGAAATTATTATTTTCGACACTTTTATGTTCATTAAGTTTTGAGTCAATTTGTAGTTGAAGGTAATTTTTTTTTTTAATATATAGGCTAGCGCTTGGCTGCAATCTGACTTGCTTGCAAGTGGTGATGCAGCCTAAGGTGGATAAATAAATTTAAGTGGATACATTTATTGGGCATAACTAGCAAAGAAAAGCATAAATGTAATAGAAATGTCGTGGACGAGTTGGCAGCAGAACAAGGGATTACTGTAGGTACTCCAATCGCCCCCGACACTTGCCATTGTGAGCGAGTTGATTTGGGCTCAAACTTGGATTGCAATTTGGATGTTGCAAAAAACAAAATGGTTGAAGTGAAAGAGCTTTTGGTTGAGGGAGCTAACGTCACCTCAAACAAATGGCTAGAGTGCATAGAACATGTAATTAAAGAATATGTCGTATTACCCACTTGATTGACAGTGTCTGTGGATGACGAGGATGACGACGACAACGATGATCATGATGATTTTATTTAATACTGTAACAAGCATTGCACGCGCGGCTCGGCCTTGAATACTTTCCTGCTTACACATCGACTAAACTTCTCGCTCGGAGCGCTTCGACCAACGTGTCTCTGCGAAGAACAAAGCGGCGGAGCCCTATATAAGCCCGAGCGTGACGAAGATATTAACTCCATTCGCTAGTTAGCGACCGTACTATCAGAAGTCGCTGCAATCGATTCTCACGTCTAAATCTAGGGAACCTAGGCTTTAGCTAGATTCCGTTACTTATTATAAGCTAGGTCTAGGAGATCGATAGCCGTACAATATATACAAGTTACTGTCATTGGCGTTTCTTTTACTTCTACCCTACAATACTTAATTATTTACTAGCTGATGCTCGCGGGTTCGTCCGCGTGGAATAAGTTTTGTTCATTGCCTTCAAAAAGGATCCATACTTCCATACTAATATTATCAATGCGAAAGTGTGTCTGCTACGCTTTTCCGGCCCATCTTTTCAACCGATTTTGACGAAATTTAGTATAGAGGTAGGTTGTATCCCGGGGAAGGACACAGGCACTATCCCGGAAAATTAAGAAGTTCCCGTGGAAATCAAAAATCCTTAATCCACGCGGAATCTAGTTTGTAATATTAGTAAGTATGGATAAAGTTTATTATTATTGGTTGTTGTTTCTTTATTTTATCTTTTATCCTTTCTTAGCAAAGTTATTAATTCATAAGTACTTATTTGGATTTTGCTTGTGACAAATGATAAACTATTTATTTCTTGTAATAGGTGCATGTGATCAATTTGCTTCATACAGTAATTTTTAACCTTAAAAAACCTGAGTCTTGAAATAAAAAAGGCGTAAAAAATGTTTGTGTCAACTGAACGTCACAAACGTCAGAATTCCACGCAATTAAAAATCCGAGTTTTTTTTTTTTTTTATAATCAAAGGTCGCAACTGCTCGAGCGGTTCCATAGAAATAGGAAGACTATGGCAGTCGTAATTCCTAATTCCATGTATGTGTGTACGTAGACTGTAGTTCACTACCTATGCAGTCGCAGCAGGCAGCGCCGCAGCTTGAAGCAGTCCATCCTGACTGCTCCAAGCTGTCCGTGTATGGCCCTTTGATTATGTATATAGGAGAGCATGGCCGGCCTTAAGATTAACTACTGTTTATCTCTTAATCAAAGATGTTTATAGGTCACTACCAGTTTATAATATGTACTCTGTGTCAAGGATCAGAAGGGCTGAAGCCCAGAGCCGTGAAGCCAAAAATACATCTAATACATCTATCATCAGATTAATAACATCTATAGATTTCGCCATATTCCAAACTATCAATGCTAAAACGAGATAGCTTTATGGCTTAGTGCCCTTAAAAGAAAGGTAAGTAAATACTTATTTTTTGTCCCCGTCGGCGTGTTCAATTTTATTGCTTGGCAAACACTATTTTGACGTAGCAACTTGACAAACAAGCTTTTAAAGACAGTGTAATAATGTAATTGAATATTGCTGTCTCACGACCGAGCAGACCATTAGTCTATCTATAGGTTATTGATCTCAGTCTTCTTCTGCTTGCTCTGTCTCACAGAGTTATAAAGAGAAGCAGAGGCAAGATAACGTACAAAATAGCGTGGCAATTACAAACACACGAAAACTTTACGCACACATACACAAAACTCGGGGCCGAACCTTGTTGCTGCATAAAACATTATATTAAGATGTAGGGTTACGTTGCGTGAAAAAAATTGACCTAAAGACACCTATCATTTGGAAGCTATAATTTGTAAGGTTTTTAATAATAATTATTATTGGTAATTTTATAATTTCCTCATCACAAGCGATCACAACTGCAATATAGTAACACTAGTAATGGTAATCATCACCACGTGCGGGACCCTAGTCAATGTGGTGAATATAGATGTGAGCTCCGCGTTGCGTGTGATATCGTCACCGTCGCGCGCGGAGTTATAACTCCTGTTACAACTCAAATCCTGAGGACTCCGTCAGTATCATGGCCAGTGGTTCTCGCGTCGTTCTCGCTCTGCGTCGACGCGCAGGTGATGGGGATATTAATATTATTTAGAAGAACAGTACCAACGGATATCGTGTAAATACCGCCAGATTTTAGCTCAAAGTTCCTATTGACAATAATTTCTTGGCAGTAAGCCAAATAAATGTTGTTAAACAATCGAATCGAATCGTTATTCCAAAAAGAGGTTAAATAAAAAATTACAACAGGTTAAACTCACATGTTTTTTATTCAAACAAACTTTACAATTAGTGCTTTAGAATCTGTATTGAGGTTTTCAATAAAAATTAATGAAATTCGTCCACCTAATGGAAGATAAGGTAAATTGGTACCTACTTAGTATAAGACCTCAACTAACTTTTCTTTGAAAATGGTCGGTATTGCACCAGGAGATAGAATTGTACGGAATACATTACGTTCTATTAGATTATCTGTAAAATGCTTGGAGCATATAGCACTCCATGAGTTGGTCTGCCAGTCTTTTCTATTAATATTTTTATGCATAGGTCTCTCAGGTATTCATCCTTTGGAAACCTGAAATTAAAAGTCGAAGTTATATACTTAAAATAAAAGAGTCGTCGAGTCCGGCCCTGTAATTTGTTAAAGTTCTCAAAATGTCAAAAAAGATTATTCAACAACTTAAAGCATGCATTTCTACAGAAAACCATAATATTATAGTTTTAATATATGCATGGCTACATATTTCGTCATAACAACTATAAAATATTAGATATCTTAGCCTTGATACGATGCGATACGAAAACATTCCAAAGCTACATGTAGCATGAATTTTACTTACCGATGGAACGTTACTTCTGGGGTTTTCCTGTACGAAGCGTTGTAACACAGGGGGACACAACACTTCACCATTTTATTTCAGTAAATATTCATATAAATCTCCAAATTTCACAAAAAACTTATGACAACCAAGACAACACAATGTAAACAAACGCCATAGGTCTCATATATATCTTTTATTGACTGCCACGCATTGAATTTTTGTCAATGTGTGCGTTGGTGTAGCACAGTGTTGCAGCAAATTAATACATACACATTTTTGCTTGGAGAGTAACGGTCACACTCAGTCACACTGATTCACATACACTTGTCTATGTGGGTGTGAAATTTATGTTGTGTCTGCTTCTATTTATATGTCTGTGCTCTGTCTACGCTCTACGGCACAGAGTACATTGGTCTCCGCTAGGAGTATAAGTGTTCTGTGACATTGGTCTACGGTGTGTGATCACTGATCTGTGGTGGGACTGTGGTTCACTAGTCTGTGGTGGTGCTTAAAAGAGATGCAGCTTGGGAGTCTTGTTTTTGGCGGGAAACAAGAAACGCGTATTTTAAATTAAAATTTTAAAATACATATTTTGTTTTCGACTTCTGCAGGAAAATTAGCTAATTTTCATTAAAAAATAAAGAAGAATGCCGTCCGATAGTGACGGTTTGGACACAGGCATGGATCACGACGCGGGCGGGAAAAGGAAACCGCCGAGGCGCAGTCAAGACCAGCAGCAGGAAAATGACGATTTTTATAAGCCATACCACAAATTAAATTATAAAAGAGTTTTCCCTGAATCAGTAGGAATGGATGAATACACGGTTTTTATTGAGAGTCGTAAAGAAGGAGTTAAACTAGGCAATACGAATCCCTTAATGTTGGCGGGAGTTTTTAAAAATGAAATTAAAGGAGTAATTAATATAAGACGAATAAACGCATCTAAAGTTGGGGTGGTGTTCGCCCGGGCAATCAACGCCAATGATTTTTTAAAAAATGAAAATTTCTTGGAGAAGCACGAGTACAAGGCATTCATACCAGCAAGGGCGGTGGAGACGATTGGGGTACTCAGATATGTTCCCATTAGTATAAGTAATGAAGAATTATTCAAGAAACTATCATCAAAATATGAGGTGGTCGCCGTGCGTCGCTTCACCAAGAAAGTTAATGGTCAAATTAAACCATTTAGTTCAGTAAGTATAACTTTTCTTTCAACCAGCTTGCCTGAATGTGTACATCTGGACTTGTTCCAATATAGGGTGCATCAGTATGTTGCCCCGCTATTACAATGTTATAAATGCTTCAAATTTAACCACGGAGCAAGAATTTGTAAATCGGTGCAGCGGTGTTCAATATGTGCAGAGGAGCATCGCTACACTGAATGTGCAGAAAATGCAGTAATTAAATGCATAAATTGTGGTGGCCCTCACGTTGCAATATCTAGAGACTGCCCAATAAAAAAACAAAAAATGGATGAAAACTTTAATAGATCTTCATATTCAAAAGTATTACAAACAAAACAAGTACAAAATTTATTTAACAACTATAATGAAAATTTCCCTGTAATGCCTATAAAAACAACAATAGATACAGTTACAGTAGATAAATCACAAGTTAAACCTAATAACACTCCTAAAGTACAGAAATCAAAGACAGAAACTGCCCAAACTAATAACACAACTTGTAATAATGAAACTCTTATTGAACAAATTATAACAAATGACACTATCTTAAAAGCACTTATTGGAGCATTGGTGGCCATGGGTAACTCAGGCCGTAAACTTACTACATCGGTTGTAAAAGAAATGCTTATTACTAATCTTAAAAACAATGGATAAACAATTTATTAGAATTTCACAATTTAATATACAATCTATTAATAATAAAAAGCCTTTGCTTATTAATTACCTAGTTAAGAATGATGTAGATATTTGCTTGTTAAATGAAACATGGCTGCGAGAAAATAGAGCTATCAACATTCCTAACTACAATTTCATTAATCAGAATGGAAAAAATGGACGTGGTGGAGTAGCAATTTTAATTAAAAATAGTTTCAAATATTTTGTTGTCCCTACACCATTCTATGATTATATGCAGTCAGTAGCTATAACCCTTACTACAAGTCTAGGCAATATGTCCATTTTATGTGTTTATGCTCCACCCAGTGGGGGTCGCTTTAAGGTCAGAAGATTAAAACAAATTATTAACAGTTTACCTAAGCCACTTCTTCTTTCGGGTGACTTAAACGCTCATCATATTGCTTTTGGATGTCTCACAACCAAAACTAGAGGCACTGATATTTATAACATGTTGGATGAATGTGATCTTTGTATATTAAATAACGGATCTCCAACTACAGTAGGAAGCATTAATTTTAATCAATCTTCCATTGATGTTTCATGTGTTAGTCCTTCTTTAGTTCCTTTATGTGAGTGGCATGTATATGATGATCCTATGGGTAGTTATCATTATCCAACCATAGCCGACTTATATACTTGTGTTGAAAAGTATGATGTAGGAGAACCTTGTGAACGTTTTAATTATAAAAAAGCAGACTGGTCAAAGTTCCAGGCTGAAACAAAAAAAACGTTTGAAAACTTCACAATTGATACATCCAATCTGTTGGCTACTTATGAAAACTTTTGCACTTCACTTCTAGAAATAAGGAGAGATTGTATACCTTTAATTACCAAACCTAATAGGTTTGTTATGAGAAAACCAGTTCCTTGGTGGGATGCAGACTGTTTGGAAGCTGTAAAGAAAAGTAAAAATGCTTTAAGATTTTATAAATTAAACCCGACAATAGAAAGTTACATAGAATATAAAAAAATGGATGCCTTTAAAAAAAGATTAATCAGTGAAAAAAAGAAAGCAAGTTGGAGACGAATTTGTGATTCATTTAATAGATATACTCCAATAAGTTATATCTGGAACTACATTAGGAGATTTAAGAGGATACCTGTACATAAACCATCAAAAAATGATGATTGGATTTCTTCTTTCTTAGATAAATATGCACCCATAATAGCACCAACTGAAAAAGAAAGCAATATTATGAATTTAAACTCAATATTTAATCAGATAGGTAGTGACAGTAGCTCTTTTTTAATGGAAGCATTTACTTGGCATGAATTTACTGCAGCAATCCAATCAAGGAGAGATTCCACTCCGGGGTTGGATGATATTCCATACAAACTTATTAGCAACATGCATGTTAATGGACAAAAAACTCTCTTAAAAATCTTTAATTTACTTTGGGACAAACTATGTATTCCAAAGTCTTGGAAAACGCAATGTGTGATACCTATTTTGAAACCTGATAAATCAGAACATGACTTTAACTCCTACAGACCAATATCACTTTCCTCTTGTGTAGGAAAATTATTTGAATACATGTTAAAAAACAGATTAGACTATTACATTGAAGCAAATAATATTTTACCTGAACAGCAATTTGGTTTCCGGAAAGGAAAAAGTGCAGCAGAGAGTTTTGCCTCTTTGATCTCAGATATAAATCATTCATTTACCAGTCATGCAACCACAGTTTGTGCATTTCTTGATATACAAGGTGCATTTGATAATGTAGATCCTTCCATATTGGTCAATATTCTGTGTGAGATTGGTATTCCTGGAAAAGTATGTAAATGGATTTTTAATTTTTTATATGACCGAACAATGTATGTTAAATTTAATAACATTATACATGGCCCTAGAAATGTATACAAAGGCATCATGCAGGGTGCTACTATATCTCCCTTGCTATATAATGTATATACATGTTTAATATTGGCGTAGGGATGTGACGACCCCATCGCCCGTTGCGGGACATGGATACTAATGTAATAATTACTTGTTACTTAGTGTCCATGTCCTCAGCGCAATCAGTCTACGCAGATACCTCCTGCGACCTAGTTAAGTCTGATTCGGCGGAAAAGGCAACAAATAGCTAATAATAAGCAAAAGTTGGCGGATTCGGCGAGGCAGCAAGGCATTGTTGAAGGCCAAGGGCGACGGTTGAGGTCAAGGGAGACCGTTGCGCAGATACTGCATCCAAACCTTTCCCCGGTCGTAGCGGTTCTCCGTTCCATCGGGATAAGAAAGGCAAGGACGAGAGAGTGCACCTGCGTGAGCGCATCCGTTTGTGCACTTTAATATCTCCTGCGCATCTGACTGCTTCACGTTTTAAAGGACTCCGATTACGTTAAAGACCTGCGGCGATAGATGACGGTAGAGAGGTCGGGTAGTGAATGCAATCCGGCTTTGTCCTGAGTCTGCACGTAGGCGGCTAGAAGAGAGTGGTCGCTTTCATGCTGCCTAGGGGTGACAGTGTGAATTCGGCAGCACGTCTAGCGACGAAGCAGCCCTATTTAGGGAGGCACTGCTTCCCCCAGTGCTCAGGGGAAGGGACTAGAAAAGGTGTCCTAAACAAATGCTCACCTCAACAAGATTGGAGGTAGTAGCCACAGCTGCCTAGCATTCCAACTTATGTGGTCGCAAAAACAAAAGAATAGAAAAGAAAATAGCTCCCATGACATTTGGTGCGTGGAATGTGCGTACACTTCTTGATCGTGAAGGCAATTTATGTCCTGAACGCAAAACTGCGATTGTAGCTCGTGAACTTGGCCGCTATAGTGTTGACATTGCTGCTCTTAGCGAAACTCGCTTAGCCGATGAGGGCGAACTTACAGAGCAGGGCGGCGGCTATACTTTTTACTGGAAGGGTGGTCTGTCATCTGAACCTAGGTTATCCGGAGTTGGATTTGCGATCAAGAACTCTATTGTAAAGAAACTACAAGAGTGTCCTCAATACATCTCAGACCGCGTCATTTCCCTGCGCTTACATCTGGAAAATAACAACTTCTTAAATATAATCAGCGTCTATGCTCCAACAATGAACTCTGATGAAAACATCAAGGATAGGTTTTACGAAGAGCTAGGTCATTGTTTGACAAAAGTAAGCCCAAGCGAACAATTACTTATACTGGGCGATTTTAATGCAAGAGTTGGGCGAGACTATGAGGCATGGCCCAAAGTCTTGGGAAGACACGGAGTGGGTAATATGAACAGCAACGGGCAGCTTTTACTAAGTATGTGTGCCCAGTTTAACTTAGTGATAACAAATACCTTGTTCAGACTTCCTGCTAAATACAAAACAACCTGGATGCATCCGAGATCTAAAGACTGGCACCTCATCGATTATGCTATAGTGCGCCAGAAAGATGTGTCCCAAGTTACCACGACACGGGTAATGCGTGGTGCAAATTGTTGGTCCGACCATAGACTAGTTATTACAAAGATCAAACTAAATCTTCCTGCTCCCCGAAGACAGACTAGATCAAAACCTATTGGCTTAGACATAGGAAAATTACAATGTTTGGACACTCGTAAAAAATATATGGAGAAAGTAGAGTCTTCACTACGTATGCTAAGTGATGAAAACTGTGATCTGATTTCCAAATGGAAACGTCTTTCCTCCTCTCTTCTAGCTAGTGCCAACAATACTCTCGGAGTAAGGAAGCGAATAAATGAGGATTGGTTTGACCAAAACGACAAAACTTTAATTTCAGCGTTAGATAGACATCGCAACCTATTACACCAAGGTTCCAGAGTTTCTACAGAGGAAATAAAAAAGAGTAGCTCTGACTTACGGAAATAACGAGGGAATTCAAGGACAAATGGTGGGTGGACAAAGCTCAACAAATACAATGGCTGTCAGATACCAGACAGTTGGGTGCTTTTTATGATGAGGTACGCAAATTGATTGGTAGTGTGGAACGCAAAACCGTGCCGCTAAAATCAGGCGATGGCAGTACACTACTGACGGCCAAGCAAGATGTGTTGCGACGGTGGGTTGAACATTTCAACCATTTACTCAATGTTGATCGGTCTGCGGATCTACAATACATCAGTTCGTTGGATGATCTCCCCAAAGCGCCAAAATTAGAGGAGCTACCAGAATTACAAGAGATTGTCACAGCCATCAAGGATCAGAAGAATAACAGGGCAGTTGGAGTGGATTTTATTGCTGGTGAGCTGTTAAAGTACGGTGGTGAATGGCTGCATCAAACAATATGGCAACTCTTTGTCAAGTTCTGGGAAGAAGAAGTGGTGCCACCGGAGTTCGCGATGTCCCAAGTTTGCACACTGTACAAAAATAAAGGTGACCGCTCAGACTGCAACTCATATCGGGGGATTTCGCTACTCTCCTCCCCTGGGAAAGTATTTGCGAGGGTTCTGTTGAATCGCCTCATTCCACTATCGGAGGCACTGCTGCCAGAGTCTCAATTTGGCTTCCGCCAAGGACGTGGCGCTTGTGAAGCTATATTCTCCATTCGCCAACTTCAGGAAAAAAGTAGAGAACAAGATCAGCCGCTGTACCTGTGCTTCGTGGACTTAGAAAAGGCATTTGACAGTGTTCCGCGGGAGGCACTTTGGTTGGTTTTGGGAAAGTTAGGATGCCCTGAGAAATTCATTCGAATGATCCGTTTACTTCACGACAACATGACCTGTTGCATATCTTCTGGTGGCGATAAGTCAGACTTTTTCCCGGTTACCTGTGGTGTGAAGCAAGGCTGTGTGATTGCACCAACACTTTTCGCACTGTACTTCGCGTACGTAATCAAGGATACTCTGCAGCACACTTCAGAAGGGATCAACATTCGTTTCCGGACTGATAGAAGCATTTTTAACCTGGCTAGACTCAAAGCGGCTACCAAGGTGTCTTATGCAGTAATTACGGAAATTATGTATGCGGATGACCTGTGCTTTGTTACCAACTCAAGTGATGGACTCCAAAATCTTATCACTCGTCTACATGAGTCTTGTTGTCGCTTTGGTCTTAAAATTAGCGTGCACAAGACAGAAGTTATGGCGGTGAATGTTCATGGCGACCGTAATGAGCCAATAACACTAAGTGTTGAAGGGAGCGTTCTCAAAACGGTTGAAAAGTTTAAATACTTGGGTAGCACAATAACCTCAAAGCATGACCTTGATGCTGAGCTGAATCATAGGATAGGGGCAGCCGCTGCGGCTTTCGGTAAACTACGACTCAAGGTACTGAAGTCGCATGATATCCGGCTTCGTACAAAAATCTCCGTCTACAAGGCAATTGTGCTCCCAAACTTACTATACTCTTCTGAGACATGGGTTCTGTACCGTAAGCACATGAAAGTACTCGAGAGATTCCATTTAAAATGCCTTCGGGATATTCTCAACATCAAGTGGTCGGATCGTATAAGGAACACTGATGTTTTGCGGCGAGCTAATATCGGAGGCATTGAGTCATATCTAATGAACCGTCAGCTTACATGGTGTGGGCACGTTGCGCGGATGACAGGCGATAGACTAGCAAAGAGAGTATTCTATTCTGAACTCAAGGATGGCAAGCGAAAGCCGGGTGGACAGTTCCTTCGTTACAAGGATGTTCAGAAAAGACATATGAAGAAATGTAACATCAAGCCTTCTACATGGGAAGGCCAAGCATGTAATCGCCAAGGATGGAGACATCTGGTGCGTACAAAAATCACAAATTATGAAGATCGGAGAAGGTCGGAACTTGATAAGAAGCGAGAAGACCTGAAGGCCAGGCCACCTGCGGCCATACAATATAATTTCGTAAACGGTGCCTTGACATGTCCACATTGCTCCCGTACATTTGTAGCAAAAATAGGATATGCCAGCCACATGAGGGCACATAAAAGGGCAGAACATCAAATGCCCTCCAGATACTAGGAGTTTTTCCCAAGCAGTCGCCGTGGCCGAAATCGGCCAGGAGGACATCATCATACATGTTTAATAAGTAAATACATTACAGACAGAAATGTAAACTTTCTGCAATTTGCTGATGATATCCTTGTATATACTGTAAATAAAGATGTAAATATAGCTGTAAATAATTTAAATTTAGCATTGGAACAAGTCCATGATTATTATTCGGGTAAGTTAAAATTAAACATCAGTCCTAGTAAGAGCGGAGCTCTAATTTTCTCTAAAAAAAATAATTCATGCGATAATTTTGTAAAATATAATAACACAACATTACCTTGGTTATTAGAAAAAAAATTTTTGGGAATATTGCTTGATCAGAAGTTAACTTTCCAAGAACATGTAAATAATCTATGTAAAAATGCCTTTAGGGGTCTCAATGTTTTAAAATCATTAGCAGGTGTGCATTGGGGAGCTGACCCGAAGTTGTTATCAATGCTTTATAAAAGTATAGTTAGAAGTCATTTTGATTATAGCACATTAGCATACTTAAATGCTAATAAGTTGGTTTTAAAGAAATTAGACATAATTCAGAATAAAGCATTGCGTATAATAACTGGGGCTATGTGCTCTACACCAATTCATGTAATGGAAATAGAAAGTTGTATTCCTCCACTTTTACTAAGAAGACTAGAAATTGCTGAACGGTTTTGTGTTAAATTAATCAGTTCAAAAAATAGTTTAGTTTTAGAAAAAATACTTCCCTATGAAGTTCCTAACTTTGATGAAAGCTCATACATTGATGTAAATATGCTTTTATCTGGTCGATTACCAGACATTCTAAGGATTGTTTTATACTCACAGACCCAAACCAAAAATATGTATAAAAGCAAACCATGGCCTTTATATAAAATAGAATATGATGCTTTAATGAACATCTATGTTTCTATATGTCAAGAAAAAGTGAATTCTCAAGTGGAAATGTTAAGATATTTAGCTGATAATCACTTTTATACAATTTATACAGATGGTTCAAAATCTGAAGAGCATACCACTTCAGCATTTTATGACTCACAAAAGAAAATATCTAAAACTTTTAAAATTCATAATTTATGTTCTATTTTTACAGCCGAATGTTATGCAATCTACTTATCTCTATTGTACATAAATAATATTGAGAATTCACAGTTTCTAATTGTAACTGATTCAAAAAGTGTTTTATTAGCTATTGAATCTAACAAAATAGATTACAAAAAAAATTACATTATTTATAATACTAGCTGATGCCCGCGACTTCGTCCGCGTGGATCGAGGTTTTTCGGTTCCCGCGGGAACTCTTTAATTTTCCGGGATAAAAAGTAGCCTATGTGCTATTCCAGACTATAATCTATCTCTGTGCCAAATTTCATCCAGATCCGTTCAGCCGTTGGAGCGTGATTGAGTAACAAACATACATCCATACATACATCCATCCATCCAAACTTTCGCATTTATAATATTTATATGGATAAGAAACATGTTATACAATCTTAATAAAAGAAAGAAGATTGTTACCTTCATGTGGGTCCCTTCACACTCTGGGATAACTGGGAACGAGGAAGCAGATGTTGCTACTAGAGATGTATATTCATCAACATGTTCAGATCACACCTCAATACTGGAAATACCATTCACAGATATATATGCCTTGTCAAGCAATGCTTTGAAATCCTTATGGAAGTCATACTGGGAAGAAATAAGCAAGTCCAAAGGAATTTGGTACTATGAAATACAAAAAGGCCCGCCAGCCACTCCTTGGTATAACAAAAAAGGGATTAATAACAGAAAATTCATTACGACTATAAACCGAATGAGATTTGGACATAGCAGAGTAGCCACCCACCTACATCGCTTGGGAATGAAAGAAAATGCAGATTGTGAATATTGTGGCGAAACGAATGGAGACTTAAATCATCTTGTTTTTCAATGTCGTCAATTTGGTTTAAATAGATTACTACTCATTAGTTCCATTCAAGATATTAACGATGGCAAAGTGCCTGATACTCTTCAAAGTTTATTAGCTGATAAAAAGTTCTTCCGACCACTATATTCCTTTATTTCTGGTGTTCAAGATATATAACAACAATGAAAACAACAAATACTGTAATTAGTGAAAATGAACCGATGTAAACTTTTCAAACTCAAAATGTTGTAATTTTTGACATAAGTTTTTTGTGACCAAAGATAGACTATAAACTAAAAGATAGAAGAGTGACAGTGAGATTTGTGTAACTTCAGGCTCAGAAGGACTAGAATCCAGAGCCGTTAAACCAGTTAAATAAAAAAAAAAAAAAAAAGATCTGTGGTGGTGTTGACCAAAAGTTAAGTTGCCAAAAATAATAAATTGCTATAAACTTACCATATTACATTCATAATAAATACGGGTTTTTTTTTAGTTTTAATCAAGATCGATTCTAGACATAATCCAAAAAAACTTAGTTGATAAACAAGAAGTGAAAATGCGGTGTTGTGTGCCTTTCTGCAGAAATGCTTCCGACCATGTGTCCACGTCAGAGGGGAACGGTATTCGTTTTTATGAGTCAGTACCTATCAGTTTTGAAATTTGAATTGACTTGCAAGATGTAGCCAAGTTGGACCTTTACAAACACCAGTTAAATGTTTTACATAATATAAATGGTAATTTCCAGTTTCCCCAGTGAATTGCATCTCCGTGCTGCTTGGCTCAGAGCCCTCGGCAAACAAGACAGTCACCTACCAGACTCTGCTGTGGTCTGCTCGCAGCATTTTCTCAATGATGACATTTATGAAACACAATGTGGCGTAAGGCAAATTGTTACTGGTGCCATTCCTTCAACAGTGCAGGTAACTCATAATGTCATGTATTGTTCATAAGTAAGTAAATCAACAGTTACTAAGTCCAATCAAGTGTGGCTGAGGAAGAACAAGCTAAGATATATTATATTGGATCTGAATTTGCCTTTTTTTCTCATGTATGTGAGAAAAAAAGGTTGCAGCATTGTATGGAATCAGTAATGTAGCAATAAATAGTTGTATTTTTACAGGTTTGCATGATATGCCTAGACACTGACAGCAAGCTGATTCTAATGAGTAAACACAAAATGGAAGAGGCATATGAAAAGTTAACGGGATATCCGGTAAGTTGTTTATTTATGATCTATTGTTATATATTGTAACTAGATGATGCCCGCAACTTTGTCCGCATGGATTGTTTAACTTTAGCCCATGTCCTTCCCTGGGATGTAACCAGTCTCTGTACCAAATTTCATCAGAATCTGTTGAGTAGTTGGGCTGTGAAAGCTTAGCAGACAGACAGACACTTTCACATTTATATTATTAGTATGGATTATGTAAATTATCTATAAAAAAGTTAAATCAATACCTACCTTGCAGTACTGATAAAATACTGTTAATAAATCTGTTAACAGTGCAGAGACTAACAGGTTATTTATGGAATGATTTAATACTTCAATTTCATGTTGTTTCAGTTGTGTGATCAAGGAAACCTAAAACAAACACTTTGTGTACAATGTGCTCAGAAATTGATAAACTTTAGTAGATTTAGAGACAAGAGCTTGAGAGCCCGTGCACTGATGACTGACTTAGTTGACAAACATAAATTGGTGAGTATACTTAATGCATATACTTGCATTGTTTCTTTATCCTTGTACTTTATGTATTGAAATTTAATTTGTCTCTCAACAGATAACAAGGCGACATATAAAAATGATAAACCGCACAAAACACCAACTAAAGAGTAGTATGGTGTTGACAACGCTAGGACCTGACCACTGTGACTTACACATACTAGAACACCCCTCAGAAGACAAACTGACAGAAATAGAGGAAACTGGACCGAGGGATGTAGTGAAAACTGAAGAAAGTGATGACTCTATTTCAGTTGATGGAGACATGGAAGTGATACTTGAAGACAATTATGTTAATGATATTGTTCAAGATCCATTAAAGAATGAAAGTGCTTCCTTCCAATGTACACTTTGTTTGGAGGAATTTTTCCATGAACATGCATACATTCAACATATGAGCGTGCATCTTCAGGTGAGATAGTTTTCTCCGGCTAAACACTTTCATCGACTTGCTAAGTTCATATATTTGTTGTCGGGGTTCTCTCAAACTGTCAAAGACAGAAATGTTATAAATTTGTTTTGTGTTTGGCAGAATGGTGCCGGTGATGGTGAATGTGACACATCACAAGTATGCGAGCCTCATACAGCTGTGAGCTCTAGCTCTTCACACTCTTCACTCATCACTGAGAACAAGTCAGTATACCTGCCAGTACCAATAACGTTTAGTTCAAGTTACAGTTAGTATACACTTGTACTAGTATCACAATACCCTTTCCTCATCTCTAACCTGCTATATGCAGTACAGCTACATACTGGCTAGTGGCTCCCCAGTATACCCCCAGTTATAAGTATGTGTTTCTTGGTGTACAATAAAGAATTTTTCATTCATTCATTCATTATACTCTACATACATTCTGATATTATATTTCACAGGCAGGCAGACCCCAGCCCTTCCCCACAAGCGGCTCTGACCACAGGTGAGATTCTGTGTTATTTCTCATTTATATGTGACGATATTTTTTTTAATAATAATGTATCAATCTAAGCAACTTTATGAACAAGAAAACAATCAGAATATTTCGTTTCAGTTGTTCCTCTGTCTGCGAGACTTGTGTCAAATAACGAAATAAACCATACTGAAGAAGTTGATACAAACGTCAGTTGCCGATACAAAAGATTACCAGATTGTTTTGTCAAACTATATGATATTTTCGCCAACAAAGTTGTTCAAAGGCAAGACGTGTCGCTGATGAAAACACAAGGAGATGCTATGTCTTGTGACAGTCTGAATACTGTCTCTAAAGATTGCAGTTATCAGGCAACAAGTCAGAATGTAGTGCCAATGACAGAATACATTGAACCAGTCACTAACAGTTGTGGAAGAGTAAAAGTGATTGTATTAAATACTTTACCAAGTAGTACTTATTGTTTGAATAATGTAATAAATAAACAATGTATAAATTCCTCACTGAGTAGTTCTCACACTGAGAACATATCGTTCATTTGTGACATTTGCGGAAAAAATTATAACCGGAAAAGTCTCTTAGTTATACACTTAAAGACTCACAGTGAAGGAAGTCGGTTAACTTGTAAGATTTGCCAATACAAATGTAAATTCAAAAGTCAGTTGGCACAACACATGAGAACTCATAATAAGCCATTTACGTGTAATATTTGTAACAGCAAATTTGCACATGGTCTAAGTTTATTGTATCACATGAGAACTCACACTGGTATAAAGCCTTACGCGTGTGAGTTGTGCGAGTATAAATGTACACAGAAAAGTTATTTAGGTCGCCACATGAGGGCCCACACCGGTGAAAAGCCGTTTACTTGCAAGATATGCAATAAAAATTTCGCAACAAGTAGTAATTTAGTTGTACACATGAGAACTCACACTGGCGAAAAGCCATTTTCTTGTAATATATGCGAATACAAATTTACACAGAAATGTAATTTAATGTATCATATGACAACCCACGCTGGGGAAAAGTCACATTCTTGTGCGATAGAAGAAAGACAGTTCACTTGTAAGATTTGCCAACACAAATTTAAACGTAAAAGTCAGTTGACAGAACACATGAGAACTCACACTGGTGAAAAACCATTTACTTGTAATATTTGTAACAGCAAATTTGCAAGAAATAATAATTTAGTGTATCACATGACAACTCACACTGGTATAAAACCTTACGCGTGTGAGTTGTGCGAGTATAAATGTGCAAAGAAAAGTAGGGTAGTTCGCCACATGAGAAGACACAATGGCGAAAAGCCACATTCTTGTCAAAAATGCGAGTACAAATGTGTAGATAAAAGAAGTCTTATCAGACACATGATAAATCACACTGATGAAAAGCCATTTTTTTGTAATATTTGTAACAGCAAATTTGCATATAGTAGTCATTTAGTGAAGCACATGAGAACTCACACTGGTATAAAACCTTACGCGTGTGAGTTGTGCGAGTATAAATGTGCACGGAAAAGTAGTTTAGTTCTCCACGTGAGAGTGCACACTGATGGCGAAAAGCCATATTCTTGTCAAAAATGCGAGTACAAATGTGCACGTAAAACAAGTCTAGTGAAGCACATGAGAACTCACACTAGTAGCAATCCTTAATTATGTTAATTGTACAAGTATGAATGTGAAGATAACAGTAATTTAGTTGGCCACCAGAGAATGCTCAGGAGATGCACTCCACAGCAGGCAGTGTGTAGTGTGTTGTAGGATCTGCGCGATGTCTCGTGTGGGGGGCTTCTACTTTTGTTGTACGCATTCGTTTTGCAGACTGAGAAAGAGGATCCACCACAAAAACGAAATTGTGTTTTAAATAGAATGGGTATGCACTATTTTTTTAATAAACTGCCTGAGGATGTGGTGATGTCAACCTCTGTAAATCAGTTCAAGAACAGACTGGATAAGCACCTAAAGACAAAGCACAAGATTTGATATAGGCGCATCAGCGAAAGCTGCCTAGCCTATTATAAATAATAATAATAATAATATATAAAGTTTCTGTAACACGATGAATGATGATAATATTATGCATCTATGTGAGGATTGGAAAGCAAATATGTATGATTACCGCGACTTCGTCCGCTTGGTTAAAGTTATTTTTAATTCCCACGGGAACAACTTAATTTTATAAATAACCGGTCAAGTGCAAGTCAGAACAAAGGGTTCCTTACCACCACAAAATATAGCTTGTATCACTCTCCAGGTCCTCAACTATACTCATGCAAAAATCTCCTCGATCCGTTGCTCTCTTGCGCCGTGCTTGAAGGACAAACCAACAAACAAACACAGTTTCGCATTTATAACTTATGTATTGTTTCAGTCGCTCCCGTGTCCGCGACATTTGCGACCCATAAAGAAAACAAAGTGCACACAACTAAAGAAGCCGATACAGAGCAGAAAGTTAAGCAAAAACTTGGCGGATTCCAAAACACGTCCGTTGACAGCAAAATATTCACAAATTGTGAAATCATATTATGTGATATTTTTAAAATAATGAAAGCCCCGAGACAAGATCAAGCACTAACGAAAACACGAAAGTCTGTTAGCGGCATTCAGAATATTGCGTCTTTAGATTTCAGTCATCAGGCAACAAGTCAGAATGAAGTGCCAACGACAGAATACATTGAACCAGTCACTGACAGTAGTAGTAGAGTAAAAAGGACTGTATCGAAAACTTCACAAAGCAAAACTGATGATATTAATAATATTCAATGCAATAACTCATCACCATATAGTTCGCACAATGCGAAAAGTTCATTCATTTGTGACATTTGTGGAAAGAATAATTATAAACGAAAAAGTTTATTAGTTAAACACATAAAGACTCACAGTGAACTAAGACGGTTCACTTGTAAGATTTGCCAACAAAAATGGAAATTCAAAAGTGATTTGGCACGACACATGAGAACTCATAATAGTGAGAAGCCATTTACTCATAGTATTTGTAACAGCAAATTTGCATATAGTAGTGTTTTAGAGTGTCACATGAGAACTCACACCGGTATAAAACCTTACTCGTGTGAGTTGTGCGAGTATAAATGTGCGCAGAAAAGTTGTTTAGTTCGCCACATGAGAGTACACACTGGCGGAAAGCCATATTCTTGTAATATATGCGAATACAAATGTGCACAGAAAAGTACTTTAATGTTTCACATGACAACCCACACTGGGGTAAAGCCACATTCTTGTGCGATAGAAGAAAGACAGGTTACTTGTAAGATTTGTCAACACAAATTTAAATTTATAAGTCATTTGACAGCACACATGAGAACTCATACTGGTGAAAAACCATTTACTTGTAATATTTGTAACAGCAAATTTGCACGAAGTGTTCATTTAGTTGGCCACATGAGAACTCACACTGGTTTAAAACCTTACGCGTGTGAGTTGTGCGAGTATAAATGTTCACAGAAAAGTAATCTAGTTCGCCACATGAGAACCCACACTGGCGAAAAGCCATATTCTTGTCAAAAATGCGAGTACACATGTGCAGATAAAAGTAGTCTTAACAGACACATGATGAACCACACTGGTGAAAAGCCATTTTTTTGTAATATTTGTAACAGCAAATTTGCATATAGTAGTCATTTAGTGTGTCACATGAGCACTCACACTGGTATAAAACCTTACGCGTGCGAGTTGTGCGTGTATAAATGTGCACGGAAAAGTAGTTTAGTTAGTCATATGAGAACCCACACTGGTGAAAAGCCACATTCTTGTCAAAAATGCGAGTACAAATGTGCACATAAATCAAGTCTAGTGAAGCACATGAGAACTCACACTTGTAGCAATCCTTAATCGTGTTAATTGTACAAGTATAAATGTGAAGATAACAGTAATTTAGTTGGCCACCAGAGAACGCTCAGGAGATGCACTCTACAGCCGGCAGTGTGTAGTGTGTTGTAGGATCTGTGCGATGTCTCGTATGGGGGGGCTTCTACTTTTGTTGTGCACATTAGTTTTGTAGACTGAGAAAGAGGATCCACCACAAAAAGGAAATTGTGTTTTTAATAGTATGGGTATGCGCAATTTTTTTTAAATAATTATTGAAATCCATCCGGAATGACTTTGTCAATGATGACGTCACAGCTCGCAGGACGCGCGTGTTTTATTTCTTGTGGAATTCATTAAAACATATGATTGATTTGAATTGAGCCGAGTGATATAATGTTTCTGTAACACGATGAATGATGATAATATTATGCATCTTTGTGAGGATTGGAATGCAAATATGTATAATAAGCTGATTCCCGTGACTTCGTCCGCTTGGTTAAAGTTATTTTTAATTCCCGTGGGAACAACTTAATTTTATAAATAACCGGTCAAGTGCAAGTCAGACTCACGCACAAAGAGTTCCTTACCACCACAAAATATAGCTTGTGTCACTCTCCAGGTCCTCAACTATACTCATGCAAAAATCTCCTCGATCCGTTGCTCTCTTGCGCCGTGATTGAAGGACAAACCAACAAACAAATACATTTTCGCATTTATAACTTATGTATTGTTTCAGTCGCTCCCGTGTCCGCGACATTTGCGACCCATAAAGAAAATAAAGTGCATACAACTAAAGAAGCCGATGCAGAGCAGCAAGTTAAGCAAAAACTTGGCGGATACCAAAACACGTCCGTCGACAGCAAAATATTCACAAATTGTGAAATCATATTATGTGATATTTTAAAAATAATGAAAGCCCGGAGGCAAGATCAAGCACTAACGAAAACACGAAAGTCTGTTAGCGGCATTCAGAATATTGCGTCTTTAGATTTCAGTCATCAGGCAACAAGTCAGAATGAAGTGCCAACGACAGAATACATTGAACCAGTCACTGACAGTAGTAGTAGAGTAAAAAGGACTGTATCGAAAACTTCACAAAGCAAAACTGATGATATTAATAATATTCAATGCAATATCTCATCACCATATAGTTCGCACACTGCAAAAAGTTCATTCATTTGTGACATTTGTGGAAATAATTATGAACGGAAAAGTCTCTTAGTCAAACACATAAAGACTCACAGTGAACTAAGACAGTTCACTTGTAAGATTTGCCAACAAAAATGGAAATTCGTAAGTGATTTGGCACGACACATGAGAACTCATAATACTGAGAAGACATTTACTCATAGTATTTGTAACATCAAATTTGCACGAAGTAGTGTTTTACGGCGTCACATGAGAACTCACACCAGTATAAAACCTTACTCGTGTGAGTTGTGCGAGTATAAATGTGCACAGAAAAGTTGTTTAGTTCGCCACACGAGAGTACACACTGACGAAAAGCTATATTCTTGTAATATATGCGAATACAAATGTGCACAGAAAAGTATTTTAATGTATCACATGACAACACACACTGGGGAAAAGCCACATTCTTGTGCGATAGAAGAAAGACGGTTCACTTGTAAGATTTGCCAACACAAACTTAAACGTTTAAGTCATTTGACAGCACACATGAGAACTCATACTGGTGATAAACCATTTACTTGTAATATTTGTAACAGCAAATTTGCACTAAGTGGTCATTTAGTGTATCACATGAGAACTCACACTGGTATAAAACCTTACGCGTGTGAGTTGTGCGAGTATAAATGTTCACAGAAAAGTAATTTAGTTCGCCACATGAGAACACACACTGGCGAAAAGCCACATTCTTGTCAAAAATGCGAGTACAAATGTGCAGATAAAAGTAGTCTTAAAAGGCACATGATGAACCACACTGGTGAAAAGCCATTTTTTTGTAATATTTGTAACAGAAAATTTGCATATAGTAGTCATTTAGTGCGTCACATGAGTGCTCACACTGGAATAAAACCTTACGCGTGTGAGTTGTGCGTGTATAAATGTGCACGGAAAAGTAGTTTAGTTAGTCATATGAGAACCCACACTGTTGAAAAGCCACATTCTTGTGCGATATGTGAATACAAATGTTCAGAAAAAAGTAGTCTAAACAAACACATGATGACTCACACTGGCGAGAAGCCATTTACTAGTAAGATATTGCAAATTTGAACGATATCGTGAATTAAGAATGTTTGTAAGGTTGCAATAGAAATTTGCCCACAATAGCAATTTAGTGGGCTGTGGGACACATGAGAATCCACACTGGCGAAAAGCCATATTCTTGTGAATACAAAATTACATTTTTAGTACCCAAAAAAGTCTCAATTTCGGCAAATGCCTTTGCATTTCCCGAAATTGAGACTACTTTTTTCCAAAGCAGCTGCCAAAAACCTTGGCATCCTGAGCAAAGTGAAGCGGTACTTCACACCGGATCAGCGCCTCACACTATCGATCGCCGCGGCAGGAAAACAATTATTGGCGATCAATCATTTAACTCGGGGTTTAGTATTAAAATTATTGAGTGGCGAAAGCCTTTTTATTACAATGTAATTTATTAAAAATAATAAATAACAAGAAATGTGTCACAACAATTCGTAATCAGCGGTTAATCGGCTAAAAATTGTCGCAATATCACATCCAAAAATATCCTAAAGGATCATGGTTGTTACCGATGGTTGTTACAGTCCTTAGAGCTGGCTTCGCGTAAGCTTTTTCAGGATTGTAGCAATGGGTCGCAATCGCGTTTGCAACGTGATTATCACGTGACTATCGACATTTTGTTTTCTAAAAGCGTAATACTTAGTAGTGGAGCCCAAGAGGGGATTTTTGGATCTACTCCAGCGCGGCAGGTATATAGGTTATAAGGGGGGATTATTTGGACCCTGTAGAGTAGTACCTTCACCATATATGAGCCCTGTATATTGGTGCGTTTGTCTAGGACAGCGGGTCAGAATAGTAAAAACAAATTGGCAGTCATAGGAACTGCCGATAGAAGTGAAAACGAATATAATTTTTTTTTAATTTTTTATATAATATATTACTAGCTGATGCCCGCGACTTCGTCCGCGTGGATATACCAAGTTTCATCGAAATACATAACTTGAGAAATGACGGACTTTTATACAAACTTTCAACCCCTATTTCACCCCTTTGGGGGTGGAATTTTGAAAAACTGAAACACGAATGTTTTCATTTTTAACCCGCAGCTCATATACCAAGTTTCATGGATATAACTTGAGAAATGAAGGACTTTCATACAAACTTTCAACCCCTGTTTCACCCCTTCGAGGGTAAAATTTACGAAAACTGTGAAACACGTATTTCTACATTTTTAACCGGTAGCTTGTATACCAAGTTTCATCGATATAACTTGAGAAATGAAGGACATTCATACAAACTTTCAACCCCTATTTCACCCCCTTAGTGGTGGAATTTTGAAAAACTGTGACACACGTACTTCTTTATTTTTTACCGTAAGCCAAAATAAAAAATTTCGTTGATATACTTAACTTGTAAAACATCTTGAGAAACGAAGGACTTTCATACCAACTTTCATCCCCTATTTCACCCTTTTGGGGGTCGAATTTTCAAAAACTGTGAAACACATATGTCTTCATTTTCAACGTGCAGCTCATATATCAAGTTTCATGGCTATAACTTGAGAAATTAAAGACTTTCATACAAACTTTCAACCCCTATTTCACCCCTTCGGGGGTAGAATTTCGGGATAAAAAGTATCCTATGTCCTACCTCGTAGTATTGGCTCAAATCGTGCCAAGTTTCGTTTGAATTCATTCAGTAGTTTCGGCGTGATGCGCGGCCAAGATACAGACAGACAGACAGACAGACAGACAGACAAAAATGAAAAAAATTACAGATTTGGCTTCAGTATCGAATAATGAGTGCCCTCCAAAAAAAATTTTCAAAATATCTTCAATGTACAGAATTGGACCTGTTACAGTTTTATTATAAGTATATAGATAGATGTATTATGATGTACTTAATAATTATAATAAATACAGATTAATTACAAGTATTAATGTGCTATTAACAATTTATTTACAACTTATATACCCACATGTGTTATATTTAAGATCCTCCAATCGAGAAGAGAGATAAATGAAATGTATGAACCAGAAGCATATTTCGCTATAATCCGCCACAGTTGACAAATCTATGTGATGCAGTGCGTGATTTGTCTACTGTGGCGGATTATAGCGAATTAAGCTTCTGGTTCATTCATTATCATGGACTTCCGCAAAGTGAGGCCTGCTTCGATTCAATATAAATGAAATGTGTCACAAGCCAACGCTTGGGCCGATTGTGACTCTCTATCGCTTGTTCCGCGCTCTCACTTGCACGCTCAGGCTCAGGCGGAACGTCATTTTTCGTGCGTGCAGCGTGTTCATCGATTTTTAGGACGTTATCACGTCAAAAACAATACTTATATAAACAGGCTTATAAATTAGTTCCAATTTTGACCACCGGATCAGATAAGTTTGACGGAATATACCTACCTACTAAGTGTAAGATTAGTTTAATTAAAACTGTAATCTCTTAGATTGTAAACAAAACGTAATAAATGGTATTAAATTATTAGGAACGGTTGTTTTCAATAACCCCGTAGCCGCATTAGGTCGCCAAAAAAGTTGGTAACTAAAACCTTACCAATATTTTTTGGCGCGTTGAAAATGTAAATAAATTCTAAGAATTTTGGCCATGTTTAAACTTTAATGGCTGAATGTATATAATAATTAGATGATTACTCATATTAAAGTTAAACAAAATTTAAACCTGTTGATGATGATGATAGATGATGCCCGCGACTTCGTCCGCGTGGGTGAGGTTTTATTATTCGCGCGGAAACTCCTCAATTTTCTGGGATGAAAAGTAGCCTTCCCCGGGATACAACTTTCGTCAAAATCGGTTTAACAGATGGGCCTTAAAAGCGTAGCTTAAAGACAGACAACATTTATAATATTAGAATGGAAGTAAGTAAGGTGAGATATATTTGAAGCCGGTTCTCTGTCTATTGTCTTTGGTCGTCGAATCATACTAATATTATAAATGAAAAAGTGTTGGTTTGTCCTTCAATCACGCCGCAACGGATCGACGTGACTTTTTGCATGGGTAGGTAAAGGTTATTCCGGAAAATTAAGGAGTTCCCGAGGGAATTGAAAAAACTTATTCCAAGCAGACGAAGTCGCGGGCATCAGCTAGTAAATTATCTAAACTAATAATATTATAAAGAGGAAAGATTTGTTTGTAATGGATAAACTCCAAAACTACAGAACCGATTTTAAAAATTCTTTCACTTAGGTAAGTATATTATTATTTAAAGCTACTTTAACAGCGGCTATATTTTATTTTCAAAAATATTAGAGATCTCTACGAAAATTGCAATAATGTGAATTACTTAAATCGGAAAATATCGCCTCATCTGAGAGTTTCCGTGGCGTGCGCTGCATAAATAGAAAACAATGTTTGGTGGAATTATTCCTCTCAAAAAGTTCTAAAAAAAACTCTGCGATAATCTAACCATTTTTAGGGTTCCGTAACCAAATTTGGCAAAAACGGAACCCTTATAGATTCGTCATGTCTGTCTGTCTGTCTGTCTGTCCGTCCGTATGTCACAGCCACATTTTTCCGAAACTATAAGAACTATACTGTTGAAACTTGGTAAGTAGATGTATTCTGTGAACCGCATTAAGATTTTCACACAAAAATAGAAAAAAAAACAATAAATTTTGGGGGTCCCCATACTTAGAACTGAAACTCAAAATTTTTTTTTCATCAAACCATCAAACCCATACGTGTGGGGTAGCTATGGATAGGTCTTCAAAAATGATATTGAAGTTACTAATATAATTTTTTTCTAAACTGAATAGTTTGCGCGAGAGACACTTCCAAAGTGGTAAAATGTGTGTGTCCCCCCCCCCGTAACTTCTAAAATAGTAGTTTTTTTTAAATACCTAATTTAAAACTTACTACAGGTTTGTACGGAACCCTCGGTGCGCGAGTCCGACTCGCACTTGGCCGGTTTTTATGATTTTCAAATTTGGTCTAAAACAAAGCTTTACTTTCGAAGGTGTTTTTACTGACATAGTACCTACCTAGTATTAATCCGTATCAAAATAAAATGGTTGTTCATCTCAAGTATTTAATATAGACCAAATTCGCCCTTTACATCTATTAATTCAGATGAATACCTATCTTATACGATATCATAGAAACAAATTAACGCGCAACAGAAATACTCCTAGTTTCTGCGGTTTATGCACCGTAATACCGGAACCCTAAATCGCTTGGCGGTAGGCTGGTAACTAGCCACGACCCTAGCCTCCCACAAGGCCAGACCAGAAGGAAATTCAGCAATTATAAATTCTCAAATTGACCCTGCCGGGGATCGAACTCGGGCGTCGGGACCTCCCACGATAACACAACAGCGCTCAACCCTGCGCCAGGGAGGTCGTCTAAGTTCAATGATGAAGTTGTACCTCTCACTGTGTCTGTGAACAGGCTCATGATTAAGGGCCCCGAACGGGTTCGAAACTAGTCTTGTATTTTTCCGACAGAACACGTGAGTTTATCGTTACCGGTATTAGTAGTACCGGTAGTAGGTAGTTACCGGGTATTACTTACCGGGTAGACTTACCTGCTGCTGTCTGTGTGATGCTACCGTCCTCGTTGGTCTTGTGGTTAGCATGTTTGACTGTGGCTGACGAGGTCCCGGGTCGGGCCATAACTAGGGTTTTTCTGACAAGAAATTCCCAGTATTAGCTCGAAGTTGGTGAGTTGGCGGTGTTTCACCCCCGTGCCTCGGTGAGCACGTAAATACGTCGGTTCTCCGCCTGACCTCTCTCCGGTCGAGTCGGATTTTCTGTCCCACCGGAAGATTCGCTTAACTCTGGAGATTGTGGCCGAATTCCGGTCGGGAGGACATTATTATATGCTCAAAACACGGTAGCGTCTTTGGAGCGCAGCATCAGGATTGAATTTGTGGCACATAACCCTAAGCCAGGGGCTTGGACGTCCGGAACCCAATAGTATCTCCTTTAAATATTATACCTACCTAATCTAAGACTAGTAATCCAATGTATGGGAGTAGTTATGTTTGCGAGAGGGACATCAACTCATAGAAAAGCTAGTAATGTTTCGTAGAAAGGTTCTATCTCTTTCTCTGTCTACGCTAGCGAGGCTTGTTATTCGTTTATGTAATCCATAGTTATCTGTTTAAAACACAGTTTTTATGCTGTTTATTCTATTGATTTGTGGGTTGTTTGTGGGTCGTTCCACGACCTCTTTATAACTCTGTGTCCACGACGGCAGTCGTAATTCCTAATTCCATGGTCGTTCCCATAGAAATAGTATGTATAATAATGTCTGTTCCAGTCACCACCGACCAGAAACAAAAATAATACTCGACTGAGTCGACAGTGACAAGCCAATTTTTTTTCACCATAGAAATAGTATGTATTACAACTAGAAGGATCACTAACGCACGAAACGCGAGCCGAAAGAGAGCTAATATTAAGGGGCGTTGTCTCTTTCTTACCGCTACAATGGCATGGCACCATTATTATTATTAATTGAACGAGACACAATAGTGAACACGAGAGTGAACGAGACGCGCGAATAAAAAGTGAGTCCTTGTCGAGACCGAAATTGCTTATGAGTGAAAGGTAATCTAAATTGAACTTTATTATTTAACAAAAAGGTGTGAATTTGTATAACAAAAACAAATAAGTGATCCTTCTAGTTGTATGAATATACATACTATTTCTATGTTTTTCACAGACTGATTTGACCAAATAAATCACATGACTGGTGCATCACAGAGTTATAAAGAGAAGCAGAGGCAAGATAACGTACAAAATAGCGTGGCAATTACAAACACACGAAAACATTACGCACACATACACAAAACTCAGGGCCGAACCTTGTTGCTGCATAAAACATTATATTAATATGTAGGGTTAGGTTGCGTGAAAAAAATTGACCTAAAGACACCTATCATTTGGAAGCTATAATTTGTAAGGATTTTAAAAATAATTATTATTGGTACTTTTATAATTTCCTCATCACAAGCGATCACAACTGCAATATAGTAACACTAGTAATGGTAATCATCACCACGTGCGGGACCCTAGTCAATGTGGTGAATATAGATGTGAGCTCCGCGCTGCGTGTGATATCGTCACCGTCGCGCGCGGAGTTATAACTCCTGTTACAACTCAAATCCTGAGGACTCCGTCAGTATCATGGCCAGTGGTTCTCGCGTCGTTCTCGCTCTGCGTCGACGCGCAGGTGATGGGGATATTATTTAGAAGAACAGTACCAACGGATATTGTGTAAATACCGCCAGATTTTAGCTCAAAGTTCCTATTGACAATAATTTCTTGGCAGTAAGCCAAATAAATGTTGTTAAACAATCGAATCGAATCGTTATTCCAAAAAGAGGTTAAATAAAAAATTACAACAGGTGTTTTAAACTCACATGTTTTTTATTCAAATAAACTTTACAATTAGTGCTTTAGAATCTGTATTAAGGATTTCAAAAAAAAAAAAAATACAGTCGAATTGAGAACCTCCTCCTTTTTTTGAAGTCGGTTAATAAAAATTAATGAAATTCATCCACCTAATGGAAGATAAGGTAAATTGGTACCTAAGTACTTAGTATAAGACCTCAACTAACTTTTCTTTGAAAATGGTCGGTATTGCACCAGGAGATAGAATTGTACGGAATAAATTACGTTCTTAGATTATCTGTAAAATGCTTGGAGCATATAGCACTCCATGAGTTGGTCTGCCAGTCTTTTCTATTAATATTTTTATGCATAGGTCTCTCAGGTATTCATCCTTTGGAAACCTGAAATTAAAAGTCGAAGTTATATACTTAAAATAAAAGAGTCGTCGAGTCCGGCCCTGTAATTTGTTAAAGTTCTCAAAATGTCAAAAAAGATTATTCAACAACTTAAAGCATGTATTTCTACAGAAAACCATAATATTATAGTTTTAATATATGCATGGCTACATATTTCGTCATAACAACTATAAAATATTAGATATCTTAGCCTTGATACGATGCGATACGAAAACATTCCAAAGCTACATGATAGCATGAATTTTACTTACCGATGGAACGTTACTTCTGGGGTTTTCCTGTACGAAGCGTTGTAACACAGGGGGACACAACACTTCACCATTTTATTTTAGTAAATATTCATATAAATCTCCAAATTTCACAAAAAACTTATGACACCCAAGACAACACAATGTAAACAAACGCCATAGGTCTCATAGATGTCTTATAATGACTGCCACGCATTGAATTTTTGTCAATGTGTGCGTTGGTGTAGCACAGTGTTGCAGCAAATTAATACATACACATTTTTGCTTGCATGGACACGGTCACACTAAGTCACACTGATTCGCATACACTTGTCTATGTGGGTGTGAAATTTATGTTGTGTCTGCTTCTATTTATATGTCTGTGGGTCGTTCCATCAAAGGTCTTTCCCTCGTCCAGTCCCATTATATTAAGTCCATGTCCAGTCCTGACACAGAGTACTTTTTAGTCTTGGAGGAAGGAATTACGACTGCCGTCGTGGAACGACCCACAAACAACCCACAAATCAATAGAATAAACAGCATAAAAACTGTGTTTTTAGTTTTGTGTTTAGTCTTCATTATTCTATGTTTTTAGTCCTGACCATAGAGTAAAGAAATCACAGGAAATATACCTGTCCTAGGGATGTTCATGTAAAAAAAATATCGATATTTTTATCGATATAATATATCGTAGTGTTCTATCGATACTTTGCGATATATCGTACAAATATATCGATATTTTGGATATATCGTAAGGGATTTGTATATATCTAGTCTATAATATTGAATATTAGATAGGGTTCAGGTTAATATGAGTAAAACAGAGTGCAGAAACAAATCAACTATATTTATTTATAAATCCCAATACTTTGACCACTTGACACTTTGGGCAATTGACCACAAGATAATTAAAACTACATATTGGGGAATTTCATGCAAATACTAAAGCATTCAATTGTTTATTGTTTCATGCTAATAAATAGTAATCTTTGATAGCAATTTAAGTTCACGTTATACTTACTGTATGAATCGTAAACTGTAGTAAACAAAACAGATAATAATTGTCACAGCTTGCTTCTTTTGTACAACTGAATAGTGGCCGTTTTTATATATCTTTATGCACACTAACTGTATTTACACATTTTGTAAACTGTATTAAACAAAACAGACAACTTTTATTTATAGGTTATTTTGTACTGAGAACGTAGCGAATAATCACAAACCACAGATTAATTAAAGATATAGTACGAAGCCACAGATCATAAACTAAGTAGGTAGTAATTTATACAGATTATAAATTACTACTAGTGCTGCCCTCCCGGAGAGTAGAAGAATTTCGTGTCTTTGCGTTTTATTATTGTGAACAACTTCATTACAGACAGATATAATCATTTTTAAAAAAAAAAAGAAATGGAATGTACTTTTAATTTCTCCCGATAATTGATATATCGAATGAAATATATCGATTGTACGTACCGATACTAGATGATTCGATAATATCGGGTTGCATCGATATATCGCATACATATATCGATATTTTACGAAATATCGATTTATATCGCGCACCCTTAACCTGTCCTGACTTGAGTTGTTGGCAACACTGGTCTCTGTTACTATTGTTACTAACAAAAATAAAATTGAATGAAAAATAAAATATTGTGATTAAAATACAATTAACAAACAGTTGCGTTAAAAACAAAATTAATTGAAAATGCGGTGTTGTGTTTCATCCTGTAATAATACTTCTGAAAACACCTCCCAATCGGACTGCATTACCTTTCACAGGCAAGTGTCTTTTTGGCTCTTTACTCAATAATTTTACCGAAAATTATAGCTAGTAGTTTATCCTAACATCCACAAATATTATTTACTTCGATGTTTCTTCATTCAAGACGAAGTATTATTGTAGCAAGAAACTTTATTGTAGCGAAATGTATGGACAATAGCATGACTTTTATTTAATATCGATTGACACCAGACGCTCGCTATCTCTTCTGCTAGTCTAACCATAATAATATCGTAAGTTTGTTATAATATACTATCTGATGCCCGCGACTTCGTCCGCGTGGAATGAGGTTTATGGTTCCCGCGGGAACTTTAATTTTCCGGGATAAAAACTTGCCTTTGTGTTATTCCAGACTATGATCTATCTCTATGCCAAATTTTATCCAGATCGATTCAGCCGTTCTGGCGTGATTGAGTAACAAACATCCATCCAAACTTTCGTATTTATAATAATATATATATATATACTAGCTGATGCCCGCAACTACGTCCGTGTGGATTGAGGTGTTTTAGTTCCCGCGGGAACTCCTTAGTTTTCCGGGATAAATGATAGCCTATGTGTTATTCCAGACTATCTATGTGCCAAATTTCATCCAGATCCTTTCAGCCGTTCGGGCGGGCGTGATTGAGTAACAAACATCCATACATCCATCCAAACTTTCGCATTTATAATATTTATCTGATTTGATTAGTATAGAAGCACAGATCAAATTTTACCTGAGCAATTCAAATTAGGTACTTAATTTGATTTGTATACTGATTCCATTTCTATAAACTAACATAACTAACTATCAATAATATTATGATCCTGTCGCATTGTTAGCCCACTCCTGAGTACAATTTTAGGCCATAGTCCACCACCAAGCCTAGTTCAAGTTTGTTTGTTTATGTATAACATAAATGGTAACTTCCAGGTTCCCCAGTGAAGTGCATCTCCGTGCTGCTTGGCTCAGAGCCCTCGGCAAGCAAGACTTACCAGACCCTGCTGTGGTCTGCTCGCAGCATTTTCTCAATGATGACATTTATGACACACAATGTGGCTTAAGGCATATTGTTACTGGTGCTATTCCTTCAACAGTGCAGGTAACTCATATTTTATTTTCAGTTATGTATTGTAAGTAAGGAAATCCAAAATATGTCTTCCCTAAATCAGATAAAGTGTGGCTGAGGAAGAAGGAGCTAAGACATCTGAATTTGTCTTTTCTCCTCACATTGTAATGGAAACCTACTTACATTTTCAATGCACCTTTCTTCCAAATCGATGAGTATACAACCTACATCGATTTATTGAGGAGTTGCATCTTTATGTTGAACTGAGTACATATTACAGTAACATCGTATGGAAACAGTAATGTAGCAGTAACTAGCAGTATATTTACAGATTTGCATGATATGCCTAGACACTGACAGCAAGCTGATTCTAATGAGTAAACACAAATTAGAAGAAACATTTGAAAAGTTAACGGGACATCCTGTAAGTTGTCAATTTATGAGCTATTGTTATGAGTAAATTGCACTTAGTTGTGTATAATAAAGTTATATCAGTCATTGAATTATATGTTAGTACATAATACCTCAATGATATCAGTATGTTGAACATACCTTGCAGTACTGTCTGACTATAATACAGTTCTTGTATTTGTGTATTTTGATAAATCTGTAAACAGTGCAGAGACTATTATGGTTATTTTATTGATTGTCTGAATACTTCATTTTCATGTTGTTTCAGTTGTGTGGTCAAGGAAACCTAAAACAAACACTGTGTGTACAATGTGCTCAGAGATTGATAAACTTTAGTAGATTTAGAGACAAGAGCTTGAGAGCCCGTGCACTGATGATGGACTTGGTTGACAAACATGAATTAGTGAGTATACTATATGCATATACTTGCATTGTTTCTTTATCCTTGTACCATAAGTATTGAATATTTAATTGTCTCTCAATAGATAACACTGCAACATATAAAAATGATAAACCGCACAAAACACAAACTAAAGAGTAGTATGGTGTTGACAACGCTAGGACCTGACCACTGTGACTTACACATACTAGAACACCCCTCAGAAGACAAACTGACACAACTAGAGGAAACTGGACCGAGGGATGTAGTGAAAACTGAGGAAAGTGATGACTCTATGTCGGTTGATGGAGACATGGAAGTGATACTTGAAGAAGACAATAATGTTAATGATTTTGTTCAAGATCCATTAAAGTACGAAAGTGCTTCCTTCCGATGTACACTTTGTTTGGAGGAACTTTTCCATGAACATGCGTACATTCAACATATGAACATGCATCTTCAGGTGAGATAGTTTTCTCCAGCTAAACACTTTCATCAACTTTCATCAACTTTTTAAGTTCATATATTTGCTCTCTCAAACTGTCAAAGGACAGAAATGTTATAAATTTGTTTTGTGTTTTGCAGAACGGTGCTGGTGATGGTGAATGTGACACGTCACAAGTATGCAAGCCTCATACAGCTGTGAGCTCTAGCTCTTCACACTCTTCACTCATCACTGAGAACAAGTCAGTATACCTGCCAGTACCAATAACGTTTAGTTCAAGTTACAGTTAGTATACACTTGTACTAGTATCACAATACCCTTTCCTCCTCTCTAACCTGCTATACGCAGTACAGCTACATACTGGCTAGTGGCTCTCCAGTACACTCTACATACATTCTGATATATTTCACAGGCAGGCAGACCCCAGCCCTTCCGCACAAGCGGCTCAGACCTCAGGTGAGATACTGCCTTATTTCTCATTTAAACACTATGACAATATAATTTTTTATAATTTATCAAGAAAAGCAACTTTAGGAACAAGGAAACAGTCAAAATATTATGTTTCAGTTGCTCCTCCATTTGCAAGTCTTGTGTGAGTCTGAACTGAAGAAAGTCAACTGAAGAAGTCTTTACAAACATCAGTTGCCAATACAAAAGACTAACAGATTGTTTTGTCAAACTATATTATATTTTCGCCTAAAAAGATATTCTATAGAACTGATGGATCACTGATAGAAACTCAAAGTGAAGTTAAGTTTTGTGACAGCCTCTTATTATTATAATATCATATCATATTCATATTCGTGTGTCATATTATTGCAATATGAAGCTATAATATCATTCAGAACAAATATAGCACTGCTAATTAAATGCCAAAAATCAATAATACATTAAGAAGAAAATGTTTATTTATTAAACTCACAGTTGAATACCTAAGAAAGTGCTAAATGCCTTATTTTATGGAATACTAGCTGACGCCCGCGATTTCGTCCGCGTGGTTTAAGTTACCTACTTTCATTCCCGCAGGAACAACTGGATTTTATAAAAAAAGATAAAAGTAGCCAAAAATCTCGTCGATCCATTGCTTTTTTGCGGCGTGATTGAAGGACAAGCCAACCAACAAACAAACACAATTTCGCTTTTCTATCATAAGAAATGTATTTTGTTTCAGTCGCTTCCGTGTCCGCGACATTTGCTACCAATAATGAGAACAAAGTGCTCACAACTAAAGAAGCCGATGCAGAGCAGAAAGTTAAACAAAAACTTGGTGGATTACAAAACACGTCCATTGACAGCAAAATATTCACAAATTGTGTAGTCAGGTTATGTGATATTTTCAAAAACATGAAAGCCCCGATTCTATATCAAGCACTAACCAAAACACGAAAGTCTGTTAGCGGCATTCAGAATATTGCGTCTGTAGATTTCAGTCATCAGGCAACAAGTCAGAATGAAGTGCCAACGACAGAATACATTGAACCAGTCACTGACAGTAGTAGTAGAGTAAAGGTGACTGTATCGAAAACTTTACAAAGCAAAACTGATGAAATTAATAATATTCAAAGCAATAACTCGTCACAATATAGTTCGCACACTGCGAAAAGTTCATTCATTTGTGACATTTGTGGAAATAATTATGAACGGAAAAGTCTCTTAGATAAACACATAAAGACTCACAGTGAACTAAGACGGTGGTTCACTTGTAAGATTTGCCAACAGAAATGTAAATTCAAAAGTAATTTGATAGCACACATAAGAACTCATACTCGTGAAAAGCTATTTACTTGTAATATTTGTAACAGCAAATTTGCATATAGTAGTCATTTAGTGTGTCACATGAGAACTCACACTGGTATAAAACCTTACGCGTGTGAGTTTTGCGAGTACAAATGTGCACAGAAAGGTTATTTAGTTAGGCATATGAGAACCCACACTGGTGAAAAGCCTTTTACTTGTAATATTTGTAACAGCAAATTTACACGTGGTGGTAGTTTAGTGTGTCACATGAGAACTCACACTGGTATAAAACCTTACGCGTGTGAGTTTTGCGAGTACAAATGTGCACAGAAAAGTAATTTAGTTAGTCATATGAGAACCCACACTGGTGAAAAGTCATTTTTTTGTAATATTTGTAACAGCAAATTTGCATATAGTAGTCATTTAGTGTGTCACATGAGAACTCACACTGGTATAAAACCTTACGCGTGTGAGTTGTGCGAGTATAAATGTGCACGGAAAAATAATCTAGTTCGCCACATGAGAACCCACACTGGCGAAAAGCCATATTATTGTCAAAAATGCGAGTACAAATGTGCAGATAAAAGTAGTCTTAAAAGACACATGATGAACCACACTGGTGAAAAGCCATTTTTTTGTAATATTTGTAACAGCAAATTTGCATATAGTAGTCATTTAGTGTGTCACATGAGCACTCACACTGGTATAAAACCTTACGCGTGTGAGTTGTGCGAGTATAAATGTGCACGGAAAAGTAATTTAGTTAGTCATATGAGAACCCACACTGGTGAAAAGCCACATTCTTGTGCGATATGTGAATACAAATTTTCAGTAAAGAGTAGTCTAAACAAACACATGATGACTCACACTGGCGAGAAGCCATTTACTAGTAAGATATTGCAAATTTGAACGAAATCGTGAATTAAGAATGTTTGTAAGGTTGCAATAGAAAATTTGCCCACAATAGCAATTTAGTGGGCTGTGGGACACATGAGAATCCACACTGGCGAAAAGCCATATTCTTGTGAATACAAAATTACATTTTTAATACAGTTGCTCAAAAAGTGGCGTATTGCAGGGACGTATAGCGTTCGGGATGTGGGCTATTACATACTCGTGCGTTCTCTTTCCCAACTGTCAAAATAATGTCTATTAAAAAGAAAAACCAACCATGAAGTTTTTACTAAAAAAATTCATAGAAGTTTTTATGATTCATGCAAATACGTATATTTCTAAAAAGAAGCTACTAATTTGTTTCAATATCAGATTTAATGATTTGATTGAATGAGTTTGGTTAGGTTTCATTTCATTTCATCTCATTAAATTTCATTTTCATTTCATATCAATAAAAAAATTCTACTGAAGACTTGGCTGTATGGGCATAGTTCCCTTTGCCTACCAGAATGGGTGAAGAAAAAAAAAACTCTGCTTATATTCTACGGTTGGCGCCATTTTTCAGAAATTTTCTTTGCGAGTTTAGTTGTTTGTTGCACAAAATGAGTAATTTCGACCCTAGTTTTTTTGAATTAACACCACCGGAACTCAGTATAATTGCACAAAATGCTTCGGAGAACATTTTACCGGAAAAGTCAAAAAGTCGCTACATATCTACATACGACGAATTTATTGCGTGGAGAGAAGAGAAAAAAGCAAATAGTTTTTCAGAAAATGTTATGTTGGCATACTTCTCCGAACTCTCAGCAAAATTAAAACCTTCTACGTTATGGTCGAGGTCTTCGATGATAAAAAGTATGCTGAAAATGCAACAAACTAGAAACTGGGAAAAAAATCACACACTCCATTAATTTAAGGTCCAATCCGTCTCCTTCACATGTTGCAGAGAACGTTCGTCCATCTACCTTCGTTGATAATGATAATTCATCAGAACTAACTCCATCAACTAGCAAACGCCATTGTATGACAAATATACATGAACAATCATACGAAATTAATAATAGTTTGTCTCAAACAGTAAATATGCAACCTAAAACTTCCCCAGTTAGTATAAAAAACTGTACCAATTTCAATGTAATATGTGAATTAGGTATAACTTTTATAAGAAATAAATGTTAAGTTAGTTGAGTTTATTGTGTTTTTATTATTTTATTAAATTGCTTCATTTTTTCGCAACTGTATTAAAAATAGTCGTTCAGTACACGTGCGGAACCGTCATTGCAACTTGTTCCGACTGTCAACCCTCGCTTTCGGCTGCGCCTCGGCTCGGGTAGACATTTGTCGGAACTCTTTGCAATGACAGCCTTTCCACACTTGTAATGACATATACTATTTTAGTACCCAAAAAAAGTAGTCTCAATTTCGGCAAATAGGTACCTTTGCATTTCCCGAAATTGAGACTACTTTTTTCCAAAGCAGCTGCCAAAAACCTTGGCATCCTGAGCAAAGTGAAGCGGTACTTCACACCGGAACAGTGCCTCACGCTATCGATCGCCGCGGCAGGAAAACAATTATTGCCGATCAATCATTTAACTCGGGTTTTAGTATTAAAATTATTGAGTGGCGAAAGCCTTTTTATTACAATGTAATTTATTAAAAATAATAAATTTATATCAAGAAATGTGTCACAACAATTCGCAATCAGCGGTTAATCGGCTAAAAATTGTCGCAATATCACATCCAAAAATATCCTAAAGGATCTTGGTTGTTACATTCCTTAGAGCTGGCTTCGCGTAAGCTTTTTCAGGATTGTAGCAATGGGTCGCAAACGCGTTTGCAACGTGATTATCACGTGACTATCGACATTTTGTTTTCTAAAAGCGTAATACTTAGTAGTGGAGCCGAAGAGGGGATTTTTGGATCTACTCCAGCGCGGCAGGTATATAGGTTATAAGGGGGGATTATTTGGACCCTGTAGAGTAGTACCTTCACCATATATGAGCCCTGTATATTGGGGCGTTTGTCTAGGACAGCGGGTCAGAATAGTAAAAACAAATTGGCAGTCATAGGAACTGCCGATAGAAGTGAAAACGAATATAATTTTTTTTTAATTTTTTATATATATTACTAGCTGATGCCCGCGACGTCGTCCGCGTGGATATACCAAGTTTCATCGAAATACATAACTTGAGAAGTGACGGACTTTTATACAAACTTTCAACCCCTATTTCACCCCTTTGGGGGTGAAATTTTGAAAAACTGTGAAACACGAATGTTTTCATTTTTAACCCGCAGCTCATATACCAAGTTTCATGGATATAACTTGAGAAATGAAGGACTTTCATACAAACTTTCAACCCCTATTTCACCCCTTCGAGTGTAAAATTTACGAAAACTGTGAAACACGTATTTCTACATTTTTAACCGGTAGCTTGTATACCAAGTTTCATCGATATAACTTGAGAAATGAAGGACTTTCATACAAACTTTCAACCCCTATTTCACCCCCTTAGTGGTGGAATTTTCAAAAACTGTGACACACTTACTTCTTTATTTTTTACCGTAAGCCAAAATAAAAAGTTTCGTTGATATACTTAACTTGTAAAACATCTTGAGAAACGAAGGACTTTCATACCAACTTTCATCCCCTATTTCACCCTTTTGGGGGTCGAATTTTCAAAAACTGTGAAACACATATGTCTTCATTTTCAACGTGCAGCTCATATATCAAGTTTCATGGCTATAACTTGAGAAATTAAGGACTTTCATACAAACTTTCAACCCCTATTTCACCCCTTCGGGGGTAGAGTTTCGGGATAAAAAGTATCCTATGTCCTACCTCGTAGTATTGGCTCAAATCGTGCCAAGTTTCGTTTGAATTCATTCAGTAGTTTCGGCGTGATGCGCGGCCAAGATACAGACAGACAGACAGACAGACAGACAGACAGACAGACAGACAGACAGACAGACAGACAAAAATGAAAAAAATTACAGATTTGGCTTCAGTATCGAATAATGAGTGCCCTCCAAAAAAAATTTTCAAAATATCTTCAATGTACAGAATTGGACCTGTTACAGTTTTATTTTAAGTACTAGCTGATGCCCGCGACTTCGTCCGCGTGGACCACGGAGTAGAGATTTCCGTTATCTATGGCGTGGACTAAGTTTTTTCGATTCCCGCGGGAACTCATTAATTTTCCGGGATAAAAAGTAGCCTATGTATGTATGTATGTATGTATATTCTTTATAGCTGATGCCCGCGACTTTGTCCGCGTGGAATAAGTTTTTCAGTTAATTTTCCAGGATAAAAAGTAGCCTATATTACTATCCCACGGTATAACGTGGTACGTACTTCTTCATATTTTAACGAAAGCCCAAATGCTGTTTCATGGCTATAACTTGATAAATTAAGGATTTTCATACAAACTCTCAACCCCTATTTCACCCCTTCGGGGGTGGAATTGTGATAAACTGTGAAACACATATGTTTTCATTTTCAACCCGCAGCTCATATTATATCAAGTTTCATGGCTATAACTTGAGAAATAAAGGACTTTCATACAAACTCTCAACCCCTATTTGACCCCTTCGGGGGTAGAATTTCGGGATAATAAGTATCCTATGTCCTACCTCGTAGTATGGGCTCAAATCGTGCCAAGTTTCGTTTGAATTCATTCAGTAGTTTCGGCGTGATGCGCGGCCAAGATACAGACAGACAGACAGACAGACAAAAATGAAAAAAAATACAGATTTGGCTTCAGTATCGAATAATGAGTGCCCTCCAAAAAAAATTTTCAAAATATCTTCAATGTACAGAATTGGACCTGTTACAGTTTTATTATAAGTATATAGATAGATGTATTATGATGTACTTAATAATTATAATAAATACAGATTAATTACAAGTATTAATGTGCTATTAACAATTTATTTACAACTTATATACCCACATGTGTTATATTTAAGATCCTCCAATCGAGAAGAGAGATAAATGAAATGTATGAACCAGAAGCATATTTCGCTATAATCCGCCACAGTTGACAAATCTATGTGATGCAGTGCGTGATTTGTCTACTGTGGCGGATTATAGCGAATTAAGCTTCTGCCGAGCGATCGCGTAACTTCTGCATCAATCATTGTTACAGTATCAATTGTTGTAATTGGCTGAATTTATGGCATTCTTGCTGCGTCAATGGATTATGACCAATAGTGGAAGAGTGTTAACCAATCAGAGGTGATTGCGATGTATCAATGATTGATGCAGAAGTTACGCGATCGCTCGGCAGGTTCATTCATTATCATGGACTTCCGCAAAGTGAGGCCTGCTTCGATTCAATATAAATGAAATGTGTCACAAGCCAACGCTTGGGCCGATTGTGACTCTCTATCGCTTGTTCCGCGCTCTCACTTGCACGCTCAGGCTCAGGCGGAACGTCATTTTTCGTGCGTGCAGCGTGTTCATCGATTTTTAGGACGTTATCACGTCAAAAACAATACATAACTAAACAGGCTTATAAATTAGTTCCAATTTTGGCCACCGGATCAGATAAGTTTGACGGAATATACCTACTAGGTGTAAGATTAGTTTAATTAAAACTGTAATCTCTTAGATTGTAAACAAAACGTAATAAATGGTATTAAATTATTAGGAACGGTTGTTTTCAATAACCCCGTAGCCGCATTAGGTCGCCAAAAAAGATTGGTAAAACCTTACCAATATTTTTTGGCGCGTTGAAAATGTAAATAAATTCTAAGAATTTTGGCCATGTTTAAACTTTAATGGCTGAATGTATATAATAACTAGTATGGCGCGTGGCTGCGCGGCCCGCTAAAGCGGACCGCGTAGTGGAGCGCGTGGTCCACTTACTCGCTGTCCTACTATCCTGCCCCCCGATTATGTAAGAATGGCCGATCAAATCGTCAAAGTTCGGCGTCAAAGTAAAATAAACCATAACAGCATTAAATTAGAGCTCAATTTCGAAACACGAAATTGAGCTCTAATTCAATTCTAATTAATTCTAATTCTTTTACGATTTGATCGACAATTCTTACATAATCGGGCAGCTGGTTTACTGTCTACGTGTTCTGATCTGAACAACATACTGCTATGCTAGTGAGCACAGTGGAAGCGCCAGCACGCCAAGCGTCCGAAGTAAAAGAATATTCTCATAAAGGAAAAACATAAAACAAAGACCACCAACCCCCGCCCCTCCCTTTTTGTTTGAGCAGCCCCTAAGTAGGTAGGTACCTATCTTTAATACCCTGACCGTGCTCCTCACCCATCATCCGAACCTTCGATCATCATCTCTCTCCATATTTTTTCTCCGAACCATTCGTCAAAATGAGATTTCTTCCATAAAAACAAATCTTGAAAAGGAACCGTAGCCTCTTCAATATTCGCTATACATTTTCTATGGAAAATAAATTCCACCATCTTGAATTTTTTTCCTGTTCATCAAGTAGACCTTCATGTTCTGATCATCTTTTGCCAAGAAACCACTCTTCCATCTTTTATACTCTCCGAGATAGACACCGACGAAATTTGTATGGCGGCCATCTTAAATCCGCCATTTTGATATTTTTTTCAGCTCACTGTCAATTGGATGAAGTTTCGAGTGACATTTGTTCGAGCACCCCCCACCTATCTTCAATACCCTCTTCTATGGAAAAATAAATTCCGCCATCTTGAATTTTTTCCTGTTCATCAAGTAGACCCTCGTGTCCTGATCATCTTTTGCCAAGAAACCACTCTTCCATCTTTTATACTCTCCGAGATAGACACCGTCGAAATTTGTATGGCGCCCATCTTAAATCCGCCATTTTGAAATTTTTTTCAGCTCACTGTCAATTGGATGAAGTTTCGAGTGACATTTGGTCGAGCACCCCCCACCTATCTTCGATACCCTGGCTGGTGCTCTTCATCCGACTTCGAAATCCTCAATCATCAGCTCTCTCTGTATTTTTCCTCTTAATGAATTTTTGTCTTCTATACGAAACGATGAGTGAAAAAAAAAATGTTCATACAAAATTTTACAGGAGAGGTGATCAATGAGTCAGTCAGCACGAGCAGCTATATATATATTATAACTAGTATGGCGCGTGGTTGCGCGGCCCGCTACAGCGGACCGCGTAGTGGACCGCGTGGTCCACTGTCTACTTACTCGCTGTCCCGCGATTATGTAAGAATGGCCAATCAAATCGTCAAAGTTCGGCGTCAAAGTAAAATAAACCATAACAGAATTAAATTAGAGCTCAATTTCGAAACACGAAATTGAGCTCTAATTCAATGCTGTTATGGTTTATTTTACTTTGACGCCGAACTTTTACGATTTGATCGACAATTCTTACATAATCGGGCAGCTGGTTTTACTGTCTACGTGTTCTGATCTGAACAACACACTGCTATTCTAGTGAACACAGTGGAAGCGCCAGCACGCCAAGCGTCCGACGTAAAAGAAAATTCTCATAAAGGAAAAACATAAAACAAATACCACCAACCCCCCGCCCCTCCCTTTTTGTTTGAGCAGCCCCTAAGTAGGTACCTATCTTTAATACCCTGACCGTGCTCCTCACCCATCATCTGAACCTTCGATCATCATCTCTCTCCATATTTTTTCTCCGAACCACTCGTCAAAATGAGAATTCTTCCATAAAAACAAATCTTGAAATGAAACCGTAGTCTTGCATAGTTCTACACTTGTAGCCTCTTCAATATTCGCCATACATTTTCTATGGAAAAGTAAATTCCGCCATCTTGAATTTTTTTCCTGTTCATCAAGTAGACCCTCATGTCCTGATCATCTTTTGCCAAGAAACCACTCTTCCATCTTTTATACTCTCCGTGATAGACATCGACGAAATGTGTATGGCGGCCATCTTAAATCCGCCATTTTGAAATTTTTTTCAGCTAACTGTCAATTGGATGAAGTTTCGAGTGACATTTGGTCGAGCACCCCCCACCTATCTTCAATACCCTTTTCTATGAAAAAATAAATTCCGCCATCTTGAATTTTTTTCCTGTTCATCAAGTAGACCTTCATGTCCTGATCATCTTTTGCCAAGAAACCACTCTTCCATCTTATATACTCTCCGAGATAGACACCGTCGAAATTTGTATGGCGGCCATCTTAAATCCGCCATTTTGAAATTTTTTTCAGCTCACTGTCAATTGGATGAAGTTTCGAGTGACATTTGGTCGAGCACCCCCCACCTATCTTCGATACCCTGGCCGGTGCTCTTCATCCGTCTTCGAAATCCTCAATCATCAGTTCTCTCCGTATTTTTCCTCCGAATGAATTTTTGTCTTCTACACGAAACGATGGGTGAAAAAAAAATTTTTCATACAAAATTTTACAGGAGAGGTGATCAATGAGTCAGTCAGTCAGCACGAGCAGCTATATATATATTAATAGATGATTACTCATATTAAAGTTAAACAAAATTTAAACCTGTTGATGATGATGATAGATGATCATGCCCGCGACTTCGTCCGCGTGGGTGAGGTTTTATTATTCGCGCGGAAACTCCTCAATTTTCTGGGATGAAAAGTAGCCTTCCCCGGGATACAACTTTCGTCAAAATCGGTTTAACAGATGGGCCTTAAAAGTGTAGCTTAAAGACAGACACAACATTTATAATATTAGAATGGAAGTAAGTAAGGTGAGATATATTTGAAGCCGGTTCTCTGTCTATTGTCTTTGGTCGTCGAATCATACTAATATTATAAATGAAAAAGTGTTGGTTTGTCCTTCAATCACGCCGCAACGGATCGACGTGACTTTTTGCATGGGTAGGTAAAGGTTATTCCGGAAAATTAAGGAGTTCCCGAGGGAATTGAAAAAACTTATTCCAAGCAGACGAAGTCGCGGGCATCAGCTAGTAAATTATCTAAACTAATAATACTTATTATAAAGAGGAAAGATTTGTTTGGTTATACTCCAAAACTACAGAACCGATTTTAAAAATTCTTTCACTTAGGTATATTATTATTTAAAGCTACTTTAACAGCGGCTATATTTTATTTTCAAAAATATTAGAGATCTCTACGAAAATTGCAATAATGTGAATTACTTAAATCGGAAAATATCGCCTCATCTGAGAGTTTCCGTGGCGTGCGCTGCATAAATAGAAAACAATGTTTGGTGGAATTATTCCTCTCAAAAAGTTCTAAAAAAAACTCTGCGATAATCTAACCATTTTTAGGGTTCCGTAACCAAAATTAATTATCATAAGTGGCACAAGTTGTCCTACATGAAATAAATCATTTTCATTTTCATTTTCAAATTTGGCAAAAACGGAACCCTTATAGATTCGTCATGTCTGTCTGTCTGTCTGTCTGTCTGTCTGTCCGTCCGTATGTCACAGCCACTTTTTTCCGAAACTATAAGAACTATACTGTTGAAACTTGGTAAGTAGATGTATTCTGTGAACCGCATTAAGATTTTCACACAAAAATAGAAAAAAAAACAATAAATTTTGGGGTCCCCATACTTAGAACTGAAACTCAAATTTTTTTTTTCATCAAACCCATACGTGTGGGGTAGCTATGGATAGGTCTTCAAAAATGATATTGAAGTTACTAATAACATGTTTTTCTAAACTGAATAGTTTGCGCGAGAGACACTTCCAAAGTGGTAAAATGTATGTCTCCCCCCCCCCCCCCCCGTAACTTCTAAAATAAGAGAATGATAAAACAAAACAAAATATATGATGTACATTACCATGCAAACTTCCACCGAAAATTGGTTTGAACGAGATCTAGTAAGTAGTTTTTTTTAAATACCTAATTTAAAACTTACTACAGGTTTGTACGGAACCCTCGGTGCGCGAGTCCGACTCGCACTTGGCCGGTTTTTATGATTTTCAAATTTGGTCTAAAACAAAGCTTTACTTTCGAAGGTGTTTTTACTGACATAGTACCTACCTAGTATTAATCCGTATCAAAATAAAATGGTTGTTCATCTCAAGTATTTAATATAGACCAAATTCGCCCTTTACATCTATTAATTCAGATGAATACCTATCTTATACGATATCATAGAAACAAATTAACGCGCAACCGAAATACTCCTAGTTTCTGCGGTTTATGCACCGTAATACCGGAACCCTAAATCGCTTGGCGGTAGGCTGGTAACTAGCCACGACCCTAGCCTCCCACAAGGCCAGACCAGAAGGAAATTCAGCAATTATAAATTCTCAAATTGACCCTGCCGGGGATCGAACTCGGGCGTCGGGACCTCCCACGATAACACAACAGCGCTCAACCCTGCGCCAGGGAGGTCGTCTAAGTTCAATGATGAAGTTGTACCTCTCACTGTGTCTGTGAACAGGCTCATGATTAAGGGCCCCGAACGGGTTCGAAACTAGTCTTGTATTTTTCCGACAGAACACGTGAGTTTATCGTTACCGGTATTAGTAGTACCGGTAGTAGGTAGTTACCGGGTATTACTTACCGGGTAGACTTACCTGCTGCTGTCTGTGTGATGCTACCGTCCTCGTTGGTCTTGTGGTTAGCATGTTTGACTGTGGCTGACGAGGTCCCGGGTCGGGCCATAACTAGGGTTTTTCTGACAAGAAATTCCCAGTATTAGCTCGAAGTTGGTGAGTTGGCGGTGTTTCACCCCCGTGCCTCGGTGAGCACGTAAATACGTCGGTTCTCCGCCTGACCTCTCTCCGGTCGAGTCGGATTTTCTGTCCCACCGGAAGATTCGCTTAACTCTGGAGATTGTGGCCGAATTCCGGTCGGGAGGACATTATTATGCTCAAAAGACGGTAGCGTCTTTGGAGCGCAGCATCAGGATTGAATTTGTGGCACATAACCCTAAGCCAGGGGCTTGGACGTCCGGAACCCATCAATAGTATCTCCTTTAAATATTATACCTACCTAATCTAAGACTAGTAATCCAATGTATGGGAGTAGTTATGTTTGCGAGAGGGACATCAACTCATAGAAAAGCTAGTAATGTTTCGTAGAAAGGTTCTATCTCTTTCTCTGTCTACGCTAGCGAGGCTTGTTATTCGTTTATGTAATCCATAGTTATCTGTTTAAAACACAGTTTTTATGGTTTATTCTATTGATTTGTGGGCAAAGACCTTACTTTGTGGGTCGTTCCACGGCAGTCGTAATTCCTAATTCCATGGTCGTTCCCATAGAAATAGTAGTTGTTGTTGTTGTTGTTTGGTGTGTGGCTTATATTTGTGCCAGCACAGCACAATTTACTTCGCCAATGTATAGAAATAGTATGTATATTAAGGTCGTTCCATCAAAGGTCTTTCCCTCGTCCAGTCCTGACACAGAGTACTTTTTAGTCCTGACCATAGAGTAAAGAAATATACCTGTCCTGACTCCTGACTTGAGTTGTTGGCAACACTGGTCTCTGTTACTATTGTTACTAACAAAAATAAAATTGAATGAAAAATAAAATATTGTGATTAAAATACAATTAACAAACAGTTGCGTTAAAAACAAAATAATTGAAAATGCGGTGTTGTGTTTCATCCTGTAATAATACTTCTGAAAACACCTCCCAATCGGACTGCATTACCTTTCACAGGCAAGTGTCTCTTTGGCTCTTTACTCAATAATAGCTCAATAACTTTACCGAAAATTATAGCTAGTAGTTTATCCTAACATCCACAAATATTATTTACTTCGATGTTTCATTCAAGACGAAGGGCTCAGCTTTAGTATACTACCCGTGGAGTTGGACGTGTTAGAATATTCTATGTAGTCTGTGACATTTGTGTTTTTATGTTTACTCCCTAGTCTGTGGGATTGGTACTTTTTCGTAATGGCGTAATGTAAAAGATGTGATAGAAAAATATGATTAAAGTAAATTAAAGATTAACCAGTGTTTCAATGTTATCAATATATTAGTGAGTTGCGTGGGGGCCTAACAGCCTTAATATGTGTTAAATGATAGTATTCTCACATCCACGGACCTCTGATTTGTTTTATGTGCGAAAAGTAATTGAACAAAATGGCTACCAGTAGTGATCACGTACTATATCCACAACTCAACGAAAAGAGTTCATTTAGCAACTGGAAATTCAGAATAAGTCTGTTATTCGAAGAAAAAGGTATAGATTATGTCTTAGAATCCACCAAAGACGAAAATATTAAGAAAGAAACATTCAAAAAAGATGACGCACGAGGTAGGTCACTAATTATAAATTGCCTAAGTGACAAGTACTTGGAAATTGTGAAACCCGCATCATGTGCACTGGAAATGATAAACCTGCTAAGTTCAGCATTTGAACGGAAAAGTACCTACAATAAGGTTCAATTAAAAAGGAAATTAATTAATATGAAACATAATTTTTGTGATAAACTTCAAGATCACCTAATAAAATTTGAAAATATAATTAATGAGCTGGAAAATAGCGGAAGTAAAATTGAGGACATTGACAAGTGTGAGTACCTATATATAACCTTACCAAAGGAATATGACAACATAATTAACACATTGGAAACTGTACACAAAGAACTGAAGTTTGAGTTTGTAAAGAGTAGATTACTGGATATTGAAATGAAACTAAAAGAAAATTATAATAATGAAACTTCTGATAATAATATGTATGTAACAAACTCAGACATTGTATGTTATCGGTGTAATTCAAAGGGACATAAATCGTTCCAATGCAAAAGTAATTCTGCAAATCAACGTGGTAATAATCATAATAATACAAGAGGAGGCCGATACCAACCTGGACGTGGCTACAACCTTAATAATAATTTTACAAATGAAAGAAGGGACAGTAATACTTATTACACAGGACGAGGTTACAATCATAATATAAACCGAGGAGGTCGTAATAATTCTCAATACGGAAGAGGCCATAACAATTATCAATTTGGAAGAGGTTATAACAACTATCAATATGGAAGAGGTTTTAATAATAACAGTAGAGGTTTTAACCCGAGCAATAATAGCCGGGGAAAGGCACACAATATGCAGGACTTAAATAGTTTATCAGAATCGAACAATCTATCAGAAGAGAAAAATAATACATTTGTGGCATTAACCTCAGAAAGTGAACTCGCAGACAAAGATAGCGTTCTGTTTATCATCGACTCAGGCGCATCCCATCATTTTATCCAGGAGAAATACGAGGAATTTATGTATGAGGTAGAACCATTAGAAAGCACAATGAAAATCAGAGTAGCTAACGGACATTTCCTAGAAGCAAATAAGAGGGGTAAACTGCGAGGAAATTATAAGAATAGTATAATTACCGTAGAAGGAATTATTGTACCAGGACTTTCACATAATTTAATATCGGTTAGTAAATTAATCGAAAGAGGCATGACTTTATTAATCAACAATGATCAAATGATAATATATACTAATGATAAAAATAATAATACATATTATATATACAACGAAGGAAGATTATTTACAATGAGAATGGGAATAAAACAGGATGACCAATGTAATCAAGCTATCGACAAAGATGATATATGGCATAAAAGACTTGGACATTTAAACAGAAGGGGATTGCAATTACTGGACTTACAGTATAGCACTAGAAAGTGCAACGAGTGCATGCTAAATAAAAGTACAAGGAAGCCTTTTTATACAATATCAAGACCGCAGTCACAAGCAATAGGTGACTTGATACATTCAGATATAGCTGGACCAATGAAAACCACCACTAATGAAGGCGAAAGATATTATCAAACTATCATAGATGATTACTCACATTTTACCATAACACATTTATTGAAAAATAAATCTGAAGCTGCGCAAAATTTAATTGAGTACATAAAAATACTAAAAACCGAAAAAGGAATAAGAGTGAAAAGAATACGATGTGACAATGGTGGTGAGTACACTTCGGACTATCTAAGAAATTATTGTAAAGATAAAGGAATACAAATAGAATATAGTTTGCCGTATAGCCCACAAATGAACGGCAAATCAGAAAGGATGAATCGCACCATCTTAGACAAAGCGAGAACAATTATGAGTGAATCCAATTTGCCCAAACATTTATGGGGCCAAGCAGTTTTGACAGCAACATTCCTAATTAACCGATCACCATCTAAAGCAATATTTGATGATATACCTGCAAGAAGGTTTGAAAGTGATATGATGCTTGATAAAATAAAAATATTTGGATGCAAAGCATGGGCGATAATTTTACCAAGACCGAATAAACTAGAGAATAGAGCCATAGCAACAAGAATGGTTGGATATGCAAGAAATGGATGGAAACTGTGGAATCCGGTCACCGATGAAATAATAGTATCAAGAGATGTTACATTTATAAGCATGTATATGTATAAGCGCTATAGAAATACATGCAATAATCTATTGAAATCTTTGAAGAATAACTATTATAAGAATGAAATTAATAATAGAAATCTAAAAGATAAATGGGAAGTTATAAAGAAAATGTGTAATATAAATCAAAGGGAGAATTCTGCAATAGATCTTCTACAAACAAAGTCTATTCCCACAGCCTCACTTGACTACATAAACAACTATTTTATAAAAGTAGGCGATGATTTGGCTAATAATATCCTGAAAAGAATACATAAGGACGAAATAGAACTGACCCGACTACTAAAACCACAAAATATAGGTGCACCTGTGAATTCTATGTCACTTCTCCCAACTGATGAGTCTGAAATAAAACGTATAATATTAAACTTAAAATCTACGAATTCTACTGGACCAGATGGTATACCAACATACTTACTCAAAAAGGGAATAGAAATATTTGCATTGCCAATTTGCACCATTTGTAACCGTTGTATAGCTGATGGCATATTTCCTGATGCTCTGAAAAAGTCCGTCGTCATACCAATACATAAATCTGGGGATAGGAATCAGGTGTCGAACTATAGACCTATCTCCCTTCTCCCTGTGCTTGCCAAGGTATTGGAGAAAATAGTAAATAGTCGACTTAGGAGTTTTCTTGACTGTAATAATCTTCTTTCACCCAATCAATACGGGTTCAGAGAGAATAAATCAACTGATGACGCAATCCATGAATTAACATCTTATGTTGTAGAAAATCTGGATAAAGGACACAAGACTATTGGAATTTTCTTAGATCTAGCTAAGGCCTTTGACACCGTTTCCATACCGATTCTAATTAGGAAGCTTGAGTATATAGGTGTTAGGGGTATGCCTTTAGAACTTTTAATCGATTATCTCTCTAATAGGCAGCAAAGGGTAAGAATCGATGGTTATGAAAGTCAGGAACAGAGCGTTAGGTACGGTGTGCCCCAAGGGAGCGTCCTTGGTCCAACTCTGTTCCTGATTTACATAAATGATTTATGCAATATTAAATTAAACAAGGGGAGAGTTATATCTTTTGCGGATGATACCGTGTTACTTTTCGGGGCCAAGTCATGGCTAGAAGCTAATAAGCTAGCAAATGAAGGACTTCGTCTGGTAACCTCATGGCTTGATCATAATCTTCTTACTCTAAATTCTGATAAAACAAAATATATGACCTTTAGCATAAACAATAAAACCCAGCCCCGACCAAATGACATCTGTATTAAAGTTCACTCATGTGTATTGGATAGTTGTTTGTGCCACAGCATTAAAGCTACTGGTAGTATTAAATACCTTGGTGTACTATTAGACCAGAATCTTAATTGGAAAGAACATATTTTAAAATTAAGCTGTAGAATTAGGAAACTTATCTATATATTTAAGCTACTTAGAAATGTTTGCTCACCTAGCCTACTTTTGACTATTTACTACGCTCTATGTCAGTCAGTAACTACCTACGGGATTAAAGCGTGGGGCGGTACATCCAAAACTACTTTGTTGAGTATCGAAAGGGCACAGCGCTCTGTACTAAAAGTAATGACATTCAAAAAATACACTTATCCTACTCATTTATTGTATTCTGAATTGAAGGTTCTCTCCGTGCGTAAACTATTTATAAAACAAGCAATAATCGCACAGCATAAATACCAACCTGATAGAACACTGAATCGTAGACAAGATAAGGTCTTCAATATTCCTCGCCAAAAAACTGTCTTTGCTCATAAATTTATCAACTACCTCGGCCCAAAATTATATAATGCAATAAGCAAGGAAATAAGATTGAAAGGTTTTAAAGTCCGTAGCTTGAAAGAACAATTATTAAAGTATCTTAATACACTAAACTACAACCAAACAGAAGATCTTCTGATAAAGATAATATAAATTGACCTAAAATAATACGATAAACACACGCTCATGCACGCGCTATCACAAACACGCGCCCGTGCGCTCACACGCACACACACACACACACACACACACACACGCACACACACACACACACACACACACACACACACACACACACACACACACACACACATGCACGCACACACACAGACAAGCAGATGCACTTGTGCACTATTTATTTATTTATCTTGTATAATGTTCCGTAACTGCTAGCAACTATGTTTGTATCATAGAGGGAAGTTCCTACTTTCCAAGATACAGTCTATACTAGTTTGGAAAGTGGGAGATCATAAAATTATTACATAATAATTGTTAGCACACCACTAGTTGTATCACCTTTAATTAATAATTAACGCATTTAGTTAATTCATTGTAACACCTTTTAGTTTTTAAGTTGGCTGTGCTATGTATGTTTTAAATAAATTAAATTAAAAAAAAATTAAATTTGATGAATCTGATATTAGATATTATGTAGAAGAGGTGAACACAAAGGATAAAGAAAATGATAATAATTATAAGATAATTAGAAATGAAGAAGAAAATGAAGAACAGAATAACAATCAACAAGAAACAATACCAGAGAGAAAGGAAATAGATACACTAACACCAATGTCAACTACGAGAAGTGGTAGACAAATTAACCTCCCTGAACATCTTAATGATTACCATCTTAATTTTCAGGCATATTGTTTGGTCAGCGAAGACGATCCAGTGACATATAATGAGGCTGTAGATAAAGGTTGGTCATCATCAATAAATGCAGAACTAGATGCACTGAAAAGAATGAATACATGGACTGAAACTAAATTACCCAAGGGCAAACAAGCAATAGAAGCAAAATGGATATTCAAAACAAAAGAAAACGGTATAAAGAAGGCAAGGTTAGTAGCGAAGGGATTTCAGGTAAAGAAAAATGATGAGATTGGAAACAACGATTATACCCCAGTAGCAAGAATATCAACGGTGAGATTTACTCTAGCCCAAGCAGTACAAAATTCATGGACAGTAAGACAATTGGATATACCAACAGCATACTTGAATGGAACTTTAGAATCAGATATATATCTCAAGCCACCAGAAGGTGTAAAATTTGTTGAAGGAAATGTATTAAAGTTAAATAGAGGATTGTATGGACTGAGAGAGAGCGGGAAATGCTGGAACAAAAGACTGAACGACTACCTAGAAGAGAAAGGGTTTGAGCGATCGAGAAATGATTTTTGCTTATATAAAAATATTATGAAAAACATCTGGCTAGTACTTTATGTAGACGACATATTAATAACTGGTGATAGAAATAAAATGGAAGAAATTATAATAGATCTACAAAAAGAATTCAAAGCTAAAGATATGGGAGAAATTGAATTATTTTTAGGCATGGAAATATCAAGAACAAATGACATATTAAAAATTACTCAAACAAGGCAAATAGATAAAATGCTCAAAAAATTCGGAATGGAAGATTGTAATCCAGTCACTACACCCATGGCAAAGGGATACCAAATAAATAAAGATGAAGAAATTGAATATGACATACCATATAGACAAATAATTGGAGGACTTATGTTTATAGCTACAACGTCAAGACCTGATATAGCCTATGCAACTTCTTTCTTGTCACAATACTTAGAAAAACCTACAAAAAGCTTATGGATACAAGCAAAAAGAATATTACGCTATCTCAAGGGTACAAGGACACATGGACTAACATACTATAAAAATAATGACAAATGTATAGAGACTTACTCAGATGCAGACTGGGCCGGAAATAAAGATGATAGAAAGAGTGTTAGTGGGTCAATTACATTATACAATGGCAATATTATATCATGGATATCAAGAAAACAAAATTGTGTAGCTCTATCCACAGCGGAAGCAGAGTACATAGCCGCAACAGTGAGTGTATGTGATTTACTTCATACAAAGGGAATGTATAAAAATTTCAATAGTGAACAAAACAGTGAAGTGCAAAGTGTTTTATATATCGACAATATAGGAGCTATAGAACTATCCAAATCATACGAGAACAGTAAGCGAGCAAAACATATTGACATCAAAATTCACTTTATAAAAGTCCTTTACAACAAGGGGGAGTTCAAAATAAAATATATACCTTCTCAGCGAAATTATGCAGATTTATTTACCAAAAGTTTGTGTAAAGATACTTTTAATTGTTTGTGCACAATGCTTAACATTAATTGTTAAATTCATACTTTAATGTTTAGAGTTTGCTATTATATCATAGTACATTATCATTTTAAGAATTAATAATTGTAAAACCTTATTTTGTTATGAAGAATAATAACCTGGTTCAGAAATAATATTTTGTTTTGTAAAATCGTAATTTTGTATGATGTTATATTGGTGCGACTTTCATTAATTTTAGTCAAGCTAAATTTAATAAAAATCGAGGGAGAGTGTTAGAATATTCTATGTAGTCTGTGACATTTGTGTTTTTATGTTTACTCCCTAGTCTGTGGGATTGGTACTTTTTCGTAATGGCGTAATGTAAAAGATGTGATAGAAAAATATGATTAAAGTAAATTAAAGATTAACCAGTGTTTCAATGTTATCAATATATTAGTGAGTTGCGTGGGGGCCTAACAGCCTTAATATGTGTTAAATGATAGTATTCTCACAGGACGTTCACATTTGTTTTTACAGAAAGACCTTGATGTGGTAAGCTTTGCACTTAGATATATTATGTCGGAAACTAAGTATTTTACGTCGGAAACTAATACTTTTCGAGAAATAATTTTTTGAAAATTCGCAATCTTCACCACTTTTCGCTATTTCTTACGACATTTGCCGTAGATTGTACCATAGACTAAAGACTCGTTGGCGTTTGAGTACCTAATCTGTGATTAAAATCCGTTCCATGGACGTTATTGGTCGTTTTTTTCTAATCATTCGAATAAAACCATAGAAATAGGAAGACTATAGTCGTAATTCCCATGGAATTGTCTTCCTATTTCTATGGTAATTCCTAATTCCATGAATAAAACACAGAGTTTCAAGGTTATAAAATTAAATAAAAAGGTTTAATGGTAGGTTATTAAATGTTTATTCAGGTACTTTTGATCACAAAACCGAATCGGCACGCCCCGACTCCACGCAGTCTTGTCTGCCCTGCCCCTAGAGTGTTTTTTGTAAGCGCGAAGCGAGTCTTCTGGCGTAGCCCATTCCATTTCAGAAATTAACCTTTCCACTACCTAAAACAAAGAACCTAACCTCAAAATTAAAAAAAATTAATATCTCGAAAACTATTAGGTTCCGACAAGTTTGGCTTGGAGGGGGGGTAGACCCCCTCCCCCCCCTCCCCTCCCCCTCCCCTCCCCCTCCCCTCCCCCCCCCCCCCCTCCCTCGCGGGTAGTATACTAAAGCCCAACCCAATAGCGTGTCTTTTATTTAGGGTTCCGTACCCAAAGGGTAAAAACGGGACCCTATTACTAAGACTCCGCTGTCTGTCTGTCTGTCTGTCTGTCTGTCTGTCTCCAGGCTGTATCTCATAAACCGTGATAGCTAGAAAGCTGAAATTTTCACAAATGATGTATTTCCGTTGCCGCTATAACAACAAATACTAAAAATTAAAAAAAATATATATATTAAGGGGGGTCCCCATACAATAAACGTGTTTTTTTCGTATTTTTTTGCTCAATATTAAAAACGGTAACAGGTAGACGGTTCAAATTTTCACAGAATATTAACTTGTATATTACCTTTCAAAATAAATAATTAAATATCAATAAAGTAAATATTAAAGGGGGGCTCCCATACAACAAACGTAATTTTTTAAACCTCTAAAATAAACCTCTACAAACAAAGTTAGTTTTGCGGTTCATTTCGTCTTGTTTTTAATACGTCATAAATCGTAAAACTTACTACAGGTTTGTACGGAACCCTCGGTGCGCGAGTCCGACTCGCACTTGGCCTTTTTTTTAATATCGATTGACACCAGACGCTCGCTATCTCTTCTGCAAGTCTAACCATAATATCGTAAGTTTGTTATAATATACTATCTGATGCCCGCGACTTCGTCCGCGTGGAATGAGGTTTATGGTTCCCGCGGGAACTTTAATTTTCCGGGATAAAAACTTGCCTTTGTGTTATTCCAGACTATGATCTATCTCTACGCCAAATTTTATCCAGATCGATTCAGCCGTTCTGGCGTGATTGAGTAACAAACATCCATCCAAACTTTCGTATTTATAATAATATATATATATACTAGCTGATGCCCGCAACTACGTCCGTGTGGATTGAGGTTTTTTAGTTCCCGCGGGAACTCCTTAGTTTTCCGGGATAAATGATAGCCTATGTGTTATTCCAGACTATCTATGTGCCAAATTTCATCCAGATCCTTTCAGCCGTTCGGGCGTGATTGAGTAACAAACATCCATACATCCATCCAAACTTTCGCATTTATAATATTTATCTGATTTGATTAGTATAGAAGCACAGATCAAATTTTACCTGAGCAATTCAAATTAGGTACTTAATTTGATTTGTATACTGATTCCATTTGTTTAAACTAACAACTATCAATAATATTATGATCCTGTCGCATCGTTAGCCCACTCCTGAGTAAGTCATAAGTCTTAAGTCATAAATATTTATTCAATTTAGGTAGGTACACTACACTTATTGACATCCAGTTACATAAAAATAAAAATATGATGGTGATAATCTATTACGGTATCTTAAAACTAAAGCTACGAGGGTTCCAAACGCGCCCAGGTCTGAGAAGAGCCCACAACAAACTCAGCTGGGGTTTTTTATTTTTTTCATTATCACCATCTCACAAATCATCTTAACTAAGGAACTATCAGAGCCAAGTACAATTTTAGGCCATAGTCCACCAGCAAGCCTAGTTCAAGTTTGTTTGTTTCTGTATAACATAAATGGTAACTTCCAGTTTCCCCAGTGAAGTGCATCTCCGTGCTGCTTGGCTCAGAGCCCTCGGCAAACAAGACAGTCACCTACCAGACTCTGCTGTGGTCTGCTCGCAGCATTTTCTCAATGATGACATTTATGAAACAGAATGTGGCTTAAGCCAAATTGTTACTGGTGCTATTCCTTCAACAGTGCAGGTAACTCATATTGTATGTTCAGTTATGTATTGTAAGTAAGGAAATCCAAAATATGTCTTCCCTAAATCAGATAAAGTGTGGCTGAGGAAGAAGGAGCTAAGACATCTGAATTTGTCTTTTCTCCTCACATTGTAGCATTGTATGGAAACAGTAATGTGGCAGTAACTATCAGTATATTTACAGGTTTGCATGATATGCCTAGACACTGACAGCAAGCTGATTCTAATGAGTAAACACAAGTTGGAAGAAACATTTGAAAAGTTGACGGGACATCCTGTAAGTTGTCAATTTATGAGCTATTGTTATGTATTGTAGTTGTGTATAATAAAGTTAAATCAGTATGTTGAACATATCTTGCAGTACTGTTTGACTATAATACAGTTCTTGTATTTCTGTATTTTGATAAATCTGTAAACAGTGCAGACACTATTATGGTTATTTTATTGATTGTCTGAATACTTCATTTTCATGTTGTTTCAGTTGTGTGATCAAGGAAACCTAAAACAAACACTTTGTGTACAATGTGCTCAGAAATTGATAAACTTTAGTAGATTTAGAGACAAGAGCTTGAGAGCCCGTGCACTGATGATGGACTTAGTTGACAAACATGAATTGGTAAGTATACTTAATGCTTAATATAGGTACTTGCATTGTTTCTTTATCCTTGTATTTTATGTATTGAATATTTAATTGTCTCTCAACAGATAACACTGCAACATATAAAAATGATAAACCGCACAAAACACAAACTAAAGAGTAGTATGGTGTTGACAACGCTAGGACCTGACCACTGTGACTTACACATACTAGAACACCCCTCAGAAGACAAACTGACAGAAATAGAGGAAACTGGACCGAGGCATGTAGTGAAAACTGAGGAAAGTGATGACTCTATGTTGGTTGATGGAGACATGGAAGTGATACTTGAAGAAGACAATAATGTTAATGATTTTGTTCAAGATCCATTAAAGTACGAAAGTGCTTCCTTCCGATGTACACTTTGTTTGGAAGAACTTTTCCATGAACATGCGTACATTCAACATATGAACATGCATCTTCAGGTGAGATAGTTTTCTCCAGCTAAACACTTTCATCAACTTTCATCAACTTTTTAAGTTCATATATTTGCTCTCTCAAACTGTCAAAGGACAGAAATGTTATAAATTTGTTTTGTGTTTTGCAGAACGGTGCTGGTGATGGTGAATGTGACACGTCACAAGTATGCAAGCCTCATACAGCTGTGAGCTCTAGCTCTTCACACTCTTCACTCATCACTGAGAACAAGTCAGTATACCTGCCAGTACCAATAACGTTTAGTTCAAGTTACAGTTAGTATACACTTGTACTAGTATCACAATACCCTTTCCTCCTCTCTAACATGCTATATGCAGTACAGCTACATACTGGCTAGTGGCTCTCCAGTACACTCTACATACATTCTGATATATTTCACAGGCAGGCAGACCCCAGCCCTTCCGCACAAGCGGCTCAGACCTCAGGTGAGATACTGCCTTATTTCTCATTTAAACACTATGACAATATAATTTTTTTATAATTTATCAAGAAACGCTACTTTAGGAACAAGGAAACAGTCAAAATATTATGTTTCAGTTGCTCCTCCATTTGCAAGTCTTGTGAAAAATATTGAAATAAAAGTCTGAACTGAAGAAAGTCAACTGAAGAAGTCTTTACAAACATCAGTTGCCAATACAAAAGACTAACAGATTGTTTTGTCAAACTATATTATATTTTCGCCTAAAAAGATATTCTATAGAACTGATGGATCGCTGATAGAAACTCAAAGTGAAGTTAAGTTTTGTGACAGCCTCTTATTAAGTCATTAAGTCATAAATATTTATTCAATTTAGGTAGATGCACTACACTTATTGACGTCCAGTTACATAAAAATATGATGGTGATAATCTGTTACGGTATCTTAAAACTAAAGCTACGAGGGTTCCAAACGCGCCCAGGTCTGAGAAGAGCCCACAACAAACTCAGCTGGGGTTTTTTTTTTTTTTTCATTATCACCATCTCACAAATCATCTTAACTAAGGAACTATCAGAGCCATTAGAGCAAATTATTGCCAAGCTTCCTTGTCATTTAAGTAATCCTTCACATGGTAATAGGATTTTCCAATGAGTTTACGTTTTACATTAACTTTGAACTTATTCAGAGACATCTTCAACATGTCTTCTGGGAGCTTATTGTAGAAGCGGACACTCTTTCCAACAAATGAATTGCTAGTTTTACTAAGCCTAGAAGCAGGCATTACAAGTTTATTTTTATTTCTAGTATTGACATTATGACAATCACTTTTCTTCTTGAATTTATCAATGTGTTTATGCACGTATACTAAATTTTCAAATATATATTGGTTGTGCACTGTCATAATATTGAATTTTTTGAATTTATCTCTTAGTGACTCTCTTGGTCCCATATTATATATGGCTCGAACAGCCCTCTTCTGCAGCACAAAAACAGAATTAATATCAGCAGCATTACCCCATAATAATATACCATATGACATAATGCTGTGAAAGTAACCAAAATAAACTAATCTCGCCGTTTCTATATCTGTCAACTGGCGAATCTTTTTAACCGCGTATGCAGCAGAACTAAGCCTGTTCGACAAGTCATTTATGTGATGGCCCCATTGGAGTTTAGCATCTAACGTTATTCCGAGAAAAACAGCGGTATCCACTAAGTCTAATTTCTCATGATCAAGTTGTACAGTGGTTTTTACCTGTTTGACATTAGGTAATGTAAATTTGATACACTTTGTCTTTTTTCCATTGAGGAGTAGGTTATTAGCTTCAAACCACTGTACCACTTTAGTGAGAGAATTGTTTACTTCGTCAAGAGTTGTTTCGTAACGATTTATTTTAAACAAAAGTGATGTATCATCAGCAAACAATACTATTCCATGATTATCTTTGGCAAGATAAGGAAGATCATTAATGTAAATGAGGAATAGAAAAGGCCCTAAAATTGAACCTTGTGGAACCCCCATTTTTACAATCGATCCGGAAGACCGCTTTCCATTGACGTCTACCTTTTGCATCCTATTTTTTAAGTAGGAATTCATCATATCCAGTGCTACACCCCTAATTCCATAATGGTGCAGTTTTCTGACTAATGTTTCATGATCAACACAATCAAAAGCCTTGGATAAATCGCAGAAAACGCCAAGTGCATCACGTGACTCTTCCCAGGCTTCGAATATATTTTGAATTAACTCAACACCAGCATCGATTGTTGAGCGACCCCGTGTAAATCCAAACTGTTTACTATGTAACAAGTCATTATTACAAAAATGCTTAAGCAATTGAATTAATATTAATTTTTCAAATACTTTACTGAAAGTGGGTAGTACAGATATAGGTCTAAAGTTAGTGGGGTCACTGGTACTACCTGATTTGAATAGAGGAATTATTTTACTGTGCTTCATTAAGTCAGGAAACTCACCACAATCAATACAGTTATTAAATATTAATGCTAACTCGGGTGCAACGATATCAATCAATGATTTTATAACGTTAACGGAAATGCCCCACAAATCATTTGTCTTCTTATTGTTAATTAATTTGAATGCTTTAATAACGTCAGAGCAGTTAACGTGACAGAATTTAAAAACGTTATTACATTCAGGCACGTTATCCTCCAGTAAAGTAAGAGCGGCATTTGGTGAGGAGTTCAACGATTCTGTGGTAGAAACAGGAATATCCGTAAAGAACCCTTCAAAAACAGAAGCAACTTCGGAGTCTGAAGTTACAGGCTTATTATCGACATTAAGTTTAAATTCACAATTTTTCCGTTATTATTATAATATCATATCATATTCATATTCGTGTGTCATATTATTGCAATATGAAGCTATAATATCATTCAGAACAAATATAGCACTGCTAATTAAATGCCAAAAATCAATAATACATTAAGAAGAAAATGTTTATTTATTAAACTCACAGTTGAATACCTAAGAAAGTGCTAAATGCCTTATTTTATGGAATACTAGCTGACGCCCGCGATTTCGTCCGCGTGGTTTAAGTAACTTTCATTCCCGCAGGAACAACTGGATTTTATAAAAAAAAAATAAAAGTAGCCACGTCACTCTCCAGGTCCTCGACTATACCCATGCAAAAATCTCGTCGATCCATTGCTTTTTTGCGGCGTGATTGAAGGACAAACCAACCAACAAACAAGCACAATTTCGCTTTTATAACATCGCTTTCGCATTCGCTTTTATTTTATAAGCTTATGCCCGCGACATCGTCTGCGTGGACTACACAAATTTCACACCCCTATTTTACCCCCTTAGGGGTTGAATCTTTAGAAATCCTTTCTTAGCGGATGCCTACGTTATAATAGCTATCTGAGTGCAAAATTTCAGCCCGATCCGACCAGTGGTTGGAGCTGTGCGTTGATAGATCAGTCAGTCAGTCACCTTTGCCTTTTATATATTTAGATTACTAAGTATTAAGCATAATTGAGAAATGTATTTTGTTTCAGTCGCTCCCGTGTCCGCGACATTTGCTACCAATAATGAGAACAAAGTGCTCACAACTAAAGAAGCCGATGCAGAGCAGAAAATGAAACAAAAACTTGGCGGATTACAAAACACATCCGTTGACAGCAAAATATTCACAAATTGTGAAGTCAGGTTATGCGATATTTTCAGAAAATCTAAAGCCCTGAGACAAGATCAAGCACTAACGAAAACACGAAAGTCTGTTAACAGCATTCAGAATATTGCGTCTATAGATTTCAGTCATCAGGCAACAAGTCAGAATGAAGTGCCAACGTTAGAATACATTGAACCAGTCACTAACAGTCGTAGTAGAGTAAAAGTGACTGTATCGAAAACTTTACAAAGCAAAACTGATGACATTAATAATATTCAATGCAATAACTCGTCACAATATAGTTCGCACACTGCGAAAAGTTCATTCATTTGTGATATTTGTGGAAATAATTATGAACGGAAAAGTCTCTTAGATAAACACATAAAGACTCACAGTGAACTAAGACGGTTCACTTGTAAGATTTGCCAACAAATATGGAAATTCGAAAGTCAGTTGGCACGACACATGAGAACTCATAATAGTGAAAAGCCATTTACTTGTAGTATTTGTAACAGCAAATTTGCACGTGGTGTTAATTTAGTGTGCCACATGAGAATACACACTGGTATAAAACCTTACTCGTGTGAGTTGTGCGAGTTTAAATGTGCACAGAAAAGTAGTTTAGTTCGCCACATGAGAATACACACTGGTGAAAAGCCATATTCTTGTCAAATATGCGAATACAAATGTTCAGATAAAAGTAATTTAGTGTATCACATGAAAACTCACTCTGGTATAAAACCTTATGCGTGTGAGTTGTGCGAGTATAAATGTGTAAAAAAAAGTAATTTAGTTCGCCACATGAGAATAATACACACTGGCGAAAATCTATATTCTTGTCAAATATGCGAATACAAATGTTCAGATAAAAGTAATTTAGTGTATCACATGAGAACTCACTCTGGGATAAAACTTTATGCGTGTGGGTTGTGCGAGTATAAATGTGTAAAAAAAAGTAATTTAGTTGTCCACATGAGAATACACACTGGCGACAAGCCATATTCTTGTAATATATGTGTATTTAAATGTGCACACAAGATTAATTTAGTGAGACACATGAGAACTCACACTGGCGACAGGCCATATTCTCGTGTGATGGAAGAAAGACGGTTTACTTGTAAGACTTGCCAACACAAATGTAAAGACAACAGTAATTTGACAGCACACATGAGAACTCACACTCGTGAAAAACCATTTACTTGTAGTATTTGTAACCACAAATTTGCACGAAGTAGTGATTTAGTGTGCCACATGAGAACTCACACTGGCATAAAACCTTACGCGTGTGAGTTGTGCGTGTATAAATGTACACAGAAAAGTAGTTTAGTTCGCCACATGAAAACACACACTGGTGTAAAGCCACATTCTTGTGCGATATGTGAATACAAATGTTCAGAAAAGAGTAGTCTGAACAAACACATGATAAGTCACACTGGCGGGAAGCCATTTACTTCTAAGATATTATAGCAAATTTGAACAGAATTGTCATGTCAAAAGCCTTGTATATGGTTTGCAATAGAAAATTTGCCCACAATAGCAATTTAGTGGGACACATGATGAACCACACTGGTGAAAAGCCATTTTTTTGTAATATTTGTAACAGCAAATTTGCATATAGTAGTCATTTAGTGAAGCACATGAGTACTCACACTGGCATAAAATTTATTGTACAGGTACGCTAGGGACGTATTAAAAAGGTACTTCTCTTTATCTCTCGGGTATGAAAAATAGGAAACATCTTTATTTTCTTTGGATCTTTTCAAGCAAACTGTACAAGTATTCGGCAATTTTTGTTGGAACAGAACACTATTTACATAAATAAATCTTAATAGTTTTTTTTTTGATACAAAATCAGTAAACTTGTTCAATCACGAAATTGTTCCTCTATTTATTTTCATTAAACGCACGACCGCCAGCCGTTACGTTCTAACCCAGACAGAGGTCTCGCTGACCCAGACAACGTGTCGGTGAGAGCTCACGCACACATAGATGCGCTATGTATGGGTGAAGTCGCCGCAAGCCGTTTGTATGAAGCTTCCTCTCTGTATAGTATCTACTCTGTGACCGTATGTTCAACCGCGCGTGCGCACTGTCACGAGGTCGCACGGCAAGCCCCCCACCCCTCCCCTCTATTATTTCAAAAATATAGGATTTTGATACAAACTTCCAACCCCATTTGATTGAATTTTCTCAAAACCGTTTCTTAGCTGATGTTTACACTTTAAGGAATCTACCTTCCCAATTTCAAGTTTGTATTATAGTTCCTGAGATATCGTGATTAGTCAGTCAGTGTCCAGTGAGTGAATGAGTGTTATTTATTTAGCTTTTATATATTACTAGCGGGCCCGGCAGACGTTGTCCTGCCCTGAACCTAGAACCCGATTAACGTCAAATGTTTGACAGTTTATATGGGAAAGTGAAATTTTTGTTTTTACTATCTTCCTCGCAATTTTTCCATAATATGTTCTTGTAGTGAAACAACTGAAATTGTACATATTATAATAAATATAGGTACTTACATCAAATAAAAACACAATTAACTTAAGATATAATGGGGCTGATTCTGTAGTGCACAATCTCTAAACTAAACTAAAATTAGAGCATTACAAATATTGCTAACCCTTTCATAATACTCCCTACGGAAAGGGACATAACTAGATTTAAAGCTGCCATTTTAGTTTAGTTTAGAGATTGTGTTATGCAGAATCAGCCCCAATATATTTGATTAGCTTAAATAAGGATTTAAATTGTATACTTACCGTAGAATGGTCCTACTTTGCTCCAATATTTGCTCCAAAAAAAGGGAATTATTAATATTGTTTAAACTATTCATTATGAAATATACTCAGATGTATTAATTTAAAGCATAACATGTTGTCTAACATATTTTTAAATTTAAATCAACGTAATTAAGTATTTCATTATATATATAAAACTGTAAATAAGGAGCAAAGTTACCCATGGTCATGGGTAACTTTGCGCCTGGGTATATTTCACAAGAAATCTCCATTGTGGAAGCTTTTTGAGCAGAGTTATACTTTCCTTATTCAAACTATGCTCCCGTGATATTACGATATACCTTTTTTGTTAGTATGAATGGTCGAAAAATGGTACTTTGCTCCAGGCGCAAAGTTACCCAATCGTACCAAAGAAAATATGAGCACGCCAAAAAAGTGAGGTTAGATTTTAACCAACTCAGCAATTCAATGAAATATTTACGTATTCGTTTACCTGATTATATACATAATAACATTAGAACATAACTACCTTAATGCGCTATGCATATTTCAAGATGGAAGTGGCTTTTTCGGATACAAAAAAAATAACTTTTAACGTCTGGAACTACAGCTACACCTGACATAAGAAAATAATGGCTGACGAAAAATTTGCCAGTTCAGTGTTGCCACTTATTAGTAAAATTATTCGGATGCGTTTACAAAAAAATGAAATGTTGCACCGATTTGGAAATATTAAGCGATAAAACATTTCAGAGAATTGGAGCATAATTAACCATATAGGAGCAAAGTAGGACCATTCTACGGTACCTATTCTTAAACTATCTATGTTCTATCATTATATCTAGCATTATTCTAATCTTAAATATATAAATTAGCGAAATCTATTTTTATGTACAAAATTAATTTTCAACGCACGGACAACCGCTCCGTGCTCAATTTTATTATAGCTAACAGCTCGGCCGGGGAGGGTAACAATGCGCACATGCGCATGCATTCGATTTTTAAACTCCTCAGTCGGTATACCTCGCTCGACCCAAGACCCCGTGTTACCGTATGCACCGCCGCCGCGGCTAAGTACCTTCTCTGTGTTTGCGAACTAAATAATTTATCTGTTGATTGAATATTGTGATTTGTAACATCCATTAGTTAATTATTATCAATAATAAATTACATGGTGAAATAAATAGTGTTTGCAATTCAATCACATTAACACTAAATTTTCAACGTTTAAACCTTCCCTGGACTACGAAAAACATTTCAAAACCAAAATCAGCTAAATCGGCCCAGCCTTTCTCTAGTTTTAGCCAGACAAACGAACAGCAATTGATTTTAATATATATAGAGATATAGACTAGCTGATGCCCGCCTCTTCGTCTGCGAGGTTTAAGTTTTTTTGATTCCTCCTCCCGGAAAATTAAGGAACTCCTTAATTTTCCGGGATAAAAAGTAGACTATGTCACTCTCCAAATCACGTCGATCCGTTGTTCCGTTACGGCGTGATTAAAGGACAAACCAATAAACCAACAAACAAACACACTTTCGCATTTATAATATTAACATGATTTTAGTTAAGTTATTTAAATAAGATAGAATAATTATATAAAATAGATAGTTTAAGAATTAAGTTAAAAATTAGGTAAGTTTACAATGTAAATAGTAATTTAATCTAACTAATCAAATATGTTTGTATGTTTTTATTTACTTAATTGTTTCTCTTCAAGGTTCGAGGTTGTGAAGGCTCAGGAACTTCACAACCTCGATATCCACTCCTTAATTTTCCGGGATAAGTCTTATGTCCTTCCCTGGGATGTCACCTACTTCTATACCAAATTTTATCAAAATCAGCAGAAAGACAGACATATTTTATAACACAATCTCTAAACTAAACTAAAATGGCAGCTTTAAATCTAGTTCTGTCCCTTTCCGTAGGGAGTATTATGAAAGGGTTAGCAATATTTGTAATGCTCTAATTTTAGTTTAGTTTAGAGATTGTGCACTACAGAATCCCCCACTTTCGCATTACTAATATTAGTATGGATCATTGACTTACCAATACCTTAGACGCACTATCGAAACGCAAAAAACGGCACGGTCAAATTGTGCGCAAATAGATATTGTGAACAATTTTCGCCTCAGACGCGCATGAGTACACTAGGCGACAAAATGTAAGTATGTGTCGAATTGTTATTACACAAAGCCACTGTAAAGTAAATAAACCGGCCAAGTGCCAGTCGGACTCGCGCACCGAGGGTTCCGTACAAACCTGTAGTAAGTTTTACGAGTTATGACGTAGGTATTAAAAACCAGACCAAATGAACCGCAAAACTAACCTTGTTTGTAGAGGTTTATTGTTAATATCAAAAAAACTATGCTAGTTAGAGCGTTGGTTTTATTTTTCCTGTAAAATATACCTACATAAGCTTCTATTGACCATAATTATTTCAGATTTTTCAATTGGTAAACTTCGGAGATAAGGGGGGGGGGGAACGGTATTTTTTTCGACATTTTGCCCGATAAATCAAAAACTATTATGCATAAAAATAAATAAAAATCTGTTTTAGAATGTAGAAGTAAGTAAAGTGCGTTCGGTATCATAGTGTCGTTACACCGGCAGTAAAACCCGCAATAAACACAAGTAAGGTAGAAAAAAGATGATAATATGCGAAATTCTCCTATATCTGTACGGCATAAAGGAGAATTTCGCATATTATCATCTTTTTTCTACCTAACTTGTGTTTATTGCGGGTTTTACTGCCGGTGTAACGGACACTATGATACCGAACGCACTTTAAGTTTAGTTTTAATTTGTTTTTGTGCAGAATAAATGCACACTATGTTGAAGTCGGGCGAGTATAACAAAGATAGGCAAAGTTGACGCGTCAGGCTCGCCCGACTTCAACATAGTGTGTAGAAATCAAAATTATTTTTTACTTTACAGTGGCTTACCTAGAACTCTGATGCTGCAGTGGGGAGTGCAGTACCCTGCAGCATCAGAGTTCTAGGAGTTGGGACTTGGGTTAAAGTATGAAGTTGTTGCTTGACACCTACAATATGAATACACTATTAAAAAATCCTAAATCACTATGTTTAAGGAGTTCTGTACCCTGCAGCATCAGGGTTGAGGAATTGGGACTTGGGTTTAAGTATAAAGTCGTTGCTTGACACCTACAATATGAATTCACCATAGAAAAATCCTAAATCGCTATTGTTAAGGAGTTCTGAACTCTGCAGCACCAGGGTTGAGGAGTTGGGACTCAGAGTTGAAGCGTATACACATGACTTGATACCTACTATATGAATTCACCATCAAAATTTCCTAACTCCCTAGTTTTAAGGATTTTATGTAGTTTGGTATACCTACAGCATCAGGATTGAGGATTTGGAGTCAGAATTTTTTATGGGACCACCTCGGGAGCTTCCTCTAACTAAACTTAAAAAAAATATTTAAATCGGTTAAGAAACCACGGAGATATGCACCGACATACATTAAAAAAAAACATACGCGCCGAATTGAGAACCTCCTCCTTTATGGAAGTCGGTTAACAAAATTGAACCCTAACTATAAAGCTAACTATAATAAGGTTGGTTTTTGTGAACCGTTTGGTGTCTCTTTGTCTATATTATCTTTCTGTGTTTGTATAAGCGATTGTGGACGCTTTTTGAGTATTAATTTGTAGGTAATGTTGTATCCTTAGTTGGTAAATCGATGGTATGGATGTAGAAATATTATTAAGCAGATTCCTAGTTCCATGATTTTTAATTTTTATGTAGGTAATACCTTGGACCAATTTGCATGATTTGTTTAATCGAGAGAGATATTTCAAGAAATGGTCCCATAAGAATTTCTGGAACTACCTAATTCAATAATACTGAAGCTGCAGGGTTTTTTTGAAATATATGTACATACCTATATAACGAGCAGGCGGGTTACCGGATGTTAAGTGATTACCGCCGCCCATGAACATTTGCAGCACCAGAGGAAATATCTACAAATATAAATAATATAAACAAATATCTCAAAAGCCAGCAACGCATTGGCGCGTTGCTGGCTTTTGAGATATTTGTTTATCCGCCCTTTGAAGGGTCCCATGGGCCATGTTTAAATCATGAGGGAACACAGAAGATGGAAGCTGCTTCCATAATTTGTAGGTACGTCGCAGAAATGACCTGGAATAACGGGAGGTGGAAGGAGACTAGGCATCCAGGTGGTGAGGATGAAATTTGTTTCTGCGACGAAGGGTGCTACTGGAGAACACGGAGGTTGTGGAGTTCCCGGGTTCGATACCCGGCAGGATTTGGAAATTTATAATTTCTGAATTTCCCTGGTCTGACCTGGTGGGAGGCTTCGGTCGTGGCTAGTTACCACCCTACCAGCAAAGACGTGCCGCCAAGCGATTTAGCGTTCCGGTACGATGCCGTGTAGAAACCGAATAGGGGTATGGGTTTTATATAACTGCTGTGCCCCTAACAAGTTAGCCCGCTACCATCTTGACTGCATCATCACTTACCATCAGGTGAGATCGCAGTCAAGGGCTAACTTGTAAGAACGTAGTGGATAAAAAATAAAAAGATTAAGAATGCTCAAAGAAATTTTTTTTTCGTGTTCTTTAGTGCCTAGTATTCCGGATCACTTTTCTTCTATACACTTTGATAAATTTAACTAATTTGGACTTGTTCTTCGACTGGTCCTTCGGTTTACATTTGAAGCGTTTAGTTTGTATTACACCTTGCATATTCGAGGCTTTCTTATCAGCGAGAGCTCGCTTTCGAATGGCGAGTGCTTCGAAGGAATTTCTCGCGTCGAATTGATGATTATCTGCATTGCTCTGATGATCATGTATCGGGTTGGAGCCGTTCCAAACTTTGTATTTCACGTAATATTTCATTACTTCGCCGATGTCTCGTTTCTGAACTGATTTGACGTCTGATATAGGCGATACTGGACGTCCATTCTCTACTTGTTGCATGATTTCCAAGTTTTGTTTATCAACGTTTTCCGTCGAAATGTCCGCGGTTGCTTCCGTTGTTGATTGCGGAGAGTTATCTGTAACAGGTTTTTTGTTTAAATTGTGAGATAGGCTTGCGCTTGACGACAATCATGCTTAGTGCAAAGCAATGATAAGGTCTAGGTTGGAGCGCGCTTGCCTAGAAGATGCCTATTCACTCTTGCCTTGAAGGTACCTAAGTAAGTATATGTGGCAGGAAACACGTGCGCTGGGAGGGTGTTCCACACTCTAGCGGTTCGGATCAGAAACGTCGAGCAAAAACGTTTCGTGCGAGCAGATTGGACGTCAACCACATAAAGATGCCAACGCTGACGGTTTCTCGATGTTCTCAAATCAATATAAAACCCTTAAAATGTTCTCCCGACGGAATTTCGGCTACGGCGGCCTATCTACAGAGATTAGCCATCTGCGCAGGAGGTATAGTGCACAAGTGTGTACACAGGTGTACTCTCATAGCCCGATGGGACGGAAAATCCGACACGACCGGTGAGAGGTCAGGCGCAGACCGACGGCTTAACGTGATCTCCGAGCCACGGGGGTAACACACCGCCAACTTCCTATCTCCGGACTAGTACTGAGAATTTCTTACCAGAAATATCCAATAGGTAGGACTTGTTATGGCCTGACCCGGGACTCGAAGCCGGGACCTCGTCGGCCGCAGTCAAACATGCTGACCACTAGACCACCGAGGCAACGGAACCCTTCGTGTGAGAGTTCGACTCGCATACGAAACAAAATTTCATCATAATCGGTCGAACATGTGGGCCGTGAAAGCGTAGCAGACAGACAGACACACTTTCGCATGTATGCAAGTATACTAGCTGATGCCCGCGACTTCGTCCGCGTGAATTGAGGTTTTTTGGTTCCCGCGGGAACCAAAATTGGTTGCCTTTCATCGAAAGCCCAAAATCAAAGTTTCATGGATATAACTTGATAAATGACGAACTTATATACAAACTTTCAATCCCAATTTAACCCTTTTGACGTTGGAGTATTCAAAAATCCTTTCTTAACGGATGCCTACGTTATAATAGCTATCTGAGTGCAAAATTTCAGCCCGATCCGACGAGTGGTTAGAGCTGTGCGTTGATAGATCAGTCAGTCAGTCAGTCACCTTTGCCTTTTATATATAGATACATCGATTTACCAACTAAGTAAGTAAGGATACAACATTACCTCCAATTAATAGGTACTCAAAAAGCGTCCACAGTCGCTTTAAATACAGGTTGCGTTCCGAAATACACTGCGAGCACTGTAAGTCCCCAGTAAGAGCTCTGTCGTCTGTCAGTGCTCGCAGTGCTTTTAACGGAACACCCACACAAACACAGCTATAGATAATATAGACTGAGACACCAAACGGTTCACAAAAACCAACCATATCTTTATATTTAGGGTTGAATTTTGTAATAACAATTCGACACATACGACATTTTGTCGCCTAGTGTACTCATGCGCGACTGAGGCGAAAATTGTTCACAAACACAATATCTATTTGTGCACAATTTGACCGTGCCGTTTTTTGCGTTTCGATGGTGCGTCTAAGGTATTATTGGTAAGTCAATGTATAGATAATATAATATATTGTGCGGTGTGACCTGGTGGTGGGCGCGCGCCGGTCAGCGCCGCCAGCCGCTGCAGGCTGCGCGCCAGCTGCAGCAGCTCGCTCGCCGCGCCGCCCGCCATCTGCGGCACACCCCACACACCACGCTATCAGCTGATTCAGCCCCCCGATTATGTAAGAATGGGGTATTTGACTAAGCTATTCAAATATTATTTTTTAGTGATTATTAAATAGATGATCACCCAAAAGTCGTAATATCCACGTACAATAAAAGTTTTAAGTATGTTGAATAACTATTTTAAACAATCGATTAAAGATTAAAGTTCGTCGAACTTTAATAACGTCACGTTTAAAAATTTCATATAAATTCCATAATTAGGACGCGTTTTGACATTTGAAAAAAGTTCAAAGTAAAATAAACCATAACAGCATTGAAATACCCTAAACTTATAAGAATGGATACACGAAATTGAGCTCTAATTCAATGCTGTTATGGTTTATTTTACTTTGACGCCGAACCTTTACCATTTCATCGACAATTCTTACATAATCGGGGGGGGGCAGATAAATAGATAGGTTGTTGTATTGTCTACTTATTATAACCTTTTCTTTTTTGAGAAAAGAGCAACTGCTGACTTTCTTGCCGTTTCAATCCACGTGGGCGAAGTCGCAGCGGGCATCGGCTATGTAGTTGATAGTATTGTTAGATTGAAAGTTAAATACAATTTATGTATGGTATCCCTGCTATGGTTTTGTAGAGAGGCAACACTGCTCTAGAGAGGAATGAAGATGGCGTAACGCGAGTGACGTGTGTATGTGTAAATAATTGCTAAATAAAGTATTAAAATGGATAAACCGTGTTTGGATTTAATAGTATGTACCTGACTGGTGTCCCCCAGAGGCTCATCCCGCAGTTTTTCTGCGGCGGTGAGCGCCGCGCGGGACAACGTTTTGACGAGTCGCGCCTTCTGTTCGGCTGCGTCGCAAGTCTGCGCTCCCGGCTGGTGCTCCCCACTCTGCACACAAAGCAGAAGCTCGTGCACATATTTTAACTAGTGGTTCGCCCCGAACTGAGACCTCGCGGTATTCATAAACTTGTACAGAGCGCCATCTATTGTGAATGTTAGGTATACTTGGGAAGATTCTGGTGAATGAAAGACTGCAGCACAGTTTCTTCAAACACTTCTTTAATTCTGTTATTACAGTCACACGCCACAATGGCCGCACACCGCACACCGGTCAACACCGCAAGACATAGACTACAAGACTATTATAGAAATTCTGGGTTGCTAGCTATAAGCATTATCAACACTCCTCCTCAACCCTGAATTTCTTCAGTCGCTTACTTCTATAATTAACTTCTAACTTTTTAACTAACTTCTACTTCTATGACCTTTTTAATCTATGACAACTTTTAAACCTTCTGTTACTCTATACTTTACTTACTCTTTGACAAAATTTTCTTTGACATACGTTTTGACAACTGACAACTAAAACAACCTATAATCTTTATTGTAAACAATCCAAACAATAACATTTCTACTTTAAATAAAATAATACTAACACTCTTCTATTCCCATACAGGTTCTAAAAAAATTGAAAAGATTTTTATGCAGTGGCTTAGTCAAAACATCTGCAATTTGTTCTGAGGTTTGAATATATACCAATACAATAACATTCTGTTCTATCAAGTTTCTAATAAAATGATGCTTTATATCAATGTGTTTTACTCTCCTGCTATTTTCTCTATTTTTAGCTATATGAATACAAGACTGATTATCTTCAAAAATAATTATACTGTTACATTGAATTCCAAGATTATTCAACAGTCCTGTAAACCACACTGATTCCCGTGCTATCATGCTAAGAGCCATATATTCTGATTCTGCAGTTGAGAGAGAGAGACTGTTTTCTGTTTTTGAGTTGACCATTGCACAATATTTCCATATAACAGTAAACAGTATCCTGACACTGATTTCCTATCAACATCAGCTGCCCAGTCTGAATCACAATATCCCTCGGCTACATTTTTACATTGTTTATTCTTACCATAACTTGCAGTCAACTTTAAGTATCTGAGAACTCTTTTTAGGTAAGTATAATGTTCATCAGATGCATTATTCTGATATCTACTAAAATAACTGACCGCAAATGATAAATCAGGCCTAGTACAAATAACTAAATATATCAAACAACCAATTAACTCACGGTAAGGCTGGGTACAAGTATAATTTTCTGGTTTTTCTAGTTTTAGTCCAACTTCACACGGAGTAGCTACACTTTTACAGTCTTTCATGTTAAACTTTGTAAGAACTTTTTCTATATAACTTTTCTGATGAACTTTAATCACACCTTTAGAAAAGTCCCTTTCTATCTCCATCCCTAAAAACTTATGAACTTGACCCAAGCTAACCATTTCAAATTGTTTTTCTAACTTACACTTAAGGTCTTTAATTTTCTCTTCACTTGCACTCATAATTAGAATGTCATCCACATATAGAAACACATACACACTTATTAAACCAGTTTCATCTTGTAATAAGTATAAACAGTTATCATAATCTGAGCACTTAAGGTTATTTTCACACATAAACTCATGGAATACTTTATTCCAACATCTTGGGCTTTGTTTCAACCCATAAATCGACTTGTTTAGTTTACACACTTTATCACTTTTATGCTGACCTGGTAGACTCATGTATATCTCCTCCTCGAGTATACCATGGAGAAAAGCGGTTTTCACATCCATCTGTTCTATCTTTAGACTGTCATGATTTGCAATTACAAGTAATGACCGCAATGTTGTGAGTCTTCCAACAGGAGCATATGTTTCTTCATACTGTGACGTCTGGAAGCCTTTCGCAACTAACCTAGCTTTGAAGTTATTTTCTGATTTCTTTCTAAATACCCATCGACTTTCTATAACTTCCTTATCCTTTGGTCTTTCTACAAAAGTCCATGTTTGATGTTTCTCATGTGACTTCAATTCGCTATCCATCGCTACTTTCCACCTGTCACTATCTACGCTTTCCATTGCTTCTTGTAATGTCCTTGGTTCATCATTTATAAATTCTTGAGAAATGTATGCAGCATGGAATGTCTCATAATCTTCTAACCATACCGGCCTTTTCCTTTGTCTCTGTTCTCTTCCTTCTTTTTCCATGTCATTAGTTTCTTGATTATTTTCTGTAGATGTATTTTCTTTCTCAGTACTAATTGTTGATGTATCTTGTTGATTTATTTCTCTACAAGGCAATGGCAAGTTTGATGGTAAGTTATCTTCTTCTGTATATCTAAAAGTTTCCACATTACTTCTTGGTTTTTCATCAAATATTACATTTCTACTTCTGATAACTTTCTTCAGCTGCGAATCCCAGAGTCTATATCCATTATTACAGTAGCCAACCATATAATACTTCTTGGATTTCACATCAAACTTTCCATTCCTGTGTTCTTTGCCAATGTGTACATATGCCTCTGTACCAAAGGCTTTCATCTTAGAATAATCCGGACTTCTACCATACCAAATCTCAGCAGGAATGACACCCTTGCTAGTTGGTAGCCTGTTAATTATGTAGGTAGCGCAGTACACTGCTTCTTCCCATAATTGCTTTTCAAAACTTGTGTCGGCCAATAAAGTTCTTGCCTTTTCTATAACAGTTCTATTGAATCTTTCTGACTTTCCGTTTTGCTGTGGAGTGTAACTTATTGTAAATTCAATTTTTATTCCCTTTTCTTCACAATAATTCTTAAATTCTATGTTATCATATTCTTTTCCATTATCGCATCTAAATCTTGATATTTTACTATCAAATTGGGCTTCTACTGAACTTACATATTTCTTGAAGCACTGTAACACCTCCGTTTTGTTTTCTAACAAATAGACTGTTGTGAAATGGCTATAATCATCGACAAAGCTCAAAATATATTTCTTATTACCATATGTTACTGGATTAATTGGACCGCACAAATCTGAATGAACAACTTCTAAAATTCTCTTACTTCTGTATTTGTATTCTGTAAATGGCAATCTAGTCTGTCTTCCCTTTAAACAAGGTTCACATAATATTTCTTTATTTGAACTATCATAAGATATCAATTCTCTAGACTTCAATTGCTCTAATTTTCCTTTTGAAGCATGTCCAAGCTTCCTATGCCAATCATTCTGAGTTTCTGATACACTGTAAGCTTTCTGTGCATTTAATTCTTCCTCTTTCAAAACTAAAGTTAATCTGTATAATTTATTAATCTTATATCCTTCTAGTATTGGCTTCTTATTCTTATGAATAGTCAATCTATTCTTCTCAAAGGTTATACCAAATCCGGCATTTTCAATTTTATTTACCGACAGCAAATTACACCTCAGTTCTGGCACAAACAGCACATCTTTCAAAGTACCACCCTTTGTAACTATAATACCCGACTCATATGCATTTAACACCTCACCGTCCTTGGCAATATTAATTTTAATAGGTGTCTCTAACTTCTCAATCCTACTAAAATATTCCCTTTTGTTAACTAGATGATCCGTAGCCCCGGAATCAACTATAAACTCAATTTTTCTAGAACTTTCATGTGTTAAAAATGCTTCTGATGTTGTCATAAAAGAAAATGAGTTTTCTTTTTGTTCTTGAGCCACGTATGCCGAGCCTGGTGGTTTTCTAAATCTGCACTCAATTTTTCGGTGACCTCGCTTACCGCAATTATAGCAATTAAAAGGAAAGCTGCTGCTGCTGCTACTTGGTAAATTATTAAATTTCTTACTATTCTGCTTCTTTCTTTGATTCGAAATGAATGCTTCGCTTTCTTCTTGTGTTCCAAAACCTTTTCTTTTAATTTCTTCATCTAATAGTCTTTTCTTGATAAATTCTAATGTTATATCGGAACTACTCAAAGTTTCTATGGCCGTGACCACATGCTGGAAGGCTGAAGGCATCCCCAGCAGAAGATAACAACAAATTTCACTTTCACTGGGTTGAGCACCCGATTCTTTTAGTTCTCTGACTAGCTTGTCAAAACTGATAAAATAATTCTCGAGCCCTTGGACCCCATCATATTTTTGAGTCAGCAGGCGTTTTCTGGTTATCAACTGTGACGCTATACCTTTTCTTGCAAAAGTATCATCAAGTTTCTGTAAAAGTTCCTTGGATGATTTGCATTCCTTTACGACTTCAAGATGAGTGTCGCTGATACATTGGACCAAAATGTCCATGCATTTTGCCTCCTTGCTTGAATCCGGCTTCTGTTGAGTTTCTGATTCAAATACGTAACTGTACAGGTTCTGTGCTTGTAATACAATTTTGATTCTAAATAACCAGTTACTATAATTTGATCCTGCAAATGGCATGACGCCATACTTGTTCTTTTTGTCTTGTTCCTCCATTTTGGCGTGGGACAATTTTCTTTTTATTTTCTATTCCAATTTCTTCTGGCGTGACCCTGGGCCCATAACCATGTTAGGTATACTTGGGAAGATTCTGGTGAATGAAAGACTGCAGCACAGTTTCTTCAAACACTTCTTTAATTCTGTTATTACAGTCACACGCCACAATGGCCGCACACCGCACACCGGTCAACACCACGGTCAACACCGCAAGACATAGACTACAAGACTATTATAGAAATTCTGGGTTGCTAGCTATAAGCATTATCAACAGTGAAGTTCTGTTAAAATTACGGCAGCTCATTAAAAATTAAATAATTTCGTTTCCTTAAAATATTTCTGATTTTTGTATTTGTTGTTCAAGTACAGGATATAATTCAAATAATTGATCAAGTTTCAGGCTCAGCCTTTCAGAAAATTGAGAGTTCTGAGGTCAACTTTGGACGTTAGAAAATCTCCACTTAAAGCCCCCCCATTTCGTCAATTTTAGGGGAAAAATTTGAACTCTATTCGTAATTATCTTTAAAATGATCGCATTCGCTTCTATGAGAGCCCCCCTGAAATAAAGATTTTTATAATTTTTTAAGCCATATTCGGCGGGAGGCCATCGGTTTACCTAATACCTATATTTAAATTTGAAGTAATTACGTTCAGTAGTTCAGAAGTTATAAGGCTCTGACAGACGGACGGACGGACGGACGGATTTTAATTATTGAAAAAATATTTTTTTTAATCAAATTTTAAATATTCGTTTTCATTTCTATCGGCAGTCCCTATGACTGCTAATTTTTTTTAATTTTATTTTTCATTTAGGGTATGTTCCGAAATACACTGTGAGCACTGTAGGTAAGGTGTGACGTCAATTTAGTATACTGCGAAGCCGTTCTTTTATAGTTAGGTATACTGGTTACTGCTTAAAACGGAACGCAGTCAGCACTGAGAGCACCTTACCTCGCCAGTGCTGAGTGCTCACATTACAAAAATGGTGACAATATACGACGTCATATATTTCTCTAGCACACTGCGGCAGTTTAATGTCAGTCCATAACGGAACGAATTTCTCCCCAGTAAGAGCACTGAACAGTGCTCTCAGTGTATATCGGAACACACCCAGTCCCATCTACTAGCGACGCTGTCACCAAGGATAGGGGGTGACGTCTGAGTTCCGTTAAACAATTTTTATCAGCGTTGGCAGTATGGCCCGCAGTTCTTGTCGTGGCCGCACTATACCTGCGCGGTGCGTCGGCTGCAGCCATCCAGCTCGGCGCGGTACGCAGCCAGCGCGCCGCTCAGCGCTTCCAAGTACACGCCGCCGTTCTTGATGACATTGTCCACCTGAAAGACCCCACGACATTTAACTCGTAGATGTAAATACATGCTATGTTTTTTTGTTTGTTTATCCACTACAAGTTAGCCCTTGACTGCCATCTCACCTGATGGTAAGTGATGACGCAGTCTAAGATGGCAGCGGGCTAACCTGTTAGGGCCATGGCAGTTATATTAAACCCATACCCCTATTCGGTTTCTACACAGCATCGTACCGGAACGCTAAATCGCTTGGCGGCACGTCTTTGCCGGTAGGGTGGTAACTAGCCACGGCCGAAGCCTCCCACCAGGCCAGACCAGGGAAAATTCTGAAATTATAAATTCCCAAATCACCCTGCCGGGGATCGAACCCGGGACCTCTGCACGTTAAGGCAACAGCGCTCAACACTGCGCCACGGATGTCGTCTTCGAACAAAAATACTTGGACTTTGACCATAAAAACCTAGCGCCATCTAGTTGACATGGTTGAAATACAATATGGTTTGCTGAGTTTCAACTATGACCACTAGATGGCGCTGTTTTCTAAGAACCAAAAACTTGACGTGAGATACGCGCGAGATGGAGTTGGATGGATTCTATTTCCAGTAGGTATGTGTAAATACTGGTAAATACAAGCTCTTGACACCAACAGAGAGCCAGCGGAAAGAACTGAGTGACTTAAGCTACATTGTACCTATCCCGCAAAATTAGAGAGTTCCCGCGGGAACCAAAAAACCTCAACCACGCGATGAAGTCCTATGTGTAGCCTATGTGTTATTCTAGAGTCTAGACTATCATCTGTCTCTGTGCCAAATTTCATCCAGATCCGTTCAGCCGTTCTGTCGTAATTAAGTAACAAACATCCATCCATCCAAACTTTCGCATTTTGCATTGATGTTTTTTAGTTCCCACGGGAACTCTTTAATTTTCCGGGATATAATGTAGCCTATGTCGTTCCCCGCGATACAATATAGGTACTTACTTACCTCTATACCAAATTTCATCAAAATCGGTTGAAAAGCTGGGCCGTTAAAGCGTGGCAGAGAGATAGACAGACAGACACACTTTCGCATTAATTATAATATTAGTATGGATAAGTATAGACTAGATAGGTATCATAATATACATATTTATATTTAATATTTATGTACGGATATAAGTGCGCAACAATTACCAACCTCTTTCTTCCTAAATGCCCCATACTGAAAGTCCTCCGCATAATTGGACGCGTAGCTAACTTCGTCGTAACTCTCGCGGGCAACACCCGACGAATTCACTTCGTCGTAATCGGGATGTTCGCGGAACTGCTCTTCGCCCATTGACCTCTCCACTTCCGCCATGTCGACGATCCATGACGTCACTTCCGACGAACATACCGCCAACGCTAAGATGACTAACGCTTTGACAGGTGTCATTTTCCCAGGCTCAGCAATGGCGGCTAATTCAATGCCTGCATCAAGCATTGTTAGCGTCTCAATTGGGTATTTGACTACTAGTGAAATTAATTATTTTTTAGTGATTAATTAAATAGAGGAACACCCAAAAGTCGTAAGATCCACGTCCCCATAGTTTTATGTTGAACTAGCTGATGTCCGCGATTTCGTCCGCGTGGATTTAGGATTTTCGGTTCCCGCGGGATCTCTTTAATTTTCCGGGATAAAAAGTAGCCTATGTGCTATTCCAGACTATAATCTATCTCTGTGCCAAATTTCATTCAGATCCGTTCAGCCGTTGGGGCGTGATTGAGTAACAAACATCCATACATCCACACATCCATCCAAACTTTCGCATTTATAATATTTATATTTGATATTTGATAACCATTTCAAACAATCGATTAAAGTAAAAAAGTGCGTCGAACTTTGATGACGTCACATTTTAGAATCAAATAAATATTATAAATGCGAAAGTTTGGATGGATGTATGGATGTGTGGATGTATGGATGTTTGTTACTCAATCACGCTCCAACGGCTGAACGGATCTGGATGAAATTTCAGATAATCAGAGATATATATTATAGTCTGGAATAGAACATAGGCTACTTTTTATCCCGGAAAATTAAAGAGTTCCCGCGGGAACCGAAAAACCTAAATCCACGCGGACGAAGTCGCGGGCATCAGCTAGTTTACAATATAAATCCCAAAGTTAGGACGCGTTTTGACGTTTGAAAAAAGTTGATGATTTGACTATTTGTCAAATACCCAAAGAAATGCAGTTACTACAAAGTATAATTGAGTCGTATACATACCCCTTTATAAAATTACCTACTTAATTAGGTAAGTAAAATCAGTCTAACTAGCTAGGCAAGGTCGTCGACTGATTGTAAACACATTACGTACAATACTGCAGTGGTGAGGAATTAACAATAATAATTAATACCTAAAGATAGCCATTTGGTAACAAAAGGATGTTTTTTGCGCAATCGTCAGTTTCCCGCGGTGTTCTTGAGCGGAAGGTGAACGCTTGGTTGGCTACGACGACCTCTTTGGCGCGGTGAATTTATTTAGGTGGTCGTCGGTTCGATTTCCAGAAGAGGAAATTGGTTATTTGACAATTATTAAAATAAATTATTTTTTAGTGATTATTAAATAGAGGATCTCCGAAGTCGTAATATCCACGTCCCCTGTTAGTTTTGTGTCGAATTTAACTATTTTAAACTATCGATTAAAGTAAACAAGTGCGTGGAACTTTGATAACGTCACTATGCAATATTTCATACAAAATCCCATATTAAGCATGCGTTTTGACGTTTGAAAAAAGTTGCTGATTTGACTATTGTTGACAAATAAATTAATTGATTTTAGCGCCTGTGCAACATGGCCATGAACAACCATGTGTACCCATTACATATTTTTGTAAAATAATATAAATGTCATAGATTTTCTGTAGTAGGCTATTGTTTGTAATTAATATTTTAATTATATAAATAGAGACATAAAAGAGAAAAATAGTTCAATTAAAAAAAAAAAAATTATTTGCAATTTCTAAATTATATTTGGTCTGGGCTGGTAAAATAAAACACATAATATAGGTAATACTTACGTAATTGTTTCGTTTATTTACTTAACAACTTAATTATTAAATTAAAGTTAAAAGACAAAATAATACCTATCCCGTAACTATATAAATAATAATCTATACTTTATAACGAATTACATAAAGCATAAAATATTTAAATTATATTTAGTTAATGAAAAAGTGCACGTAGAAAACCAGTGTTTAATAGCATACTAATATTATAAATGCGAATTATTGATTTATATGGGAAATAACAACATTTTACTTGTAATTACGTGTGGAATGAGATGCCATCTTGCATGTAATTCACTTTGCAGCTTGAATTTTTACAAACAACCACTTAAAAACCGCGGCATTTTGCTAAAAACTATGAGAAGTGAAGCGATCGTTGAATGACGCGGACGTCCGACTAAGGGCTCCCACACAAAACTGCGAATTCGCATCGCATCGCAAAAACTTGCGATATGATTAGCATCGCACATTTCTGCGATGTTACGTCACACTTGGTGACCCCATTTTTAGTCCGCTCTGAGACAGCGTGTGGGCAAGGCGCCGCCGTCGTTGTGTGGAAAAATGGCAAACGTTGACGTGGATTTTTTAATAACGTTAATTGAGGAGCGCCCCGTCCTTTGGGACAAATAAAGATATGCTCATTCTAAAATAATCAATAAATGCATCTTTCTCTGTTCTCAAACCATTGTAGTTATTTTCGAATAAAATAATTCCCATCAGCGTTCATTATTGTAATAAGTGGATGAGCCCAAAATCTTCTTTTTTTTTCTATATCTATTTAACAATAACAGCACTGCAACACGCTTCTTTCGATCCATGTCACTACTTCTAAAAACACGTCCAGTACGGTAGACTACCGTCGAGCGTATGGTCACCCGAACCAACACTTTGCCGCGTGAAATCGCATCGCATCGCAGTTATGTGTGGGAGCCCTAAAGACAAAAACAGAAATTATGTGTATTTTACACCTGATGAGTTCGCACGCACCACCCCCCCTTAGCACATCTCCCTTGTTCATCGCTAGAATTTATTAAAAAACTAAGCTGGATCCGCGTGGTTTAAGGATTTTGATTCCCGCGGGAACTCTTAAATTTTCCGGGATAAAAAGTAGCCTATGTCACTCTCCAGGTCCTCAACTATATCCATGCCAAAAATCACGTCGATCCGTTGCTCCGATGCGGCGTGATTGAAGGACAAACCAACAAACAAACACACTTTCGCATTTATAATATTAGTATGATTAACGATACAGAACCACCAAAAAAAATTGTGCACAACAAAGGCTTCCTGTATACTATGCGTAGAGGTATCAAGTTGATTGAGGTATTAACATCAAATAGGTACTTAGGTCTACGGTCCCGTGGAGCTGTAAAAGTACCTACATAAAATTGTAACAGTTCCATTTAAAAAAAAAAAAAAAACAATTTGTCATATTTCTCAAGGCAAGTGCCATGTCCGAGGAGTCCGATGAAAGGAAAGTCTTACTACATTTCATTGGGAGGGAATGCCTAGAAATATTCAATACATTTAACGTCGAGATTTTTTTTTTAAATGTATAGGCTAGCGCTTGGCTGCAATCAGACCAAATTACTTACATACAGTCAACTCATAAAGAGATTTCAAGAGTATTTTGTGCCCAAGCGCAATATAACATACGAGTGTTATAAATTTTTTACAACAAAACAAAAACTTGATGAAACTTTGGAAGATTTTTTAACCAAATTGATCAACAAAAGTAAGCCGTGCGAATTTGGAAATTTAGAGGACAGAATGATAAAATATATCTATATAACAAACATGCATGAAAATTATCAACATGTCAGGGAAAAACTTTTGCTTGAAGAGGATCTGACTCTAGAAAAAGCGAGAAATATGTCCAAAAGCATTGTGTCTGCGAAATCTCATGCAGCTGAGTTCAAAGAGATATTTAAAACATTAGATACGTTCCGCGCGCTTTATTTTGGCAAGAATTTAAGAAGGCACTTGCCCTCACTTGCATGCATTGCAGTTAACAACAGTTTAACTCAGAATCTTAGTGTTGCAACAGAACTCTGCTTCCGCTTCCGCAACTGCAGAAGTTCCGCATGTTTTTTCACTTCCGTTTCTGCTTCTGGTTCCGCAAATTTTATAACAGAACTCTGAACGGAAGCGGGGAGAAAGCGAGCGGTGCAGCAGAGCAGACGCGACGGCCGGCGGCACGGCGCGGGCGGTTGCGGGGGCCGCGCGTGGACGAATGACACGAGCGTCGAGCGTCCAGGCGCGCGTGCTGCCGATAATTACCGAATCCCTTCCGCGTATTTTGGGAGGGAGGGGCGCGCGGTAAACAAACGTGTCACAACGAGTTCGTTCGTTTATTTAATTATTGTTTTTAGTTCACTATGCGCATCTCCGCGCCCCGTGACTTTGAGTAGTGACATTTTCAGTTGTTTTTTCTTCTGTTATTGTTTGCTTGATACCTAGTTGTATTTAGTGCAATAAGAGTGCAATTATGAAACCAAAAACAAGTCCCATTTGGAACTATTTTGATGAAATCGACGACTCGAGTGCCAAATGCAAACTTTGTGAAAAAGTGTATTCGCGAAAAGGCCGCACAACTACAGCTTTAAAGAGTCACCTAAAATCAATTCATGCCGAACGGTTTGCAGAGTTTGAGAAGTTAAATGATGCTGTCAAACTTTCATCGGAAACGAAAAAACAAATGGTCAGTTAATATTTATTTATTACTTACTTTACCAACTTTGAGTAAGTGAGGTCGTGCGTGGCCTAGTGGTCGAATATTAGTATGGATACGTGTTTTATTTCGTGAAGTAATCGTAACCAATTTATGTTGTTGTAATTGTAGGTTACGTTAACTCCAACCGAAAACGCTAAAAGACAATTAACATTACAACAAAGTCTACAAGTAAAGGATTATTGGGATTCATCGCATCACAAATCTCAAGAAATGGATCGTACGATTGCTGAAATGATTGCCCTCCAAAACTTACCCTTTCATTTTGTCGAAGGTACAGGATTTCGTAGAGTAATGCAAGCTGCTCTTCCAAAGTACAAGATAAGAGGCCGTGATTTTTTTTCTTCCTATGTGTGCGACAATTTGTACAATAAGTTAGCAAAGAAAACCAAAGATTTACTTGAAGAATTTGACAAGTTATCTTTTACAAGCGACATATGGTCGGAACTTCATTCTGCTGTTTCATTGCTTAGTTTAACTGCTCATGGGATCTCAAAAGATTTTCGCAAAAAGACTATAATTTTGAAATGTGAAGTCATGGATGAACGTCATACGGGCACCATAATATCAACAAAGTTTCAAACGATTCTTGAAGAATGGGGCATTGATCGCCAAAAAGTTCACTGCATGGTTCGTGATCGTGGATCCAACATGGTTAGAGCAATGCAGTTGTCAGGCTTTGAGGATATCAGTTGCGCAATACACCAAATTCAGCTGTGCATACGAGCAGGTGTTGAATCTCAAGAGTGGCTCCTACAACTTATTGCTAAATTGAAAAAAATTGCCACCCATTTCAATCATTCCTTGGTCGCACAGGCAGAGCTTACAAAAATTCAAAAGGAACGCCTTAATCAGTCTCCTCTTTCTGTCATTCAGGATTGTCCTACAAGGTAAATATAAATACCTATTAAATTACTAATAAGCAAATGTTTTTATGAGTTATAGGAGTTTTTTGATTGTACTTATAAATAAATATATTTTTAAGATTAGGTAATTGAATTTGGATTTATATTTTGAAAAGAACTAATATTTTGACATTTAATTTTGTATAAATTTTTGCAAGCCATCATTGGGTGAAATATCTAACATTTTATTTTCTGTGACCATCTATTTATTGATCATATTTCTAGCAAGTAAAATTGAATTGATTTGATTTAATTTCAGATGGAACAGCACATTCTACATGATGGCAAGGTTTTCAAAACTCAAAGATTCGCTTGTCTTGTACCTAAGCGCAAATCCAATCGCGATGATATCCCCCGAAGACTGGATGAATATTCAAAAATTTGTGCAATTGATGCAGCCATTTGAAGAAATAACAAGAAATCTAAGTAGTTCTCAAATCAGTATTTCATCAGTCATACCATTAATTCAAGTTCTTAAGACCACATTACAACAAGAAGAGACGAAACCTAATACTTCAGAACAATTCATAAATTTTATAACAAAATTACGCGATGAATTGAATTCAAGTGTAAGATTTGGAAACCTGGTCGAAGACGACAAATACACTATTGCGACGTATTTGGATCCGCGATACAAATCGCATTTTTTCACCAGCGTCATTGCAGAGCAGGTTGAATCTAAATTACTTAATATGACGATCGTTAACACTATTAGAACCAGACAATCCAATTCCATCCAAGATGATGACTGCGAACCTTCCCCCAAAAGAAGCCGAACTCAAATTGCAATTGAAGACATTGAAGTCCAGCCTTCTACTTCCAAATCATCAGCATCATTGCAAATATTGGAATCGATGTTAAGTGTAAATGAAGACCAGGAGGAGGACTCTTCTACAGCTGACGATGGTGACAATTTACTTTTAAAGATACAGTCACACCTTCGGGAGTACAAGAAAGAAAAAAGGCTACCTCTTCATGAGGATCCCCTTATGTGGTGGAATGGAAATGCGCACAAATATAATAATATTTTGCCAATAGTTCGCCAATACTTATCAGCTCCCCCCAGCAGTGTAGCCAGCGAGCAATTATTTAGCGGAGCTGGTTTAATATATGAAGAACATCGAAATAGGCTGAAAGGTGAAAAAGCGGCCAAGTTACTCTTTATTAAATATAACTTGCCGCTGTTTAATTTTGACTACTAACATAGAAATTTAATAAAAAAAGTTTTAAATGTACAATTGTGCTTTTTTTTCATAGTGTTAACGCTTCCGTTTCCGTTTCCGCTTCCGTTAAGATTTACTTTTGACATCTGTTTCCGTTTCTGCTTCCGTTATGCCAGTTCCGTTGCATCACTACAGAATCTATATTCATCTCTTTCTAACAACAGGTATAGCGTATGTTAACCTTTATTTTCTTTCCCTTTCTCCGCGTACGTAATATTTGCGCCGTTTTTTAGTGCAATGATGTTCGCGTATGCCGCGTCTATTTGTAATAAGTCGTTGAGTCTACTAGTGTCTTTTATCAGCGTCAGTCATCGTCCCAGTCAAGATCAAGATCACAGTCGTGGGCAACACAGCCTCAAAATAAGAAAAACAGGAATAACTGTACTCGATGTGGTCAAATTCACCGGTTTAAATGTCCAGCTCGTAATGCAAGATGCAGAAAGTGCAATATTATCGGTCACTATGAAGCTTTTTGTACGTCTAAAAGTGAAATTTGTACAAGTATAGGATAACTACACAGATGAAGGTAATGATTCAAACTATTTGTTCGTCGGACATTTAAATTCAGCATTATCTACAAATTCTGATTGGAGTGTTAATTTAACAATTAATAACATTGATGTGCAGTGTATTTTAGATACAGGAAGTGATGTTAATGTCATGTCATATAATTCATTTCAGCCCTTAAATGTCATTGAAATATTTTCACCTTGTCATGCTAAAGTCACTTCTTACTGTGGAAATAGTATTAGACGGCAGTCGTAATTCCTAATTCCATGATACCAACATTAGGTCAGCAGAAGCTTCATTGTACTTATTATATAAATAGTCAACCTCAGTCAAAAACTATTAATTTTATTATAGCAAATGTGTCTTCTCCGACTGTCATAGGCAAAAATATATGTTCAGAGCTAGGTCTCATTAAAAGAGTCTATAATATAGAAAGTTCAAATGATTGTCAGATAAATGAGTCAAACTTAGTCACTAGTCAAAGTCACAGTCAAAGGTCAGAGTTTAATAATTGTCTTGTCAATGATAATAATTGCAATAATTGTCAGTCACAGTCTTGTTATGAAAATAATTTTCAGTCACAGTCTTATGAAAATAAATATTGTCAGTCAGAGTCAAATGAAAATAATTGTCATGTTCAGTCACATACACAGTCATATTATATTAATAAAAATTATAAGTTACAGTCTTTTGTCTTAGTTTAAGTCTGTATTCGATGGATTGGGCTGTCTACCTGGTGAGTGTCACATTACTGTCAATAGTGATGTCCGTCCAAACATTGATCCACCTCGGAAAATTCCATTCTCATTACACGATAGACTGAAGAAGGAACTGGACCAAATGGAAAGTCTGGATGTCATCCCCAAGGTTACTGAGCCAACGTCATGGGCGAGTTCACTTTTATTAGTAGAAAAGAAAAATGGTCAGTCTGTCTTACCTACCATAGATATTGTGCGATCTAAGCTCCATGGTGCCTCATATTTTTCTACTCTGGATGCCAGCTTTGGATTCTGGGTTATCCGTGTTGACCTCGAAAGTTCAATGTTATGTACATTCAACACCTCATTTGGCCGCTATCGATTCAAAAGGCTACCTTTTGGTATTAATTGTGCCCCCGAAATATTCCATAGAATTATGACAGAAACATTTGGTGTAGGTACTACCTGGAGTCATGGTGTATGCTGATGATATCCTAGTTTATAGCAAGGACCGTCAAGAACATGACCTAAACCTACAAAGAGTGTTCAAGAAAGCTCAAGAAGTCAACCTGAAATTTAACAAAAGTAAGTGTAAATTTGGTCACACACAAGTCAAATATTTAGGACACATTTTCACAAAATGGAGTGTCACCTGATCCAGATAAAGTCCGGGCTATCAAAGATATGCCGTCTCCTGTCTGTTTCAAAGATCTACAAAGATTTCTGGGAATTTCAAATTATCTGGGAGGATTTATAAAGAATTTGGCAGAGGAAACTGAACCTCTACGTCTGTTATTAAAAAAGTCAAGCGAATGGTCATGGAATGAGAGTCATGAAGCTACATTTACACGTCTAAAAAATATTATTTGTCAAGCACCAGTCTTGTCCATGGATGTAATAAGTGTTTGTACGTAAGTACTTATTACATCCATGGTCTTGTCACACTACAATGTCAAAAAGTCAGTAGTTTTGTCAGTTGATTCAAGTCAGTCAGCAGTCGGTGCAGTCTTGCTTCAAGATAAACATCCAATTTGTTAGGCATCTAAAACATTAACGTCAAGTCAGAAACGCATGGCACAGATTGAAAAATAACTGTATGCCATTGTCTTTGGATGTATTCGCTTTCATCAATATATTTATGGAAAAATAGTCACAGTTGAAACAGATCATCATCCATCATCGAATCGATCATCGAATTAGGTCAAGGTTAATTTAATAGGGTACTTCTCCTAAAACCTATAATAGGCTGATGTCGGTGGAGTTTATATTCGTGGTGGTGGGGTCCCGGGGAAGTACATAGGCTACATTTTATCCTGCGACATTAGGGAGTACCCGCGGGAATCCAAAAATCTTTATCCACGCGGACCAAGTCTCCAAGTCCAAGGACCAAGTCGGGCATAGAGATATTATGTTGGTTATAAATTAAAACCTGGATAACCGGTATTTTTTTAGTAAATCGTGTTTTTTGGAAATTACATATTATATTTAAATACGAATTACATACTTGATGAAATTTTTCGATCTTACCAACAATATAATAAAAAAATATGAACTGGTTATTTAAATAAAAAATCACGAGTGCAATTGGGCTCCCAATAATAGTTTTTCTCACAAAAGAAGGAACTTGAAAAAAAGGGAAAAATATAATCGGACTGGAGACATCTGGACTCGAACCGGGGTCTTCGGGTTTTCTTTCGGGACCGCCCGATTCCTCACCGAGCTATTATAACCTTGTAGATGATGGCGAAATTTACCTTCGTATTCTAATGATATTGTAGCAGTTTTTTTTTTATCCACTACACGTTAGCCCTTGACTGCGATCTCACCCGATGGTAAGTGATGATGCAGTCTAAGATGGTAGCGGGCTAACCTGTTAGGGGCATGGCAGTTTTGTTAAACCCATACCCCTATTCGGTTTCTACACGGCATCGTACCGGAACGCTAAATCGCTTGGCGGCACGTCTTTGCCGGTAGGGTGGTAACTAGCCACGGCCGAAGCCTCCCACCAGGCCAGACCAGGGAAATTCAGAAATTATAAATTTCCAAACCCTGCCGGGGATCGAACTCGGGACCTCCGCACGTTAAGGCAACAGCGCTCAATTTTCATTAACGACTCCTTCACTGATTAACTGATTAAACAAATAAATATTTAGGATTACTAACTTAATTTTAATTATATTATGTATTGTATAACTAGGTATAATAGTAGTGTATATAAGTGCACGGCGTAGTTGTTAGTTGAGCGCGGACTCGCCAACAAACTATGTGTGTAGTTTGGCGAGATACAATTGTATTGTATTTGTTTGTGCATATTATAAAATAAATTAAAAAAAAAAAAAAAAAAAAAAAAAACACTGCGCCACGGAGGTCGTCAAAACGTCAAGTTTTCCATTGCCTGAAAACACAGACAAACGACATTTTCTAAAAATGAACCCTAGCTTTACATGGAGCTTTAAATGGACTGATTAGGACCTTAAACGGGCTTTTCACCAGTGTGAGACTTCATGTGTCTCACTAAAGAACCTTTATATGCACATTTATACTCACATAAGTTACAAGAGTATGGTTTTTCACCAGTGTGAGTCTTCATGTGTGACACTAAAGAACCTTTTTGTGCACATTTATGGTCACATAAGTTGCAAGAGTATGGTTTTTCACCTGTGTGAGTCCTCATGTGTGTCGTTAAAGCACATTCTTGCACACATTTGAACCGACATAAATTACAAGAGTATGGTTTTTCACCAGTGTGAGTCCTCATGTGTCTCGTCAAAAGGCTACTTACTGAATATTTGCTATTGCATAATTTACAACAGAAAGGCTTCAAGCCAGTGTGAGTCCGCATATGCGTCACTAAAGAACCACTTGTTGTACATTTAAACCCGCAATGCTTACAACAATATGGTTTTTCTCCAGTGTGAGTCCTCATGTGATACACTAAAGCACTATGTTGTGCACATTTATGCTTGCACAATTTACACGAATATGGTTTTTCACCAGTGTGAGTCCTCATGTGCATCATTAAATTGCAACTTCGTGAAAATTTGCTATTGCATACTTTACAACAGAAAGGCTTCAAGCCAGTGTGAGTCCGCATATGCAACACTAAAGTACTACTTGTTGAACATTTAAACCCGCAATTCTTGCAAGAATATGGTTTTTCTCCAGTGTGAGTCCTCATGTGACACACTAAAGCACTATTTTGTGCACATTTATACTCGCATAATTTACACGAATATGGCTTTTCACCAGTGTGAGTCCTCATGTGAATCACTAAAGCTCTGTTACTTGTACATTTATACTCGCATAATTTACAAGAAACTGGCTTTTCACCAGTGTGAGTCATCATATGTTTCACTAACGTACCATTGTCTATACATTTATACTCGCATAACTTACAGTAATGTAGCTTTTCACCAGTGTGAGTCCTTATGTGCTTCGCCAAGGTACTACTATTAGTAAATTTATACTCGCAAAACTGACAAGAAAAAGGCTTTTCACCAGTGTGAGTCCTTACATGCTTCACTAAATCACTATTTGAACTAGATTTATACTCGCATAACTTACAAGCGTATGGCTTTTCGCCGGTGTGGATTCTGGTGTGCGAAACCAAATTACCATTGGCTGCAAATGTTTTATTGCAAAATTTGCAAGAAAAGGGTTTTTCCCCCGAGTGAGTCCTCATGTGAGACGCCGTAAGTCGAGCAAATTTTTTATTACAAATCCTACAAACATCCGGTTTTTCGCCAGTATGACGTCTATTATGTCTTACTAGATCACCACCATGTGTACATTTAAACTCGCATAACTTACACGAATATGGCTTTTCACCAGTGTGAGTTCTCGTGTGTGTCATTAAATCACCCTTTCGAGCAAATTTGCTATCACATATGTCACAATAATACGGCTTTTCGCCAGTGTGTGTCCGCGTGTGCGCCGCTAAACCAGTACTTGTCGCAAATTTGTTTTCGCAAAACTTACAACTGTATGGCTTTTCACCAGTGTGAGTCCTAGTGTGGCTCACTAAGTGAGTTTTTGTTGTACATTTAAAGTTGCAGAAATTACATGAATAGGGCTTTTCACCAGTATGTATTTTCATGTGGCGAATTAAATGAGATCTCGTTGTAAATTTAGACTCGCACAATTGACACGCATACGCCTTGACACCAGAGTGGCTCTTCATGTGGCGAACAATATCACCACGATGTGCAAACTTTCGATTGCATAACTCGCAACTATGTGGCTTTTCACCGGTGTGAGTTTTCATGTGACGAATTAAAACATATTTTTCTGCACATTTATACTTGCATAAATCACAAGAATATGGCCTTTCACCGGAATGAGTTCTCAGGTGACGAATCAAATGATGATTTTCTGCATATTTAGACTCACAAAACTCACAAGAAAAAAGTCTTTTACCAGTGTGAGTTGCCATGTGGCGAGCTAAATAACTTTTTAGGGCATATTGTTTAGTGCATATATCGCAAGAATATGGTTTTTCACCAGTGTGAGTTCGCATGTGCTTTGTCATCAGACATTGATATTTAAATTTGTAATGGCAAATCTTGCAAGCAAATGGTTTTACTTCACCGTGGGTGAGTTTTAAGTGTTTAACTAAGAGACGTTTTTGTTTATACATTTTTTGACAAATGTTACATGTGAACAATACAACTTTGGGCCTACTAGTAGTGGCCGGTTTATTAATATTATTAAACGCAATATTCTGACTGTCCCAACACCGTACTTTTGTTGTATTTTGTGTCGGGTCATTTTTATAAATTTTGTTGACATCATATAATTTGACTACACAATCAGCGAATAATTTGACATCAATGCTTCTTTGTCTGTTGCCAACACCATTATCGGAGTCAAGTTGTTGCTTAATTGTCTGATCTGCATCTTCAGACATATTGCTTAGACTGCCACATGAGCTGACAGCTTCTTGCGTTTTCATCAGCGACCCATCTCGTTCTGCAATAAGTATTTTCGAAAAACGTCATATAATTTGACAAGTTAGTATTAACCTTAATGTGCCTATTTAAATTGATTAGTTTTAAGTTACAGGCGAAGGACTGGCTTCCCATAGCACAGGGAATCCTAGTTTGGGGGCCAGGAAACCTTAGCTGTTTTTTGTCATTCTGAACCAGTGGTAGATTCACTTAACGATTGCACTTGTAATAAAAGTTTATTGGAATAAAAAACATTTGAGTTTTGAATTTCATATAACAACAGCTATTGTTTAATTTTCTCAATATTATGTTATGGATAAGTTTGTACTAGTACTATATTTTCTTTTAAAAATGTTTATGTGAGTTAAAAATATTAAAAAAAAGAAATGTCTCTGGTCTAGTCTGGTAGGAGGCTATGACCGTGGCTAGTTTTTTTTTTTTTTACTTTTTTAGTTACTTCCATACTAGACATGTCAGCCCACTTTACACTGCATTAACAGTATAAAAAATCTAAGATTTTGTGGCAATGAAGATTAAGTTATTGTAAACGTATTATTGTGCTTGAATTATGAATATCTCACCTAAAACTAGAGCCAGGTCTTCCTTCAGCTGCTGAATGGTTTGCCTGTGAAATATATTGGTATTTATGTACTGGGAGCAACCAGCCTATCATGTTCATTTGGTTCATATTATAAATGTGAAAGTATGTCTGTCTGTCTTGTGCTATAATTATTATATTTTAGCTGTGTTAAAACCATTAGCCATTAGCTTAATCTCTGTCCAATCATTGACTTATATGTATACTACTAGACAAGCAGTTTGGAATAATAATTGTGTTGCAGTTTCGGATCGCGCGGGCGGGTAGATACATATAAGTCAATGGGTAGAGAGGGTAGCTACGGAAGCGAGTTGCAGATAACTGCGGATAACTAGCCGAACCTCAGTGGCGAATTATTTAGGACCGCAGAGCTTGTCTAGTAGTATACATATAAGTCAATGTGTCCAATCATTAATTTAACTTTTGTCAGGTCAAGTCCACGATGGCCTACAATGATGGGTTACCAATGAAATTTTTGATAACAATTGACTTTATTTAAGAAGTTTTATTCAATTTGACAGTTTGATATTTTATTTTTGGGCAACATTTTTTATCTATACTATAATATTATAAATGCGAAAGTGTGTCTGTCTGTCTGCTACCCTTTAACGGCCCATCTTTTCAACAGATTTTGATGAAGTTTGGTATAGAGGTAGGTTAATAATTTTATTTTTATTAAATAATTTTTTTTTATTAAATTAAATATTTTCAGGTATACTAACTACTAAATAAAATATTAACATTGAACTTATAGAATAAAAAACGTTATTGGTACTGGCAGGTATACTGACTTGTTCTCAGTGATGAGTGAAGAGTGTGAAGGGCTAGAGCTCACAGCTGTATGAGGCTTGCATTCTTGTGCCGTGTCACATTCACCATCACCAGCACCGTTCTGACAAACACAAAACAAATTAAACATTTCTGTCCTTTGTGAGTTTGAGAGAGCCCCCTATAGAACTAAACAGGCTATTACATGAACTTAAAATGAAATAACACAGCGGTTTCTCCATACGAACATATTCATCTGTTTTTTCTGTGGATAATTACAATAGAGAAAATATTCTTGCACTATGAAATCCATATTTTCGATAAATTAATAATTGTAAGAACATGAAACCTTTAAAAATTGCAAAAATGACCCAGTTTTCGTACCATCATCAGACATTCTGCAAATAAATTTGACGAATACAATCAAAAAAAAGCCAAATATACCAACATAGCCTGAGTCCTTCTTAAATTATTCTTGAAAAATTAAAATCAGTTCCGTTTTGGAGGAGGAAACAGGAGAATACGAGAGTAATCATCAGCATTGGCACCTATAATATGTGGTTGATGTCCAATTTGCTTGCAAGAAGCGTTTTTGCATGTTCCAACAAAGACCTCATCATTGCTTTGCACTAAGCATGATTGTCATCAAGCGCAAGCCTGTCACACAAAAAAAAAAAAGAATTCAACTGTTTTTCATAGGTATAATCGGTCCAAGCTGCAGTTGTCCCTATTGGGTGTTATGGGACTCTATTCGAGGAGCTGCACAAATGCAATATAATTTAGCAAGAAAAAATTTACAACTATTTTGTCAAGTTCTAGACAATCGTGCATTGTAAAGTCGACATCTCCTGAAGATGCTCCGGTGTCGGGGCGAAACGTGCCTTGATAGTAGTTTTAAAGTCTTGTGTGGTAGTGCATGTGAGTGGTGGTGGCATTGCTTGCTTGGGAACTTGGCTTTCTTGCTTGGTTGGGAAGGTAAGCGGTGCTTCACTTGTAACTGCATATTTGACCATACAGATTTTTCTGTTGGCGGATTATAGCAAAATAATTGTAAATTTTTTCTTGCTAAATCATGAACTTCCGTAAAGTAACGCCTGATTCTATGCATTATGCAATATAATTGTTAAATACCTATTCTCAAAGATTCCCGTTGATGGCAAACCATCTAAACAAGTTGATGTAAGTGTTATAGTCCCACAAACTTATCTGACCCTGTGACAGAGGCGTATAATAAAATAAAAACAAAACTAAACAGCCATAAAAATTAGTTTCAAGTTTGGCCACCGGGCTTGATAAGTTTGTGAAACTATAGGTAAGCAGATGAATATGATCTCACCTGGGTCATGAACACGTGTTTCTCCTCGAGAGCTTTGCAAATAGCATCATCCAGTAGTTTCGCTTCCAACATTCTGCTCCCGTCCGATAAGTTTCCTTCATTGGAAGCTGAAGCATTGGAACGATCAACTGGCATTGAGTCATCACTACCTTCAGTTTTCACTACAACGCTGTGTCCGGTTACCTCTGATACTTTTTGTCTCAAGCTCGACATGTTACGAACAATCCAAGAACCGAGTTACCAAGGTACAGCTGCGGCAATTATGTGCAATGGTTCAAATATTTTGATCTGCACAATATTTGTGAAAATGTTTATCAAGCGTTGTGAACGAATGCAGGTATTTCACGTTTTGAGCAAAGGAGACGGGAATGTAAGTCAATCGCAATGAATAACACCAAAATTATAACTTTCTTTAATGTGTTTTAGCCTCTTTAGCCACAATTAAACCACCGACCAGAAAAAGAAAACCACCGGCACCGGGTAAAAAATGCTTTTTCCAGATGGCTTTTTGAAAATTCTTTGCTTTTTCAGCCAAAAAGAAAAAAATATTACTTGAACCTCAGAGTTCAGACGTTATAGACCACAGAGTACATTGTGTAATGTGTTAAACAAAAGAGGACGTTCTTCTTCATAATTTGTTATAAGGCGTTTATTAGTGCCGCACCAGCACAATGCACTTTGCCAATGTCAGGAAGAGGGTGGGAAGAGGACGCTCTGTGAGAGGACGTTATTATCAGGATCACTATGGGTGCGTTCCGAAATACACTGAGAGCACTGAAAGTCCCCAGTAAAGAGCACTGCCAGTGCTCGCAGTGCTTATAACGGAACACACACTATGTCTGTGATCAGGATATAGGTACAATACCACAGTATCAGGATATATGTATTTAATACCTCCATGGGATATAGGTACAATACCTGTGTACAATACATATCTATGGTTATTATTGAGCAATGACAAAAGAGCTCGCTTCTTCTTCTTTTCTTATCTATGGCCTTTAGTACTGCGGTTTGGTGGTCCGCAGTAATTCCGCCAGTGTCAACGTTAACTTGGAGACAACAACGTGTAAATTGCTCGGTTCTTGAGATTCTTGAGAGACTTCTCCTTTGTTAGACCTAGACATCACCAGGACAACACATATATACTATAATTTTATATATATAGATAATTAGTATAGGTAGTAGATAGTTAGTTTAAGTAAATTATTATGAAGTGACCAGGAAAATTCAAAATGTCAATCACCAGGGCTACTAAACATTGAACATGGATGTTAAAACATTTCCTACAGTTTAATATCATAGCAGTTTATATAGTTACATAAACTTCTCAGCACTAAAGGGTCTGGGAAAGAAAGGAGATATGGGAAATAGATTGGGCGAGGGATACTTTGGGGTAGTATATCGTACAGAGATGTGGGATGTTTGGTGCAATTAAAAAATATATGCTCCACTGTGCCCTCATCCAGACCGCACTCACAAAGCGAGCTATCTCTCACCCTAATTTTATTTAGAAACACCGGAGTACAAACATGGCCCAGTCGTAGTCTACATAAAACAGATATTGTCCTCCTGTTCAGTTTTTTAAATTTAAAAAACCAAGGTTTAATGGGAATGTCAGGCTGAATGTGTCTATAATGTTTAGCTGTATTTAATTGTGTATTTTTCCACCTTGCATTCCAGTTTTTATACATGTAGTTTTTAGCCAAAGGAATGATATCTCTTGCAAAGATTTTATTATGTGTTGGAGACCCAATTTGGGATGCTTGCCTAGCCCACATATCCGCCTGTTCATTCCCATGTATACCTTTATGTCCTGGTATCCAAGCTAATGCTATATCTAAGTCATTATAATGGCAGTGGTGGAGTGCCTCTTTAATATTTAGTATAATTTGGAAGTTCTGAACTTTATTTTTGAAAATATTACCCATTATTGCTTGCAAGCAACTCCTAGAATCTGATAGTATCAAGACCTTATTCAGGCTGTGGGATTTAATGTATAGCAATGCTTCGAGAATGGCAATGGCTTCTCCAGTGAAAACTGATGTTTGAGGAGGACTTCTAAACAGGAGGACAATATTGTACTTGGGGATCCAAACCGCCGAACCAACATTATCATTCTCCGTTAATTTAGACGCATCAGTGAAGATTAGCAACCATTCTTGCCAGTCTTGATCCAAGGTTTGGCATAGTTTCCTATTAGCTTCATTTTCGTTTTTGGAAATACCAAAATCCAGTCTTATATTAGGTTTGAAAATCAGAGCATCGAAATTACAGTCAAATAAAGGAAAAACAGGTGATTGAGATATTTGATGCGGCAATTCTTTACATCTTCTGTAGCTTTCTACTAATCTAGGAGGGTCTTTATTTGCCCAATAGTCCTCAGTGATGACCTTCTGTGCCATTGAGTCAAGGCAAGGAAGCAGTGGGTGGGATTCCACTTGTATAAGCTTAAAAACAAACCGATCTGACAGATATTGTCTCCTTAAATCTAAAGGAGGATCTACACATTCCGTCATCAAAGCTATTTTAGGGGAGGATTTCATAGCTCCCAGGATGATACGTAGACATTTTGCCTGGATTTTGTTGAGCTTCTCTAAGCCCTCTTTATTGCAAGGCTCAAAGATAAAGGACCCATAGTCAAAGTGGCTTCTAACTAGAGCATTGTATAGCAGTTTCTGGCAGTATGGATGGGAACCCCACCACACTCCAGAAAGAGCTCTCATTATGTTGACGCCTTTTTCACACTTTTGAGCTACATAATTGAAATTGTGAGTACCTGTTAATTTTGAATCAAGTATAACACCTAAGAATTTCACTGCGGAGTCAACTTGGATTGTCTGGCCTTCATACCTTATCTCTATATCTGGGATGGTTCTTTTCCTAGAGAAGACTACAGTTTTGCTTTTAGAGGGGGAGAGACTCAATCCATGATCCTCTAGCCATATGCTAAGATGGTACATGGCAGAGTTTAAATTTATTGCTGCATCCTGAATTGAGTTACTTGAAACATATAATGCCAGATCATCTGCATATTGCAGAGTATCACAAAAACTGTTAACGGCCAGTTCTAAGTCATATGTATAAATATTATACAAAAGAGGGCTAAGTACAGATCCTTGTGGGAGCCCCTTCCATATAGTCCTAGGTGACATGAGTTCGTCATTTATCCGTATTTTGATAGATCTAGCCATGTACAGATTTGTGACAAAGTGTACAATCCTCTCAGGAATACTCAGATTGAGCATTTTGCGCCTGAGTAGTGGAAGATTTACACTATCATAGGCCGCGGAGATGTCTAGAAAGACCCCTACCAAGTAATCTCCCCTTGTAAAAGCAAGGCGTATGTTGGTAGCCAGCATGCTAAGACTGTCCATGGTGCTTCTACCCTTTCGGAAGCCAAATTGGGTTTTTCCCAGAATATCCCTACTCTCCACAAACCATTCCAGTCTATTCTTAATCATGTGTTCCATCACCTTGCACAGAGCAGATGAAAGAGCGATGGGGCGGTATGAGTTCGGCTCTGAGGGATCCTTCCCCGGTTTTAAGATTGGCAACACCACCTGAGTTTTCCAGGACTCTGGTATGCTGCCTGACAAAAAAATTTTGTTTAGTATATGAAGAAAATATGTCTTACCAAAAGTATTCAGGTTTTTTATAAATGAGTAGGGGATGCCGTCTTCCCCCGGTGAAGAGTCCCTCAGATCTCCTAACACTGTTTGTAGTTCATCGATGGAAAAAGGTTCATCTAATCTGTGCAGAGATGTAGGTGCAATTGTTGTTGGGAAGTGTTCTAGGTCTGGAACAAAGGGTGGGGCAAGCTGTCTTTCGAAATTATATAACCATGGGGATGGGTCATTGGAGGAGGGGGGTCCTGGATTCCTAGATCCTCTAAACCTCCCAACACTCCGCCAGACCGTGGCAGAGGGGGTCCTGGGTGATAAGCTCTCACAGAAACCTTTCCAGCCTTTAAATTTTTTTTTGGATAGGGTTCTTCTGGCTTTGGCAGAGTTTTTTTGAAAAGTAAGAAAATTTTCAATGCTCATGTTGCTGTTATATTCTAGCTCCGATTCATCTCTTAGCCTCACCACAGATGTGCACTCTGAGTCCCACCAGGGAGGAGACATGAATTTTTGTCTACTTTGTTTAATGGGAAAGTGTTTGTCAGCGGCAGTCACAAGTGCCTGTTGGAAGTGGTTGTATAAACCATTTTCCAAGGTCAGTGGTTCCATTTGGGATAAGAGGCCATCCACTGTATCAGAGTAAGCACTCCAGTCTACATTGTTGAGCCTATATTTTAAGAGGGGCTTTGGAGTAGGTGCTGGAGATATGTGATGAGTTATATGGAGCAGAATTGGGTAGTGGTCGCTCCCATGAGAGATCCTGAGGATCTCCCAGGACATATTGTTTGCAATGCTAGGTGAGCAGAGTGAGAGATCTGGGGCTGATTGGGGGTTTTGTCCAGGGTAAACTCTATGCGTTGGAGACCCATCATTAAGGACACATACGTTGATCTTATCAAAAATATCAATTAGGTTATAAGAAAAAGAGTCACAGTGATATGATCCCCATGAAGTATGGTGGCAGTTGAAATCGCCTAGTATGATCACTGGGGCAGGGAGTTGAGAGAGAAGGGCTAATAGCTCTGCTTCGAGGTTAGGATTAGGGTGAGGGATATAGATGGATACAAAGGTTTTATTTAGAACTCTAGCAGCAACAACATTGATTTCTTGTGAGTGCTGTGGTAAAGGAAGGAGAGAGTATATTAGAGTTTTCTTAATAAACAGAGCACAACCACCATATCCATCGGCTCTGTCATCCCGGAGGCAGGCGAGGCCCGGTATCCTAAAAGTGGACCCCTGCCTCAGCCATGTCTCCGAGACAGCAGCGATGGCAATGTGGTGTTTTTTGAATAATGTTGTAAGTTCATGCTTTTTATTTTTAATGCTTCTACAGTTCCACTGTAGGATTGGAGTTGACTGTGGCATTGTGTGTTTTAGATAGGTCAGTTAATTTAGCAATTTTTTCAGCAACGTTGTTCGGTATGTTATTGTTTGGTTTAAGTATACAATTGTTCAGTAATGCCAAAAGGATTTCCATAAGATCCTCGTTGGTGACAGATACTGAGTGATTTTTGAGGGCACCTCCGTTTGCAGAGGGAGAGGGCGGAACACTAATAATAGAATTGTGAGTATGTCTGTCAAAGCCTTTAGAAGGTGCTGGTCTAGGTCGCGGGGAGGAGAAAACAGTTTTTCTGTGAGATCTAGATGGTGCAGAAGCAGCAGGGTTCCTGCCTATAGGGACTTCTAGCACTGGGGTGAATATTTCATTTGATACATCTGAATAAGGTTTGCGAGTCTGAGGAACTTGAGTAGAAGCCTCTATGTATGAGATATTGTTTTCGGACATGATCAATTTGATTTTATGTTGTCTTTGGTGTTCAGGGCAATCTTTGAGCGTGGCTAAGTGTTTTCCCTCACACAAAATACAGAATGTTTCCGCTTGGCAGCCGTCACCGGTATGATCTTTGCCACATCTGTAACATCTGGGTTTGCTCCTGCATATATTTTTGGTGTGGCCAAATCGGCAGCAATGGTGGCATTGAATAGTGGGGAGGAGATACTTTTCCACTGCCAAAGAGGTATAATAAGCGTATACATGTTTAGGTAGGACTTGTCCTCTGAAAGTTATAACAACCGATTGGGTGGGGACCCATGATGGGATGCCGTCTGTAATTACCTTGCGGTTTAGTCGTCTTGCTTTTAAAACAACCCCACAGTTCTCTGGGAGCTCTAGGGCCTCCACCAGTTCGGTCATGGACCATTCCCTGGGAACTCCTCTAATGAGTCCCATGCGGGTAACTTGATATGTAGGTACGGATGCGTTGAGTTTATTTTGAGTTAAACAAGGGTGTTGGAGGAATGCATTTGCATCTCCACTGGTTTTAAATTCAACTGCGATTCGGTTCCTACCTACTGATTTTACACCGTCTCGAACTATGTTGCTTATGTTGTTTCTGGTTAATAGCAAGCCTATTTTAATTGGTCTCAATGTTAGTCCGGCAGCAGGGTCCGGTTCCACTCTAGTGATGTGAACAATGAAAGGGCCTACGTCATTTTGGCCGTAAGTTCGGTCTAGAATAGCCAGCGATGGGTGAGTGTAAATATTTTGGATCGAATCCATCGACGATTGGCTGAGGTCAGTGTCAGCTCGCTTTGTGGGTTGCCTTACGGGTTCCGCGGCACGTTTTTTAGGCCGTTCATTTGTTAGGGAGGGATCGGGGCCTGTTTGATCCGGAGGATCCCCTGGGCTATCCACCTCCATCACTTTCTCCTCTCATGCACATAACACAAATACAACACAATTACTCACCAAACCCCACCACCAAGTCTCAAATAGAAACGAAAAACAAAAACCACACAGAAAACACGTGCTTTCGCCAGCTAAGTAGAGCTCGCTTCATTGAGACTAGAACCGTGAACGTCAGTTTGACATCTTAGTTTTTTAAATTTATTTTTTTACGGCCATAGGAGCCGGGCATTCTCGTTAGACAAAGAGGTCTAGTAGGTTGAGTGCGCACTTTGAATACATATTTAAAAACACTTTTAGTTTTAACACTTCGCTACCCACTTCGAACAACAAGCGAAAGCCAGAGATCATTACGAAGATATAATATATATTTTTACTTTTTAAGCATTTATTTTTAGACCACCTCCGTGGCGCAGTATTGAGCGCTGTTGTCTTAACGTGCGAAGGTCCTGGCTTCGATCCCCGGCAGGATCAATTTGGGAATTAGAATTTCTGAATTTTCCCTGGTCTGGCCTGGTGGGAGGCTTCGGGCGTGGGCCGTGGCTAGTTTACCACCCTACCGGCAGACGTGTCGCCAAGCGATGTAGCGTTCCGGTACGATGCCGTGTAGAAAGTAGAAATCATTCGGTTAGAGGTAGTCGTCGTCGTCCTCAACCGATGGACGTCCACAGGCATTGGTCAACCGTAGGGTCCTCCACAAGCCACGGTCTTGCGCCGCCTGGATCCAGCGACTCCCTGCGTTAGAGGTAGGTATGGGTTTAATATAACTGCGATGCCCCTTTTTTTTGTAATACTATAGGTACCTCCAACATGATCGGAGCCTGTGCTAGCTACCTACTGTCCTTTCATACCAGTTCTCGCATTTATGCATCTCGTACTTTCATTCTTCATACTATTCTTTCTATCATTCATCATCTTTCGTGTCCTGGGTGGGTTTCCCATCTAACTATTCTCTCTACAGGGTACAGGGTATTCTTTATTTCATTAAAAGACACAAGTTTTTTTTGTTGTACAATTTGAGTCTTAGGTCTATTTTCTTATTTATATTTATTTACTAATTACATTTTATTCGTATGATTACTAAATACACTAATTTATATACTGCTATCATACTTTTCTTACACTACCTTATTTCTAAAAGGTATTTTAAGAATATATCCCTATCTCTACATTTTATTATCATTGGTAAGTTTTGTTTCGTTAAATTAATTTCTAATGTCTGTTCCAGGTCAAATCTATGTTTAGTGTAAGACGGGACACTCCAGAATCAAGTGCTCGACTGTTTCATCAACCTCCGGTACGCTTACTCCCAGTTTTAACATTGCAAATACGATTGATCGACGTGAGCGTTCGATCGCATTTGCGTCAAACTAAAATGAACCTTAAAGGAATTGATTTAGAGCTCAATTTCGTGTATGCATTCACAGTGAGCGCTCCAAACGATACGTTTCGAAATTTAAATCGGTTGCACTGAATTCGTGGCTCTAAATCAATGCAATTAAGGTTCATTTTAGTTTGACGCAAATGTGATTGAACGCGCTCACGTCGATCAATCGTATCTGCAATGTTAAAACTGGGAGTAAGCGTACAGGTCACCAAGATGGGCTCTCCTTGCACTTGAATCGACTCAAGTACGAGGAGAACCCTCCATGCCCCGTGAGCACCTGCGTTATTTGGCCGTCGATTTTAATTTTTCTAACTATAGGATGTGTTGTCACCGCCTCGGGGAAGAACATTTTTGTCGCGGAAGCCGTGTCCTCCGACCGATACCTTCTGTCCCATTCATCAATCGTACCCTTGCGAATACTACGTTTAATGAATGAGACAGGGCACCGATCGTAGTCCGGCCTCTTCTTCGATTTGAGGGCCGCCTCTTTCGCGAGCTCATCGGCTCTATCATTCCCTGCCAGTCCTATGTGAGCCTTAATCCAGAATAGTGATATAGTCTTGTTCTGAAGAAAGCAACATCTCAAGTTGTCTCTGGCTTTAACTGACAGGGGATGAGATGAACCGGAGTTGGTCACTGTCTCGAGCGCTGCTCTGGAGTCGCTGTAAATCCCAAAGGTGTTTTATTTAAGTGACAGTGCCACCTCCGTCGCCTTACACAGGGCTAGTAGTTCGGCCTGGTAGACGGTACAGTATGACGATAGGGCAAGGACCTTGGTCTCCACAGCACCACTCCAAACGGATAGCGCCGCCCCGACCTTGCCCTCAATCTTGCTCCCGTCTGTGAATATGCGCACAGCATAATCACTGTGGCTCTTGCCAAACCTGAACCTGCTCAAAAACCTGGTAGACGAGGAACAATATTCTTATATTGTTCCTCGTCTACCAGGTTTTTGAACTCCAGCCCCATTTGTTCAGCAGGATGTGGGGCTTGTAACTTGGGTGTCATCTCAGTTTCTCTATCGGCCAAATCACGTCTAGGTACTCCCTTCTTAGCCTCGTATAACGAGGCTGCCTCACAGACTCAGAGGTCTAGAGGGAGCGTCCCCGTGAGCAAGAGAGCTGAGTTGAGTGACACCGATACGCCTACACATTTTTTGGGCGATTTGTGGCGACATATTTCTTGTTAATTATTACTTTTAATAAATTACATTGTGTTTTAAAAAGGTGTTGCAAGCAAAACTAACCATACTAACCTAGGAAATAAGGAAAATGTACTACTAACACATCTAACATTTATGCTGTAATATTTACTTAACGGTTATGAGAATAAACGGCAAAAGGTTTATAAATAAGACATAACTGTGTATTTTAAAGGTATTTGCCTCTCAATAATTTTAATACTAAAACCTGGGTTAAATAATTAATTGATCGCCAATAGTTATTTTCCTGCCGCGGCGATCTATAGTGTAAAGTTCCGCTGTGAGGTACCGCTCCACTAGACTCAGGATGCCAAGGTTCTTGGCAGCTGCTTTGGACTCGGTGCATTTACCGAAATTGAGACTACTTTTTATTTTTTTTATCTTTTTATTTTGTATTCACAAGAATATGGCTTTCCGCTAGTGTGGGTTCTAATGCGTCTTACTAAATTGCTATTGCGGGCAAATTTTCTATTGCAACCTTACAAACATTCACGATAATAATTCACGATTTCGTTCAAATTTGCTATATCTTACTAGTAAATAGCTTGTTGCCAGTGTGAGTCATCATGTGTTTGTTTAGATTACTTTTTATTGAACATTTGTATGCACATAATGTACAAGAATATGGCTTTTCGCCAGTGTGTATTCTCATGTGGCGAACTAAATCACTTTTCCGTGCACATTTAACCTTGCAACACTCACACGCGTAAGGTTTTATACCAGTGTGAGTTCTCATGTGATAAACTAAATGACTATTTTGTGCAAATTTGCTGTTACAAATATTACAACTAAATGGCTTCTCACCAGTGTGAGTCATCATGTGTTTGTTCAGACTACTTTTTACTGAACACTTGTATTCACATATCGCACAAGAATGTGGCTTTTCACCAGTGTGGGTCCTCATATGACAAATTAAATTACATTTCCGTGCACATTTATACACGCACAACTTACACGCGTAAGGTTTTATACCAGTGTGAGCACTCATGTGACGCACTAAATGACTACTACATCCAAATTTGCTGTTACAAATATTACAAGTAAATGGCTTCTCACTATTATGAGTTCTCATGTGTCGTGCCAACTGACTTTCGAATTTCCATTTTTGTTGGCAAATCTTACAAGTTAACCGACTTCCTTCACTGTGAGTCTTTATGTGTTTAACTAAGTGACTTTTTTGTTTATAATTATTTCCACAAATGTCACAAATGAATGAACTTTTCGCAGTGTGCGAACTATATTGTGACGAGTTATTGCATTGAATATTATTAAAGTCATCAGTTTTGCTTTGTAAAGTTTGCGATACAATCACTTTTACTCTACTATGACTGTTAGTGACTGGTTCAATGTATTCTAACGTTGGCACTTCATTCTGACTTGTTGCCTGATGACTGCAATCTACAGACGCAATATTCTGAATGCCGTTAACAGACTTTCGTGTTTTGGTTAGTGCTTGATATAGAATCGGGGCTTTCATGTTTTTGAAAATATCACATAACCTGACTACACAATTTGTGAATATTTTGCTGTCAACGGATGTGTTTTGTAATCCGCCAAGTTTTTGTTTCATTTTCTGCTCTGCATCAGCTTCTTTAGTTGTGAGCACTTTGTTCTCATTATTGGTAGCAAATGTCGCGGACACGGGAGCGACTGAAACAAAATACATTTCTCAATTATGCTTAATACTTAGTAATCTAAATATATAAAAGGCAAAGTTGACTGACTGACTGATCTATCAATGCACAGCTCCAACCACTGGTCGGATCGGGCTGACATTTTGCACTCAGATAGCTATTATAACGTAGGCATCCGCTAAGAAAGGATTTCTAAAAATTCAACCCCTAAGAGGGTAAAATAGGGGTGTGAAATTTGTGTAGTCCAATGGATCGACGAGATTTTTTGCATGGGTATAGTTGAGGACCTGGAGAGTGACGTGGCTACTTTTATCTTTTTTTTATAAAATCCAGTTGTTCCTGCGGGAATGAAAAATAACTTAAACCACGCGGACGAAATAATATAAACAAAAATTATATTGTCATAGGTAGTTGTTTGAAATGAAATGATTTATTTATTTCATGTAGGGCAACTTTTACCACTTATGATACGTTAAGACTCTACCACCGGTTCGGAATAATGATTCTACTGAGAAGAGCCGGCCAGAAACTCAGCAGTTGCTCGTTTCTTAAAAAACCAGCCAAGTGCGAGTCGGACTCGCGCACCGAGGGTTCCGTAAAAACCTGTAGCAAGTTTTAAATTATTAAAAAAAACTACTTAACAGATCTCGTTCAAACCAATTTTCGGTGGAAGTTTGCATGGTAATGTACCCACATCATATATTTTTTTTAGTTTTATCATTGTCTTATTTTAGAAGTTACAGGGGGGGGGGACACACATTTTACCACTTTGGAAGTGTCTCTAGCACAAACTATTCAGTTTATAAAAAAATGATATTACAAACCTCAATATCATTTTTGAAGACCTATCCATAGATACCCCACACGTATGGGTGAGATGAAAAAAAAATTTTTGAGTTTCAGTTCAAAGTATGGGGAACCCCCAAAATTTATTGTTTTTTTTTCTATTTTTGTAAGAAAATCTCAATGCGGTTCACAGAATACATCTACTTACCAAGTTTCAACAGTATAGTTCTTATAGTTTCGGAAAAAAGTGGCTGTGACATACGGACGGACGGACAGACAGACCGACATGACGAATCTATAAGGGTTCCGTTTTTGCCAAATTTGGCTACGGAACCCTAAAAAGAAAAAGGTTAAGTACAATAAGTAAACGATACGTTACAAGTATTACACTGACTTGTGGGTCACTGGATGCGAGTCCGGTTGCTTCCATGCAACTTTGTCATTCAGAAAATCATCGATAGTGAAATAACCTCGACTTCAATTCGACAGTCTTTTATGTAATGGCAAATCTAGAAACTCTTTGGAAACCATGTTATAAAAGCGTACACTCGACCCAACCAAGGATTTCTGCACCTTGCGCACACGATATGACGCTGTTACAAGCTTATGGCGGTTTCTAGTACATATATCGATTGTGAGTATCACTTTAATTTATTTGCTTATAAAGATTAATGTTTTTCCTGACAAAGACTATATTATTGTAAATGTATTGTGAAGGCACCGTAAGTATACCAATCTCTTAAAATTTTTACGAAGTGATACGCGTGATCCGAGTTTATAAATAGAACGGATGGCTCTTTTCTGTAATATCGAAATTGTTTGGATATCAGCTGCTCTGCCCCACAATAAAATGTCGTACGACATGACACTGTGGAAGTAGGCAAAGTAGACAAGCCTAGCCATTTCAATATCGGTAAACTGTCCAATTTTCCTGACAGTAAAAGCAGCCGAGCTATATTTTCCAGCTATTGTCTCTATATGAGCGCCCCATTGAAGCTTATTATCCAAGATCACCCTCAAGAAAACTGTGGAGTTCTCCATTTTTAGTGTTTCCCCATTTAACATTATTGATTTATCGATATTCATTACATTAGGTAAAACAAACTCTAAGCACTTGGTTTTCTTTGCATTCAGTAACAAATTATTGACAGTAAACCAGTGTGATACATGTGATATTGCATTGTTTACATCGTCAAAATTTTCCTTACAACTTTAAAAATAAGCGATGTGTCGTCAGCAAACAATACAATATCACGAACATTGTTGACATGGTATGGCAAAACATTAATATATATATAAATATACACTAAAAATAGAAAAGGACCCAAGATTTTTAAATGAGAATTAACGCAATATCTCACCTGTGGTCTGAGAAGCGCGTGCGGAAGGGCTGGGGTCTGCCTGCCTGTGAAATATATCAGAATATATGTAGAGTGTACTGGGGAGCCACTAGCCAGTATGTAGCTGTACTGCGTATAGCAGGTTAGAGAGGAGGAAAGGGTATTGTGATACTAGTACAAGTGTATACTAACTGTAACTTGAACTATACGTTATTGGTACTGGCAGGTATACTGACTTGTTCTTAGTGATGAGTGAAGAGTGTGAAGAGCTAGAGCTCACAGCTGTATGAGGCTTGCATACTTGTGACGTGTCACATTTACCATCACCAGCACCGTTCTGCAAAACACAAAACAAACTTATAACATTTCTGTCTTTGACAGTTTGAGAGAGCCCCCACAACAAATATATGAACTTAACAAGTTGATGAAAGTGTTTAGCCGGAGAAAACTATCTCACCTGAAGATGCACGCTCATATGTTGAATGTATGCATGTTCATGGATAAACTCCTCCAAACAAAGTGTACATTGGAAGGAAGCACTTTCATACTTTAATGGATCTTGAACAAAATCATTAACATAATTGTCTTCTTCATGTTTCACTTCCATGTCTCCATCAACCGACACATAGTCATCACTTTCTTCAGTTTTCACTACATCTCCCAGTTCAATTTCCTCTATTTCTGTCAGTTTGTCTCCTGAGGGGTGTTCTAGTATGTGTAAGTCCCAGTGGTCAGGTCCTAGCGTTGTCAACACCATACTACTCTTTAGTTGGTGTTTTGTGCGGTTTATCATTTTTATATGTCGCCTTGTTATCTGTTGAGAGACAAGTTAAATATGCAATATATAAAGTACAAGGATAAAGAAACAATGCAAGTAAATATGCATATAGTATACTCACTAATTCATGTTTGTCAACCAAGTCCATCATCAGTGCACGGGCTCTCAAGCTCTTGTCTCTAAATCTACTAAAGTTTATCAATCTCTGAGCACATTGTACACAAAGTGTTTGTTTTAGATTTCCTTGATCACACAACTGAAACAACATGAAATAAGTATTCAATCATTCTATTTAAATAACCTGTTAGTTTCTGCTTTAGGGGGTTGATGAAGTGTGACATTGTGTGACAAGGGGTGAGAGGGATCCTAGGTTTCGTGACGTCACATTTCAAAATCTTATACATCTAATTGTTAAAATGCCAAATTTGAATTCTAGATTTTTTTTTTTCCATTAAGTAAGATGAGTATAATATACAACCTATACTTACTAAGATTACAATCTAGCCTTAAAATTAGACTAATGAGTAATTTTACGTTAACCTAAACTTATAAATTATCTTATATACTAAGAAGTAGTTCATTGACGTCTCTTAGTCTTTCTTTATTCAATATTTAATGATTTCTAGATGTAAAATTACAATATTGGTAACGTCACACTACACACCAATTGTTTGACAGCACTAGTTAGGTTAACCATGTTGATTTTACTTTGTTATACATAACTACAATACATACTATTCATTCTTCTCCATACTTAATCCATACTAATATTATAAATGAGAAAGTGTGTCTGTCTGTCTTTCTGCTACGCTTTCGCATCTTTTCAATAGATTTTGATGACTTTACTTTTTATTTTATGAAAATTTAGGAGTTCCTGCAGGAATACAAAAAACTTGATCTACGTGAACAAAGTCTCGGGCATCATCTAGTATTAAAAATGCAAATATCAAAATGCAAAAGTGTGTCTGCTGTCTGCTAAGCTTTAATGGCCCATCTTTTCATCTGATTTGGATGAAATTTGGTGTGGAGGTAGATAACATCCCAGGGAAGGTCATTATTATTTTTCTCTCATTTATTTGTACAGATTTTTATAAAATTATTTCTAAACATATATAACATACATAAATATATAAAAATACTATACAAAACACATTTAAAAATAATCCTATAAAACTTCCACCCACTGCGGGGCCTTAAAGACCCAAGCAGCCAGTGGTCAGGGCTCCAGAGAGAGGAACTTCCTCACAATTCGCGCCGTCTCAAGAATAACCGCCTTCTGTATCCGACCCTTAATCCAACAACGAAGCGAAAGCTTCTGGAGGTCTTGATCGAAACTTTTCACAATAAGACCGATAACTGATACAACTATCGGTACAACAATCGTTGAGTCAACATTCCACATGGCGGTAATCTCGTGAGCAAGGTCCAAGTATTAGTTATTATTATTAGGTATTATTATTATTTTTACTCTTTATTTGTACACCTTATCACAGAAAAATAAAGGAAACAAAAATACACAGAAGAAAATTAAGTAGAATACAAAAAGGCGGCCTTATCGCTTAGTAGCTATCATTAATAGTCATTGACTATTATTCCGGAAAATTAAGGAGTTCCCCCAGAAATTAAATAAAGTTGAACCACACAGATGAAGTTGTGAGCATCATCTAGTCTAGTCGAACATAAATTAACAACTTACAGGATGTCCCGTTAACTTTTCATATGCTTCTTCCATTTTGTGTTTACTCATTAGAATCAGCTTGCTGTCTGTGTCTAGGCATATCATGCAAACCTGTAAATAAACTGCTAGTTACTTCTACATTATTATTTCCATACAATGCTGCAACTGGTATATGCTGCAATATACTATGTCTTACCTTCTCCTCCTTCCATAATCCATCCAAATCCATAGTAATTACTATGGGTTTACTTACTAACAAAACATCACAAGTCATTATAAGTTACCTGCACTGTTGAAGGAATAGCACCAGTAACAATTTGAATGAAGCCACATTGTGTTTCCTGAATGTCATCATTTAGAAAATGCTGCGAACAGACCACAGCAGAGTCTGGCAGGTGACTGTCTTGTTTGCCGAGGGCTCTGAGCCAAGCAGCACGGAGAAGCACTCCACTGGGGAAACTGGAAATTATCATTTACTTAGATTACAACATATACAAACAACTGGAGTTTGTAAAGTTCAAACTTGACTACGACTTGCGAGTCAATTAAAATTTCAAAATATACCTACTCACCCATGAAAACTGATGCGCTTCCCCTTTCCCTCTGATGTAGATACATTGTCCGAAGTATTTTCGCAGAAAGGCACACAGCACTGCATTTTCAATTCTTTTTATTTATTTTTGTGGTTAGCCGTTTGGTTTGGGTTTCCTTTTCTTGTCTGTTTTTCGTTTTTTTGGGACCATTTAAACAGTATAGGTAATATATAATGCATTTAAAGTACTCTGTGTCTGCCCGGCTCCAGTATATATAATGTACTCTGTGCCCGGCTCATAGAATAATAAAGGTCTCTGCATACGGGACGGCGTAAGAACGTGGACGGGACGGGGACGGGACGTGGTTAGTAAACACTGACTAGGTATTATCTATGACACTGACGGGGATGGGACCACAGATCACTAATAAACTAGTCCTGGGACTAGTGGAACAGCCCATTTTTATTCACAGTTTTTATTGCATACGCACCGTGACAGTTTAGACGGAACTAACGTGCTAGTGTTGTGAACATGGAAAGATGAATTTTTCATTTCAAGGCAATTCTTAATTAAGCTAAATTAATTAGCTTTAATTGCTATTGCTTTAGATGACGAAGAAGCTACGGTCGTCAAGAGGAAAAGGAGATTTTCTGTACATCCTACATGGCAGCAAAGAGAACTAGAAGGAGAATACCACACACAATAGAAAGTAGCCTATGTTACTCTCCAAGTCCTTAAATATACTCATGCAAAAAATCACGGCAGTCCGTTGCTCTGTTGCTGCGTGATTGAAGGACAAATCAACAAACACACTTTCGCATTTATAATATCCACCTGTACGGTCCATAGTTCAACCGTACATTTTGCTCCATCACCATTAACCTAGTTTTCATTATACATTAAAACTAACAACCAATCAGTGCGCAAATCATTACCGCGACCAGCACGCGTGCCACTCAATATCATATCATTTAGCATTTAATTATAATTATTAAAATAGTTATAGGTACTTAATTATTATTATCAATCAATAAATCATATAACAATCAACTCTATCATTCAAGCAAGGTCCTAGACCGAACACCACCAATCCAATATCGTCCATTTTCGTTAATCGAAAAGCAGGATGCACGTCCTTCCCTACATAGCTCTCCGGAGCGAACGGAGCGACTGTGCATACGCAGCGGAATCACGGACGGGACGGGGCACGCGCGGGACGGGACGTGCTAAACATCGTCGCCGACGATGTTTTTCCCTCCCCGCACGTGCCACGTTCCCGTCCCGTCCGTGCATCCGTTACGTATGCTCTTTCGTTAACATTTTGTATGAAACGATATTTCCAAAACTTCACGTCCCGTCCCGTCCGGGTAAAATCACGTTCGTTACGTATGTAGCGGCCTTAATATAACCCTAACGGGCTAGCATGCATGGCCCGGCTAGCATGGGCCCACCATGGGCCGGAGATAAAAATTTTATCCCCCGATTTTATCCACTGACAAGAGATGAAATTAACTTATCCACCTGCCCCCCTAGCATGAGCCGAGACAATTTTCTCCCCGAGGAAAGGATAAATTTTTTATTCCTAAATAAATAAATAAAAACGCTAAATAACGGTGGATAAATAGTCCCCCGAGTCCCCGTGAAATGTCAAACGGGGATAAACTTCTCCTCTCCCCTGTTGCCGTGCTCTGAGAAGTGGATAAGTTAATTTTATCTCTTGTCAGTGGATAAAATCGGGGGATAAATTTTTTATCTCCGGCCCATGCTAGCCCTGCTGCAGTGGATAAAATCGGGGTATAAATTTTTTATCTCCGGCCCATGCTAGCCCTGCTGGGACAACGGCTGGCCGTTTAAATAAAACACAGATCACTCTTAAACTATAACATGGAATTAGGAATTACGACTTATAGTCTTCCTATTTCTATGAACTATAATGTACTCTGTGGGGCGGCCCACAGAGTTATAAAGAGCTAACTTTGTCAGTGATTGACAGAGAGTTAAGCACCTGTAAAACTGTTCCCGTCCCTTGAATGTTGTGTGTGTCCTAATGCTAGCCTATAGTCCTTATGTTATGTATCTTTGTAAATATTTTAAAATTAACAAACTTAAATTGTAATTTGTACTATAGTAGATCCCTATTATTTTTATATTTATTTGTGTCTGTCTCTTTAAAGTATTCTGTTATTTAGAATAGTTTACTAACAAATATTTTTATGCCTTCTATTACAGAGCGTTTTCACTAATTTTTGCACTCTGTAACCGGCCAATCTCCTTTGTGCCTCCCTCAAGTTACTCACAGAAGTTACTCGACACTGGCGAAGTGCATTGTGCTGTTTTGGCACTAATAAAAGCCATAAACCATAGAAATAGTATGTATTACAACTAGAAGGATCACTAACGCACGAAACGCGAGCCGAAAGAGAGCTAATATTAAGGGGCGTTGTCTCTTTCTTACCGCTACACTGGCATGACACCATAATTATTATTAATTGCACGAGACACAATAGTGAACACGAGAGTGAACGAGACGCGCGAAGAAAAAGTGAGTCCTTGTCGAGACCGAAATTCCTTATGAGTGAAAGGTAATCTAAATTGAACTTTATTATTTAACGAAAAAGGTGTGAATTTGTTTAACAAAAACACATAGTGATCCTTCTAGTTGTATGAATATACATACTATTTCTATGCCATAAACCAAGAAAAGAAGAAGAAGAACTGTTACCATAGAAATAGTATGTATATTCATACAACTAGAAGAATCATTTAAGTGTTTTTGTTAAACAAATTCACACCTTTTTCCTTAAATAACAAAGTTCAATTTAGATTACCTTTTACTCATAAGGAATTTCGGTCTCGACAAGGACTCACTTTTTCTTCGCGCGTCTCGTTCACTCTCGTGTTCACTATTGTGTCTCGTTCAATTAATAATAATTATGGTGTCATGCCAGTGTAGCGGTAAGAAAGAGACAAAGCCCCTTAATATTAGCTCTCTTTCGGCTCGCGTTTCGTGCGTTAGTGATCCTTCTAGTTGTAATACATACTATTTCTATGACTGTTACCTACTCTCTCTATGCCTATGCGGTCTGAGGCATTTGATTAGGTCACAGAGTACATTATATACATATAAAATCAATTCTGTGTTTTGTTTCTGGTCGGTGATTCTGTGGTTTTTCTAGACGCATGCAAACCTTTTCGCGAATATTGAATCACGTCGGTCGTAACATAACACAGGTAACTACTCGGTCGTCGAGTCGTTAGTGTACGGCACAGGTGTACGGGCACGAAACTAGCGGTAGCGGGGCGACGGCGCCAGCGGGGCGATCAAGGCGATGGAATCCGAGAGCTGGCGACGAATTTCGGGAAAGTCCTTTAGGCAAGCTGAAATTATGGAAAAATATAATTTCGTTCATTGGCGAATCCAATTCTGCCAGTCTGGTAGAGCGTTTGCGGTTATTTCGCTACTGCGCAGCATATAAGTAACATTTGCAAAAAAAAATATCCGAAAAAACATTTTTTTGGCAACTTGATTTTTTTATCTTTAAATTTTATACGTATAGAATTCGAAAAAATAAATCCCATACGTTTATGTGGGTTAAGTATAAAGTATTACCAGACCTCTTTCAAATTGTTCCCGAAATTCGTCGCCAGCTCTCCGACTAATCGCATCGCCCCGCTACCGCTCATTTCGTTCTTCCTGCATTCATTATTTTTATGTCAATGGGTGCATCTGAAGTATGAATATCAACCAAGCATTAAAATTAATATGTTGTTTTAACCTATTTTTACACATTCAAGTTTTTTTTTCACTTTAAAGTCCATAATTGCTGATTGGTGTCTCTTTACGATTAGAAGCCAGAGTTTGGTGAGATCATTGAAGATGCAATGTTGTGCGCCCTTCTGCAAAACCACTACGGAGGTCGTCTCCTTACCCACGGGGATTACATTTCACGAGTGAGTATTCGAGTACTTATCAAACGTCCTCCATCAACGTTATCCACACGTTATCAAACATCCAGTCTTCTCTTTATAACTCTGTGGTCTTACCTCAAAATCAAATGATTTTTGTTGATGTTGATTTTTGTCCTTCAATCACGGCACAACAGACCAATTGATTGACGTCATTGACTTATATGTATACTTCACAGGTGATTTTTTGCATGGGTATAGAGTAGAGATTGACATAGGCTTCTTTTTGTCCAGGAAAATTAAAGAGTTCCTGTGGGAATTGAAAATACAATTTCAAGGTAATTTCCAGGTTCCCCAGTCAAGTGCATCTCCGTGCTGCTTGGCTCAGAGCCCTCGGAAGACAAGGCAGTCACCTACAGGACACTGCTGTGGTCTGCTCGCAGCATTTTCTTACTGATGACATTTATGAAACTGAAAGTGGATTAAGGCAAATTGTTACTGGTGCTATTCCTTCAACAGTACAGGTAACTCATAATGTCATGTTATGTATTGTTCCTAAGTACTAAAATCAAAAGAAACAAATTCAGATCAAGTGTGGCTGTGGAAGGAGAAGGAACTAAGACAATTATTTATTATTGGACCAGAATTTACCTTTTTTATTCTCACACTTGTTGCAGTGTTGTACTAAAACAGTAATATTATAGAAGTAACAAGCAGTATATTTACAGGTTTGCATGATATGCCTAGACACTGACAGCAAGCTGATTCTAATGAGTAAACACAAATTAGAAGAAGCATATGAAAAGTTAACTGGACATGCTGTAAGTTTTTAATTTATTATCTATAAGTACCTATATTTATGTTGTCATTATCATTCCTTTTCACTTCATGTCCCATCCATTGCCACTTCAGCTTAGAGTATAACCATGTATAACAAAGTCAAATCCCTAAATTGAACCTACCTTGCTGTACACTTGTCATATGCTTTTGATAAATCTGGAAAAGTAACAATATTTGTAATAGTAAAGTAATATATTTGAATACCATAATAACTTGTTTCAGATGTATGATCAAGGAAACCTAAAACAAACACTTTGTGTACAATGTGCTCAGAGATTGATAAACTTTAGTAGATTTAGAGACAAGAGCTTGAGAGCCCGTGCACTGATGATGGACTTGGTTGACAAATATGAATTAGTAAGTATTTGATACTAAACCTTGCATTGTTTCTTTATCCTTGTACCTACTTTATGTATTGAATATTTAACTTGTCTCTCAACAGATAACAAGGCGACATATAAAAATGATTAACCGCACAAAACACCAACTAAAGAGTAGTATGGTGTTGACAACGCTAGGACCTGACCACTGTGACTTACACATACTAGAACACCCCTCAGAAGACAAACAGACAGAATTAGAGGAAATTGAACCGAGAGCTGAAGTAAAAACTGAAGAAAGTGATGACTCTATGTCGGTTGATGGAGACATGGAAGTGATACATGAAAATGACAATAATGTCAATGATTATAATCAGGATCAGTTAAAGTTGGAAAGTGTTTCCTTCCCGTGTACACTTTGTATGGAGAAATTTGTCCATGAACATGAGTACATGCAACATATGTGCATGCATCTCCAGGTGAGATAGTTTTCCACTATTTATAGACTGTTGTCTACTTGTTACTCTCTAATAACAGTTTGTCTAGTTGTGGAGGGGCTCTCTCAAATTCTTATGAACAGAAATGCTTTAATTAAAGGGGTTAGAATATGTTTGTATGGAGCCTGGCCTACCAACCTTTCCGCCATTTTGATTTTTTCTTGAAAGCCGCCTCTTATTGACCGAGCGAAGCGAAGGTCTCCGAGTCTACTTGGGTGAATTGGCACTTGTCCGTCCGTCCGTCCGTCCGTCCGTCCGTCCGTCCGTCCGTCCGTCTGTCCGTCTGTCAGAGCCGTATAACTTCTGAATTGCTGAACGTAATTACTTCAAATTTAAATATAATATGTAAACCGATGGCCTCCCGCCAAATATGGTTTAAAAAGTTATAAAAATCTTTATTTCAGGGGGGCTCTCATAGAAGCGAATGCGGAGTAAAATATTTTTTATAGCGTTACATAGGGTTGCGGTATATCATTTTAAAGATAATGAGGAACAGAGTCCAAAAATTTTTTTTTTTTAATTTTTCCCCTAAAATTGACGAAATGGGAGGCTTTCAAAGTGGAGATTTTCTGACGTCCAAAGATGACCTCAGAACTCCCAATTTTCTGAAAGGCTGAGCCTGAAACTTGATTAATTATTTGAATTATATCCTGTACTTGAACAACAAATACTAAAATTAGATAAATATTATAAGGAAACGAAATTATTAAATTTTTAATGAGCTTCATTATTTTTAACAAACTTCACAATTATGTCAATAGATGGCGCTCTGTACAAGTTTATTCGTTAAGAAAAGGCTGAGCCTAAAACTTGATCACTTATTTGAATTATATCCTGTACTTGAACAACAAATACTAAAATTAGATAAATATTCTAAGGAAACGAAATTATTTAATTTTTAATGAGCTTCACTATTTTTAACAGAACTTCACAAAGATGGCGCTCTGTAAGTTTATGGATACCGCGACTCGCGAGGTCTCAGTTCGGGGCGAACCACTAGTAAAACCTGTATCAATCAATAGCTGGCATCAATACAAGCAAGTATTATATGAGATAAAATCTTCTAAAGCGTCAGGTTTCTAAGACCCAATCTACCAAAGTTAAAATCATGTCAGGGTCCCATTCTAGGTTCATTTATTTATTATGTTGTACAGACGTTATTACCAACCAATATTTTAATTATTATAAACCAATAGTTCGGTTTGAAAAGCATATTTATATAAAGTTTGAAACGCTTTAGAAGATTTTGTCTCTTATTATAATACTTGCTTGTGTTAATGCCGGCTATTAAATATTATTGGTGTTATATGTGGCGGCTATTTTGAGAAAAAATTAAAATGGTGGAATGGTTTGTAGGCAAAATATTCAACCAATTTGTTTTGTGTTTTGCAGAACGGTGACGGTGATGGTGAATGTGTTCTCAGGCAGGCAGAGCGCCGCCCTTCCGCACGCGCGGCTCAGACCACAGGTGAGATGATGTTGTTCTCAATCAAACACTGTAATGATGTAATTTTTTACACTTTTGACATGTGACAAACAAAGACGAGAGATACAACCGTCAGTTGCCGATACGACAGGATAACAGGTTATTCTGTAAAATCGTATGACAGTTTTGCTAAGAAACTTTATCATAGAAGAGCACTAGTTCATCAATTTAAACAAAATTCACTTTGCTCCTTTACCTGCCAAGCTTTTTGAAAGACGATTTACTAACTTTCATGTTGACGTTGTCGTTTGACGACAACTGTCGTTGATTGTCGTTTGACGACCTCCGTGGAGCATTGTTGAGCGCTGTTGCCTTAACGTGCGGAGGTCCCGGGTTCGATCCCCGGCAGGGTTTGGAAATTTATAATTTCTGAATTTTCCCTGGTCTGGCCTGGTGGGAGGCCTCGGCCGTGGCTAGTTACCACCCTACCGGCAAAGACGTGCCGCCAAGCGATTTAGCGTTCCGGTACGATGCCGTGTAGAAACCGAATAGGGGTATGGGTTTAATAACTGCCATGCCCCTAACAGGTTAGCCCGCTACCATCTTAGTGCATCTTGTGCACTTACTGCATCATCACTTAACATCAGGTGAGATCGCAGTCAAGGGCTAACTTGTAGTAGATAAAAAAAAAAAAAAAAAAATGTGGAACTGGAGAATTAGAAAGACTGAGGAGACTGTTTCAGGAGAGAAAAGGTGTGGTTTCACGTACGTTACAACTTGCAACCCATAATATTATAAATACAAAAGTGTGTCTATCTGCTACGTTTTCACGCCCCATCTGTTCAACCGATTTTGATGAAATTTGGTATGGGTATAGTTTGTATCGCGGGGAAGGAAATAGGCTACTTTTTATCCCGAAAAATTAAAGAGTCCGCAGGAATCAAAAAATCTTGATCCACGCGGACAAAGACGCGGGCATCATCTAGTAGGTAAATGAAAAGTAAGAAAAGTGTTTTGTTTTCAGTCGCTCCCGTGTCCGCAACATTTGCGACCAATAACGGATTCAAAGTGCATACAAATAATATAGAAGCCGATGCACTGCAGAAAATAAAACAAGAACTGGAAACTAACAATGGCGAATTAGAAACCCGATCAGCTGACAGTAAGATATTACCAAATTGTGTCGTCAAATTGTATGATATTTTAAACAATTTTAAAAATATCCCAATAAGAGTCTATGACAAAGAGTCTTTTATTATAAAACAAAAAGCTGTTAAGTCTTGCAATGTTACAAATATTGCATCTAAAGATTCCAGTTATAGTGCAATAAGTGAGAATAAAAATAATAATTCATTACAAAGTAGTCCTTACACTGAGGAAATATCGTTTACTTGTGACATTTGTGGAAAAGTGTTCAAACAAAAGCGTATCTTAGTTAATCATTTAAGAAATCACACTGCAGTAAGACGGTTCACTTGCAAGATTTGCCAATACAAATGTCAATGGAGAAGTCATTTAATGGTACACATGAGATCTCATACAGTAGAAAAACCTTATGTTTGTAAGTTATGCAATTATAAATGTACAAAAAATAATGGTTTGGTAAAACACATGATAACCCACACTGGTGAAAAGCCATATTCGTGTAAGTTGTGTGAGTACAAATGTGCACGAAGTGGTACCCTAAAACATCATATGAGAACCCACACTGGCGAAGAGCCATATTTTTGTGAGTTGTGCGAGTTTACATGTGCACTAAGTGGTAACCTAAAACAGCATATGAAAACCCACACTGGCAAAAAGCCATATTCATGTGAGTTATGCGAGTTCAAATTTGCACAAAATAGTAAACTAAAACGTCATATGAGAACTCACACTGGTGAAAAGCCATATTTGTGTAAGTTGTGCAAGTACAAATGTACACAAAGTGGTACCTTAAAAACTCATATGAAAACCCACACTGGCGAAAAGACATATTCGTGTGAGTTGTGTGAGTACAAATGTGCACTAAGTGGTAACCTAAGAACTCATATGAAAACCCACACTGGCGAAAAGCCATATTCTTGTGAGTTGTGCGAGTACAAATGTGCACAAAGTGGTACCCTAAGAACTCATATGAAAACCCACACTGTCGAAAAACCATATTCTTGTGAGTTATGCGAGTTCAAATGTGCACTAAGTGGTAAACTAAAACAGCATATGAAATCCCACACTGGCGAAAAGCCATATTCGTGTGAGTTGTGCGAGTACAAATGTGCACTAAGTGGTAACCTAAAACAGCATATGAAATCCCACACTGGCGAAAAGCCATATTCGTGTGAGTTGTGCAAGTTCAGATGTGCAAGAAGTGGTAGCCTAAAAACTCACATGAAAACCCACACTGGCGAAAAGCCATATTCGTGTGAGTTGTGCGAGTACAAATGTGCACTAAGTGGTAACCTAAAACAGCATATTATAAGAACTCACAGTGGCGAAAAGCCATATTCGTGTGAGTTGTGCGAGTACAAATGTGCACTAAGTGGTAACCTAAAACAGCATATTATAAGAACTCACAGTGGCGAAAAGCCATATTCGTGTGAGTTGTGCGAGTACAAATGTGCACTAAGTGGTAACCTAAGAACTCATATGAAATCCCACACTGGCGAAAAGCCATATTCGTGTGAGTTGTGCAAGTTCAAATGTGCAATAAGTGGTACCCTAAAAACTCACATGAAAACCCACACTGGCGAAAAACCATATTCGTGTGAGTTATGCGAGTACAAATTTGCACAAAAAGGTCACCTAAAACGTCATATGGAAACCCACACTGGTGAAAAGCCATATTCATGTGAGTTGTGCGTGTACAAATGTAGAAGAAGGAGTCATTTAATTAATCACATGAGAACCCACACCGGCGAAAAGCCATATTCGTGTGAGTTGTGCAAGTTCAGATGTGCAATAAGTGGTACCCTAAAAATTCACATGAAAACCCACACTGGCGAAAAGCCATATTCGTGTAAGTTGTGCAAGTACAAATGTACACAAAGTGGTACCCTAAAAATTCACATGAAAACCCACACTGGCGAAAAGCCATATTCGTGTAAGTTGTGCAAGTACAAATGTACACAAAGTGGTACCCTAAAACATCATATGAGAACTCACACGGGTGAAAAGCCATATTCGTGTGAGTTATGCGAGTACAAATGTGCATATAGTGGTAACCTAAAACATCATAATATGAAAACCCATACCGGCGAAAAACCATATTCGTGTGAGTTATGTGACTACAAATGTGGAAGAAAGGGCTATTTGGTAGGACACATGAAAACTCACACTGGTGAAAAACCTTATCGTTGTTAACTATGCAAATAGAAATTCACAATCAATAGTAATTTGGTGACGCACACGACAACTCACATTCGTGAAAAGCCATCCTCTTTTAATATACATGAGTTCATATGTTGGCAATTAATTTAAATCCTAAACATCAAATGTTTGCAGATGACAGAACGTTTACAGAACCGTTAACAGCCAAGCTGACGTAGAATTGTTACAAAATGATATTGACGCTGTTCATTCCTGGTGTACCGAAAATTGAATGTCTTTGAACATCGAAAAGTGTTTCCATATTAAGTTTACCAGGAAGATATTTCCATTGAGCGATGTCTATATCATTAACGGTGTGACACTTAAAGAGGCTTCTAGTAAAAGATACCTGGGAGTTATCATGGATTCTAGTTTAAGTATTCGCCAACATGTTGAACATATACCATCCAAAGCGTCTAAGATATCGGGGCTAGTTTTTAGACAAATGGAAATATTCAAGGATCCCAGTTTATCAATACTTGTCTTCAACACTATTGTCCGGAGTATTCTTGAATATTGTAGCACTGTCTGGAATCTAGGGTACCCAGTCCACTCCAATAGAATAGAACGAATCCAAAAACGATTTCTGTACCATCTATCTATACGGATTTCAAATGTGATCAACTGTTTACGTAAACTCTCGTCTCTCTTACTATAATATGAAACCACTTAAGGAGCGCAGAAAGGTTGCGGATGTTATATTTCTGTCCAAAATAATGAAAGGACTTATTGATGCGCCAGAACTGCTCGAACGCCTAAAGTTCGTAGTGCCTCGTGACAGCAGCCGCCTACATAATCGCAAGAGGTTTAGTTTGCCTCAAGTGAGAGGCAATCTTGGTCACCACGGGCCGTTACATAGAATGTTATCCCTCGCAAATTGTTATTAAAGTATGTCGCAAAGTGTTAAGTGGTAGCCCAATATCGTGTGAGAAGTCACACTGGTAAAAACCTTCATCATGTCTCACTCCGCCACCGCAGAATGCTCATCAGATACATACTTCAGCAGACAGTTTTTAAAGATTCTGTGTGCCTCACGCACGTATTATTATGTAACTCTGCTACTGTATTTCTGGCCTGGACTGTAGATAATGTACTATTGTGTCTAATTTTTATTACTGTGTATTTTTATCAATTTTCGTGAAAAATTATTGTAATATAATAAAAGATAATATATTATAAAGTTATTAGTTAATATCAACAAACGTGTAAGTAAGTATATTAAAATTTTTGAGTGTAAAATCTGTATTATTTAAATACCCACATTCTTCACTAGATTGTCCTAAGTGCTAAATGTATTGAAATGTAAGCTGCGAGTTGCGACTGACTCTGAGGTTCAACCCTGAGGAGCCTCAGACTGATGCATTGAGTATCGGGCGCGACCTCGGGCGAACAGACAGCCACGAACTTGGTACCATACCTGGTAACCACGTACGCCTGGTGAGACCGCGACCTAAGGTTGTGATACACATGGCTAGCGTGTTGACCCAATTCACTCGCACTGTAATATATAGGATTTAGGACTATTAGCCGCTACGGCTTTGTACTCGCTTAGTGGTTTCACTTTGCAGATCCACCACGCAGCTCAACTGCATGCTGAAAACTATAACACAGAAATCAGAATGAGAAAATCACGCTATACATAAAGAAGTAAGAAAAGTGTTTTGTTTCAGTCGCTCCCGTGACCGCGACATTTGCGATCAATAAAGAAAACGAAGTGGACACAACTATAGAAGGCGACACAGAGCAGAAAATAGCACAAGAACTGGAAACTAGCAATGTTGAAATAGAAACCCGACCAGCTGACAGCAAGATATTAACAAATTGTGTGGTCAAATTGCATGATATTATGACGGTTTTACATAACAATAAAACCGATATTATGTGCCGAGAGGGAAAACATACAGCATTGTTATGAAGAAGCAGTCTGTACTTCACCGAAATCTGCGGTCTATCCTTACACCTTACCGAATATAGATGGCGCTAGTGTCTCACCCAGCAAGGCAGCGGGTACCCGCTGTCATCTTTACTAGTGATGCAACGGAACTGGCATAACGGAAGCAGAAACGGAAACAGATGTCAAAAGTAAATCTTAACGGAAGCGGAAACGGAAACGGAAGCGGAAACGGAAGCGTTAACACTATGAAAAAAAAGCACAATTGTACATTTAAAACTTTTTTTATTAAATTTCTATGTTAGTAGTCAAAATTAAACAGCGGCAAGTTATATTTAATAAAGAGTAACTTGGCCGCTTTTTCACCTTTCAGCCTATTTCGATGTTCTTCATATATTAAACCAGCTCCGCTAAATAATTGCTCGCTGGCTACACTGCTGGGGGGAGCTGATAAGTATTGGCGAACTATTCTTCTTCTTCTTTAAGTGCCATCTCCTATCGGAGGTTGGCAACCATTAGGGCTATCTGCACCTTGGACGCTGCTGCCCGGAATAGCGATCGGGTACTCTTCCCGTACCATTGGCGTAAATTCTTAAGCCAAGACGTTCTTCTACGGCCAGGTGGTCTTTTGCCGGCTATTTTTCCCTGAATTATGAGCTGGAGGAGGTCGTATTTGTTATTCCTCATAATGTGGCCAAAATACTCCAGCTTCCGTACTTTTATAGTTTTTAGGATTTCCAGATCTTTGCTCAGCCGTTGCAAAACAGTGGTGTTTCTCACACGCTGTACCCAAGATACTCTCAACATTCTCCTATATACCCACATTTCGAAAGCCTCTAGTTTTTTACACATGGTTTCCGTAAGTGTCCAGGTTTCCACCCCATATAGAAGAACGGAGAAAACGTAGCAGCGTGCGACTCTTATACGCAATGAAAGGCTAAGATTGCGATCGCAAAGTATTTTGTCCATTTTACGGAATGCTGCACGGGCTTGTTCAATTCTGCATTTGATCTCAATGCTATAATCAATTCGCTCATTGACAATTGTACCCAAATATTTGTATTGACTCACCCTGTCTATGCTGGAACTATTGGCAAAATATTATTATATTTGTGCGCATTTCCATTCCACCACATAAGGGGATCCTCATGAAGAGGTAGCCTTTTTTCTTTCTTGTACTCCCGAAGGTGTGACTGTATCTTTAAAAGTAAATTGTCACCATCGTCAGCTGTAGAAGAGTCCTCCTCCTGGTCTTCATTTACACTTAACATCGATTCCAATATTTGCAATGATGCTGATGATTTGGAAGTAGAAGGCTGGACTTCAATGTCTTCAATTGCAATTTGAGTTCGGCTTCTTTTGGGGGAAGGTTCGCAGTCATCATCTTGGATGGAATTGGATTGTCTGGTTCTAATAGTGTTAACGATCGTCATATTAAGTAATTTAGATTCAACCTGCTCTGCAATGACGCTGGTGAAAAAATGCGATTTGTATCGCGGATCCAAATACGTCGCAATAGTGTATTTGTCGTCTTCGACCAGGTTTCCAAATCTTACACTTGAATTCAATTCATCGCGTAATTTTGTTATAAAATTTATGAATTGTTCTGAAGTATTAGGTTTCGTCTCTTCTTGTTGTAATGTGGTCTTAAGAACTTGAATTAATGGTATGACTGATGAAATACTGATTTGAGAACTACTTAGATTTCTTGTTATTTCTTCAAATGGCTGCATCAATTGCACAAATTTTTGAATATTCATCCAGTCTTCGGGGGATATCATCGCGATTGGATTTGCGCTTAGGTACAAGACAAGCGAATCTTTGAGTTTTGAAAACCTTGCCATCATGTAGAATGTGCTGTTCCATCTGAAATTAAATCAAATCAATTCAATTTTACTTGCTAGAAATATGATCAATAAATAGATGGTCACAGAAAATAAAATGTTAGATATTTCACCCAATGATGGCTTGCAAAAATTTATACAAAATTAAATGTCAAAATATTAGTTCTTTTCAAAATATAAATCCAAATTCAATTACCTAATCTTAAAAATATATTTATTTATAAGTACAATCAAAAAACTCCTATAACTCATAAAAACATTTGCTTATTAGTAATTTAATAGGTATTTATATTTACCTTGTAGGACAATCCTGAATGACAGAAAGAGGAGACTGATTAAGGCGTTCCTTTTGAATTTTTGTAAGCTCTGCCTGTGCGACCAAGGAATGATTGAAATGGGTGGCAATTTTTTTCAATTTAGCAATAAGTTGTAGGAGCCACTCTTGAGATTCAACACCTGCTCGTATGCACAGCTGAATTTGGTGTATTGCGCAACTGATATCCTCAAAGCCTGACAACTGCATTGCTCTAACCATGTTGGATCCACGATCACGAACCATGCAGTGAACTTTTTGGCGATCAATGCCCCATTCTTCAAGAATCGTTTGAAACTTTGTTGATATTATGGTGCCCGTATGACGTTCATCCATGACTTCACATTTCAAAATTATAGTCTTTTTGCGAAAATCTTTTGAGATCCCATGAGCAGTTAAACTAAGCAATGAAACAGCAGAATGAAGTTCCGACCATATGTCGCTTGTAAAAGATAACTTGTCAAATTCTTCAAGTAAATCTTTGGTTTTCTTTGCTAACTTATTGTACAAATTGTCGCACACATAGGAAGAAAAAAAATCACGGCCTCTTATCTTGTACTTTGGAAGAGCAGCTTGCATTACTCTACGAAATCCTGTACCTTCGACAAAATGAAAGGGTAAGTTTTGGAGGGCAATCATTTCAGCAATCGTACGATCCATTTCTTGAGATTTGTGATGCGATGAATCCCAATAATCCTTTACTTGTAGACTTTGTTGTAATGTTAATTGTCTTTTAGCGTTTTCGGTTGGAGTTAACGTAACCTACAATTACAACAACATAAATTGGTTACGATTACTTCACGAAATAAAACACGTATCCATACTAATATTCGACCACTAGGCCACGCACGACCTCACTTACTCAAAGTTGGTAAAGTAAGTAATAAATAAATATTAACTGACCATTTGTTTTTTCGATTCCGATGAAAGTTTGACAGCATCATTTAACTTCTCAAACTCTGCAAACCGTTCGGCATGAATTGATTTTAGGTGACTCTTTAAAGCTGTAGTTGTGCGGCCTTTTCGCGAATACTTACACTTTTTCACAAAGTTTGCATTTGGCACTCGAGTCGTCGATTTCATCAAAATAGTTCCAAATGGGACTTGTTTTTGGTTTCATAATTGCACTCTTATTGCACTAAATACAACTAGGTATCAAGCAAACAATAACAGAAGAAAAAACAACTGAAAATGTCACTACTCAAAGTCACGGGGCGCGGAGATGCGCATAGTGAACTAAAAACAATAATTAAATAAACGAACGAACTCGTTGTGACACGTTTGTTTACCGCGCGCCCCTCCCTCCCAAAATACGCGGAAGGGATTCGGTAATTATCGGCAGCACGCGCGCCTGGACGCTCGACGCTCGTGTCATTCGTCCACGCGCGGCCCCCGCAACCGCCCGCGCCGTGCCGCCGGCCGTCGCGTCTGCTCTGCTGCACCGCTCGCTTTCTCCCCGCTTCCGTTCAGAGTTCTGTTATAAAATTTGCGGAACCAGAAGCAGAAACGGAAGTGAAAAAACATGCGGAACTTCTGCAGTTGCGGAAGCGGAAGCAGAGTTCTGTTGCAACACTAATCTTTACCGTCATAGTCTCCACCAGGAAGAACTTCCTGCAATGCTGTATGTTTTCCCTCTCGGCACATAATATCGGTTTTATTGTTATGTAAAACCGTCATATTGATGTGCCTCCGGAAAACATACAGCATTGTTATGAAGACGTGTTTGTTATCTGCTGGTGAATTCATGCATTAAACACAACGCTATGATGAATCAATGAGTTAATCTGTCTGAAATTTGATAGAAATATTAGAAACTAATCGTTAAATTATTATAAGTTCATTTCTTTACATAAATCTTACACTTATCTTTAAAAAATAACTGAATGAAAATTCAATTTAATTTAGTAATAAGTGTCTGAAAATCAAAACACTTTAATATTAAACTTCCATAACTAGGTATGTATGGTTGAAAAGCAAACCGGATTTAATGTATTGAAAAATAAGTTTCATATATTTTTATGTAGCTCAATCTTATGACACAATAATTGATGGTCTCAGTTACAATGACGTACCAATATCGTCTAGTGGTGGGCATGCTACTGCTGATCTGAAACTCTCTGGGAGTGCAATGAATGCCACTTCGCTTAAAATTGATTTTTGATAATTGATTTGCCAGCCCCGGATTTTCCAAGTGTCTCACAGCTTCCGCAGCCTGAAGACGTAACTTGGATTTGTCTTGGATGATCAGAAGGAAGTCGTCTAGATAGACTAGCACTCGACATCCCTTCGCATGCATGGTTTCCGCAACCAAGCATGTTATGATATTTGATTTGCCAGCCCGGATTTTCCAAGTGTCTCGCAGCTTCCGCAGCCTGAAGACATAACTTGGATTGGTCTTGGTTGACCAGAAGGAATTCGTCTAGATAGACTAGCACGGGACATCCCTTCGCATGCATGGTTTCCGCAACCGAGCATGTTATGATAATTGATTTGCCAGCCCGGATTTTCCAAGTGTCTCGCAGCTTCCGCAGCCTGAAGACATAACTTGGATTGGTCTTGGTTGACCAGAAGGAAGTAGTCTAGATACACTAGCACTCGACATCCCTTCGCATGCAGGGTTTCCGCAACCGAGCATGCAGTTACAGTACATACATAAGAAAAATGGCGAGGAGCTGACGCCAGATCAAAAGGAACCAGGTCATTAGGTACCTACGTTAGGTATTCTTTGTAGCTGATCCTCAGACATGTTCAATGATATTTGAAAATAAGACGAGAAAATGTCTTGTTTTATCATCCAGTTTCTAGGTTGTAGAAGGCTGGGAACTGAAGCACGAGGGATCAGATGGAACTAATTACTTTAGTAAACGTGTATTCTGTAAATTTGTAATTAGTTAAGTTCTCGAAGGTCGGAAATCGGGCGCTTCGATGTATCGTTTTTTTTTTTTTTTTCCGCAGAAAAAGCTTGGATAGGAAAAACTAGGACATTTTGGTCCAGCATTTTTTAGATCATTTGAGTCATGGCACCTGATGGTTTGGTTGCATATTGACACAGTTTTTTTTTTTTTTTTGTGGAGGGTATTCGAAATCCCGTTTATATTAACAATATAAAACTGTTTTGTGTCCTGGTACCAAAATGAAGTGTTTACTTTGTGATTGTGCCCTAGAGCGAGTCGGTTCCTTGGATTTCCTTTTTGTGTTAACTACCTTTAGGAGTTTGGTAGGAACTACTTAGTAGCAATGATATCCAACAGTAGGGGCCATCCCTCAGGAGATTGAATAAACGCAGTGAATGTTGCTTTCTTCTTAACCAGGAGGTATATTGTTAAGAGCCACTTGATTACTTTTATCAGCTGATATTAAACTCCTATACCTTGATTCTGTACATTCGGCCTGTTTACCGCAATTTGTTTAGTTTATTAAAGAGGGTATCTGGACTTAACACAGTTGTTTTTTGGCTAAAGTATTTTTATACCGTATTAAAATTAAATAATAATAATTTCGAAGTGTAGGGTACACTTCGAAATTTTCACTAGTCACTCAAATTGCAAATACCCTAACGGGGTGACATGTAAATTATTGTGCAATATCGTTCATGTTAAATGCAAATAAATTAGTCTGAATATCTATAACTATGAATATTCAGCCACGTAGGCGATTTCAAATATTGTAATTAGTTTAATTACAATAACGTGAACTTTTTACATCAGCCTGCTAAGAACTTTTTTCCCGTCAAAATCTGTCTTACCAAAGCCTAGATCCAATGATTTGGATTTTGTTGTCGATAGGTTCGTTAAGAACGTTCGTTCGCTATATGGCTTTTAATTGGTAAGAAACTAATTTTGATATGTATTCACATTAGGTACACAAGATGTATTATGTATTTTGTAAGAAAACTCACCTGATAGAGTAACGCGTCGATCCGAAAATCGACTGTTACCTGTGAATCTTGTCTTTCGTCAAGGTCCTTCTCGTTCCTGCTCAGCGCTCGAATCGCTGCTGGAACGCAAGGTCCTCTCGTTCAGGGTCCCTCTCAAGCGTCAGTGAGTCCGAAGCACCAGATCGATTAGTTCCCGTCATCTCATCGACCTAGTTCGTGCACGCAGGGTCCAGTGTGTGACACAACCAAAATTTCCCCGCGATCGAAAATATTGACTTTAATCAATATAATACTATACTTTTTAATAGTGTTAATAGTAATTTTTTTTGAAAAGAAGACGGATTAACTATATAAATTTGGATTCGACGCGCACGCGGCGAAAGTACACAACGCTATGACGGTAAAGATGACAGCGGGTACCCGCTGCCTTGCTGGGTGAGACACTAGCGCCATCTATATTCGGTAAGGTGCACTACTTTGTATAAGGATAGACCGCAGATTTCGGTGAAGTACAGACTGCTTCTTCATAACAATGCTGTATGTTTTCCGGAGGCACATCAATTTAAAATTTATTAAAAATATCCCGACAAGAGTCTGTGACGAAGAGTCTATTTCGAAAAAACAAAAAGCTGTTAAGTCTTGCAATGTAAATATTCCGTCTAAAGATTTCAGTTATAGGGCAATAAGTGAGAATAAAAATAATTCATCACAAAGTAGTCCTTACACTGAGGAAATATCGTTTACTTGTGACATTTGTGGAAAAGTGTTCAAACAAAAGCGTATCTTAGTTAATCATTTAAGAAATCACACTGCAGTAAGACGGTTCACTTGCAAGATTTGCCAATACAAATGTCAATGGAGAAGTCATTTAATGATACACATGAGATCTCATACAGTTGAAAAACTTTATGTTTGTAAGCTATGCAATTATAAATGTACAAAAAATAATGGTTTGGTAAAACACATGATAACCCACACTGGTGAAAAGCCATATTCGTGTGAGTTGTGCAAGTACAAATGTGCACTAAGTGGTATCCTAAAACATCATATGAAAACCCACACTGGCGATAAGCCATATTTTTGTAAGTTATGCGAGTTTACATGTGCACGAAGTGGTAACCTAAAACAGCATATGAAAACCCACACTGGCAAAAAGCCATATTCTTGTGAGTTATGCGAGTTCAAATTTGCACAAAATAGTAAACTAAAACGTCATATGAGAACTCACACTGGTGAAAAGCCATATTCGTGTGAGTTGTGCGAGTTCAAATGTGCTCAAAAAGGTCACCTAAAACGTCATATTATGGAAACCCACACTGGTGAAAAGCCATATACGTGTGAGTTGTGCGTGTACAAATGTAGAAGAAGGAGTCATTTAGTTAATCACATGAGAACCCACACTGGCGAAAAGCCATATTCGTGTGAGTTATGCGAGTACAAATGTGCACTAAGTGGTACCCTAAAAGATCATATGAGAACTCACACTGGCGAAAAGCCATATTCGTGTGAGTTATGCGAGTACAAATGTGCACTAAGTGGTACCCTAAAAGATCATATGAGAACTCACACTGGCGAAAAGCCATATACGTGTGAGTTGTGCGTGTACAAATGTAGAAGAAGGAGTCATTTAGTTAATCACATGAGAACCCACACTGGCGAAAAGCCATATTCGTGTGAGTTATGCGAGTACAAATGTGCACTACGTGGTACCCTAAAAGATCATATGAGAACTCACACTGGCGAAAAGCCATATACGTGTGAGTTGTGCGTGTACAAATGTAGAAGAAGGAGTCATTTAGTTAATCACATGAGAACCCACACTGGCGAAAAGCCATATTCGTGTGAGTTATGCGAGTACAAATGTGCACTAAGTGGTACCCTAAAAGATCATATGAGAACTCACACTGGCGAAAAGCCATATTCGTGTGAGTTATGCGAGTACAAATGTGCACTACGTGGTACCCTAGAAGATCATATGAGAACTCACACTGGCGAAAAGCCATATTCATAATTCATAATAATTCATAATTTTTATTTTGCCAAATTGTGGGTAAAACAGTTGTTATCTTATAATTAGTGCCGTTCACAATTTACTGCTAGTAGCAGTGTGCAAAAATATACATGTATTGCCTTAAATTACGTTATTTTTATCAATTATTAATAATGTTTAAACAACATCCAATTCCCTTAAGTCCAAAAATTTAAAATGTGTCAATATAATAATGTATGTTGAAATAAATCATTTTCATTCATTTTTCAATTTTCAATTTTTAAATTTTCAATGTCAATTAGTAAATAAAATAGAAAAAGATTAATAAATTATGTACGAGTAGGTAAATGTCAAAATTATGTCAAATCAAATAAATAATAAGTAAATAATTCATACACCAGCTATGACACCTTTTAAATTTACATACATTAAACTTTATAGAAAATTAGTTATTAAAATGTTACAATTTATCCAGTTAAGCTGTCATTAAGGTATTCACTCACACTATAGTAACTCTTCCTACTCAGAATGTCAAAAATTTCTCGTTTAAACCTTATCAGTGGCAGATCCTTATGGCAATTTGGAAGTTTATTAAACAAAGCCACAGCCATACAATGTGAATTCTTTGCGCATAGGGCCAGCCTTCTTGGTGGCACCCAGAGTCTATTTTGTGGCCTACCTCTTCTGTTTGGACACTTTTCACTCAGTGTAGGGAATAGATTGGGATGCTTTTTTACGAAAAGCAATGCTTCATATATATAAAGACTTGGCAGTGGCAATATTTTATTTTTCCTAAAAAGTGGTTTGCAGCTGTCTAAAGGTTCAGCCCGGAAAATAGACCTCATGCAAGCCTTTTGCTTAATAAACACCTTTATCGCATCAGTTGAGTTTCCCCACAAAACCAAGCCATAACGTAAAATTGACGAAACATAGCCGTGATAAGCTAGTAAGGCAGTTTTTATATTTGAAACGTGTGTAAGTCTCTTTAGAACGTATATAAATCGGTCTATTTTTTGGCATAGAATTTCAACGTGAGACTTCCAATTGCAATATTTATCTAAGGTTATTCCAAGAAAAGATATTGTTTCTGTTTCTTTTATGGTACACGAATCATATACTACGTTTAAATCGCTTGGATTAGATTTATAGGTTTGAAATTGCATGTAGTGTGTTTTAGTCATGTTTATACTAAGATTATTTTCATTTAACCAATTGATAACTGATATGAGCGATTCATTTACTTCTTTCTCAAGCGTTTGCTTATCTTTAGATTTAATAATTATCGTTGTATCATCGGCGTATAAGATACATTTATGGGTAATGACGTTTGGAAGATCATTGATATAAAGTAGGAAAAGTAGAGGACCAAGGACGCTTCCTTGGGGCACTCCAAATGGATTTTGTGTATTAAATGTTGAACGATAGGAGTTTGTGTGGGTTCCTTGTGTTTTAGAAACTTCCACACATTGCTTACGTTCAAAAAGGTAGCTAGATATCCATTCTAGTGCTTTGCCTCTTATTCCGTATTTCTCTAATTTATCAAGTAATATTTTATGACTTATTAAATCAAAAGCCTTGGTCATGTCAAGAAAAATTGAAACAACGCTATGACCAGTATCCATATTTTCTAATATGTATTTCATTAAACTAAAGCAAGCGAGAGTTGTGCTGCTTTGTTTTCTAAAACCAAATTGCTCCGGTTTTAGTATATTAAATGTTGTTAGAAAGCTGTAAATTTTGTCAAACATAATTTTTTCGAAAACTTTTGATAGTATAGGGATAAGCGTTATTGGGCGATAGTTACTTTTTTCGTCTCTATTATTCTTTTTATGTAAAGGTTTCACTATTGACTTTTTCAAGTTTTCGGGATATATTCCATCCGTAAAAGATAAGTTAATAATATGACAAAGAGGTGACGCTAAATAATTTGCACATGATTTAATAATCTTAGTTCATCATATCCCGTTGAGTTCGTGTCTTTAAGTTTAGCTATAACCTTATATACGTCATATGGACTTACTGGGGTAAGAAATAAGGAATGAATGTTGCGAGATAAAGTGTTAACAATAGAAATTTTATTATTAATATCCCCATTTGAGTCACTTATGTTTATGAAATACTAGCTGATGCCCGCGACTTCGTCCGCGTGGATTTAGGTTTTTCGGTTCCCGCGGGAACTCTTTCATTTTCCGGGATAAAAAGTAGCCTATGTGCTATTCCAGACTATAATCTATCTCTGTGCCAAATTTCATCCAGATCCGTTCAGCCGTTGGAGCGTGATTGAGTAACAAACATACATCCATACATACATCCATCCATCCAAACTTTCGCATTTATAATATTTATCTGATTTATTGAACTCTTCAGCGATCTCAATAGGGCTAGTCAAAGTTGAATTTTCACTAATTTTTAGGGTTCCGTACCCAAAGGGTAAAAACGGGACCCTATTACTAAGACTCCGCTGTCTGTCTGTCTGTCTGTCTGTCTGTCTGTCTGTCTGTCTGTCTGTCTGTCTGTCTCCAGGCTGTATCTCATAAACCGTGATAGCTAGAAAGCTGAAATTTTCACAAATGATGTATTTCCGTTGCCGCTATAACAACAAATACTAAAAATTAAAAAAATATATATATTAAGGGGGGTCCCCATACAATAAACGTGTTTTTTTCGTATTTTTTTGCTCAATATTAAAAACGGTAACAGGTAGACGCGGTTCAAATTTTCACAGAATATTAACTTGTATATTACCTTTCAAAATAAATAATTAAATATCAATAAAGTAAATATTAATGGGGGGCTCCCATACAACAAACGTAATTTTTTGATATTAACAATAAACCTCTACAAACAAAGTTAGTTTTGCGGTTCATTTCGTCTTGTTTTTAATACGTCATAAATCGTAAAACTTACTACAGGTTTGTACGGAACCCTCGGTGCGCGAGTCCGACTCGCACTTGGCCGGTTTTTTAATTCTTTTATTTCATTACATATATTTTTTTTATTTAAATTTGAATTAATGACATCCCAAGATGCCTTGCATTTATTTTTAGAGTTTATTATGTAATTGGTATTCGATATGCTTTGAGATTTAGCTATACAGGTTTTTAGTAAGCGTGAGTATTTCATATACTTTATTTTATTTAAACGTTTGTTTGAATGAGATAGTCTATAATTTAAATATAATTTTCTTTTAACAATACATGATTTTTTAAGTCCCTTGGAAATCCATCTATTTTTAATATTTTTATTTTCAATTTTAACTACGATGATCGGGAAACACAAATTGTAGAAAAGAATTAAATCACTATGAAAATCATTAAAAGCTTGATTTGTATTCGTCTGTGTCAGTACATTATTAAATGATAGTGCAGCCATGCATTCCTTGAATTTACGTTTATTACTTTGAGAAAAATCCCTTTTTTTCATAAATAATTTCGTTTGCTTTTTTACCGTATTGGCGTTGGTCGTTGTTGTAAACGAAATTGTTTGCGCAGTTTCATGATCCGATAATGCCAGATAGTGAATTTCCGATCTGGCTTCTTTAATGTTACTTACAATTAAATCAATGCATGATAACTTTCTCGTGGGTTTATTTATGTGAGCAATAAGGTTGTAATTTGTTAGAAGGGATAGCAGTTGTTCAGATACTTTATTTTTTGCGAGTATGTTGATATTCCAATCCCCACATAGAACTATGTTCTTTGTACCTTTGATAATGTTTAGTTTGCACAGTAAAAGTTCTAGTTTTTCAAAAAAAGTATGTAGATTCGATGCTGGTGTGCGATATATGCAAATCACTATTAAATTAAGCGATTTTATTAATGTCCCACAGTATTCATTATTCAGTTATTCGTGTGAGTTGTGCAAGTTCAAATGTGGTAGAAGGAGAGATTTAAATATTCACATCACACATGAGAACCCACACCGGCGAAAAGCCATATTCGTGTGAGTTATGCGAGTACAAATGTGCACAAAGTGGTGCCCTAAAATATCATATGAGAACTCACACTGGCGAAAAGCCATATACGTGTGAGTTGTGCGTGTACAAATGTAGAAGAAGGAGTCATTTAGTTAATCACATGAGAACCCACACTGGCGAAAAGCCATATTCGTGTGAGTTATGCGAGTACAAATGTGCACTACGTGGTACCCTAAAAGATCATATGAGAACTCACACTGGCGAAAAGCCATATACGTGTGAGTTGTGCGTGTACAAATGTAGAAGAAGGAGTCATTTAGTTAATCACATGAGAACCCACACTGGCGAAAAGCCATATTCGTGTGAGTTATGCGAGTACAAATGTGCACTACGTGGTACCCTAAAAGATCATATGAGAACTCACACTGGCGAAAAGCCATATTCGTGTGAGTTATGCGAGTACAAATGTGCACTAAGTGGTACCCTAAAAGATCATATGAGAACTCACACTGGCGAAAAGCCATATTCGTGTGAGTTATGCGAGTACAAATGTGCACTACGTGGTACCCTAAAAGATCATATGAGAACTCACACTGGCGAAAAGCCATATTCGTGTGAGTTATGCGAGTACAAATGTGCACTAAGTGGTACCCTAAAAGATCATATGAGAACTCACACTGGCGAAAAGCCATATTCGTGTGAGTTATGCGAGTACAAATGTGCACTACGTGGTACCCTAAAAGATCATATGAGAACTCACACTGGCGAAAAGCCATATTCGTGTGAGTTGTGCAAGTTCAAATGTGGTAGAAGGAGAGATTTAGATATTCACATCACACATGAGAACCCACACCGGCGAAAAGCCATATTCGTGTGAGTTATGCGAGTTCAAATGTGGAAGAAAGGGCTATTTGGTAGGACACATGAAAACTCACACTGGTAAAAAACCTTATCATTGTTAACTATGCAAATACAAATTCACAATCAATAGTAATTTGGTGACGCACATGTGAACTCACATTCGTGAAAAGCCATTTTCTTGTAAGATACATTGAGTTCATAATATGTGCACAAACTTACAAAGTGGTAGCCCAATATCGTGTGAGAACTTACACTGGTAAAAACCTTCATGATATTCGGGAACCGCACGCCTCACTCCTCCACCGGAGAATGCTCAGCAGATACATTCTTCAGCAGACAGTCTTAACGGTTCTGTGTGCCTCACGCACGTATTATATTACTCGGCTAATGTATTTTTGGCCTGGACAGTAAATAATGTACCTACCGTAAATAATCTAATTTTTATTTATGTGTGTTTGTATCAGTTTTCTTGGAAAATTGTAAAAGAAATAAGAATAAAAGAAAATCCATACTCAACTGTCTGTCCGTCTGTTTGTCTGCTACGCTTTCAACCGATTTTGATGAAATTTGGTAAAGAGGTAGGTTATATTATATCCCGGGGAAGGATATAGGCTTTTTATCCCGGAAATTTAAATAGTTCCTTTGGGAATAAAAAAACTTAATTCACGCGAAGTCGGGCATCATCTAGTTAGAAATATGCACGAAAAAGTGGTTTAATGATGCATAGGTAATATGAATCTTATTGTAAGACATGCCAGTTCAGATGTGCATATTATAAAAGTAATCTCGTGAGATTATATGAAGGTTGAAGACCCCGCACTGGTGAAGCCGGGGACCGCTTGTCTCTCTGCGCCACCGGAGAATGCTCACGAGATACACTCTACAGCAGACAGTGTGTTGTGTGTCTCGGAGAGTGTGTGTTCCACGCGTGCTTCCGGGAACCTTCAGTGAACTGTAATAATGTCCTCCCGACCGAATTTTGGCCGTGGCGGCCTATCTCCAGAGAGATTAGCCATCTGCGCGGGAGATATATTGCACATGGCGCATGACACAGGCGCACTCTCTGTTCCTTTACTCTCATAGCCCGATGGGACGGAATATCCGACACGACCGGAGAGAGATCAGGCGCAGTGATGTGTCTTGACCTCTTATTATATACCTATATACTTACCTACCTATGCGCGGACCTACAATACATAATACCTCAATGCCTACAATGCTCTGTAATGCTACTCAGTAATAAACGGGTCGTCCCGACTAACGGTTGTTTAATTACATCCCATCCTCGTCGCCAGATGAACTGTATGAGACGTATTACGTCTCATACACTTCACGCAGACTATGAACTAATAAACTACACCCTTTAAAATGTATCGAAACTGTTACCTATTTGTAGAAATTATTACTTAATAATATAAATTGTTGTTTATTCCTAAACTTTTATTTTACAAAACTACAAAAGCTTGTATCTTTTCAAAGTATTGATATACTACATGATGCCCGCGACTTCGTCCGCGTGGATTACAATTTTTTAATTTCCGCGGGAACTCCTTAATTTTCCGGGATAAAAAGTAGCCTATCGCCTTCCCCGGGATACAACCTATCCCGCTATTCCGTTTATAATATTGGTAACTGGTATGGATTGGGTATCTTAACTGTAACATTTCAAAACTAATCAAATAAATATTATAAATGCGAAAGTTTGGATGTATGGATGTATGGATGTATGTTTGTTACTCAATCACGCTCCAACGGATGAACGGATCTGGATGAAATTTGGCACAGAGATAGATTATAGTCTGGAATAGCACATAGGCTACTTTTTATCCCGGAAAATTAAAGAGTTCCCGCGGGAACCGAAAAACCTCAATCCACGCGGACGAAGTCGCGGGCATCAGCTAGTGTTTAAATAGAAATAATTTCCGAGGTTGATATTATTTACTTTAATTGAATAATTGTATTCAATTTTAAAGTAGACATACTGAAATTTTTAATTTTACTATGCAGAATTGTTATTAAAATAGTAAAACTAGTATGGCGCGTGGGTGCGCGGCCCGCTAAAGCGGACCGCGTGGTCCACCGTCTACTGCCTGGTTTACTGTCTACGTGTTTGAACAACACACTGGTATGCTAGTGAGCACAGTGGAAGCACCAGCACGCCAAGCGTCCGACGTAAAAGAAAATTCTCCTATAGGACGCCGCTACTCATAGATAATACCTTATATACTAGTGCTACGAGATGCAGCGCGCGTCGCGCGATCGCTCTATATTCGTAGCGCCGTAGCGTCATACCGGCTCGTCACATGGCACCGTGGCACGCTATCCGTGCTATGGAAAAAAACGCATACTCAGATTATTAATCTGAGAACGCATACTTACTATGCTTTTGCGCTACGTGCGCAAAAGCATAGCATAGCATAGTGCGATAAGGAAATAGTGCGTCAAGCAGCAAGCATAAAATTACCATGCATAAAAGGGCTAGAACCCAGAGCCGTAAAACAAGTTATTAAAAAAAACTCACAGAAAAAACTCTAGCTTCTCTAGTCATTGAAATAGTTACGGAAAGTGGCTGTGGTTAAAACCCATTAAAACCATAGAAATAGTAATGGTTAAAACCACAGACATACAGTGGATAAAACACACATGGCTAAAATCCTGTGTTAAAATCACAGGGACAGGACGAGGACCTCATTACCTACCTTTATATTATTCTATGACCTTCTCACCCTTCCACAGAGTTATAAATATGTCTGTGCACCCTTCTCTCTGGAGGACCTCTGGGCATCCTCTGGGTTTTACTAGTCTCTGATGAGGACGCAAAGTGTGAGGATGTAAAATAAAATCAAAATTACCGAAAATTCCACCATAAACAAAGTGATCTGTGAGTTGTGACCTTAAACTTAATATAAAAATCAACAATTTTGTGATAAATAACCGTTCAATTCGCAGGCTTTTAACCTATTTTTACACGTTCACGTTTTTTTTTTTTCAATTTAAAGTCCATATTTGCCGAATGGTGTTTCTTTTCGATTAGAAAACAGAGTTTGGTGAGATCATTGAAGATGCGGTGTTGTGCGCCCTTCTGTAAAACCACTGCGGAGGTCGTCTCCTTATCCACGGGGATTACATTTCACGGGTGAGTATTCGAGTAACAAACATTCAGTCTTACCACAAATTCAAATGATTTTTGTCGATACATAAAAAATAAATAAATAAATAAGCCCTTTATTCTGAATAACAAAGTTAAGGAATTTAAGAGTTAGTTTATAAGATATCTCGTAATTCAGAGTGCCTCTTGGCATAGGCCTCCTCTAGCGTTTTCCATTGGGTTCTGTCTTGCGCTACCCTTCTCCAGTGGTGTCCAGCCGTGAGCCTCAGGTCATCTGACCATCTCATTTGTTGACGTCCTCTGTCTCGATTGCTGTCTCTGGGGTACCAGTCGCAAACGGTTGTACTCCATTTGCCTTGCCTGTCTCTAATTGTGTTGCCAGCCCATCTCCACTTCATTTTGTCTATTTGAGTGAGAATGTCAGTTACTTTGGTTTTTTGTCTTATTGTGCTACTTCTTATTTTGTCTTTTCTCCTTATTCCTGTCATGCTTCTCTCCATGGCCCTCTGACAGCGCTCCAGTCTGTTTTTCTCTGTGGAGTTTGGTGAGTGCCCATGTTTCGCAGCCATAGGTAATGACTGGAAGTATGCAGGTGTTAAAAGATTTTCGTTTTATAGACATACTTAGCTCGCTTGACTTCATGATTTCTTTCAATGACCAGTATTTCTTCCATCTGTTTGCTATTCTTCGATTCACTTCTTTAGTTGTTTGTTCTTTATGAGAGATTATTTGTCCTAGGTAGATATATTCCTGTACATATTCAAGTGGTTGGCTTTCAATTTCTATAGGCGTTTCCGTGGAGTTTGTGAGCAGCTTTGTTTTATCCATGTTCATGGAAAGGCCCACCTTTTTACTTTCCACACTAAGTGATTTTATCATTTCTTGTAGGTGTATCGGGTCTTCTTCAAACAGGATTATATCGTCCGCAAATCTTAGGTGGTTTAGTTTGACACCGTGTATGTTTAGTGTCGATACATATTTTATCGTTTAGTTCCTCAGGTTCAGAATGTCTTTCTAGATGAACCAGGGGGCAGGGTTAACAGAAACTGTTGTTATTTTAAAATTCTCATAATCATACTAAATGCGAAAAAAACAAAAATATGTAAATGCAAAAGACTGTGTGTTTGTTGGTTTGTCCTTCAATCATGGTGCAACAGAGCAATGGATTGACGTGATTTTTTGCATGGGTATAGAGTAGAGATTGACAGCCTTCTATAAGTCCTGGAAAATTAAAGAGTTTGTGTGGGAATGGAAAATACAATTTCAAGTTAATTTCCAGGTTTCCCAGTCAAGTGCATCTCCGTGCTGCTTGGCTCAGAGCGCTCGGCAAACAAGACGGGCACCTACCAGACTCTGCTGTGGTCTGCTCTCTGCATTTTATGAATGATGATTTTGATGCAACAGAAAGTGGCTCAAGACAAATTCGTGACGATGCTATCCCTTCAACAGTACAGGTAACTCATAATGTCATATTATGTATTGTTCCTAAGTAGGTACTTAAATCAAAAGAAACTAATTTAGATCAAGTGGCTGTGGAAGAAGGAGCTAAGACAAATAAATTGGACCAGAATTTACCTTTTTCCTCTCACACTTGTTGCAGCATTGTATGAAAACAGTAATATAGAAGTAACAAGTAGTATATTAATTACAGGTTTGCATGATATGCCTAGACACTGACAGCAAGCTGATTCTAATGAGTAAACACAAATTAGAAGAAGCCTATGAAAAGTTAACTGGACATCCTGTAAGTTTTTAATTTATTATCTATAAGTACCTTTAATTATGTTGTCATTATCATTCCTTTTCACTTCGTGTCCCATCCATTGCCACTTCAGCTTAGAGTATAACCATGTATAACAAAGTCAAATCCCTAAATTGATGCTTTTGATAAATCTGGAAAAGTGCAGACAGAACCAATAAATATTTGAATACCATAGTAACTTCTTTCAGATGTATGATCAAGGAAACCTAAAACAAACACTTTGTGTACAATGTGTTCAGAGATTGATAAACTTTAGTAGATTTAGAGACAAGAGCTTGAGAGCCCGTGCACTGATGATGGACTTAGTTGACAAACATGAATTAGTGAGTATTTGATACTAAACCTTGCTTTCTTTCTTTATCCTTGTACTTTATGTATTGAATATTTAATTTGTCTCTCAACAGATAACAAGGCGACATATAAAAAGTATTAACCGCACAAAACACCAACTAAAGAGTAGTATGGTGTTGACAACGCTAGGACCTGACCACTGTGACTTACACATACTAGAACACCCCTCAGAAGACAAACAGACAGAATTAGAGGAAATTGAACCAAGAGATGTAGTGAAAACTGAAGAAAGTGATGACTGTATGTCGGTTGATGGAGACATGGAAGTGATACATGAAAATGACAATAATGTCAATGATTATAATCAGGATCAGTTAAAGTTGGAAAGTGTTTCCTTCCAATGTATACTTTGTATGGAGGAATTTGTCCATGAACATGAGTACATGCAACATATGTGCATGCATCTCCAGGTGAGATAGTTTTCCACTATTTATAGACTGTTGTCTACTTGTTAAGTTCTAATAACAGTTTGTCTAGTTGTGGAGGGGCTCTCTCAAATTCTTATGAACAGAAATGCAAGGGGTTAGAATATGTTTGTATGGAGCCTGGCCTACCAACCTTTCCGCCATTTTGATTTTTCTTGAAAACTGCCTCTTATAAAACCTGTATTAATCAATTAAATAGCTGGCATCAATACAAGCAAGTATTATATGAGACAAAATCTTCTAAAGCGTCAGGTTTCCGAGACACAATCTATCAACGTTATAATCATGTCAGGGTTCCATTTTAGGTTCACTTATTTATTTTATATTGTACAGACGTTATTACCAACCAATATTTTAATTATTATAAACCAATAGTTAGAGTTCAAGGTGAAATATGTTGAACATGTAACAGATGCACAAAATCTTGGTGTGGTGGTGGATGAAAGTGTTCGGTTTGAAAAGCATATTTATATAAAGTTCGACACGCTTTAGAAGAATTTGTCTCATAATATAATACTTGCTTGTGTTAATGCCGGCTATTTAATATTATAGGTTTTAAATGTGGCGGCTATTTCGAGAAAAAATTAAAATGGCGGAAGTAGGCCAAAATATTCAAACCCATTTGTTTTGTGTTTTGCAGAACGGTGACGGTGATGGTGAATGTGTTCTCAGGCAGGCAGAGCGCCGCCCTTCCGCACGCGCGGCTCAGACCACAGGTGAGATGATGTGTTATTTCTCAAGCATACACTGACGACTTTTGGCGACTTCCGTGGCGCAGTGTTGAGCGCTGTTGTCTTAATGTGTGGAGGTCCTGGGTTTGATCCCGGCAGGGTCAATTTGGGAATTTAATTGAATCTGATTTTTCCCTGGTGTGGCCTGGAGGGAGGCTTCGGCCGTGGCTAGTTACCACCCCACCGGCAAAGACGTGCCGCCAAGCGTTTTAGCGTTCCGGTAACTGAATAGGGGTATAGGTTTAATATAACTGCCATGCCCCTAACAGGTTAGCCAGCTTCCATCTTAGACTGCATCATCATTTTCCAACAGGTGAGATCGCAGTCAAGGGCTAACTTGTAGTGGAGAAAAAAAAGATATGGGTGTGTTCCGAAATACACTGCGACCACTGTAAGGTGTGACGTCAATTCAGTACACTGCGAAGCCGTTCCTTTATAGTTAGGTATACTGGGTACTGCTTATAACGGAATGCAGTCAGCACTGAGACAAACACTGATAGCACCTTACCTCGAAAACGCCAGTGCTCACAGTACAAAAATGGCGTCGATTAATGACGTCATATATTTCCCTAGGATACTGCAGCAGTTTACTGTCAGTTATAACGGAACGAATTTCTCCACAGTAAAGAGCACTGACCAGTGCTTGCAGTCTATAACGGAACACAGCCATAATTTTTATACTTTTGACATGTGACAAACACGGAAAAAGTGTCTCCAATTGAAGAACATGATACAACCGTCAGTTGCCGATACAATAGATTAACCGTTAAATCGTACCTTGAAAGACGATTTATTAACTTTCACGTGGAACTGGAAAATTAGAAGGACTGAGGAGACTGTTTCAGGAGAGAAAAGGTGTGGCAAAGTGTATCTTCTTAGGGATAACCTGCACAAACTTGCGTTTAGCACAATGTTTTCAATATCCCATTTACTCTAGGCAATATAGCTAGTTGACACCAACAATAATTCCTCAGGCGACGAAACTTTACAGTATGATAAAGTATCATAAGCTAAACGTATATTATAAATATCCAATAAAAAATCAGAAAGGAAGTAAGGTTTTTTTATGCTGTACTGAATTGTTAAGGCAGGCAGGTAGGTACATTATCGCGTAAACGCAGTTTAGATTTGATTGTGAAATCGGTTTAAAATATCGATGTTTTGCATGATTATTTCGATTTATACTACCTACTATTATTTTAAAAATAATCAGTCATAAATATTAAGTTTTAGGTATACCTAACTTCCGCATGGTTTTTTTTTTGGATATTTTTGTATAAGTTATGGTTCATACCATACTACAATCTTGCCAAGTTTCAACGACTAAAGATTTAATGCGGGGGTCTCCATACAACGAACCGCCCCGTTGCCTAGACTAATTCTGAGACTCGCTCTAGCGATATCTCGAAATCAGGTACAAGTAAAAAATAAATCTATTTGACATCACCTAATGTAAAAAAATATCATAAGTTGTGTAATCAAATAAGATTAATTTCGACCCTATTATCATCTATACTTAACTTAACTTAAGCCTACCTCTAAAACTATTTTTTTTTTTTGAGTATTTTTGCCCTTTTTTATCTTTTCTTTTCCTTTTCTTTTCCTTTTCTTTTCTATACTTTTCAATAACATATTTTGTAAATACTTTTTTTTTTAGATTTGTAGGTATATTATTTTTATTTTGAGGATTATTCATATTTCCATATTTTACTTATTTACTTATATTATGAGGTCATCCCAATCCCCTCATCATCCAGCGATCTCTACTTGCAGCCAGACGTGTCCACAGTACGCCGAGGCCATCGAATTCTTCTAGTTCAGTTCGGCAGCGGGTGCGCGGCCGGCCACGGCGACGCGTTATGTATCGTGGCCACCAGACTGTGCTTTCCCACGTCCACCTGTTGTCTCGCTGTCGCATTGTGTCCAGCCCACTTCCTTTTTAGGGTTCCGTAGCCAAATTTGGCAAAAACGGAACCCTTATAGATTCGTCATGTCTGTCTGTCTGTCTGTCTGTCTGTCTGTCTGTCCGTCCGTATGTCACAGCCACTTTTTTCCGAAACTATAAGAACTATACTGTTGAAACTTGGTAAGTTGATGTATTCTGTGAACCGCATTAAGATTTTTACACAAAAATAGAAAAAAAACAATAAATTTTGGGGGTCCCCATACTTAGAACTGAAACTCAAAAATTTTTTTTTCATCAAACCCATACGTGTGGGGTATCTATGGATAGGTCTTCAAAAAAATGATATTGAGGTTTCTAATATCATTTTTTTCTAAACTGAATAGTTTGCGCGAGAGACACTTCCAAAGTGGTAAAATGTGTCCCCCCCCCCCCCCCCCCCCGTAACTTCTAAAATAAGAGAAAAATAAAACTAAAAAAAATATATGCAAACTTCCACCGAAAATTGGTTTGAACGAGATCTAGTAAGTAGTTTTTTTAATAATTTAAAACTTACTACAGGTTTGTACGGAACCCTCGGTGCGCGAGTCCGACTCGCACTTGGCCGGTTTTAGCTTCCTCGTTTGCCTAATAGCGTCAATCACTTTCGTTTGGTCCCTTGAATATAACTTTCTTATTCTGTCTGATAGCTTGACTCCGGGAATGCTTCTTTCGATCTTCCTTTGTGCAACTTTTATTTTCTTTACCTCATCCTTATTCATTGCCCATGTCTCTGTGCTCCATACGTAAGAATAGGTTTATTACATGCGTTGAATACTTTTGTTTTAATAGTCGTTGATATTTTTTTGTTTTTAAAAATATATTTTAGGCTCCACTATCGTTTCCATGCATTACATATTCTTTTGCTTATTTCTTCACTGTGTGTAGAGCTTTTGAATAAAATAATGTTCCCTAGATTGGTAAAACTGTCTACCGTTTCCAAGATATTATTGGCTTGACTTATAGAAGTCGGATTGCCTGTATTGGTCATTATCTTTGTTTTACTCTAATTCATAAACAATACTTACTATTCTTATATTATAAATGCGAAAGTTTGGATGGATGGATGGATGTTTGTTACTCAATCACGCCAGAACGGCTAAACGGATCTGGATAATATAGATAATAGCCTGGAATAACACATAGGCTACTTTGTATTTTGGAAAATTTAAAGAGTTCCTGCGGGAACCGAAAAACCTCAATTCACGCGGACGAAGTCGCGGGCATCAGCTAATAAACTATATTAAAATAATATTGTACGAATTATATTTAAATACTTACTTTATCTACGATCAGACAGCAGCAGACCGTACGCCCGGTGAGACCGCGACTTAAGGCCGTGATACACAAGGCTAGGGAGTTGATCAGGCATACTCCCACACTAATAGGATTTTGGACTATTTGCCGCCGCTGATTGGTTATAGTCACATTGGTCCAACCCATTTGACAAACGTCCTGGCAGATCCACCACGCAGCTCAACTGCTGAAAAACTACAACCCAGAACACAAGAGCAAAATCGCGCTATACATTAAGAAGTAAGAAAAGTGTTTTGTTTCAGTCGCTCCCGTCTCAGCGATATTTGCGACCAATAACGAAAACGAAGTGCATACAAGTATAGCAGCAGATGCAGAGCAGATAATAAAACAAGAACTGGAAACTTACAATGGTAAAATAATCACCCGAACAGCTGATAGTAAGATATTAACAAATTGTGTGGTCCAATTACATGATATTTTAAAATGTATTAAAAAAGTCCCGACCCGAGTTAAGTCTATGACGAAAAAACGAAAAGCTATTAAGTCTTGCTATGTTATGAATATTTCGTGTAAAGATTCCAGTTACAGGGCAGAAACTCAGAATGAATGTTTTAATACACCACAAACTAGTGCATACATTGAGGAAATATCGTTTACTTGTGACTTTTGTGGAAAAAAGTTCAAACAAAAGAGAATTTTAGCTAATCATATAAGGAATCATATTGCAGTTAGGCGGTTCACTTGCAAGATTTGCCAACACAAATGTAAATGTAAAAGTCATCTGATTAAGCACATGCAAACTCACATGGGTGAACAGCTATGCGAGTTCAAATGTGCACATATAAGTACACTAAAAGATCACAAGAGAACCCACACTGGTGAAAAGCCATATTCGTGTGAGTTATGCGAGTTCAAATGTGCACTTATAAGTACTCTAAAAGATCATATGAAAACCCACACTGGTGAAAAGCCATATTTGTGTGAGTTGTGCGCGTACCAAAGTGCAGTAAGTGGTAACCTAAAACGTCATATGAAAACCCATACTGGTGAAAAGCCATATTCGTGTGAGTTGTGCGAGTTCAAATGTGCACTTATAAGTACACTAAAAGATCATATGAAAACCCACACTGGTGAAAAGCCATATTCGTGTGAGTTGTGCGTGTACAAATGTAGAAGAAGCAGTCATTTAGTTATTCACATGAGAACCCACACCGGCGGAAAGCCATATTCGTGTGAGTTATGCGAGTTCAAAAGTGCACTAAGTGGTAACCTAAAACGTCATATGGAAACCCATATTGGTGAAAAGCCATATTCGTGTGAGTTGTGCGAGTTCAAATGTGCACTTATAAGTACACTAAAAGATCATATGAAATCCCACACTGGTGAAAAGCCATATTCGTGTGAGTTGTGCGTGTACAAATGTAGAAGAAGCAGTCATTTAGTTATTCACATGAGAACCCACACCGGCGAAAAGCCATATTCGTGTGAGTTATGCGAGTTCAAATGTGCACAAAGTGGTAAACTAAAGCGTCATATGAGAACTCACACTGGTGAAAAACCTTATCATTGTTAGGAATGCAAATAATAATTCATCATCAATAGTAATTTGACGCACATGAGAACTCACATTCGTGAAAAGCCATCCTCTTGTAAGATACATGAGTTCATATGTGCACCAAGTGGTAGCCCAATATCGTGTGAGAAGTCACACTGGTAAAAACCTTCATCATGTCTCACTCTGCCACCGGAGAATGCTCAGCAGATACATACTTCAGCAGATAGTACTGTGTGCCTCGCGCACGTATTATTATATATCTCGGCTACTGTATTTCTGGCCTGGACAGTAGATAATGTACTATTGTGTCTAATTTTTATTTCTATGTATTTGTAACAATTTTCGTGGAAAATTATTGTAAAATAATAAAAGAAAATATATTAACAAAGTTATTAAGATCAACAAAAGTGTATATTAAAATTTTTGAATGTAAAATCTGTAAGTATTATTTAAAAACCCACATTCTTCACTAGATTTGTCCTAACTGCTATTTAATGTATTGAAATGTAAGCTGCGTGTTGCGAATGGCTCTGAGCTTCAACCCTGAGGATCCTTAGAGTGATAGGTACTTCACATAGTAGTTTGGTGGCCACGAACCGTACGCCTGGTGAGACTGTGACTTAAGGCTGTGTGTGATACACAAGGCTAGCGTGTTGACCCAACACTCTCACTGAAATATAAGTATATAGGATTGAGGACTATTTGTCGCGTACGGCTTTAGGTATACTCGCTAATTGGATTCACTTTCGTTGCAAATTGCAACCGTGTCCTGGCAGATCCACCACGCAGCTCAACTGCGTGCTGAAAAACTACAACCCAGAAATCAGAATGAGAAAATTTCGATATACCTACATAAATAAGTAAGAAAAGTGTTTTGTTTCAGTCGCTCCCGTGTCCGCGACATTTGCGACCAATAAAGAAAACGAAGTGAACACAACTATAGAAGACGACGCAGAGCAGAAAATAACACAAGAACTGGAAACTAACAATGTTAAAATAGAAACCCGACCAGCTGACAGCAAGATATTAACAAATTGTGTGGTCAAATTGCATGATATTTTAAAAATAACTAAAAATATCCCGACAAGAGTCTATGACGAAGAGTCTATTACGAAAAAACAAAAAGCTGTTATGTCTTGCAATGTTACAAATATTGCGTCTAAAGATTCCAGGTATAGGGCAATAAGTGATAATGAAAATAATAATTCATCACGAAGTAGTCCTTACACTGATAAAATATCGTTTACTTGTGACATTTGTGGAAAAGTGTTTAAACAGAAGAGTATCTTAGTTAATCATTTAAGAAATCACACTGCAGTAAGACCGTTCACTTGCAAGATTTGCCAATACAAATGTCAATGGAGAAGTCGTTTAAAGGTACACATGAGATCTCATACAGTTGAAAAACCTTATGTTTGTAACTTATGCAATTATAAATGTACAAAAAATAATGGTTTAGTAAAACACATGATAATCCACACTGGTAAAAAGCCATATTCTTGCGAGTTATGCGAGTACAAATGTGCACATAAAGGTAACCTAAATCATCATATGAAAACCCACACTGGCGAAAAGCCATATTCCTGTGAGTTGTGCGAGTACAAATGTGCCCAAAGTGGTAGCCTAAGAACTCATATGAAAACCCACACTGGCGAAAAGCCATATTCTTGTGAGTTATGCGAGTACAAATGTGCACATAAAGGTAACCTAAATCATCATATGAAAACCCACACTGGCGAAAAGCCATATTCGTGTGAGTTGTGCGAGTACAAATGTGCCCAAAGTGGTAACCTAATATATCATATGAAAACCCACACCGGTGAAAAGCCATATTCGTGTGAGTTATGCGAGTACAAATGTGCACAAAGTGGTACCCTAAAATATCATATGAAAACTCACACTGGTGAAAAGCCATATTCGTGTGAGTTGTGCAAGTTCAAATGTGGAAAAAAGAGAGATTTAGTTATTCACATGAGAACCCACACCGGCGAAAAGCCATATTCGTGTGAGTTATGCGAGTTCAAAAGTGCACTAAGTGGTAACCTAAAACGTCATATGGAAACCCATACTGGTGAAAAGCCATATTCGTGTGAGTTGTGCGAGTTCAAATGTGCACTAAGTGGTAACCTAAAACGTCATATGGAAACCCATACTGGTGAAAAGCCATATTCGTGTGAGTTGTGCGAGTACAAATGTGCCCAAAGTGGTAACCTAATATATCATATGAAAACTCACACTGGTGAAAAGCCATATTCATGTGAGTTGTGCACGTTCAAATGTAGAAGAAAAAGAGATTTAGTTATTCACATGAGAACCCACACCGGCGAAAAGCCATATTCGTGTGAGTTATGCGAGTTCAAAAGTGCACTAAGTGGTAACCTAAAACGTCATATGGAAACCCATACTGGTGAAAAGCCATATTCGTGTGAGTTGTGCGAGTACAAATGTGCCCAAAGTGGTAACCTAATATATCATATGAAAACTCACACTGGTGAAAAGCCATATTCGTGTGAGTTGTGCACGTTCAAATGTAGAAGAAAAAGAGATTTAGTTATTCACATGAGAACCCACACCGGCGAAAAGCCATATTCGTGTGAGTTATGCGAGTACAAATGTGCACAAAGTGGTACCCTAAAATATCATATGAAAACTCACACTGGTGAAAAGCCATATTCGTGTGAGTTGTGCAAGTTCAAATGTAGAACAAGCAGTCATTTAGTAATACACATGAGAACCCACACTGGCGAAAAGCCATATTCGTGTGAGTTGTGCGTGTACAAATGTAGAAGAAGCAGTCATTTAGTTGTTCACATGAGAACCCACACCGGCGAAAAGCCATATTCGTGTGAGTTGTGCGTGTACAAATGTAGAAGAAGCAGTCATTTAGTTGTTCACATGAGAACCCACACCGGCGAAAAGCCATATTCGTGTGAGTTATGCGAGTTCAAATGTGCACAAAGTGGTAAACTAAAGCGTCATATGAGAACTCACACTGGTGAAAAACCTTATCATTGTTAGGAATGCAAATAATAATTCATCATCAATAGTAATTTGACGCACATGAGAACTCACATTCGTGAAAAGCCATCCTCTTGTAAGATACATTGAGTTCATATGTGCACCAAGTGGTAGCCCAATATCGTGTGAGAAGTCACACTGGTAAAAACCTTCATCATGTCTCACTCTGCCACCGGAGAATGCTCAGCAGATACATACTTCAGCAGACAATACTCTGTGTGCCTCTTGCACGTATTTTATATATCTCGGCTACTGTATTTCTGGCCTGGACAGTAGATAATGTACTATTGTGTCTAATTTTTATTTCTATGTATTTGTAACAATTTTCGTGGAAAATTATTGTAAAAATTGAATATTATATTGAATACAATATTGAAAATTATCTATACTTATAATAAAACTGTAACTGGTCCAATTCTGTACATTGAAGATATTTTGAAAATTTTTTTTGGAGGGCACTCAATATTCGATACTGAAGCCAAATCTGTAATTTTTTTCATTTTTGTCTGTCTGTCTGTCTGTCTGTCTGTCTGTCTGTCTGTCTGTCTGTCTGTATCTTGGCCGCGCATCACGCCGAAACTACTGAATGAATTCAAACGAAACTTGGCACGAGTTGAGCCTATACTACGAGGTAGGACATAGGATACTTTTTATCCCGAAATTCTACCCCCGAAGGGGTGAAATAGGGGTTGAAAGTTTGTATGAAAGTCTCTAATTTCTCAAGTTATAGCCATGAAACTTGATATATGAGCTGCGGGTTGAAAATGGAGACATATGTGTTTCACAGTTTTTGAAAATTCGATCCCCAAAAGGGTGAAATAGGGGATGAAAGTTGGTATGAAAGTCCTTCGTTTCTCAAGATGTTTTACAAGTTATATCAACGAAACTTTTTATTTTGGCTTACGGTAAAAAATAAAGAAGTACGTGTGTCACAGTTTTTCAAAATTCCACCCCTAAGGGGGTGAAATAGGGGGTGAAAGTTTGTATGAAAGTCCGTCATTTCTCAAGTTATATCGATTAAACTTGGCATACAAGCTACTGGTTGAAAATGAAGAAATAAATGTTTCACAGTTTTTGTAAATTTTACCCCCGAAGGGGTGAAATAGGGGTTGAAAGTTTGTATGAAAGTCCTCCATTTCTCAAGTTATAGCCATGAAACTTGGTATATGAGCTGCGGGTTAAAAATGAAGACATACGTGTTTCACAGTTTTTCAAAATTTCACCCTCAAAGGGGTGAAATAGGGGTTGAAAGTTTGTATGAAAGTCCTTCATTTCTCAAGTTATATCGATGAAACTTGGTATACAACCTACCGGTTAAAAATGAAATTTTACCCCCGACGGGGTGAAATAGGGGTTGAAAGTTTGTATGAAAGTCCGTCATTTCTCAAGTTATTTCGATGAAACTTGGTATATCCACGCGGACGAAGTCGCGGGCATCAGCTAGTTGTAAAATAAAACTGTCATGCCAGCGGAAAGGTTATTAAAAGAAAATATATTAACAAAGTTATTAAGATCAACAAACGTGTATATTAAAATTTTTGAATGTAAAATCTGTTAGTATTATTTAAAAACCCACATTCTTCACTAGATTTGTCCTAACGGAGGGTGACGTCACGGACGCGAACTTAAGCTGTTATGTGTCTCAAATCTTTTCGTTTTTAATTAACTTACACCTTGTATTTCACTAAATAAACAGTACCAAGGTTTCCATAAGTGGTAGTTTTTACGCGAAAAAGTTGTTTGTGAAACGGGACAATCGCATAAAAAGGAATTATCGGTGAAAAATATAAGCTGGTTGCGGTCGATCAGCTGATGTCTTAACATACCCTCAAACGGGAGATTTGGCGTGTTGGTGGAAGTGTTGGTTAAGCTCCCAGTTATAGTTACAGTGAAATACCAGTGATATTAACTTGTTCGGAGATAAATAATAATAATTTGGAATAATATATTTATGTTATTTAATTTTTAAAAGTTAAAAGTAAAAAGCGCCATCTACTGTGAAACTTGATAACTGCGATCTTGTTGGGCGATATTGTCATTCATCTCAGATCATGGCTAGCAAATGCAAGATATGCAAAAAATTCATATCCCCGGCAGATGGCATTAAGTGCATAAAATGTGTGTCATTGTTTCATCCAGTCTGCCTAAAACTGAGTCCGGGACATCGAGTATCTAGCAAATGGTGTTGCAACACTTGCAAGGTCGGTAAAATAGATGACAAGGTGTTGCCTAAGAGCCCAAGTAATCATAGCTTGCTAGAGGTACACGATCAGGATATCGATAAGCAGATAACTAGTCATTTGGTGGAGACTTCTCCAAGCAGTCTCGCGGAGGAAGTACGCCAGGTGATACGGGCAGAGATGTCGTGTCTCAGAGAGGAGCTGGCTCGTATCTCCGCGACAATTGCGAACTTCAATATGCGTGCAGACGCTATAGAGACGAGATTAACAGCTCTTGAGGAGCGATTTTCTGCTAATCAAATACAGGAGCAATCAAGATTAACAGCCCTGGAAGAGCGTGTGTCTGCCTGTGGGAAGCAAGAGGGGAATGAAAGCGTCAATGAAATTATTACTCAGTTGCAAAATCAGTTAAATGATCGAGAGCAGGAGTACTTTTTGAACGACGTGGAAATTTCTGGTCTTCAGGAAAGGAGCGGCGAGAATCTTGTTCATCTCACTAGTTTAATTGGGAAAAAACTGGGGATTGAGCTTGGAGAGAGAGATGTGGTGTCAGTTGAACGTGTGGGCCCGCGGCATGGGGTCGTAGAGGGCGAGAGTCAGCCGCGGCCGCGGGTAGTCTGCGTTAGACTCGCCCGGCGTGCGCTGCGTGACGATTTGCTGCGCGCCGCTCGAGTCCGCCGTGGGGCCGACACTTCTGGAATTGTTGATGGAACACCGCGTCGTTTTTATTTAAATGAGCGCCTTACCCGTGCTAATAAGCAACTATTTTATAAGGCGAGAGAGGAGGGTCGTCGTAAGGGCTGGCGATATGTATGGACGAGCGGTGGACGTATTTTCATACGTCATGACGCCAATGCTACGGCACATCGTGTACGCTCTGATAATGACCTAAAGAAGTTTTTTATGGGTATAGTTGGTTAAGGGGCTTATGTTTGCTATTGTTATTCTCAGTAAGGAGTGTCTATAGACGGAATCGATCCATTTATTGTATGTATGAAAATAGCAGAAGAAGATTGTTGTTATTACTGTTTACACATTTTTTCATGTGTTATGTTTTTTGTGGACGGAATAATTGTAATTTAGCTGCTAGAAGAAAAGTTACCGTATTGCACGGTTCGGCAGATATAGTAACTAAGAATCAACAAACATACTACTATTGTAACACGCAAAATAAGCATAATATACCTATAAGTTATTTTAATATTATTTATGTTGGTATTATTAATAGTACGTATATTACTGTCATAAAAACTAAAATTAAGTCTTATATTATGAATTTGTTTTTTGGTATAATTTCTTTTATAATATCCTATATTTTAAATAATATTTGTTACACACATTGCTGTAAACATAGTCATTTAATAACCGTTTATAATTTATATATAAAATTTTGTGGTGTTTGTACTCATAATACGTTATATATCGCTATGTCATTGTTGAGGCTGAATTTTATAGATAAAATCCATGATGTTATTTTGTTACTTAGTATTTACTTTTTAAAATGTGATTTTGTTATAATTTTTGTAACCTACAACTTTATTATTATTTTTATACTGTTGCGTCTACTGTCATATTATATATTTTATTGTAAACAGACTTTAACCTTTCTTATTATTATACTAATTTCACCTTATAATGTAATTAAATATATAAATATGCTGTTGGGCTTACCGTCATCTATATTTTATTTTATACAGAGTTTAACCTTACGTATTAATAAACTAATTTCACCTTATACTGTAATTAAATATAATAATATAACTATATATAAACCGTTAATTTATATATTTATGTTATAAAATATAAAGGTAATAAATTTTTGAAAATTGGTTTCCTTAACGCAGGGTCTTTAGGTACAAAGCATGATGAGTTCTTGGTGGCCATGGATCGATTCCAAGTCGATGTCATGGCGATCAATGAGACCTGGTTACGTGCTGGGGAGGAAGGTCGTGCGCCCTCTGTTCCTGGTTATAGACTTCAACACATACCCCGCCCGGACACTGTGCGCAGAGGTCGCGGTGGAGGTGTTGCTTTTTATATTAGGAGAGGACTTAAGACCAGGGCGTGTGCATTCCCCAAACACGAGACCGTTGAGCAAATGTGGATTGGTTTAACTGTCAACTCTCTTAAAATTGCCATCGGAACTGCCTATAGACCCCCGTGGTTAGATATTGATATTTTCTTAGATGTCCTTACTGATACTATTCAGGCTTTATCAAAATATGACCATGTCGTTTTGCTAGGAGATTTTAACGTTAATTTGCTCAATATACATGATACAAAAACAATTAAACTTAATGCCTTTTTTAATTATTTACAACTAACACAAATAATTGCTTCACCGACCCATTTTACTGAATTTAGCGAAACATTAATTGATACTATATCCACAGATCTACCAGTTAGAAATGTAAATGTGACGCCGATTGCATCCCTGGGTAGTCACGCATTCCTCGACTGTGTTTTAAATATTAAGAAGGGAAAGGTCCCGTCCAAATCTATTGTATTTAGGCCCCTTAAAAGTATATGTTTGAATACATTTAATACCGATCTTCTTGCAATACCGTGGGAGGATCTCTCATCCTTAGGCTGTGTTAACCACATGGTTTCGTCTTTCAACAGATATGTTATGGGACTGTTTGATACACATGCCCCCATTAGAACTAAAATAGTTAGAGATCGCCATAGTCCATGGTTAACTTGTATGGTTAAATTCATGATGGCATTACGAGATGATGTTCACACTCAATGGCGTCATGATAAATCGGAATCTAATAAAGAAAATTATAAGCAGTATAAGCACTTAGTTATAGAAGCTATACATAATGAAAAGCGTGCATACTTTAAGCATGATATTAACAATAAAATTAAGTACCCTAAAGTCTTGTGGCAAAATTTAAAATGCACAGTCTTGCCTAAAAAATCAGAGCAATTGCCAGCTCATTTCACTGATGTTGAAGCAATAAATGCGCATTTTCTTGATGTTCCAGGTTCTAACAATGTTTCTTTGTCACAACTTACCTATTATGAGTTTAATAAGCTATACGAAGGTGTTTTTTCTCTCAGTACTACAAATGATCATGAAATATTTAAAATACTTAAGCAAATACACTCTAATGCAGAGGGAACAGATAAAATAACCCTTGACATGCTCCTTATGACACTTCCCCAAAGTTTAGGTACTATTAAAGCTATAATTAATACGTCAATACTTACATCTACTTTTCCGAGCGACTGGAAAATTGCCTTAGTTCGTCCACTTCCTAAAATTTCAGATCCTCTTTCATCAAAAGATCTTCGGCCAATAAGTATTCTGCCTTGTTTATCAAAGATATTAGAAAAGATTATTTACACGCAGGTATCGGCATATGTAGAGAAGTATCTCATTTTACCGGAGTATCAGTCAGGCTTCAGGGCAGGTCGTGGTACTGTAACTGCACTTTTAGATGTTACTGACAATATTCTTGTAGCACAAGATTCAGGGATGTGCACTCTCCTTGTACTACTAGATTTTTCTCGAGCCTTTGACAGCATCAACATACCACTCTTACTATCAAAGTTATCGTATTATGGTTTTGATGTTGATGCTGTGAAATGGTTCGATAGTTATTTGTCAAACCGCACTCAATTTGTGGAAATTGTGCATGAGGATGGACAGAAGTATAAGTCTGCGACTGCTCCAGTGCCCAGGGGAGTTCCACAGGGTTCAGTTCTGGGACCGTTACTTTTTATTATATACTCTGCTGATATCGTCCACCAAATTAAAAACTGTAAATACCATTTATATGCTGACGACCTACAGCTGTACTACGCATTTAAGCCCGAGGAATATCAGAGTGCCGTAAATTTGGTGAACGATGATCTTAGCCGCATTGCGGATTGGTCAGAGCGTAACTCACTTGTGCTTAACCCGGTTAAGTCTAAGTTTATTTTGTTCGGCACTCCTAAAAATTTAAACAAAGTCGAAGTAAATCTGCTACACAGTGTTGGGGTAAATATTAGAGGTAATAATCTAACCAGAGTATTTCAGGCGCGTAATCTGGGCCTACTTATGGACTCAGACCTGAGATTTGAGGCCCATGTAGCGGAAAATGTTCGTAATAGCTTCTACCGACTGAAGATACTTTATAAAGTGAGGAAATATCTCTCCCAAGAATTACGCATTAAGCTGGTAGAAGCATTAGTGTTATCAAAGCTGAATTACGCGGATGTCGTATTTGGGCCTCGTCTCTTGTGCAGAACAAAGCGCATTATTCAACGCGTGCAAAACGCCTGTGCTCGTTTTTGTTTCGACATATCTCCGAGAAACCACATTACTCCTTTTCTAAACAGCCATCTGTTGTTAAAAATGAGGTCTAGGAGAAAACTACATCTTTCTGGTCTACTTTTTGGAATGTTTAAAATGGGAAAACCTTTATACCTCATTAATAAACTTAATTGGGTAGGCGATGGCGAAGCCGATCGACTTAGAAGCGTGCGTAGGAATCGGCTTCGTGTGCCATTCCATCGTACGGCTGCATTTCGTGGATCTTTTACATACTCCGCCACTAAATGTTGGAATAATATACCACCTCCGATAAAAGATCTCAAAAACAAGTATTCATTTAAACTACAACTTAAAAAATTCCTTCTCGGTAAACAATTAGAATACCAGGATCATGTGGCGGAGTTTTCTTTTCTTTAGCTTTAACTCTAATTATTATGGTGTATTTTATTTTATTAAATATACTATATTTATACCAGATACTTCAATATTTATACTATATTTAATATAGTATAAATATTGAAGTATCTGGTGATTGGGTTTTTATTTTTATTTTTAACTAGCCTCACTATTTAAGTAGTATATTATATGCATATTATATTATAAATGTATACTTATTTATTATTTATTTATTTAGTACCTAAAGCCTTAACTAGAGATTGTTTAGTTTTAATTAGTATAGTTACGTAGCCGTGGTGTCACCTGGAGGAGGGCTTCAGCTGAAAATCAGCGCTGAATGCCCTTGTAATTCATTGCAAGGGTTTCAGCATTATGCTGAGCTGATGCCTTTTTTCAGGTTGTGCCACACACCACAAGTGTTATCATGGTGCTTCTATGACTTGATCATGAGTCTAATGCTCAGGTACTGGAAGCGCCATGGTATCATTTACCTTAAGGTATTGTTTTGTGTGGCACAATGCTGTGAATAAATGTTTTTTCTTTCTTTCTTTCTTTCTTTCTTTTCTAACAGCGGATGATTCGACGAACTAAACTACGCAAAGCGCCTGGCCCCGATCGAGTCACCAATGAAGCCCTGCGTCACTTACCTCCGCGAGCAATTGCGACGTTGACGCGACTCTTCAACGGAATCCTCCGCGCCGGGCACTTTCCATCCTCGTGGAAGCTCTGCCGAGTTATCCTGATTCCTAAACAGGGGAAAAATATTATGCTGCCCGGGAGCTACCGTCCCATTACGCTGCTGTCGACGACCTCGAAACTTCTCGCGAAACTGCTGCTGCTGCACATCATGCCCCACCTTCAGCCACGTGACGAACAGTTCGGTTTCCGTGCCGAACACTCCACTACGTTGCAAGCAACGAGAGTACTGCATCACCTCGCCGCCGCCTACAACAAGCGAGAACATTCCATCGCAGTATTCCTTGACATGGAGAAGGCGTTTGATCGCGTATGGCACACCGGACTCATCTACAAGCTGTCCACGTCTACTATTCTCCCGGTTGAAACTTATATGTTCCCAACTATTCAGTGTATGAACTGCTGCCGATTTGGACATATTAAATCTCAGTGCCGATCGAAGCCTAGATGCTATAAATGTGCACGAGAACACTCAGGTGATACATGCGATTTAACTGTAGATGAGGCTTCCTGCATTCTCTGCACCGGTAGGCATCTAGCCACAAACAAAAGCTGCCCAGAACATTCTCGACAGCAAGCTATTAAACAGCTCATGTCACAAGAAAACATCTCCTACATTGACACTTCAACCCGTTTCCCTCCTAGTGGTCCATCCTACGCTGAAAAGACTAAGTCCCCTCCAACATACCCGTCTAAGCCCAACCCCACAACCTCTTCTCAACACAATCATTCTCCTAACCAATCATATCGTGAAACCAAATTCCGCGCTCCTCGTCCTAGAGCCCCAATGGCAAAGGGATACGATAGGCAAGCCCACCAGAATATCACTGGCAATTGTTCTTCCTCCCTTGGCAACGGTTGTGCTATAAATAATAATGATCACTCATATTCCCGTCAAAACAACTTCTTTAACCAAGTCATTAACTAACATTTTAGAAAAGCTGAATAATCAATCTTCACCGCCCAACGTTGCCCAACTTATACTTGAAATCCTTACTCTACTCCAAAATGGACTTAGTCCAAATACTGCAATGGAACTGTAAAAGTCTGCGCAGTAGAAAACATGAATTAATCCTTCTAATAAATGAATACAAACCTGTTATTCTTGCCATCTCTGAGTCATGGCTCAGGCCAGGTTCTCATTTTAGGGTTCCAGGCTTTGCCTGTCTTAGGAATGACAGGGATGATGGGTATGCGGGAAGCGCCATCCTTATCCGGCGCTCTCTCTTTTATTCTTCCATCCCCCTTCCCCCTCACAGCTCTCAGTTTAATGCTGTTGCTGTGAGAATCCTTGATACCTCCTTTCTTTCTGTAACTATATATACCTCACCCACTCTTCTCTCATCTCAGATTTAAAAGCTATAATATCATCTCTCCCTCCTCCAGTTGTAGTGATGGGAGACTTTAACTCCCATCACACAGCTTGGGGCTCCCATTCATGTGATGGGTTTGCAATCCTCTTGTTGGAACTCTTTGATGAACTTAATGTTTGTATTCTTAACAATGGTTCTCCAACAAGGAGAGTGTACCCGGATCAAAACCCTAAATCTGCCATAGACTTATCTCTTTGCTCTCCCTCTTTAGCCTCTCTTTTCTCCTGGCAAACCCTACCAAGCACTCACGGTAGCGACCACTTTCCAATCCTACTATCTCTGGCCCAAAGGTCTATCCCACTTAAAAATACCAATCCTCGTATGAAATACAAGCTCACTAAAACAAAATGGCCACCGTTTGCTGATACTGTTGACAGGCTTATTGAATCTCTGAGTCTCTTCCTAGTCTAGGGGCCGACGGAGACCGACAAACATAATCAATCAACGCAAGGAAGCAAAAATTTCTTACACGATGGATATGTCCCGTGATAATTTTTTGAAGTAAAAAGAAAAAAACTGGCTGGGTATCATACTGTGAAACCCTAGACCCCTGTTCTCCTTCTTCTACTGTTTGGAATAAAATTAAAAGATTCCGCAGTTCTCAATCGCCTAACGACCTCTCATCCAATGATTCAAGTACTTGGTTGGATGCTTTTGCAGACAAACTCGCCCCACCTTATGTTCCTTGTGAGAATACTGATACTACTTTATCACCTATTTCCTCTAATGACGAAATGGATGCCCCATTTTCTTTTGCTGAGCTTCAGAGAGTTCTCTCCGGTCTGAAGGACTCTGCCCCAGGAAATGATGGTATTCCATACTCCTTCTTAGTGAACCTTAGTGACAAAGCGAAATACTGCTATCTTGATATGATCAACAGGTTTCTATTAACAGGATTCATCCCGGAACCATGGAGAACTCAAGTCATAATCCCAATACGGAAACCTGGCAAAGACCCCCTTGACCCAAATTCATATCGCCCCATAGCTCTTTCTTCAACTCTGGCCAAAGTTATGGAGCACTTGATAAAAAACCGACTGGAATGGATAGTGGAAAGTAGAGATTTATTGGCTAAGTCCCAATTTGGCTTCAGAAAGGGGCTTGGTACAATGGACAGTGTTGCAGTCATTACGACAGATATTCGAACAGCCCTGGCTAAAGAGCCTGGAGAGTACCTAGTGGGTGTTTTCCTAGATGTAGCATCGGCATATGATAATGTTCTTCTCCCAATGCTCAGGCAAAAACTGCAACAGCTGAGTGTTCCGCCGAGACTAACACGTGCCATTTGCAACCTTCTCTCAGGCAGAAATATTCTGGTGAGATCATCCTCCTCCTCGCTTCCCCCCAGAACCATCTGGAAAGGTCTCCCTCAGGGCTCTGTCCTTAGTCCTCTACTCTACAGCATTTACACAAATGATCTTGAATTGTCTGTCGTGAGATTCTGCAACATCCTTCAACATGCTGACGACATCGCTTTGTACGTATCATCGAACTCAATGGAGATTATATCAAGTCATCTCAATTCTGCTTTACACTATTAAGGTCAGTGGTTATCCGATCATGGTCTCTCTCTTTCTATCGATAAGTGCAAGGCCGTCATTTTCACGAGAAAAAGAATCATCCCAAACCCCAATATTGCCTACAATGATCAACACATCTCCCTTGAAACCAAAGCAAAATTTTTAGGTGTTGTTCTTGACTCCAAACTGAATGGCGCAGCTCATGCTCAACATGTAAGCCGAAAATGTGAAAGCGGTATTAACATCCTCCGTGCGCTATCAGGGGTATGGTGGGGATCTCATCCATACTCCCAAAAACTCTTATACAATGCCATAGTCCGCAGCCATCTGGACTATGGGTTTTTTGCTCTAGATCCTATCAATAAAACGGCTACAGAAAAATTGAACAAAATTCAATATAAAAGTTTCAGAATAATACTTGGCGCCATGAAGTCTTCCCCCACAAATTCATTGCAAGTGGAATGTGTTGATCCCCCAGTTCAAATCAGAAGCCAGTATTTATGTGACCGTTTTGTCTGCAAAATTTTACAGCTCTCCTCACACCCACTACTGGACAGCCTTCGACGGCTGAGTTCTGTCATCAGAGCCAACCAAGACAAATCCTTTCTTTTAAAAAGTTTCCTTAAATTTACATCCCTCCCACACCCAATTAATTCTTCCCCCAGACTGCCTCTGTTTTCTACCCCTTATAAAAGTTTGATTTGTAATCCCCCAATTGTTAATAAATAAATAAATAAATATTTTTTATTTCAGGCAATTTTACAAACCCATATTCAAAATACAGAAACATGAAAAAAAAAAAAAAAAAAAAAAAAAGTAGGTACATTATTAATATGAGCAAAATTAAAGTGTTAAAAAAAATAATAATACTAATAATTATTACTAATAATAATTCACAGATAAAAATAAAAATAGCATAAAAATAAAAAATATTAAAAATTCGTCAGAGAACTAGATCACTAAGATCTATAGGTACCTACATCTATGTTAAAATCTAAATGAGAGCGTTGTTCTCGCACCGATGCAGGCCAGACCAATATTTTGCAAAGGGATTGCTCAAATCCTCAATAACAGCGAGCAAGATGGAATTGGTACTGAGTCTAAGTCTTTCCCAGAAGGAAGCCGTCCTTGATCTGAGAATGGCGAAGAAGTCAGGAACTCTCGCAGTAGCAAACATGGCTTTAGCACTGCAGAAACGTGGCCGCTTCATTAGGATGCGGAAAGCGTTGTTGTATTGTATCCTTAGCGCATTATAACTTCGCTTGGTAAACCTTGTCCACAGCTGGCAGGTGTAAAAGCATTGGCAAAATGCTTTAAACAAGGTCACCTTCGCGTCATCTGAGCAGCGCACGAATCTGCGCGCTATCATGTTGGCACGCACCGAGAGAGCCCTGCGCTCCCTCTCCATATCTCTGTCGTCTTTTGAGTCTTCTGTCAATATATGTCCCAAATACTTAAAGCTCTTGACAACCCGAACTGACGATCCGTTCAAAAATACTGGCGGAACCATCTCCGGACCCTTACCAGCTTTAAAGACTAGCATTTCAGTTTTAGCTACATTATATTTGAGACCATGTTCCTTAGCGAACCGGTCACAAATATTGAGCAATATTCTGAGTCCACTTATTGAGGGGCTGAGAAGGACCATGTCGTCAGCGTAGCTTAAATTGTTAACGCACACGTTACCAATATGGCACCCGACCCTGGCTCTTCTCAGCTCCTCAATAAGGCTGTTGACGTAGAGATTGAAGAGGTCCGGAGATGTTAGCCCTCCTTGACGTACACCACACTCTAGTCTATATTCACTAGAGAGTGCGTCGCCCCACTTCACAAAGTTTGTTTGGTTCTCGTACCAAAACCTCCACAGGTTCACCAATTCGTTCGGTGCGTGTATTGCAAGTTTACGCCATAGGATTTTATAATTGACAAGGTCAAACGCCCGGCTTAAGTCCAGGAAACATGCATATACTGAGGTTTCTCTTTTAACATAATAGTCAACCGTATATTTTAGACTTAAAATTGCTGAATCTGTGGAAAGTCCGGCACGAAAACCGAACTGTGCATCATTAATGTTAAAATTCCTAGTCAATTCGGGTTGCAAGAGCCTCTCCAGGATTTTCCCGACAACAGTACCTAACGATATCGGTCTATAATTGGTAGGGTTAGACAGGTCGCCAGTTCTATTTTTAACAATAGGGGCTACTATGGTTTTCATAAGGCCCTTTGGTAGATAGCTGTGCTTTAAACATAAGCTGAATATAATGGATAGGACCCGATACACTTCATCACTGGCATATATTATGTGCTCAATGCTGAGGCCGTCGTGGCCCGGAGACTTGCCGCGTTTTAAGCATCTTACAACTTTAGCAATGTGCTCAGGAGTAAAAATGTGACTAAGATCCACTATCGGTTTGGGTTGTAAGTACGTATCCGGTATAGCGGCCTCAACATTTTGCTCACCACCTACATTCATAGGCTGGATTTTAAAATGTTCTGCAAACATGTTAGCGATTCTGTTCGGTTCCTGTTCATTATTTACAGACACTGGTAGGACATCTTTATGTTGAAGGCTTTTAGTAGCTTTCCAGAACTTTGGAAAATTCTTTTTGTCTCTATTTTCAGCTATTATATCCATTTTAATCATTTCTTCGTTCCTCTGGCACCATTTTAATTTATTTTTAAATATTTTTCTAAATTTTAACATATTTTCGTGTACATAACCACTGTTAGGTTTACCAGCATCAACCCACCAGCTAAAATATAATCTAGCCTGCTCGTGACTCGATTTAACATGATGATTCCAGCCAGCGACCTGACTTCCCTTTTTTCCGGCACCGGTACGAGGACAACTTAATACTGCTCCGGTCTGTAAAATACCTATTACTTCATTATACATACTATCTATTTTGAACTTACACTCTAAAATATCACAGTTATTATTTCCAGCTGAGTTACAGCTATCGTGATGACTAGAATAATTGTTGACACGTTTTAAATTCGTATAGCAATATTCTCCATATTGATTAATCTGGTCAAGATTTCTATTATTCCATATAATTTTATTATGACTATTGCCTACGTTACAATCTACCTTTTGTACAATAAAGTCAATATTAATATCTATCAGTAGCGGATAGTGGTCTGACCAATTTACGTCATTGTCAACACGTATACTTTTAATTATTTTACAAGCCGCCTCCGTGCCTAAACAGTGATCTAGCCATCTTCGCGATCCACTGGATTCACACATAAAAGTATAAGTATTTGAGTTTAAGCCTAAAAAATTTACATCTACGCAAACCCACGACTCAGCCGAGCAGAAATCAAAAAGTTCCCGCCCAAACCGGGCGCAAGGATGCGCATTAAAGTCGCCTAAAGCAAACACAACTTCTACGTTGCTGTCGCTGACAATAGCATTAAGTTGTGAGAGATAGCTCGTAAATTCAATTAAATCGTCTACCTTATTACCATCATACGGCATATAAATACTAAACACTAATATATCACAGTTATGGCTCTTAATTTTTATGGCAATTAATCTATCACTGTTGCATTCAACTATAGATACATCTGGGAAGACCGATCTGCGCCACATTATCGCTAGCCCTCCGTACGGTCTGCCGCGCAACACACCGACGGACGTATCAACCGAAGATTTCGAGAAACAACAGAAATCTGGTATTCACATTTTAATCTTGGTATTCACAAAGGTTCAGTTGGCTAAACAAAAATTTAATGAAATTATTCAAAACGACTGGCCCGATTTCCTTACAATATACACTGATGGCTGATGCCTCAAAACTATCTCAGAATGGCTGTGTTGGAGTAGCATGTTGGATTCCAAAATTCAAAATTATTATACAATTCAAGTGTCCCCCAGAATCTTCAGTATTCACAGGAGAAGCTATAGGCATATTAGAAGCAATCCTTTTCATTGAAGCCCATAATATTAGACAAACTATAATACTGACTGACTCCCTAAGCTGCTTACAAGCCCTTAAAGATAACCCTTTCCATAGTAAAGGGAGAGTCTCTGTTGTGTTCAGGATCCGGGAGGTGTTATATTCTTGCCAGCAGAAAGGCCTAAGCGTTACACTGGCCTGGATTCCGGGTCACTCTGGTATTAGTGGCAATGAGACTGCCGACGCTTGCGCTAAACTTGCAGTTGAAATGAGTACTATGACCCATTATAGTAACCACCCACAAGACCTCCGTTCCCTAGCAAAATCTGACTTGGAGAGCTCTTGGAACTCAATGTACACTGAATCGATTTCTATCAAGGATAAGCATTATGCTTCCATACAACCTGATATCCCACGACAACCTTGGTTCTTCTTTCATAAAAAAATCGGTTCGCTGGGTCACCTCTACTATCAGTCGTCTTCGAATTGGTCACGCCTGCACCCCCGTACACTTGGCAAAATTAAGAGTGCGTGACAGCTCCCTGTGTGAGTGTGGTCTGGACGAGGGATCAGTCTCTCACATTTTCATCTCCTGTCCTATTCTTCCCTTTAAATTATATGATGTTCTTCCCCCTAAAATTCCCCGTCCCTTGAATGTTGTGTGTGTCCTAATGTTAGCCTATAGTCCTTATGTTAAGTATCTTTGTAAATATTTTAAAATTAACAAACTTAAATTGTAATTTGGTAATTTGTACTATAATAGATCCCTTTTATTTTTATATTTATTTGTGTTTGTCTCTGAGGTATTCTGTTATTTAGAATAGTTTACTAACAATAGTAGATTAGTAGCCAAGGGCTGTAAGGCATCAATTGCAGCCCGAGATATTTAGGCGCACGAGCGCAGGGAGGGCGCCTATAGTTCGAGGGTGCAATTAATGCTTACACCCGAGCTAACTACCTACTCTGCTTTACATCTCGATTGTGAGGTAAAGTAGGTCCTTATTACCCCCAAATGGAGCTTGTAGGTGACCAATTAGCGCTCTAGGGTAATAATGTAGCTAGAAAAGCCCAAGGGCGGTAAGTAATTAAAAAAAACTCTTCACTCTTTCAAAAAGTTCGCGTACATCTAACCATCATACTTTTTTTAATTACTTACCGCCCTAGGGCTTTTCTAGCTACATTATTACCCTAGAGCGATAATTGGTCACCTACAAGCTCCATTTGGGGGTAATAAGGACCTACTTACCGAATATGAGAGATGTAAATATATATAAGCCTTCTATTACAGAGCGTTGTCTCGAATTTTTGCACTCTGTAACCGGCCAATCTCCTTTGTGCCTCCCTCAAGTTACTTGACACTGGCGAAGTGCATTGTGCTGTTTTGGCACTAATAAAAGCCATAAACCAAGAAAAGAAGAAGAATATGTCTGTGGCATATATTATATATTAAGTCCATGGTCTGTGGTTATATTTGACATGTGTCTACGTCCGTGGTCTGTGACCTACTTATTATTTCAATGGTGGATAAATTCTTCCCGTATATTTACAAAAAGTACTCTAGTCTGTGTTATATTCTCTTTGGTAATTGGTTGACTTGTGAATATTTGGATTTTTCATTTTGGAATCACGATTCACGATTCACGTCGAGTGAAATTCGTTGTTCATCACAGAAGATTCTCTTTGCAAGTTTGCACAGAATTTCTTCAACTGCATAATTAGTGCACAGAATGTGAATCAAGCATTTAAAATTATGTTGTTTTAACTTTTAACCTATTTTTCACGTTCATGTTTTTCTTTTCACTTTGTACTTGCTGGTTGGTGACTCTTTTCGATTAGAAACAAGAGTTTGGTGAAATCATTGAATATGCAGTGTTGTGCGCCCTTCTGCAAAACCACTGCGGAGGTCGTCTCCCTACCCACGGGGATTACATTTCACGAGTGAGTATTAGAATCAAACATTCAGTCTTACCACAAATTCAAAATATGATTTTTGTTGATATAAATATTATCGTTAAGTTCCACACTACACAGGTTCAGAATTCCATTCTAGAAGAACCAGGGCTAACAGAAACTGTTGCTCTTTTAAACTTCTCAAAAATCAAACCAAAATGCGAAAAAGCGATAGTGTAAATGCGAAAGTGTGTTTGTTGGTTTGTCCTTCAATCACGGCGCAACTGAGCAATAGTGACCTAAGCTACTTTTTATCCTAGAAAATTAAAGAGTTCCTGTGGAAATTGAAAATACTTATACCACATGGACAGAGTTGTGGGCATTAGCTTGTAATAGGACAGTTTGTATGCAGACATTGAATTTCAAGATTATTTCCAGGTTCCCTAGTGATGTGCATCTCCGTGCTGCTTGGCTCAGAGCCCTCGGCAAACAAGACAGTCACCTACCAGACTCTGCTGTGGTCTGCTCGCAGCATTTTATGAATGACGATTTTTATGCAACAGAAAGCGGCTCAAGACAAATTCGTGACGATGCTATCCCTTCAACAGTGCAGGTAACCTTTGTAATGTCACCTTAAACATTGTTATTAAATGACAACACATTTGGTACTACAGAAGAATCTCACTAATTCGGCACTATTAAAAACCAGAGGGTGCCGGATTTTTGGAATGTTCTGATTATTGGATTATATATTAGAAAAAATGGTTGGGCTTTAGTATACTGTCGGTTGAGTTGGACGTTCATATTTTTTTTACAGAAAGACCTTGATGTGGTTAGCCTTCCACTAAAAATAATAATAATAATAATAATTACAAAAACCTAAGAGTTTAAATACTAGACTACTAGAGATCCATAGAGCGAACTTTGACTTTGCTTAGACTTAAGACATGGTTAAAACGAGACAGATTTATGTTACTCACATAAGTCCATCTCATTTTAACTCTTAAGTAAAGTCAGACAAGTCAAAGTACACTCTATAGATCTCCGCATTAGTTGAGTCGAATGCTGAAGGAACGTGGGAACCCACCGCATTATTATCCCAAGAAAACTACTACAATTATTTGATAAATGAAAAGGGGTCACTACCCTCAGTTATGAGGAATACGACGCAAAGAGAGCATACACACCTTTGTATACACCTCGAAGCTGCATACTAATTTTGTGAATGACAGCTTAACATGCTCCCCGAGGCTTGGAGGAAGTTTTGAAATCCAAATTTGGTTACCCATCCAGTTACTGAGTTCGGTCAACGTTCACAGATCACAATCAATTACTGAAATGTTTTATTTTATTTTATTCGACCAACCAACAACATTCATGCATAAAAAAGAAGTATGTAGGTAGGTATATATTACAAAGAGACTTATAAACAAAAAATGTATAGCACAAACATAAACAACTGGCTAGTACAAAAGATTTGTAGATAAAAACATTTCAAAATCTAAGCATGGTAGGTTTACAGAATGCAGTGAGGAATGAGAAAATTACAACAATAGTTATATCAATAGTAGGTAATAAATGTGTTGCCAGCGAGGCCATTTGCCCCATCCATGGATCATTGAATTATCAAAGGATTCAATTAAAATAAAAAGGATTTAAATAGGGGTATGGGTTTAATATAACTGCGATGCCCCTAACAGGTTAGCCCGCTACCATCTTAGATTGCATCATCACTTACCATCAGGTGAGATCGCAGTCAAGGGCTAACTTGTAGTGGATAAAAAAAAAAAAAAGAATTTTACTTTTATATTTTGTACAGGTCTGCGTGATATGCTTCGACACTCGGAGCAAGCTGTATCCAATGAGCAAATACAAGTTGGATGAAGCATACCAACACTTAGTGGGACAGCCTGTAAGTTGTATTTATATCTCAACTAGCTGATACCCGCGACGTCGTCGGCGTGGCAAACCAACAAACCAATAAACAAACACGCTTTCGCATTTATAATACTTATTAGAAACTATGATGAAACAAAATAAAAAAAAATATAAAAAAAAGGAAGGGAAGTAAAATTTTTTATTAATAATTATTATCTAGGATATAGGAAAATTATTATTTTCTTATATTTGACTGTTATATTTTAATATGAAAATATAGCCATATAGCCATATTTGACACCTCTTGTTAGAATACTGGGTCGGGCCATAATTTAGACATGGGTTTTTCTGACAATAAATTCTCAGTACTACCCTGGAGCTAGGAAGATGGCGGTGTTTTACTCCCGTGCCTCGGAGAGCACGTAAAGCCGTCGGTCCTGCGCCTGATCTCTTTCCGGTCGTGTCGGATTTTCCGTCCCATCGGGCTATGAGATTAAAGGAACAGAGAGTGTACCTGTGGTTCCGCATACACTAGTGCACTATAATTTCGCAGATGGCAAATCTCTCTGGAGATTGGCCGCCGTGGCCGAAATTCGGTCGGGAGGACATGTTAATACATAATTGATCACTTCTATTGTATTGTTTCAGTTGTGTGATCAAGGAAACCTAAAACAAACACTTTGTGTACAATGTGCTCAGAGGTTCGTGAACTTCAACAAGTTCAGAGACAAGACCTTGAGAGCCCGTTCCCTGATGATGGAGCTAGTGGAGAAACATGAATTAGTGAGTAGCACTGGACTTTGACTTCTCTCATCATCATAGGCCATCTTTTTTATTCAAAATGCCCTAGCGCAGTGGTTAGCACTGTTGTCTGTTGTCGTAGGTCCTGGGTCGATTCCCAGCTGTGTCAATTTAGGAATTTACAATTTCTGTATTTTCTCTGGTCTGGCCTGGTAGAAGGCTTTGGCCTTGTTTAGTGAGGGGTTCCAAAAAAAACCTGGCTGAGTTTGTTGTGGGCTCTTCTTAGACCAGGGCACGTTTGGAACCCTCGTAGCTTTAGTTTTAAGATTCCGTAACTGATTATCACCATCATGTTTTATAAGTAAATTTTAACGTCAATAATTGTACCAGTGTACCTGTATACTTGTATCCATACTATCCATACTAATATTATAAATGCGAAAGTGTGTCTGTCTGTCTGTCTGCTACACTTTCCTGGCCCATCTTTTTAACCGATTTTGCTGAAATTTGGTATAGAGGTAGGTTATATATCCCGGGGAAGGACTTTGAATAAATGAATTGATTGATTGATTGAATAACGGGAAGCCTCTGGAGTCTTCCCCCTGCTTTACCGGGATCCTGGGATCCCGGTAAAGGCTGAATCTTAGGACATTGTTCTGACATTTCATATCTATGTAAGCAAGCATCTTTCCTCCGTTTCACAAACTGTACTTATGTACTACGTCCGCGTGGATTTCATTTTCTTGATTCCCGGGGGAACTTATTAATTTTTCGGAATAAATAGTAGCCTATGTCCTACCCCGGGATGTAACCTACCGCTATACCAAATTTCATCAAAATCGGTTGAATAGATGGGCCGTGAAAGCGTAGCAGACAGACAGACAGACACACTTTCGCATTTATAATATTAGTATAGTACATATGGATATTATTATGTCCACCTTTTGGTAAACAGTTTTGGGTAGGATGTAACATCACGCCAGCCGCATGGAAAGGGTTATGGTTCTTGATTCCTGCGGGAACTCTTTAATTTTTTGTGTAAGAAATTTAGTTAAAATCGGTTCAACAGATGGACCGTACACGCGTATCAGACAAACAGACAGGAAGACATTACCATTTATATGGTAATGTCTAATGTCTAATTTATATACCATTTGTATGGATTTACCGAATATTTTCAAAAATTCCATCATTTTTGAAAATATTTGGTAAATCCACACACACATTTAATCAATAACTCACTGATGCGCTCGACTACGTCCGCGTGGATTGTGGTTTTTTGGTTCCCGCGGGATCTCCTTAATTTCCCGGGATAGAAAGTAGCCTATGTGCTATTCCAGTGCCAAATTTCATCCAGACACGTTCAGGCGTTCTGGCGTGATTTACTCAATCACGCCAGAGCGGCTGAACGTGAAATCACAAACATCCATTAAACCATCCAAACTTTCGCATTCATAATATTTAAATATAGATGATGAATACCAGTTCAATAATGAATTCAATAATGAATTTGTTCCAGATAACAATGCAACACACGGATATATTCAACGAAATGAACAATCAATTAAAATACAACATTGTGCAGACAGTATTGAAGCTTGATCACTGTGATTTGTACGTAAACGAAGATAAACAGACAGGTGTAATGTCAAAAGTGAAATCAGTAGTGAAAAGTGAAGTGAGTGAAGTGAGCGAAGTGCAAAGTGGAGTGAGCAATGAATCAGTGACGGTTGATTCAGACAACACTATCATGATGAGTGAAGACAATGATGCAGACAGTTCCAACACACTTGATGCTTTTATAAAGCAAAGTGATCTATTGACAATACCCTCAACATCTAAAGACAATGTAGAAATACTAGCGCCGATAAAGCGAGAAGTCACATTTGCATGTACAATTTGTATGATGGAGTTTGCTGATGAAGACATGTTTAATCACCATACAACAATGCATATCGAGGTAAGATAGAAGTATCTAATAGAAGCGGGCGTTACTTTGTGGAAGTCCATGATAATGAAAGAACTGGAAGTTTAATCATACTAATATTATAATAATGCGAAATTGTGTTTGTTTATTGGTTTGTCCTTCAATCACGCCGCAACGGAGCAACGGAATGACGTGATTTTTGGTATGGGTATAGTTGAGGACCTGGAGAGTGACATAGGCTACTTTTTATCCCGGAAAATTAAGGAGTTCCCGCGGGAATCAAAAAACTATAACCACACGGACGAAGTCGCGGGCATCAGCTAGTATTATAATAATGCGAAAGTGTGTTTGTTTGTTGGTTTGTCCTTCAATCACGCCGCAACGGAGCAACGGATCGACGTGATTTTTGGTATGGGTATAGTTGAGGACCTGGAGAGTGACATAGGCTACTTTTATTCCGGAAAATTAAGGCGTCGGAAACACGCGGACGGAGTCGCGGGCATCAGCTAGTTCGCTATATACGCCGCAATAGGTAAATCTATGTGGTACAGTATGTATTGCAAGCTGCAAGTGCAAGATACACACTGTGTACCACATAGATTTACCTATTGTGGCGGATTATAGCGAATTAAACTTCCAATTTTTTTTAAAATCCACTACAAGTTAGCCTTCGACTGCAATCTCACCTGATTGTAAGTGATGATGCAGTTTAAGATGGTAGCTGGCTAACCTGTTAGCGGCATGGCATTATTATATTAAACTCATACTCCTATTTGGTTTAGTATAATAAAGTCTGAGTATCCTCTAGTCACTAAAGGATACTCAGACTTTGCTATACTCACCTTTACACACAAAAAAAAAAATCTCAAAAAAATTATGTGACGGGGTGCGGGGTCTTTAAATCTTAACTTTATGTACTTTAATCATAATCCATTTATGCAATGGTAAATCTGAGGTATTTAATCCTCAATTTTAAGCACTTGTATTATTATTTAAATAAATAAATAAATAAATATAGCCTTTATTCAGACGTTTTTTTTTTTGTTTTTACAATTTCTTGTTCTTAACTATTAATATGCTGCACTGCCTCGACAACCCCGTCCGTTTGCCTAATGGCAGAGGCCTCCTCCATCATCTTCCACGCCTCTCTGTCACTTGCCGTTCGTATTATTATTTATGCAATGGTAAATCTGGAGATACAAACACATACATAACTTTACACACTTGTATTAAAATAAGCTAATAATATAATAATAATTAATAAATAAGCTAATAATATAAAAAATAAGCTAATAATTAATTAATAAGCTAATAATATAAAAATAAGCTAATAATATAAAATAAGCTAATAATGGCAAAGACCTCCTCCATCATCTTCCACGCCTCTCTGTCACTTGCCGTTCGTATTATTATTTATGCAATGGTAAATCTGGAGATACAAACACATACATAACTTTACACACTTGTATTAAAATAAGCTAATAATATAATAATAATTAATAAATAAGCTAATAATATAAAAAATAAGCTAATAATTAATAAATAAGCTAATAATATAAAATAAGCTAATAATGGCAAAGACCTCCTCCATCATCTTCCACGCCTCTCTGTCACTTGCCGTTCGTATTATTATTTATGCAATGGTAAATCTGGAGATACAAACACATACATAACTTTACACACTTGTATTAAAATAAGCTAATAATATAATAATAATTAATAAATAAGCTAATAATATAAAAAATAAGCTAATAATTAATAAATAAGCTAATAATATAAAAATAAGCTAATAATATAAAATAAGCTAATAATGGCAAAGACCTCCTCCATCATCTTCCACGCCTCTCTGTCACTTGCCGTTCGTATTATTATTTATGCAATGGTAAATCTGGAGATACAAATACATACATAACTTACACACACTTGTATTAAAATAAGCTAATAATACGGTTATGGATTTCAGGCAAATCAGAACCAAGATGAATATGTTATCCCGGACTACAACTGTACATCTGGTGAGTTGAACTTAATAAAGCACTTTTATAGTACGGGCACGAAATTAGCGGTAGCGGAGCGATGCGACTAGTCGGAGAGCTGGCGACGAATTCGGGAAGAATTTTGAAGGGGTCTAGTACTACTTTATAACCAACAAAAACTTACACTAGTACAAGTTAGAGACTGCAATCTCAATGATTGCAGTCTCTAACTTGTAGTGGAATAAAAAAAATAAGTAATTTTCTTGTTTTTTTTTTTCTTTAATTTCACTTCAACGTGATTATTTACAAAAAATTACCTACTACAAAAATTGTATAACATTTATATTTACAAAGAATGTACATGCTCACGGGTGTACATGCGCATGGTACCCAAGACACTGGCACTATCGACTCTCTGAATAGGGATGATGCCTATATCAAAAATAAATTATTTCTAATTGATTGAATCTAATTTCTAACTGATAATTAAATAGGGGGTCTTCCAAAAGACCTAAAATTCACATCGTCGGTTAGTTTTAAGCTTGATAACAATTTTAAAACATAGAATAAAGAAAAAAAGTGCGTTGAAATTTCATGACGTCACAACTGTGGATTTCATACAACTTCCATATTAGGAGTGCGTGTTTGTTCCCTATTGCCTTATATTAATTTTATTGTTTTAGATTCAAACGAAATCGGACAGACAATTAAATTAGAAATAGAAGTGGACACGAGAAACACCGAAAGCGATCCATTCCCAATCAATACAGAGAATAATTTATATGGTAAGTGCCAGAAGGAAAATCAAATCGATATTGACAACACACAAGCGAAAAGTACGAAATATTCGAATAAAAAACCGATTTATTACAACTTGTTGAATAACGATGAAGAGATCAAGTTTCCGTGTACTATGTGCGATTTCAAAACGAACACGGGGAAGAAATTGGCGTCACACATCGACGCGCATTTGAAGAAGAACGACATAAAAATAATATTAGGATGCGACCATTGCAACTATATAACAAGCACCAAAAACGAATTGATCCAACACCTGAAAGTTCACGCCGGGGAGACCACTTTAGCGTGCAACTTTTGCAATTATAAGACCACGAAACCGACACTGTTCCAGAATCATGTTAGAAAGCACACGGGCGAGAAAGCGTTTTCGTGCGTGTTTTGCGATTTCAAGTGCGGGGGTAAGAGTTATTTGTGGAAGCATATGAGGTCTCACGCGGTTGAGGATTTGTTTGTTTGTAAATTCTGCGATTACAAGTGTAGTCATAGCAGTTTTTTGGTGCAACACTTGAGGACGCACACCGGTGACAGGCCATTCTCTTGCGAGTTGTGTCCGCACCGATCTTCGCGTAGAAGCGATTTATTGAAGCATATACAAAAAACTCACACCGGTGAGAAACCGTTCACATGTGTGAAAAGAATTGAGGATTCTTTTGCTTGTAAATTCTGCGATTACAAGTGCAGTCAAAGCAGTATATTGCTGCGACACTTGCGCCGCACGCACTGTTGCGGGCTTTGCGACTACACGTGCATCCTTAGCAGAGATTTAGTGAGGCATATAAAGACTCACACTGGTGACTAACCTTACTCGTGTGATATGTGCAAGTTCAAATGCTCTCGCCGATGTAGTCTGGCACAACACCGTTGTGAATATAGTTGTTCGCGTAGAAGCGATTTAGTGAGGCACAAGAGGACTCACACTGGTGAGAAACCGTTTACATGTGTCGCAGAATTTACAAGCAAAAGAATCCTCAATTCTTTTGCTTGTAAATTCTGCGATTACAAGTGCAGTCAAATAGTTAGGTATAAGTTTGTCACAGGGAACGATGGGGCTGTCGTTCTTTGTTTTGTGAAGAAAAGCACCCAAATAAATCATAAAAAAATAAAAATAAAAGTACAGTCAAAGCAGTTTATTGTTGCGACACTTGCGCCGCACGCACTGTTGCGGGCTTTGCGACTACACGTGCATCCTTAGCAGAGATTTAGTGAGGCATATAAAGACTCACACTGGTGAGTTTCCTTACTCGTGTGATATGTGCAAGTTCAAATGCGCTCGCCGATGCAGTTTGGCACAACACCGTTGCGAATATAGTTGTGCGCGTAGAAGCGATATGGCGAAGCACAAGAGGACTCACACTGGTGAGAAACCGTTCACATGTGATGTTTTCCAGTTCAGTTGCACCAAACGCACTAGAGCCGTGCGTTTGGTGCAACTGAACTGGACAACATATTATGAGAACTCATAATTTTTAAAACAGAGCTGGCTTAGTGTACTGGCACGAAATTAGCGGTAGCGGGGCGATGCGATTAGTCGGAGAGCTGGCGACGAATTTCGGGAAGAATTTTGAAGAGGTCTGGTCTTTATAACCGACAAAAAGTCTGGATTTTTTTTTCGAATTCTATAAGTACTAAATTTAAAGATAAAAAAATCAAGTTGCCAAGAAAATGTTTTTTTTTGTTTTTTTTTGCAAATGTTATATGCTGCGCAGTAGCGAAATAACCGCAAATGCTCTACCAGACTGGCAGGACTGGATTCGCCAATGGACGAAATTATGGTTTTTCATAATTTCAGTTTGCCTAAAGGACCTTCCTGAAATTCTTCGCCAGCTCTCGGACCACATCGCCCCGCTGTCGCCGTAGCTAGTTTCGTGCCTGACGCCTTAAGGGCATGTAGTGGCTACACGAAAGAAGCTATCGCCTTCATCGAAAAATCTATTGTATGCGTTTCAAATAAGAAGGACTCCCACCGTACTTGTAAATGTTAAATGTCAAACGCCCTAAATGTCAAACTTGTAAAAAAAACGCAATTGTTTATAGGATTCCGTCCGTCACTTAGCTGGCGAAAGCACGTGTTTTCTGTGTGGTTTTTGTTTTTCGTTTCTATTTGAGACTTGGTGGTGGGGTTTGGTGAGTAATTGTGTTGTATTTGTGTTATGTGCATGAGAGGAGAAAGTGATGGAGGTGGATAGCCCAGGGGATCCTCCGGATCAAACAGGCCCCGATCCCTCCCTAACAAATGAACGGCCTAAAAAACGTGCCGCGGAACCCGTAAGGCAACCCACAAAGCGAGCTGACACTGACCTCAGCCAATCGTCGATGGATTCGATCCAAAATATTTACACTCACCCATCGCTGGCTATTCTAGACCGAACTTACGGCCAAAATGACGTAGGCCCTTTCATTGTTCACATCACTAGAGTGGAACCGGACCCTGCTGCCGGACTAACATTGAGACCAATTAAAATAGGCTTGCTATTAACCAGAAACAACATAAGCAACATAGTTCGAGACGGTGTAAAATCAGTAGGTAGGAACCGAATCGCAGTTGAATTTAAAACCAGTGGAGATGCAAATGCATTCCTCCAACACCCTTGTTTAACTCAAAATAAACTCAACGCATCCGTACCTACATATCAGGTTACCCGCATGGGACTCATTAGAGGAGTTCCCAGGGAATGGTCCATGACCGAACTGGTGGAGGCCCTAGAGCTCCCAGAGAACTGTGGGGTTGTTTTAAAAGCAAGACGACTAAACCGCAAGGTAATTACAGACGGCATCCCATCATGGGTCCCCACCCAATCGGTTGTTATAACTTTCAGAGGACAAGTCCTACCTAAACATGTATACGCTTATTATACCTCTTTGGCAGTGGAAAAGTATCTCCTCCCCACTATTCAATGCCACCATTGCTGCCGATTTGGCCACACCAAAAATATATGCAGGAGCAAACCCAGATGTTACAGATGTGGCAAAGATCATACCGGTGACGGCTGCCAAGCGGAAACATTCTGTATTTTGTGTGAGGGAAAACACTTAGCCACGCTCAAAGATTGCCCTGAACACCAAAGACAACATAAAATCAAATTGATCATGTCCGAAAACAATATCTCATACATAGAGGCTTCTACTCAAGTTCCTCAGACTCGCAAACCTTATTCAGATGTATCAAATGAAATATTCACCCCAGTGCTAGAAGTCCCTATAGGCAGGAACCCTGCTGCTTCTGCACCATCTAGATCTCACAGAAAAACTGTTTTCTCCTCCCCGCGACCTAGACCAGCACCTTCTAAAGGCTTTGACAGACATACTCACAATTCTATTATTAGTGTTCCGCCCTCTCCCTCTGCAAACGGAGGTGCCCTCAAAAATCACTCAGTATCTGTCACCAACGAGGATCTTATGGAAATCCTTTTGGCATTACTGAACAATTGTATACTTAAACCAAACAATAACATACCGAACAACGTTGCTGAAAAAATTGCTAAATTAACTGACCTATCTAAAACACACAATGCCACAGTCAACTCCAATCCTACAGTGGAACTGTAGAAGCATTAAAAATAAAAAGCATGAACTTACAACATTATTCAAAAAACACCACATTGCCATCGCTGCTGTCTCGGAGACATGGCTGAGGCAGGGGTCCACTTTTAGGATACCGGGCCTCGCCTGCCTCCGGGATGACAGAGCCGATGGATATGGTGGTTGTGCTCTGTTTATTAAGAAAACTCTAATATACTCTCTCCTTCCTTTACCACAGCACTCACAAGAAATCAATGTTGTTGCTGCTAGAGTTCTAAATAAAACCTTTGTATCCATCTATATCCCTCACCCTAATCCTAACCTCGAAGCAGAGCTATTAGCCCTTCTCTCTCAACTCCCTGCCCCAGTGATCATACTAGGCGATTTCAACTGCCACCATACTTCATGGGGATCATATCACTGTGACTCTTTTTCTTATAACCTAATTGATATTTTTGATAAGATCAACGTATGTGTCCTTAATGATGGGTCTCCAACGCATAGAGTTTACCCTGGACAAAACCCCCAATCAGCCCCAGATCTCTCACTCTGCTCACCTAGCATTGCAAACAATATGTCCTGGGAGATCCTCAGGATCTCTCATGGGAGCGACCACTACCCAATTCTGCTCCATATAACTCATCACATATCTCCAGCACCTACTCCAAAGCCCCTCTTAAAATATAGGCTCAACAATGTAGACTGGAGTGCTTACTCTGATACAGTGGATGGCCTCTTATCCCAAATGGAACCACTGACCTTGGAAAATGGTTTATACAACCACTTCCAACAGGCACTTGTGACTGCCGCTGACAAACACTTTCCCATTAAACAAAGTAGACAAAAATTCATGTCTCCTCCCTGGTGGGACTCAGAGTGCACATCTGTGGTGAGGCTAAGAGATGAATCGGAGCTAGAATATAACAGCAACATGAGCATTGAAAATTTTCTTACTTTTCAAAAAAACTCTGCCAAAGCCAGAAGAACCCTATCCAAAAAAAAATTTAAAGGCTGGAAAGGTTTCTGTGAGAGCTTATCACCCAGGACCCCCTCTGCCACGGTCTGGCGGAGTGTTGGGAGGTTTAGAGGATCTAGGAATCCAGGACCCCCCTCCTCCAATGACCCATCCCCATGGTTATATAATTTCGAAAGACAGCTTGCCCCACCCTTTGTTCCAGACCTAGAACACTTCCCAACAACAATTGCACCTACATCTCTGCACAGATTAGATGAACCTTTTTCCATCGATGAACTACAAACAGTGTTAGGAGATCTGAGGGACTCTTCACCGGGGGAAGACGGCATCCCCTACTCATTTATAAAAAACCTGAATACTTTTGGTAAGACATATTTTCTTCATATACTAAACAAAATTTTTTTGTCAGGCAGCATACCAGAGTCCTGGAAAACTCAGGTGGTGTTGCCAATCTTAAAACCGGGGAAGGATCCCTCAGAGCCGAACTCATACCGCCCCATCGCTCTTTCATCTGCTCTGTGCAAGGTGATGGAACACATGATTAAGAATAGACTGGAATGGTTTGTGGAGAGTAGGGATATTCTGGGAAAAACCCAATTTGGCTTCCGAAAGGGTAGAAGCACCATGGACAGTCTTAGCATGCTGGCTACCAACATACGCCTTGCTTTTACAAGGGGAGATTACTTGGTAGGGGTCTTTCTAGACATCTCCGCGGCCTATGATAGTGTAAATCTTCCACTACTCAGGCGCAAAATGCTCAATCTGAGTATTCCTGAGAGGATTGTACACTTTGTCACAGATCTGTACATGGCTAGATCTATCAAAATACGGATAAATGACGAACTCATGTCACCTAGGACTATATGGAAGGGGCTCCCACAAGGATCTGTACTTAGCCCTCTTTTGTATAATATTTATACATATGACTTAGAACTGGCCGTTAACAGTTTTTGTGATACTCTGCAATATGCAGATGATCTGGCATTATATGTTTCAAGTAACTCAATTCAGGATGCAGCAATAAATTTAAACTCTGCCATGTACCATCTTAGCATATGGCTAGAGGATCATGGATTGAGTCTCTCCCCCTCTAAAAGCAAAACTGTAGTCTTCTCTAGGAAAAGAACCATCCCAGATATAGAGATAAGGTATGAAGGCCAGACAATCCAAGTTGACTCCGCAGTGAAATTCTTAGGTGTTATACTTGATTCAAAATTAACAGGTACTCACAATTTCAATTATGTAGCTCAAAAGTGTGAAAAAGGCGTCAACATAATGAGAGCTCTTTCTGGAGTGTGGTGGGGTTCCCATCCATACTGCCAGAAACTGCTATACAATGCTCTAGTTAGAAGCCACTTTGACTATGGGTCCTTTATCTTTGAGCCTTGCAATAAAGAGGGCTTAGAGAAGCTCAACAAAATCCAGGCAAAATGTCTACGTATCATCCTGGGAGCTATGAAATCCTCCCCTAAAATAGCTTTGATGACGGAATGTGTAGATCCTCCTTTAGATTTAAGGAGACAATATCTGTCAGATCGGTTTGTTTTTAAGCTTATACAAGTGGAATCCCACCCACTGCTTCCTTGCCTTGACTCAATGGCACAGAAGGTCATCACTGAGGACTATTGGGCAAATAAAGACCCTCCTAGATTAGTAGAAAGCTACAGAAGATGTAAAGAATTGCCGCATCAAATATCTCAATCACCTGTTTTTCCTTTATTTGACTGTAATTTCGATGCTCTGATTTTCAAACCTAATATAAGACTGGATTTTGGTATTTCCAAAAACGAAAATGAAGCTAATAGGAAACTATGCCAAACCTTGGATCAAGACTGGCAAGAATGGTTGCTAATCTTCACTGATGCGTCTAAATTAACGGAGAATGATAATGTCGGTTCGGCGGTTTGGATCCCCAAGTACAATATTGTCCTCCTGTTTAGAAGTCCTCCTCAAACATCAGTTTTCACTGGAGAAGCCATTGCCATTCTCGAAGCATTGCTATACATTAAATCCCACAGCCTGAATAAGGTCTTGATACTATCAGATTCTAGGAGTTGCTTGCAAGCAATAATGGGTAATATTTTCAAAAATAAAGTTCAGAACTTCCAAATTATACTAAATATTAAAGAGGCACTCCACCACTGCCATTATAATGACTTAGATATAGCATTAGCTTGGATACCAGGACATAAAGGTATACATGGGAATGAACAGGCGGATATGTGGGCTAGGCAAGCATCCCAAATTGGGTCTCCAACACATAATAAAATCTTTGCAAGAGATATCATTCCTTTGGCTAAAAACTACATGTATAAAAACTGGAATGCAAGGTGGAAAAATACACAATTAAATACAGCTAAACATTATAGACACATTCAGCCTGACATTCCCATTAAACCTTGGTTTTTTAAATTTAAAAAACTGAACAGGAGGACAATATCTGTTTTATGTAGACTACGACTGGGCCATGTTTGCACTCCGGTGTTTCTAAATAAAATTAGGGTGAGAGATAGCTCGCTTTGTGAGTGCGGTCTGGATGAGGGCACAGTGGAGCATATATTTTTTAATTGCACCAAACATCCCACATCTCTGTACGATATACTACCCCAAAGTATCCCTCGCCCAATCTATTTCCCATATCTCCTTTCTTTCCCAGACCCTTTAGTGCTGAGAAGTTTATGTAACTATATAAACTGCTATGATATTAAACTGTAGGAAATGTTTTAACATCCATGTTCAATGTTTAGTAGCCCTGGTGATTGACATTTTGAATTTTCCTGGTCACTTCATAATAATTTACTTAAACTAACTATCTACTACCTATACTAATTATCTATATATATAAAATTATAGTATATATGTGTTGTCCTGGTGATGTCTAGGTCTAACAAAGGAGAAGTCTCTCAAGAATCTCAAGAACCGAGCAATTTACACGTTGTTGTCTCCAAGTTAACGTTGACACTGGCGGAATTACTGCGGACCACCAAACCGCAGTACTAAAGGCCATAGATAAGAAAAGAAGAAGAATTGTTTATAGATTTCGAAGTGGATTTTATATTTCACTTTAGCAATATTAATTAATGTCTAGTGAAAGTTGAGAGTGAAAAATGGCGGCAAATAGGGTTCCTACCAACTCAGACAAGCCGGAAACTCTTTATCAAACGTCCAAACGCGCTTTTAGTATTGGAGATTGTATTCAACACAATATACTTAATTGAGACGTATTTTTTTTTCTTTAATGGTATTTGTTCTTTAGTGTTGCCAGTATTTAAACACGTTAAATTATACACTCTCATCTTTCTCTACACAGACTGTATAAGAAATTATGTAAATGTTTGTATATCTTTAAACTAATGATAGAGTAATAAAGAAATTCGCAAATTTTCGTAGTTTCTGTGATTTTCATCCACTGCTTCCGTTACTAAGGTATGCTCTAGGAGTCTAGCCAATTCAAAAGAGTTTCTACGAGTATATAGAGTAGATATTTAAGGACTTCCATAATTATAGCGGTATATATTCGGCGACTTCTTCGGCGTGGTTTAAGTTTTATTTTTAACTAGCTGATGCCCGCGACTTCGTCCGCGTGGATCGAGGTTTTTCGTTTCCCGCGGGAACTCCTTAATTTTCCGGGATAAAAATTAGCCTATGTGTTATTCCAGACTATAATCTATCTCTGTGCCAAATTTCATCCAGATCCGTTCAGCCGTTGGGGCGTGATTGAGTAACAAACATCCAGCCATACATCCATCCAAACGTTCGCATTTATAATATTTATTTGATATTTGATTCCCTACTAGTCAAATATTTCTTTTTTTGTGATTATTAAATAGAGGATCTCCCAAAGTAGGTAGTTATTTCCACGTCCCCTGCTAGTTCTATGTTGAATAACCATTCGAAATTTGATGACGTCACAATTCAATATTTCATACAAAATCCTATAGGTACCAAGCACGCGTTTTGAAAGTTGCAGATTTGAATAGTAGTCTAATACCCAATTAGGGGTTTAATATAACTTCCATACCCTTAACAGGTTCGCCCGCTACCATCCTTAGACTGCACCATCACTTAATACAGTGAGATTGCAGTCTCTAACTTGTAGTGGAATAAAAAAACCGGCCAAGTGCGAGTCGGACTCGCGCACCGAGGGTTCCGTACAAACCTGTAGTAAGTTTTACGATTTATGACGTATTAAAAATAAAAATTACGTTTGTTGTATGGGAGCCCCCCTTTAATATTTACTTTATTGATATTTAATTATTTATTTTGAAAGGTAATATACAAGTTAATATTCTGTGAAAATTTGAACCGTCTACCTGTTACCGTTTTTAATACTGAGCAAAAAAATACGAAAAAAACACGTTTATTGTATGGGGACCCCCCTTAATATATATATTTTTTTAATTGTTAGTATTTGTTGTTATAGCGGCAACGGAAATACATCATTTGTGAAAATTTCAGCTTTCTAGCTATCACGGTTTATGAGATACAGCCTGGAGACAGACAGACAGACAGACAGACAGACAGACAGACAGACAGACAGCGGAGTCTTAGTAATAGGGTCCCGTTTTTACCCTTTGGGTACGGAACCCTAAAAATAAGTTTTTTTTTTCACTTTAATTTCACTTCAACGTGAATATTTACACAAAATAACCTACTACAAAAATTGTATAACATTTACATATACATATTTATATAAAGAACTAGCTAATGCCCGTGACTTCGTCCGCGCGTGGTTTAAGTTTTTTTGATTCCCGCGGGAACTCTAATGTTCCGGGATAAAAAGTAGCCTATGTCACTCCAGGTCCTGAATTATACCCATGCCAAAAATAACGTCGATCCGTTGCTCCGTTGCGGCGTGATTGAAGGACAAACCAACAAACAAACACACTTTCGCATTTATAATATTGGTATGATATATTATGCTCATTGGCATGGTACCCAAGACACTGGCGCTATCGCCTCTCTGAATAGGGATGATGTCTATATTAAAAATAAATTATTTCTAACTGATTATTAAATAGAGGGCCTTCCAAAAGAAAGACCTAAAATTCACATCCTCGGTTAGTTTTAAGTTTTATAACCATTTTAAAATATAGATTAAAGAAAAAAAGTGTGTTGAAATTTTATGACGTCACAACTAGGGCTTCCAATACCGCCGGTATTTTACGGGTACGGGTTTTTTCGCCGGTTTTCAATACCGGTATTGAAATGTCTAATACCGGGATACCGGTATTGGTTACACTATAAACGAAACAGTGACTATTGTATATATTTCTTGGTATATGCCACTGTTTTTTATTCGGCTAAGTTTAAAACTTGTATCTTAAGCATATTAGCTCAAAAAGAGCTCCTTTATTGCTTAAAACCAGTGAAGAAAAGTCGTTTTTGTTCATTCAGAGGGAAAAATTAGTGTTTGAATTTAGATCCATGTGGCTTGGCATTTCTATTTCTCTCAAAACGTTCAGAAATCTGATTTATAAAGTCTAACGCATATTTTATTATGATATATTGTTTTCTTTTAAATAATAACTATTGAATTTTAGATTAATTTGTGTTTTGACAAAATTATCGTTTTCTTCGACTTCGATCGACTTCTTACAAAAATATCGTGGGCCTAAAAATGAATATGAGCAAGATAAACATCATTTCTAATGCACACGTTCAGCCCCAACCTGTGTTAGTTGAGAATTCTGCACTCGGAATTGTTGATGAGTACATATACCTAGGACATACAGTCCAGTTAGGTAGGTCCAGTTACGAGAAAGAGGTCAACCGCCGAATCCAACTCGGCTGGGCAGGGTTCGGGAAACTCCGCGACATCTTCTCGTCCAAAATTCCTCAGTGCCTGAAGACGAAAGTTTTCGAACAGTGCGTGATGTCAGTGATGACTTACGGCTCCGAAAAATGGTCGCTAACTTTGGGCCTCATAAGAAGGCTCAGGGTCACTCAGCGGGCAATGGAGAGAGCTATGCTTGGAGTATACCTGCGTGATCAAATCAGTAATGAGGAGATCCGTAGGCGAACCAGAGTAACCGACATAGCTCGAAGAGTCCAAACTTTAAGTGGCAATGGGCGGGGCACATAGTTGGTAGAACCGATAGGCGTTGGGGTCCCAAAGTGCTTGAATGGCGGCCTCACACCGGGAAGCGCAGTGTTGGACGACCCCCCCACTAGGTGGATGGACAATCTCAAGCGTGTAGCTGGGAGCCGCTGAAAACAAGGGGCACAAGACCGTGCTCTGCGGCGATCCACGCAGGAGACCTACGTCCAGGATGTCTATAGGTTGAGACGACGACGACGATAGTAGTTTAAATTACAATCTTCGACACTAATTTCACTAATTATTTAAAATTCCCTGCCATATATTATATTTAATTTTGTGTGTACGTTGAAAAAGTGCGTCACAAATATACTTTATATTAAAAGTTCAAAATTCAATGGAGGTTAAAAATATATATTTTCGTAAGAATTCATCCAAAAATAGTTCTATTTTAAAAATCATATAGTTGATATTCTGATTGATATGAATAAGAAATAGATTATATGATAATAATATAAGTATTACTTAATAAGATTGTATTTAAAATGATGTGATGGAGTTTCAGAACATTACGTGGTCCGTAATTTTCACCTTATACATACATGAAACAAACGATAGTTTCGTAAGAATTAAGTCAACGCGTAAATAAACTATCTCAATACTCAAAATACAAATAAATCAAAAAATCAATACTTGGTGATATTTTTTAAAGAAAGTTCAATTTCATAAAATATTGCATGATATAAAATAGAGTGAAGGAGTTACTTAACGGCTTTTCTTCACTGAATTTATGCAGAAAAGGCACTTTTTTGAGTTAATTTGGTGAAAAATTTTTTTTTTTAAAACTGTTTTTTATTGTGCCGTTTGCTTCAGAAAAGACTAATTTTAAGTTAAAAAACATCTACCACATTTTAAATTTTTTCCAATACCGGGATCCCGGGATCCCGGTATTGAAAAGAATCATTCCGGTATTAATAACGGTATTGAGAAAAACCGGTATTCGAAAGCCCTAGTCACAACTGTGGATTTCATACAACTTCCATACTAGAAGTGCGTTTTTGTTTGATAAAGAGTTGCTGATTGGGCTAAATATTAATTTTCTTGTTTTAGATTCAAACGAAATTGGACAGACAATTAAATTAGAAATAGAAGTGGACACGAGAAACACCGAAAGCGATCCATTCCCAATCAATACAGAGAATAATCTATACGGTAAGTGTCAGAAGGAAAATCAAATCGATATTGACAACACACATTCGAAAAGTACGAAATATTCGAATAAAAAACCGATTTATAACAACTGTTCGAATAACGATGAAGAGTTCAAGTTTCCGTGTACTATGTGCGATTTCAAAACGAACACGGGGAAGAAATTGGCGTCACACATCGACGCCCATTTGAAGAAGAACGACATAAAAATAATATTAGGATGCGACCATTGCAACTATATAACAAGCACCAAAGACGATTTGATCCAACACCTGAAAGTTCACGCCGGTGAGACCACTTTCGTCTGCAACTTTTGCAATTATAAGACCACGAAACAGTTGCTGTTCCAGAATCATGTTAGAAAGCACACGGGCGAGGAAGTGTTTTCGTGCGTGTTTTGCGATTTCAAGTGCGGGAGTAGGGGTCATTTGTGGAAGCATAGGAGGTCTCACGCGGTTGAGGATTTGTTTGTTTGTAAATTCTGCGATTACAAGTGTAGTCAAAGCAGTTTTTTGCTGCGACACTTGAGGACGCACACCGTCACTAGGCGATTCTCTTGCGAGTTGTGTCCGCACCGATCTTCGCGTAGAAACGATTTATTGAGGCATATAAAAACTCATGCAGATGATAAACCGCACTATTGCAAGCTTTGCGACTACAAGTGCATGCGTAGTAGCGATTTAATGAGGCATATAAAGACTCACACTGGTGAGTTTCCTTACTCTTGTGATATGTGCAAGTTCAAATGCGCTCGCCGATGCAGTTTGGCGCATCACCGTTGTGATTATAGTTGTGCGCGTAGAAGCGATATGGCGAAGCACAAGAGGACTCACACTGGTGAGAAACCGTTCACATGTGATGTTTGCCAGTTCAGTTGCACCAAACGCACGGCTCTAGTACAACATATTATGAGAACTCATAGTTTTTAAAAGAGAGCTGTCTAAGGCGTCAGACACGAAACTAGCGACGGCCGAGCGACGGCGACAGCGGGGCGATGGAATCCGAGAGCTGGCAACGAATTTCGGGAAGGTCCTTTAGGCAAGCTGAAATTGTGGAAAAATATAATTTCATTCATCCGAATCCAGTCCTGCCAGTCTGGTAGAGCGTTTTCGGTTATTTCGCTACTGCGTGGCATATAACGTTTGCAAAAAAATCCAAAAAACATTTTTTTTGGCAACTTGATTTGTATTTCTTTAAATTTTATACTAATTATAGAATTCGAAAAAATAAATCCCAGACGTTTTTGTCGGTTATAAAGTATTACCAGACCTCTTTCAAATTGTTACCGAAATTCGTCGCCAGCTCTCCGACTAATCGCATCGCCCCGCTACCGCCGTCGCCCCGCTACCGCTAGTTTCGTGCCCGTACACTTACGGGCATGTATAGTCCGCGCGCCAGCTCTGAGGAATCGGGGGCTGAGGTAGCGGGCGGGTGCGCCCCGCGCCCGACCCGTCTTCATACCCCGCACACTCCCATACTAGTGCCGACCGTGACGCGAGAGTACGCTTTATCGAGTCCTGTTTTTAATTTTGCGATAGCGGTGTTATATTATAATTGATCTTTAGATAGTACTAAACTTAAAAGTTTCTTTGTTTGTGCAAATAGCTGTTTAATTTTTAAATTCCATAAAGTACTGATTATTCTGATTGCGATAGTGATTAATTAGATTTAACGTTCTTTTTGTACAGTTCATTATAATTATATTTTATGATACAATTTGTTTTTTCTTTATTGCACATACTATCCTCATAGCATTATTATTTCATAATTAACTCAATGCACGCACACAGATCTCTAATCTGTATCATTACGTAATACACGTATAGGTACTAGAGGAGTCTGCATTACAAACACGTGCAAATTGCAATTGTCTTATCTAAATAGTAATTCGTCATTTTAATGGATAAATGACGTCAATAATTATTATTGATTACTAACCTACCTATCTATGTAAACAGATGGATCTTTGAGTTAAAGAGCTTTAACTTGACTCATTTGAATTTATAAGTCCAGATTTCATGGTTTTCCTTTCATTTAATTTATCAAGTTTCTAACGTTTGATACTAACGATCGATGCAATAAAAGTACCTACAGGTTGTAATTTTTACAGATTTTAGTCGGTTTGATTCCCGGGTGTGGCAAGCGAATTTTCGAAAATCTTTGAATGCAGTTTTCTTTCTATTATAAAATAAAGGAATGTTTTCTTTGAGAAAAATTTTCTATCTACAGTATTAAGTACTTTCCCTTCATTCCACCCTGTATATACATATTAAATAAAAGATGTTTCAAACTCAAAAAGCTGTTTTATTTCATACATAATATATAAATTAATTATACATTTCGCTTCTTGTAAGAGGTACTTATAACTTAAGTATACAGGGTAATTTACAGATCGGACAGGGTTTTTCACAATTAAGAGAAACGATTTTGATTAGAGGGGTTGTTTCATCTTGGGCCAGGTACTTGTACAGTATTCCAAAAAATAGTATAAAATCATAGAAAACAAAATAAAATATGCTTTTTGGCAGTTTTACAGTGATTAAGAGGTACAAAAATAAAATGTTTAAATAGGTACATTTGTAGAATAGCAACTCTCGCAGCGCATGCATCCATCAATCTGACTGCTGTTGGATATTTTAAGGTTAATTCACATTTCCCAGGTAATTTTATGTCAAATGTCATCATGACACGTGTATTATACGTCAATGTCAAAATGGACGCATGTTGTTGCGCTTTTATTTTGCAAAATAAATTCGCATTGTACCTCGTAAATTGAACTTTTTAGTAAGAAATAAAGAAAAAAATGTTACTATTTTATGACCCCGAACATTTTGAAATACCGTACAGATACCTGGCCCAGGCTCCATATAAATTTGAAACAACCCCTTTAGGGATAGGTTGTATCCTGGGGAAGGACATAGGCTACTTTTTATCCCGGAAAATTTAGGAGTTCCCGTTGGAATCAAAAAATTTAATCCACGCGGACGAAGTCGCGTGCATCATCTAGTTTAAAAATATAATTTTAAATTAATGGCTCTAATGCCCTGTCTCCTATGAGAGTGGAGGCCTGTGCCCAGCAGTGGGACGTTAATGGGCTGTAGTGGTGTTGGTGGCTGTATGGAAGATATTTTGCATTGCTGTGTGCTTACCATGCGCACAACGAGATTATCTCACGACAACAGAGAGAGATGTTGTCGTTGCTGTCAAATTTTTCGTTTACCATAACATGCACAAAATGCGGTATATTACAAGAAAAAAATAGTCGACATGCAAAGGTTCGTAGAAAAAATACCACAGATAAGAAATATTACTTTTATCTCTACTTTTGACGTAACGAGACAAGTAACCATGTTAGCTTCGGTAGACAGAGAGATAACGGGTAGACATAATTTTACTCGTAGTGCGCATGCTAGCCATTCTTCTGATCACTGTTATTTGGAAAAATTATAATATTATTAATATTATTATAATATTATTAATTTATTGGATATTAGGAAATATTGTGAATATACTTAATATTAAAAAACTTAGTTTAGATTTTGTAACCATTATTTTTAGATGAAACAATGTACAGTGTGGCTGATTCTGTATAACTAAAATGGCAGCTTTAAATCTAGTTCTGTCCCTTTCCGTAGGGAGTATTATGAAAGGGTTAGCAATATTTGTAATGCTCTAATTTCACTACAGAAATCACTACAGAATCAGCCTCAATGTTTGAGGAGGGCGATCATCACTGCTACACAGTAGTTAAACTCTTGCAGGATGATTGTTCATATAATTATGTTTTTTAAGTCCTAGGTTAATGTTCCAAAATAAAGTTTTTATTTTTTCATTTTTAAATGATGACTTCCTTTTCACTTAAGCCAACATGAATTTTCTGCACATGTCTCTTCAGGGTCCGGCCCGCTGTACACGTGTACTCGCATTGCCCGCACGAATATGGTTTATCACACTTGTGAGTGATCAAATGGCTCGCTAGATCACTTTTACACCAGCTCTTAAAGCCACAGATCCTACACGAATAACTCTTCTCACTATGTTCAGCTTTCATGTGCCTCCCTAACGCGTGCTGTCCTTTACAACTGAACGAACAAACTTCACAGCACAAAATTTTCTCACTTGTGTGAATTGATATATGTCTTGAATATTTACCGTATTTGTCACTTTTGAACTCGCAATCCTTACAAGAATAGGCGTTCTTACCATTGTGAGACTTCATGTGTGTCAGCAAATAGGCTTTGTTTGAGCACTCGAAATTGCATTTAACACAATTGTATTTTTTAACTTCTGCGTGTGAACGCAAATGTTTTATCAAAGCGCATTTAGCCGTACAGTTGAATTCACATAAGTTGCACGAAAAGTTATCACCGGTGTTAAGTTTCATGTGCCGTATCCGATCACTATTGTTCGCGAATTTGAAGTCGCAGGCTTTACATGTATAGGGTCTTTCACCGGTGTGACGTCTCATATGGCTCGTTAAGGCACTGTTACACTTGCTTCTGTAATCGCACAGTTTACACGAATAAGGTTTTTCACCGGTGTGAGTCCTCATGTGGAATCCCAACGAACTTGTATCCGTGCATCTATATGAACACAATTTACATGAGAATGGTTTTTCACCGGTGTGAGTCCTTGTATGTCTCACTATATCGCTGTTATTGGCTGATTTGTAATCGCATACGTTGCAGGAAAAAGGTCTGGTTATCTCTGGATGGGTTGTACTGGCGTGTCTAACTAAAACACTCGGTTTTTCACATTTGAAACCGCATAAATAGCATTTATATGGATTTTTTCCATTGTGTTGTAGAAGATGCTTGGTCCAACTCGGCCTGTCTTGGAACACGTAATCACATATAGTACACGGGAAAATACCTTGATCTTTTCTTTCATTTTCTTCATGTTTGAACAAATGGAGATCCATATAAGTGTTATTCCACGTAGTATAACTACATATATTACAAGACAACATCGGTTCTATGGCTTTTTCTGTGTCCACCTCTTCACTTTTTATTTTCTTATTTTTTCCAATTGAAGTTTTAGAAATATCTTTTCGTTTTGTCACTCTTTGATTGTGTTTATTGTCTTTGGTTATTTTCTTTTTCTCTTTGGTTTTGATTGACTGTGCTATTTCCACCATTTTTTTCCTGGACAGGGAACGACATCTCCTTGGTCTACGTTTCTTGGATGAAGGTCCACCTGAAATAAAGTTTAGTTTTAATATAAGGAATATTTCTTTGATCCTCTATAAACTCGGGCAAACTCGGCAGAATTAACTATCTTATATCGTCATCACAGTAACCAATTATGGGCTCACTAGCTGATGCCCGCAACTTCGTCCGCGTGGATTGAGGTTTTTTGGTTCCCGCGGGAACTCCTTAATATAAAAGTAGCCTATGTGCTATTCCAGAATATAATCTTTCTCTGTGCCAAATTTCATCCAGATCCGTTCAACCGTTGGGGTGTGATTGGGTAACAAACATCCATCCATACATCCGTTCATCCAAACTGTCGCATTCATAATATTGGTATAGACTACTAGCACGTCATAGCTTAGATTGCTAGATCTAATCGAACGGATCAAGCGCTCCTATTGGTGGGTTTGACACGCATCCTTTCAGCCTAAGTCTGGGCTATTCAAAATTCTTTAATACAAAAACCCCAATAACTGACTATTATTGGCTAGACTCAAATCGATCCCGGGACCTCAGCCGCAGTCAACATAATCACTAGACCAACGAGGTATATTAAAATACATATTCACTTACCCAATGTATCTTCATTCTCTTCAATAGGACTGCTATGTTCCCTGTACGTTAGCCTAGAATAAAACAAAACAGTTGAAAAACTTAAACTTGAATCTTGAGACATCATACCCTACAGCCCCATACCCCATAGCCCGCCAACCCGCATTGGAGCAGCGTGGTGGGTCTAAGCTCTAATTCCCTCTCTCCTATGAGAGTGGAGGCCTGTGCCCAGCTGTGTTTGGATGAAGTCCTAAACAGAACAGCGTTTCAGCCTTCTGGTCTCCATTGGGATACTGGGTGATGAAGCTAGTTTGTTGTTGTGGGGGTTTATTCGCTCTTTATAGCTCTTTTCTTTTTTTTTCCACTACAAGTTAGCCCTTGACTGCGATCTCACCTGATGGTAAGTGATGATGCAGTCTAAGATGGTAGCGGGCTAACCTGTTAGGCGTATGACAGTTATATTAAACCCAAACCCCTAGTGGGTTTCTACACAGCATCGTACCGGAACGCTAAATCACTTGGCCTTGGTCTTTGCCGGTAGGGTGGTAACTAGCCACGGCCGAAGCCTCCCACCAGACCAGACCAGAGAAAATTCAGAAATTATAAATTCTCAAATAGACCCTGCCGAGAATCGAACCCAGGGGGTCTACTCTCTTTCTCTCAAACGAAACTTCGCAAACGAACGTAATTAGTCGGTTATTAGACCCACACAAAATCGTTCAATCCACACAAAATCGGTCACGAAAATTGTATATGGATCCGTACTTCGTCTGCGTGTACGAAAACGAAATAGAGAGGAGCATAGAGATAATATTATGTAGGAGAGGAGTTAACGAAATTTCGTTCGTTTGTTTGCGAAGTTTCGTTTTAGAGCAAGAGAGTAGACCCCCAGGACCTCCCACGTTAAGACAACAGCGCTCAACACTGCGCCAGAAGGTTTTATATTAAGTACATTTTTCCCCTTTGACTTTAGTGGATGAAGTCCCAAATAGAACCGCGTTTCAGCCTTCAGGTCTCCATTAGGATGTTGGGTGACGAAGCAGGAAGCTAGTGTGTTGTTGTGGGGGTTTATTCACTCTCTATAGCTCTTTGAGGGACGAGTGGCCTGGTTGTGACAACACATATCAGTCAATTGCAATTGTTAAGCAACGTTGACCCAAGTCAGTAACTGGACGGGTTCAAATTTGGCTTTTCCGTTTCCTACGTGCCTCGGAGAGCACGTTAAGCCGTCGGTCCCGGTTATTATCTGATAATATTCGTTACAAAACCCTAAGTAAACGCTTAGTAGAGTCGTATGCGGATGGACGTGGGAACCTACTGCATTATTATCCCAAGAAAACTCCTACCATTATTTGATTAATGGAAAGGGGTCCCGACCCTCAGTAATCTAAATATATAAAAGGCAAAGGTGACTGACTGACTGACTGATCTATCAACGCACAGCTCTAACCACTGGTCGGATCGGGCTGAAATTTTGCACTCAGATAGCTATTATAACGTAGGCATCCGCTAAGAAAGGATTTTTGAAAATTCCAACCCCAAAAGGGGTTAAATGGGGGTTGAAAGTTTGTATAAAAGTTCGTGATACACGAACGTCAACGAACGAATCGGGATGGACGTGATTTTTGGCATGGGTATAGTTGACGACCTGGAGAGTGACACAGGCTACTTTTTATCCCGGAAAATTAAGGAGTTCCCACGGGAATAAAAAAACTTAAAACACGCGGACGAAGTCGCGGGCATCAGTCAGTGAGGAATACGACGCAGGAAGACAGAACTGATAGAAAGAAAGAAAATCTTTATTCGGGGATAATACAAGTACTTACAACAAATAACTAATAATAAAATAAGAATTTATAAAGAAAATAAAGCTCTTTGCTCTGTGTTCAACATCTTTTATAGTTATTATATCAAGATGTTCATGAAGTTCTAACATTTTATAGTTTAAAAATAACTTACTCTTTATTTTTATTAGTTAGTGGGATCAATAAACCGTCATCACTTGCGTCCTCAGTGTATTCCGGCTCACTCTTGACCGCACACTTATTGTTTCCGCTGTATTTCTGTAAAACCAACAAAGAAATGCTAGTTAGTGCCATATTAATAACTAAACCATTGTATTAAGTATATTATACACTAGCTGATTCCCGCGACTCCGTCCGCGTGATTTAAGTTTTTTTGATTCCCGCAGGAACTCCTTAATTTTCCGGGATAGAAATTAGCCTATGTCACTCTCCAGGTTCTCAACTATACCCATGCCAAAAATCACGTCAATCCGTTGCTCCGTTGCGGCGTGATTGAAGGATAAACCAACAATCAAACACCCTTCTGCATTTATAATATTAGTATGATTTATGGTCAATATGTTTTAGGTCGACCACTGTGTAAGTATTTATTCATACAGTGGAAATTACCCCCCTAAATTTTCCAGGTCCTCAACTATACCCATGCAGAAAATCACGTCGATCCGTTGTTGAAGGTTGAAGGACAAACAAACACACTTTTGCATTTATAAAATTAGTTAGTAGTTTGGAGTCATATGACTCCATACAAATGTTATAAACTAGGTGAAGCCTGCGACTTCGTTCGCCTGGATTACGTTTTTTTGATTCCCGGGGGAACTTCTCAATTTTCCAGGATAAAAAATTAGCCTATGTCCTTCCCCAGGATGTAACCTACCGCTATACCAAATTTCATCAAAATTGGTTGAACAGATGGGCCATCAAAGCATAGCAGACAGACACACTTTCGGATTTATAATTTTAGTATGGATGCATAAGCTAATATATAAATATGCTAATCTATTCGTTTGTACCTGTTTTGTTATTTCATCAAGCGAATTAGTTATTCTGTCATTAACTTCATCCAGCAATTCCTCTTTGATGTCCAGTTTTACGTCAAATGCATTTTCCACAACAACATCATTTTGTTCAGAATTATCCGTTACATCTGTCTTTACACTTTGCAAAGAACTTTGGCTTGTGTTGTCCATGCAATCTGCATTATCTTCCAGAGAATGTTTTATTTGTGTATTATGTAAAGTTTCTTGGTAATTTTCGCCATCAACATATGGTTCAATTTTTATAGTACAATATTGTTCTTGTTTTATGAAAACATTTTGATTTTCATGTGAATCCATGTCTTTTATATTTTGCTTGTCTGTAGTATTTAGATTGGAGTGATTTTGTGGACTGGGGTTTAAATTTGTCTTGTCTATTATTTCTATGTTATAATTCAGATTTTTTAGGTTATCTGCTGAATTTGATATTGTATCTAATTTTGAATTAGAGTTGTCCTCATTTCCAAGTATTTCTATATTTATTTCCAATAGATTAAAGTTTGGTGTCAAGTTGTATGGTGTTTGATATTTTTCATGATCCATGTTGTCCATTATTATTGTTCTTGGCACAGCCCTTGAGTAATCTTGATTTGGTCAAGTATGTCCAGAGTTTATGGTACAATGTATAAACTTTAAGTACTAACTTTTATGTTCTATGATCTGAAATGAAATTGAACATTATTTTTGCACTAAATATTTCAGAAATAGGAATAGCTTTTACAGTTTTATAAAACTCATAACTCAACTCAACTCAAATCAAGAGTGAATAGGCATCTTCAAGGCAAGCGCGTCCCATCTTAGGCCATCATCACTTCCCATCAGGTGTAATTGTGGTCAAGCATAAGCTTATAATGATTTTTTTTTTAAAAGATGATGGGACATTGGATTAGGTTTTTTTATTCCCCCAGGTACTCCTTAATTTTCTTTGATAAAAATTAGCTAAATGTCCTTTCCCAAGATCCCAAGATGCAACCTCTATAACAAATTGCATCAAAATCAGTTGAAAAGATGGGCTGTGAAAGCGTGACAGACACACTTTTGCATTTATAATATTAGTATGGATTTATTTGGGATGTAGATTTTACTAGGTCATTTAAACACATGTTGAAATTACACACTAAAAGTGCCCACTGCAATTTTGGACCATTGGATCTGTAACATAGCTGGCAACGAGTGTTATTGCAGCTAGTTACCTACGCGAGCTACACATCTAGACAAGCCTTGTTGACTAGCCAAACCTTCATCATACATCACACACCAGAACCTCTCATCAGGCAAAATGTAGTACATTGCTGCTTGGTCTTCAGAACAACTGAAGCTGTGCAGCAGAGATCCACAACATATTGCCAACTGAATTTCAGTTACAACAGCTTTATTATGATTTGCCTCTGATTTGACAGATTATGTAAGAATATCGTAATACAGATAATTCGATTTTTTATAAAGAGTCCTTAGATCTCTGACATGAGTCATGACGGAAGATAGATCAGGCGCAGGACTGACGGCTCTATGTTCTTTTCGAGTGAGAGGGTTAAATATGGTCGCCTTCCTAACTTTAGGCCTTAGTACGTACTGAAAATATGACTTTACTTTTCTCTTCATCAGCATTTGTATTTGTACTTGCTAACCACTAGACCTACTACTTAATTTAAAGGAGCAATATTAGCTGGATACAAACCTGCCTTGGTTTGTCGTATATCATTCCTGCCCGATCAATGTCTTCTTCTTCTTCAATCTTCTAAATAATAATCAATTCTTCTTCTAAAATCTTCTTCTTCTTCATAAAATCATTCAAATTCAATCATTCATTATTCACTATGATTTGAATAGCTGCCACATAATTACTGCTTCTTCTTAAATGTTCTTTGCATCTAAAATGTGATGAGGAGGCTCAACACATCTCAAAACGAAGGTAAACAAAAAGTATGCTATGGAAATTGAAACACCATTCAACGGTGTAAAATTTTCAATTACCTAAAGTACTTTTATGGTATTAAAACGGCATAATACTTATTAAATAATCTAATCAATCATTTTAATATTTTCTTAGCTTTTAGTTCATTTGTAAAATCAATCGATTTTGTCTCAGAAATGGAACTTTGGAAGTGACAACTGACAAGACGTGCACAGACTACAGTGTAGGGTGTCAAACGATTTTTTTTTAATTCGTTTTTTCGCAATGAAAGGAACGTAGACTGAGTAAGATATATAGACGCCGCCATATCTCCTTTTCACTCCCACATGAAAGAGATGCAGTGTTGGTATGTTACACAAGAAAGAATGAGAAAAATATATGTTTTTCTCTCCCTTTCTGCGTGTCACGGATTTTATGCCTATTGCATACAAACAAACCATATATTGTGCCGACGTTTGTATGACGTTTGGGAGGTGTTTCTTCTATCCCTTTCGGTTACACACTGACCCTGATTCTAGAGATTCCTTCTTCTATGGAAAGGAAGTGGAATATGGTGGAACCATAGAAGAAGGAATCTCGGTGGAACTAAGGTTTAACGGCTCTGGATGTCAGACGACAAGTTCGTGTCAAACACAGACTGCTAGTGACAAACATGGAGGTAGTATTTACCTCCATGGTGACAAATGGTGTGAAACATTATACCATCTGCAGGGCGATCGGCTAAAAACACAGCTAAAAATGACAGCTACAGTGTAACGATCGCAATCACTCTTCCACTATTGTACTTAATCCATTGACGCAGCAAGAATGCCAAACCATTGATACTGTAACAATGATTGATGCAGAAGTTACGCGATCGCACGGCAGTGCAATCGGCTAAAAATGACAGCTACAGTGTAACGATCGCAATCACCTCTGATTGGTTAACACTCTTCCACTATTGGAAAAAATCCATTGACGCAGCAAGAATACTATAAATTCAGCCAATCACAACAATTGATACTGTAACGATGATTGATGCAATTTTTAGCCGATTGCCCTGCATATTTATTTTTATATCCGGCTCTACGGCTCTAGGTTCCAGCCTTATTGAGCCGGATCACTCTCGTTTGTCTCTGCTGATCACCATTATTTTTTATTATCTGGCTTTACGACTCTGGATTCTAAGTATAGGTATAAAATGCAACCAACAATCTGTAATCGAGTGAAGGTCCAAAGTAAACTTCATCTTCAAGAGGAAACCTGCACCCTGCACCTTCGAGAGTTCCCAACATAATGTTCCCAATGTACCTATATTATGTTCTTTGTCTGGTTCGTCCGTAGTTTGTTTGGTGGCTTCGGCCGTGGCTAGTTACCGCCCTACCGAAAAAGACGTGTCGCCAAGCGATTAAGCGTTCCGGTGTGATGCCGTGGGCATGCTTGGGCTGCATCACTTACAATCCAGTGAGATCGCAGTCAACGGCTAACTTGTATTGAAAAAAAAATCATGACGACTTGCTGGTATATACCCAGAGTAACACAAGTTTTACGAATATGTAGTCAGGCATTGATTAATTATTAGGTATAGTAGATCATAAAATAAAACAATCGTCAAATTCAAATTTTTTTATTACATTAAGTAGTAGGTACATATTTACAAAACATTTTATTGACTGTAGAGTTAAAACTCGAAATTACACAAGTGAATCACTTACACTGGTCCGGAATTTCCTACGATATTGAATACGTTTAAAAATGTGTAATATAAAATACCCTACATAAAATATAAAAAAAAAACATACGCGCCGAATTGAGAACCTCCTCTTTTTTTGGAAGTCGGTTAAAAACTAAAACTAAACAGGCATAAAAATTAGTTCCAATTTTCGCCACCGGGTCTGTTGGCTTTGTGGGCATTGATGTAGAATTTTAGTAATGTTTGTGGGGCTTTATAAAAAGTTTAGTTGAAAAATAAACTTGTGCTGGCCCATAAACTATCAGAAAATTTGCTAAGGAACCTCGTATATTTTATAAACTAGCTGATGCCCGCGACTTCGTCCGCGTGGAATAAGTTTTTTGATTCCCGCAGGAACTCCTTAATTTTCCGGGATAAAAAGTAGCCTATGTGCTATTCCAGAGTATAAACTATCTCTGTGCTAAATTTCATCCAGATCCGTTCAGCCGTTCCGGCGTGATTGAGTAACAAACATCCATCCATACATCCATCCAAACTTTCGCATTTATAATACTAGCTGATGCCCGCGACTTCGTCCGCGTGGATCGAGGTTTTTCGTTTCCCGCGGGAACTCCTTAATTTTCCGGGATAAAAAGTAGCCTATGTGTTATTCCAGACTATAATCTATCTCTGTGCCAATTTTCATCCAGATCCGTTCAGCCGTTGGGGCGTGATTGAGTAACAAACATCCATCCATACATCCATCCAAACTTTCGCATTTATAATATTTATTTGATTGATTAAATAAAAACTACATTCAACAATATTCCTAAAATCTAAAAAAAAATTACTATGAAATAAGAACCATTATTTAAAACATACACCAAAAACTATAAAAAACATTCCCAGCCTACCGCACTTCAAACGCATTACTTAATCTTGTTTTAAATAAAATTTACAACAAAATAAACGACATATCTTATATCTTATTAAATATATATTATTATTATCTTATTATATTATCTTATTATATAATCTTTATTACATTAAGTACTGCCCCGGCCGAAAATAAAGCAATTCACGGCTGAGTAATATTGGAAGGACGAGGCGAAGCCGAGGGCTTCACAAGTGATTTTAAAAGGACGAGGCGCCAGCCGAAGCCTTTTTAAGTAAACGAGGCCGTGAATTGCTTTTTCGGCCGAGACTTGTATAGTACTTTTCTTTCATTTGCATGGAAACATTAAAAAATAATTAAATACACAATTCAATAAACATAGCATTTGCATTCAGCGAAATTATCAGGTGCGATTAAAATAAGCCTTTTTAAGTAAACGAGGCCGTGAATTGCTATTTCGGCCGAGACTTGTATAGTACTTTTCTTTCATTTGCGAGGAAACAACAAAAAATAATTCAAGAAACATATTATCAAGTGCGAACCTTTAGCTTGTACATGTGCGAATACAAAAATACAGACATAACATAGTTATGTAGGTTTTTACTCATAGATTACGCTATTTTACAACCTCAGTCTTGCAAGTTTTGTCGTTACAAACGAAAATACCCATGTAAGTAAAGTACTTACTAAGTAAATATTTATTTGGTAAAATATGGTACAGACAAGATGTTATAAGGTTATTATGTACAAGCATATTTTATCGTTACCAAGGTCCAAATATTGAATTAATTATATTATATAATGCAAGCTTCTGTTACTAAAGTTATGTTATGTAACATAACTGTAGTGAACCAGTACTGTGTACATAACACTAGTGAAACATATGAAAACACACACTTTTTAAGCTCCAAGTTATATCTTTACTTACTACCTTTCTCTGGGTTGAAGGAGTACAATGAGTCATAGCTGAGGGTCGTGTCCCTTTCAATGATCTCTCTTTTGTGGTGGAGTCCACATACGTATCGACTTGGGTCTCCCCACCGGCGCAGAACCGTCAGAAAAAGCTCGATGTACCTAAAGGGTATTAGGCTATGATATTTAAAACATTAGATACGTTCCCCGCGCTTTATTTTGGCAAGAATTTAAGAAGGCACTTGCCCTCACTTGCGTACATTGCAGTTAACAACAGTGTAACTCAGAATCTATATTCATCTCTTTCTAACAACAGGTATAGCGTATGTTGACCTTTATGTTCTTTCCCTTTCTCCGCGTAATATTTACGCAGTTTTTTAGTGCAATGATGTTCGTGTATGCCGCGTCTATTTGTAATAAGTCGTTGGTATTAGGGGTGAAAAACGACGTCACTCGCCTCGGCAGACGCGACGCGACAAGTTCTTAAATAATCGACAGTTGTAAACAAAACTTGTTGAATGGGTGTTTGTTTAAAAAAAACTTGGCAGTCATGTCATAGGGATTGCCGATAGAAGAGAAAACGAATATTTAAAAAAATTATAGAAAAAAAAATTAAAATATAAACCTTAAAACTAAGGCATTAAAGTTTAATTACGAATGTAGTATTTTAAGACTTTTGTATTCGTAACAACTCTGTGTTCGCCAGCATGTCGGCGCGGAGCATGTCGGTGACGGTGACGCGAATCCACAAGTTTACCCCCTACCAAAAAGTACTCAACGCGGCTAAAGAAGTTTTCACTTCTTGGCTCTACTATATTCTGTCGGATAGAGACAAACATTGACTTATATGTATACTACTAGACAAGCTCTGCGGTCCTAAATAATTCGCCACTGAGGTTCGGCTAGTTATCCGCAACTCGCTTCCGTAGCTAGTAGCTACCCTCTCCACCCATTGACTTATATGTATCTACCCGCACCCGCGTTCCGAAACTGCAACACAATTATTATTCCAAACTGCTTGTCTAGTAGTATAAGTCAATGGAGACAAATATATGTCTGAACCAATGATAGGTATTAAGTATAAGTTTATCGTTTGATATGTATTTTTACAAGTTCTGCTGTGAACAAGTCTTCTTCTTTCTTTCATCTTTATTGGTATAAACGTGCAGGGCGATTGGCTAAAGATAACAGCCACAACTATAGTGTAACGATTGCAATCACCTCTGATTGGTTAACATTCTTTCACTATAAGCCTAAATCCATTGACGCAGCAAAAATACCATAAATTCAGCCAATCAAAACCATTGGGACTGTAACAATGATTGATGCAGGTTTTACACAATCGCCCTACTGGGATGACCATTACCTACTTAATTTACTTGTATTTATGGGTGTATGTGTAAATTTAAGGCCTCGGATACACGGATAGCTTGAAGCAGTCAGAATGGACAGCTTGAAGCAGTCAGAATGGACTGCTTGAAGCAGTCAGAATGGACTGCTTCAAGCTGCGACTGCATAGTGAACTACAGTCTTCTACGTACACACATACATTGAACCGCTCGATCAGTTGCGACTGCTTCGGGCAGTTATCAATGGTAGCTTCAAGCTGTGGACTATGACTGCAAGAGCCGTTTGTGTATGTTGATCACTGGCTAACTGCTCGAGCAGTCCGTGTATGGCCGGCCTAAGGGCTGCCGCGATAATGGATTTTTATGTGCCTCACTAAATCGCTATTCCGTACAGTTCTATACTCGCATTGCTCACAAGAAAAAAGGTTTTCACCAGTGTGAGTTTTCCTGTGCCTGGACAAATCACCGTTCCGCGCACATTTGTACTCGCAGAACTCGCACGAATAGGGTTTGTCACCTGTGTGAGTCCTCATGTGACTAACCAAATAGCATTTACGTGCGAATCTGAAGTCGCACACCTCACAAACAAAAGGTTTGTCACCCGTGTGAGTTTTCATGTGCCTCTCCAATTCATTGCTGCGGGCGAATTTATACAAGCACAGATCACACGTAAAAGGTTTGTCACCAATGTGACTTTTCATGTGGCTCGCTAAAAAACATTTCCGCGCGAACTTCAAGTCGCATACAGTGCAAACGAAAATTGTCACTCCAGTGTGGACTCTCATATGCCTCTCCAGTTGCCATTTGCGCGCACATCTGTAGTTGCATACATCACACGAAAAAGGTTTTTCGCCGGTGTGAATTCTCAGATGCTCAATGATTTTCTTTTCTCTAGCACACTTGTACTGGCATACTTTGCATGTGAAAGACCTTTTGTTTGCGCGTTTACTCGCTTTTGTATTCACAGTCTTGAAATATAACAATTTTTTCTCAAACTCAGTATCACCTTTTGCACTTTCTTCTGTAGACGATTCACCTAAATTATGACACGGATTATTTTTTAATGATTTCTCACAATCTCTTTTCCTGCCTTTCATCTTTTTCTTAACTGGTTCGACGGTTTCTGGCGGAGAAACTTCTCTTTGGTTTGTCGCAAGTTTCCATGGCAAAGGAGAGACTGAAACGAAACGATATCTTATTAAGAAATTTTTTCTGACATTTTCTTATTACTGGAAAATGTTGATAGGAAGTTAGGAACTACCTAACAAGATGTCGTACAACTACTTCGTAAAGATATTCAAGAATGTATCAATTTTGCCCGACAAGTGAAACTTTTTCCGCTGCGCGAGAGAGGTTTCAAACATCTTAGCAGAAAGGATATTCGAATTTCGCGTTTATTTATTCTTACGAGTATGTAACAACTGTTAGAAGGAAACATCAAAGCGAGCATGGCGAGCATTTCATGTCATTCGATTTAATATCCGGATACAGACGCCATGTTGAAAATAGTTAGTATAATATACGAGTGTTTTGAGTAGGTATGCGGATACAATATTGAAAACATGTTGAAAATAGTTAGTATTTAGTGTTTTGAGTATGGTAAGGCAGTCTCGACCGAGACTCAAACGATTCATGAAAAACATTTGGTGTTTAGATCGTTATTTTGTTTATGGCCTGGAGTAGCAACTGCGACCTGGTCACAGAATTAATTATTGTAGTAATGTTTTAACTATGTTTTATTAACTCTCTCGTTTAACCAATTATTCGCGCAACTTCAAATGAGAGTTCCATAAATAGGTATTATCTATGAGAGTTCCGATGTATCATTGTAACCGAGAGGTTGTGTGTTCTAAAAAGTGTCGTGATTAGTATTGTTTAAAGTTAATTAAAAGATTCTATTGAAATGTAAAGAAAGTGTTGATAATTGTATTAACGTTTATTAAAAAATCCATATTGTTATTGAAGAAAGTATTTTTTCTTTACAATTCCGGTACAAAAAGTAGCCTATGTTTTATTCCAGACAATAATCTATCTCTGTGCCAAATTTCATCTAGATTCGTTCAGCCGTTCTGGCGTGATTGAGTAACAAACATCCATCCATCCAAACTTTTCCATTTATAATATTAGTAAGTATAGATTTTATTTATTTGTACAGCCTACAGTTGATTATTATTTTATTTGCATACAAATACATGATAAATGTTCTACCTATCACAAAACCACAACTGACAATAATTAGATATATTAAAACAATTTCAATAAAAATAAAATCAAATTTTTACATCCACCATCCTTAATAAATAAGAAGTAGATTCGCCAATCTAACAAAAACCGGCCAAGTGCGAGTCGGACTCGCGCACCGAGGGTTCCGTACAAACCTGTAGTAAGTTTTAAATTATTAAAAAAAAACTACTTACTAGATCTCGTTCAAACCAATTTTCGGTGGAAGTTTGCATGATAATGTACATCATATATTTTTTTTAGTTTTATCATTCTCTTATTTTAGAAGTTACGGGGGGGGGGGACGACGACACATTTTACCACTTTGGAAGTGTCTCTCGTGCAAACTATTCAGTTTAGAAAAAAATGATACCCCACACGTATGGGTTTGATAAAAAAAAAAAATTTGAGTTTCAGTTCTAAGTATGGGGACCCCCAAAATTTATTGTTTTTTTTCTAGTTTTGTGTGAAAATCTTAATGCGGTTCACAGAATACATCTACTTACCAAGTTTCAACAGTATAGTCTGTGAGTATAGTTCTTATAGTTTCGGAAAAAAGTGGCTGTGACATACGGACGGACACACAGACAGACAGACATGACGAATCTATAAGGGTTCCGTTTTTGCCAAATTTGGCTACGGAACCCTAAAAATAGTATGTACTTATATCAATTCTTTTTTCATAGCAAATAAAGTATTATTAATAACAATTCATATTAGAATATACCTACTTATTAGGAGATATTAAAATAAGGGCTCACAAAATAATATTTTTAAAAATAAAAACAGGCAAAGTCACCCCTAACAAACCTAGTCACAAGCTAAATTTAATTACAGTAAGTACCTATCCATAAAATAAAATAATATAAATAAAAGTGAAATATAAATGTGAAAGTGAGTCTGTCTGTCTATTTGTCTGCCTGCTACGCTTTAACGGCCCATCTTTTCAACTGATTTGACTGACTGATCATGGGGAAGAACATAGTTAGGCTTTTATCTACTATTACCTATTCTGTGCTTTTATCCCGGAAAATAAAGAGTAAATGAGTTCCCCCGGGAATAAACAAAACTCAATCCACGTAACATCGATAATACGAAGGAATATCAACTAAGTAGTGTACAATGAAGAGTCTGAATCGCGAACGAAATTTTCATCATGGAGTACCTACTATTATACAAGTTATCAAATAAATATTATAAATGCGAAAGTTTGGATGGATGTAGGTATGGTTGTGTGGATGTATGGATGTTTGTTACTCAATCACGCTCCAACGGCTGAACGGATCTAAATGAAATTTGACACAGAGATAGATTATAGTCTGGAATAGCACATAGGCTACTTTTTTCCCGAAAATTAAAGAGTTCCCGCGTGAACCGAAAAACCTAAATCCACGCGGACGAAGTCGCGGGCATCAGCTAGTATTATAAATGCGAAAGTTTGGATGGATGTAGGTATGGATGTGTGGATGTATGGATGTTTGTTATTCAATCACGCTCCAACGGCTGAACGGATCTGGATGAAATTTGGCACAGAGATAGATTATAGTCTGGAATAGCACATAGGCTACTTATTATCCGAAAATTAAAGAGTTCCCGCGGGAACCGAAAAACCTAAATCCACGCGGACGAAGTCGCGGGCATCAGCTAGTAAGAAATAATGATTGAACCGGCTTCCCGGGAACAAAGCCCGGTGGAAGATGTTCCTTTTGTTATGGTAGAGCATATTACCAGCCCCCCGATCATGTAAGAATGGCCGATCAATAATTAGATTAGAGCTCAATTTCGTCTAGGTATGTACGATACTTTAACGTATAAGAATGGATACACGAAATTGAGCTCTAATTCATTGCTGTTATGGTTTATTTTACTTTGACGACGAACGTTAACGTTTTGATCGGCCATTCTTACATGATCGGGGGGCAGGTTCCGTACCATCAATCCTTACGCAAACCACCTAGGTAACCTCAGAATTTCACATTTATAAAACCGCAGAGTTAATCCTATGAAGTAAGGTCAATGCACCTTCAAAATAAATTTGTACTTTATCCATTCATCAGGTGTTTATTTTACCTAGTAGTGGAATACTCTAAAGTCTAGGGACGAGTCGCCTAGTCAACGCATATCAGTCGATGGCGATTGTTAAGCAATATTGACCCAAATCGGTAACTGGAGGGGAGACCGAATTTGGCCTATTCGTCTCCTCCGTGCCTCGGAGAGCACGTTAAGCCGTCGCTCCCGGTTATTATCACTAACATCTGGGGGTCTACTCTCTTTCTCTCAAACGAAACTTCGCAAACGAACGTAATTAGTCTGTTATTAGACCCACTCAAAATCATTCAATCCAATCGGTCACGAAAATTTTCTATGGATCCGTACTTCGTCTGCGTGTACGAAAACGAAATAGAGAGGAGCATAGAGATAATATTATGTAGGAGAGGAGTTAACGAAATTTCGTTCGTTTGTTTGCGAAGTTTCATTTTAGAGAAAGAGAGTAGACCCCCTGATTATAATCGTTAGAAACCTAAGAGTTGAAACAATACTCTTAGTCGAGTCGTATGCGGAAGGACCTGGGAACCCACCGCATTATTATGCCAAGAAAACACCTGCTATTATGTGATTTAAGAAAAGGCATAGGTCTACCAGAATCTGATGGCAAAAAATACACCAAAAGTACCAGTATACGGTGTTACTTTTTGCCATCAGATTCTGGTAGACCTATAACAAACCTCTGCAATGAAGGATACGACGCAGAGAGGGAGAGTAGTGGAATACTTATTGTTATTTATGCATCATTTTCACGTGCTTTACCTCCTTCTTGCGTGTACAAACAAACTCGCATAACTTACTAAAAGATATAGGCGATTTAATGGTGTGAGATCTCGTATGCCTCACATCATTACAATCCCATCGTTCGCATGTGTCGCCTTTACAACGATCTTGCCAAAAATGATCGCAATGTTAACATTGACATTTTCAATAATAAAATAAATACATTCAAAAAACACATTTCTAATTGTATTAAATAATATTTGTAATGTATTTAAATGTTGTCTTTAAATTATCAATCATTGTTGTTCATATTTTGCTAATCAATTTTATAAATTCTATGCATAATCTCTCTGATTTGTATTTGTAACTTCATACACTTAGATATCTGTTTCATTCCATCTTCATTCATTCACTATTCTTTTCTACTTAAGTAGGTATGTTATATATTTTGTGTATAAGTCATGCTGTGTGCACATGTTTTGGGTTATAACTTAGAACCGATCCTATCATTTTATACTTACCTGAAATGTTGTAGTTATTTCCTGTTTTGTGTACCATATAAACAATAAACAATAAACAATAAACATCACTTTTTCGTATAGAACTTTACTCGCCCAACTCACAAGAATAAATGCTCTAACCCAGTGTTTCCCAAACATTTTTTTTTTTTTTTACTTTTATTGTACACCACAAAGGAAATTATAAAATAGAAAACTTAGCTACTAACAAAGTAAGTATACAAACATTGTTCTGCCATGGCCCGGTAATTTTCACACTGCCCCTTCGTGACCCACTTAGTACTTTTAAACCCAAGCTGGTTCCATTAGGTAAAATAATATACATTTATTAATCGTAAAAATGTTTTATTAATACTACACATTTTGGTATCGCCTATTTAGACACTTTTTAGTGCGCTCACCGCTTACTAACATAAATTATGATGCGTCGATCGATATCAGGTATTATGTTTAAAACAAGGCGGGAATGTTGCGACCCAGTATTTAATTTTGATGGCCCGGTACCGGGTCGCGACCCGGCTAATGGGAAACGCTGCTCTAACCAGCGTGAATTTTCATGTGCCTCACCAAATCACATTTTCGTTTACATTTATACTCGCATAACTCACACGAGTTAGGTCTGTCACCCGTGTGAGTGCTCATGTGAATGAGTAAATAACGTCGTCGTGCGCATCTGTAGTCGCACACCTCACAAACAAAAGTTTTCTCACCTGTGTGAATTTTCATGTGCCTCTCCAAATCATCTTTTCGTTTACATTTATACTCGCAGAACTCACACGAGTTAGGTTTCTCACTTGTGTGAGTTTTCATGTGCCTCACCAAATCGCATTTTCGTTTACATTTATACTCGCATATCTCACACGAGTTAGGTCTCTCGCCTGTGTGAGTGAACATGTGATTAAGTAAATAACGTCTTCGCGCGCATCTGTAGTCGCACACCTCACAAACAAAAGGTTTCTCACCTCTGTGAGTTTTCATGTGCCTCTCCAACTCGCTATAGCGTCCAAATTTATAGCAGCATACGTCACATGCAAAAGGTTTAACATCAGTGTGGGTTCTCATGTGGACGACTAATTGGCCCTTTCGTGCACATCTGTAGTCGCACACCTCACAAACAAAAGGTATCTCACCATTGTGAGTTTTCATGTGTCTGTCTAGGTCGCATTTTCGAGAAAAATTGTAAAAGCATTCGTCACACGCAAATGGTCTTGCGCCAGTTTTCGTGTGGGTTATCATATGCTCGACGAATTGCAATTCTACAGCTGTTTTAAAGGAGCATCGCGTGCAAGTAAAAGGCTTTTTACTGTTAACGTATTCCTTGATATTAACTGGCGCGTTGGTTTCCGATGAAGAAACTCCTTGTTCGGTTGTTACGAGTTCCGATGGCAAAGGGGTTACTGAAACAAAACGATTTATTTAACTGAGAAACACTGTCTCCATTTCCAATTTCTTGCTGAGATTTGAGCAGTCGTCAATGTCATTAACAAAAAAAAAATTTCAAAATTATAAAGTTAAAAAGATTTTTTTTTTAAGAAACTGTCCTTTTTCTAATAACTGGGGTTTAAAAAGTCGGCAAATTTAATATTTATTGATATTTAAAAAAATATACATGTAAGTATATATAATATATATTATATTAGCGACATGTTTAATTTGTCGATTATTTAAAATATGTGTATTTATTTATGTAGGTATGTCTATTTATTAATTTTGTATATATTAGTGTATTAATACGTTATTATTAATTTATGATATTGGTTAGTTTATGTATTTATTAGTATTTAAGTCTATTTTTATGCACCACCTCCCACTGTCCATTTGTTAATTTTCTCCGTCTCGATAAGGTTGTCTGGACGAGATAGCTAGTTAGCGACAAGACCGCCTTATTGTACCTACGTTTTAAGTTTTCATATTTGTTATCTGTTTCGTTTATGTTTTTGTGGTGTACAATAAAGAATATACAATACAATACATTTTTCTCAAGCCTTTCAACTCGCAGGAGCCCACCGCCGGCTGGTTTTTTTAAACGAAAACGTCCTCGCATGCACGGACCCACCCGCGGAAGATGTTCCTATTATTAAGGCCGAGCATATTACCTGAGTCCTAATTATCTAAGCAAATCGTAATCATTTGACAGCTAACAACGTATTACTCGAACTGTTTAAGGAGTGCATACATGCTTTTTGACGTGCAGGCATCTATGAACTCCTTAAACAGGTCGAATTATACGTTTGACAAACGATTACCAGTACGATTTTCTTACACAATCGGAGCGCTGGTTTCATACCATCATTCGCGTTAACTAATTCATCGCATATTTATTTTACCATTAGTAGTAGAACACTTATTGTGATTTATGCATCATTTTCACGTGCTTGATTAAATCCTTCTTGCGTGTACAAACAAACTCGCATAACTTACAAGAGAAAGGTTTATAAATGTTTTTTTGGGTTTTTTTTAAATAAAAAAAATTCAAATATAAAACTTAACACTAAGGCATTAAAGTTTAATTTCGAATGTAGTATATTTATATTTGAGACCTTTTGTCTTAGTAACAACGCGAGTCGATGACGTCGATGTTGATGACGCGGCGAATCCACAATTTTACCCCCTACCAAAAAACTGGTGTACAAAAGGTACAGGACCGGACCAAGTACACTTCCTTGTGGAACCCCAGCTTTTATTTCCTTCAATTCGGAATATGCATTTTCTAGACGAATTCTGAACATTCTGTTAGTAATATATGATTTCAAAATTTCTGAAAATGCTTTGGGTAACATCATATTCAGCTTATATACAAGTCCTTCATGCCATACTTTGTCGAAGGCTTGCGCTACATCTAAAAATACAGTAGTGCAAACCTTTTTTTCTTCTAATGTTTGCTCAATTATGTTAACTATTCTATGAACCTGATCAATTGTAGAATGCTTTTCTCTGAATCCAAATTGGTGGCTTGGTACGAGATTTTTGTCATCTATTATGGGTTTAATTCTCTTAAGCAATAGCTTTTCAAATAGTTTGGACATTATGGGTAGCAGCGAAATTGGCCTGTACGATGTTGTTTCTTGGGGAGGTTTCCCTGGCTTGGATATCATAATTACTTCAGCAATTTTCCATAAGTCAGGTACATACTTAAGTCGAAATGCTGCATTAATTAAATTAGTAAGCTTAACAAGAGCTTTGCGTGGTAGATTATTTAAGACTTCTCCGGTGATAAGATCATTCGCGTTAACTAATTCATCGCATATTTATTTTACCATTAGTAGTAGAACATTTATTGTGATTTATGCATCATTTTCACGTGCTTGATTAAATCCTTCAAGCGTGTACAAACAAACTCGCATAACTTACAAGATATAGCCCCTTTAATAGTGTGAGATCTCTTATGCCTCACAACATCACTTTTTCGTATAGAACTGTACTCGCACAACTCACAAGAATAAATGCTCTCACCAGTGTGAATTTTCATGTGCCTCACCAAATCACCTTTACGTTTACATTTATACAAGCATATCTCACACGAGTTAGGTCTCTCGCCTGTATGAGTGTTCATGTGACTAAGTAAATAACATCGTCGTGCGCATCTGTAGTCGCAAACCTCACAAACAAAAGGTTTCTCACCTGTGTGAGTTTTCATGTGCCTCTCCAACTCGTTATAGCGCCCAAATTTATAGCAGCATACACCACATGTAAAAGGTTTAACATCAGTGTGGGTTCTCATGTGGACAATTAAATGGCCCTTTCGTGCACATCTGAAGTCGCAAATTTCACAGCCGAACGGTTTTTGACCAGTGTGAGTTTTCTTGTGTCTATCTAGGTCACTTTTTTGGAAAAATTTGTAAAAGCATTCGTCACACGAAAATGGTCTTGTGCCAGTTTGCGTGTGGGTTATCATATGATCGACGAATTTCAATTCTACAGCTGTTTTAAAGGAGCATCGCGTGCAAGAAAAAGGCTTTTTACTGTTAACGTATTCCTTGATATTAACTGGCGCGTTGGTTTTCGATGATGAAACTCCTTGTTCGGGTGTTACTAGTTCCAATGGCAAAGGGGTTACTGAAACAAAACGATTTATTTAACTGTGAAACACTGTCTCCATTTCCAATTTCTGAACTTTCTTGCTGAGATTTGAGCAGTCGTCAACGTCTTTAACAAAAATGTATGGAAAAAATATATAAAGTTGAAAATAAGTAATTTTTAAGAAACTGTCCTTTTTCTAATAACTGGGGTTTAAGAAGTCTGCAAATTTAATATTTATAGTCCAGTCAAATAAGATCTGAATCAATATTTTGGCACTCAACTTTGCATTTTTGATATAATGTAGTTTTAATGATATAAAAACAATGTGTAAAGGTTTTCATACCTACAACCCCCGGCAAGGGTTGAAAAAAAATGGGCAAAAGTGTTTTTTCGCAATTACTCGAAAACGGTAAAAATTAGACACAAACGTTCTAATAAGAATATGTAGAGCTTAAAACTTTACATACAAAAGGTCTTATTACTTTTTTCCTCCGGTCAAAATTGACCGAGTTAAGGAAGTTTTTAAGTTTAATGAGGATGAACGTAAATTTAAAAAAATCGTAGGTGGTAAAAGAATCACCAAATGTTTTTTTTTAATTGCTTAAAAATTCTAATCTTTACTTTTAGAGACACAGTTTTATTTTTTTATTATTAAAAAAATATATACCTATCAATTTGAAATTTCAATACTTGAAAATTATTTAATATTTTTTTTTTGCCATATTTAGATTCCTAGATAGAAATGACCTTGTCAAAGTACTTTTTGCTGCGAGTTTTACTCTAAAAAACCGGCCAAGTGCGAGTCGGACTCGCGCACCGAGGGTTCCGTACAAACCTGTAGTAAGTTTTAAATTATTTAAAAAAAACTACTTACTAGATCTCGTTCAAACCAATTTTCGGTGGAAGTTTGCATGATAATGTACATCATATATTTTTTTTAGTTTTATTATTCTCTTATTTTAGAAGTTACGGGGGGGGGGGACCAACATTTTACCACTTTGGAAGTGTCTCTCGCGCAAACTATTCAGTTTAGAAAAAAATGATATTAGAAACCTCAATATCATTTTTGAAGACCTATCCATAGATACCCCACACGTATGGGTTTGATGAAAAAAAAATTTTTGAGTTTCAGTTCTAAGTATGGGGTACGTATGGGGTATTACCCCCAAAATTTATTGTTTTTTTTCTATTTTTGTGTGAAAATCTTAATGCGGTTCACAGAATACATCTACTTACCAAGTTTCAACAGTATAGTTCTTATAGTTTCGGAAAAAAGTGGCTGTGACATACGGACGGACAGACAGACAGACAGACAGACAGACATGACGAATCTATAAGGGTTCCGTTTTTGCCAAATTTGGCTACGGAACCCTAAAAAGGTGCCAACTCCCGAGGGTCGTGAAGTAGGTGTTTCAACAAGCACAAACAAACGAGACAAAGTGGTTAAATATTTTTTTTAAATATTTTTATTAGGGTACTTCCCCTACACAGTGGAGATGAATTTATTTGAAACTAGCTGATGCCCGCGACTTCGTCCACGTGGATTAAGTTTTTGCAATTCCCGCGTGAACTCCTTAGTTTTCCAGGATAAACCCTATGTCCTTCCCCGGGATACAAAATATCCCTGTACCAATTTTCATCAAAAACGGTTGAAAAGGTGGGTCGTGAAAGCGTAGCAGACAGACACACTTTCGCATTTATAATATTAAGTATGGATTGGCTAAAACATATGTGATTTTCACTCGGTTTGCGCTTGCATGTGTCAAAATTATACGGTGATATGAGTTTTTAGTACAGTCAAAAGTTAACATACTATGTAATATTATTATGTATTAATTGCTTGGCGTGCGAATTTACCGTCGCATAGCTCACAAGAAAACGGGCTGCTACTGCTATGAGTTTTCATATGCCTCAATAAATCGCTGTTCCGTACACAACTATAATCGCATATCTTACAAGTGAAAAGCTCACCAGTGTGAGATTTCACGTGCCTCACAAAGTCACCATTCCGTGCACATTTATACTCGCATAACTCACAGGAGAAAGGTTTATAAATGATTTTTTTTAATAAAAAAAAATCAAATATAAAACTTAACACTAAGGCATTAAAGTTTAATTTCGAATGTAGTATATTTATATTTGAGACCTTTTGTCTTAGTAACAACGCGAGTCGATGACGTCGATGTTGATGACGCGGCGAATCCACAATTTTACCCCCTACCAAAAAGTGCTCAACGCGCCTAAAGAAGTTTTCACTTCAAAATCTTACGCATTTTCGTAACGGACGTTTTTTGCCGGCTAGAGTACCCTTCCGCATCGTCCCACAAGGAACTTCGTTCCAAAAAGAAGGATATTGTACAATGACAAAGTTACTTAAGTATGAGTAGGTAAGTATGTATAAGTTTTTAGTACTGTCAAAAGTTTACATACTATGTAATATTATTATGTATTAATTGTATATGCCTTGCTAAGTGATTTTGGCGTGCGAATTTACCACCGCATAGCTCAAAAGAAAAAAGGCTCCTACTGCTATGAGTTTTCATATGCCTCAATAAATCGCTGTTCCGTACGGAACTATAATCGCATACCTTACAAGTGAAAAGCTCAATACCAATTTTCATTAAAAACGGTTGAAAAGGTGGGTCGTGAAAGCGTAGCAGACAGACACACTATGGCATTTATAATATTATGTATGGATTGGCTAAAACCATGTGATTTTCACTCGGTTTTCGCTTGAATGTGAAATTGTACAGTGATATAAGTTATTAGTTTTTAGTACAGTCAAAAGTTGTCATACTATGTAATATTATTATGTATTAATTGCATATGCTTCGCTAAGTGATTTTGGCGTGCGAATTTACCATCGCATAGCTCACAAGAAAATGGGCTGTTACTGCTATGGGTTTTCATATGCCTCAATAAATCGCTGTTCCGTACCGAGCTATAATCGCATAGCTTACAAGTGAAAAGCTCACCAGTGTGAGATTTCATGTGCCTCACAAAGTCACCATTCCGCGCACATTTATACTCGCATAACTCACAGGAGAAAGGTTTATAATTTCTTTTTAAATATAACACGTAACACTAAGGCATTAAAGTTTAATTTCGAATGTAGTATATTTATATTTAAGACCTTTTATCTTCGTAACAACGCGAGTCGATGACGTCGATGTTGATGACGCAGCGAATCCACAATTTTAACCCCTACCAAAAAGTGCTCAACGCGCCTAAAGAAGTTTTCACTTCAAAATCTTACGCATTTTCGTAACGGACGTTTTTTGCCGGCTAGGGTACCCCTCCGCATCGTCCCATAAGGAACTTCGTTCCAAAAAGAAAAATATTGCACAGTGACAAAGTTACTTAAGTATGAGTAGGTATGTATAAGTTTTTAGTACAGTCAACAGTTGACATACTATGTAATATTATTATGTATTAATTGCATATGCCTCGCTAAGTGATTTTGGCGTGCGAATTTACCATCGCATAGCTCACAAGAAAACGGGCTGTTACTGCTATGGGTTTTCATATGCCTCAATAAATCGCTGTTCCGTACCGAGCTATAATCGCATAGCTTACAAGTGAAAAGCTCACCAGTGTGAGATTTCATGTGCCTCACAAAGTCACCATTCCGCGCACATTTATACTCGCATAACTGACAGGAGAAAGGTTTTTCACCTGTGTGAGTTTTCATGTGGTTGGTCAAGTAACATTTCCTCGCAAATCTCTGTTCACATAACCCACAGGCGAACGGTTTTTCACCAGTGTGAGTTCTAAGATGCCTCTCTAACACGCTCTTTGAGCTACATTTGTACTCGCATAAATCACAAGGAATAAGTTTTTCACCAGTGTGCGTTCTCATGTGGCTGGCTAAATCAAACTTTTGTGTGAATTTGCACTCGCATACTTGACACACAAAAGGTTTTTCAACAGTTGTAATATTATGTATATCTAGTTTCTTATTTCGAGAATTATTTTGGTCCACCACCGTGGTATGAGTTTTCATGTGGTTGACTAAATTACTTCTTCGTGCAACTTTGAAGTTGCATATTTCGCAAACAAAAGATTTTGTGTGAGCAACTATATGCCGCCCGAGTTCGCTCTTCCGTGTACATTTATACTCGCAAAGCTCACACGAAAAAGAGTTTTCACCAGTGTGAGTCCTTAAGTGCTTACGCAAATCATTTTTTCGTGCAAATTTGGACTCGCACACTGCGCAAGTAAAAGGTATATCGCCCGTGTGAACTCTCATGTGGTTGCTTAAATCACATTTGCGTGCGCACTTTAACTTGCATATTTGACAAATAAAAGATTTGTCCCTCGTGTGAATTTGAGCATGCTTATTTAATTGCCCGATCCTTGCACATTGAAACTCGCATAACTTACAAGTTATAGGTTTTTCGACAGAGTTTGTTTTCTTGTATTTAGAAAACTTGCAATTTAAAAGTTTTTTGGATGAACCAGTTTCGCCGATACAATTTTCTTCTCGAGCCTGTTTTCTTAAGTTTTGATACAAAATATTATTTTTTACTGAATTTTCACATTCTGAAATGTTTTCCGTTTTCGGTGTGACGGGTTTTGATGTAGAAACTTCTTGTTGGGTTGTCAAGGTGGTTGAGAGTCTCCACGGCAAGGGAGCAACTGAAATCAAAACGATATTTTATTATGAACTAGATGCTGGCCGCGACTTCGTCCGCGTGGATTAAGTTTTTGTTTTCCTGCGTGAACTCTTTAATTTTCCGGGATAATAACAAGCTTAATGTAAAATGTTCTTCCCCAGGATGCAGCCTATCTCTGTATCAAATTACAACGAAATCGTTTGAAAAGATGGGCCGATAAAGCGTAGCAGACAGACAGATAAACACACTTTCGCATTTATACTTTACTAGCTGATGCCCGCGACTTCGTCCGCGTGGTTTAAGTTTTTTCCCCACAGGGGCTTCTTAATTTTCCGGGATAAAAAGTAGCCTATGTCACTCTCCAGGTCCTCAACTATATTCATGCAAAAAATCAAGTTGACTTGTTGCTCTGTTGCGGCGGGATTGAAGGACAAACTCTATATAACGTCCTTGGGGATCGAATTTTCAAAAATTGTGAAACACGTACTTCTTCATATTTAACGGAAAGCTCAAATACCAAGTTTCATGGCTTTAACATGAAAAATGAATGACTTTCATAACAACTTTCAACCCCTATTTTACCCCTTTGGGAGTGGAATTTTAAAAAACTGTGAAACACATATTTCTTAATTTTTTACCCGTAGCTTATATACCAAGTGTCATGGATATAACTTGAGAAATGACGGACTTTCATACAAACTTTCAACCCCTATTTCACCCCCTTAGGGGTAAAATTTTGAAAAATCCTTCCTTAGTGAGCGCCTACGTCACAAAAGGAACCTACTGTCAAAATTTCAAGTTTCTAGCCCCAGCGGTTTAGGCTGTGCGTTGATATATAAGTCAGCCAGGACTTTGAATTTTTTATATATATAGATGTTACATGGAAAAAAACCGACAGCTGTTAGGTTTATTATACAAACGTTTTGAGATTCACAGGGCAGTCTGGTACGAGCCGCGGCTCGGTGGACAACGATTTTTTAATACCTACTTTGGTGTTTGGGTCGTAATTTGAATTGGTGGTCGCGATAGCGATTGGGTCAAGTGTGCTCAGCATGCGCACAACGAGATTATCTCGCGACGAGAGAGAGAGATGTTGTCATTGCCGGCAAATTTTTCATTTACCCTAACATGCACAAAATGCGGTATATTACATACAAAAAATTGTCGACATGTAAAGGTTCGTATAGAAAAATACCACAGATAAGAAATATTACTTTTATCTCTACTTTTGACGTAACGAGACAAGTAACCATGTTAGCTTCGGTAGACAGAGAGATAACGGGTAGACATAATTTTACTCGTAGTGCGCATGCTAGCCATACTGGCATTAATTTATTGGTTCAAGGTCTTTCGAGTTGTAGCAAATTACTCCTGTGGGTTTGAATGCGAGTATAAAATTATTAAGGGTAGGGTATTAATCGGTGCTTGTTCTTGAGATGATCCTTACACAGTACACTACTGTAACGCCAAATTCGTGCCTATAAGTATAAAAGAAGTCTATTTCACTCTCCTATCAATCGCACTTAGTTAAGACACACCCAATGGGGGTAATTTTTAAATATACCTACATCCTATCATATCAACATCAACGTCATTTTAACCAAAAGTTCAAACTCTCAAGCTCACCCGTTGATCTGACTAGTCTTGGATGCAAGCTAGCTTGGAAAAGGCGTGGCAATGGGGCTGATTCTGTAGTGCACAATCTCTAAACTAAACTAAAATTAGAGCATTACAAATATTGCTAAGCCTTTCATAATACTCCCTACGGAAAGGGACAGAGTTAGATTTAAAGCTGCCATTTTAGTTTAGTTTAGAGATTGTGTTATACAGAATCATCCCCAGTATTTTTAACTCTATCGGTTTCTACTTTCTACTGAGCATCAGACCATCGCCGGACGGCACAATTGAGGCCCAATTTTCTTAGAAAATCGTTGTCATTAGAGAGAAATTAAAGACAAAAATTTAAATGATAAAGCTCTTTATTGTACTACACAAATGGATATGATATTCAAAATTATGGTAGAAAATTGGCATTTAGTGAGTAAACAGTGGGGCTGATTCTGTAGTGCACAATCTCTAAACTAAACTAAAATTAGAGCATTACAAATATTGCTGACTCTTTCATAATACTCCATACGGAGAGGGACAGAAGTAGATTTAAAACTGCCATTTTAGTTTAGTTTAGAGATTGTGTTATACAGAATCAGCCCCAGTAGGTAACTGTAAACAATAATGTCTGTTTTTTTACTGCACATAGTGTAAAAATACAAAAATTCAACGTTTTTCGTTAAATTTTACATTTTACCTTGTCTGTCTATCATTTATTTTACCTAGCTATTCATTCGAGTCGAGTGTTCTAAGGGGTCATCCATAAAGGACGTCACAAGTTAAGAGGGGGTTAGGGGGTCGACGAAGTGTGATATTGTGTGACAAGTGGTGGGAGGGGTCCTAAGTTTCGTGACGTCACATTTCACAATCTTATACATCTAATTAGTGTTAAAATGCCAAATTTGAACTATTAACGCAAAAGTTGAAAATATTTCTGTACTGTAACTGTAAGATTTAAATTGTTTTATTGGTGAGTTTTCTAGATGTTTCTAGATGTAAATTTGCAAGATATGTAACGTCACATTAAGGAGGGGGGGGGACCCCTTATCTATCTATCTCTGTGCCGAATTTCATCCAGATCCGTTAAGCCGTTGGGGCGTGATTGAGTAACAAACATCTCGACGGCCCCTACGTAATTCATCGAAAGTCGAAATTGGCGATTTTTTTTTATTGGTTAAATTGGCTTATATTAAGCTATATTTTACCCCCCACTAATAAAAAAAATCAAATTATAGATATTAGCTGAGATTTTATTCGTAAAACATCGAAAGTGACTCCAACACTCCGGGCTATATCATCGAAAGCCCTTGATTCGGTCAATTACGCCGGAGTGGTCTACATGCGAGCGAGATGAAACTGCCATTTGCGAGAATTTACGTAGTAATTCAGTTTAAATTTTTATCGAAACTGGTAGTTTCATTTTTATACTTCGGAGATGAAGCTCGATAGTAAAACAAAACAAAACGAAACTGCCAGTTTCATTTTTTTACTGCGGAGTTAAATCTCCTTAATAAAACGAAACTACCAGTTTCATTTTTTTACTGCAGAGTTAAATCGCCTCAATAAAACGAAACTACCAGTTTCAATGATTTAAGCGGATATATTTTTTATTTCTTACGTTATTTCGATATTATTTTCATTAATATTTTTGGTATTTTTGACAAAAAAATATTTTTTTAACTTACCTGTTAATTTGATATCAATAGTTTTGTAATGTAATAATATGTAAATGAAATCTGACAACTCCAACCACAATTTCACTAATTCCTACCCAGTTCCATCAACATCGGTATTGACTGAGAATCAATAACAACTTACGCCTGTCGAGTGTTGATAGTCCGTACCTAGCCAATTGCCAGCGTAGGCTTTCTTATAACTGTCTCAGAGTGTGATTCCCCTAGCACGAGCGTTACATCAAAACAAAAGAAAAAGACTACGTCTAAAGAAAATCCTGGAAAGAAAAGCTTATTGATGCTTGTGTATAGCTGGTTCTCGATGATCCCGTGTAAAGGATGAAACTAACTTTCACCGCTACTACGGGAAAACCTGTGGACCAACATGTTACACCGCACCGCCAATGCCCTACGCTCCCTTCCTATGTTTACAACATCCTTAAGGCCATCAGTAATCACGTGTCCCAGATACTTAAATAGTTTAACACGGTGCTTCATTTAACAAGATGCTATGCTCGACGTGGCCCTCTTTCTCCGGTATACCTGTTGTTCTTAAGGCGATGTAAATTCACTCTTGTTTTCATTATATAAATCAGCCCATGACTAGCTGCGTACTCTTGGCACGTTTCCAATAACTCCCTTACTGACCTAACCATTGGACCCAGCAGAACCATGTCGTCCGCGTTTACACAGACGTTGTCTATCCAGCAGCCGACGTGCCTCCCGCTGAGCTTAACAATCAGGTCATTCACAAGCTAAAGAAGTGGCAAAGACAAACCTCATTGCCTAACATCACACTCCAAATTATATGCGTGGAAGAGCGCATTGCGTTACCCAACATAGTTTGTTTGGTATGAATTCCAAAATTTCAGATTCTCCTAATCCCCAATGGAACGCCCGCTCTCTTATGCTTATCCCAAATGACATTATAAGACAACATGTCGAATATCCTTGAGAAGTCCAAAAACAAGCGTAGATAGATAGGTGCTCGTCTATCTTTGTTATATTGGACAGCCTGCTTGTCTTGATTGCACTCTCCGTAGATAACCCGCTTCTAAAACCGAATTGACCATTATGGAGACGCAAAATCTGTTTCAGTTTGTTGTCAATCAAACTGTCCAATATTTTGGCTATAATGGTAGCCAACGTAACAGCCTTTTAATTATTTTTATCCAAAATGTCTCCAGCCTTGTTCTTCGGAATAGGCACTATTACTGAGCGCACCATGTCATAGATATAGAAGTGACTTAAACATAGAGAGTAAAACATAGCCAACACTCTAGGCAAGTAAACTCCGTTTAGGTGCTTTATGCTAAGGCCATCGTGCCCAGGAGATTTTCCTCTACTCATGTTGATGACAATGTCAGTTACCTGCTAGGCTGAAAAACGTGGAACTTCTCCCTCACTAACTGGCTCAGCAAGCTCACCTAACCTTGACGATCCCAGAGGGGATGCAACATCAAAATGGACTCTAAACATGTTCGCTATGTTAAAAGGTGCAGCATCGTTTTAACTCTGTTATTACAAGAAGACGTGGGAAAATAATAAATATTAAAAATAACGATGATCTCTCATCATTGTTATTTTTAATATTTATTCATCGTGATGATGGAAAACTGCTCTTTCCAAAGTGCCATTCTTATAATACTTGTTTATTTTTATCCGTAGTTTTTTTGCTTTCTTGTTAATTTGATTTACTAAAATTGATCTCAATGATTTGTATTAGTAAGTTAAAGTAATATTATTAATGCGTAATTTCAATGAAAAGCTTTTAACAAACCGGTTGTTTTTTCCAAGTGACTTTTAATCACTACGGAACTGTTTTTCTTTAAAACGTAATTAGCTTAAACCTTACAAAATTATATCGAAACTGGTAGTAGTAAACACATTTCATTTCGGCGTAACTCATCGAAACTACCAGTTTCATTGAATACTTCATTAATATATATATCGTAAATTATCGAAATTGCCAGTTTCGATCATAACTTCAAAAATATTTCCATGCTACAAAATCGAAAGTGGCAGTTTCGATAAAACTCATTGTCAAAAATCAAAAATATTATGACGTAAACTATTGAAACTCGATTTTCTAGAAAAGTATTATATATTTTCACAAATATATATATTTGAATAAATATATAAACTAAATAATTTATGATGGATACCAAAGTTTGGAGGTAATTCTTTAAAAAAGCAAAATATAACAGAAACAAACTTTAAACGGCTCTGGTGAAAAGTGCCAATTTTGACTTTCGATGAATTACGTAGGGGCCGTCGATCTATCCATACATCGATCTATCCATCCAAACTTACGCATATATAATCATACTAATATTATAAATGCGAAAGTGTGTTTGTTTGTTGGTTTGTTGGTTTGTCCTTCAATCACGCCGCAACAGAGCAACGGATCGACGTGATTTTTTGCATTGGTATAGTCAAGGACCTGGAGAGTGGAGTGACATAGGCTACTTTTTATCCCGGAAAATTATGGATTATGGAGTTCCCGTAGGAATTGAAAAAACTTATATCACTCGGACGAAGTCGCGGGCATCAGCTAGTATTAGTATAGATTTTTATCACAGAGTCCAATGTTTACAATTTTCGCGCCCTCTAGCGCCGTTTTGTTTGTAATGTATGAATTGATTAATGCATACCTCACAATCTAAAGGCGTGTAAATTCTCATGTGCGTCATTAAACTAGCATTTGAACTGCACATAATACTCGTATATTTGCAATACGGACATGCAAAAGACTTGTTACCGGACTTGTTTCCGGAGTGACCTCTCACGTGTCTTGCTGAATTACTACTATCTATACATTTATAATCACATAACTTACAAAATAAGGTTTTTCACCAGTGTGAGTTCTGATGTGGACCACTAATGTACTCTTCATCCCACATTTATAATCACATAACTTACAAAAATAAGGTTTTTCACCAGTGTGAGTTCTGATGTGAACCACTAATGTAAATAAATAATAAATAAATAATAAATAATATTTATTTGCAGGAATATAGGTCTTAAAGTGGTAATTCCCTTAACATATTCTACCATATGATGGTGTGCAAATTGTTTGTTTTTAAAGTATTTAAATTAAATTAGTTCATAAAATCATTGAATTAAAAATAAAATTTGCGATTAAATTACATTACATTTGATAAAAATAGCAAAAATACTTATTTAAAATTATTAAAAACATTAAAAAAAAATTTTAAAAAAATATATATAAATATATATCAGCTAAATGTTAAATGTCACCGTAATAAAATACAATTTAATAATTTGATATATCCTTATCAGCTAGGTAATCCTTGATGTTATAGTAATTTTTATTCATTAAAATATTATAAATTTTATTTTTAAATACTGTCAAATTCTCTCTTAGATTGTCGGGTAGTTTGTTAAATAATGTAACGGCCATGCAATACGCGCTTTTTGAAAATAGCGTAAGTTTTTGGGAGGGTATGCAAATTTTGTTTTTTCGGCGAGTTCTTAAGTTTTCGTTATTGTTATGGATGGGAAATATGTAACTGTGTTTTTAACAAATAAAAGTGTTTGGTTAATGTATAAACTTGGTAATGGTAAAATTTTATATTTCTTGAATAGTGGTTTGCAGCTATCTAAGAAGTGCGCTCCAGTTAAAGATCGAATACAAGCTTTCTGCCTAATGAATACTTTATTGGTATTGACAGAATTACTCCACAAGATTACTCTTCTCTTAATGTACTCTTAATCCTACATTTATAATCACATAACTTACAAAAATAAGGTTTTTCACCAGTGTGAATTTTCATGTGAACCACTAATCTACTCTTTTGTATACATTTATAATCACATAACTCACAAGCGAAAGGTTTTTCACCAGTGTGAGTTCTCATGAGAAGCACTAATCTAGTTTTCTGTGTACATTTATAATCACATAACTTACAGATATAAGGGTTTTCACCAGTGTGAGTTCTCATGTGCATCACTAAATAACTATTTCGTAATCACATAACTTACAATCAAAAGGCGTCTCTGCGGTATGAGTTCTCAAGTGCTTCACTAACGTACTTTTTTTTTTACATTGGTATTTGCAAAACTTGCAAGTTAATAATAGTTTTATAGAAGTGTGAGACTTTACGTGCCTGGCCAAGAAAAATTTATGTTTATATATTTTATGGCAAACGTCGCAGATATAATGTTTTTGTTGTGATTCGCAACATTAGGTAACGTTAAGTAGTATCGAGTCTATGTAATGGATGTCATGTCTGTAAAATAAAGATATTTGTTGAAGTGAAAACTTCTTTTTTAATACAGTTGCTCAAAAAGTGGCGTATTGCAGGGACGTATAGCGTTCGGGATGTGGGCTATTACATACTCGTGCTTTTTTTTTACCTTTCCCGAACTCGTGCGTTCTCTTTCCCAACTGTCAAAATAATGTCTATTAAAAAGAAAAACCAACCATGAAGTTTTTACTAAAAAAATTCATAGAAGTTTTTATGATTCATGCAAATACGTAATAGGTATATTTCTGAAAAGATGCTACTAATTTGTTTCATTAACAGATTTAATGATTTGATTGAATGAGTTTGGTTAGGTTTCATTTCATTTCATCTCATTAAATTTCATTTTCATTTCATATCAATAAAAAAATTCTACTGAAGACTTGGCTGTATGGGCATAATTCCCTTTGCCTACCAGAATGGGTGAAGAAAAAAAAAACTCTGCTATTCTACGGTTGGCGCCATTTTTCAGAAATTTTCTTTGCGAGTTTAGTTGTTTGTTGCACAAAATGAGTAATTTCGACCCTAGTTTTTTTGAATTAACACCACCGGAACTCAGTATAATTGCACAAAATGCTTCGGAGAACATTTTACCGGAAAAGTCAAAAAGTCGCTACATATTATCTACATACGACGAATTTATTGCGTGGAGAGAAGAGAAAAAAGCAAATAGTTTTTCAGAAAATGTTATGTTATTATGTTGGCATACTTCTCCGAACTCTCAGCAAAATTAAAACCTTCTACGTTATGGTTGAGGTTTTCGATTTCGATGATAAAAAGTATGCTGAAAATGCAACAAACTAGAAACTGGGAAAAAAATCACACACTCCACACACTCCTTCACATGTTGCAGAGAACGTTCGTCCATCTACCTTCGTTGATAATGATAATTCATCAGATCCAACTCCATCAACTAGCAAACGCCATTGTATGACAAATATACACGAACAATCATACGAAATTATTAATAGTTTGTCTCAAACAGTAAAGCAACCGAAAACTTCCCCAGTTAGTATAAAAGAAAGAAGAAAGAAAGAAAGAAAAAGCATTTATTTTCCAATTCTGCCACACATGCCCTTACCTTAAAGGTATGCTACCCCGGCGCCTCCATCACCACCACCAACAGCAATGTGCTAAACTACCAAGGTGACACAAGCGCCGGGACAACAGGAGTCATGTGTGGCACAACCTGAAAAAAGGCCCCAACTCAGCATAATGCTGCATGATTCGAATATGCACAAAGGCAATATAAAAACCATGCAGCGCTGATTTTCAGCCGGAACCTTGTTGCAGGCGACGCCACGGATCCATAATTATAAATAATAAAACTAGCACTAAACCACTAATTACAGTCTATTGCACTTATACCAACACATACTTAACTATATACTAAGATATATATATTTTATATATATATGTATATATATCTTATATAGATTTTAATTGAGTAGAAGAAAACAAAATAAATATAATTCATTATAATAGTCTGATACTTTCTGTTAAATTCACATATAATAATAAAAATAAATAATAATGATTAATTGAAATTAATAAAAAATAAAAATAAACATATTTAATTAAACCTATATATGTATAATAAGAATTGTAACCCTACAGAAATGAAAATTCCGCCACCAGATCCTGAAATTCAACCTGTTTCTCTAAAAGGTATTTTTTTAAATTTATTTTAAATGTAAAAATATTTTTTAATTTTCTAATTGGAGGGGGTATATTGTTCCAGCATTTAGTGGCGGAGTACGTGAATGAACCTCTAAAAGCAGCGGTGCGATGAAATGGAATCCGAAGTCGATTGCGACAGCTTCTGAGGCGATCGGATTCCTCATCACCCACCCAGTTAAGCTTATTTAGAAGGTACAAAGGCTTACCAAATTTAATAACACCGAAAAGTAGGCCTGCGAGGTGCAGTTTCCTTCGCGATCTCATTTTTAGCAATCGATGATTATTTAAATAAGGGGTCACATGATTGCGCGGAGGTATGTCAAAGCAGAAACGCGCGCACGCGTTCTGCACGCGTTGAATTAGGCGTTTTGTCCTGCATAGTAACCGCGGCCCATACACAACATCCATATAATTTAGCTTTGAAAGAACCAAGGCTTCCACTAACTGGATACGCAGCTCCAGAGAAAGATAGCATCTAACTTTGTACAGTATCTTCAGCCTGTAGAAGCAATTGCGAACCTTCTCCGCTACATGCTCTTCAAACCTCAAGCCAGAGTCCATGAGCAAACCCAAATTTCGCACCAGAAATACTCGCTCTAAGGTATTGTCACCTATACTTATATCACTGCCTTGCATATTGATTTTACTTAAAAGATTTTTGGTTCCAAACAAAATATATTTAGATTTTGTTGGATTAAGTACTAAACAATTACGATCCGACCATTCTGCAATCCGATTAAGATCTTCGTTAATGAGATTAACAGCAGCTTGGAATTCCTGTGGTTTAAATGAAATATATAGTTGTAGGTCATCAGCATATAGGTGGTATCGACAATTTATAATTTGCTGTGTTACATCAGCGATATACAATATAAAAAGCAAGGGTCCCAGGACCGAGCCCTGCGGAACACCCCTGGGCACTAGAGCTGTCGCTGAGCTATACCTCTTCCCATCCTCATGAACTATTTCAACAGACTGAGTCCGATTGGACAAATAACTATCAAACCATTTGACTGCGTCACTGCTGAATCCATAATAAGATAGCTTTGATAGTAAAAGGGCAATGTTGATGCTATCAAAAGCCCGAGAAAAGTCCAAAAGTACAAGCAAGGTGCACATCCCGGAGTCCTGTGCTGTTAAGATGTTATCAGTAACGTCCAACAAAGCCGTCACGGTGCCACGACCTGCCCTAAAGCCCGATTGAAACTCAGGCAAAATCTGGTTCTTTTCTAAATACGCTGACATCTGCGAGTGTATAATTTTTTCTATTACTTTAGAAAAGCATGGCAAAATGCTAATCGGCCTTAGGTCTTTTGGCACAACAGGGTCCGGTATTTTGGGGATGGGGCGAACTAGAGCAAGCTTCCAATCGCTTGGAAAAACACAAGTTACTATTGAAGTATTGATGATTGTTTTTATAGTGTCTAAGCTTTGAGGTAGCGTCATCAAGAGCATATCAAGAGTAAGTTTGTCTGTGCCCTCAGCATTTGAGTGCAACCGCTTTATTGTTTTTAACACATCCGATTCAGTAGCAGTTACAAGTGAGAAAGTACTATCGCAAAGTTTGTTGAATTCAAAATAAGTGAGCTGTGAAATAGTAACATTAAAAAACATTAAAAAACTGTACCAATTTCAATGTAATATGTGAATTATACCTTTTATAAGAAATAAATGTTAAGTTAGTTGAGTTTATTGTGTTTTTATTATTTTATTAGATTGCTTCATTTTTTCGCAACTGTATTAAAAATAGTCGTTCAGTACACGTGCGGAACCGTCATTGCAACTTGTTCCGACTGTCAACCCTCGCTTTCGGCTGCGCCTCGGCTCGGGTAGACATTTGTCGGAACTCTTTGCAATGACAGCCTTTCCACACTCGTAATGAAATATACTATAGCCGCGTTGAGCACTTTTTGGTTGGGGGTAAACTTGTGGATTCGCGTCACCGACATGCGACATGCTCGCGTTGTTACGACAAAAGGTCTTAAATATAAATATACTACATTCGTACTTGAACTTTAATGCCTTAGTTTTATTTTAAGGTTTATATTTCAATTATTTTAAATTTAAAAAAAAAATTTAAATACATATTCGTTTTCACTTCTATCGTCAGTCCCTATGACTGCCAATTTTTTTTTAATTATTTATTTATTTACTAGTAGAAGGAACAGTAGGTACAGTTTTTTTACTTTATGTATAATTTTCAAGTGTCCAGCTAAATACTTGTATCGCGCAAATTTATACTCGCAGTATTCACATGAAAACGGCAGCTTGGTGGTGTGCGTTTTGATGTGCCTCATCAAATAATGCTTATTGATACATCTACAGCTACACAATGTACAAAGATGCGGCTTTTCACCAGTGTGAGTCCTTATGTGATTCACTAGAGACTTCTTTCGCGGGCATTTGTACTCGAAGTAATCGCAAGCGAAGGGTTTCTCACCGGTGTGAGTCCTCGTGTGCTTCACCAAGTCGCCCTTCCTCACGAATTTGAAGCCGCAAACCTCACACGAAAGATCGTATCACTCGAACTGTTTAAGGAGTTCACACTTGATTTTTGACGTGCAGGCATCTATGAACTCCTTAAAGCGGTCGGATTATCTGTATGACAAACGATTTCGATTACGACTGCCTAACACAATCGCGAGGCAGTAAAACAGAAACGACAGGAGTAAAATATCTCTCGGGTTTACACGCACACTTTTTTATCTTATCATAATAAATGTACTTGTGTCGAATTGCTTGTTCTAGCATTTTAATAATCTCCTTAAGAGGATCGTCTAGTTGTAAATTTTCATACAAAAAGCGATAACGTTTTTCTTCCCGTAAATGTTGTCCAATTTGCATAATTTTTAGAAATGTTGCAGATACAATGAAGAACTATGCTCGTACGTGTTAATTTTAAAGAAATATTGCTTATGTTAAAAGTTATTAGCGTCTAAATATCCATATTTTTGACCTAAAAACTTCCTCAAGTATTTTAATTTTTTTAGTATTTTTAGTATTTTAAACTAAAATACTAAAAAAATAAAACGTACGAGCCTAGATTAAGGTGTACTAAATCTAATGAGACCAAAATTGTCTAATTTCGTAAACGTTTGGGGGGGTAAAAACGTTATCACCCGAAACAATATTTCAAGAATATAATGTAGGCATATGCCTACTGGACTTGCAACTCTCTCTATCGCACGATACGGAGAAGGCAGCGAAGCGTTGTGAAACAGAAAGCATTATTGAAAATACCTACTCGCGTCGCGTTTCGTCATTAGACGATCCTCTTAAACTAGCAAAATCACAAGGTTTTTCAGAATACAATTTTTATTTACTAGTAGAAGGAACAGGACATTCTTTTACTTTATGTATAATTTTCAAGTGTCCAGCTAAATACTTGTATCGTGCAAATTTATAATCGCAGTATTCACATGAGAACGGCTGGTTGGTGGTGTGCGTTTTGATGTGCCTCATCAAATATTGCTTATTGATACATCTATAGCTACACAATGTACAAAGATACGGCTTTTCACCAGTATGAGTCCTTATGTGATCCACTAGAGACTTCTTTCGCGGGCATTTGTACTCGCAGTAATCGCAAGCGAAGGGTTTCTCACCGGTGTGAGTCCACGTGTGCTTCACCAAGTCGCCCTTCCTCGCGAATTTGAAGCCGCAAACCTCACACGAAAAAGATTTCTCACCCGTGTGAACGAGCATGTGCTTCGTGACGTCACCGCCTCGCGTACTTTTATAATCGCATTGCTCGCACGAAAAAGATTTCATACTAGTGTGAATTTTAGTGTGCCTAGTCAAATCACTTTTTCTTGCAAATTTAATATCGCAGAACTCGCAAGAGAAAGGCTTTTCGCCTGAGTGTATTTTCATGTGCACTACAAGGCCTTTCTTGAACGTGGATTTATACTCGCACTGAGCACATGAAAATGGTTTCTCACCCGTGTGAGTTTTCATATGCCTAACTAGGCCGCTCTTACTCGAAAACTGATTACCGCATTGCTTACAAGTAAATATGTGTGTTTGCATGTGGTTTTCTAAGTAATCTTTTCGCATTGTTTTGTACGCGCACAACTTGCAAGACAAAACTTGTATGCTAGTTTCAGTTTTATCTGGTACGATTTTAATACTCTCGTATTCTACATTACAATCTTGTATTTCATCTAGGTTGCACGCTTCGGATTCTGATACGGTTGTATCACTGATATTCTGCTCTTTAAAAACTGGTTCGTCTTTTATTGTCGTAGCAACTTCATGAAGGTTTGTGACAAGTCCCCGCGGCAGTGGATCGACTGAAACGAAGCAATGATTCTTTTCACCTTACTCTAATTTATGACTTACTGACTGTTGCCCGCTACTTCGTTCACATGGATCGAGGTTTTTCGGTTCCCGCGGGAACTTTTTAATTTTCCGAGATAAAAAGTAGCCTATGTGTTATACTTATAACCAACGACCTCAAATTACATAGACGGGCCCTGTCAAACAAATAATGTGGGCGTATTTTACTAACGCCATCTAGTCTGAAAAGCGGGACAGCGCTATGGCGGGGACAAGGACAGGCTTATAAAGGTGTGGAGCGCGCTCCACAGGTCGGACGCCCAATTTTTTTCTATGAAAGGGCCCATGTAGTACCTACATATATATCGATGGTTATAACAGACTATAATCTATTTCTGTGTCAAATTTCATCCAAATCCGTTCAGCCGTTCTTGCGTGATTGGGTCACAAAAACCCATAAGACAATGACAATATGAGACAAGATGATGATTTTTTAAATTCCCGCGGCACATGTCCTTCCCCGGGATGTAACCTACCTCCTAACCTAACCTACATGTTTACCAAAGGAGACGGTTCAGATTTGTATGGAGCGTGGGTCCAGTCCTTTTACAAGTAGAGAAATGAAAGAAAAAAAAAATACTAGACCAGTTTTGATCGTTCAAATCTAAGAATTCGTCGTAATTTCAGTGGTGAAATTATTTAATCTTTCAACGATAAGCAACACTAAACATGAAAGGGGAACATTAACGGATTCATGTTTTTTGACGTTTTCTGTCAAGTGTCAACACAACGCCGGAAAAACACGTTATTTTGACAGTGACTGTCAGTAATGACATTTCGCACCTACTGCCTTCTCTATGGCTGAAGGTTGCCATCTTGGAAACGTATCGAAAACTTGAAATACATTTTTTTTTTTTTGTCGTTATATACTTTACTATTCTTGATTATTATATTTTTAATACAATCTATGTATTTTCCTCTATTCATGGTAGAATGTACAAAGAGTACACCAAAAATGAACCATCTCCTTTCATCCAAATCGGTGGAATACACCGATTTGGATGGAACACGGGATGGATTTGGTGGAACACGGGCCGTTAAAGCGTAGCAAACAGACTGACAGACACACTTTCGCATTTTTTTTTATCCACTACAAGTTAGTCCTTGACTGCGATCTCACCTGATGGTAAGTGATGATGCAGTCTAAGATGGTAGCGGGTTAACCTGTTAGGGGCATGGCAGTCATGTTAAACCCATAACTCTATTAGGTTTCTACACGGCATTGTACCGGAACGCTAAATCATTTGGCGGTACGTCTTTGCCGGTAGGGTGGTAACTAGCCACGGCCGAAGCCTCCCGGCCAGACCAGGGAAAATTCGGAAATAATATTAGTATTGATTAATATTAAGAATGACTGATGACATTGCAGCTTCAACAGCTAGGCTAAATTTTTAAGTACCTAGGGTACCAAAACATTTACCTGTAGGCTTGCTTAATAACCTCGACCCTGAAGTCGTATTGGTAAAAGTGACGGCTGTTAATAAAACATGGTCCACGCATGACCGTATGTATGTCTTTCAGAGACCCAATAATTGGGCAATTATTACTCTTATTACCAATAATTGGGCAATTATTACTCGAACTGTATAAGGAGTTCATACATCCTTTTTACCATTGAAAATGGTTATCAGATGCAAATCGCCTGAGACATATTTTTGGCCATATCTCCGAGGATTTTGGGAGGATCGAGATGGGAATACCAAGAGTTGAGGAATTTATCGATTCACGTGTGAGCGTCTGAATTTTGAATAATTGGGCCATTATTACTCGAACTGTTTAAAGAGTTCATACATCCTTTTTACCATTGAAAATGGTTATCAGATGCAAATCGCCTGAGACATATTTTTGGCCATATCTCCGAGGATTTTGGGAGGATCGAGATGGGAATACCAAGAGTTGAGGAATTTATCGATTCACGTGTGAGCGTCTGAATTTTGAAAATCATTCGGCTGTTAACTTTTATTCAATTTTGAAAAACGTAAAAAAGTTTTTTGGGGGGTGTTTGTTTACTAAATTGTAAATATGTATTTCGGAAAAAAAACCACTTTAAGAAAAAATTTAAAAAAAGGGTTAATAATTATTGTGACCTGTCCCTTTAAATTTGGAATTGTAGAAAAACGGTTATTTCCGTATATAATAAAAAGTAATGTAGCTTCTATGATTATTGACCGATCGTCAAGGTAATGGTGTTAAAAGATCGGATGCAGGCGAGAACTGCATTTGAGTTGGAATTTTGAAAATCAGTAAATACATTTTTGAAAAATTTTGAAGAAGAGATTTTTATTTCAGAAATTTTTTTTCGTTAATTTCCCCGGAATTTTCGAAAATTTCGCATTAATGTTATAAATGCGAAAGTTTGGATGGATGGATGGATGGATGTTTGTTACTCAACCACGCCAGAACGGCTGAACGGATCTGGGTAAAATTTGACACAGAGGTAGATTATAGCTTGGAATAACACATAGGCTACTTTTTATCCCGGAAAATTAAAGAGTCCTTGCGGGAACCACCTCTATCCACGTGGACGAAGTTGCGGGCATCAACTAGTTGAATAATAATTCAAATATGCATATTATAGCCTACTTGGGCGCCAAACTATAGTCCAGTAAATAATAAAACGTAAACTATTATTTTCACAGACTTTATTTTAGCTTCTGAATACAGTACAATACAGGCCAGAACGTAATCTCTATAATATATTATGGCTTAAAATTACTAGGTGTATGTACGCCTAACACATATTTCAAAGTTTTACTTAAAAACAACTAACCATAATTTAATAATAAGTACACGAAAATATAAGAATTAAGGCCCACTAGCGCAAGACCGTTAAACGGTAAAATTTTCTATACCTGTCCTTTTCATGGCTCTTTTTTAAACTTTTTGAAGTGAAACTTCTTTAGAATCGTTGTGATTTGAAAATTCGATGAAACGAAAAAGCGACACTAAAAAGAGACAAACATATTCATAATAGGATTTAGCCTGCGAGAGAATGAGATAGAGGACAAGTGGAGAGAGAGAGATTCTCTACAAACAGAGAGAGATTCTCTACAACTTGTCAACTAGTCGGCCTAAGAGTTTTAGTTATAATGAAAAGTTTAGACGCGTTTTAAATTTTTTGAAAAACTGGGGATTGACAGGTTTAGCGTCTGTTTTAAGCAGGACTAGCTTTTTGTAATATACCTGTGTTTAATGTTTATACTAGGTAAGATTCGTTTATATATACAGAATTTTGAATGCATATCAAGCAATCTTATGGTAGGTAATCTTATGTTGAGTGTAACATCGCCTATGAACAATTCCAGCACTGTCTAGAGGAAGCGTCAATGCAGCTTTTAAGGAATAAGTATATCCACCTCACAAATAGCCCCATATTTTAGCTTTGACACGCTTCCTCTGCGTCAAAGGAATTAAATATTGTTCCATAAGACCGGTAGTAGAAGTTACGACATAGTAAAATTACTTTTGTTAAGTAAGATTCTGTAATCTCCATTTTTAGGGCAACATTTGTGGCAAATAATATTTAAAAGATATGAAGATGAGTCCTATTATTATGGGTATCACTCCTTGAGTGAACTTGCTCAGAAATATGGCTTGTGTTTGTCTGAGGCAATAACATCGCTCTACAAAAGCTTCTTAAAAATCTCAATTTTTTTTAAACTAACTTAACATAATTCTTAATCGTTTCACCAATGTTTCCCAAAAAACGTTTAACAAATGATCATTTCACAAAAAACGTTTCAAAAATTATTCAGGTGACAAACAACTAATCCGCAAAAATATCCTTTGCAAAGTTGCTGAATGTTAAAGTAACATTTACAATTTTTTTATTTCACCAAATAATTTATTTGTCAAATTCGCGATTTAATAAAATCTCGGTACATTTTACAAACTTTAGTGATTATGAAAATACATTTTTAACTAAAGTTAGGTATATTAACCCGATAGAACCTAAGTGCCCGGGGCACTACCTGATTATTCATGTCTAACCTAACCTAACATTTTGACAGATCTAGTACTTATCAAACGTTTTTATGATACGCAGATATTTTTTAATAATTAATGTGAATAATAAATGATTTGTTTGACAAATAATGTTTTGTGAAATTAAAATTTGTCAAAAAAATCATTTATAGAACCAATTGTTTGTACAAAGATTCATAATTTTGCCAAACGTTGGTTGTGAAATTAAAATTTGTCATTTGTTTTTTATGTAATGATAGGTCAACATCCTAATGACTATTTATTTATTTATGATTGATCATATGCCTCGTCAAATTTCTTTTAATCGAACATTTGTACTCGCATAACGTACAAGAGAATGTTTCCTCACTGGTGTGAGTCTTTATATGCCTGCGTAAACTACTTTTTATTGCGCATTTAAACTCGCAAAACTCGCACGAGAAAGGTTTTTCACGTGTGTGAGTCTTCATATGACTACTCAAGCTACTTTTAAATGAAGTTTTGTAGTCGCATAGCCCACAGCAGAACGGTTTTACCTTAGTGTGCTTTTTAATATGATGCGATAGATTACTCTTGGCTGAACATTTGAACTCGCATGACCCACAAGCGTATGGTTTTTCACCCGTATGAGTTCTCGTGTGCCTTGTTAAATCCCTTTTTCTTGTAAACTTATAACCGCATAGTTCACAGGAAAACGGCTTTATACCAGTGTGAATGATTGTGTGCTTCAATAAATCGCTATTCCTTGCGCATTTATAATCACACACGTCACAAGCAAAGGGTTTTAGGTCAGTGTGAATGATCATGTGCTTGATTAAGTCACTCTTTCTAACACATTTGTAATGGCATAGCACGCAAGCGAACGGTTTTTCACCGGTGTGAGTTTGCATGTGGCTCACTAACAACGCTCCGTTTTTGTTTTGATACTGGCAAAACATGCATTTTAACGGGGTTTCATTTGATTTACGACTACTGTCTATCACAATTTTGGACATGTTGAACTTATCGAATAGGTTACTGGTGACCAGTGGAAAGGCTCCGTGAGGCATTGTTTGAGGAGAATTTTCATCTAGTTTGTGTGCATCGATGGACACTTTCTTGGAATCTGTCGCCAGTCTCGGGTGCAAGGGAGCGACTGAAACGAAAGATTTTATCTCTCAATTATATTTCTAGTGGCTGGGGCCCGCAAATTTATCCGCGTGGATTGAAAACCCGTTCAAATCATTATTTTTCAAGGTTAAACATACTATGCCTGTCTCTATGCCGCAAGCTATATCTATGCCAACATCGGAACAGCGTTTAAAACGTGAAAAGATAACGGACAGGCTAAGGTTTAAGTATTAATAAGTATGAATTTAATCTATAAATTCACGCCTAACTTTCATATTTAAAACATAATCTACCTAAAACAGTGCAAATACTTTAACCATAAAGTACACATATATCAAACTGGGTAAAACTATGCCCATTCCCGTAGACGGAAAAAAAATAAAAAAATATACTATCCTTTTTTTTTATCCACTACAAGTTAGCCCGTGACTGCGATCTCACCTGATGGTAAGTGATGATGCAGTCTAAGATGGTAGCGGGCTAACCTGTTAGGGGCATGGCATCATGAATAATTTGTTCCTTGGATGATGAATTTGTTATTCTACCGCTCGGCTATAGTTAACTTTTGCCAGTATGAGTAAACATATGCCTACGTAGATTAGCTTTCGATGAGAATTTCAACCCGCATATTTCACAAAAGAAAGATTTCTCACCAGTGTGAGTCATCATATGATAGGCTAAATTACACTTCCGTATACATTTGTACTTGCACAAATCACAAGGCACTTGAAATCTCACACTGGTGAGAAAGATTTCTCACCAGTGTGAGTCATCATATGATAGGCTAAATTACACTTCCGTATACATTTGTACTTGCACAAATCACAAGGCACTTGAAATCTCACACGGGTGAGAAGCCGTTCGGCTTCTCACCCGTGTGAGATTTCATGTGCCTCACTAAATCACCTTTTTTTACGACTTACATTGGAATGCGTTTTCATGACCCATATTCCGTTGCGTCCCATGGCCCGTTTTCGTGGACCATAGAGTTTGGATACGTCAAATAAAATGAAGACTGTCACCTGTGGCTGACGTTATGGAATATCCGTTAGACTATAGAATTCTAGAATATACGAGTATGTTGTGAAATATTTTTTATACTAAACTATAAACTTTATACTGTAAAATAATAAGATTAGAAAGGTTGTGGTGAAATAATAGCGTTAATTGTCGTTTTTCTCTTTTCAGAGCAACAAAAGTTTTTTCATCCCACCATCTCGGAAAGAGTATTTTTTTTTTTTTTTTTTATCCACTACAAGTTAGCCCTTGACTGCGATCTCACCTGATGGTAAGTGATGATGCAGTCTAAGATGGTAGCGGGCTAACCTGTTAGGGGCATGGCAGTTATATTAAACCCGTATCCCCTATTCGGTTACTACACGGCATCGTACCGGAACGCTAAATCGCTTCGCGGCACGTCTTTGCCGGTAGGGTGGTAACTAGCCACGGCCGGAGCCTCCCACCAGGCCAGACCAGGGAAATTCAGAAATTATAAATTTCCAAACCCTGCCGGGGATCGAACCCGGGACCTCCGCACGTTAAGGCAACAGCGCTACACACTGCGCCACGGAGGTCGTCGGAGTATTTTTACTCTTCGATATCTGAAGGTAAAATCCGTTATTATCCTCTAGAGGATAAAGTAAATTGAATTTAGAACATCGTGTGCACGTTAGTAACACTCGTCTATGAAGTTTGTGAATTCAAAACCTATTTACTTGTACCTCTATGGTGCCGAATTTCCATACAATCGTTTTTAATTTTTTTTAAACTCACACTCGTAACCTTCTTGGTGTACTTTTTTAATTTGCTTTGCGCGCACCATTTTCTTTCACGTCATATTGTTTAAAATTAAAACCGATTAAAAACAAGAAAATTGAAAATAAGTAAAAAACCTAAAATGAGTGATTCTAGTGACGAAGAAATTAACAGAATTGAATTAAATCTTGTGATTTTTTTTGCATTTAGTCATTTCCTCGCTGAGGTGGGATGAAAAGTTACGTGTTGCACTCAAGTGAAAAGATTTTTCACCTCGTGCTCTTTTGATTCCCTCGCTGACGCTCAGGATTCTAATTAAAAAAAAAAAAAAATTAGAGAGAAAGAATAATTATTAAAAAATTGAGCACGCGGTTAAAATAGTACATTGTTACCCTAGGGATGAAAGTAACTTATTTAGTCCCGAGACGGGGTTTGGCGCCCGAGCGTAGCGAGGGGGCCTATAGTTCGAGGGACTAAATAAGTCTTTCATCCCGAGGTAAACACTGTGCTTTTCATTACGAATATAAGGAAAGTCAAAATAAAAAGTCTATGAATCAGTTGTCTTTACTTTATGAATAAAGTCTATCTTTCTTCTTGTCTATGGATGCACTCGGGTATAAAAAAAAAAAAAAAAAAAAAAAAAAAAAAAAAAAAAAAAAAAAAAAAAAAAAAAAAAAAAAGTCGTGTTTCATTTGAACTCCAATAAAAATTCAGTTGAAAACGATTCTCCCTAGGGCTGAAAAGTATTACTTTCAACCCGCTTCTCAGGCAACTTCAAACCTACTTTCCGTGTATGAGTAATGAAAAACAACTTTTCACTCTTGTATAACAAATAACTATTATTTCGCCTTAATAAAAACCATTATATATTTAACCATTATGTATTTAACGGGGGATGCCCCGTCGCTCACGTGCGCAGGAACTACCTACTACCTCCCTGCACGTGCCCCCTGCAGGGCTAGCATGGGCCGGAGATAAAAATTTTATCCCCCGATTTTATCCACTGACAAGAGATAAAATTAACTTATCCACTTCTCAGAGCACGGCAACACGGGAGAGGAGAAGTTTATCCCCGTTTGACATTTCACGGGGACTCTGGGGACTATTTATCCACCGTTATTTAGCGTTTTTATTTATTTATTTAGGAATAAAATTTGTTTCCTTTCCTCGGGGAGAAAATTGTCTCGGCCCATGCTAGGGGGGCTGGGTGGTGCTGAATGACGAACTTACAGGCGAAATAAGCATTCTTTTTATAAAAACGCCTATATGTAACCGCCATACGATTAAATAAAATTGTATAGGTATCTAACAATAAATAAGAATGTAGGTACTCTTATAATAATTATTGGTGGTTTACGTGGTGGTATTATAAATTAATGTAAAAGTCTGTCTGTTTGCTAAGCTTTTTGACGACCTCCCTCGCGCAGTGGTCGGCGCTGTTGTCTTAAAGCGGGAGATCCCGGGTTCGATCCCCGGCATGATAATTTAGATATTTCTTTGTTCTGGCTCGGTGGGAGGCTTCGGCCGTGGCTAGTCACCACCCTAAAGCAAAGTCGTAGCTTTAGTATTAAGATACCGTTGTTAATTATCACCATTAACTCTTATTCTTTGTAAACATGACGTTCAGAAGGTGTACTTTGTAGTTTGTAGGTACCAATTTTGAATAAAGATGATTTGAGTTTGAGTTTAAAAAAGAAGTGCCGCCAACCGATTTAGCTTAGATTTAGAAACCGATTTGGGGAGAAAAGGAAGAAAGAAAATCAATTTTTTCATCAAACCCTACCGGCCATCCTACCGACAAAGACGTGCCGCCAAGCGATCTAACGTTCCGGTGCGATGCCGTGTAGAAACCGAATAGGGGGATGGCATCGATTTACCAACTAAGGATACAACATTACCTACAAATTAATACTCAAAAAGCGGCCACAATCGCTTATACAACCACAGCTATAGATAATATAGAATGAGACACCAAACGGTTCACAAAAACCAACCATATAGCGTTATATTTAGGGTTCAATTTTGTAATAACAATTTGACGCATACGACATTTTGTCGCCTAGTGTACTCATGCGCGACTGAGGCGAAAATTGTTCATTGTGCACAATTTGACCGTGCCATTTTTTGCGTTTCGATGGTGCGTCTAAGGTATTGGTAAGTCAATGGTGGATGGGTTTAATGTAACTGCCATGCCCCTAACAGATTAGCCCGCTACCATCTTAGACCGCATCATCGCTTACCACCAGGTGAGATCGCATGGGCTAACCTGTAGTGGATTACATAAATAAATAAATAAAAGAATCTGTTGAACCAATTTTGAAGAAACTTGGTATACAGATAGATTGCATCCCAGGAAAGGACATCAAGCATATTTCTTATCCTGGAAAAACAGACGATTTCCAATTCCCATAGGAATTTTCAAAAACTTATATCCACGCGGATGCAGTATTATATTACTGCAAAATAAGGCAGTGAAATTGGTTTCAAACCTTAGTCCCACCAACTTATCTGGGCCCCAATCATGTAAGAATGTCCGATCAAACGTTTAAGATTTTCGTCAAAGTAAAATAAACCATAACTGCATTGAATTATAGCTCAATTTCGTCTGCCTATTCTTAAACTTTTAGGTATGTACGATACCCTAAACGTATAAGAATGGGCAGACGAAATTGAGCTCTAATCTGGTGTGTCCTTTGCCCTAAGGTTGCCTGGAAGAGATCGCTATTTAAGCGATAAGGCCGCCTGTTGTGCCATGTCCAATATATTATTATTTTTGTAGTATTTATTTTTAAGGTGTACAATAGTTATTTGCTATACAAGAGTGAAAAGTTGTTTTTTAACCGCGTGCTCAATTTTGATGACCGAGCAAGCGAAGGATTCTAAAATTAGATAGATCCTGAGCGTCAGCGAGGGAATCAAAAGAGCACGAGGTGAAAAATCTTTTCACTCAAGTGCAACACGTAACTCTTCATCCCACCTCAGCGAGGAAATTAAAATTAAAAACGGTTGTATGGAAATTCGTCACCATAGAGGTAGAAGTAAATAGGTTTTAATGATGTTTTGAATTCACAAACTTCATAGTGATATTTACTAACGTGCACACGATGTTCTAAATTCAATTTACTTTATCCTCAAGAGGATAATAACGGCTTTTGCATTCAGATATCGTAGAGGATTAAAATACTCTTTCCGAGATGGTGGGATGAAAAGTATATTTTATTTTTTACATTACTCATTTATTTAATTTTTTGAGGGATAAGATTCGCCAAAGAACTAAAGTGACCGACATAGCTCTAAGGGCCGGCACGCTGAAGTGGCAGTGGGCTGGTCACGTGTGTCGGAGGACCGGTGGACGTTGGAGTCGAAAGGTCCTCGAGTTGTTGACGACGAGTCGAGTTTGACGACCTCCGTGGCGCAGTGTTGAGCGCTGTTGCCTTAACGTGCGGAGGTCCCGGGTTCGATCCCCGGCAGGGTTTGGAAATTTATAATTTCTCAATTTCCCTGGTCTGGCCTGGTGGGAGGCTTCAGCCGTGGCTAGTTACCACCCTACCGGCAAAGACGTGCCGCTAAGCGATTTAGCGTTCCGGTACGATTCCGTGTAGAAACCGAATAGGGGTATGGGTATAATATAACTACCATGCCCCTAACAGGTTAGCCCGTTACCATCTTAGACTGCATCATCACTTACCATCAGGTGAGATCGCAGTCAAGGGCTAACTTGTAGTGGATAATAAAAAAAAAAAAAAAAAAAAAAAAAAAAAAAAAAAAAAAAAAAAAAAAAAAAATGCGGAAAGCCGAGGAAAGAGCACATTGGCGCTACTTGAAAGAGGCCTATGTCCAACAGTGGATGCACAACGGCTGATTATGATGATGGTGATGATGATTTATTTAACTCATATTTGCAAATAAATAAATAAAATATAATTCAAATGAATAAATAAAATTTACATAAGAATTAAATTCATTATACTTAACTATAAATGCGAAGTGTATCCATCTGTCTGTCTGCTACGCTTTCACGGCCCATCTGCCCCCCAATCATGTAAGGATGACCGATGAAATCGTTAAAAATCTGCGGCAAAGTAAATAAACCATAACAGCATTAAATTAGAGCTTAATTTCGTGTACCCATTCTTATACGTTTAGGTATGTACGATACTCAAACGTATAAGAATGGATACGCGAAATTGAGCTCTAGTTCAACGCAGTTATGGTTTATTTTACTTTGACGAAAATCTTAAACATTTGATCGGACATTCTTACATGATTGGGGCCCTGTTCGGCCAATTTTGACGAAATTTGGTATTATAGGGATAATTTGTATCCGGGGAAGGACTTAGGCTACTTTTTATCCCAGTTCCTACGGGAATCAAAACCTCAATACACGCTGACGTAAGCGCGGACATCATCTAGTATTACATAATTAAATTTATTGAGTTTTTTAAAGTTTTAGAACCAAAGTTTTTCAGTAGGCATATAACTGCCTCGTTGGGTTAGTGGTTGGCATGTTCGACTGCGGCCGACGAGCTCCCGGGTTCGAGTCCCGGGTCAGGCCATAATTAAGTGTTGAGTTTTCTGATTAGAATTTCTCAGTACTAGACCGGAGTTAGGAAGTTGGCGGTGTTCCAACCCCGTGCCTCGGAGAGCACGTTAAGCCGTCGGTCCCGGTTATTATCACTAACATGATAATAGTCGTTAAAGCCCGCCAACCCGCATTGGAGCAGCACGGTGGGTCTAAGCTCTAATTCCCTCTCTCCTATGATAGTGGAGGCCTGTGCCCAGCTGTGGGACTTTAATGGGCTGTAGTGGTGGTGGATATAGAGGATTTGCCCTGAATAGGTTACTAGTATTTTCAAATTACCCCGTGTATGTGCCTCTCTGGCATATCTCTCTTATCCAGGCTCGACAAATAATAAATCTTTCACTCACCTGAAGACTGACCACACTCCGCATTGGCCTCCTCCAGTTTTTGGTTCTCCTGTAATCAAAACAAAATCCATCTATATCATACTAATATTATAAATGCGAAAGTGTGTTTGTTTGTTGGTTTATTGGTTTGTTGGTTAGCCCTTCAATCACGCCGCAACGGAGCAACGGATCGACGTGATTTTTGGCATGGGTAGGTAAAGTTGAGGACCTGGAGAGTGACATAGGCTCGGAAAATTAAAGAGTTCCCGCGGGAATAAAAAAACTTAAACCACGCGGACGAAGTTGCGGGCATCAGCTAGTCTATACTAATTTATAAATGTGAAAGTTTGGATGTATGGATGTTTGTTACTCAATCACGCCAGAACGGCTGAACGGATCTGGATGAAATTTGGCACAGAGATAGATTATAGTCTGAAATAGCTCATAGGCTACTTTTTATCCCGGAAAATCAAAGAGTTCACGCGGGAATAAAAAAACTTAAACCACGCGGACGAAATCGCAGGCATCAGCTAGTATTACTATAACACTCATAAGTGGTCTTACCTCCATATGCGCAATCATATGGTTGTTATACGATTCTTCGTCAGCAAATTCTTCAGAACAAACGGAGCATTCAAACGTGATCTCATACTTGATCTGCGCCAGTGGAACATCATCTTCATCTTTAGATGTAGACGGCTTCACAAATAACGGATCCGTCGTTTGGTTTACCTCTTCATCCGACACATATTCTTCCTTCGTCACGACTAAATTTATATTTAAACAGTTCTCTGTATTCTCATTTCTCGCTACCACATTATATTCCGTTACATCTTCATCGACTGACATTGGTTCATGGCTAACTTCACTCACTTCACTTTTCACTACTGGTTTCACTGTTGACAGTACGTCTGTCTGTTTGTCTGTGTAGTTTACGTACAAATCACAGTGGTCAGGCTTCAATACTGTCTGAACAATGTTGTGTTTCAATTGTGTGTTCATTTCGTTGAATATATCCGTGTGTTGCATTGTAATCTGGAAGAAATTCATTATTAAATATCAGTTTGGAAATTTAAAAGAAAATATACAATAGGCGGGTCAAATTTGACCAAAAAAAGCAAGGCATTTCCAATCGAAATGGATATAATTGCTCATCTTCGACTGCAGATTCTGACCAATCTGAAAAGCTGAACGATACATAAAGTTAATGAAGTCAGTCGACTTTAATATGATTTAATATCTTTATGGATACATTTTTCTGTTCAATACAATGTTGTAACAAAAACCAAACTTTTTGTTGGCCAAAAACTGAAAAAGTGGCAAAACAGCATGGTTTTTGGCTCCGAGGGAATTTATTGGAAACAAAGTCTAGTTTTACAGGTCTAAACAGAAATTTTTGATCTTTACGATATTTGGAAATGAGGAGTTTCATGATATGAAGTAGTAAATTAAAATTGAGCTTTGAATCAAAAGTAATATACTTGTTACTTGATATTTTAAGTTTTTAACAAAGCTTGACAAAAGAAAACAGCTGTTCTGGTCTGACAATTTTTTTTTAACTACTTCAAGTTGAATGCGATCTCACCTGATGGTAAGTAAAGAAACAGTCTAATGCTGAAATCTACAGTGCATACTTTGACTTGGCTCAGACTTTGCTTAGAGTTAAAACGAGATGGACTTATGTGAATAACATAAATCTGTCTCGTTTGAACCATGTCTTAAGTCTAGGCAAAGTCAAAGTTTGCTCTATAGATCTCACACTTAGATTGTAACAGGCTTACCTGTTAGGGGTAATGATAAAAAAAAACAGCGTGGATTCGATTCGCTCCAGCTATGCGTGGGACTGCAGTTACTTGTATCATTATGATGATTGTAAGTTTTGATGGAAAAGAGCAACCACCGAGTTTCTTGCTGGCTCTTCTCGGTAGGAATGGCATTCCGAACCAGCGGTAGATTCATATTATAACGATTCAAAAGCGCTTGTAAAAGCTTATTTGAATAAAAAAACATTTTTTTTTTATTTTGAGTTATATTAAATCCTAGCCCTAATAAGGGACAGTAAATCGCTTGGCGGCACGTCTTTGTCGGTAGGATGGTAACTAGCTAGCCACGGCCGCACGTCCCACCAGGCCAGACCCAGAGAAAATTCTTAAATGTAACCTGCTGAAAATCACACTCGCGGCCTTTTACGTTAAAACAACGGCGCTCATAACTGCACCACGGAGGTCGCCCAATTAAGGTTACTTGGAAAAAGATCTGAGTTTCACTTATAATAATAACGTTCTGACCAAATTTTGAACCCATTCTAGGGAATAATATAGTTCTTTTAGTGTCTAGTTGTGAAAACCTGTAATTAGCTATAAGTTACCTAATTTTAAGACTATCTAGAACAATAAGCTGTTGGTTTTCCTTAGCAAATAAAATAAAATAAAAAAATAAAATAAAAATGTTGAACCCACAGAAAAAACAGTCAACTGGTTTTTTTTTTTGTGCTTTTGTCCATCTGCGATCATTCCTATGACTATAAGGAGATCTGTGGTCTTTATATAGTTCGAAGGTTAGGCTTGCACATCCGTTGATGTTACATCCCTTCAAAGGTATAATCCGCGCCCAATGAGAATGGGAAGGAGTATTGTCAAAGTAAATCGAAAATGAGTAAAATAATTTACCTAAACATTATTATTAAAAGGATTACAACAACGAAACATGTTTGTGTATTTTCATAACCCTATGATAGATCGTAGAAATAACTAATTTATAATTATTATTCCGAACTTTTTTGCTAACACTACTTGAGAACTGTCATTTTCGATTTACTTTGACAAGGTTCCACCCATTCTCATCGCGCGGATTATACCAGTAAGTATAATTAATAATTATTAGCTATACTATGGGTGTGTTCCGAAATACACTGCGAGCACTGTTCAGTGCTCTTACTGTGGAGAAATTCGTTCCGTTATGGACTGACAGTAAACTGCCGCAGTATCCTAGGGAAATATATGACGTCATTAATCAACGCCATCTTTGTACTGTGAGCACTGGCGTTTTCGAGGTAAGGTGCTCTCAGTGCTGACTGCGTTCCGTTTTAAGCAGTAACCAGTATACCTAAATATAAAGGAACGGCTTCGCAGTGTACTAAATTGACGTCACACTTTACAGTGCTCGCAGTGTATTTCGGAACATACCCTATATGCTGGCCAATCTTGCCCTTTTAAGGCGGAACATGCTGTCGCTGACATCAAAGAAAATAAAGTCGAATGCTACTCACTAATTCATGTTTCTCCAATAGCTCCATCATCATGGAACGGGCTCTCAAGGTCTTGTCTCTGAACTTGTTAAAGTTCATGAACCTCTGAGTACATTGTATACAAAGTGTTTGTTTAAGGTTCCCTTGACCACACAACTGAAACAACAGGAGTAAAAAATATGTATGAGATATTCCTTAAAATAACTTGTGCTTATCTCTGCACTGTGATAATGCATCTGCAGCATTTCACAATGGACTTTTTTTTTATCCACTACAAGTTAGCCCTTGACTGCGATCTCACCTGATAGTGACGATGCAGTCTAAGATGGTAGCGGGCTAACCTGTTAGGGGCATGGCAGTTATATTAAACCCATACCCCTATTCGGTTTCTACACGGCATCGTACCGGAACGCTAAATCGCTTGGTGGCACGTTTTTGCCGATAGGGTGGTAACTAGCCACGGCCGAAGCCTCCCACCAGGCCAGATCAGGGAAAATTCAGAAATTATAAATTCCCAAATTGACCCTGCCAGGGATCGAACCCGGGACCTCCGCACGTTAAGACAACAGCGCTCAACACTGCGCTACGGAGGTCGTCAAACTGCAAGGCAGCTGGTTCATTCTACTGTTTTTCTGCTCAGTGTCACACGGATATGATTGAGATATAAATACAACTTACAGGCTGTCCCACTAAGTGCTGGTATGCTTCATCCAACTTGTATTTGCTCATTGGATACAGCTTGCTCTGTGTGTCAAAGCATATCATGCAGACCTGTACAAAAAGGAAATTACTTTTTTAATATTAATACGTACAAAGAAGTCTATATACAAATATACATAGTTTGAAGGCATATTATTCAGATATGCAATAATTTCCTGGGATAAAAAGTAGCCTATGTGTTATACCAGACTATAATCTATCTCTGTGCCAAATTTCATCCAGATCCGTTCAGCCGTTGGGGCGTGATTGAGTAACAAACATCCACACATTCATACATCCATCCAAACTTTCGCATTTGATGTATATTTAATGTATATTTAATGTATATTTAATTTTTTATTTGATGTATATTTAATTTTTTGTTGAACGCACAATTTCTAAACCGAAAAGCAGGCAATGTCCATTAAATATATCCATGTACCAGTACAATTATTTGTGTTACAGCTTACCGATATTGAGACGGCTAGGCTTGTATATTTTGCCTATTTTCATAGTGTTATGTCGTACGGCATCTTATTGTGGGGCAGAGCTGCTGATATACAAACAATTTTTGTTTTGCAAAAGAGGGCGATTCGATCAATATATAAACTCGGATCACGCGAGTCCCTTCGTGAAAAATTTAAAGAAATTGGCGTCCTTACGGTTGCATCGCAGTACATATACGATAACATAATGTTTGTGAAACAAAATATTCATCTCCATAGGCAAAGAGGGGATACACACAATCGACTTACTAGAAACCGGCATAAACTAGTAATGCCGCAAGGTCGTCTACGTAAGGTGCAGAAATCCTTTGTGGGGTCGAGTATTACCTTTTATAATATGGTTCCAAAAGAACTATTGGACTTGCCGCTACACAAATTTAAAAAAACCGTAAAAGAACACTTGTTGAGTCGGGGCTATTATACAATTGACGAATTTCTTAATGACAAAGTTGTATGGAAGCAACCGACTCTGGGTGAAGCTCCCCACAGGACAGTATAATAACATACAATATTGTATTTAATTTACATACTTATTACACTAAGCTACGTAATGTATTATATTATTGACTATTGTATGAAAAAAAAAAAAAGAGCAACTGCTGAGTTTCTTGCCGGCTCTTCTCAGCAGAATCTTCTTTCCGAACCGGTGGTAGAGTCAAAACATGACGTAACATAAGAGACACCTGTATGTCCTACATGTTTTTTAAATAAATGAATTAAATGAAGTTTCACAAGATTAAATCTTCCCTTTATTATTTTTATGCCATTCATGACCGTTTGGTCATTTATGGCACAGTGTTTAATTTTACAGAATTGAAAGATATTATTTAATTCTGAGGGATAAACAGTTGGTAAAAAACATCACGTGATCGGATGACCGCTTGACGATGACGATAACAGATTATCTGTTGATTTTCCACATTGGTTTTCTAAAGTTCCAGACCAATACCACTTGACTACATAAACAGCAGCAATTTATGGCCGAAATGTTCTAAGCCTCCTCCAGGTGTACCAGGTGCTTCCCTAGGTGAATTCCCCAGGCTATGACTATCTAATTGGGTATTTGACAACTAGTCAAATCAGCAACTTTTTTTCAAACATCAAAACGCATGCTTATTATAGTTTGTACTAGCTGATGCCCGCGACTTCGTCCGCGTGGATCGAGGTTTTTCGTTTCCCGCGGGAACTCCTTAATTTTCCGGGATAAAAAGTAGCCTATGTGTTATTCCAGACTATAATCTATCTCTGTGCCAAATTTCATCCAGATCCGTTCAGCCGTTGGGGCGTGATTGAGTAACAAACATCCATCCATACATCCATCCAAACTTTCGCATTTATAATATTTATTTGATGAAATGTTGAATTTTGTGTCATCAAAGTTCAACACACTTTTTTACTTTAATCGATAGTTTTAAATGGTTATTCACATCGATTTACCAACTAAGGATACAACATTACCTACAAATTAATACTCAAAAAGCGTCCACAATCGCTTATACAAACACAGCTATAGATAATAGACAATGAGACACCAAACGGTTCACAAAAACCAACCATATAGCTTTATATTTAGGGTTCAATTTTGTAATAACAATTCGACACATACGATTTTGTCGCCCAGTGTACTCATGCGCGACTGAGGCAAAAATTGTTCATTGTGCACAATTTGACTGTGCCGCTTTTTGCATTTCGATGGTGCGTCTAAGGTATTGGTAAGTCAATGGTTATTCAACATAAAGTAACAGGAGCTGTATATCCGACTATTGGGAGAGCCTTTATTTAATAATCACTAAAAAATAATTTATTTGCGTAGTAGTCAAATACCCAAGTGGTGCAGGGCAGTAACAAATGACTTGTAATCATACTAATATTATAAATGCGAAAGTGTTTGTTTGTTGGTTTGTCCTTTAATCACGTCGCAACGGATCGACGTGTTTTTTGCATGGTATAGTTGAGAACCTGGAGAGTGACATAGGCTACTTTTAATCCCGGAAAATTAAGGAGTTTAAGTGGGAATTTAATAAAACTTAATCGCGTGGACAAAGTCGCGGGCGTCAGCTAGTAGTGAATAGATCTAAAGCCCCTAACCTTTTTAGTAACAATGATTTTATAATAACACATAATTTAACATATGAAAGAGTTACCTGCACTGTTGATGGTATAGCACCACTACGAATTTTCCTTGAGCCACTTTCTGTTTCATAAATGTCATCATTTAGAAAATGCTGCGAGCAGACCACAGCAGAGTCTGGTAGGTTGTCTTGTTTGCCGAGGGCTCTGAGCCAAGCAGTGCGGAGACACACTTCTCTGGGAAACCTGGAAATTACAATCATAATACATATTAACAGACTTGTAATAACTGATCTTTAATACACATCCTAAACCACTAGTGTTAGAAACTTGAAATATTGACCAAAACCTTTACAGTGTAGGCACTCACTAAGAAAGGCTGACCTGGGTCTCGAACCTAGGACCTCATCGTCCGCTGTCAAACATGCCAACCACAAGACAAGGTAATTTCCAGTCAGCTTGGTATTAAATTAAACAGAAAACCTTAGAGTAACTACCTATAGAAACCTAGTACACTCGCGAAATGTAAGCCGTTTAATTGGTGCCATAAATGGCATCGTACGGCGCTCGGGCAGTCCAAAAAAAGCTGGTTAACTTAGTTTTAGAAGCTACAATGCTACAAACAAACTAACCAATTACTTACCCAACTATTAGGGGGAAAACATTTAAACTGGCAACATTATGTTTGCGTTTACGAGGCAAGTAAACACAGCACACAGCGAATTTGTAGCTTACGTTTTGGGAAGGCGTTGATTGGAAACATACCTTCTATAGTTAGTTATTCTAAGCAGAAAACTTAATGCCTGCAAGAGAATTACAAATCCATACTAATATTATAAATGTGAAAGTGTGTCTGTCTGTCTGCTAGGTTTTCCTCTCCCATCTTTTCAACTGATTTTGATGAAATTTGGTACATACTACGCAAGGTGTAGTAGTAGTCTACGTAGGTAAGTTGCATCCTGTGGAAGAATATAGGCTTTTTATAATGGAAATGTAAGTAGTTCCTGCGGAAATAACAAAAACAAGCCAAATAATCCAAGCGGACAAAGTTGCCTGCGTCATCTAGTAATAAAAAGATTTAAATAAATAGAAGTTAATTTCCAGTAACTATTGACTCTTATAGGTATTTAACTAAGTATTCAATAAACTAAAATTATAACTAAGCCAATTACTGCGCAAACCGTACATGGTTTCTAGATCAGCTGAATCCCTGCAGCAACAGTTCACCTAGCAGCAGTCTAGCCTGCTGGCTATCACACCTAGGACTCCGTTGGTGCTGGCCCAATGCACCAGTCTAGCCTGCTGGCTATCACACCTAGGACTCCGTTGGTGCTGGCCCAATGCACCAGTCTAGCCTGCTGGCTATCACACCTAGGACTCTGTTGGTGCTGGCCCAATGCACCAGGTAAGGTATGTTGGGGTAAGAGCGGAAAGGGGGTAAGACCGTATACATCAAATTTCTCGCGAATAAGACCATATTTTTTAATGTTGGCATCATTATGTTCATCGCCATTTTGTTATGCGTCTACTTCAGTTCGCGCCAGTCGCTCCGACGGACCGTTTGTGTGTTATGGTGAATTAAAAAAAACTTGGTAATTTTTGTCTTTTTTTCTTCTATCCGATCTTTCCCTTTCCCTTTTAGATTCATATTTTGGCGAAAATACAGCTTGTTTTGCTAATATTTCGCCATAAAACTAGGTTTTAAGTAGTAATAGCTAGATAGATCTGATCAGAATTCGCCTAGGATGTCTATTAGCAGATATCCGATGTTCCCCCTTTCGGGTAAAGATCGGATTAAAACCATCCGGTCTTTACCTGTACAAAATGAGGCAGGGATTGTCAAACTTTTATAACATGAATATTTTTGATATTTTTCACCCTAAAATACAGTGTAAGGATTATTCTATTTTGATCTCGAGATTTTGATGGAAATGTGTTCAGAAGCGTACAGATATAGAAAAGAGCCCAATAACATTAAAAATGTCTGTATATGTTCGTCGTATATCTTGGGTATCGTTTTTATTTTTTATTTACGGCATTAATTTTTATTTGTCATTCATTTTACTATGTTATTTATTTATGTTTTTATATTTCTGTCTTTTATTTTTATTTATGTTATTTAAAATGGATATAAAAAATTGTTTTTAGGCAATTTCCATGCTTGAGATCAACGTTACAATTTTGAAAAAAGGATAGATCGAATTTTTGATGTCTTTACTTCGGACATTGAAAACTTTTTTTGTCCCTTTTTCAAAGTAAAAATTAGCTATTATTAATTCCTAACTAGCAAAAAATGTATTCATCCGATCTTTCCCGCGGATCTGGATAATTCATCTTATGAAGAGAGCAAAGTTTGAGAATCACAAAATGTAAAAAAATTATCACTGGGGGTAAGATCGGATGCCTATAAGTAAAAATAAATAAAATCGATTGGAACATTCATGTTTTTTATGACATAAATGTCATTTTTTTATATATTGTAGTGCGTTTAAGATCGGATTTATTATTCTTATACACCTTGTTCTCAAAGCCATAGAAGTGTGTTAGAAAGTACGTCCGATCTTGCCCCCGAAGGACAATTTTTTAACCATAGCCATAAAAAAGTATGTCTTGTTTTTACATGCGTATAAAGCAGAAACTGTTGAGTTTACAAAAATAAACAAAATTGAAACCTAAGCTACGTTTAAAAATTAAACAAATGCACCATATTTTAGTAATTTATCTTTAACAAATATCGAGAAAATTGAGTTTTTACAAAACCTTTTCAATTGGTCTGAAATCCGTCCGTTCTTACCCCAACATACCTTACCACTACAGTCCATTAATGTCCCACTGCTGGGCACAGGCCTCCACTCTCATAGGAGAGAGGGAATTAGAGCCACCACGCTGCTCTAATGCGGGTTGGGGGCTTTAACGACTATTATCATGTTAGTTATATTAACCAGGACGTGCTCTCCGAGGCACGGGGGTGAGACACCGCTAACTTCCTAACTCCAGGCTAGAACTGAGAATTTCTAGTCAGAAAAACCCAACACATAATTATGGCCTGACCCGGGACTCGAACCCGGGACCTCGTCGGCCGCAGTCGAACGTGGTAACCACTAGAACAACGAGAGCAGTTGATGCTGGCCCGAAACCGACGCACCAGCGATATTGATTAGGTATATACACTATAGAATTGGATACAAAACCGCTTCGTTTTCCGTCGCCGCAAGAGTCCAACTTATGTTCTGCATGAGTAAATGCGTTCAATTTTAACTAACCACCGAAGCGCCATTGAAGTTATTATACTCACTCGTGAAATGTAATCCTCGTGGATCCGGAGACGACCTTCCCAGTGGTTTCACAGAAGGGCACACAACACTGCATCTTCAATGTTTTTTACAAATCAAAGTTTTACAAGTAGAATAGCACCATTTTATTAGAACATATCATGAACTGTTATTAGAGAGATCCCTCACCAGAGACCTCTCTCACAAGTCACAAACACAGGTCACAAATCACAAGCCACAACAAAAGAAAATTTAATGATTTTTGAAAGTTGGAAGGAGAGAAAACTTGGTCAGGTGGAGTTTTTATCAGAGACAATTGTTTTTTTGTTAACTGGTTTTACGGCTCTGGGTTCTAGCCTCTCAGAGCAAGTTGCAATTATTGAACAAATCTCAGATTAAATACCTATACTTTAAGTTGCGAGACTTGCAATTTTCACAGACTTAACACAGAGTTATAAAGAGGAGGCAGTTTTGTATCTTTGATTATGTATTTTGCCATGGTATTTTGTGAGATAAATACTTACTCTATGGTAGATGCACAGAGTTATAAGTAGATCATAGCAGTCGTAATTCCTTCTTCCATGAAGTAGATCATAGAAATATGAAGGCAGTCGTAATTCCTTCTTCCATGAAGTAGATGCACAGAGTAGATGTAATACTTCATGTTATGTTTTAATCTGTGGTTATTGGGATAGCACCACAGACATATGAACACCCATAGTGAACACCATAGACTGAAGTATTAAAGAAGAATAGACTTCTTTTTGCTTTTGTTTCTGGTCGGTGAAGTATGAACCAAAGAGTATAATAATATACAGGGATCACAGACATAGTGAGTATGAACTCCTTCAAAGTTCAAACCACAGAGTACTTTGATTATACGGGTAGTTCAAACAGCTCTTGTGTCTGTCTGTCTGTTATGCTTTCACCTTTTGTTTCTGGTCGGTGGCTTTCACGGCTTAACTGTATAACCGATTTTGATGAAATTCGATACAATTTGGGTTGTATCCCGGGGAAGGACATAGAAATTAGAATATTAAACCCAGACTTAGGCATATTTTTATCCCAGAAAATTAAAGAGTTCCCGCGAGAATTATCTGTTGATATTTCACAATGATTTTCTTCTGGGTGAAGTGGCTATTCAGGGCTCCTGTGGACCTAGTATCACTTTGACCGTTGTAGATATATTATGATCCACTACAGCCCATTAACGTCACACTGCGGGGCACAATCCTCCGACCTCCACTCTCATAGGACAGACTACAGAGGGAATTAGAGCTTAGACCCACCACGCTGCTCCAATGCGGGTTGGCGAGCTTTAACGACTACTATCATGTTAGTGATAATAACCGGGACCGACGGCTTAACGTGCTCTCCGAGGCACGTTGGTGAAACACCGCCAACTTCCTAATTCCGGGCTAGTACCTACTGAGAATATTCTAGTCAGAAAACCCCAATACTTAATCATGGCCCAACCCGGGACTCGAACACGGTACCTACCTCGTCGGCCGCAGTCGAACATATGCTAACCACTAGATCAACGAGGTATCCACTCCGGGATATTTATATCACTAATATTTTTTATTTGATATATCTATTTTCGTTTTATCACATGAAAAATTAAACAATTTATTTAAAAAGTAGGTACAAAATATTTTATTTTATATTATAAATCTTTAACAGGCACATAACGTAAAAAATATATAAAAATATTCATATTAACAACTATGATATAATCTTAAACGATTTTAAAAATATCACGCACATTATGGAAAACATGGAACTACAAACTTACAGACTAATTATAAAATTGACAATTTATGAAAAACAATCAAATAATAAAATAATTTTAATATATTAACAATTATTGCAATTAATAAGAATTATTTCTTCCGATCCTCCTAGTTACCATACTAACGGCAAAAACGTACCGCCAAGTGATATAGCGTTCCGGTACGATGACGTGTGAAACCAATTAGGGGTATGGGTTTAATAACTGGCATACCCCTATCAGGTTAGCCCGCTACCATCTAAGACTGCATCATCACTTACCATCGAGGCTTAAGGAACATGGACATGGAACCAGAAACTTATGGACTAATCAAATAATATAATAATATAATTATAATAAATATTATAAATGCGAAAGTTTGGATGGATGTATGGATGTGTGAATGTTTGTTACTCAATCACGCCCGAACGGCTGAACGGATCTGGATGAAATTTGGCACAGAGATCTATCTCTGTGCCAAACTATAGTCTATTATAGTCTGGAATAACACATATGCTACTTTTTATCCCGGAAAACTAAGGAGTTCCCGCGGGAACCAAAAAACCTCAATCCACGCGGACGAAGTCGCGGGCATTAGCTAGTATTATTATAATATTGACAATTTATGAAAAACAATCAAATAATATTTAATATATTAACAATTATTATGATTAATTAAATATTTCTTCCGATCCGCCTAGTTACCATTCTAACGGCAAAAACGTTCCGCCAAGTGATATAGCGTACCGGTACGATGACGTGTGAAACCGATACCCCTATCAGGTTAGCCCGCTACCATCTTAGACTGCATCATCATTCACCATCGAGGCGAGATCACAGCCGAGCGATCGCGTAACTTCTGCATCAATCATTGTTACAGTATCAATTGTTGTAATTGGCTGAATTTATGGCATTCTTGCTGCGTCAATGGATTATGTCCAATAGTGGAAGAGTGTTAACCAATCAGAGGTGATTGCGATGTATCAATGATTGATGCAGAAGTTACGCGATCGCTCGGCCGGTTAACTTGTAGTAGAAAAAGACCGATTTTATTTATAGGCGATTTGCAATGACCTCAATTTACATATGGGCCCTGTCAAACAAAGCATGTGGACCTATTTTACTAACGCCATCTAGTCTGAAAAGCGGGACAGCGCTATGGCGGGGACAAGGACAGGCTTATACAGGTGTGGAGCGCGCTCCACAGGTCGGACGCCCAACTTTTTTCTATGAAAGGGCCCATCTAGTACCTATATATATATCGAAGGCGATTTGTTTTAACTTTGTTCATTTTTATTTCATTATATTTCATCATATTTCACAATAAAGTTGCCATTATATTCATAGTAATGGAACTTTATGGTAAGAGAAAAAAAAAATCTATTTCATATGTCTTTTCATGTGTATAATAAGGCAAGCTTTGTTTGCAGTCTTATAGGAGCAGTTATCACAACACAACATTCCACCCGTGTGAATTCTCAAGTGATTCTGCAAGTTGCAGTGCCGAGTGCATTTGTAGTCACACAAGTCACACGAGAAACGCTTCTCACCAGTGTGAGTCCTCATGTGTCTCACCAACTGACTGGTGCGCGTACACTTATACGCACACAGTTCACACACAAACGGTTTTTCACCAGTGTGAGATCTTATGTGTGTGATTAGTGAATACGACCGATTGCATCTAAAGTCACAGTACGTACAAGCATATGGCTTTTCACCGGTGTGAGTCCATTTGTGTTTCCTCAAATCAATATTGGAAGTGCATCTATATGGGCATGTGTCACAGGCAAAGGGTCTTTCACCCGTGTGAATAAACATGTGCTTTTTTAAACTGGGTTTTTGTGAGAACTTCTGTCCGCATATGTCACAAACAAACACTCTCTCACCGGAGTGAGTTTTCATATGCCTCGTTAGATGACCTTTTAATACAAATTTTGAGTCGCACAACTTGCAAGTATGTATCATTTTTCCGCTTATTTTGGTTTTCAGTGCTGTGTTTTGGGTTTCTACATCTACATCACTGACGGTATTAGAGTATTTCGCAGACGTGTGAACCCCCATGTGTTTTTTGAAGACCATTTCATAACAGAACTTTTGATCGCAAAGTTGACAACAATATGGTTTTTCACTGGTGCGAAATAAAACATGCCTATTCAAATTAGCCTTAGTTAGGAAGTTTTGTTCACATATGTCACAAACGAAGGGCGAGTCTCCGGAGTGAGTTTTCTTATGTCTCGTCAGATCTCCTTTTCTTGCAAATTTAGATAGACACCGGTTGCAGTTATAACGTTTTTCACTTTCGTTTTCATTTAAAACCAATTTCTGAGATTTTACTTTTCCATCTCTGGTTTTAGAGTTTTTCCCCTGAGCGTGGAGCAACATATGTTTATTCAAAAGGGTTTTATAAGTAAACTTTTGATCGCAATGTTGACAAATGTAAGTTTTCTTACCGGCATGATTCCTGAGGTGCTGAATAAAATTATCCATGTCTAAAGTCTCGAATAAACATAAATGGCATGAATAGGAGTTCTCCCCGTAGTGTATTTTGGAGTGTCTGAATAAATCGTCAATGCTTTTGAATTTCGAGCTGCACAGATCACAAATAACTGCGTCTGCGTGTTTTTGTTTCATGTGGAGATTTAAACCTAGTCTCAGTTTCGATTTGTAATTGCACAGGTCACAGGAGAAAGATTTCTCATCTTTATGCGTTTTCATGTGCTCGGATAAACTGATTCTAAGTTTACATTTATAATCGCATTTATTACAGGAATAAAGTTCAGCAGGTTTAGTTCTCAATTTCACCAATCCCTTCACCAGCAAATTATTTTCATCATCGTTACTCGCCCAAAAGTTACTTGATTCGCCCTCGTTTGATTCACGTTTAGGAATTAGAAGTGTATTAACTAGATTTAGTTCATCGTTTCTATTTCTGTTTTCATCAAACAATATGTTTGGTGTAGGTTCAAATACAAGTTTGTCTTGCAACTTTTTCTTTCCTTTTGTTGATTCTTCATCGAATTTTTTATATGCTTCAATTTTACTGTTGTTTTCGGCTTTTGAATGTCCGCTAGTGATTTGTTTCACATTTGGATTGCAGCTCACGTCATCTAATAAAGAAAAAAAAGAAAAATATAGTATTAGATTTAAGGCCAAAATGTTGACGTTTTTAATAAACACTAGACGATGCCCACGACTTTAATTGACACTAGAACTCTTTAATTTTCCGGGACAAAAATTCATCTCCATTCCAAATTTCAGCCAAATTCGTCCAGTAGCTTTAGTGTGAAAGAGTAACAAACATAATTACACACTTACATACAAACTTTAGCCTTTATAATAACTAGGTACTAGATGATGCCAGCGACTTCGTCCGCGTGGATTAAGTTTTTTTGATTCCCGCTGGAACTTTTCAATTTTCCGGGCGGGTAGCAGACAGACAGACACACTTTCGCATTTATAATATCAGTATGATTAAGTGTGGCTACACGATGCCCGCGAAGTTTTCCGTTAAAATTTTTGATGATCCTATGAGAATTCTTTAGACTTTCGGATATGAAAAGTATTTCATATCCGAAAGTTAAAGAAAAAGTTAAAGTCTTTGTCCTTCCCCTATCTCTGCTCCAAATATTGTCAGAATCTGATAAACGGATGGACTGTGAAAACGTAGAAACGAGCAGACACACTTTCGTATTTACAATATTAGTTAAAGTAATAGTTTAACACATTTCCAATATTAGCTTAGTTTTCATATATTTCTCGTGACACATCTGCATATAAAAAAATATGCAAATAGATGCTGACAAGTATGAGGCTAGCCTAAAAAATAAACAAAATACTTATAATAACCAACTAAAAAAGTAGCTTACCCAAATTATGAGTATCTTCCATAAAGTAATTTTGCATTTGATCTGAAAGTTCTTCAACGTCTTGTTTGGTATCCAATACTAACGTACTATCTGATGAGTAACCATCGTTTGATTCATCACAATTTGTTTTATCATTACAATTGTCATAATCATTTATCATTTCCGTTTTAATAATATCTATATCATCTTCATAATAATCTTGCTCTGTTTTAACTACAGTGTCTCTAAAATCATTTTCTAAATCTGTTTGTCTGTCATCAAGGTCTTCACTCGTCACTGCCATGCACCGAGCGTCTTCATCAAGCGATATAGATTCACTCCTCTCATGTTTCACTACAACTTGTTTCGCAGATCCTTGTATTTCTGTCTGTGTGTAGGTTTCAGAACCTTTTATATATTCACAATGATCATGCTCCAATTCTGTCTTGACAATGTCAGAGTTTAGCTGGTCCATGTTATTATCAACTTGTTTTATATCACTTATTGTTTCCTGAAAAAAACAAATGACCTAGTAAAATAATAAAAAGTATGTTCATGAATAAGCATATATTTTTATGTCGAAGATTAGGTAACTAATTCGCTTGCTGACTAATCACAATATCTCAGGAACTATAAAGCATACAAACTTGGGAAGGTAGGACACAATAGGCTTAAATCACTATCGAGCTGCTGTCAATCAAAGTCGCTGAGCGTACACAAACAAAGCACTAGGACTAGAAACTTTGTATATTTCATCAAGTTTTCTCTGTACTGTTTACTGTAGAATATCATTATAGAGCTATTCAATGAGCTTTTCATTTGACCCTTTGTCCTAAGTGAGCAACAAACGCAACAACTCGACACAATAGTATCAAACAGTAGCTGACCCTTCACGTGGCCTTTGTTATCACGTAGATAATGTCACCTCCATGGCAAACTTACAAATCTGCAGTTTTAGTGCAATCAATATTTATATGAAAAACTGTACCCAATGTATTATTATGTATATTGAATAAATTTATTTTCTTTCTTCTTTCTTCTTTCAATGTAGTACTGCACACCATGGTAAAGTTACATATTTACCTATCTATCTCTGTGTGCAGTACATACTAGGGCTTTCGAATACCGTTTTTTTTCAATACCAGTATTACTTACTTAATAGCGGAAAGATTTTATTCAATACTGGGATCCGAAAGATTTTTTTCAATTGGAAAAAACTTAAAATGGGTAGACGTTTTTTAATTTAAGGGGCCGGCGAACACCACTCGCAATTTCTATTCAACCCGCAAATATAAATTTGCCGGTATATTGCTATCTCTATTTGGCTGATGATACATGATCGCGTGCAAGCGCGATAGCAATATGAGCGTTCAGAATTTGTTATACATTTAGTTTTGTTCCGTAAATACCAAAAATATATGAATGAAAACTTGTTATGTTTTTAGCTTCGTGATGTAATTCTGTAACTTGACTTATATAAGCTATGTTCCTAATTAATTAGTATGTAAGATATCGTTGGTTTTAATATGAAACAAATAAGGAGAAAACATATCATTTATGTCGTAAAAATATGCAAAACGCAATGTGCTTACACAAGTTCAGCCTAAATATTTTCGAATCACAAATTATATTGGTATTACGTTTGTATGGGAATTCACACTCCGCCGCCATCTTAAGAGGATCGTCTAGTTGTCATACAAAAAGCGATAACGTTTTTCTTCCCGTAAATGTTGTCCAAATGTTGCAGATTTAATGAAGAACTATGCTCGTACAATTTAATTTTAAAGAAATATTGCTTATGTTAAAAATGATTAGCGTCTAAATACCCATATTTTTGACCTAAAAACTTCCTTGAGTATTTAAATTTTTTAAAATTTAACTTAACTAAAATACTAAAAAAATAAAACGTACAAGCCTAGATTAAGGTGTACCTACTGAATCTAATGAGACCAAAATTGTCTAATTTCGTAAACGTTTGGGGGGGTAAAAACGTTATCACCCGAAACAATATTTCAAGAATAAAATGTAGGCATATGCCTACTGGACTTGCAACTCTCTCTATCGCACGATACGGAGAAGGCAGCGAAGCGTTGTGAAACAGATAGCATTATTGAACATACCTAGTCGCGTCGCGTTTCGTCACTAGACGATCCTCTTAAAACCAGTATTTTCTGAAGCAAATCCCGGTATTGGAAGCCCTAGACTATCTACTACATTTGGTACGGTTTTCATGGAAATATTGATTTCACTAAACTGCAGATTCGTAAGTTTGCCTTATAGGTGATGATATGTCTGTCATTTTCTATGGTGTCGTATCGTCGCATCCGTCGCTCACCTAGGACCAGGTTATTAAACCCTAGCGTAGCTGGAGCGAAATAGATATGTAAATTCTTTACGGCCACACAAACATAAAGATATAAAGTAAACAAGTACAGAAAACAAAGTGCACAAGGGCAGTCGTATCACTAAAAGTGATCTCATCCAGACAACCCAAATAAATAAACAAATTACCTTTTCTTCTGAAGGAAGAGACGCACTTCTTTTTTTTATTGTTTTAGTTTTATGGCTTTTAAAGTTCACTTTACAACTTTTTCCAAGGAAGGTGACTTAAACGAGCACATTATAATCACTACAATACGTTTGATGATGTGGCACTATATTCATGCACTTGGGTGGTAAGTAGTTTGAGGGTGACCGTACGTATTTTTCAAATTTTGATGACTAAACATTATGTTTAAACCATTATGTTTAACATTAAGATCTATTTTCTTTAAATCGATACGAAGTTGTTTACCACAGAGTAGGTCACAGGTACAACAACCACCGACCAGAAACAGAAGACAACTGAAGACAACAACCAAATGTACTCTGTGACAACAACTAAAAAATATACTGGCTTTACAGTTCTGGGTTCTAGCCTTTTACATTCTATAGCCATCCATGGAATTAGGAATTACTAAATAATTTCGTTTCCTTATAATATTTATATAAGTAATTTTAGTATGTATTTGTTGTTCAAGTACAGGATATAATTCAAATAATTGATAAGTTTCAGGCTCAGCCTTACAGAAAATTGAGTTCTGAGGTCAACTTTGGACGTTTGAAAATCGCCACTTTGAAAGCCCCCCATTTCGTCAATCTTAGGGAAAAAATTAAAAAATATATATTTTTGGACTCCATCCATTACTAATATTATCTTTAAAATGATATACCGCAACTCTATAGTCGCATTCGCTTCTATGAGAGCCCCCCTGAAATAAAGATTTTTAAAACTATAAAAGCCATATTCGGCGGGAGGCCATCGGTTTACATATTATATTTTAATTTGAAGTAATTACGTTCAGTAGGTAATTCAGAAGCTATAAGGCTCTGACAGACGGACGGACGGACGGACGGACAAGTGCAAATTCACTCAAGTAGACTCAGAGACCTTCGCTTCGCTCGGTCAATTACTCTTGAAAAAAAATCGGTTCTGTTTTGGAGGAGGAAACAGAAAAATACGAGAGTAAGTAAGAATTCGACTGTTTTTCATACCTGTATTATCGGTCCAAGCTGCAGTCAGTTGTCCCTATCGGGTGATATGGAATTCTATTCGAGGAGCAGCGCGACGGCAACATACCTAATTGTTCAATACCTCCTCTCTCGTATCGCGTGGCGTCGCTTAGTGTCGGACATAATATTTTGTCTACAGCAGAGTAGTATATTCCTTGGTCTACAGTAACGTGTGCGACAAACGCGACAGCTCGGCTAGATACAGCGCGATGCGACAAAATCGAACAGTTAGATAACCGTTTGACCCCCCTATGTTTTAGGCTTAAATTATAAGTTTGTCATTTCCCATGGAGTCGTTTCGCGTTGCGTCGTTTTCGTCGCTCACGTAGGACTCGGGTAAAAGGAAAAAACACCATGTCCATTTTACAATTTACTAAAACTTAAAAATCAAAATAATTATCTAAAATACATTAGTAAAAATAATAAGATAAACAAAAATAAGCAATTCACATCAATATAGCTAGCCATAACATTAGTCATTGACCTTTCCCGGTATGCAATCTATCTCTATGCAAAATTTAATCAAAATTCGTTGAAAAGATGGGCCATTAAAGAGTAGCAGACAGACACACTTTCGCATTTATAATATTAGTATGGACTTATTAATAAACTCTTTTCTGAATGAAACGCTTATTCTGGGGCCATACAAAACTGGACGCTAAATAAAACTAAGTAGGTATATAGGTTTAGGTATAGGTTGCCTGGAAGAGATCGGTTCTTAGCGATAAGGCAGCCTTTTGTACAGCTTCTTCCTCTAGGTGTCTATGTTCTTCAAATCTCTTTTGTATCTAGTTTGGTGTACAATAAAGTGAATTTTCATTTCATTTCATAGTAGCGATTCCTCTGTCGATTTATTACGTACCTACGGCTAGTTTAGGCAATAAAGCTGACATGGACCCCATCAATAACTCCTCAGGCGACGAAACTTTACAGTAGGTATGATAAAGTAGGTATGTAACAGTATAATATAAATATCCATTATGAAATCAGAAAGAAAGTAAGGCTTTTTATGCTATATACCCAATTGTTAAAGAAGGAAGGTACATTATCGCGTAAACGCAGTTTAGGTTTGGTAATAAAATCGGTTTACATATATATATCGATGTTCTGCATGATTATTGATGTACTTATGTCGTTTGATATTTCGGTTTTGAGTGTAAATATACGTCTGTACTATTATTTTCAACAGTCATACATATTAAGTTTTAGGAATAAAAACCTAACTTCCGCATGGTTTTTTATTGATATTTTTGTTTAACTAAGTTTCGGTTTAATACTATAACCCTGCCGGCTGCTACAACCCTGCCAAGTTTCAACGACTGAGGATTAAATGCGGGGTCTCCATACAACGAACCGCCCCGCGCGTTGCCTAGACTATACTTTTGATTTTTGCCTTTTCTCAGCTGAGTCACTGCGTATAGTCAGGCCTTTTTTCGGATTCTGCACATTCCCAGACTTCCTCATCCTGCTTGGATGCGAGCGGGCCACTTTGGTTCCCACGGGAACCATATACCGAGGCAGTATATCTTTAAGCCGGTATCGACAGCCTTCGACTTGCAAGAAACCCAGCTTTACTCCTCTCTTTAATGCTCTGAAAAAACGTGTACCTACCATTAATATTGGTTCGACCATCATACTAATATTATAAACTACCTACATGATGCGACTTCGTATGCTCCTTAATTTTCCACGATAAAAAGCCTATGTCCTTCCCCGGTATACACATCCCTGTACCAAATTTCATCAAAATTAGTTAAACAGATGGGCCGTGTAAGCGTAGCAGACAGACAGATAGGCAGACAGACACGCTTTCGCATTTCGTCGTTGTCATGTTAGTGATAATAACCGGGACCGACGGCTTAACGTTCTTTCCGAGACACGGGGGTGAAACAAAGCCAACTTCCTAACTCCGGGCTAGTACTGAGAATTTGTAGTCAGAAAACCCCAATACTCAATTATGGCCCGATCCGGGACTCGAACCCGGGACCTCGTCGGCCGCAGTCGAGCATGCCAACCACTAGACCAACGAGGCGCTGTTATCTTAACGTGTAATCCCAACGACCTCAATTTACATAGACAGGCCCTGTCAAACAAAGAATGTGGACCTATTTTACTAACGCCATCTTGCCTGAAAAGCGGGACAGCGCTATGGCGGGGACAAGGACAGGCTTATACAGGTGTGGAGCGCGCTCCACAAGTCGGACGCCCAATTTTTTTCTATGAAAGGGCCATCTAGTACCTACATACGAGTTTATATCTGTTATGAGTATACAGTCTGTGGCAATTGTTATATCAAACGTCAGTGTCTATTAATGTCACTGTCATTATTGTACTTGGTCTATGTCCTGTCGAGTCTCAATAAATTAATATTTTAATTAAACTCTTTCCGTATTTAATGTTAGTTTGCACTATCATTTCTTTTAATATATTATATACCCCAAGAACAATACATGGTGTCAGAAGTGAAAGTCAAAAAATATGTCGGAGTCAAAAAAGATACCGCGTGGCGAAGAAGAGGTTATGTCATCAACAAAAAGGCTTAATATTGTCGGCAATTTAAAACCGTTAAGTCTGGAAGGGAATCTATCAACGAATTGGAAAAAATGGTACCAACAATTTATAATTTTTCTCAAAGCAAGTGCCATCTCCGAAGAGCCGGATGATAGAAAGGTTGCTGTATTATTGCACTTCATAGGGAGTGAATGTCTAGAAATATTCAATACATTTAACATCGAGATAGATCAAATTACATACAGTCAACTCATAAAGAGATTTGAAGAGCATTTTGTGCCTAAGCACAACGTAACATACGAGTGTTACAAATTTTTCACAACAAAGCAAAAACTTGATGAAACTTTGGAAGATTTTTTAACCAGATTGATCAACAAAAGCAAGTCGTGCGAATTTGGAAATTTAGAGGACAGAATGATAAAAGATATCTATATAACAAACATGCATGAAAATTATCAACATGTCAGGGAAAAACTTTTGCTTGAAGAGGATCTGACTCTAGAAAAAGCGAGAAATATGTCCAAAAGCATTGTGTCTGCGAAATCTCATGCAGCTGAGTTCAAAGAGTCTGCTAGTGTCTTTTATCAGCGTCAGTCAACGTCCCAGTCAAGATCGAGATCACAGTCGTGGGCAACTCAGCCTCAAAATAAGAAAAACAGGAATAACTGTACTCGATGTGGTCAAATTCATCGGTTTCAATGTCCAGCTCGTAATGCAAGGTGCAGAAAGTGCAATATTATAGGTCACTATGAAGCTTTTTGTAAGTCTAAAAAAGTGAAATTTGTACAAGTAGAGGATAACTACACAGATAAAGGTAATGATTCAAACTATTTGTTCGTCGGACATTTAAATTCAGCATTATCTACAAATTCTGATTGGAGTGTTAATTTTACAATTAATAACATTGATGTGCAGTGTATTTTAGATACAGGAAGTGATGCTAATGTCATGTCATATAGTTCATTTCAGTCCTTAAATGTCATTGAAAAATTTTCACCTTGTCATGCTAAAGTCACTTCTTACTGTGGAAATAGTATACCAATATTAGGTCAGCAGAAGCTTCATTGTACTTATTATATAAATAGTCAACCTCAGTCAAAAACTATTAATTTCATTATAGCAAATGTGTCTTCTCCGACTGTCATAGGCAAAAATACATGTTCAGAGCTAGGTCTCATTAAAAGAGTCTATAATATAGAAAGTTCAAATGATTGTCAGTTAAATGAGTCAAACTTAGTCACTAGTCAAAGTCACAGTCAAAGGTCAGAGTTTAATAATTGTCTTGTCAATAATAATAATTGCAATAATTGTCAGTCACAGTCTTGTTATGAAAATAATTTTCAGTCACAGTCTTATAAAAATAAATATTGTCAGTCAGAGTCAAATGAAAATAATTGTCATGTTCAGTCACATTCACAGTCATATTATATTAATAAAAATAATAATTTACAGAGTCTTTTGTCTAAGTATAAATCTGTATTCGATGGATTGGGCTGTCTACCTGGTGAGTGTCACATTACTGTCAATAGTGATGTCCGTCCAAAAATTGATCCACCTCGGAAAATTCCATTCTCATTACACGATAGACTGAAGAAGGAACTGGACCAAATGGAAAGTCTGGATGTCATCACCAAGGTTACTGAGCCAACGTCATGGGTGAGTTCACTTTTATTAGTAGAAAAGAAAAATGGTCAACTTAGAGTCTGTCTTGACCCAAGAAATTTGAATGAAGCAATATGCAGGTCTCATTATCCAATACCTACCATAGATATTGTGCGATCTAAGCTCCATGGTGCCTCATATTTTTCTACTCTGGATGCCAGCAGTGGATTCTGGGTTATCCGTCTTGACCTCGAAAGTTCAATGTTGTGTACATTCAACACCCCATTTGGCCGCTATCGATTCAAAAGGCTACCTTTTGGTATTAATTGTGCCCCCGAAATATTCCATAGAATTATGACAGAAACATTTGGCGTACTACCTGGAGTCATGGTGTATGCTGATGATATCCTAGTTTATGGGAAGGACCGTCAAGAACATGACCTAAACCTACAAAGAGTGTTCAAGAAAGCTCAAGAAGTCAACCTGAAATTTAACAAAAGTAAGTGTAAATTTGGTCACACACAAGTCAAATATTTAGGACACATATTTTCACAAAATGGAGTGTCACCTGATCCAGATAAAGTCCGGGCTATCAAAGATATGCCGTCTCCTGTCTGTCTCAAAGATCTACAAAGATTTCTGGGCATTTTAAATTATCTGGGAGGATTTATAAAGAATTTGGCAGAGGAAACTGAACCTCTACGTCTGTTATTAAAAAAGTCAAGCGAATGGTCATGGAATGAGAGTCATGAAGCTACATTTACACGTCTAAAAAATATTATTTGTCAAGCACCAGTCTTGTCACACTACAATGTCAAAAAGTCAGTAGTTTTGTCAGTTGATTCAAGTCAGTCAGCAGTCGGTGCAGTCTTGCTTCAAGATAAACATCCAATTTGTTATGCATCTAAAACATTAACGTCAAGTCAGAAACGCATGGCACAGATTGAAAAAGAACTGTATGCCATTGTCTTTGGATGTATTCGCTTTCATCAATATATTTATGGAAAAATAGTCACAGTTGAAACAGATCATCGTCCATTAATTACTTTATTTAAAAAGCCTTTAGCTGAAGTCCCAACACGTCTGCAGAGATTAATGTTGAGAATACAGTCCTATGACTTAAAAGTTGAATACAAACCTGGTACTAAAATGTTCATAGCAGATTCATTATCACGTGCAGCTTTACCTGAGTCTAGTGAAGATGAGTTGGATGAAGATGTCATGATACATGTCAACATGCTAGTTAAAAACTTACCTGTTTCAAAAGAACGTCTTCATTGGCTTACAGAGGCTACGGAAAATGATGAATGTCTGCAGCTACTTAAGAAATATTATCAAGATGGTTGGCCAGATAGAAAATCAGAAGTCAATAAATTAGTCTTACCTTATTGGAACTGTCGTCATGAAATTCATTCTGTCGGAAATTTATTATTGAAAGGTAACAGTCTTATTATACCTACAATATTAAGGTCAGAAATTTTGAAAATTATACACAGTGGTCATCAAGGCATTGAAAAATCCAAGAATTTTGCAAGAGGAGTTGTGTATTGGCCATTGATGTCTCATGATATACAGGAGTGTGTGGAAAATTGTGAAACATGTTTGTCACACAGGAGTGCTAATCCACCAGAACCATTAATGTCGCATAAAATAAGTTCTTTTCCTTGGGAAAAAGTTGGAATAGATTATTTACAATTCAAAAATCAAACCATACTTGTTGTTGAAGATTATTATTCAAATTACATTGAAATTGCTAATGTCAGTTCAACAGGAGCTAAAGCACTTATAAATGCCCTGAAACCTATATTCAGTCGTCATGGAATTCCTGTGGAAGTGAATTCAGATAATGGGCCTCCATATAACTCCCAAGAAGTGAAGCAGTTCTTTGAATCCTGGAGTATATCACATACAACATCTAGTCCATACCTGTCTCGTTCTAATGGATTAGTCGAGTCCGGAGTGAAAATAGTAAAACGTATACTTACAAAATGTGCAGAGTCAGGTGATGATCCATATCTTGCTTTACTGCAGTACAGGACTACACCTAGAAATAACTTACCATCTCCTGCTGAGTTACTGATGTCCCGTCGTCTCAGAACACTTATACCTACAGTTGTAAAACATCTTCAACCTAAATTAATGAGTCATAAAATCTATAGGAAAATAAAACAACAAAATAATGATAAACAAAAGTTTTATTATGATAAAAAAGCTAAAAGCCTGCCTAATGTAAAGAAAGGAGATAAAATTATGTTTAAAAAATCACCGCAGTCTAAATGGCAATCTGGAGAGATTGTGAAGGAATGTGAACAACCAAGATCATTTATAGTTGAAGCTCCAGATGGGTCAACATACCGAAGAAATCGACAGCATATATTATCTTCACATGGTTCAACTCCAACTAAGAAAGAAACTCTAGAAAAACAAGAAAGTCCAGTATATAATAAAAATTTTAGTCCAAAGAAGGAGGTGAGAATGGAAGATAATAAAGATGAGGGAATAAAAAGAACAATGAGTGGTAGACAGGTCAAAGCCCCAGTTAGATTTCAATAGGTGTGTCGTATGTATTTTCAAATTTGTCATGTAAGTTGTAATATGTAAAATAACTATGTAGTGTCATATGTTAAATAATAAGTGTCTCGGTCTGTTGCTTTTAATATCTTCAAAACTAAATAATAATTGTCTATAACATAAATACATATTAATAATAAGTCTTTAAAAATAAAAAGGGAGATGTTATGAGTATACAGTCTGTGGCAATTGTTATATCAAACGTCAGTGTCTATTAATGTCACTGTCATTATTGTACTTGGTCTATGTCCTGTCGAGTCTCAATAAATTAATATTTTAATTAAACTCTTTCCGTATTTAATGTTAGTTTGCACTATCATTTCTTTTAATATATTATATACCCCAAGAACAATACAATATCAATGGGTGTCACAGGCTAACTTTTTTTTTTTTTTTTTTTTTTTTTTTTTTTTTTTTTTTTTTTTTTTTTTTTTATCCACTACAAGTTAGCCCTTGACTGCGATCTCACCTGATGGTAAGTGATGATGCAGTCTAAGATGGTAACGGGCTAACCTGTTAGGGGCATGGCAGTTATATTAAACCCATACCCCTATTCGGTTTCTACACGGCATCGTACCGGAACGCTAAATCGCTTAGCGGCACGTCTTTGCCGGTAGGGTGGTAACTAGCCACGGCCGAAGCCTCCCACCAGGCCAGACCAGGGATATTCAGAAATTATAAATTTCCAAACCCTGCCGGGGATCGAACCCGGGACCTCCGCACGTTAAGGCAACAGCGCTCAACACTGCGCCACGGAGGTCGTCTAACTAAAGCCTATGTGTAGGTATGTTAAATGTTTGTCTGTGTCACCATGATTATGGAATAAAAGTATTTTCTTTCTTTCTTTCTAACAACGTATACCTAATCAGGAGATGGCAGTATGCATGGAGGGAAGACAAGGTGAGCTTACCTTCCTACTTTGCGATTGAGTAGCGGGTCCCGAATTTTGAATTCCAGTTTAATACATTTGTTAATGGCGCGCGTGCTCCAAGAAGATTTTTTTGTTAATTTTTCAATCGCGGATAGGACTAATTCTCCAGTATTTGGTGAAGTCTTAACCATTTTAATTTCGTAAAAAATATAAAAATATTACGCTGTGAAAATTGAAATTTTGTAAAATTGCTTATTTGATGATGAATTTATCATGCCATGTTATGTCAGTCTTACGATGACACATTTCTTTATGAACATTCGAATTTTAAAGCTTATGTTTTTTTTTGGTACGCATCTCTAATCTATCGGTGGTCATGTGCTTTTAAAAAAAAGTGTGTGTGTAGTTGTGTACAAATTAACACACGGTAGAAGTGAAACTTCAGAAAAGTAGCCTAGCCTAGACGAGAATGAGATAAATATAACTTGTAGGTATTCATCTCAGTCATAACTTGTAGTATCTCAGTCTCTCGCAGTCTAAATCCTACCCACACATATTATAAATGCGAAAACGTGTCTGTCTGTCTGTCTGCTACGCTTTTACAGCCCATCTGTTCAACCGATTTTGATGAAATTTGGTATGGGGATAGTTTGTGACAAGAACATATGTAGAAGTGTTGCTTCGACTTTACTTTTACACAGCACTACTAAAAAAGTAGGATTGTCTGATTTTAAAATGTAGGATCACTAAACATTCGTTAAGCCATCATTTTGTTCAATAGATACCGCCATAGAAATATGTGTCCCCCAAAACATATACCTCCAATCGTGGTAAAAATCGAGGATATTTTCACGGACACTAAAGCATGTGTAAAATTATTCATCAAAGTTGTAGTCATTGATATTTATGACAGCCAATTGAAAGGATTGTGACTGTCGCAATCGCAATGATTGCAACTAAGTTTCATAATACACCCGCGAGTGCCATTTGATTTCGTATAAATAAAAAACATCTTTATCAAAGAATCATAACTTTTTTTATTTAAGATCAAAAATCTCAGTTTTCAAAGGATTATGCTTTAACAATCTTTAAAATGTAATAAAAAATAGTTATAATATTAATGCCTTAAAAATAAGTTCGTTTCCTCAAACTTTAATTTATTGTCAATCGTATAATACTTTTTTTACGTAATTATTTTGTAGAAACAAAATGCAGAAAGGAATGTTTTAATATTATTTACGGAATGTGAAAAGTCTGTATAGAATTATTATTACTTACTAGACTTTGAAATAACGGATGCACAAAAATAATTATACCTATATTAATTATTATGCCAGATTTTTTGTGACTTAATTTAATTGCCAGAACTTACTTTTTAACACTTAAAAAAATCATAAGTAACCTGACTTAGACCAAAGGAAAAAGATGGACGGATGCCATCGTAAAGTTATCGCGAAAGCGTGCCATAATCTGTTTGATATTCACTAAAAATAAAATGAAATTCTATTAAAAAAAGCATTTTACTCAAGATAAATTGATTTCTAAAGTTACCCACATTGACTGAAATAACGTGGCCTTCTTTATCCTTCAGTCTATATCTTGGATAAAAAAAGTTAACATTAAAAACCACGATTCAAGGCACTTTTCTTAGACACTAAAAATGACCATACATTTTGGTCTAAAAATATCTACATTATTTATTTAAATATAAGATAATATAAAGGCACGAATGGACAAGAACTGTAGTTTAAAAGACAAATAATAAAAAAAACTTAAATCATACAATCATAAGTAGTTTAAATATTCTGGCAACATTGATGCTATGTTGCCATGTTAACAATAAACATGCCACAAAAGTTGCTATAACGGCCCGTTTACACAAACTTGCCCTGGCCTTAAATCTATACCTACCACAGGTATAGATTTAAGTCACTTTAAAACACGCGTGACATAAACCTGCTTTTATCTGTGACTTAAGCAGTCCATTTTACATCATACGAAAATCAATTTGTTTGCATATTACACGTTAACATGTTTGCACGTTTTTAAAATGGACTACTTACTTCTTGGAGGGTTTAAGTCACGCAGTGCTATAAAAGTTACACGTTTTTTGACAGTTACATGTGACTCTGGGGTCTCTTTTTCCTGCTGAACAGACCCCCAAAGACCCCCTTCTTGTCTTTCTTTTCTTTCGTGCCGCCACCCACTGAAAGCTCCGATTCTCCAGAAGACCTGCGAAATGTATTACACCTTTGTAAGACTTTGTGTCTAATCTTTAAATTATTTTTCTATAAATTATTGAAGTGAAACTTCTTTAGAATCGTTGTGATTTAAAAATTCGATAAAACGAAAAAGTGACACCAAAAAGAGACAAAATATTTATTATGAAATAGGATTTAGCCTGCGAGAGAATGAGATAGAACACAAATTATATTTATCTCATTATCTCGTAGGCTACTTTTCTGAAGTTTCACTTCTGCCGTGTGTGAATTGCACACACACTTTTTTATACTCTAATATTTTTTTAAATATTATTATTATGATTTCAAAAATATATTATTAAAGTTTTTTACATTATTAAATTAATGATACATTAAGGTTTTTAATGTTTTTCTTATTACTACTAAAAAATGGTCTCGGTTTCGCTCCGAGAGAAGACTCGTGTTCAGTAGAGAGCCAATGGATGATGATTAGTCAGTTTCGATGATGATGGATGATGAATGGTTACCTAGACGCCGGCCTCTGGTCCAGCGCCGGTGATCCGCCACTGCCGGCCACGGAGGCGGGGCGATTGTTACCGCCGCTGGCGCCGCCGTACGCTGTAACACATAATTATATATTATTAGTTTTTTTTATTGGATAGAAGCAGGCGTTACCTTGCGGAAGTCCATGACAGTGAAAAAACTAGAAGTTTAATTCGCTATAATCTGCTACAGAAGGTAAATGTATGTGGTACAGTGCGTATCTTGAACTTGCAGCCCGCGATATTCTCCACACCACAAAAATCTTCCAAAATACCCTCAACATACGTTTCACTCCGACACCGGAGCATCTTCAGGAGATGTTAACTCTACAATGCACGATACGAATGATACGATACGATTCACAATCGTTAAACTTCTAGTTTTTTCATAGTTTTTTTTTCAAAATGCACCAGGGTCCATACTGCCAAAGCTTAAAGCAATCCTTAAGCAATATTACTCAAAATGACAGTTTGATGTCACGTACCTTGACGTTCCTAAAATAAGGATTATAATAGGGATGATGCTTAAGTCAAAAATATAAATTATTTCTAACTGATCATACTAATATTATAGATGCGAAAGTGTGTTTGTTTGTTGGTTTGTACTTCAATCACGCCGCAAAGGAGCAACGGATCGACTTGATTTTTGGCATGGGTATAGTTGAGGACCTGGAGAGTAACATAGGCTACTTTTTATCCCGAAAAATTAAGTAGTTCCCGCGGGAATCAAAAAAACTTAAACCACTCGGACGAAGTCGCGGGCATCTAGCTAGTTAATAAATAAAGGGTCTTCCAAAACACATAAAATTGACATCCTCGGTTACTTTTAATTTTGATAGCCATATTAAACTACAGAATAAAGAAAAAAAGTATGTTGAAACTTGATGACGTCATATCTACAACTTTCATACAACTTCCATACTAGAAGCGCGTTTTTAAGTTTGATAAAGAGTTGCTGATTTGACTGAGTTGTCATCATCCCTGTTCTGAAACACGAAAGTCAACAATAATAAAACAATATGGCTTTAAGCGTTGGCAGTATGGCCCCAGGGATGTGCTACGTTTCTAAGCTACGGCGATGTGCTACGGGTGTGTGTAAAACCCACTAATAGAAGCGCTTGTTCACATCAAAAATATATGTATATTATAATATAAATGAATTTTTAGCTAGGTGTAAGATATGATGACATTTTAATTTAATTTTTTGTAAAGTAAGTTTATTTATTTTGACTTTGTATAATATCACAATAATTATGTATTTTGAGCAGTACTGTACTGCCAGTTTTGCACGCCAAACGTTTGGCAAAATGTGTTAGCACTTTAAAATATAAATTCTCCACCTTGTAATAACTACTCACATTTAGCAAAATAAATTTCATTTCATTTCATTTCATTTCATTTCATTTCATTTCATTTCAAGCGATCTGAGCTATGAAAATCAAGCGCTCCTCTTGGTGGGTTTGACGCACATCCGTATATTAGCAACATAACACATCTCCGGTGAAAATGCACCCTAATTGGAAACTTCTATGCAACCAGAGCTTACATAGAATATTTCTAAGCCATCTACATAAATAAAAGCTACGAAAAACACAAATATAATATAACCACGCCAAATATGTAATACACATAATATGCCCATATTCATACAAATTAAAAAATAATCTATAAAAGTGATCGCATAACACCAGACGACACAGAGGTACAAAGTACAAACTTCGTATGCGGTCGCTTTTAGAGATAATTTAAAATTCGATGTAAAAAAAATAGATAAAGCAAAGCTAAAAACACACGAAAAATACCAAAGACTACAAGAAAATAAGTAGACAACCATACACCGAAATATGTAAAAAAAGATTTGTAAAATACACTTAATAAAATACTATACAATAATTCTATTCACTAGAGTCTGTCTTTTTAAAGCTGAGAGCAGAAAATGGCGGAAATTAAAAAAAATAGGTCGGGTATCCCCAAATAAATTAAAAATATTCTTTTTTGTTTTGTATTGCTCCAGTGTTGCCAGTACTTAAAAACGTTAAATATTCGACTCTCTGCATTTACTAGACAGGCTATCTACATGATTATAGTTCGATTCAATCTTTTTGGAGGCTGTAAAAGTGGCCGTGAAGTCGACTTCGCGAAAAGAACAGTTATTTTATAAGGATCTTTATATCAGGGTGTTGCCTGTCTCAATTTTTTTTCAATCAATCAATCAATCGTATGATTGCTAGAATAGAAACATTGTACAAAAAACAAATTTTTGACCAAACATATTTCGCCATTGCGACGTGATTTTAGAGTTCCCGTCTAACGTCCCCCGTTAGTTTTGTATGATAAACATTCCAAACTATCGACAAAAGTAAAAAAGTGCGTCTGATGACTTCGTAATTCGTATGCAAGTATTTCATACATCCCATCTAAGCGCGCGTTTTGACGTTTGAAAACAAGTTGTTGATTTGACTAGTTGTCAAATACTCAATTTATTGACAGGAAAATATTTTACCTGTCAATTAATTGACTTTGCCGCCTAAAAGATTGTATCGAAATGTAGCTATTGAAGATAATTACATAATTAAACACAAATCAAAATAATAATATTAAAGTTGGCCACCCCTTTTTTATACAACAACAAATTATAATAATAATTAAGCAGAAAGAAAAGTAAAACTAAAGAATAATAAATAACAATAACTTGTTTACATACATTGAACCTTATGCAGTACGTACAGAAGGTGACTATTCCCTTAGCAGCGTGTAAAATATACAAAAGTTTTCGAAAGCCATCTCTATGTACCACTACAATCCCACCAAATCCAACTACTAGGTAGAGATTAACTAAGATAACACGCCTCCCCCCTCCGAATTACAGTTTAAATGTGTGTCGAGCGACAAAATATCCCGGCTGAGTTTGTTGTGGGCTCTTCTCAGACCAGCAGGGCCTAGCATGGGCCGGAGATAAAAATTTTATCCCCCGATTTTATCCACTGACAAGTGATAAAATTAACTTATCCACTTCTCAGAGCACGGCAACAGGGGAGAGGAGAAGTTTATCCCCGTTTGACATTTCACGGGGACTCTGGGGACTATTTATCCACCGTTATTTAGCGTTTTTATTTATTTATTTAGGAATAAAAAAATTATCCTTTCCTCGGGGAGAAAATTGTCTCGGCCGATGCTAGGGGGGCAGGGCGCGTTTGGAATCCTCACCATTATGTTCTAGGTATAAGTTACGGACGTAAATAAGTGTACAGTGTACCTAAATTGAATTTTAAAAAAAATGGCAGTCTAGTCAATAGCCTCATAGGGACTGCCGATAGTTCGTGAAAACAAATATTAAAATTATTTTTTTACATAAAAAAAATTCAAATATAAACCTTATAACACTAAGGCATTATAAAGTTTAATTTCGAATGTAGTATATTTATATTTAAGACCTTTTGTCTTCGTAACAACGCGAGCATGTCGATAACGCATGTCGCCGCGAATCCACAATTTTACCACTACCAAAAAGTGCTCAACGCGGCTAAAGAAGTATTCACTTCAATAAATATTGATTTTAAAAAAATCCTTGGATTTGTTTTAACGGCCGTCTCAGCACGCACACATAAGTTAGTTGGAGGGGCGCGCTATGTTATTTTAGTTAATCTCTACTAAACCCCGTCGCATTTCATCACAAATTTCTGTCAGAAAAAAAACCGGACGTGCCCCGAATACATTTGTACTAGACGAGGTATAGTCTGTTCAGATAGAGATGAGCAATTTTTTCAACTTCTTTAATGTCTAAGTAAGTCATCTTACTCGTATCTATCATTCAACCAATAGTGATGGAAGTATAAACGACAAGTTTTTAGACATTCCCACCATTATTGGTCGATTGGCAGGTGAGATTACGTGATCAGACGGTAAAGAAGCCAAAAAGAATTAATTTAAAAATAGTAATAAGCTTCTTCTGTACATAATATTACTTAGGTTCTACTATGTGGCTAGTTACCACCAGTTAAGTTTGTTAGAAATTTCTTCAGAATGATGCAGAGTTACACTTAAAAAGCTATTAGTATTTTTAAATGAACCTTCTGCATTTCGAGCACTACGCCACAGATCTAGAAATGTTTAGAAATCACGCATCAACACGGACTGACCCAAATCACTGGCCGTGTAGAAATGCGAAGTGCTTTCCGTCTGCCAGTTGTTATTCTGCCTCTCGTATCCCGACCAGCCACCAGAACTCCCGGAACTCCTCGGATCCACGCCCCCTGAACTCCTGGGATCCACCTTCTCATGGTAACTCCTCGACATGCGCTGCTGGTAGCTATTTACCAGCGCTGTAACCGATTTCTCACCCCCACCAGCTGATCTTTCTGAAGAGCTCCGATCGTTGTTGTTATTTGTATTGCCTCTTTCAGAGATATTGGAACCTCTGTCAAGTATATTTGGTCCTCTTTCTGGTATATTGTAATTCCTGTCTGGAATGTTTTGACCTCTGTCTGGTATATTTGGACCTCTATCAAGAATATTAGGTCCTCTATCAGGTATATTTAGGCCTCTATCGGGTATGTTTGGGCCTCTTTCTGGTATATTTGGACCTCTTTCCGGAATGGCTGGCGGTCTGTCTGGATGCTCCATTAGAGGTAAGGGCGGGCTTCCGCTCTCTGTTTCAAGTTATTTTTTTAATAATTAGATATTATTATATAATACAATACCATTTAATATTAACTACAAGTAATAATAATATATACTTAAATAGGTATGACAATTTTTTGAGTATTCTTAAATCTGCACATATTAATCTTTAATTTGTTTTCATTGTAGTTTATATGATATATAATTATTAAAATAAATAATTAAATAATACGGACATACATAAAACAAAATCAACAAGACAGGACAATAATATAATAAAAACTGTGACATCACAAAAAGCTAGAAAAATATTCATAATTAAATTACGTTTTCAGAACAGCTCCTTTTTAGTTACTTTTAGAAAAACGTCAGTAGTATTACCAAAATTAAAATGAGAATTTTTAATAGCAAAAGCAGCTTTTTTTATGATTTAAAAAAAAATTAAAATCTTTACTAATTTCCTTGCAAAAGTAAAGGAATATGGATGATGCCTATATCAAAAATAAATTATTTCAAACTGATTATAAAATAGAGGGTCTTCCAAAAGACCTAAAATTCACATCTTCGGTTAGTTTTAAGTTTGATAACAATTTTAAAAAAGTACGATAAAATTTGATGACGTCACAACCGTGAATTTCATACAACTTCCATACTAGAAGTGCGTTTTTAACTTTGATGAAGAGTTGCTGATTTGATTGAGTTGTCATCATCCCTATTTGAAATCTTGGGGCACAAATGACGATGTTCCATGTTTTTTTTAAAATCACATGCAAAGGAATATTCGTACTGTCACGTTATCGACATATATAAAAAAAAAATATGGATATAATTGGACGTAAAGTAGGCAAAATATCTCAAATTAAAAAACAAGGGTAGTTTTGGAATGTAAAAGAATATTCGTAGTTTGTACTGTCACTTTATGGTCATATATAAAAAAACCTATATGGACATTGGACGTAAAGATGGCAAAATATCTCAAATTAAAAAAACAAGGGTAGTTTTGGAATATAAAAGAATTTTCGTAGTTTGTACTGTCACGTTATGGTCATATATAAAAAAACCTATATGGATATTGGACGTAAAGGTGGCAAAATATCTCAAATTAAAAAACAAGGGTAGTTTTGGAATGTAAAAGAATATTCGTAGTTTGTACTGTCACGTTATGGACATATATAAAAAAACCTATATGGACATTGGACGTAAAGATGGCAATATATATCAAATTAAAAAACAAGGGTAGTTTTGGACTTACCCTCCCGCTGCGACTTGATGAACTCCGCGTTTATATCTCGGCCATTTGAGAACCTCGAGCGACCCCAAGTGTGGTAGGTTTGCTCCGAATTTCTGGAAATATATAGAAATCCATACTTAATACCATCACTTAATATTATTATCTTTTTTACCATGACAGCATCAGGTATAGGCATATCAGCATTTAGGTTTTTAGAATAAAAACCTGCGAAAGTTTAGATGGATGGATGGATGGATGTTTTTTTTTTATATATATAGCGAGCAAACGAGCAGGCGGGTCACCTGATGGTAAGTGATTACCGCCGCCCATAAACATTTGCAGCACCAGAGGAACCACCAATGCGTTGCTGGCTTTTGAGAAATTTGTTTATCCGCCCTTTGAAGAGCCCCATATTATAATCATTAGGGAACACAGAAGATGGAAGCTGGTTCCACAATTTGCAGGTACGTGGCAGAAATGACCTGGAATAACGGGTTACTCAATCACGCCAGAACGGCTGAACGGATCTGGATGAAATTTTGCACCAAGATAGATTTTAGTCTGTAATAACACATAGGCTACTTTTATCCCGGAAAATTAAGGTGTGCCCGAGGGAACCAGAAAACCTCCATCCACGCGGACGAAGTCGCGGGCATCAGCTAGTAAGCTATATATAACACGTAGGTATAGCCTCTATAGATAGGCCTTTGGAAGCGGGAAAATTACATAATCTCATAGGAAATCACGTACCTACAGCGGAGGCCTGCGTCCAAGTGCGCAAAATATTCCCAGGATACGATAAGAAGAGGAAATAAGAAATTGTACGCGCACGAAGTCGCGGGCGACCACTAGTATTATAACAAATGCGAAAGTGTGTCTGTCTGTCTGACTGCTACGTTTTCACAGCCCGCCTTAACACCTGATTTCGATGAAATTTGGTAAAGAGATAGGGGATATACATAGGCTACTTTTTATCCCGGAAAATTAAGGAGTTCCCGCAGGAATAAAAAATACTTAATCCACGCGCAAAAAGTCGCGGGCATTATCTAAATATCTATCTAGTTTCTAATAAAAATGTGGCCGCAATGACCTGGCTTTTAATACACTAATTAGTCAGTATCCATACTAATATTATAAATGCGAAAGTGTGTCTGTCTGTCTGTCTGTCTGCTACGCTTTCAAGGCTCACCTGTTCAACCGATTTTGATGAAATTTGGTACAGGGATAGGTTGTATCCCGGGGAAGGACATAGGCTACTCTTTATCCCGGAAAATTAAGGAGTTCCTGCGAGAATCGAAAAACTTAATCCACGCGGATGAAGTCGCGGGTTTCATCTTGTAATATAATAATTAGTTTGTATAATATTAATCAGTAGTAACAGTATGAACGGAACGGATAATGCGGAACAGAAAGTTTGTTTGGGTTGAATAAGAAAAATTACCTGAGTAACACGTCGGTGCCATCTTCTGAAACCGGTAGCGGCTGTCTCGGTGGTAACGATGGCAGGACAGAAGATTCTAGAAGCAAGCATTTCAATAAGTCCTTTTTTGCTAAAGTTTACTATAGTAGCATTTTTAATCACACGATATTTTTGGACGTTTCCAGTGCTACCAGATTTTAATGTAAATTAAATGAGGACAAAAAAGATTGATTGATTGATTGATTGATTGAAGAGAAGTGAGATAATTCATATTCACGTCTCACTCAATAGGTACAGTAGTCTCGGGTGACTATAGATACGTGTCAAACATTGGGGCTGATTCTGTAGTGCACAATCTCGAAACTAAACTAAAAGACAGCATTAAAATATTGCTAACCCTTTCATAATCCTTTCGGAAAGGGACATAACTAGATTTAAAGCTGTCATTTTAGTTTAGTTTGGAGATTGTGACAATGGGGCTGATTCTGTGTAACACAATCTCTATACTAAACTAAAATGGCAGCTTTAAATGTAGTTCTGTCCCTTTCCGTAGGGAGTATTATGAAAGTGTTAGCAATATTTGTAATGCTCTAATTTTAGTTTAGTTTAGAGATTGTGCACTACAGAATCAGCCCCATTGTCGGTCGACGGCTCAATCTAAAAAATAGAGAAGCAGGAACTATTTCATTGACTCATTCACATGACACGACTGAACCACATTACGTCACTATTACCTTAAATATGGCATCATCATTTTATATTTCGAGAATAGTGTGCATAGTTGCAATTTAAGATTGACTCAGAGAGCTGGATTGTAATTGAGAGGAAGATAGATGGTCCTAGAAGTTTTAAGAAGATACAGAAGTAACTCACCAATATGCCTTTCAGCAGATGCCCGTTGACTCTTCTCTGGAGAGGATCCCAGTTGACTGCTGCGGTCTGAGCTGGTGACGAGGGTGGTGCGTTCAGGAGTTGCGCTGGCGCGTTGGCTAATGCGGTGTTCCTGTAGGATCTCCGCTTGGGTGCGCGCTCTGCGTTGCGGCTCTGGCGACGACGCGCCCGACGACGACGAAGACGCATTCCTGGAGAGTAGTGAAATTATTAACATTGACTTATCGTGGTTATATTACGTAATATTTTTTATCATTTTAAGATTTATACGAATGTAATAGATGCGATGGCTGTTATTTCCGCTGAACAGACTGACAAAAGTTGGCACACCAATAGCCTAGTATCCTGAAGACTTTCTACTTAAATTGATGGCAATTCCATGAGAATTTCGCAAATTATTTTTGAAGTTGACGAAGCTGAAACAGGGAAGGGAGGTGGTAGATCGTTCCAGAGTTCTGACCCTCATTTTGATCTTTTAGCTGTAAATTTAAGTATTCAATGTTTTTCTCATTCAGCAAGCAATGAGGGTCAGTTAAAAAACTCGCGCTTAAGATTCCTGTCCTCTTCAAGAAGCGCGAGCGCGAAACTCATTTATAAATTCCGGAAATTTATGGCATTTCCACGAGAATTTCCAAAATTGTTTTTTGTTGCGTCGCGTTGACGAAGTTGAAAAAGGGAGGCGGTAGATCGTTCCAAAGTTTACACCCAAAGGTGGAAGAAAGAAAAAACATTTATTGACAGCACTTACTGTAGTCTCCTGCGTATGTCAGCGGTAGGGGAGTCGCCGGCGGGTGGGGCTGAATACGGCGTGAGTTGCAGCTGCGGCGGCAGAGCGGCGTGGAAGCGCAGCTTGGCGACCCAGTCGCTCATGAGTTCGCGCGACGAACACGCGAACAAGTACTCAGCGCCGTCCGCGCACGACAGGCGGAACACGTGCGCGCGCTTTGTGTAGTCGCCTGCCGCCTCGCAGCGCGCCTGGACACACATGGAGTATATTTTATGGAAGTGAAAACTTCTTTAGCCGCGTTGAGCACTTATTGGTAGGGGGTAAACTTGTGGATTCGCGTCACCGACATGCTCGCGAACACCGACATGCTCGCGTTGTTACGAAGACAAAAGGTCTTAAATATAAATATGCTACATTCGTAATTAAACTTTAATACATTAGTTTTAAGGTTTATATATATATTTTAATTATTTTTAATATTCGTTTTCACTTCTATGGGCAGTCCCTATGACTGCCAATCAAATAAATATTATAAATGCGAAAGTTTGGATGGATGTATGGATGTATGGATGTTTGTTACTCAATCACGCTCCAACGGCTGAACGGATCTGGATGAAATTTGGCACAGAGATAGATTATAGTCTGGAATAGCACATAGGCTACTTTTTATCCCGGAAAATTAAAGAGTTCCCGCGGGAACCAAAAAACCTCAATCCGAGCGGACGAAGTCGCGTGCATCAGCTAGTTTTTTATATTTAATGTTTAATGTTATCATCATACAAATTTCATAGCCCTATTTTACCCCCTTAGGGGTTGAATTTTCAAAAATCCTTTCTTAGCGGATGCCTATGCCATAATAGCCATCTGTATGCCGAATTCCAGCCCGATTCATTCAGTGGTTTGAGCTGTGCTTAGATTAGTCAATCAGTCAGTCACCTTTTCCTTTTATACATTTTTAGGGTTCCGTAGCCAAATTTGGCAAAAACGGAACCCTTATAGATTCGTCATGTCTGTCTGTCTGTCTGTCTGTGTGTCCGTCCGTATGTCACAGCCACTTTTTTCCGAAACTATAAGAACTATACTGTTGAAACTTGGTAAGTAGATGTATTCTGTGAACCGCATTAAGATTTTCACACAAAAATAGAAAAAAACCCAATAAATTTTGGGGGTCCCCATACTTAGAACTGAAACTCAAAAATTTTTTTTCATCAGACCCATACGTGTGGGGTTCTATGGATAGGTCTTCAAAAATGATATTGAGGTTTCTAATATCATTTTTTTCTAAACTGAATAGTTTGCGCGAGAGACACTTCCAAAGTGGTAAAATGTGTGTCCCCCCCCCCCCCTGTAACTTCTAACATAAGAGAATGATAAAACAAAAAAAAATATATGATGTACATTATCATGCAAACTTCCACCGAAAATTGGTTTGAACGAGATCTAGTAAGTAGTTTTTTTTTAATAATTTAAAACTTACTACAGGTTTGTACGGAACCCTCGGTGCGCGAGTCCGACTCACACTTGGCCGGTTTTTTTTTGTATGTGTCAGCAACATAAGAGGCAATAGTTTTTGTTTTCAATATCTTTGTTATTGTGTCTATAACTAGACATAGAATCGTATTGTAACAGGTTCGGAGGAAGGTGACGACACTCGTAACACAAGTTGTCTTAGTACGACTGTCTAAGCACTCCTTTGGTCATGCGTTATGGAATAATAACTGTCTAGTTTTAAGGAGTATTGATTTTGTACCTACATGCTGTTGAATTAAATAAATATTATAAATTCGAAAGTTTGGATGGATGGATGTATGGATGTATGGATGTTTGTTCACGCTCTAACAGCTGAACGGATCTGGATGAAATTTGGCACAGAGATAGATTGTAGTCTGGAATAGCACATAGGCTACTTTTTATCCCGGAAAATTAAAGAGTTCCCGCGGGAACCGAAAAACCTCAATCCACGCGGACGAAGTCGCGGGCATCAGCTAGTTATCAATAAATTATCATGTTATCAAATTCGGCGCGTATCTATCTTTTAAGTTTCCAATTGGCGCAGCCGGTAGTAGTGGTAAAACAATTGTACTCACATTCAAGATGGCGACCGGTGGCGCAGCGGCCTTGGAAGCGGCAAAGTCTTGCTCATCGCGGAAGAAGCAGAGCAGTTGTCCGCACAGCACGGAGTAGTATGCGCGCCATGAACGCACCGTCGCGCGCTTACCACCACACCCTGCCTCTTGCTTGCGCTCCAAGTAACCTATGATAGTACAGTTGCATAATAGGGGTTATTTCATTACATTCGTGATATAATATTCAAAACTAAGTAAAACAGCACATTCACAATATTATACAAAAAAATATGCGATCTGAAACATTATTCTCATGCTTCTATTTTAATTTAATTTTGCATGTGAGATGCACGCTTCAAAGTGTGTAATATACCTAATATTGGATAGAAGCAGGCGTTACTTTGCGGAAGTCCATGATTATGAAGGAACTTCACCTTTTCTCAATTTATACAGTAATAGGGGGGGAGGGGGCGGGGCTTCAGTATGAGTCATGTCAAAAAAGGTATAAAAGCCGGCCCTTTCGACACGATCGTCACTTTACAATCGTGCATTGTCGAGTCAACATCTCCTGAAGATGCTCCGGTGTCGGAGTGAAACGTACGTTGAGAATAATTTGGAAGATTTATGTGGTGTGGTGAATATTGCAAGCTGCAAGTGCAAGATACACTGTACCACATATATTTGCCTATTGTTGCGGATTATAGCAAATTAAATTTCAAGTTTCTTCATAATATACCTAAATTAAATAAATAAATAAAGATTGTTTGAATGTCACCAGAAGCGTGTACCTTCGATCTCGACGGGCGGCAACTCGTCGGGGCGGCGATGGCGGCGGAAGCTCTGCGTGCGGCGCCGCGTCGTGAACGACGGCGTGCGCTTCGGAGTCTTCACAACCTGCGGGGGTAACGACGCTGTAGAAACAACTAGCCCGCCAACCCGCATTGGAGCAGCGTGGTGGGTCTAAGCTCTAATCCCCTCTCTCCTATAAGAGTGGAGGCCTGTGCCCAGCAGTGGGACGTTAATGGGCTGTGGTGGTGGTGGTGGGGTTAACAACTATAGTCCCAGGGGCAATTCACGGACAACAGACCTCCAACTGGAGGTTTAAGTGCGGAAAACTGCCCAGTAGGAAGAAAGAAAGAAAAACTATAGTCTCATTTATCATGGTCCGGTGACCAAATATGGAACTAATTTTTATGACTGTTTAGTTTTTGTTTTTGTTTTTATTTCATCTGATCTTCTTCAATATAATTAAAAAAACTTTTTGTGAAAATATTTTTTTAATGCTCAAAATCTATGTAAGTATATGATTTTTTATTGGTTAGAAGGAAAGATTTATTTATTTATTATAAGTACTTTTTAGGGTTCCGTACCAAAATGGTAAAAATGGAACCCTTATGGTGCGACTTTCTTTCTCGGTCAGTCTGTCTGTCCGTCCGTCACAGTCGATTATTTCAGTAACTATTAAAGCTATCGACATGAAATTTGGAATCGTTGTGTACAATAGTGGTCCAACATCATTAAAATAAAAAAAAAAATGAAAATTATTTTTAGTTTAATTAAAAAAGGGGGAAAATCGGGGGTTTGAAATTTCAAAGTATGATAACGATACTGAGTGGGATATCATATGAAAGATTTTTATTTATTTTTATGCATAATAGTTTTTGATTTATCGGGCAAAATGTCGAAAAAAAATACCGTCCCCCCCCCCCTTATCTCCGAAGTTTACCAATTGAAAATTCTGAAATAGTTATGGTCAATAGAAGCTTATGTATATTTTACAGGAAAAATAAAACCAATGCTCTAACTAGCATAGTTTTTTTGATATTTACAATAAACCTCTACAAACAAAGTTAGTTTTGCGGTTCATTTCGTCTTGTTTTTAATACGTCATAAATCGTAAAACTTACTACAGGTTTGTACGGAACCCTCGGTGCGCAAGTCCGACTCGCACTTGGCCGGTTTATTAATACTTATAAGCATTGATGTAGAATTTTAGTACCTATACTAGATGTCCGATTAGCGCTTCAAAATTGTCCCCGAAAAGTTACAGCACAAAATACGAAGGTGCTCTTACTTGCCATTAGTATAGGGCATAGGCCAACCATAGCCAACATAACGACGCGTCAAAATGCCGTAGTGCTCATATAAAAATTGTGCTAATATTATTGTTATTGTTTGGCCAATGTTTGTGACAATGCGTCAAATATTGCAACAAACATTGACTGTTCTGGATACAGGGGATGCATGGAGTAGTATTGGTGTTTTAAAAGTATTGTTGTTTGTAGATTCCCTAGCAATCCATTTCGTTGTGCAGTAGAGTTATTCAAGCCATCTAAAAAAACACATTATATTTTTTTTCAAATTCATTTTGATAAAATTGATATTACTGGAAACACACATACCTACATAGTTACATAAGTACACATAAAATACATTGGGTACATAAATATATTATATACTTTAAATAAATATTATATAGGTAAAAAAAATTAGTAAAATAGAATAAAAGCCGCAAAGCCTAAATCTGAATCGGCATCAAAGCCAGTTGAGTAGAGAAAGTAGACATAGTTGTGGAGAGAAGTCGGTGTTTACGTAAATTTTGATATTTGCAAGTTTTAATCCCGTATTTTACCCTCTTAGTGGGTGAATTTCCAAATTTTATTATTTATTTATTAATATAAATTTCTTCGTACAACAAAATAAGTTGAATAAAGAAATCCTGTTCAAAATTTCATGCTTCTAGACATCGAAATAAAATTGTACCTATAGAGGCTTAAGCTGAGCGTTGTCTGTCAATAAATTACTTTTGGGATCTATTTACCCATTTTTTGATAAATTATTGGATGAGTAAGTTCAAACAATCCGTAAAAATAGAATTATCATCATGTAATATAAGTAGGTACATTATATATATTATAATACAAGTTATTCTTATTGTTTAACGATAGGATTCCTTTGGAATGTCGGATGAAATGTTTTGTGGATTTTACTCCGTAACTCCATCAAATATCAACCGATTTTCACAATTATTTTTTCTTTACATTATCAGCTTGGTCACATGTCAATTTCATGAAGATTTGACGAGTAGTAATTCAGAGATGGAAGGCGGAACTCCTCATCCGCCCATCGGGTAGCAGCAAATCAATTGCGTTCAGTGTAATACGTCAGTAAAACGTAGATTTTTAACCTTGATATTGATTTTAAAATGAAACTAACTAAGGATAATTTAAAATATAAGTTACTCTTACTTCTTAAATAAATGTTAGGTAGTTTAGTTTTAGTTTCCTCGTATTTTTACACAGATACTAATGCAGATCATAGCATTGTATAGTTATAAATATTGATAGAAAAGTAAAGAGTAGGTACGCAATTTAAACCTACGTGGTTTTTCGCAGTGCTCCAAAGCTGTCTCAATTTTTATTTTGATAAATAAATTATACTGTACAAGTATAACACATTTAAGTGAGTTGCTGGGGCGCGTAAGCTACACACACAATAAATATACACGAACATACACAGCAAAAAATATTCTGCAAGTCCATGTCTCCATTGTTCTATTTGAATTTCGTTCCATTGAATTTTTTTGTTTTTGCCTTTCTACAAGACAAAAGGACTTAAATATAAATATACTAAATTCGTAATTATCCTAAATGATAAGTAATAAGGTTTATAATAAATTGACGTTGTTGATATTGACAATGTGATGCCAAGAGTTGCGTCTAGTTCCAAAATAGTGTAAAGGTACCAATTTGGCAACGTATGACGTACCTTATTGCTTACACATTAAGTTTTGTTTTAATAATAAATATTTTTGTACATATTTTAAAAATTACTTTTTATTTTGGATTGAAAGGTTATTCCTACCTTTTCTCTGATGACAGAATGTCTTAAAAATTAATATTTTCTAATCGTAATGTAGCTTTATGTGTTAGTATTAAGGTGCATAATTAACTGAAGTTGTTGCTAATATAATACCTTTTTCTACATTTAACAGTCAGATACTCAAATGTTTATGTGTTGTCAAAATGGGTCATTTTTGCGATAATTTTTGTTCGTGACCCTGTTTCTATTACTCATTCTATTTCAATGCTTATAAGCAACACAAAATATGACACGGGCGCCGCTACACTGGACGCTCAAACGCCGATTCTCTGGATGCTCAACGACTTCCAGAAAGAGGGGGAGTAATGTAGGTGCACACATACCTACATGGATGACGTAACATGACGCGGCCACGTTTGCCAATCACATGCCACCGCCTGAATCACGATTACGAAGTTCTTTCGGAATTGTACTATACTAGCTGATGCCCGCGACTTCATCCGCGTGTTTCAAGTTTTTTGATTCCCGCGGGAACTCCCTAATTTTCCGGGATAAAAAGTACCCTGTGTCACTCTCCAGGTCCTCAACTATACCCATGCAAAAAATCACGTCAATCCGTTGCTCCGTTGCGGCGTGATTGAAGGACAAACCAACAAACAAACACACTTTCGCATTTATAATATTAGTACGATACAGAACTTTCAACCTACAACAGTTGGCCCGGCTGGGATCCCCAAGCATGACATCGGCTCAGTGGAAGATCTTCCGACTGCATCGCTCGAGCATACCATACACTCCCGACAATAGTATGGATTAGTATGGTTGGAAGTATGGGTTAGTATGGTCAACTCACGCTCATGCTCTCGGCGCGCTTGACGTTAGGCTCCGGCTTGACGGTGCGCTCGAACTGCGGCGCCGGGCTGAGGGCCTCTTCAGACGCCGCGGTCGCTATGCTGCTCACCCCGCCGGTGCTGAGTTGGCGCTCCAGCTACCAAATAAACAGATCTGTATCAACAATCTTCCAAATTCCACAAAAAAAAAAATGGCAGTCATAGGGACTGCCGATAGAAGTGAAAACGAATTTAAAAAAAAAAAAGGCATCAGTAGGTAACACGCCAACGCGATTATGGATTCGCGGCAAGGTCTTATTCTATATGATCCCCGGCAGGGTCAATTTGGGAATTTATAATTTCTGAATTTTCCCTGGTCTGGCCTGGTGGGAGGCTTCGGCCGTGGCTAGTTACCACCCTACCGGCAAAGACGTGCCGCCAAGCGATTTAGCGTTCCGGTACGATGCTGTGTAGAAACCGAATAGGGGTATGGGTTTAATATAACTGCCATGCCCCTAACAGGTTAGCCTGCTACCATCTTAGACTGCATCATCACTTACCATCAGGTGAGATCGCAGTCAAGGGCTAACTTGTAGTGGATAAAAAATAAAAAAAAAATGAGCGTTCGCGCCAAATCTCTCTTCTTTTCACCTAGTAAAATTTCCTACAGAAGATTACGACCTACCTGCATTCCCTGCATTTGCTGTTGCTCCTGCATCTCATTCTCTCGTCTCCTCTCTTCCGTGATCCTCTCCATCTCTCTTCTCTTCACTTGCTGGAGTCTTTCCTGTTCTTGTCGCTCTGCGTGTCTTCTGCGCGCCGCTTCCTCTTCATCCTTCTGCTCTTTAAATGATCTTTCAATCTGAAATAAACAGGGAATTTTAAGACTAAACAAGTAAGTTATGACAGCATTAAAAATATTGCGAACCCTTTCATAATACGCCTTGCGGAAAGGGACAGAACTAGATTTAAAGCTGTCATTTAAGTTTAGTTTAGAGATTTTGTTATACAGAATTGGCTTCATTACTGGTTGATGATACACGTTCGCATTAAAAATTAAATTCTCGGAAGTAACTATATAATTAAAGATTATGCCTCCAGTAATTTTTATCATGCTGCACTAGTAACATTATTAGGTATTATTGCACTAGTAACATAATAAACTCTTGTTGCACTAGTAACATAATTAGTTATTATTGCACTAGTCACATAATGAACTATTATCGCACTCACCAGGGTGATTCTCCTGAGCGCGAGGAACTTCTCCTTCTGCGCATCAATAGTCTCCTCCAGGTCGCGGTGTCTGTTGATCAGCTCCTCGGTCTGCGGCAAGCTCTCGCCGTATTTACCGTCGCGGACCAACGGCACTCTGGGGAACAAAACATGAAACGATGTTGTAGAATGTAGAATATAGTTCTCTTTTTAGATTTTTATTTTGTTTTTTTAGATTCGATTCCCACATCACCCACTCCTAAAATATGCAGTTTTTTTTTATTTTCTTTAAATATTATTTTTTATACAGTGTATAGGTACAGCGAAAATTTGTACTTTAATGTAAATTTTGTGGTTAATAAATACATTTTAAAAAACACTAATAAAATATGTCCACAGCGCTCACTCCTGTGTCGAAAACTCGACCGAAAAGAACTAATAGTGTCCAACGACACCACATGGCTCAATTATACTAAAGAAAGAAAGAAAGAAACAAGTCAAATTAATATATAACGGAAAATCACGCTTACGAGATATTATAGCTAACGGGGAAAATGGGGGTCCCTATTATAGTCTAAGAGTCCGTGAACCCTATCAAAATATCAAAAAATCACATTTTATTATTTGATGAATTTATTCATCAAATAATAAAATGTGATTATTTTTGATATAATGATATACATTATCTAATGATATTATTTTTTTAAGGTATTTTACACACCTTACCGTTTACCTGCCAAAGCCACCATAACCCAAATTTCATGATTGTCTATCGTTTTCACCTGTGTTGGGAGCATGCGCTGAGAAACTTTCAGCTTTTATAATATAACGAAGGTCTGGGGTTCACGGGCTCTTGCTCTATTATACCTGCTAGTGATCCATTGGTCCAGAGCATCAGCATCCCTCAAGAAGAGCAGCGCGTCCAGATGGTGGTCGTAGATCCTGGCGCGCGCCCTCCACACGCCGTCCAGGGCTCCGCGCCGCGCCCGCAGCGTGGAGATGCGCGTCTCCACCTCTGGAGACATGAAGTGACCTTCGCGGACCAACTTCTCTCCTGAGGAAAAGAGATTTTTTTTAAACCATTCTAATAATGAATGAGTAACGCCTGCTTCGATTCAATGGGGCTGATTCTGTGTAACACAATCTCTAAACTAAACTAAAATGGCAGCTTTAAATCTAGTTTTAAAGGGAGGGAATACCTTCCCTCCATACATCCATCCATACATCCATTTGGATGTATGGATGGATGTATGGATGGATGTTTGTTACCTAATCAATACGCCAGAATGGCTGAACGGATCTGAATGAAATTTGGCACAGCGATAGATTATAGTGTGGAATAACACACTTTTATACCAATTAAAGAAAATTAAAGAGTTCCCGCGGGAACCAAAAAACCTCAATCCACGCGGATGAAGTCGCGGGCATCAGCTAGTAAAATATATAAATTAGTAAAGGAGGGTAAATGAACGCATTTTTTATATTACTGAAAGCATAGGTACTTGATACATTTATTTATATTAATTATATAATTTATATTCATCAAAATACATTACATAGTCATGGAAACATAAACAAGTGTTACCATGGAAACATAAAGCCAATAACGTAACGGAGAAAGTTTGATTTTACTCCCCAATTTTCATACCCCGGGCTTATATATGAAAATCGATTCTAAAGAAGAAAACTCAAAAAGAAAAAGTTTTTTCTAGGCGTTTGTCGGCCGTCATCCTGATGATCATGTGAAATGTCATTCGACTTTCAGCTTGAATGTTCAAATGTGCTGTTGTTGCTACTTGCTATTGCCACTAGATGGCAGCGGCTGTGCTCCGACTACCCCCTTACCATTGAGAGCTCAAGCCAAACCACAGCCAAGGGGCATGTGGCAAAAACAATAAAAGTTATAAAATGGCGGAATTTAAAGAGCTTTTGGTCATAGCAATGGCAAGAGTGCATAGCACATGTTATTAAAAAAGAGGACAAACTATGCCGTATTGACCATTTCATTGACAGTGTCTGTGACACTTTCATTATAAATGTCAGTGACGATGACGAGGATGATGATTATTTTAATAATTCATTATTTACAAAAAAGTTTACTGTTATTAGTTGTTGGATTTTTCTTTATCCTTTCATAGCAAAATTGTTCTTTCTAATTACTTAAAGACTCTTTCAGTCTTCTGTCGGTATTAGTATTTAATTTCTGCTAATGCATGTAATTACATGTGTACACATAATGTGTGTATTGCAAACATAAAATGTTTGTAACGTTTATCACTTGAAATTAAAATAGTGCTCTATTAATTAATTAACAATTTAATGTAAACTAACACTGTTATAAATTTAATCTTTAGAATCCATTACCATTACTTATATTTTATTAGAATTTGTTACCCTTTTTTTGGGGAAACTGTTTTAACCAAGAAACGTCAAGAAACTTCAGAATTCCACGCAATTAAAAATCCGAGTTTAGTTTGGAGATTGTGCACTACAGAATCAGCCCCAATACCATTGTAAATGTAGAAATGTAACCTAAATGTAGAAGTCTGTATGCTGTCGAAATTCCAGGGCTCGTACCAAGCGATTGGCTTCCTAGTTTCTAATTCGAACCGCTAGGATATGGAATGCCCTTCCGGCTACCGTTTTGCCCTCTTCTTATATTACAGGTACCTTCAAATCAAAAGAGTGAATAGGCATCTTCTAGGCAAACGCGCTCCACCTTAGGCTGCATCACCACTTGCAAGCAAGTCTGATTGCAGCCAAGCGCTAGCCTATATATTTAAAAAAAGAAGTCTGTTCAATAAGTTAGTTTACATGAGTAAATTACAAGGTAATAGACAAATAGTTTATAGCAACACTGTGAAAGAATCATCGCTAAATCAAATAAATGTGAGAAACAGTCCAACTCTTCAAATTATACTTGACAGCAATTTTATTGGTGTCGTCAGAATGAGATTTTAAATTTATTCTAAAACTTCTTCTAGAACAAGTATAGTACGAAGCGGTGCTTAAGCGCTTTAAAGCACAGCAGGTTAAGCGTGCTGTAAAATGATGAGGAGTGGCAGAAGTACGCACAGTTGCTGCGATCAATCATGATCAGAAGAGAAGAGCGCGAAAAAAAGGAAAAGAAGAAGAAGAAGAATGAAAACGAGCGGTCGGCATGAAGAACGTGCTGTCTGCCTGTGTGTGATTCTTTCTCTCTCTGTGTATGTGTGTGTGTGTGTATTTTGACGTAAGTAGTTTGATTTAAGTCAAATGACATAAGCCAAAATCAATGGGTTCAAGGGTCTCACCCCAGTAAACAGATACAACCAGTATGGAAACTGCCTAGAAACGTTCGAAACAGCTCACTCGCACACATGCGCATCCCCGACACGTCATGACGCGGCACATGCTTAGGGGTCTCGCAGATGCGCATGTTTGTGTGAGTGAGCTGTTTCGAACGTTTCACTGGTTGTATCTGTTTACTGTTCGACTACTGTTTACTGTTTGTGTTTCGACGACCTCCGTGGCGTAGTGTTGAGGGCTGTTGCCTTAACGTGCGGAGGTCCCGGGTTCGATCCCCGGTAGGGTTTGGATTTTTATAATTTCTGAAATTTCCCTGGTCTGGCCTGGCTTCGGCCGTGGCTAGTTACCACCCTACCGGCAAAGACGTGCCGCCAAGCGATTTAGCGTTCCGGTACGATGCCGTGTAGAAACCAAATAGGGGTATGGGTTTAATTAACTGCCATGCCTCTAACAGGTTAGCCCGCTACCATCTTAGACTGCATCATCACTTACCATCAGGTGAGATCGCAGTCAAGGGCTAACTTGTAGTGAATTTAAAAAAAAAAAAAAAAACTGTGGTCTCACCGTCAGCGTAGAAGGTCTGGAAGCTCTCGTCCTTGGCGTCCATCTCAGCGGCGATGTCCCTGTGCCGCGCCACCAGCCGCTCCGCCGCCGCCACGTCCGCGCTCAGGTCCGGCGCCGTCACCCGCGCCAGCGTCTCGTTTGTCCAGGCCCTGGGGGAATCAGCTGAGATATAACCGATGGAACCTTGCTGGCTCTTCTCGGTAAGATTGGCACAGCGGTAGATTCACTCGATGATTCAAAAGCACTTGAAATTGTTTATTTGAATAAAAATGATTGAATTTTGAAGTTACTTTTGCGATAACGCCTTCGCGTTAAAGCGGCATACGTCAAAAATCTCGACTTAAAATTAAATTAAGATGGAAGCGGGCTAATATGTTAGGTTAGAAATAGAAATATGTACATAGATGTGACATCATCATTTCAACGCACTTTTTTTTCTTTAATCTATAGTTCATAAAACTTAAAACTAACCGAGGATGTGAATTTAAGGTCTTTTGGAAGACCCTCTTTTTTATAAACAGTAAAAAAAAAAAAATTTTTGGATTTTGACACACACTTTTTTTTGTAATTTTTCAACCAAGGATGTGAATCCAACACCCCTCTACTCACATGAGCTCCTGGTATTTGTCGAAGTACGCCTGCAGCTGGTCCGCCAGCTCGAGCTGGTGCTCGTTGTGGGCCGCCCTCTCCTCCAGGGCCGCCAGGGAATCTGTCACGTCCTCCAGTTTCGCCAGAACGTGCTCCTTCGCATCTGGGAACGCCGCTCCCAATCTGTTGAAGAAAATAATTTTTCATCCCATGTATTCGAAAAGGACGACTTGGTTCGCCTTTATGTGCGCCCAAAGGTGGTGTTTTCTATAAGAAACTTTTAGCGGGCAGTAATGAGTTTTTAATCCTCTTTATACTCGTAAGTGCGCCGCAATTATCTTTGCCGCGCACTTATTGAATTTGGAACATCTTAGTGTTCAGCGCCAACGCAAATTGACGACCTCCGTGGCGCAGTGTTGAGCGCTGCTGTCTTAACGTGCGGAGGTCCAGGGTTCGATCCCCGGCAGGGTCAATTTAGGAATTTATAATTTTGAATTTTAACTAACGAAAGGGCTTTATGGATATATATATTAAAAAAAAAAAAAAACAAAAAAAAAAAAATATATTATGCTTTTTATCCCGCGAGTTCCCGCGGGAACCAAATTTTCTCATACAGGGTGATGAAAAGTAGAGTGTATCATTCGGGCGCAAATATATTTTTGGCTCGGGCGACGTACTTTGTATCCCTCGCTACGTTCAGGATTCAAAAAACGCCCTCGCCGTAAAAATATTATTTTGCTCCCTTATAATACAATCTACTATTTATACAATGTAATAATGTAATTTTCACCCGACAGATCTGCCTTCTTGGGTTTAAGATATTTTTTGTTTCATATAAAACATACATATTCACTTAAATGAAACTTACAGGATATGTTACAGAGTTACTCATATAAAATTGCATCTTTGATACAATACATAATTAATTAAATAATTAAAATAGGTTATTAAAAGTACTGTATATAGCTTACATTTCTAATAAAGTATAATATTTATAAAACTACCCACAAGTGGGTAGTTTTCTATAATTAAGAACCATCGCATCAATTCTTCACGAGTGTGTGCGCAAACTGCATAAAAATTGTTAGGTATTGGGGCTGATTCTGTAGTGCACAATCTCTAGACTAAACTAAAATTAGAGCATTACAAATATTGCTATCCCTTTCCGTCGGGAGTATTATGAAAGGGATAGCAATATTTGTAATGCTCTAATTTTAGCTTAGTTTAGAGATTGTGCACTACAGAATCAGCCCAATTGGCATTGACTTACCAATACCTTAGACGCACCATCGAAACGCAAAAAACGGCACGGTCAAATTGTGCACAATGAACAATTTTCGCCTCAGTCGCGCATGAGTACACTAGGCGACAAAATGTCGTATGTGTCGAATTGTTATTACAAAATTGAATCCTAAATATAAAGCTATATGGTTGGTTTTTGTGAACCGTTTGGTGTCTCTTTGTCTATTATCTATAGCTGTGGTTGTATAAGCGATTGTGGACGCTTTTTGAGTATTAATTTGTAGGTAATATTGTATCCTTAGTTGGTAAATCGATGGGTATTGGGTTTTTAGTTATGATTTCTCAATGCCAGCTCGGAATTGGAAGTCGGCGGTGTGTCACCCCCGTGCCTCGGAGAGCACGTTAAGCCGAAGGTCCCGGTTATTATCACTAACATAACATGATAATAGTCGTCAAAGCTCGCCAACCCCCGCATTGGAGCAGCGTGGTGGGTCTAAGCTCTAATTCCCGTTCTCCTATGAGAGTGGAGGCCTGTGCGGCTGTGCCCAGCTGTGGGACGTTAAATGGAGTTTAGTGGTGATGGTGTGCGCAAACACAGGTGCATTCTCTGTTCCCTTAGTACTCCACTTTCAAGAACGAGGAGTTAGAAGGCAGTTCCTTACCTCTCCGCCTCTTGAGTCAAATGCTGATGCTGGTCCCGTATGGCGTGTAGATCAGCTCGCAGCGCCCTGAGCTGGTGCAGAGCCCTGAGGAGCTGCAGCGCCGCCTCCTTCTCGGCGACCCACGCGAGGGTTTCTTCCGCGGAGCGATCGAACTCGTGGACTTGACGAGCCCCTGCCAATGCCTGGTTAAGGAATCATTCTTTATGCTTGAGGCCATGGAAACAGTCCATTACAGTACTACTACTTTTATTACCACAGACATTAGACCACAAAGCCATAGAATGCAATATAATTACCCCAAATTTAAAATGTCAAGTTTCTGATGCCTATTACTTTACAACAAGAATATTCAATAAAACAAATATAACTTTTTTTAAAGAATCTATCCAGAATATTAATTGGGAAAAAACCTTACCAAAAAACAAAACCGTAAATGAAAATTACAACACATTTTCAAACTTACTTTGTGAATATTTAAATAAGCATATACCGAAAAAAAGGATTAAACATATACCAAAAAACTCAAAAAAAACTCTCACTACAGGTCTTAGAATTTCATGTAAAAATAAACGTATATTGAAGATAATGCTAAATCAATCAAATGACAAAACCTTAAAAAGTATTTTTAAAAGGTATTCAAAGTTATTAGGTAAATGTATTAAAATCAGCGTTAAACTAAGCTATATACAGCGATTAAAACTATCAAAAAATAAAAATAAAACGATGTGGAAACTCGTTCAAGAAATAACAAATAAAAAAAGTGGGAAACTAAAACGCAACATCACTCTGTTAATTCAAAACAAGGAAATCACCTCGGCGGCCGAAGTCGCGGACACTTTCAATACCTATTTTGCATCGGTAGGAAACCCCGATAAACAAATAAATACGATCACCACGTCCCCCGCTATTCAAACGCATCATTTCGGGGAGGAAGCGCGTATGTCTGCAGTAAACTCATTTTATTGCAGCCCGGTGACTGAACCGGAGGTCATTGTCATGGTGCGAAAAATGAGTAACAAACATAGTTTCGGATGCGATGATATACCTATTTCTCTAATAAAGGCATGTTTGTATCAGTTAGCATCACCAATAACGATGCTAATAAATCAGTCCTTTGAAGAAGGTGTTTTCCCGGATTTACTTAAAATCGCAAAGATTAAACCTATTCTAAAAAAAGGAGGAAACTCAAAGGATCCAAGCCAATACCGACCCATTGCATTGCTCCCGAGTATTTCTAAAATTTTTGAAAAAGCTATGACAAACCGAATATACTATTTTTTCGAAAAATTTAAATTACTAAACGAAAACCAATACGGCTTCCGAAAAAATCACTCGACCACACTCGCAGTGGCCAAATACGTCCAAGAGATACTGAACTACATCAATGATAAGAAATACGCAGTAGGGTTGCTACTCGATATGACGAAAGCATACGATAAAGTTTCCCACAAAGTTTTACTCGAAAAATTATTCCAAATGGGAATACGTGGAAATACACATAAGTGGTTTGCATCTTATTTATCAAATCGAAAACAATACGTTGAAATAGAAGAATTTAATACAAAAAAAGCGGAATTCACTAACGTTGCCTCTAATATAATAACAACTAATTCATCTATACCGCAGGGAAGCGTTTTAGGGTGTGTCCTTTTTCTAGCATATATAAATAATTTACCAAATATAGTTCAACAAGGCTTATGTATCATGTTTGCGGATGATATTTCCATTATATTCAATTGCACTAACAGTAACGAGGCTAATTCGCTGTTAAACGAAACTTTGAATAACATTAAATCCTGGCTTCTTAATATTAACCTAGAAATAAACTTCAAAAAAACTAAAATTATTCAATTCAGGCCATACCAAAAACAACCATTATGTCTAAAACTGCAATCAGATGAAGTAGATATAGAAGAGGTAAACCACTTTCAACTACTAGGACTATCTATAGACACCCATATGAACTGGAAAACCCATTTAGAAAACTTAACCAATAAAATCTCTAAATTCATCTATGCTCTAAGCGTTATAAAAAGGAAAACCAATTTTGAGACAGCCCTATCAACATACTACTCATACGCATACGCCTGGTTTCGTTACGGCATAGTTGTATGGGGGGATAGTACTAACTTCAACCAACTGTTCATTTTGCAAAAGAAATGTCTGCGCGTTCTAGTTAATATAAAAGGACGTGAAAGCTGTAGGCCTTACTTTATTAAAGAAAAACTATTAACGTTGCCATGTATATATATTTATGAAATTTCTACATTTGTTCGAAAAAATCCACACTTATTTAAGGAAATTAAACGAAATCAAACCTTCAACACTCGGAATAAGGATAAAACCCGTTTAGCGATACCTAAATGCAACATGACTATGTTTGCTAAAAGCCCACATTCAAGATCAGTAAGAATATTTAATAAACTACCGGATGGCATTAAAAATATTGAAAATGATTCCACTTTTTACCGCAAGTTGAAGGACTATTTGATAAATAAATGCTATTATACGATAAATGAATATCTTACAGAGCAATAAACCGCTTACCATTGCTATAAACCATAATATTTGACATTACCTAATAACCTATTAATTAATTATTTGTTATTTTGAAATATTGTTCTTATTGACATTGTGATGTATGACTATAATTGTTTTTTAAGCATTGATTTATTGTATTTTTGTCCATTGTAATTATTAAATTGTTAAATTGTAAATTAATTGTCAAAATTTTGTAAAAAATAAATATTATTCGCATTTGTAATTCGAAATTATTATTTTTTAACTTGATTATAGACATAAAAATAATAATTTCGAAGCCCTGCCACTCAAACTGCATATGCCCTAACGGGGTGACTTGGCAATTATTGATGTATTGTTCAAGTTGTTGCAAATAAATGAATATGAATATGAATAAATTAGTTACTAGCTAATGCGCGCGACTTTGTCCGCGTGGATTAAGGTTTTTCGATTCCCGCGGGAGCTCTTTAATTTTCCGAGATAAAAAGTAGCCTATGTGCTATTCCAGACTATAATCTATTTCTGTGCCAAATTTCATCCAGATCCGTTCAGCCGTTGGAGCGTGATTGAGTAACAAACATCCATCCATACATCCATCCATCCATCCGTCCATCCATCCAAACTTTCGCATTTATCAAATATAAATATTATAAATGCGAAAGTTTGGATATAAATATTATAAATGCGAAACCTCGATCCACGCGGACGAAGTCGCGGGCATCAGCTAGTTTTATTATAAAAAAAGTCATTATTATTCAACGACTTCAATTTACATAGACGGGCCCTGTCAAACAAAGAATGTGGGCGTATTTTGCTAACGCCATCTAGCCTGAAAAGCGAGACAGCGCTATGGCGGGGACAAGGACCGGCTTATACAGGTGTGGAGCGCGCTCCACAAGTCGGACGCCCATTTTTTTTCTATGAAAGGGCCCATCTGGTACCCGCTGGCTAAATCCTATTTATGAATATGTTTGTCTCTTTTCGGTGTCGCTTTTCCGTTTTGTTGAATTTTCAAATCACAACGTTTCTAAACAAGTTTCACTTTAAAAAGTTTGTACCTCTTGTCTAGCTATAGCCAACTCCTTGAGGTCGTCCCACAGTCCGCGGATGTCTTCCATCCTCTGCTTCACTCTGTCTGCTTCTGGCGTGTTCTCTTCTAGAAGCACGTTGCCCGCTTCGCACACTGCTTCGATGCGGCCCTCGTTGGCTGGAACAAATATTACGTTGATTGTAAAGTTACTCGACTTTCTTTTATTAACGTCTTTAGAAAAATATTTTTTTTTGTCATCTTTATTTTAAGAGATTATTCGCTTGGCGAATATGCCTCTCCATGTCCCTAACAGGTTAGCCCGCTACCATCTTAGACTGCATCATCACTTACCACCAGGTGAGATCGCAGTCAAGGGCTTACGTCTTGTCGTGGATAAAAGAAAAAAAAAGGAAAGTATCGCCCCGTATGTATGTATGTTAGTTAACGATTTTCTCGGAAACCAATGGACCGATTTTAATGATTTTTTCATCATCGTAATCTACGTGCTTCTAGCAGTGTTTTAGTAACACCTAGGTATCTTTTTTATGTACGATGTTATATACATAAATGATAAATGATTTATTGGAGTTTACCTCCCTAAGAATCGATAATCGAATCGAAAATTTATGGGGAGTAAAATCAAACCTTCTCCGTTACGTTATTGACATGTTTCCATGGTACGTTATTGACATGTTTCCATGGTAACACTTGTTTATATCCCGGGGAACGACATAGGCTACTTTTTACCCCGGGAATTAAAAAACTTTATCCACGCGGGCACTGTTCCGAGATGGATATGGAAGCTGATCTCACCATGTAGTTGCGTGAGGAAGTTGTCGAAGGCCTGCTGCAGTGTCTCCACGTGTTCCACGTCGAGCCCGTACTCCTCGCTGGCAGCCATCGCCATCTGCTCGCTGATCCACTCCTGGACTTCCTCGCACTCCTGTACGAACCTGGACCAAACGTCGGAAATCAGATATGACAGAGTTTTTTCTTTACTTTACTAACTGTTAGGTGGATAAAAATTTAATAACGGAACGTCAGCCCAGACTATCCGTGTCTATGGCGCATATGGGGCCCCGTTTAACATTAGACGTTCCTTAAGTTTTTCGCGCGTTTTTGGAGACAGCTATAGAAAAGAGAACCGGCTCGCGGAGTAGTTTTGAGATTGATATTTTATTCAGATTGATTCGACGTTTTACATAACCTAACCTGATAACCTGTGGTCTTTGAGAGATCCGGGGCTCGATCCCCGGCATGGTCTATTCCGGGAATTTATAATTTCTGAATTTTCTCTGGTCTGGCCAGGTCTTTTTTTTAATTTTTTTCCGGGATAAAAAGTGACCTATGTGTTATCCCAGCCTACAATCTATTTCTGTGCCTTTAATCCGGATATGTTAAGTCGTAATGGCTTATTTGAGAATTTATAAAACAACAGGAGATAGATTAAAACAATAACGCAAACGACACCTCGGATCTCCAACCTCGCTACGAGAAGCCCTCGATAACCTGGGCGGTCTTCTAGAGCAAGCTTGGATGGCTGGAGTGAAAACTCCAGCGGGGAGGGGCATTTCACGCACAACAGACCTCCAACAGAAGTGACAGTGGGCAGGTCATATCTGTCGCAGAACCGACGGCCGTTGGGGCAGACGTGTTCTGGAGTGGAGACCACGTACCGGCAAGCGCAGTGTAGGACGACATCCAGCCGCTGGACCGATGACCTAAAGAAGGTGGCGGGAAGCGGGTGGATGAGGAAGGCCGTGTTTGGTGGCGCGCTCTCGAAAAGGTATATGACCAGCGGATGCATACAGGCTGATGGATGGATGGATGGATGGATGAGACCTCCAACTGGAGGTTTAAGTACGGAAACCTGGCCAGTAGGAAGAAAGAAAGAAGATTAAAACATAGGAATGTATCAACTCACTTGAAATACTTCAAGCTCTGCTGTAGCCGCTGTTGCCGTTTCGCGGACAAAAGCTTCATTTCCTCGTACGACGCTTTGAGTTCCTCTAGTTTCTTGCTCACTTGTTCATCCTCAGACGCTCGCTCCTATACAGAAAAACACATGCTATTAGATGACACCCGTGACATTCGCCTGGTTTAAGTTTTTTATTAATTCCTACTCGAACTCCTTAATTTACCAAGATAAAAAGTCTAGGTGTTAATCCAGATTATAATCTATCTCTGTGCCAAATTTTATCTAGGTCCATTCAGCCGTTCTGGCGTGATTGAGTAACAAACTTCCATCCATCCGTACATCCATCCAAACTTTCGCATTTATTGACCGAGCGAAGCGAAGGTCTCTGAGTCTACTTGGGTGAATTGGCACTTGTCCGTCCGTCTGTCCGTCTGTCAGAGCCTTATAACTTCTGAATTGCTGAACGTAATTACTTCAAATTTAAATATAATATGTAAATCGATGGCCTCCCGCCGAATATGGCTTAAAAAGTTTTAAAAATCTTTATTTCAGGGGGGCTCTCATAGAAGCGAATGCGAAGTAAAATATTTTTTATAGCGTTACATAGGGTTGCAGTATATCATTTTAAAGATAATTAAGAATAGAGTCCAAAAATATTTTTTTTTGAATTTTTCCCCTAAAATTGACGAAATGGGAGGCTTTCAAAGTAGCGATTTTCTAACGTCCAAAGTTGACCTCAGAACTCTCAATTTTCTGAACTCTCAAGCCTGAAACTTGATCAATTATTTGAATTATATCCTGTACTTGAACAACAAATACTAAAATTAGATAAATATTATAAGGAAACGAAATTATTTAATTTTTAATGATGATGATATTTTTAACAGAACTTCACACTGATGTCAAGAGATGGCGCTCTGTGAAACCGCGAGGTCTCAGTTCGGGGCGAACCACTAGTAATATTAGTAGATAGGTAGATAAACTCTTTATTGCACACACTTAGAACAAAGACAATAAACAAAAAGGTTAAATGATAAAACAGAAGAAAAAAAGGCGGTCTTATTGCTAAAGCAATAAGAGAATAGTATGAAAGTATAGATTTATCATTTCTAATATTATAAATGCGAAAGTATATTTGTATGTTATTAGTAATGTAAGTAAGAATATTTACAGTTTAAACGCTAAATCACCTGCAAAGCCTTGTCCAACTTAGTCAGCGTCGGCAGGAAGGCAGTCATCTCTCTCTGCTGGGCCTCCAGCCTCCTCATGAGCGCCAGAACAGACTCCTCATCGCGACCAGCCTCCGCGCCGGTCAGGGCCATGCGCCTCTCCGCTAGCCAGGCCTCAGCCTCCCAGATCTCGTTCAGCAACTGGAAACAAATAATATTCGAGGTCAAAATTCAAAGCCCGTCTCTAGCTAGATTTTTCTTTAATTTATTTACTAAAATAACTTTGACAAGTGCTTTTGAATCGTCGAGTGAATCTACTGCTCGTTGGAATGCCATTCCTACCGAGAAGACCATAGACTACTCGAGATATGCGTACTGCATTAGGATTGGACAACAACTTGCATTTGAAGCAGTTTTTGTGCGGTTGGCAAAACTGCACCGAATATGTTAAACGACTGCACGCTAGCTGCTTCAAGTCCAGAATTAATATTACGGCTTAAAGGACGGAATGAGTATTGTGATACGACTGGACACTGCTTTAATTGTCTACCTACTAATCACTGTATATAGCAATGTCAGTCTAATTGTTATTGTCATACCTGCAACAGTTCGCATCGCTCGCGCAACGCCGCCGATCTAGCGGAGGCTCTATCGAGCAGTGTCCGTAGAGCGAGCCTCAGGTCTCTAGAGCGCGCCTCCAGCTCGTTGCCGGCGAAGTGTCCACGTCTAGTGAGTGCGGTCGCGCGGCTGCAGACTGCGTTTATTGTTGATTCTCTGGACACAATACACAATATTTTCGGAAATATAAATATATATTTATTTTCAACAAGGTTTACAGTAATTTTGTCTCCATACTAGGGAATCTGCATAACCATATTAACTAAAGAAGTTTAGACTTAAATACAAAGAATGTCTTCGTTTAAACACAATTTTATCTAAAACTTCATCTTATCTATCTTATTACAAACTTATCTAGCCTGGTGTCCAAAATTGGAACTAATTTTTATAACAAAATCTAATTTAAGAAATACATAACTGTGTGTCTTTCACTGACCAACCGTTAAACCGATTATAACGCATCATATCTAGAAAATACAAATGACGCGCGCCTATTCACATTTATGCCTTTTCACTCTTTTAACCATTTGGAAAACGGTTTTTATTTTTATAATTTCTTACCTGGCAATTATTTCTGCTTCAAGAGCGAGATGCTTCTTGAGCAACGCCTGTGCTTCTGGTAAGGAAGCACCAGCTTCGTCTGAACATACGGTTGCTTCGCGCTCCTTGAGCCTGGATGAAACGAAATTATGTTAGCGGTTTTGTGGCATCGTTTTTGCTGGTTCATCATCATCTTGTCAAGCCATTGCCGACTCACTAGTCGATACCCCACTTGCCATAGTCTATTCGACCGACTTTTTTTTATTTTGTTACATTATGGCTTTTAGAGGGCGCCATATTTTTTTTCATTAATTCGGCTTCCACAGTGCCACTCTGAAAATATGCGAGTATATTCGGCATCTACTGGAGCAAGAATCATCAAAATCGGTTCACGCCGTTTTGAAAATAGCCCCGTACAGTATATTGAATTTTTTTCAATAAGTTTCTCACTCCGTTTTTTGGACGATATGTAAAAGTGAAGGAAAGTATAGGAAGTTGGCGATGTTTTACCCCCGTGCCTCGGAGAGCGTCGGTCCCGGTTATTATCACTAACATGATAATAGTCGTTAAAACCCGCCAACCCGCATTGCAGCAGCGTGGTGGGTCTAAGCTCTAATTCTCCAACTCCTATGAAGGTGGAGGCCTGCGCCCAGTTGTGGGACGTTAATGGGCTGTAGTGGTGGTAGTGGTAAAAGTGAAATAATCCCTACCAGCTGAGTTCCTCGTCCGCGTCTCTTTCCCAGCGATGCAACAGCGCTGCGTCTTCCAGATTGTCGCGACGTATCTGCATTGGCTCTTGCAGTTGACGGTACCTGAGGAAAAAAGAATATAACATCAGGATACCAGCCTTAAATGGTCGAAAATTCACATTTATTCTAGGAAAAACTCAAAAAAAAAAAGGGCTATGGACGAAGAGTTTTTCAAATTGTGCTCAAATAAGCGGTAGGAATTAGGAATTAAAGAATGATAAATTTAAAAGTGTGTGTGTACAATTCACACACGGCAGAAGTGAAACTTCAGAAAAGTAGCCTACGAGAGAATGAGATAAATATAACTTGTATTCTATCCCATTCTTTCGCAGGCAAAGTAGCCTTCGGGCTAAGTAGCCTACGAGACAATGAGATAAATGAAACTTGCATTCTATCTTATTCTCGCGCAGGCTAAATCCTATTATGAATATGTTTGTCTCTTTTCGGTGTCGCTTTTTCGTTTCATCGAATTTTCAAATCACGATTCTGAAGAAGTTTCACTTCAAAAACATCAAGCAACTACGGCTACAGAGTACAGACGAAGAAATTTTCAAATTGTGCTCAAATAAGCGGTAGGAATTAGGAATTCCAGAATGATAAATTAAAAAAAGGACATGGATATTAGACTAGATTTATTGGCTTCTTCAGCGAACCAAATAATACGAGACTTTAAAATGTACTTTATTTTTCACTGAGGCGTTATGGTAAACAGCATATAACTTGTATTCTATCTCATTCTTTCGCAGGCAAAGTAGCCTTCGGGCTAAATAGCCTACGAGACAATGAGACAAATGAAACTTGTATTCTATCTTATTCTCGCGCAGGCTAAATCCTATTATGAATATGTTTGTCTCTTTTTGGTGTCATCGTTTCATCGAATTTTCAAATCACGATTCTAAATAAATTTTACTTCAAAAACATCAAAAAGAAAGTAACTACGGCTACAGAGTACAGACGAAGAGATTTTCAAATTGTGCTCAAATAAGCGGTAGGAATTAGGAATTCCAGAATGATAAATTAAAAAAAGAACATGGATATTAGACTAGATTTATTGGCTTCTTCAGCGAACCAAATAATAGAGAGTTTTAACTAACAATAAAACTTACCTATTATTTTTCCAACGATATCCGGAATCCATCTTGAGTCAAGCACCTGTCTTTTTCACGTTTTTCGTCCTAGCAACTTCCTCTCGTCGACTTCCGGCGCCACTGTCGCCTCGTTTTATCGGATAAGTTGGCGGCGACCCGCATGGCGCTCGGCTTTTACCTCATTATACTTACTCACGATGTACCAGGTAGGTATTACCTGGATTCCGGATATCGTTGGAAAAATAATAGGTAAGTTTTATTGTTAGTTAAAACTCTCTATTATTTGTTCCGTGACGATATCCGGAATCCATCTTGAGTGATATGTTTGTTATCTCCTGGTATGCCCATAATTATTACAATAATTATGTAGATGCTATAATGTGTTATGTAAAATAAAAAATTAAATTATAATAAGTTATTGAAAAGTAAACAATATTTATTCAATGTTATATATATGAATCATACAGTTTTAATCATCAAATTAACCAAATCATTGTTATCGCACAGGTTCAAAGAAATTTGACAAGGAAACTGACGTCGTAAAATCATTATTTCTGGATTGATTCGCTAGCTCTCTTTGATAGTATGTTCTAAAAGTATGTTCTTGCCGCCAATTTCCAGTCTGAAGAATCTGATCAATAGGAAACTTTTCTAGCCAATTGAGAGAGGCTACGGCAGAGCGCACTGAGCCTGGCGTGGCATCGACACCCGCGTCCTTTAGAACAGATTTGATCCAACCACTGATTACAGTTCTAGAAGCTGGTTTTGGATCACCTCTAGCAGTTATAAAAAGTTCTGACAGCATACCTGATTTCCGACGATCTTGTGAAGTACCGATTAATTGACGAGTCCAAAATACACAGTCGAGATTTTTGTTCGGATGTGCTTTTAGTTTCCATCCAGATTGCCTGTTGTTAGCGTCATCCGTCTTCGATCCAAAACAAGGCCACATGACAATAGAATTGCCCTCATCTATATATTGGTCGGAATTGATCCTCGGCAGTGTCAGGTCGTGTACTCGTCGTCCTGCCGCTAGCAAAAGTAATATAGCGGTACGTCTGGATACTTGGTACAAATTATTTTCATCTGGTGTATTATTTTCTAAGTATTGTAATACATTCTTTACATTCCAAATAGGTGGTTTCATTTTCTTGTCCTTTGCAACTGAAATAGCTTTTAAAATATGTTTAATAAGAAAGTTAGATGCCAATGTAGTATTACCTGATAATTTAGTAAAAGTAGAAATAACAGATTTATGGACTAGTATAGTTCGATAAGCCAGACCTTCGCTGTTGTGTAAATACGCCAGGTAACGAGCAACTTGTTCTGGACTCGGATCTCTGTAAGAAGAATTGTTAGAGGAGCACCATACCTTCCATTTGTTCCATGCTGGCATGTAGGTGTTTATTGTAGATCGCCGCCAACTTGACAATAACAGTGATCTTTCTTCTACTGACCATTCTTTGATTTCGTCTGTCCACCCAAAATCAGCCAGGCTTCCAAATGAATGTCTTGAATCTCTGGCGGGTGCATTCCGGTTTTCGTGTCGATCAGAACTTGTGGAAGGAGCGGGATGTGATAAGGTTCTTGAATGGCCCGGGCTTGTAGGTCTGCTTGCCAAAATACCATCTTCCACTTCGGAGCGATCAAGATGTACTGACCGTTCGCTGTGTTCAGGTGAGACAATACTTGGGGTATTAGGTTCGGTGGAGGAAATAGCCACGCAAGTTCGTAGTTCCACTGGTGAAGGAATGCGTTGTGAAACAGAGCCTGCTGGTCTTGCGTGTCCAGCGATACATACCTCATTACTACGTGAGCTGTTTCCGACGCAAATAAGTCTACTTGCGGTGTGCCCCACATCTTGAATATGTTGTCCGTTGCTGTAGAGAGTAGGTGCCACTCGGGGCAGACCTTGCCGCGTGATAGAGCATCCACTTCGCAATTGAATCGGCCCGGAAAGTACTGAGCCGTCAGTTGTAGATTTAAGTGGTCCATCACCTTCAATAGTTGTCGTGTGAGGTTCAGAAGCTTCTTCGATTTCGTTCCGCCTTCCTTGTTTATGTAAGCTACGACGGTTCGGTTGTCTGTTTGCAGTAAAATGTGAGCATTGTGAAGCAGGCTGTTCTCTTGTTGTATTGCCGCGTAGACAGCAAACAGCTCTTTGAGATTGACATGCCATGACTGTTGCCGTTTTGTCCACTGTCCTGACATTTTCGTGTCGCCCAGCTGAGCTCCCCAGCCGAAATCCGATGCATCCGTCGTGAGCAGATGAGAGATCGAGTTTGTATGTATAGGAAGTGAGCCCTGTGCTGCCTTTAACCACCATCGCATTTCGGAGAGTACCGGTTGTGGCAATTTCACTTGTTTGTAGGGGTGTTCCGTGGGAAGGTATCGATTGTGAAATTGCAGGGTTCGACAATGTAACCTCCCTCTGCGTATTACAAAAGAGGCGAAGTTGAGTCTCCCCAGAAGGGACTGGGCCTGTCTGAGGGACCAACTGCCTCTGGACATCTGACTGTGAAGTGCTTTGCGTAGCGTTTCGCACTTCGGTTCCGACAGGGACTTCGTGTTGAGTTTGGTGTCCCATGTAACACCCAGAAACTCCAGGCGTTGTGTCGGAACCAGTACAGACTTGTCCATATTGATAGTCCAGCCGAGGTGTCTCATTAGGTTCACCATAAATGTAATGTGTTCGCGTAAAACTTGACAGGACTGATTCACTACTAAAAAATCGTCTAGGTATACCACGCACCTTATATTTCGCCTTCTCAGGAACTCGGCTACCCAGTTCGTCACGGATGTGAACGTTCGTGGCGCTGATGAAAGGCCGAAGGGAAGGCACGTCATTTGTAGAAGTTGGCCTTTGTAGCTGAGTCTCAGAAATCGCCTGTGTTCTTCGGCTACGGGAAGGTGAAAATATGCCTGGCTCAGATCTACCTTCACCATCCAATCGTTGCTCTGTAAAAAGCTTGGAATTCGGAAATGACTGAAAAGCTGAAAACCTTTTAGTTTGACAAAACGGTTTAGTCTCTTCAAATTGAAGATTGGGCGAAACGATCCGTCCGTTTTCGGAACTAGAAAAAATGTTGATAGGTAGCTGGGATTGATCTCGGCTTTTTCTAGTACATGCGTGTCTATCATATTTTTTATTAGCTGTGTCATATGATAACTCTGCTTTGTCTCGTAATTTATTATGACAGATTGATTTGGATATATAAGGGGCGGCTTCATCACGAAAGGAATACGTATTCCCTTGAGAAGTTTGCATATGTGGTTGGGCGCACCTAAGTTCTCCCATGCATGTATATATTGCTTTAGACAGCCGCCCCGAAATGATTGCGAGTCATGATCGATTGTTTCTATTTGATGAGTTGTAATTTGATTTCTTACCTCTTGACGAATTGTGGTGTTTGTTCTTGCCATTGGAAGTCTTGTTGCCGGATGCCCTCGAGTGACCTTTGAACTTATCTTTCGACGCTGAAGTATTTTTACGAAAAAAGTTTTCACTCTCTTGCTTGCTTGTCGATGGTTTCGACTGGTTATCATACGCACGCCTCTGGCCGGTAGCTGTAGCTGCAGTTTGCTGTGTTGGCTGGAAGCAAGTGGTTAGTTTTTCGGCCCCCCCAATTTTTTGAAGGTAGGCTGCAAGCATATCGTTGTCAAACAAATGTTCAGCACTGGGTGGAATTTTTTGCAACGCCCCACAGTGATATTCCTCCGAAATTTTCTTAATTAATAAATCCCTGCGCATGCTAATGCAGTCGGCTCGACGGCCGCAAGATATTTGTAAAATATCATCGGTCACTTTTGTATAGCTCGAATCTTTATTAAACATTTGTTCAATCTTATCGAAAAGAGATCGTGGTGTAAGTGTTGTACTCTTATCATTAGACCAATCGACTAAACCTTGCAAAGTTGTGCGCAATTCGTCTTTTTGAGTCAGTATAGCATTGGATAAAGCTGCAAAAGTTCTCTCTATCAAGTACAAACGATCATCGTTAGACCTAGACGCATTGAAACGTCTCAGTTCATCGTTTACATTGAGTTCTATAAAACCCGGAGTAGTGACGTACTTTTTCTGAGCTTCAGAAAAACGAATTGCATGCCAGTCATTACATTTAAAACGCTGTAATTGGGTTATCTTTTCTAAATGTTTATCATCAGACTTAGGGAATGGCGGATCTTTTAACGTAGTTGATAGCTCTGACAATTGGAGCTGTTGATTATCCGCATCACTCGTGCTCGGCGGTGGGCGTAAGCCCAACTCGTTTGTTGTATCATTGTTGGGTCCATTTATTACCTCGGCAACCCACGAAGTACTCGTTTGAGGCTCACCGTGTTTTTGCGAAATCAAATTCGTTAGAAAAGTCACTTGTTGAGAAAGGAATTCAAACTGTGCGTCACTTACATGGTTAGACCGCCTTTTTCTCCTTCTATCCGGACTAGGCTCCTCCGATGATGTACTGCTCGAACTTGAAGAACGACTTCTCTTCCGTGACACGTGTTCACTATCACTTTGTTCTCTATCAAAATCTATTTCGTCCTCCATTACGAGAGGATTTTTTCACTACTTATTCAATTTACGTTAAATTATTAGATTTAATTAAATGAAAAATAATGATTGCTAAGACGTGTTAACGCTACGAAAAACGACGCTATAATGAGGTAAAAGCCGAGCGCCATGCGGGTCGCCGCCAACTTATCCGATAAAACGAGGCGACAGTGGCGCCGGAAGTCGACGAGAGGAAGTTGCTAGGACGAAAAACGTGAAAAAGACAGGTGCTTGACTCAAGATGGATTCCGGATATCGTCACGGAACAAATAATACGAGACTTTAAAATGTACTTTATTTTTCACTGAGGCGTTATGGTAAACACACTTAGCAGCAATTTCAAGTATCTCTTAGAAAGAAAGGAAGAAAGAAATCTTTATTCGGGGATACAAGTATAAGACAACAGAGTTTATAAAGAAGAAAAAATCGCGAAATGAGACTTGATCCCCAAAATGGTCTTCACTCAGCATGTGCTATACCTGTTGGGATACAGCGCTGATCTTCCGTAAAGCCAGCATGCTTGTTACATAAAGTACACCCCCAGTAAGTCAGATTATCGGCTAATTTGTGCGCAATGTCGACCAGTATTATACCATCTAGCGCCAGTGTCTTCGTGCAACTCTTTGGAACCACTAAGATATTAATATACACTCACCGTTTGACAGCTTGGTCGGCCTTCTCTAGTATCTCCTCGGCCATAAAGTGCTGGTTGTCGGCCAAATGTTGCGCTGTGTCGGCCAATTGGGTCGCCATATCAACCTTTGCGACTTCTAAACACCCATATCTCTGAGCAATACTAATGGGGGTGAAATTATAACACTCACCGTTTGACTGCTTGGTCGGCCTTCTCTAGTATCTCCTCGGCCATAAAGTGCTGGTTGTCGGCCAGTTGTTGCGCTGTGTCGGCCAATTGTGTCGCCATGTCGGCCTTAGCGGCCACAGCGGCTTCCAAGCGCCCGTGTCTCTTGAGCAACGCTTGCACTGATGATAGGTCTTTGCCTGGGAAAAGACAATGAATTCTATTCAGGCATCGATTCCATACTCAATACGACAAATAATAATTAATTAATGATGCGTTTGTGAGTGGATGCGCATGTGGATATGTGAGTGGGTGCATAGTTACGTGAGTAGATGAGCCCTTATTCGAATTATTGTTTTTCTGAACGCAGAACAAGTCCTGGGGGGTCACTATCAACATTTAGAAAACCATTATGATACAGGAACATCTTGTTTCAATCTCTTTGTAATATTACTGAGAAAGCTACCATGACAGCACAAAAGAATATGGTTTTACTCTTTTATGATGGCAAGAAACAATAATGTAGCTCTCAAAAAACACTTGATGGTACGAATTGAGTGAATAATTTGCATACTGATGTCACAAAATTGCTTAGGAAACAATGTTCTAATAAGCTTACTTTTGGGGACGTCATGGTAGGATTTGTCGAAACAATATCAAAATAAGCTTAAACAGTTTGCTTTAAGCAGTGGCAGTAACCCCCCTGATCATACGCTTTGATTAAATGCTGATGACAGCAATTTAAACTACGTGTTTTTGAGTGGATGCGCGCATATGTTGCGTGCATGGAATCCGTGCTTTAGCAAATGTGGGTGCGTGCGTTCGTATGTTGGTGAGTGCAAGTGTTGCGTGCTTGAATGGGGAGTGATTAGGGTGTACGGGTGGGTGGGCATGAGTGGGTGTGTTAATGGGTGCGTACCATGATCCTCGCTGAGCAGCTGGGACTCCACCTCATCAAGCCAGGCGGTGAAGTCGTCTAGCCCACGCAGGTACACTCGCGCTTGGTACGCCTCTTGCAAACGATCGCGACGCAACTTTGCGGCTGACTGTACACACGAATACGTTGAGTGAGAATCTCGAAATCTGAAGGCGTTACCGCCATGTTCCTTCTCAAAATAAAACGAAGTAAAGTAACAAAGGAATTTTGGTTACAGAATCGTTTATGCGTTGTCTTAGAAATAAGAATGAAACTATGATATCTAGTTGTACTTGTCTTGAAGCGAAGAAGGAAATTAACAACATTAGAGTTTAGTTTATTAATCAAGTTTATAGATAGAGATATCATATATTTGTAGGTGGAATCATTAGTGAAATTTTGCTTTGTTGAGGTATTGCGCAATGGTGGGTTGCAGTATATTATTAGGCTGCAAAAGTCGCAGCGAGAGGAAAATCGATGCAATTACATTTCACAAGTAAGTGGTTAACAGAATTGGGTATTTGACAACTAGTCAAATCAGCAACTTTTTTCAAACGTCAAAACGCGTGCTTAGTATGGGATTTTGTATGAAATTATGAATTGTGACGTCATCAAAGTTTGACGCAATTTTTTCCTTTAATCGATAGTTTTAAATGATTAATTATTCAACATAAAACTAACAGGAGCCGTGGATATTACGACTATTACGCCTTTATTTAATAAAAATTAAATATTTTTTTTTGAGTAGTAGTCAAATGCCCAATTGTTTGTTGAATATCTCAACATCAAAAGCTTGGTATTGGGAAAAGAATAAATTTAAAATAAATAGCTAACATCATACCATAAGGTCTCTCCACAGATTTTCCAAGTCCTCAACATGTCTCGCAATTTCTTGAGATGCATAGTGTTCGGCTTCTGTTAATAAAATTAATGGAAATTTTATGTTTTTTTTTTAAATGCATAAGTATAGTCCCACAAACTAATCTGACAGTGACAGCTAACTTATTTCCGGTGACAGCGTCGCTAGTATCTATTAAAAATAAAATAAAACAAAAACTAAACAAGCATAAAAATTTGTTCCAATTTTGGTCACTGGGTCAGATAAGTTTGTGGGGACTATAATGATTTTAGTGAGTGAAGGACAAAACCAACATACAAACATACTTTCGCATTTATAATATTCGTAGAAATGTTGCTACGTAACCCGCGATAATAGGCGATAATCCCGTTAGTTTCTCAAAAAACATTTCGGTTTTTTTTTCTTCTTTAATTTAATCTATCTATGCTATATAAATAAAAATCAATTTCCGAATGTACGTAAGCGCATTACTTTAGAACGGCTGAACCGATTCTGATGGAAGTTTTTGTGGTTGCTTTATATTCAAAACTAGCTGATACCCGCGACTACGTCCGCGTGGATTGAGGTTTTTGGTTCCCGCGGGAACTCCTTAATTTTCCGGGATAAAAAGTAGCCTATATGTTATTCCAGACTATAATCTATCTCTGTGACAAATTTCATCCAAATCCGTTCAGTCGTTCGGGCGTGATTGAGTAACAAACATCCTTCCATACATCCATCCAAACTTTTGCATTTATAATATTAGTATCGATTGGACCTGGTAGGAGGCGCTGCAACCGGGTTCCAGGTTCAGGACAGGACGTCTGCCTGGCCCACTAGTATAATGAAAAAATCGTTTACCAATAAGATCCTCTCCGGTGGCCGCTACGTCATCTATGCGCTTCTTGTTGGCCGCCAGCTCAGATTCGAATGCTGCGTGCTTTTGGATTTTGCTCTGAAGGTTCGATAGCTCTCTGGGGAAAAATTCTATAATCAGTACAAAACAGACTCAAATTTTTTTTTTTCAATTTTAAATTTTAAACTACTTATGTAAGTCAGCCTATTAATATTTTAAAATAGGCTGATGCCCGCGACTTCGTCTGCGTGTAATAATAAGTATTTATAAATCCCACGGGAACTCCTAAAGTTACCGGTACAAAAAATAGCCTATGTCACTCTCCAGGTCCTCAACTATACCCATTACCCATGCCAAAAATCACGTCGATCCGTTGCTGTGTTGTGGCGTGATTGAAGGACAAACCAAAAAACCAACAAACAAACACACTTTATTAATATGACTAGCTTTTGCCCGCGGCTTCGCTCACGTTAGGTTCGATGTTCATACAAATTTCAAACCCCTATTTTACCCCCTTAGGAGTTGATTTTTCATACATCCTTTCTGACCGGATGCCTACGTCATAATAGCTATCTGTATGCCAAATTTCAGCCTGATCCGTTCAGTGGTTTGAGCTGTGCGTTAATATATCAGTCAGTCAGTCAGTCACCTGTAATAGACCATGTATGGAAGGCCTAATGCAATTGGGTATTTGACAACTAGTCAAATCAGCAACTTTTTTTTGAAACGTCAAAACGCGTGCTTAGTGTGGATTTTGTATGAAATTTTTAATTGTGACGTCATCAACGTTCGGCGCACTTTTTTTAATTTAATCGATAGTTTAAAATGGATATCAAATAAATATTATAAAAGCGAAAGTTTGAATGGATGTTTGTTACTCAATCACGCCCGAACGGCTGAAAGGATTTGAATGACATTTGGCACAGAGATAGATTATATTCTGGAATAACACGCTACTTTTTATCCCGTAAAACTAAGGAGTTCCCGCGGGAACCAAAAAACCTCAATCCACGCGGACGTAGTCGCGGGCATCAGCTAGTTCAAAATATAACAAGCAGGGGACGTGGATATTACGACATTTGGGAGATCCTTTATTTAATAATCACTAAAAAAATATTTATTTCACTAGTAGTCAAATACCCAATTTCTCACCTGTAGTTAGTATCAGTAGCGATCTGCATCTTGAGCTCAATCCATTCCCGTTCGTGTGTGAGGTCCCGCAGGAACTGGTGTAATTGTTTCGACTGCTCCAAGCGCACGCCTCTGATGCGACAGCTCTCCTAAAGATAATAATAACGGCCTCGTAACGTAACAAGCAGTAATGCTTAGATCTATAAAGCGTATTTTGACTTGGCTCAGACTTTGCTTAGAGTTAAAACGAGATGTGAATAACATAAATCTGTCTTGTTTTAACCATGTCTTAAGTCTAAGCAAAGTTAAATTTCGCTCTATAGATCTCACTCTACGTATTAGTAAGTCTTAAGGCGCCAGCGGAGGGTGAATTGCTCATACAAACGTAATACCAAAATAATTAGTAATTCGAGCATATTTCCTCCATATTATGCGATTATTAAGATTGAACTTGTATTTATCTAGGTCCCTGGATAATTATTTTTCCAAAATACTTTCCCAAAAGTAAATGTAAGCACATTGCGTTTTGCATGTTTTAGCGACATAAACGACATGTTTTCTCCTTATTTGTTTCATATTAAAACCAACGATATCTCACGTACTAATTGATCAGGAACATAGCCTATATTGTCAAGTTACAGAATAACAACACGAAGTTAAAAACACAACAATTTTTCATTCATCATTTTTGGTATTCACGGAACAAGACTAAATGTATAACAAATTCTGTACGCTCATATTGCTATCGCGCTTGCACGCGATCATGTGTCTTCAGCCAAATAGGGATAGCAATATACCGGCAAATTTATATTTGCGGTTCGAGTAGAAGTTGCGAGCGGTGGTCGCCGGTCCCTTAAATGATTAAAAATCGTTTTAAAAACAAGCTTTTATCGTCCGCCATATTGATAAGTGTGACGTAATGCGACAGCTCTCCTATAGATAACAATAACTGAGGCCATATAACGTAGCAGTAAGTATTAATAAGTCATAGATCATTACAAAACATTTTTGAAAACAAGCTGTTATCGTCGGCCATATTGAATTTAGTCTGACATCATTTTATTTTTTATATTCTTCTCTGTAGATCCTTCTAATTGATACCCATATATTGGTGGTGCATGAAAAATAACTACTCCGCATCTTTGGGAGTCCGCCATATTGGATTTAGAACGACGTCACTTAGCTAACCATGTATTGTCATCCAAACTAAACTTTGTACCTTATACCAGCACCACCACTACAGCCCATTAACGTCCCACTGCTGGGCACAGGCCTCCACCCTCATAGGAGAGAGGGGAATTAGAGCTTAGACCCACCACGCTGCTCCAATGCGGGTTGGCGGGCTACCTTATACATATGGCCACGATCAATTACACTTTGGGCAAACTTCTGGAGTTCCACCACTATGCATTATCAACTGAGTGACTAAGTCGAGTTTTATTTCACTATAACTCCTAAACCAACAAGCTTGTCCTAAAATCCATTGGGGGATTCCTGTGAACAGCACTAGAAATACCTGTATTCCGAATTTGAACCTTGGGCTGTTGAGTTTTTATCACATACCTTCAAGGAGTCCGCGCGTTTGCTGACAGCGTTGAGTCTGCGCTGGATGTATGGCGCATGGTAGTGGCCACCCGCGACCACGCTTTGGGCGAACTTTTCAAGTTCCACCACTCTGCCAAGTTGAGATTCCAGGAGTTTTGTGAACTCTGCATGCTTGCGGATTAGGGTTTCCACGGCTACGACAAAAAAATGAGGTTATAAATTTTGATGAAACAAATGCAATACGAATTTCTGAAATTAAAAGTAAATAAAATTACATGTAAAAAACATCTGAGTTGCAAAAAATACAATTAATTTTATGAAATGTCTTTTGTCTTTTAAAAATTCGGAAAAAAGATCGGAGAGAGAACAGATTCCATACTAATATTATAAATGCGAAAGTGTGTCTGTCTGTCTGTCTGTCTGTCTGTCTGCTACGCTTTCCCGGCCCATCTTTTCAACCGATTTTGCTGAAATTTGGTATAGAGGTAGGTTATATCCCGGGGAAGGACATAGGCTACTTTTTATCCCGGAAAATTAAGGAGTTCCCGCGGGAATCAAAAACCTTAGTCCACGCGGACGAAGTCGCGGGCATCATCTAGTTTTACATATTTTTTGAGGGATACATCTCTCAAGATCTCTCTAACTCCGGCTTTTTATTGAGAATTTCTGGACAAAATAAGCCCAATTTCTGGACCAATAACTTATTGGCGCGACCCAGGACCTCGTGATGTGCCGCAAAATAAGGGTACACCAAGGCTACTGGAGCAGCAAGTTATTACACAAGTGGCTTACCATCAAGGTTCTCCCCAAGGTCATCATTGTTCAGGAAGGCCTCCTTAGCAGCCAACCAGTCTTCCACCTGCCTCGCCTGTTCCTTGAACAGCTGGAGCTCATGAGCCTGGGTGAGGTACTGCTTCCTCTGAAGCCAGGCCTGGTCCAGGGTTGAAGATAATTTCTCCACGCGCTTCATTTTTTCAGGATCTTGAGCTCCAGCTTCCTTTTGGAGCGAAGCGATTGCTTTTTGGCGGCCGTCGATTTCAGCCTGGGAAAAACATTGGGAACTATAAATCAAAGGAAAAGGTGACTGACTGACTGATCTATCAACGAACAGCTCAAACTACTGGACGGATCTGGCTAAAATTTGATATGCAGACAGCTTTTATAACATAGGCTCCGCTAAGAAAAGACTTTTGAAAACTCAACCCATAAAGGGGTAAAATAGGGTTTTCAATTTGTATGAAAATCAAACTTCACTACAACTTTTCTGGTTGGCGAAGGATAAGACATTATATGATTAGATGAAGTCCAACCTTCAATAATGGAAGAACACAAGAAGTCAGTCTGAAAAAAATCTTCTACCTTTCTCTCATGATGCTGCTCCAGTTGCGCCTCCGCATCAGACACGCTTTCTGGCTCCGCGCCTTCCATACGCTTAACCGTCTCCGACACCCATAGCTCCAATTCCTGAGGACAGAATAATTAACATTGTATTACGAATGCTTGTAGCTCTAATGCTGAGATCTATAGACGTACTTTGACTTGGCTCAAACTAATTAGAGTTATAACGAGATGGACTTATGTGAGTAACATAAATCTGTCTCGTTTTAACCATGTCTTAAGTCTAACCAAAGTCAAACTACGTTCTATAGATCTCACACTAAGTCGAGCGTGCATACTTTAACAACCTTCATATTTTACGGGCAAAAGCTCAAAAGCCAAGATACAAGATGTTTTGACAACGCCATTCTCCGTTCGGTATTTTTGTCTTGTTCCGGCGATTCTTTATTTATTCTACTACTAGTTAACCCTTGACTGCGATCTCACCTGGTGGTAAGTGATGATGCAGTCTAAGATGTTAGCGAGCTAACCTGTTAGGGGTATGGCAGTTATATTAAACCCATACCCTTACTCGGTATCTACACCGCATCGTAAAGGAATGCTAAATCGCTTAGCGGTACGTCTTTGCTGGTAGGGTGGTAACTAGCCACGGCCGAAGTCTCCCACCAGGCCAGACAAAGGAAAAATCAGATATTATAAATTCCCAAATTGACCCTGAAGGGGATCGAACCCGGGACCTCCGTACGTTAAGACAACAGCGCTCAACACAGCGCCATGGAAGTCGTCAAAATTAAGGTAATTTTTTTAAAATCTGATTTATTTGGGGGCTTTTCAAGGGTTCTTATAAGAAGAGATTTTTTTACCTTGAGATTCTCGTCAAACTTATGCTCAGCGATGGCTTCATCCAAAATGGCGGTCCTCTGAGCCGAAAGTTGTTGCAGCTTGTCCCAAGCCTTGTCCAGCTCGGAGAGGCTGGATTCGATCTGACCAGCGTGGTCAGGGTGGCTGCGAAACAAAGAGGCTACTTTTAGAAATATTCCGATTTATTCTACTACTACCTGATGATCGCGACTTCGTTCTCCTGGAACAAGTTTTTTAAATTCTGGTGGAATTTCCTACCTCATCTACCATGATACCCATTTATGACGTTAAAGTTTTCATGATTATTTAAATTCTCCGTCTTTACCAGCCAGAAATGTGGCTAATATATGCAAGTAATCAGCATAATCGTGAGTTTATCACGATTGTTATTTACCGAATTTGCAGTAGCAAAGTCGTCCCGTTAGTTTATCCAGATAAACTTAGCTAAATCCATTTTGGTGATGTGTCCATTTTGGTGGAATTTGTTCCCTCACCTGTGTGATAGCCTTGTCAAGCGTTAAAATCTCCGTCTTAACCGACCCTGGAATATAACAAATACAGGTGTATCAAAGCTCTCACCTGTGCGCGAGTTTCTGTCCGTCAGCCCGGAGCGCGCGGATGCGGTCGCCGATGGCGGAGGCCTCTGCGGCGCGCGCGAGGTGCCGGCGCCGCAGCTCGTGCGCCGCGCTCAGGTCGCGCCCGCACTCCACGCTAGCAAACTGCGCCGCTTTCTGAGCCACGCGCTCCGCTGTCTCTTCCACGTCCCTGTGAAGATGTAGCATCTAGTTACCACCCTACCGGCAAAGACGTGCCGCCAAGAGACTTAGCGTGTCGGTACGATGCCGTGTAGAAACCGATTAGGGGTATGGGTTTAATATAACTGCCATGCCCTTATCAGGTTAGCCCGCTACCATCTTAGGCTTAGGCATCGACTAGCTTTTAGTGAAAAAAAAAACTCTTTTACGCTTGTACTTTAAGCTCGTCACTAACGAAAAGTCATTTGGAAGTCGAACGATTCGAGTGAAATCGATATAGGTCAAATAACTTAGGGATGGTGATTATGGGTACAGAATTTCCGTGGGTTGGTTCCGCCCAAAAATTGGCTTACAGATTTCACGAATTTTTGGCCTTACATCACCACTGCTCTCTGACTTTGCAAAGAAGATATTATGTATTAGGTATTTAACAATTAGTCAAATCAGCATCTTTTTCAAATACTTTTTCTTAATGTGATTCTTGTAATGTGATCAAAATTCGACGCATTTTTTTAACTTTAATCGATAGTTTAAAATAGTTATCAAACAAAAACAGGGGACGTGGACATAACGTCTTTTTAAAGAACCTCTAAACTAAAACATAATTTATTTTTGACATAATAATGTCAATGTAATGTTTCCGATAGAATTTCAGCCACGGCGGCTTATCTCCTAGAGATGAGCCATCTGCGCACAAGTGTGTGCACAGGTGCACTGTCTGTTCTACTACCAACTATCATAGACCGATGAAACGGAAAATCCAACACGACATTAGAGAAATCAGGCGCAGTATCGACATATGACATAGGCAACATCCCAATCCGAAAAAATCTTCTCTATAAACTCAAAAAAACTTTTACAAGTGCTTTTGAATCGTCGACTGAATCTACTACTGCTTCGGAATACAAATCCTACCGAGAAGAAACAGCAAGAAACTCGGTAAAATATCTCACCTGTTGAAGGAATGTAGCTGCAAAGCGGCCGTGAGCCGCCCCCGGTAGGACTGCAGGGCTCCGCTGAGGGCGCGCCACTTGCTGAGGAAGGCGTCCCTTCGAGCGGACACCGCCTCCGCTTGCTGGGTTGGACCCTGTAATTGGGGAAAGTCATGTTTCAAGGACTTTAAAAAAAAAACGAAAAACAATTTGGCGTTCTGGAACGATGTCGCGTAGAAGATATTTTAGATCCTTTTTTTTGTCAAATATATTTATTGAAAACAATACAATAGCCAAAACAATCTATACTCATATTATAAATGCGAAAGTTTGGATTGATAGACGGATGTTTGTTACTCAAACACGCCAGAACGGCTGAACGGATTTGGATGAAATTGGCAAAGAGATAGATTATAGTCTAAAACAACACATGGGCTACTTTTTATCCCGGAAAATTTAAGAGTTCCCGAGAACCGAAAAACCTATCCACGCGAACGAAGTCGCGGGCATCAGCTAGTTATTATATAAATCAGGTCCGCGTGCAAAAATGGTGCCGAGAATACTGGCTGGCATTTCCAGTTTCCAGACAGATCTGTTAAAACTTCGCCCCATGACCATGCATCCATTAACCAATGTTTTTCCGGCCATAGATGATAACTTGAAAACGCACGAAGCGGGGGTAGTAAAAAAAAAATTGCCAATCATAGGGACTGCCGTTAGAAGTGAAAACGAATATTGAAATTTTTTTTTTTTTAAATATGTTTTAATAAGTAAATAATTTAAAAAAAAAAAAACAAGTTTAATTACGAATGTAATATATTTATATTTAAGATCTTCTGTCTTCGTTACAACGCGAGCTCGGTGTTCGCGAGCATGTCGGTGACGGTAACGTTAATCCACAAGTTTACCCTCTACCAAAAAGTGCTCAACGCGGCTAAAGAAGTTTTCACTTCAAGAAGTTTCTCTACAACAATACCTGCTGCAGCAGTTTGTGCGCCAGCGCCTGTATGGTCCGCACGTGCTTGTCGTCCACCTTCATATCGCTGTCCAGATCGTCCAGCTTGCGCAGCAACGCAGTGCAATGCTCGTAGTCGCGACCCGTCTCGTTCGCTTGCACCTGCAGACAAACAAACAAACATAGAAGTAGCATGTACTATATACATTGTGAAATTTAAGTGGTTGTCTCGCCTATATTCTTCTTCTTTTCTTGGTTTTTGGCTTTTATTAGTGCCAAAACAGCACAATGCACTTCGCCAGTGTCGAGTAACTTGAGGGAGGCACAAAGGAGATTGGCTGGTTACAGAGTGCCAAAATTACTGAAAACGATCTTTAATAGAAGGCATAAATATATTTGTAAGTAAACTACTCTAAATAACAACATACCATAAAGAGACAAACACAAATAAGTATAAAAATAATAGGGATCTACTTATAATACAAATTACAATTTAAGTTTGTTAATTTTAAAATAGTTACAAAGATATAGACTATAGGCTAACATTAGGACAAACTCAACATTCAAGGGACGGGGATCTTTAGGGGGAAGAATATCATATAATTTAAAGGGACGAATAGGACAGGAGAAGAAAATGTGAGAGACTGATCCCTCGTCCAGACTCACACTCACACAGGGAGCTGTCACGCACTCTTAATTTTGCCAAGTGTACGGGGGTGCAGGCGTGACCAATTATTTTCTGTCCAACCATTTATTTTACTTTGGACGTAAGCACGGCCATGAATTTTCATAATTAATGACAGACAACCATCATCGATTTACCAACTAAGGATACAACATTACCTACAAATTAATACTCAAAAAGCGTCCACAATCGCATAGACAAACACAGCTATAGATAATAGACAAAGAGACACCAAACGGTTCACAAAAACCAACCATATATCTTTATAGTTAGGGTTCAATTTTGTAATAACAATTCGACACATACTACATTTTGTCGCCTAGTGTACTCATGCGCGACTGAGGCAAAAATTGTTCATTGTGCACAATTTGACCGTGCCGTTTTTTGCGTTTCGATGGTGCGTCTAAGGTATTGGTAAGTCAATGACAACCATCGACAAACAAATGCAATACTCCATAGACGCATTTCGTTATTTACAATAGTGAAGTGACGTGCCCTTTTATCAGATATTTCGTAACTCGTATACTCATCTAGTAATTTCAAGTACGAATTTCCTTTTTAAAATAGTCACAGAGCTGCAACACCAGCTTTCTTGATAGTAATTTAGGCACCATACATCTTTGGCGATGGATGGTTTCTATGACCCGACTGATTCATGTACATTTAGTGTATATAAATGATTTATTTTTATACATAAATTAATATGCTTAGTCATTTAAACGCTTGGGTATGTTTATAAAACAATAAAAAAATGTGTCAAATCGATTAAAACATTTTCACACAGAAAGTAGATTGTTATCAAGAATCAAATCCGTAACACATTAGAACATTATTGAATCGAGCTGCCAAAAGTAAAATAAATGATTGGACAGAGAATAGGCAGAAAGATTTGCACTCAGTATAACTATGAAAAACTAAAAAAAAAATCTCTAACTCGAAAGCGTGAGAAACAATAGTAATTCACTAGACGTAACATAGATTTGAATAAAAAACATTTTCATTTATTTATTTGAACGTAGGTACTATTTAGGCAGGCCGCACATTATGTTCGTCATGGGCGTGTGACGTCATGCGGAACGCAGCGCACAATACAAATACAATTTAGATTTATTAAAATAATTAATTAATCATTTTAAAAGTGTTTTAACATACCATCATTTCCTTATCCCTGATCCAAGCTTCGATCTTGTCCAGGTGTTGGTTGAACTCCAATATGTCCTGGGCTTCTTCCAGACCACGACCTATAAAGTTAATCGTTATTATTTGATTTTGTCTGTATTAACAAAATCTATACTAATATTATATATGCGTAAGTGTATAATGTAGTTTTAAAGTAAAATGGCTCCAAACGCCCTAGATTTAAAGTCACGAATTCAGTATCACCGATTTTAGTTTCGCCACGCTATCGCTTGGATTTCTGTGGATTCATAGACGAAACTAAGTTCTAAAACAAGGCATGTGCGGTCCATTTTACTGTAACACCAAATTGTTTCACCATGACAAGAATACAGGTTCTCTAGCAGCTTCGAGGTTCTACCACAGAACAGCAAGAAACCGTCAGCGTTGGCATCCTTAAGTAGTTGACGTCATAGATAATAACTTGGTTGACGTTTTGGTGTCGCTTTTTGTTGAAGTGAGGCCTAGGATATTTTCTCAGGAAACACATTGTTTTAAAAATTATTTATTTATTGGTCAATTCAATATTAGACAGAAGGTGACAAACTATGACAAACCAATAACAGACAATAATAAAAAAACTAAATATAAATAGGAACTACTTTTTCGTTTCATCGAATTTTCAAATCACATAGATTCTAAAGAAGTTTCACTTTCAAAAAGCTTCTTTTGTTACCTACCTCGCTGTTCCGTGGCAGACTCAAGAGTATGCCAGTCCTTGTGCAGATGTTCCAGCTGCTTCTCCACCTCAGGGTCTGGAGTGAGCTGCCGGGCCAGGGTCTGCACCTCCTGGACACGAGCCTTGTTGGCGGCCAGCTCCGCTGTGAAGGCCTGGTGCTTTTGCAGCTTCTTGATCTTGTCCTCGAGATTGGTTACTTCACCTGAACAAGGATGAAGGGAAAGCTTTTATTTTCTTGGCTTTTAAGGTTACTGATTGGTACTTATGTCTTTAAAAAATACCTAGTTTGAGTCGATACCAACAATTTTTACCAACAACATGGTACTCAATAATATAAAAAAACCGGCCAAGTGCGAGTCGGGCTCGCGCACCGAGGGTTCCGTACCTGTAGATATATAAGTAAAAGTTACGGTATTTTTATTCCACTTATCTACTTTAATTTCAATTTAATACCTCTACGCGTTCATGAGGAAAGGGGTAGTAAGTTTAAAATTTTTAAAAATATTTTTATTATATTATGATGTAACTAAAAATTTGTGCTTTTCGCAATTTTTCCTTTATCTGTGCTATAAGACGTTGCTTCGTACCAAGTTTCAAGATTCTGAGTTCACGGGAAGTACCCTGAAGGTTTATTGATTCCCTTGCGAGTGTTGAAAATTTGCAGCATAAACGGCTTTATCTTTTGAATGTGTTGGCTTAGAAGTTTGATTTTTTTCACAGCTCCAAGGGACAGTAGACCTGAGTATTTGATATGAATTTCAGCTTGATACCTCCATGTGTTCCTGAGAAGAAGGGTCTTGACAGACAGACAGACGGACAACAAAGTGATCCTATAAGGGTTCCGTTTTTTTCCTTTTGAGGTACGGAATCCTAAAAACTCGACTAAGTGGTCACGTTTTATGACCAATGGTGACCAATGGTCAGTGGTACGATGGGTTATGCTCACCATGATGGGCCGGAAGCTGGGCCAGCTTGTCCGCGATCCAGCCGCGCGCCTCTGCCGCGTCCCGCGCGAATTGCGCCCGCGCACGCGCGCGCTTCAGCGCCTCGCGACGACGCGCCGCTGCCTCGTACAGCTACAGAAAACATTTGATAGTAAGCAAACTTTGCGTCGTATTCCTCGTTGCTGAGGGTCGTGACTCCATACCATTAATCACATAATGGCAGGGGGTTTTTCTTGGGATAATAATGCGATAAAATATTAATAACTAGATGATACCCGCAACTTCGTACCTGAGGATTAAAAGTAACTTCCGGGATAAAAAGTAGCCTATGTCCTTCCTCGGGATACAACCTATCCCTATACCAAATTTCATCAAAAACGGTTGAACAGATGGACCGTGAAAGCGTAGCAGACAGACAGACAGACAAACAGACAGACACACTTTCGCATTTATGATATTATAGTATGGGTAAATAAAGTAGGGATAAAATTAATTATTTCTTACTGATTATTAAATAGAGGGTCTTTCAAAATACCTAAAATTCACATCTTCTGTTAATTAAAAGTTTGTTAAGCATTTTAAACTATCGATTAAACAAAAAAAATGCATTGAAAATTTGATGACGTCACTACTATGCATTTTATACAAACTCCCATCCTAGAAACGAGTTTGTAAGGTTGATAAAGAATTGCTGATTTGATTGAGTTGTCATGATCCCTATTCTCACCTTCTTCCTGCGCTCGTTGATCGCGAGTAGCTCGTCCGCGATCCTCTGGCTCTCTACATGGTTCTGCTGCAGTAATTTATCACCGTGGCTGTTCAGGGTTGTTAGCTTCTCGTCCTGAAAAAACAAAAAACAAGATAAAACGGTTTAAAAAACTACGGAATTAATATTGTAAAATTTGGTTTTTCTGTCGTATATTTAAAAACTTTCTTCTTTTCCATATTTTGACATCCCACTTGACATATAAGCAAAATAAATGAATTTAGAGACCCTCACTTTTTTTTGGATGTAACATCTGGCATATCGATTTTCTTCCTATAAAATGTAGCCTATATCACTCTGACCCTAATAACGAATCTATTGACACCTCATTCATCACAATCGGCTCAGTAGTTTAGACGCTACGGTGGAACTTACATAAATACAGACTGTTAAAATAATAGCCCTTCCTTTTGGCTTTGCCTTTGCCGGGGTAGTAAAAAAGAGAAAGAGTCTTTAAAACTCGCCGCCATTTTTTTACTCACGAATTTCTCGAAAAATAGAACAGTATAATATTCACCTGTGTGGCCAGAAGCTTCTCGAAAGCTTCGTGTTTCTTGAGTTGATGCTCGACTTCTTCGACACTGCTGGTTGGTGAAATTTCACTGCCTGCAACAATGGATACCACGTATATGTTAAATGATTGCATAAAATATATTATAGGAGATAACTGCACTTTTGGTAACCATCGCCAGAAAAGCTGATTCAGTGTTAGGTGGATGTAGAGCTCTCCACTGATCACAAAAGTTGCAGTCTGCCTGCATTTGGATGGCCCTTTCGCTAAATATGGCCGTTAAAAGACGGTTTATTGTTACCAAAAATGAACGATAATTAGAAAAGCTGATTCTTGTACAGTATTAAAGTATGCGCAGTACCTATGTAAACAGCATAAAAACTGACGCATGTGGATGGGACTTTTTCTAGATATCAGCATTCAAAGACGTTATAAGCTATACCTACTATGCGTTCCTGTAAAAAGTCGTTGATCGCTATTAAAAATGTTTAACAGCAATCTTTGGGACGACATAATAATTGCTAATATTTTTTTACAGGAACGCATAGTAAGTATAGCTTATAACGTCTTTGAAAGCTGATATCTAGAAAAAGTCCCATCCACATGCGTCAGTTTTTACGCTGTTTACATAGGTACTGCGCATACTTTAATACTGTACAAGAATCAGCTTTTCTAATTATCGTTCATTTTTGGTAACAATAAACCGTCTTTGAACGGCCATATTTAGCGAAAGGGCCATCCAAATGCAGGCAGACTGCAACTTTTGTGATCAGGGGAGAGCTCTACATCCACCTAACACTGAATCAGCCTTTCTGGCGATGGTTACCAAAATTGCAGTTATCTCTTAGTCTAATATTATGTCCTACAATATGTTAAACTAGCTGATGCCCGCGACTTCATACGCATGGCTTAATTTTTAATCCCGTGGAAACTTTTATATGCCGGGATAAAAAGGACACTCAAAATGCCACTCTCTAGGACCTAGGTCCTCAATTATAACCATGCCAATTATTATCAAGTCGGTATAGAGCATCGACCATACAACTAATAGACTCCTCATATAGGGCGCACACTTTCAGACAACACATCAGACTTAATAGGTCTTATATAATTCCACGCCCTTGTAACAAAACCTACCGAGTTATTTAAATATTAATTAGAGTATATCGATAATTAATTATCGATAAATAATTATTACGAGTTAGAAGCCCATCCCATTTGATTTATGATTTTTTTGACCTTGAGTAGACCAATCAGCGTTTAGAACCCCGCGCCCGCTTACTTGAGTCATTTGACTGAATTGTTTGCATTACGAAAGCATAGTAATTAGGCGTCTATTGGTTGTGTGGTCGATGGTATAGAGTGATAGAAGGACAAGACGAAATCACATAAGTGATGCAGTCCAGAACAGTACAGTGCAGTATGTCCAGCAGTGGACGTCTACTGTCCGTCCTATTTCTACTCTAAACGCGTAGTAGGTCTAATTCAGTGTAGCAAACGGTTAGTGTATAAGTGTGAGATATATAGAGCGAGCTTTGACTTTGCTTAGACTTAAGACATGGTTAAGGCGCCAGCGGAGGGTGAATTGCTCATACAAACGTAATACCAAAATAATTAGTAATTCGAGCATATTTCCTCCATATTATGCGATTATTAAGATTGAACTTGTATTTATCTAATTCCCTGGATAATTATTTTTCCAAAATACTTTCCCAAAATTAAATGTAAGCACATTGCGTTTTGCATGTTTTTGCGACATAAACGACATGTTTTCTCCTTATTTGTTTCATATTAAAACAAACGATATCTCACGTACTAATTGATCAGGAACATAGCCTATATTGTCAAGTTACAGAATAACAACACGAAGTTAAAAACACAACAATTTTTCATTCATCATTTTTGGTATTCACGGAACAAGACTAAATGTATAACAAATTCTGTACGCTCATATTGCTATCGCGCTTGCACGCGATTATGTGTCTTCAGCCAAATAGGGATAGCAATATACCGGCAAATTTATATTTGCGGTTCGAGTAGAAGTTGCGAGCGGTGGTCGCCGGTCCCTTAAAACGAGACAGATGTATGTTACTCACATAAGTCCATCTCGTTTTAACTCTGAGTAAAGTTTGAGCCAAGTCAAAATACGCTCTATAGATCTGAGCATAAGACTCACTCAATGCGGCCTCCTGCGCAGCGCAGAGGTCGTGCAGCTGCTTGGCGTCGCGCAGGAAGCAGTGCCAGTCTATGAGCTGGTCCAGCGCCACCTGCCGCGCCGCCCACGCGCCCTGCAAGCGAGCGCGCTCCTCCAGCAGAGCAGAGCAACGCTCCTCGATCTCCTGCAAGAAAGTTAGGTGTAAGTGTTTGTTGACGAGCGCAGCGAGCGACAAAATTATGAAGGTGAATTAAAAATGTATTCTGAACTAGGTGATACCTTGATATTTTTCTTTTTTTTAGATGATAGCCGCGACTTTATCCGCGGGTGTCATCTAAAAAAAGGGTGGGTGAGGTTTTTTTAATTCCCGGGGAATCCCTTAACCTTAATTTTCCGGGATGTAATTTAAAATCACTTGAAAAGGTAGACCGTCGAAGCATAGCAGACAGAAAGACACACTTCCGCATATTTAATTTTAGCATGGATTTGCCATATAATTTTATTAGCAGAATATGTTAACTTTTTTCTTACTTAGTAGTTTTAGAGCTCAACCAGGAAATCCATTGGTCTGTTGCGGCGTGACTGAAGGACAAACCAACAAACAAACACACTTTCGCATTTATAATATTAGTATGATGATACCCAGATTTTAATTGATATGAAAGATAGCTTCCTATAACAGAGGCCCAATTGTGTAAGCAAATCGTAACCATTCGACAGCCTAAAACGTATTACTAGAACTGCGCAAGGAGTTAATACATACTTTTTGACGTGCATGCATCTATGAACTCCTTAAACAGGTCGGATAATACGACGGGCAGGCCTATGTCCAGCAGTGGACATCAACAAACCTGTGAGTTGGGATGTCCGTCAGCGATGAGCTGCTGCCCGCTCGCTAGGGCAGCGCGGAAGCTGTCATCTCGCGCGTCTATCTCAGCTCTGAGCGCGTCGTGGTGCGCTCGCTGCGCTTGCGCCGCGGCCGCGGAGCGCGCTGAGCCGCTTGAGGACATCTCCCCTCGAAGCGCTGTTGACCAGGAGGTCACGTCTCGGACCTAGACAAAAAATTAGATTTAAAACCTAATAACACTAAGCTTATGTTAAAGAAAAATTACTTATTAGTCAAATAGTTTGGCTAGATTGTAATTATATTGGGCACCCTTCATTGGTACTCAATAATAGAAAAAAAACCTAATTGTGTTCCTTGATCACTTAAAAATGTTTGAGGGCATAATAATAATTGTAGGTCACATCTAAGACGTAAACAAAATATATTTATTTATTTACTAGAGTCTAGACAATGCCTGCAACTTCGTCCGCGTGAATTTAGGTTCTTTTATTTAAACTCTTTAATCTTTAATTGGAGTTTACCTCCTTTAGAATCGATTTGCATATATAAGCCCGGGGTATGAAAATTTATGGGGAGTAAAATCAAATTTTATCCGTTACGTTATTGACTTTATGTTTCCATGGTAACACTTGTTTATGTTTCCATGACTATGTAATGTATTTTGATGAATATAAATTATATAATTAATAAAAATAAATGTATCAAGCATGCTTTTGTGGTGCTCCGCTAGCTGACCTCTTTGCTTCGCACCGGCCAGTGCATACGTCTGCGAGCTATGTACTGAAGTTCGGATATCGAATCGCTCATTCGCAGAAAGCAACGTCGAACGGCCGGTGGCTCATTCACTCGAGAGACGCGGACAAGCATGGCCGTCTAGCAAAGCTGCTAGGCCCACCTTTCGTTTACCATATATCTATACAGTGTTATTTTACAATATGTCGTTATTATAATATACTATCGTGTTAGTCATTATCGAGTGTATCATTTCAACGCCTACACTTAGGAAGTGAATCCTAACTAGGTAGTTGTTTGTAGCAGGCGAGGAAGTCCATAACGCCCTACAAATGGTGACCCCGAGAAGAATATTTTCAAGAAAAGGTCAGTCTATTTTCAAGTGACCTCAATAAAAGGTCACACTATTTTCAAGTGACATCAGAATAAGGTCAAAGCTCGTTTTTTGAGGACGTTTCATATCAAGCTAGAAAAAGAATAATCTTTGAAATTTAACAATAATCTAAAGAATATTTAAACAAGAATATTATTGTGAAGCATCGTTGCCAAGGAGAAACATAAATTCATCGAAGAAGACTTCGAAATTATTTTCGAATAAATAGAATGCTGTGACGGATCGATGGACATTTGACATCGCAGATTTTATTTCTTTTTTCAAGATTCAAATATAAGAAGGAAGATTCTAGTTCAAATTCAAATTTTGGAAGAGAAAATTTATAGACAATAGTGTCAATTGTTTTGAATTTGTTTTATAGGAACGTGTCTATCTGACATTTTCAGATATTTTGTAAACAATAATTTATTTTCTTTCAGCAAATTAGTTTCATAAAATTAGATGATGCGTCCTGTTCTCATGTAGGTGCCTGTGTGCAGCAAAAGTATACTACATATATTCAGCATGTCAAAGGGGCAGACAACCTCGTTGCGGATGCATTCTCGCGAGTGGAGGGCATCTCAGCACAGGACCTCCTCGTAGAGCTTTCTCGTTCGCAGGCATCCGATGAGGAATTAAGGAAGCTGCGTGATTCAACTTCAATGAAGTTGGCACGCGTTCCGATACCAGATAGTGGAGTTCACCGGCGCGCAGCATCGCACGACAACTTCGTATCACCCGCAATGCAACGGTATGGTGGAGCGACTTCACCGCCAGCTTAAGGCGGCGATTATGTGCCACGCTAACCCGGAATGGACCGAGGTACTTCCACTTGTACTCCTGGGAATAAGGAGCGCCTGGAAGGAACTACGTTCTTTTTCACTCTGCAGGGGGGTGATGTGGTGCTCCGCTAGCTGACCTCTTTGCTTCGCACCGGCCAGTGCATACGTCTGCGAGCTATGTACTGAAGTTCGGATATCGAATCGCTCATTCGCAGAAAGCAACGTCGAGTGGCCGGTGACGCATTCACTCGAGAGACGCGGACAAGCGTGGCCGTCTAGCCGCGCTGCTAGGCCCACCTTTTGTTTACCATATATCTATACAGTGTTATTATACAATATGTCGTTATTATAATATACTATCGTGTTAGTCATTATCGAGTGTATCATTTCAACGCCTACACTTAGGAAGTGAATCCTAACTAGGTAGTTGTTTGTAGCAGGCGAGGAAGTCCATAACGCCCTACACTTTCAGTAATATAAAAAATGCGTTCATTTATTGTCATTTGCTAATCTATATATTTTATAATTGTTCGTAAAAAGTAAACTCTAGTCGTGCGTCGGAGCTGACACACACAATTTTTTAAATTCAAGTTATAAGCTATCTCTATTAAAAGTTTCAACCAAATCGGTTCTAGCGTTGTAGCGTGAAGGAGTCTTACACACATCCAAACTTTCACATTAATTATAATATTAGTAGGAATAAATCAGAAGCCAACGGTTATACAATGAACTTCGGTTTTATAATAATTACAAACTTGTGAGTAGCATTGATTACATAAAAAAATATACAGCTACTTAAATACTTAATTTAAAGTTAAAACCAACTAGTTTTGGGGGTAGAGGGGGGGGTGTTAGTGGTGCATACCTCAGTGAAGAACTGGTGAAGCTTCAGATGCTGATGGAGAAGCCGCCTCCTCTCGTCGGCAGCGCTGCGCAGCGCTGTCCACGCTTCGCTCAGCGCGCGCTGCCGAAGCGCGATTTGTTGCTCGTTGCCTCCAGGACAGAGGCGTTGCAGGCGAGCGCCTTCTTCTTGGAGGACCTGACGAAGAGTTGAGAGGATTAAAGCTTTAATCATTATTGTCTATGGTTCATGCGTCATACTATAGTAATTTAAAAATTAAGTAAAGTAAATCCTTGTCTCTGGCTTCGCCATGGACGCACGGTGTGATTCATTTTCTGATTTCCTAAAATTGTATTAATATCTACCACACAGACCACATAATAAAAGGGACATCAATAAATATCAGTGGCGAGGCTAAGAAATTATGCCTTCTGCCGCCAATTATGGCCAGGAATATTATTCACCCAATCCATTGACTTATATTATTATGTATACTAATAAGACAAGCTCTGCGGCCTTAAATAATTCGCCATTGAGGTTCGGTTAGTTTTCCGTAACTCGCTTCCGTAGCTACCCTCTCTACCCGCCCGCGCGATCCGAAACTGCGACACAATTATTATTCCAAATTGCTTGTCTAGTAGTATACATATATTAAGTCAATGACCCAGTCAGACCTTTCGTCACTTGCTAGAACTGCTAAACTTCAAAGATGCTAACAAAAGTTTTTGGGTAATTAAGGGGGTTTTTGAAAATCTGCGGTGATATTCAAGATTTTGTCAATTGGAAGGTAATCCGGTAGGATAACATTTTGGGGAATTATGGTGTTTTTAGAGATATCTTTGGATATTTTTGGGTGCTTCGTAGTTTTAAGGAGGTATTGCAAAATTGACTGGGTAACTGGTCTCCAAATTACCTGCATTTGCGCATCAATAGCAACCAGATCGTTCTCGGCGGTGTCATGGTCCCTCAGCAAGGCCGTAGCAGCCCTCAAGTCCCGAGGGGGCGGAGGGGGCGCCAGCTGAGCCCTACGGTCCGCCGCCCGCGCTAGAAGGTCGCTCGCGTCGCGGTGGAAGCGGTGGATCTCCCCGGCCGCGTGGAGTCTCGCTCCACGGGATTGGATCTGATCGACTAGGCGTTGCCAGGATTCTCTGCGATGGATGGATGAATTACATTTTAGTTTATTATTAAGCCTTAATAGCTCAAAGATCACAGAAATCCTCTTGGCTTTAGGTTTAACTAGCTAACTATTACCATGTGAAGGATTACTTAAATGACAAGGAAGCTGGCAATAATTTGCTCTAATGGCTCTGATAGTTCCTTAGTTAAGATGGTTTGTGAGATGGTGATAATGAAAAAAAAACCCAGCTGAGTTTGTTGTGGGCTCTTCTCAGACCTGGGCGCGTTTGGAACCCTCGTAGCTTTAGTTTTAAGATACCGTAAAGACACTACGACAGAAAAAAAATTGTGTGTGTGCAATTTACACACGGCAGAAGTGAAACTTCAGAAAAGTAGCCTACGAGCGAATGAGATAAATATAACTTTCATTCTATCTCATTCTCTCGCAGGCTAAATCCTATTATGAATATGTGTCTCTTTTTAGTGCCTTTTTTCGTTTCATCGAATTTTCAAATCACAAAGATTCTAAAGATTCACTTCAAAAAATGTAGATATTATACTATGCTACCTGTGCGAAGCCGGGGCAGGTCGCTAGTATATGATAGGGCAGAGTTTATTGCAGTAAATTACCCCTACAACACGTTAGTATATTATAACTAGATGATGGCCGCGACTACGTCCGCGTGGATTAAGATTTTGTAATTCCCGCGGGAACTCTTTAATTTTCCGGCCTATGTCCTTCCCCGGGATATAACCTACCTCTATACCAAATTTCAGTAAAATCGGTTGAAAAGATGAGCCGGGAAAGCGTAGCAGACTTATATATTAGTTTATACTTTCGCATTTATAATATTAGTATGGATTAGTATGGAAGTATGGATTTGTAACTCACCCAAGCGCCTCCTGCCTCTTCTCAATGTCCGCGATGTAAGGGCTCTCGGAGGCCAGCAGCTTCTTGGCCAGCTCTTCGCACTGGTTGAACCTTTCTGCACCGCTCTCTACTCTATGGCGGAGCTCTTCGAACTTCGAGCGAAGGATCTAGAAAGAAACAATGGCGTCAAAAATGTTCCGGCAATTAATCGGCGGTTGCTCTTTTATAAAAAGGTTTAACAACAAAATCAAATGTAAAGTATACATGAGTAACCCCAGTCTGACGTATAGCAGGAGCGAATCAAATCCATGTGTTTTTTATCATTTATATTATTTTCGATTGTATAGTATGCTTTTTCCACGAGCATTTTTTCAACAGATAAAAACTTGTGTAAAGGCAAGACAAGATTACGCCCATTGCCACGATGACTTAAAAGATCCAACTACTTTTTATCCTGGGAAATCATTGAGTTGCCACAGGTTTTTAAACCTAAATAAATAATATCGGTATGATTATTTAGTGGTATCTTCCCGAAAGGGCGTATGTCCAACAGCAGATACTGTAAAGCGAAAATTGAGTTAAATAACAAAACCTTACCAATAGATGTTCATAATCCTGCCCGTAGTCTTCGCTGGACGCGGCTGCGTATTGCTCCTGGATCCAGCTCTCTAGCTCCGCGCTCTCTGCCAAGTACTCGTGACTGTAACAAGCAATAAGTATTAAATAACAGTAAACCCGTTTACGGGAAAAAAATTGACAGTCATAGGGACTGCCGGTTGAAGTGAAAACGATTTTTTTTTTTTTATTATTTAAAAAATTAAAAGAAAAAAAAATATAAACCTTAAAACTAAGGCAATTAAGGGACCGGCGACCACCGCTCGCAACTTCTACTCGAACCGCAAATATAAATTTGCCGGTATATTGCTATCCCTATTTGGCTGAAGACACATGATCGCGTGCAAGCGCGATAGCAATATGAGCGTACAGAATTTGTTATACATTTAGTCTTGTTCCGTGAATACCAAAAATGATGAATGAAAAATTGTTGTGTTTTTAACTTCGTGTTGTTATTCTGTAACTTGACAATATAGGCTATGTTCCTGATCAATTAGTACGTGAGATATCGTTTGTTTTAATATGAAACAAATAAGGAGAAAACATGTCGTTTATGTCGCAAAAACATGCAAAACGCAATGTGCTTACATTTAATTTTGGGAAAGTATTTTGGAAAAATAATTATCCAGGGACCTAGATAAATACAAGTTCAATCTTAATAATCGCATAATATGGAGGAAATATGCTTGAATTACTAATTATTTTGGTATTACGTTTGTATGAGCAATTCACCCTCCGCTGGCGCCTTAAAGTTTTATTACGAATGTAGTATAATTATATTTAAGACTTTTTGTCTTCGTCACAACGCGAGCATGTCGGTCTTCGCGAGCATGTCGGTGACGGTGACTCGAATCCACAAGTTTACCCCCTACCAAAAAGTGCTCAACGCGGCTAAAGAAGATTTCACTTCAATTAAAAATAAAACTGACAGGTAGCACTCACCGGCAGACGCTCTCAACAAGCGCAGCCTGGCGCAGCGCCGCTTTCCGCTGCAGCCTGGCAAGCGTGTCAGCCAGCTGCTCATGCCTGCTCACCAGCGCAGCGCCCTCCGGATGGCCGCTCGCCGCCATCCCGCCCGCCACGTGGCCCATCTCCGCGATGATCGCTGCGTACGTGTCCAGCTCTAGCTCCACCGCCTGGCGGGTGACAGAGAGAAAATATATGTAAAGGAATATAAAAAAAAGAAAAAAAAATTGTGTGTGTGTGTCACGTGTGCAATTCACACACGGCAGAAGTGAAACTTCAGAAAAGTAGCCTACGAGAGACTGTTATCCCGCCCGCCACGTGGCCCATCCCCGCGATGATCGCTGCGTACGTGTCTAACTCTAGCTCCACCGCCTGGCGGGTGAAAGGGAGAAAAAAAATGTAAAGGAGTATAAAAAAAAGAAAAAACTAATCATTTATGTATTTATTTATTTACTAATGATGCCCGCGACTTCGTTGCCCCTCGAATCCCTATATTGTAGTTCTGAGAGAATTGAGTATTTAATTACTAGTCAAATAAATTATATTTTTGTGATTATTAAATAGAGAATCTCCCAAAAGTCGTAATATCCACGTATAATAGTTTTTTGTTGAATAGCCGTTTTAAACTATCGATTAAAGTAAGAAGTGCGTCGAACTTTGATGACGTCGCAATTCAGTATTTCATACAACATCCCATACTAAGCACGCGTTTTGACGTTTGAAAAAAAGTTGCTGATTTGACTAGTTCTCAAAACCCAATACAGCAGGTGAAAGCTGGTACCATAATTCATAACGATCCTCAAAATCTAAGTCTGAGGAATTGATTGGTAGATGATTATGTTATACTTCCAAAGCATTATGGAAGAATTGCTTCAATTAGCAACTCCTTACCTTATGCCTGGTGAGGAGCTGGGTGGCCCTGTGTCTGTCGTTGCCCACATCGGCCGAGGATAACGCTGCATCCTTGTCTGCCAACCAGGAGTCTACTTCCAGGGCATCGTGGAGGAACTGCTGAGCCTTCAGAGCCGCCTCCAGTCGAGATGCCCTCTCTTCAGCTGCTTGGGACACTGACGAGTAGGATTCTTCCAGCTCGTTGCACAGTTGTTTAATCTGAAAATGATAAGAAATAGTTAGGTTATCAGAAAAACTATTATGAACTAGATGAAGCCTGTGACTTCGTCCACGTTAAGTTTTTTTGATTTTCCTAAATTTTCCAGGATAAAAAGTAGTCTTTGTCCTTCCACGGGATTTATCCTATCTCTATACCGATCTACTCGTAAGTCGGTTGAAAATATAGGCCGCTAAAGCGTAGCAGACAGACAGACAAACCTTCGCATTTATAATATTAGTATGGATATTTCTTCTGAAATATGCAGATTTTCTCGGTAAGGGTGTTCGAGCGTCGATTAACTTCAGTGTCAAAAATGAAAAAATGAAATAATACCACCAATTTTAAAGAAACGTTTTCGATTGGAGCGCCTAATGTACAGTAGTAAATAAATAAATCTTTATTTGAGATTGACACAGAAATAAAAAAAAAAAAAAAATTTATTTGTGTGGAGCTTGGAGACAAAAAAATTGTTGTACACCGATCATTTGTTTATTTATTAATTCCATGGGTACACTAACAATATACATATTCAACACATAAATAGGGATGATGTTTATGCAATTAAAAATATAATTGATTTTGTACTGATTATTTATTAAACAAGAGGGTCTTCTAAAGACGTAAAAATTCATGTGTTAGTTTTAAGTTTGATATTCATTTTAAACTATCGATTAAAAAGTGCGTTGAAATTTGATGACGTCACAACTATGTAGTTGCATATAATTAACTAGCTGATGCCCGCGACTTCGTCCGCGTGGATTCAGGTTTTTTAGGTTCCCGCGGGAACTCTTTAACTTTCCGGGATAAAAAGTAGCCTATGTGTTATTCCAGGCTATAATCTGTCTCTGTACCAAATTTCATAAAAGATCCGTTCAGCCGTTCGGGCGTGATTGGGTAACAAACATCCATACATCCATCCAAACTTTCGCATTTATAATACTAGCTGATGCCAGCGACTTCGTCCGCGTGGATTGAGGTTTTTCGGTTCCCGCGGGAACTCTTTAATTTTCCGGGATAAAAAGTAGCCTATGTGCTATTCCAGACTATAATCTATCTCTGTACCAAATTTCATAAAAGATCCGTTCAGCCGTTCGGGCGTGATTGGGTAACAAACATCCATACATCCATCCAAACTTTCGCATCAAATAAATATTATAAATGCGAAAGTTTGGATGGACGGATGTATGGATGTATGGATGGATGTTTGTTACTCAATCACGCCGGAACGGATGAACGGATCTGGATGAAATTTAGCACAGAGATAGTTTATAGTCTGGAATAGCACATAGGCTACTTTTTATCCCGGAAAATTAAGGAGTTCCCGCGGGAATCGAAAAACCTCGATCCACGCGGACGAAGTCGCGGGCATCAGCTAGTATTTATATATAAGACCTTTTGTCTCGTAACAACGCGAGCATGTCTGTGTTCGCGACCATGTCGGTGACGCGAATCCACAAGTTTACCCCCTACCAAAAAGTGCTCAACGCGGCTAAACAAGTTTTCACATTAAAAATTGAATTTTGAATTTTTGAAAAAATACTGACCTTCACAGCTTGCGGATGCTGCTCCTCAGTCTGCAGCTGCCGGCCCTGGTCCAGCACGCGCAGGATGAGCGGCTTCCGGCCGAGCAGCTCGGCGCGCAGCTTGGCGTGCTTCTTCTGTGCCGCTTGTGCCGCGTGCAGGTCGCTCGGTAGCGCCGCGGAGGACGCGGCGGCTTTACGCTCCGACACCCAGTCGAGTTCACCAGACACTTCTGCCGCAAACTTGTGCAGGCTGTTGGGAGAGAGATAGATAGATAGATCTATACTAGCTTACTATAGCTAAGATAAAATATAGATACAGGAATATGAAACTAGAGTAAATTTAGATCATAGAACTGCTATTGTTATCTTCAAAATTTAAATACTTATTTCAAAACTATATTAAAGGTTTAAAATTACAAATATTGTATTATGGTCAGAAAATAATAAGTAAAATAATTTGACATGTGTAACTTTTATTGTATTTTATAATTAACTAATCTGTGGTTAACGCAGTTGGTGGCATGTTTACCAAATATTTACTGTATAAGTAACTAGTTATATTCGGTTTGTTTAACGCACTGCGTGCTACTGTTTGTTAACCCAAATAAATAAAAATAAAAATAAAATAAAATAAAATAAAAGATAGATAGATAGATCTATATTAGCTTGTGCCCGTGGCTTCGCTCACGTTAAGTTCGATTTTCATACAACAATAATACCAACAATTTTACTGTATCTTTTCAATTTAACAGATTTTTGGACTGAAACTGCTTTTTCTCGGTTTTGGTTTTCTGGAGCCAGATTTTCTTAAACAAAAATAAGCAAAGAATAACATTTGAGTGTCTCGTTGGTCTAGTGGTTAGCATGTTCGACTGCGGCCGAGGAGGTCCCAGGTTCGAGTCCCATATTATTATCGAGGCCATAATATTAAGTATTGAATTTTTCTGTCTAGAAATTCTCAGTACTAGCCCGGTGTTAGAAAGTTGACGGTGTGTCACCCCCGTGCCTCGGAGAGCACGTTAAACCGTCGGTCCCGGTTATTATCACTAACATGATCATATAGTCGTAAAAGCCCGCCAACCAGCTGGGCCAAAGCTCTAATTCCCTCTCTCCTATGAGAGTGGAGGCCTGTGCCCAGCAGTGGGACGTTAATGGGCTGTAGTGTTAGTGGAACTTACCGTAAGCTAGCCTCAAGAGCATGTCTCCGCTCAGCCGCGTGAGGGCGGAGCGCCCTGGCCGCTTGTAATAGGGCACCGCAGTCTCGTTCGATGGCCGCGGCGTCGAAGTGCCCGCTCGAGACGAGGTCGGAGCCCTGCGCTACTAGCGCTTCGGCCCGCTGCTCGCATTGGTTCAGTTCTTGTTCTAGAGCCTGAGAAAAAAGTTGAAAATTTAAGAAATGTGTGCTTTTAAAATTTATTTGTAAAAGTGCTAAGCAGTGAGTATTAATTAAATTATAATATTTTTTAAAAAATTTCATTTGCAATAGGGATGGGTAAGCATTATTTAAAATGCATTTCCAATTCTAATAGATACTAAAATATCAACGACCTCCATTTACATAGACGGGCCCTGTCAAACAAACAATGTGGACTTATTTTACTACGCCATCTAGTCTGAAAAGCGGGACAGCGCTATGGCGGGGACAAGGACAGGCTTATACAGGTGTGGAGCGCGCTCTACAAGTCGGTCGCCCAATTTTTTTCTATTCCCATCTAGTACCTACGTATATATCGATGTAAAATATGCAAAATTAACCCGATAGACACCATAAGGCAAACCTACCTTTTACAACCCTAAAACTGTAACCCGGCTATGGAAGCAATTTCAGAGACCCCCACTTATATCGGTGTTATATCCTTTTTGACTGCCTCGTTGGTCTAGTGGTTGGCATATTCGACTGCAGCCGACGAGGTCCCGGGTTCGAGTCCCGGGTAGGGCACTAACAAGTACTGGGTTTTTCTGACAAGAAATTCTCAGTACTAGCCCGAAGTTAGGAAGTTGGCGGTGTTTCACCCCCGTGCCTCGGAGAGCACGTTTAGCCGTCGGTCCTGCGCCTGATCTCTCTCTGGTCGTGTCGGATTTTGAGAGTAAACCATAAAACCTCACCCTCCCCCCTCGCGTCGCGGGCATCGTCTAGTCAAATAAATATTATAAATGCGAAAGTTTGGATGGATGTATGGATGTATGGATGGATGTTTGTTACTCAATCACGCCCCAACGGCTGAACGGATCTGGATGAAATTTGGCACAGAGATAGATTATAGTCTGGAATAGCACATAGGCTACGATTTATCCCGGAAAATTAAAGAGTTCCCGCGGGAACCGAAAAACCTCAATCCACGCGGACGAAGTCGCGGGCATCAGCTAGTAAGAAATAAGCCATACCTGATGCTGTATGAGCAGGCGTTTGCAGGACCTCAGGTCGGTGCCCAGCTCCCGGCTCGTCAGCGAGCGCTCCAGCTCCACCAGCCGCGCCTTCGCATCCTCGATCGACCTGATGATGGAGAGCATCCAGTCATAATTTATACTAATCTATACTAATATTATAAATGCGAAAGTTTGGATGGATGGATGAATGGATATTTGTTACACAATCACGCCAGAACGGCTGAACGGATCTGGATGAAATTTGACACAGAGATAGATTATATATAGTCTGGAATGGCACATAGACTACTTTTTTTTTTTTTATCCACTACAAGTTAGCCCTTGACTGCGATCTCACCTGATGGTAAGTGATGATGCAGTCTAAGATGGAAGCGGGCTAACCAGTTAGGGGCATGGCAGTTATATTAAACCCACACCCCTATTTGGTTTATACACGGCATTGTACCGGAACGCTAGATCGCTTGGCGGCACGTCTTTGACGGTAGGGTGGTAACTAGCCACGGCCGAAGCCTCCTACCAGGCCAGACCAGGGAAAACCTCCGCACGTTAAGACAACAGCGCTACACACTGCGCCACGGAGGTCGTCGAAATTATATATTCCGGGAAATTAAGGAGTTCCCGCGTAACCAAAAAACCTTAATCCAAGCGGCGATGTCGCGGGCATAAGCTAGTCTCACATACAGGACAATGTTGATGATATTGATATCAATAGAGGTGCAAAATTTATACGAAGATTGAAAGCTGAAAATTTTAATTTTATCTGAGTAAAATATAACGAGAAAAATTAAAATAATAATAGTAGTTTATGCAACTGTCATATAATGAAGGGTATTAAAACACGAGTGTGAGTTTATGAAACGAGCGCAGCGAGTTTCATAATAGTAACGAGTGTTTTAATACCCGTGTTATATGCAGTTGCATACACTACTTTATCTTCACTAATGCAATTTATCAAACAACAAGAGTAAAAGCTGACAATAGTTTATGTATATACGTGTATTGTCACAGTGAACTTGCCGCCATTAAAATCTAACCAATGAGAGCGCAGCTGCGCGCGCAGGGCCAATCAGGAGCGAGCGCGCGCTGTTCGTTTTTTATTTAATTGGCACAAGATCTTACCAAAGAGTTTTGTGTATGTAAGTTTAGTAGTTTCGACGAAGTTTTCACGTATAACCCAACTGTTTTCAAAAGCCAGCCTAATATCAAAATTTTATACAACTTGTATGAGGATTTTGACATAAGGCTCGCCAGGTTAATTGGTCGCGTTTTATTGATGTTATAATGAGATTTTACGATATCGATGTGGATATTATACCATCATGTGAAATTGCTTAAATTGAGTGTTTTGTTATCTGCGCTATAACAGTAGTAATTATAAGTCAAGTATTGGAAACATAAGTAGAATGTTATAACATTAGTGTAGATAAAATAAATAATAGTACAAGATCAAATTAATGTATGTATTAAAATAAATAATAAATTGTCGGAGACGGGTGGTACCGAAGAGGACATCGATTCGCGTATCGCCAAAGCTAAGGCAGCCTTTGCAGGGCTCCGCCCTATATGGCAATCACGGAAATTTACAAGAAATCTGAAACTTAAAATTTTTCGAAGCAACGTGAAGTCCGTTTTGACTTATGGGTGCGAGACATGGAAGGTCACGAAAGCTATCTCACACCAAATCCAAGTTTTTGTCAATCGATGCCTTCGTCGCATTCTAGGTGTCCACTGGCCTGAGAAGATCAGTAACATCGAGCTCTTACTACGATGCAAGGAAGCTCCAATAGACGAACAGATTAAACGACGCAAATGGAACTGGATCGGCCACACTCTACGTAGAGAGCCAGGCAATATCGCGAGGCAGGCTCTCGACTGGAATCCTCAGGGAAAAAGAAAGCGTGGTCGACCCAAACAAACTTGGCGGCGTACTGTTCTGGCGGAGGTCGCGAGGATAGGGATGACGTGGGATGAGGTCAAGGGTGTAGCTTCTAACCGCTCGAGATGGCGCAACACTGTAGACGCCCTCTGCCCCACTGGGGGGACATAGGACATTAAAATAAATAATTTATGTAATATAGTACAGTGAATGTAATTTGAATCAGGTAGGTCATAGAAACCATCCATCGCCAAAGATGTATGGTCAAGAAAGCTAGTGTTGATGCTCCGTGACTATTTTGAAAACGAAAGTCGTATTGTAATAACTACATGAGTTTAAATTAAATTCTGCTGACCGTCTCCTAGAAATTAGTCCACATTATGCACTTTGTATCTTAAAATTCTGTCTTTTCGTCCCAAAATTTACGTATGTGCTCCGTTGCTGCTCCTTTTGGAATCACCCAGATCTTTTGACACAATTAGAAGACTTAATCAAAATTAGCTTAGAATCGATTCTCAATATGCAGCTGAACGAGCAATCTTGGACCCAAGCATCCCTACCCATCCGTTATGGTGGTTTAGGGATTCGCAAAATTTCAAGTGTCGCTTTACCAGCCTTCCTATCTTCTGTCCATAGTTCAGCAAATCTCATAAGTAAAATTTTAAGGGCATCCCCTTCAAACTTTGGGATTGCTGGCTTGGAAGAAGCTAGAAACGCTTTCTTAATTGCATGCCCAGGTCAAAATTTTCCACTTTCTCCAAATTCACAGAGGAGCTGGGACGACATACGCTGCAAATTGACTTTTGAGAATCTTTTGAGCTGTAGTACAGGTTCGGCGCGTGCTAGGCTTTTGGCCGTGGGTACGCGTGAGGCCGGCTACTGGCTTCACGCGTACCCTTCGTCAAATACAGGAACATTTCTTGAGCCTGACACGCTCCGAATCGCAACCTGTCTACGGCTTGGGGTTCCGGTCTGCGCTCCTCATAAATATCCCTGTGGCAGTGATGTCGACAAGCGGACTGTCATGCCAAAAAAGTGCAGGCCGCTTCTCGAGACATGCCGCACTTAACGATATCATGCGCCGGTCCCTTGCCACTGTCAACGTGCCAAGTCTACTTGAGCCGACTGGTATTGCAAGAGACGATGGCAAGAGACCGGACGGTATGAGTTTGATTCCATGGAAGATGGGCCGGGTGCTGGTATGGGATGCAACCTGGTCAGACACGCTGGCCCCTTCCCATCTACATGGAACCAACAACAGAGCTGGTGCGGCTTGTGAAGCGGCTGAAAAAGCTAAAACATGCAAATACAGGGGTCTAGGCTCCGAATATTATTTTGTCCCATTCGGTGTCGAGACCCTTGGTCCGTGGGGTCCTAGCGCTATAATGCTTTATAAGGAAATAACAAAAAGGTTAGTCGACATCACAGGAGACCGAAGAGCTGGCAGCTACCTCGGGCAAAGAATTAGTCTAGCTATTCAAAGGGGGAACGCTGCCAGTATCTTCGGAACCTTGCCTAAAGGGACTCCTTTTAATAATATATTTTAGTTATTACATTATATTTTTTAAGGTTATTTAGTTTTAGGTTCATTGTATTTATATTAGTTTCATATTATAAATGCTTATAACTTATTAAATAAAATATGTATATGTCATGAGTTTACAAGTTACGAAATATCGGATAAAAGGGCACGTCGCTTCACTATTGTAAAAAACGTGTGGTGTTGTGGGACACCAGATAGGAACGAAGTTCCTTATTACATAAATATTAATTTCAAGTTCTAGTCGAGGTAAAAAGAAAATAATTATTCAGGTATGAATTTTTTATTATGATTTTTTTATCGATAAAATTCAAAAACTACTTTACAAAATTATCTTACAACTTTTATTTTATTCACAATGATTCATAAAAATATATAATAATAATTAGACACTGTATAGCGAACATACATAAACTATACATAAAAAAATTGAGTGAAAAAAGTGAAACGAAGTGAAAACGAATATTTAAATTTTTTATACGAATATAAAATATAAACCTTTAAACCATAACACTAAGGCATTAAAGTTTAATTTCGAATGTAGTATATTTATATTAACTTTTGTCTTCGTAGCAACGCGAGCATGTGTTTACTTCAAAATCTTACGCATTTTCGTTACGCACGTCTTTTGCCGGCTAGGGTACCCCTCCGTATCGTCCCATAAGGAACTTCGTTCCAAAAACGTTAATTGCGTCCATGGAGTATTGCATTTTTTTGTCGATGGTTGCCTGTCAATAATTATGAAACTTCATAGGCGTGCTTATGTAAAAAGAAAAATAAATTGTTGAACGGACTATAAAAGTAAAGCTGTGCACTCACCGCCTGTGCTGCCGCTGCTGCGACGCCTGCCGCAGCTTGGAGCCCTTGTCGCGCGACGCGGCGACCAGCTCCTCCCACGCGCTGTGCAAGCCGTCCAGTCGCTCAGACACCTCGGTCGCGCGAGCAGTGTCCGACTTCTGGAGCGATTGGCCAATCTGTGAAATAATAAAATTGTTATACTTATCTAAATATATGAAAGGGGAAAAAAAGGAAAAACAGTGGCAGAATTGGGCTATAATTTGGCATATTGGATTTTTGAATATTCAACTCGTAAGGGGGTAAAATTGGGCTTTGAAATTATTACCGTCGCCCATGATCATTTGCAGCACCAGAGGAACGGCCAATGCGTTGCCGGCTATTGAGGAATTTGTTTATCCACCCCTTGAAGAGCCCAATATTGTAATCATAAGACAGCACAGAAGATGGATGCTGGTTCAGGCTGAAATTACCTGTCTGTTGCAAGTAAGTGACGACGCAGTCTAAGACGGTAGCGGGATAACCTGTTAGTGGTATTGCAGTTATATTAAACCCATACCCATATAATCAGTTTCCATACGGCAAGGGAATATATTTATAGTATAAGTATATATCTATATATTTATATTATAAGGTATATGTATATATCTATTTATTTATAGATAAGTGTATGTATTATTATCTATTTATATATGTATTTACGTATAGTGTATTTAGGTATACATGTATTATATTGTATAATATTTTACATTGTCTAGAATAATTACATTACATTAGGTTAGAACTAATTATTAATTTTCCTTTTTAAATAACGTACACCCTTGAAGCTTTCTCATTAGGTAAATCCGTTGTTTGCATGGTTGAATGGTAGAGATCGCTTTAAAGCGATAAGGCCGCCACTTGTACCATAGCTTAGTTTAATTATTATAGTTTATAAGTATGTGTTTCTTGGTGTACAATAAAGAATTTTTCATTCATTCATTCATTCATTCAAGATTTCGGCGCAATACAGAATACTCACGCTCTCAACATTCCGCAGTTGCTTCTCATTGGCTTGTAGCTCCCGTTCGAACGCCTCGTGCTTTTGCAGCTTCCGCTCCAGGTTAGCCAGGTCTCTGCAAATAAAAACGGGAATCCATACCAGTACAATCTATACCACTATTATAAATGCGAAAGTTTGGATGGATGGATGGATGTTTGTTAAAATCAAAACTGAAACTCAAATCATCTTTATTCAAAATTGGTACCTACAAAGTACACCTTCTGAACGTCATGTTTATAAAGAATAAGAGTTGATGGTGATAATTAACAACGGTATTTTAAGACTAAATGCTAACTAAAGTTACTCCAATCACGCCAGAACGGCTGAACGGATCTGGATAAATTTGGCACACAGATAGATTATAGTCTGGAATAACACTGCTACTTTTATCCCGGAAAATCAAAGAGTTCCCGCGAGAAACAAAGATCCTCAATCCACGCGTACGAAGTCGCGGGCATCAGCTAGTAGTATTATCAAGTTTGACTCGCTCCAGCAATGCTAAGGACTGCGTTCACTTATGTATCTACAAACGTAATTATTTTTTTCATAAGATCTACCACCGAGTTTCTTGCTGGTTCTTCTCGGTAGGAATGGCATTCCGAACCAGTGGTAGATACACTGGTTCGTTTGAAATGCGAAAGTGCGTCTGTCTGCCTGTTTGCTACGATTTCCGGACCATCTTTTTAACTGATTTTAATGAAATTTAAACTCAGGTGCACTATCATTGCCTTACTCTCGTAGCCCAACGGGACGGAATCCGATACGAACGGAGAGAGATCAGTCACAGGACCGAACACCGCCTTCCAAACTCGGTATAGTACTGAGAACTCCATGACAGAAAAATCCATTACTTGTTTCAGGAACTGAAACCCGGACCTCGTTATCTGCAGTCGAACATGCTAACCACTAGACCAACAAGGCAAAATTGTAATCCATACTAATATTATAAATGCGAAAGTGTAAATAAAAAACCGGCCAAGTGCGAGTCGGACTCGCGCACCGAGGGTTCCGTACAAACCTGTAGTAAGTTTTACGATTTATGACGTATTAAAAATAAAAATTACGTTTGTTGTATGGGAGGCCCCCCTTTAATATTTACTTTATTGATATTTAATTATTTATTTTGAAAGGTAATATACAAGTTAATATTCTGTGAAAATTTGAACCGTCTACCTGTTACCGTTTTTAACATTGAGCAAAAAAATACGAAAAAAACACGTTTATTGTATGGGGACCCCCCTTAATATATATATATTTTTAATTTTTAGTATTTGTTGTTATAGCGGCAACGGAAATACATCATTTGTGAAAATTTCAGCTTTCTAGCTAACACGGTTTATGAGATACAGCCTGGAGACAGACAGACAGCGGAGTCTTAGTAATAGGGTCCCGTTTTTACCCTTTGGGTACGGAACCCTAAAAACGATGGGCCGTGACCATCTATTCATCCGATATTGATTAAATTTGGTATAGCGGTGGGTTACAGGTAATTAAGGAGTTCCTCCGGGAATAAAAAAAAAAGTTTAATCCACGCGGACGAAGTCGCGGGCATATCTAGTATATTTATATAACATACCTGTAACTCTGGTCCTTAGCTGTTCTGGTTTTGTCTTGTATCCACGCTTGCAATTCTTCCGTTGCTGCTACGAACTGCAATTAAATGACAAGAAAATATTATTTACCTATTGCTTAATATCTCCGCGAAAATGGGCAGTGTATTTCCTAAAACTTAAATGAAATATACAAAATCTATCCAATCTTGATTGATCAAAAAATATGATTTTCATATTCAAAATATATATTAGAAAATATATTAGTCTTAAATCGTTTAAATTCATTTTTAAGACAAGAATATATCGTCCGCCATATTTAATTAAATGTGACGTCATTTTATTTTTCATAATATTATAAATGCGAAAGTGTGTTTGTTTGTTGGTTTGTCCTTCAATCACGCCGCAACGGAGCAACGGATCGACGTGATTTTTGGCATAGGTATAGTTGAGGACCTGGAGAGTGACATAGGCTACTTTTTATCCCGGAAAATTAAGGATTTCCCTCGGGAATCAAAAAAACTTAAACCACGCGGACGAAGTCGCGGGCATCAGCTAGTTTTTCATATAACCCTTTAAACCCTATTAATAGATACCCATATCATAAAAAAATAACTAGTCCGCCATCTTTGGGTGTCCGCCATATTGGATTTAGAATGACGTCAATGCATCCAAACTAAATGTGTACACGAAATTTCAGCATAATCGGTTGGGGCACAAGATTTGGTCAAAACTAACTGTTGCACGTTAAATAAAAGCTTGTAAAAACGTGAGTTTAACCGCCGTTTACATAAGAATTTTTTTTTAACATACCTGTTGGTGAGCCAAGCTAGCCAGCAGCGCCCGGCGTCGCTCGGCGGCGGCTTGCCTCACGCTGTCGCGCCGCTGGAGCACCGCCGCGCGGCGCGCCTTGATACTGCAGAAGAAATAGTACATTAACACGCGACTGAAGAGATCTTCGTATCCAATAAATAAAAAACATATGAATTTTACATCCATGATTACAAAAAAATATGCGATCTGCACGATAAGCAAACTAGAGGCCGCAATATGCTCGTGACTCCATCGCTCCGCCTCAAAAAAGTCAGAAGGTCATTCGTAGGAATGAGCATTCTATTCTATAATAAAATTCCACAACCTATTTTAAACTTGCCTATACACAAATAGAAATCCATTTAAAGGTATGCTCGTGAAAAAAAGCCTATTATACTGTGGAAGATAATGTAAATGATAAAAGAGCATGGATTTGATCGCTCCAGCAATGCTAAGGGCAGCGGTTACTTATGTACACATTGATATAATAAATCCATACTAATATTATAAATGCGAATCTGTGTCTGTCTGTCCGTCTGTCTGTCTGCTACGCTTTCCCGGCCCATCTTTTCAACCGATTTTGCTGAAATTTGGTATAGAGGTAGGTTATATCCCGGGGAAGGACATAGGCTATTTTTTATCCCGGAAAATTAATGAGTTCCCACGGGAATTGAAAAAACTTAATCTACGCAGACGAAGTCGCGGGCATCATAGAGTAAATTATTTTTTTAAAAAGAGCAACAACAGAGTTTCTCCCTGGCTCTTCTCGGTAGGAATGGCATTCCAAACTAGCGGTAGATTCACTCAAAAATTCAAAAGCACTTATAAAAGTTTACTTGAATAAAAAACAAATTGAGTTTGAGTCTGAAATGCGGAAGTGCGTGCCTTTTTTTATCCACTACAAGTTAGCCCTTGACTGCGATCTCACCTGATGGTAAGTGATGATGCAGTCTGATGGTAGTGGGCTAACCTGTTAGGGGCATGGGGGGCACTCGAAGATTCAAAAGCACTTGTAAAAGTTAATTTAAACATGAATCTGAATAGAATACTCACTGATCAGCGGCGTAATGCTTGTCCTTCTGGTTGGCCAGGCTGTGGGCCTTTTGGGCGAAGGCCGCTAGGCGCTCGTCCTGGGCCGTCAGCCGAGCTTCCAACTCTTCGTGACGCTTGAGCAGCGCTTCAGCTTCGTCCACCGATGACTGGAAGCAACAAGACCAAATGGTCAAGTTAAAGTTCAGATCATCTACATTTGACGACCTCCCTGGCGCAATGATGAGCGCTTGTGGTTTTACAAGTAGGAAAGTATGATTTATAATTTCTTAATTATTTGCTTTTTTAGGCATATATTGCCGATTACATTTTATGTTTTATCACTAGCTGATGCCCGCGACTTCGTCCGCGTGAATTGAGGAATTTTGGTACCCGCGGGAAGTCTCAATTTTCCGGGATAAAAGTAGCCAATGTGTTATTCCAGACTAGAATCCATCTCTGTGCCAAATTTCATCTAGACCCGTTCAGCCGTGATTGAATAACAAACATCCATCCATCCATCCGTCCATACATTCATCCATCTATCCATGCATCCATCCATCCAAACTTTCGCATTTATAAAATTAGTATAGATTAAAAAAAAGATAACTCACGCCGCAATGGTTGTAGTCCAGGAAGGCCTCGTGCGCTCCACTCGAGGCGTCGATCTGATCCGCCTCGCGGTTGAAGCTCTGCAGCTGGAGGCATTGCTTCAGATGCAGATCCTTGGCTTGCCATTCTGTCGACAATCACATTTATCAGTAAATAACTATGGAACGTCGAAACACACGCTTAGTATAGGAGGAGTACAATGCAAGATTGTCTAAAGTCGTAAAGTCGACATCTCCTGAAGATGCTCCGGTGTCGGGGCGAAGCGTGCGTTGAGAGTAGTTTAAAAGTCTTGTGTGGTGGTGCATGTGAGTGGTGGTGGCATTGCTTGCTCGGGAACTTGGCTTTCTTGCTTGGTTGGGAAGGTAAGCGGTGCTTCGCTTGTAACTGCATGTTTGACCATGCAGATTTTTTCTTTTGGCGGATTATAGCAAAATAATTGTAAATTTTTTCTTGACTAATAATTGTCAAATACTCAATTGGATTGTGTGAAAAGTGTAATTATATACCTTTGATAATAGCCTGTTGTTCGGCTTCCAGCATTTTGGCCGTCTCCGCCACGTCTGCCAGAGCTGGGTTGGACGACACCAGCTGCTTGCCGAGACCTATCACTTCTTTGAACCTGTGGACACCAAATTGGTCAAATTTGTGGTCAAAGAGGTCAATCCTGGTAGGCTCAGTATTAAAATATTCGAGCCCTATGCGAGGCCAATAGCCTCAAATATTTTAATTTTAAGCTTCTATGGTTCTCTACGGTTGTGGTCGCTAGAGTGGCAACACTAGAGTCTTGTGAGCTTGGAACGCAAATATACATTTTCAAGATGGCGGCGAGGCCGTGTTAGTCAGTGTTTTTGTGAATTGCCTAATAAAAGCATAATAAAGTGGATAATCAGTGTTTCCTTTTAATGATCCAAACTAATTTTTAATTTTATAATGCAAAATAAAGCAGTAATCTGCAGGTTAGCCAAACTGGAAATCAAAATAGGATCGAGTAACTCCTTCACTCCACCTCAAAAAAGTCCGGAGCTTGTTCGTTAACATGAGACAACGACGTTGACACAAGAGTTCCTGCGGGATTCAAAATCTTTAATCCACGCGGACGAAGCCGCGGGCAGCGTCTAGTAATATTATAAACTTACAAACATTCAAAATTTCACATCATACAAATATTATAAATGCGAAAGTGTGTTTGTTTGTTGGTATGTCCTTCAATCATGTCGCAACAGAGCAATGGGTCAACGTGAATTTTTGCTGGAGAGGGACATAGGCTACTTTTTATCCCGGAAAATTAAAGAGTTACCGCGGGAACTAAAAAAACCTTAATTCACGCGGACGAAGTCGCAGGCTTCAGCTAGTTAATAGTATTAGTAAGACAAGATAAAGTAAGGTCACTCACTCGTCATCATGCGCCTTGATGTCGTCATGTAGCTCTTGGTGTTGTTTGACCAAGGCCTCAGCGGTCGCTACGTCTTTAGCGTGCACGTCTGATGCCACTTGCTCGCGGACTTTCTGTTAACACGCAAATAAACAGGGTAATTCACGTCCGCCATATTGTTTTCTTTGTGACGTCACCTACTCAGTGTCACACTCGCGATCACGAGGGATCTAACGACATTATATTTGTTAAAATCTAACCAAACCATTTTGGCTGCAGGCGACGCCAAACAAATTGTTCTAGATACATACACCCAAAGAACATAAAGATGATTAACATATCAGGTGGCGATGATGATGACTATCAGTAAACTTTGTATTTTGCACCTTAAGGATCCCAACGTGGTGTCATGTATTATTAACGCAACAGAAAACATAACATTGTATTGTATTATTACAGCACATCTGCACCGGTTTCCCGAAACATACTTCTTTCTTTCTTTCTTGCAAGTTATTGAATGACGCTACTAACAAAGTATTTTAGTTCATATCATGGAGACTTTTTTATATGAACGATTCATTTAACACACTCCATCTCGTTCTCACCTGTATCCAATCCTGCAGCTGCCTCGCTCCGTTGGCGAAGACCTGGTGGCCCACAGCACTCTCCAGCCTCGCTCTTCGTTCAGCCGCTTGAGCCCTGCATCGTCCCCAGGCCGCCTCCAGCTGCTTCTGGCGACCTTCCACGTTTGCACGCTCGGTGGGGTATTGGGATTTCACTCTGCGAATGAAGAATTTATGTTTTCTCATCTCCGAAATAAACTTTCATTGCATTTTAAGGACCACACAAGATTACTAACAGATGTTGCTCAGAAAACAGGATCCCGTCAACAAACTGTTTCACAGTTTGACGGAATATGTTGTATTGAACACTAGAGGACGCCCGCGACTTCGTTCACGTGGCTTAAGTTTTTTAATTCCCACAGGCACGCCTTAATTTTCCGGGCTAAAATGAAGACTGTGAGTTGTGACACTCTCCAAGTACCCAACTATACCCATGCAAAAAATCACGTCGATCCGTTGCTCTGTTGCGGCGTGATTGAAGGACAAACTCTCTATTTGACGTCCTTGGGGATAGAAATGTCAAAAAGTAAAAACTAAAATCCGTATTTCATCATTAGTGGAAGCCCAAATACCAAGTTTCATGGCTATAGCAGCTTGAAAAACGACGGACTTTCATACAAACTTTCAACCCCTATTTAACCCCTATGGGGGTTGAATTTTAAAAAACTGTGAAACACGTTTTTCTTCATTTTTAACCCGCAGCTCATATACCAAGTTTCATGGCTATAATTTCAAAAACGACGGACTTACAAATTTCAAACCCCTATTTTACCCCTTTGGGGGTGGTATTTCCAAAAACCCTTTATTAGTGGATACCTAGTCTTCACAAAGAACACACTCTCCAAATTTCATGTCTCTAAGACCAGTAATTTAGGCTGTGCGTTGATATATAAGTCAGTCAGTCAGGACTTTGAATTTTATATATATAGATCGAACCAAATTATTGTAATTTATTTTTTTTCGCTTTTGTCCATCTGTGATTAGTTCTAGGACTATAGGTAAACAGATCTGTGGTCTTTATGTAGTTATTTCATAAAGTATAGTCCAAATTATAAAAAAAATACCGATAGATTGGTAGACTATTGAAAGATGCATATCAGCATATCAATAATTTCGTCATTTAGAACATACCCGTTTATTTGTAGCCATTGCAAGACGCTGCATGTAACAATAATACAATATTTAGTCAAGTATACCCATATATATTTCCATGTACAAAATGGGCATGTATGCTTTTATAATACCTATTAATATCGTTTCATTTTATCTTTGTTCATTTTATCCGGATAGCCTTTTCAATTACCACAATGCATATTAAAATATACGAGTACTTTAATACACAAAAAATACTACCAAAACTTACTACAGATAGGCTGGATTTGTTCAAGCACACCAAACCATTGAGCGCGCAACCTTGGCGCAACCTCTGTTCCTATAAAGGTCTCCACATACCGACACTAGATGACACCACATGTATCTTCAATCACACTTACGAAATTTTAGAGTAAACTAAATGATGCGCACGATTTCGTCCGTAAGTTTTTTTGATTTCCGCGAGAACTCTTTAATTTTTCGGGATAAAAAGTAGCCTATGTCCTTCCCCGGGATACAACATATCCCTGTACCAAATTTCATCAAAATCGGTTGAACAGATGGGACGTGAGCGCAGCAGACTAGAGTTGTTCAAAACTGCTATAAATCTATAGCACGCTACGGACTATAGACTATTAATTTTTAGCATGCTTTTTAATACGCTATGTTATAACGCGCTTGTTTTAAGAAAGCAGAACCCTAAATTTCGTAGCGCGCTAAATTTCGTAACACGCAAAGATGACGTTCACTCACAACAGCGCGTTACGCGAGACTTATCATCAACGAGCGGCAGGCGGGCGCCGCTACAAGTGCTACGAGGCGCCGCGCGCGATCGCGTGATATTCATAACGCCGTAGCGTCATGGCGGCTTCTCACATAACACGTTATCCGCGCTATGGAACAATAGCGCGCTATGATATTGCGCTACGTGTTATATTAACCGCCTCTACAGCAGACAGACAGACACACTTTCGCATTTATAATATTAGTATGGATACAGTCAACTCACGAGTCAGCGAGCAGGGTAACGGTGTTGACCTTCTCCCTCAGCGGCTCCAGCTCGCGCTCCAGCTGCGCATGTCTGCGCTGCAGCGCACGTACAGTGCGCAAGTCCGCGGCGGGCGCGCCCCCCGCTGCCAACTGCTGCTCCTTCTCAGACATCCAGTCCAGAGCCTCGTCGCATGTGCGGTTGAAGAGTTCCACGCTGAGAAAACATAAAGACAAAGTCAAAAACATAAGTATCCAAGTAAAGTGTGCGCTAGTCGCTTCCGGGTCGTGACGCCACTTAAGGCTCTGCCTGAAAATCAGCGCTGCAGTTATCATATACTGCAGCAACATGCTGAGGTAGCAGCCTTTTTAGCTGATACACGGGGCAATTTATATTTGTAGTTAAAAACATCTTGTATTTTAGTAAGTAATTAATTTGTAGATATAATTTTTCATTTCTGTATTTCTCTTTAGTTAGCCGTGTAAAGCTAAATAAACATTTATTTATTTATTTATAAAATCTAAGTCAATGTCATTTATTTTAATTGCAAGAAAGGCTTGCGTTTATGACAATCATGCTTAATGCGAAGCAATGACGAGGTCTAGGTTGTAACGCGTTTGCCTAGAAGATTTATGAGTGCTTTTGAAATGTCAAGTGAATCTACCACTGATTCGGAATGCCATTCCTGTTATGAAGAACCAGAGTGACACTCGGCGATTTCTCTAATATGTAACTAATAACATATTTACTATAGGTTCGTTATACTGTATTCGATAGGTAGGTATATTCTTAGAGCTCATGTGGCATCCTTTTGGGAAAGACTTTTGAGCTCTAACAATAGAATGTTGTCTGTGAGGGGATGCCTACTCCTATCTAAGACTATTTATTGACTATCTCGTCGTCTCAACCAACTCCCAAGCATAGCTCACTTCATCGCCCGCTGAGTGACCCTGGAGCGTTCTTATCAGGCCCATAGAAAGCGACCATGATTCCGATTGGCTATCTGTTTCCCTGAGAATGAAACAGAAAATAGCTGTGACATCTGAAACGAGTTTTTTAACCTTTTCAGTTAGCCGTAAGTTTAAATGTATTGAGTGTATGTCTTTTAGGTGAATGTTTGTAATTTTTTGTTGTATTGGGTTTAATATGCCTTCGGACCTATGGAAGGCATACGAGGGGCCGAAACCAAGGTCCTTTCGACGATTTTACTCCTAAGGAAATGTGACATCATTATTATTAATCTAAACACTAAGTTTACACTCGACTCTATCAACCTGGAAGCTCCTTCCAGACTCTTCTCTTTCTGCTGCTTCAGCCTCAGCAGTCGGTCCCACTGCTGCCTCAGCTGCTGTCGCCTCGCGGTCGCCTTGGCGGCTTGACTGTGATTGGCTGCTACCAGCTCTTCCGCCGCCGCGTCAATGGTCTCCAGGCGTTTGGACGCCGCTGACAGATCCGTGACGAATTTCTGAGCAAGACAATGGAGGATTAAGTCTCAAATTTCGTGGAGATAAGTCGAGATTAATTAAAATCATACTAATATTATAAATGCGTAAGTGTGTGTGTGTATGTTGGTTTATTGGTTTGTTGGTTTGTCCTTCAATCACGTCGCAACAGAGCACCGGATCGACTTGATTTTTTGCATGGTTGAACACCTGGAGAGTGACATAGGCTACTTTTTATCCTCGAAATTTAAATAGTTCCTGTGGGAATAAAAAAACATATTCCACGCGGACGATGTCGCGGGCACCAGCTAGTAATAAATAAATAAAATAAGACTCGTCGTCGTCGCCTCAACCTATAGACATTTGACGATGACGTTGACGACTTCCGTGGCGCAGTGTAAAGCGCTGTTGTCTTAACGTGCGGAGGTCCCGGGTTCGATCCCCGGCAGGGTCAATTTGGGAATTTATAATTTCTGAATTTTCCCTGGTCTGGCCTGGTGGGAGGCTTCGGCCGTGGCTAGTTATCACCCTACCGGCAAAGACGTACCGATAAGCGATTTGGCGTTCCGGTATAGCGACTACGGATATGGGTTTAATATAAATGCCATACTCCTAACAGCCCCCCAATCATGTAAGGATGACCGATGATATCGTTAAAAATCTGCGGCGAAGTAAATAAACCATAACAGCATTAAATTAGAGCTCAATTTCGTGTACCCATTCTTATACGTTTAGGTATGTACGATACTCAAACGTATAAGAATGGATACGCGAAATTGAGCTCTAATTCAATGCAGTTATGGTTTATTTTACTTTGACGAAAATCTTAAACGTTTGATCGGACATTCTTACATGATTGGGGCCCAGGTTAGCCCGCTACCATCTTAGACTGCATCATCACTTACCATTAGGTGAGATCGCAGTCAAGGGCTAACTTGTAGTGGATAAAAAAAAACGTCCACAGCTGGACGAAGGTCTCCTGCATGGATCGCCATTCGCCACTGAGTTCTAATAATTGACCGAGCGAAGCGAAGGTCTCTGAGTCTACTTGAGTGAATTGGCACTTGTCCGTCCGTCCGTCCGTCCGTCCGTCTGTCAGAGCCTTATAACTTCTGAATTGCTGAACGTAATTACTTCAAATTTAAATATAATATGTAAACCGATGGCCTCCCGCCGAATATGGCTTAAAAAGTTATAAAAATCTTTATTTCAGGGGGGCTCTCATAGAAGCGAATGCGGAGTAAAATATTTTTTATAGCGTTACATAGGGTTGCGGTATATCATTTTAAAGATAATGAGGAACAGAGTCCAAAACTATTTTTTTTTTAATTTTTCCCCTAAAATTGACGAAATGGGAGGCTTTCAAAGTGGAGATTTTCTGACGTCCAAAGATGACCTCAGAACTCCCAATTTTCTGAAAGGCTGAGCCTGAAACTTGATTAATTATTTGAATTATATCCTGTACTTGAACAACAAATACTAAAATTAGATAAATATTATAAGGAAACGAAATTATTTAATTTTTAATGAGCTTCATTATTTTTAACAAACTTCACAATTATGTCAATAGATGGCGCTCTGTACAAGTTTATTCGTTTGTGCATAGAAAGAAAAGGCTGAGCCTGAAACTTGATCACTTATTTGAATTATATCCTGTACTTGAACAACAAATACTAAAATTAGATAAATATTCTAAGGAAACGAAATTATTTAATTTTTAATGAGCTTCACTATTTTTAAGAGAACTTCACAAAGATGGCGCTCTGTAAGTTCATGGATACCGCGAGGTCTCAGTTCGGGGCGAACCACTAGTTATAATAAATGCCAAATGCCTTACATATGGTATGGCCAAGTCAAAACATTTCCATTTACACAAATAGCATTTAGCACTAACCTCATACTTCCTCTTAGCAGTCTCAACGCTGTCCTCCGCGTCTTCGGAGCGCAGCATCTTCTCCTTGTCTCGTATCCACTTGTCGAAGTCATCGCACTCGGCAAAGAAGCTGTACAGCCTGATGGCGTCTTCCAGTTGAGCTCGGCGCGCTTCTGACAGCTTGAGGAGCTCCTCTGTAGACAAGTGTTTTAACAAGCTTTTAATACTTATATCTATACTAGATGATACCCGCGACTTCGTCCGCGTTGTTTAGGGTTTTTAGATTCCTGCGGGAACTCCTTAATTTTCCGGGATAAAAATTAGCCTATGTCCTTCCCTGAGATATAACCTACCTCTATACCAAATTTCAGCCAAATCGGGTGAAAATATGGGCCGGGAAAGCGTAGCAGACAGACAGACAGACAGACAGACACACTTTCGCATTTATAATATTAGTATGGATATACAAAAGAAAGTCGTGTTAGTTACACTATTTATAACTCAAGAACAGCTGAACCGATTTGGCTGAAAATTTGTGGGGAAGTAGCTTAGAACCAGGAGCCGGACATAGGATACTTTTTATCCCGGAAAATTAAGGAGTTCCCGCGGGAATCAAAAAAAAACTTAAACCACGCGGACGAAGTCGCGGGCATCAGCTAGCTTTTAATCTATACTTATATAATATTATAAATGCGAAAGTTTGGATAGATGTATGGATGTACTAGCTGATGCCCGGGACTTCGTCTGAGTGAATTGAGGCTTTTCGGTTCCCGCGGGAACTCTTTAATTTTCCGGGATAAAAAGTAGCCTATGTGCTATTCCAAACTATAAACTGTTCATTCGTTGAAAAATGGAGTCCACCAGACGATACGAAGATGTTTTTTTAAAGGACCTCATACAGGTATTTGAAGAGGCAAAGAAAAATAAACCGGCCAAGTGCGAGAAGTTTTACGATTTAAGACGTATTAAAAATAAAAATTACGTTTGTTGTATGGGAGCCCCCCTTTAATATTTACTTTAATGATATTTAATTATTAAACAACTTGACCGTTACCGGAAGCTTTATATTGAGAGTAGCATTTCCGTTTCCGTCGGTTTCATGTAAATTTTCGTACTTTTAATGTCGTCACATCCCGTCCAGTGGCGTCACCTGGCGGTGTCGCGCTCCCTAAGTTTTCATAAATTGGCCAGCGCGATCATTGCCACATTGGCGTTCTGTTTTCCGTCGAGTCAACACCTTGCAACTATCCTATACGAAGCATTGCAAGTAGTTCTTATATATATAAGAAAAGTACTTACAAAGTACATTGTTGGCATAATTCGCAGTAAGTACTTAGCTTATTCCAGCTTATTCTAAGTACGTGATCACTAAATTTAAACGGTTTGTCCGTTCGGATCACTACTTGATTAGGTAAGTTTTTAACATTTTAACATTTTATTTTTCGTACTTGTGAAGATGTAACATTTATTATTATGTATTATCGAATTTATTTAGCGAAATCCAACAGAAATGGGTAGTCATATAAACTGTGGCCCCAGTAATTGTTGTGTAAGTCGCTTCTGAATAATACCGACATCTTAAATTTTAAAATATATTTTTTATTTTTGCCTTTGTTAACATACTGCTAATTTCAGTAATGGATAATATAACGGAGGCCGTGGCCGGTCCGAGCGGGCAGGCTCGCAAACGGGCCCGCAGCCGCAACACCAGCTCGTCCAGTAGCAGCTCGAGTTCATCCTCAGACAATAATGGGAAACGATCGCGGCGCCAGCGCCGTAAACGTAGCAACCGCGTACGAAAATCTCAAATTACTGAGAACATGGACAAGCTTTTCAAGGAGATCGGTGAGCTACGAAAACAAATTGTTATGTCGAATAATAATGATGTTGCAGCTAATTATGATGAAGTTTCATCCCAGGTTAGTGGTGATCTTTATGAACATAATGTTGAAAATGAATGTCAAAATTCATGTGTTAATAATTTTACGTTCGATATAGAAACGAAACTTAAGGAACCTTCCGTTCCAAAAACATCAGAAATTTTCTTGAAAATGTTACATGATGTCCAACATTTAGGTGATACTTCTTGGTCTGAAGTTAGGTACGCTGAAACGCAAAAAAGTTATAATCATTCACCAGGTTTTATAGAATTAGAAACTAATGAGGAGGTAAAATCGTTTGATACCTCGCGACTAGCAAATGCAGAAAAATCTTATGCAGCTATCACGTACTGCATTTTGAAACAAAAACTTGCCTTGCAAGACGCTATAAGAGCCTTGCTTTCTTGGACGAGCCAGGATACTGAGGTAACGACGGATCAACTGACCGAAAAAATTGAGGAGCTATTTCAAAAAAGTGAGCTTCAAAAGATCTCGTCGGATCTGTTACAGCTAGTGTGCGGTCACCGAGCGGAATGCATTGAGATACGCCGCGATGCTATCATGAGTCGGGCTCGTGACCCTCTGGTGAGAGCATCTTTAAATAAAATACCACCATCAACTACCAATTTATTTAATTCAGAGCAATTTACATCGGCATTAGAAAAAGCCGGTGGAGTGCGCAAAGCTTTTTGGATAAAGAATGAGGCATCTGTCTCTACTCAATATAATCAAAGTCAGGCACATACTAAACGTGTAAACCGCGGCCCCTCGCGGGGGCAAGGCGTTCGTAATCATGCCGTTCCATCGCGTGGAACCGCTCGGCCTGCACAATGCTCACATGCTTGTCAGCATGAGCAATATAATCCACCCTCGGGGGGTGGATGCCAGTGCGCCGATCATGCCTGCAAAGGTCAATCATTTAAAAAGGATGTTGACCGTTATAATACGAAGGATAAAGAATCCTTTCGCAACCAGGGCTCGCGGCCCGAAAAGAAAAGCTACAGGGGGCGATCAACTGCACCCAAAGCCTCCAAAAGAACTTGGAGAAATTGACTCGACCCTGTTCCGAGCAGGTCAATTAGTGCAACATCTTTCGCAGTGGAAGAAAATGGGAGCCCCAGGGGTAATATTAAAGATAATTCAGGGATATCGAATACCATTCTTACAAAAACCGCCTCTTGTTTATCCCACTATAACGAGAGAAGCATTTCAGACTCCTGTCTCGGAGGAGATGTCTGCAACAGTGTACAAGATGAAAAATCAAGGGATCTTAAAGCTTGCGCCATTCACACCAAGCTTCCTCTCCTCTATGTTTCTGGTACCAAAACCCGACGGGTCATCCCGACCGATATTCAATCTCAAAGCACTAAACGACTATGTTGTGGCAGAGCCATTCCACTTGATAAACATGCATCGCATCCCAAACTTTCTGCAACCCCAAGACTGGTTATGCAAGGTGGACATAACACAAGCCTATTTTCATGTGAAAATAAAGAAATCTCAAAGGCGGTTTCTACGCCTTGTGTACGAAGGGGAATTGCTAGAAATGACTTGTCTGCCATTTGGACTAAGCACGGCGCCCAAAACCTTCTCAGTACTGACAAATTGGATAGCTCAAATATTGAGAGATCAGTGGAATATAAGAATCCTCGTGTATCTAGACGACATTCTAATAGCAAATCAAAATGTGCATGCACTTCGCGATCATGTCGAAATTACAGTGCAATTATTGCAGAGACTGGGTTGGCAAATAAATTTCAAAAAATCGGTCCTTACCCCGCAAAAGAATTTAATTTATTTAGGAATAATGTGGAGACCCTGGGACAATCTGAAAATTCTTCCAAAGGAGAAATCAGATATCATAGTAAGAAATGTCAGTCTTATTTTAAAGAAAGGAAAAGTCACTCTAAAGGAAGTACAATCAATAATAGGACTTCTAAATTTTGCCAGCTTTGTTGTCCCACGAGGACGACTCAATCATCGGCACCTATTACTGTTCAAGAACACTCTTCCAGACCAATCATCCAAGACCTATTCAGTACCAACAGATGTGAAAAGCGAACTGACATGGTGGAAAAAGAATTGTCAGTTGCCAACTCCACTGCATTACCCTCCGCCAGTCCATTACCTAGTAACGGATGCTTCGGATCAAGCTTGGGGAGCATTGCTAGACGACATCCCTCTATGGGGCACTTGGTCACGAGAGGAACAGGGACTACATTCCAATCAAAAGGAAATGTTAGCCATACTGTATGCGCTTCAGAAGCAGGCGTACTCCTTACGCAACAGTTCAATTCTGATTCAATGCGACAACAAAACGGCAGTTGCTCATTTGCGGAGGGAAGGAGGGACGAAGTCGTTGCCCCTATTGAAAACAACATTCGAGATCCTGAATTTATCAGATCAACATCAAATTCACCTCAGCATACAATACATACCCGGCAGGTACAACAGTCACGCGGACCATTTGTCACGACCACGTCAGCGCCAACCTCCAGAATGGCACTTGCTACCAGCTTGCACGGAAATAGTGTTTATGAAGTGGGGAATTCCGGTGATCGATCTATTTGCATCAGGAAAAGCACATGTAATAAGCAACTATGTATCTCGAGATTTGATGGACCCTCGAGCCCTGTTTCACGACGCATTCAGTATCCCATGGAACTTCGCTCTTGCATGGGTATTTCCTCCTCCATTTTTAATTCCGAGAGTCCTGAGCCACCTCAACCAGTCGACGGGAATATTTTTGATAGTAGTACCTCGATGGGAGAAGGTCTTTTGGCGCGCGGATCTCAGAACCCGAGCGCTTGCAGCTCCGTTAACTCTGAGAAATCTACACAAATTTCTAGTAGATACAACAACGGGATTGCCACCTCCGAAAGTCGAGGATATGATCCTAGAAGTCTGGAAATGTGGGGGTGGTCAGAGGCAATAAAATCATGGAATCCTGAACAGTCATCATTACTTAAAAATTCTTGGCGAAAATCTACCAAGAAAACTTACGAATCAGCTTGGAAACGTTGGTCCACCTGGTCAAAAAATAATAATGTTAACTCTGTGAACCCCACAGGTTCTCAATTAGCACAATTCTTGGCATATTTGCATATAATTGATAGATTGTCATATAATACCATTCTATTACACAAATCGGTGGTTTCGACCTTATGTAATGCTGAATCAAGCAGTCAATTAAGTAATCATGTCCTTGTTAAACATATGTTGAATTCAATTTCTTTACAAAATCCAAAGGGCACAAAACCGCCAGTTTGGGATGTTAGTGTTTTGGTTTCTTACTTAACCAATTATTCAATAGAATTAAATAACCAATATCAGATATCTTGTCATACTGCCATTTTATTACTGCTATGTTCAGGAAGACGTATACATGACTTAACCTTACTCAGTGTAGATAACAGGCATTGTGTAAGATCTGATGAATATATTATATTTTGGCCTCAATTTGGCTCAAAAACTGACACAAGTGATTATAGACAGTCGGGCTGGAGGTTACTTGTAAATAGAAATAATCGTAACTTAAACCCTTTATTTTGGATTGATAAGTGTATTTCACTTTTAAAAGACAGACGCAGCGCTTCGAATTCTAATAATCTATTTGTGACAGTTAGAGGTTTACCTAAGCCGGCCTCACGCACAGTTATAGCAGGCTGGGTTAAAACTCTGTTCAATGAAGCAGGTATATCCGCTACTCCAGGTAGTGTTCGCTCTGCCGTAGCCTCCAAGAGCTGGTGGGAAGATCATTCCCTTGATGAAATATTGGCCCGAGGAAATTGGCGATCAGCCAATACTTTTAAGAAGTTCTATAGACGTGAAGTGATTGACAATAATGTAAATAACTCTGTGGATATTACTCAATTATTCAATCCGATAAACTGACAGTTTTAAAAATGTTCTGTCGATTGTAAATCAAGTACAATAATTATAAAGTTGTATGATTGGTTTATAAATAAAAAAGAAGTTAATTATGTTACAATAGGTTTTATTACAATCACATTGGCGTAGATTTTGATTATCTAAATATTTTGTGGCGTCACCAGGCGAAAACAAACAGGATCTCAATATAAAGCTTCCGGTAACGGTCAAGTTGTTTAATAGTAGCGTTTTACCTGAAAATAAAACGCATATTAAAATACTTACCTTACCGGAAGCTTTCAGTAATTCCTGCCTGGTGATATTGAGCCAATGAGGCAATGATCGCGCTGGCCAATTTATGAAAACTTAGGGAGCGCGACACCGCCAGGTGACGCCACTGGACGGGATGTGACGACATTAAAAGTACGAAAATTTACATGAAACCGACGGAAACGGAAATGCTACTCTCAATATAAAGCTTCCGGTAAGGTAAGTATTTTAATATGCGTTTTATTTTCAGGTAAAACGCTACTATTTATTTTGAAAGGTAATATACAAGTTAATATTCTGTGAAAATTTGAACCGTCTACCTGTTACCGTTTTTAATATTGAGCAAAAAAACACGTTTATTGTATGGGGACCCCCCTTAATATATATAATTTTTTAATTTTTAGTATTTGTTGTTATAGCGGCAACGGAAATACATCATTTGTGAAAATTTCAGCTTTCTAGCTATCACGGTTTATGAGATACAGCCTGGAGACAGACAGACAGACAGACAGACAGCGGAGTCTTAGTAATAGGGTCCCGTTTTTACCCTTTGGGTACGGAACCCTAAAAATACATTTAACCCTAAGAGATGACAAGAAAACCTCTGGTTTTGATTGGGGCCTGGAGCTTGAGAAAATTATTGTTGCAACAGAAAGCAGCGGTGAGCTGTTGTTCCTAATAAAGTATAATGGGTAAAGGAGACAACCGTCTTCCTTGCTGTCATCACTCACCGTACTCCCCCTGGATCTGCTGCATGCGCTGCTGTACGGGGGGGTGCGGCGCGGGCGCGGGGGGCTGCGCCCTCTGCCGCCGCGCCGGAGCCCCCCTCTTCACCTGCACCACTTGCTTCACCAGCACTGTCTTCTTCACGCGCTGCACTGTTCGAACCTTCTCCGGACGTCGGACCTGGACCTGGTCACAAAAACAAATAATCTTAAAAATCTAGCTCGAATGGCCATTATTTAGGGTTGTCATATTACTGTCTGTCTGTCTGCTACGCTTTCACGGCCCACCTGTTCAACCGATTTTGATGAAATTTGGTACAAGGATAGGTTGTATGCCGGGGAAAGACATAGGCTACGTTTTATCCCGGAAAATTCAAGAGTTCCCGCGGGAATCAAAAACCTTAATCCACGCGGACGAAGTCGCGAGCATCATGTATTGAAAAATAATTATCACTTCCCGTCAGGTGTGACTGCGGGCAAGCTTAAGCCTATTTAAAAAAAAAATTGGCAGTCATAGGGACTGCCGATGGAAGTGAAAACTAATATTTAAAATAATTATAAAAAATATATACTTACATATATTTAAAATACTTAAAATATATACCTTAAAAAGGCATTAAAGTTTAATTACGAACGTACTATATTTATATTTAAGACCTTTTGTCTTCGTAACAACGCGAGGTGTCGGTCACGCGTCTTCAATTTTTACCCCCTACCAAAAAGTGCTCAACGCGCCTAAAGAGTGTCTGGTGGGAGGCTTCGGCCGTGGCTAATTACCACCCTACCGGCAAAGACGTGCCGTCAAGCTATTTAGCGTTCCGGGACGATGGCGTGTAGAAACCGAATAGGGGTATGGGTTTAATAATTTATCTGCCATGCCCCTAACAGGTTAGCCCGCTGCCATCTTAGACTGCATCATCACTTACCATCAGGTGAGATCGCAGTCAAGGGCTAACTTGTAGTGGATAAAAAAAAAAGAAGTTTTCACTTCAACAAATCTCACCGGTACAACTCTGGGCTCGATCTCTCGCACGTAGTTGGCCGGTACGAAGCCGTCGGTCCGGTCCGCCTTCCTCACGGACCACCAGTCAGGGTTGGTCTTGCTGATCAGGAACATTACTTCCCCTTTGGCTATGGAGATGCCTTGCCCGCTGAATGCGTACAGCGCTTTGACCTGGTGGGAAAAAAATTGGATCAATTTAATCTTATCTCTTAAAAGTGTCTTTGGATTTAAGGAGATTCTGGGACCTATATGTGGAGCTGGGAGTATAAATATCCCCAAAATAACTTCCATTAAATAAATTGGATATTTGACAACTAGTCAAGCGATTTAGCGTTCCGGTAAAATGCCGTGTAGAAACTGATAGGGGTATGGGTTTAATATAACTGCCGCACCCTTAACAAGTTAGATAATCCGCTGCCAGCTTAGACTGCATTATCACTTACCATCAGGTGAGATCGCGGTCAAGGGCTAACTCGTAGTGGTTTAAAAAAAATTGGTTGTCTGATAGTTTTACGTGATAACTAGAAGTTCTCGAAGAAGCTCGCGTGGCGGCGTTCCAGTAGCAGAACTATTCGAACTGCTACTTCTGACGTCACGCGAGAAGAGAGATAAATGTGTCACAAGCCAACGCTTGGGCCGATCGCGATAGAGATCGCTTGTTCCGCGCTCTCACTTGCACGCTCAGGCTCAGGCGGAACGTAAAAAAAAATAGTTCACTCACTTGTGGCACGCTCCTCTGTTCCGTAACGGTTCTGTGCTCCAGCCTCTCCACTGGTTCTTCCTCCCACACGTCAGTAGGCACTAGTCTAGACTCGTTCACCCATTCATCTTCTTGCTCCAGACCCGCGTTCGCTTCCACTTCCGTTGGCAACTGGAAAAGAGACCAAGATTATAGGAAACGTGTCACCCAGGACGACGGGTCAATTCAATCCATTCATTTGCAGAAACATTTTAAGAATTCAACATTTTGGAAAGCTCAAATTCAACATTTAAAAACTCCACATTTGTGCGTAATGTCCTATGTCTCACTGAAAAAACTAGAAGTTTAATTCGCTATAATCCGCCACAGAAGGTAAATCTAAAATATCCTCAACGTAAGTTTCACTCCAACACCGGAGCATCTTCAGGAGATGTTGACTCTACAATGCACGATTGTGAATCGTGTGAGTGAAACGTACGTTGAGGTTATTTTGGAAGATGTATGTGGTTTGGAGAATATCGCGGGCTGCAAGTTCATGATACTCACTGTACCACATAGATTTAAATTCTGTGGCGGATTATAGCGAATTATCGTCGTCGTCGTCTCAACCTATAGACGACCACTGCTGGACGAAGGTCTCCTGCATGGATCGCCACAGAGCACGGTCTTGTGCCGCTTGCTTCCAGCGGCTCCCAGCTGCACGCTTGAGATCGTCCGTCCACCTAGTGGGGGATCGTCCAACGCTGCGCTGCGAGGCCGCCATTCGAGCACTTTGGGACTCCAACGCCTATCGGTTCTACGAACTATGTGCCCCGCCCATTGCCACTTGAGCTTGGCGACTCTTCGAGCTATGTCGGTTAGTCTGGTTCGCCTACGGATCTCCTCAGTCCTGATTTGATCACGCAGGGATACTCCGAGCATAGCTCTCTCCATCGCCCGCTGAGTGACCCTGAGCCTTCTGATCAGGCCCATAGTTAGCGACCATGTTTAGGAGCCGTAAGTCATCACTAGCAACACGCACTGTTCATAGCGAATTATACTTCTAGTTTTTTCATTGTCATGGACTTCCGCAAAGTAACGCCTGCTTCTATCCAACTATGTTTCACTATACATTACATTATTATACAATAGTATAGTTTAATACAGCATAACAATAGCATAGTACCTGCACTCGTAAATAACTCACCAGAAGCGTGTGTATGCCCTGGTCGGTCAGCCGCTGGGCCGTCACAGCCAGCGCTTTCAGCTCTGCAGCGTGCGCCCTCAGCTCGTCGTGCAGCAGCCGCTGTCTAGCGAGCAGCGCTGCAGCGCCCGCGGCGTCGCGCCCGCAGTCCTCGCTCGCGACCACCGTGCGTTTCTCGCGCATCCAGGACTCCGCTTCGTTCGCGTCGCCGTAGAACTGGAAGAAAAAAGTTTGTAAGAAGTGGTGGCGGTTTCCGCACAAACGCTAATAGATGGCGCTACCGGTAGCATACGAAAAAATCTGAACAGAGTGTTCGCGTCGCCGTAGAACTGCAAGAGAAAAGTTGGTAAGAAGTTGTGTCGGTCTCCGCACAAACGCTAATAGCAGGTAGCATACGAAAAAATCTGAACAGAGTGTTCGCGTCGCCGTAGAACTGCAAGAGAAAAGTTGGTAAGAAGTTGTGTCGGTCTCCGCACAAACGCTAATAGACGGCGCTACCGGTAGCATACGAAGAAATCTGAACAAAGTGACGTCTGAATTGCGCTATCGAAGTTTCAACCCCGAGATGCTATTTATACATGTTTATTACAACTTATAATTGGTTGGACCAGCGATCCCCGAGTACAATGCGAGTCTGGATGAAGACATTTTCCTATTATCACGGTCCAGCTATATTACTTGCAATCTGCTAAACATCTACAAATCTCTATACTTTCCCATAGTTGGTTGAGAAGCAATTCTTACCTGGTGCGCTTCCGCGGCATCGGCCAGCTGCTTCTCCCGCGCTTCGGCCAGCTCGCGGAGAATCTCCCACTGCTTGTTCAGAGAAGCGAGGCGCCTCTCGATCTCCACGCTCTTGGGGTGCTTGGCGTCGATCAGGCTGTTATTAGAGAATCGAAGAATTTATCCGGTTCGAAGGACCATGTTTTGGATCTTCCGTTTTTAACCAACGATAATTTATTTAAGACTGATCTCGACTACGTCCGCGTGGATTAAGTATTTTTATTCCTACAGGAACTCCTTAATTTGCCGGGATAAAAAGTAGCCTATGTACTTCCCTGCGATTTAACCTACCCCTTTACTTTAAATTTCATCACAATCGGTAGAAAAGATGGGCCGTTAAAGCGTAGCATACAGACACACAGACAGACGGACACACTTTCGCATTTATAATATTAGTATGGATTTTAGCTATGAACCATGATTTAATCTGCGGGTTGTTACGTTCCCTCAAATATGGTTGAGCGAAGCAATGGCTGGATCATGCGTCATGCTCGTGAACGGGTGCCACCGTCGGAAATGGCGCTGCCTCTGTCTGCCAGTCTTGGCGTGTATTGAGTATTGTATGCTCGTGAAAAAAGCTTACTATACAATCGAAGATTACGTAAATGATAAAAAAAAGCGTGGATTTGATTCGCTCCAGCTATGCGTGGGACTGCAGTTACTTGTATCATTATGATGATTGTAAGTTTTGATGGAAAAGAGCAACCACCGAGTTTCTTGCTGGCTCTTCTCGGTAGGAATGGCATTCCGAACCAGCGGTAGATTCATATTATAACGATTCAAAAGCGCTTGTAAAAGCTTATTTGAATAAAAAACATTTGAATTTTGAATTTTTGAATTTTGAGGTATTAGTTTTACAAAGAATCAGTGATAATAAAAAAACAGAGATGTTTTCCGACGCAAAACAAATAAGGCAACAGTAGTTTTCGATTACTCAGCGCATAGATGTGGACCTTTTAATCAAATTACACAGATTTCACTATTTTTTTCTGCAAGTGTGAATGTACAGTGAAAGTAGGGCTCAAATCTGGATGAAGAAATTAAAAAATTTTGCTTAATTGTTTCCAACACAGCAAACAATTTTTATTATATATGCACACAGTAATATGCTTAATATTATGGAAAAATCACATTAATTACAAAAGCCAAGGCGATCTTTGGCGAGAGAGATCTCCAGGTTGGAATGAAACGTACCTCTGTCCTTTAGAGCGATGTCGTTGCGCGACCAGGTCTTTCGCGCGAAGTTCATGCAACAGTGCAGTGTGCTTCTGCCTTAACGCTTGCACGGCGCGGACGTCCTTAGCCGCCACGTCCGCTCGACAGATGCGCTGCTTCTCTGTCACCCATCCTGATTCGAAATAAATAATTCGTTATTAGAAAGAAAAAGAAAGAAAGAAAACACATTTATTCAAAAAATGGTGTTACAGACAAACATCTGTCATACATAGCCTGTACACACAAATATGTTTGTCTGTGACACCACCCGGAATGGGTGTACAGCTCAGCCGTGTGCCCAGCATCATACATACACATGCATGCATAATGCCGTACGCTGATTTTCAGCCGTGACCCGGGTGACGTCACAGCCAACGGATGTGAATACTTATACAAATCGATTTACCAACTAAGGATACAACATTACCCAATCGCTTATACAAACACAGCCATAGATAATAGACAATGAGACACCAAACGGTTCACAAAAAACAACCATATAGCTTTATATTTAGGGTTCAATTTTGTAATAACAATTCGACACATACGACATTTTGTCGCCTAGTGTACTCATGCGCGACTGAGGCGAAAATTGTTCACAATGTCTATTTGTGCACAATTTGACCGTGCCGTTTTTTGCGTTTCTATGGTGCGTGTAAGGTATTGGTAAGTCAATGCTTATACCTCTATAAACTTTACAACATACTATAAAAACAATTAACACATATTTATTTCACTTAACCTAAGTCAAAGCATAATCACATAAGTATTATTCATATTATCTATACTAATATTATAAATCCGAAAGTTTGGATGGATGTATGGATGTATGGATGTATGGATGTTTGTTACTCAATCACGCTCCAACGGCTGAACGGATCTGGATGAAATTTGGCACAGAGATAGATTATAGTCTGGAATAGCACATAGGCTACTTTTTATCTCGGAAAATTAAAGAGTTCCCGCGGGAACCGAAAAACATCAATCCACGCGGACGAAGTCGCGGGCATCAGCTAGTTATTCATATAAAAACCCGGCTGAGTTTGTTGTGGGCTCTTCTCAGACCGAGCGCGTTTGGAACCCTCGTTTTTTTTTTTTTCTTGGACGAGGAAAATCCTCATGGATACCATCAACTGGCAAGCCCGACTTTACTGCAGGTCTTGAGCAGTAACCTACGGACTAAAAACCTCCTCCGTTCTCCGGTTTCTCCGCTCACACTTCTCGTATTGCACGAAGCATTGCATCAGGAAGGCCGCTGTTTTCTTTAGTTGGAACCCTCGTAGCTTTAGTTTTAAAATAACGTAACTGATTATCGCCGTCATACTTTTAAGTGTACGTCAATAAGTGTAGTGTACCTACCTAAATTGAATAAATACTTATGACTTATGACTTATTAAAGGCCAAAGCAAAAGAATATTAGCTGATGCCCGCGTGGTTTGTTTTTTATTCCCGCGAGAACTCCTTATTTTTCTGGAATAAAAGTAACCTATGTCACTCTCTAGGTCCTCAACTATACTCATTCAAAAAATCACGTCGATCCGTTGCTCTATTGCAGCGTGAATGAAAGATAAATCAACAAACAAACACACTTTCGCATTTATAATTATTTTAGTATGATACTAGCTGATATGCCTAGGTGGTTTAAGTTTTTTTGATTCCCTCGGGAACTCCTTAATTAGCCTATGTCACTCTCCAGGTTCTCAACTATACCCATGCCAAAAATCAGGCCGATCCCTTGCTCTGTTGCGGCGTGATTGAAGGACAAACCAACAAACAAACACACTTTCGCATTTATAATAATTATTAGTATGATATTTCAGATCCCAAGTCCTAGCAAAAATCGTACCTTCCTCCTCATCGTGGTCCTCCAGGAACTGGTACAGGTTCCTTGCGTCCTCCAGCCGCGCTTTGCGGTCTTTGGCTGCTGCAACCAACCTGGAAAGAAGGACGTAACGTTTTATTCGACTTTATAACAGACTCAAACGAGTCGGACTCGCGCACCGAGGGTTCCGTACAAACCTGTAGTAAGTTTTACGATTTATGACGTATTAAAAATAAAAATTACGTTTGTTGTATGGGAGCCCCCCTTTAATATTTACTTTATTGATATTTAATTATTTATTTTGAAAGGTAATATACAAGTTAATATTCTGTGAAAATTTGAACCGTCTACCTGTTACCGTTTTTAATATTGAGCAAAAAACTACGAAAAAAACACGTTTATTGTATGGGAACCCCCCTTAATATATATATTTTTTTAATTTTTAGTATTTGTTGTTATAGCGGCAACGGAAATACATCATTTGTGAAAATTTCAGCTTTCTAGCTATCACGGTTTATGAGATACAGCCTGGAGACAGACAGACAGACAGACAGACAGACAGACAGACAGACAGACAGACAGACAGACAGACAGACAGCGGAGTCTTAGTAATAGGGTCCCGTTTTTACCCTTTGGGTACGGAACCCTAAAAAAAGGAGGTTATCAATTCAAGGATATGTATGTATGTAAATATATTATTGGAACTGCAATTTTCACATATGACAATCAAACAAATATATAAAATTTCATTGATGTATGTATGTTAATATGAATGTATGTTTGTCGGCGGATATCTCCGAAACTATTAATCGGATTGTGCCTCTTTTTTGTCCCATCAAAATCGGTTTAGTGGCTTTCAAGATATAGACCACTTTCCACCACCACTACAGCCCATTAACGTCCCACTGCTGGGCACAGGCCTCCACTCTCATAGGAGAGAGGGAATTAGAGCTAAGACCCACCACGCTGCTCCAATGCGGGTTGGCGAGCTTCAACTTTCAATCTTTTAGATTCACTTGTTTATTTTTTCTGGACTCCTATTATTATTATTTTTTTTTTTTTTTATTGCAAGATAGGCTTGCGCTTGACGACAATCACAATGATGAGGTCTAGGTTGAAGCGCGCCCGCCTAGAAGATGCCTATTCACTCTTGCCTTGAAGGTACTTAAGTTATACGTGGCAGGGAATACATGTGCTGGAAGGGCATTCCACATCCTAGCGGTTCGAATTAGAAACGTAGAACAGAACCGTTTCGTTCGAGCTGACTGGACGTCAACCACATAAGGATGCCAACGCAAACGGTTTCTTGCTGTTCTGTGGTAGAACGGTGAAGGGGGAACAAGGTTGAAAAGTTCCTGAGCACACTCTCCAAAGTATATCCGATAAAAGACCGATAAGCAAGCGACATTGCGTCGGTGCTGTAAGCAATGCAGTTTTGCCTGCGTATTATATCCAGATACCTATAATTACTATGGCCCTAGCTCATATTAGCTGTTCAAGATTATGTGACTTACTCAGTGAGCGCATCCTCCAGCTGTTGCAGCTGTTGGTGCAGCTGCTGCGTGGTCTGCTGCGGCCCGTCAGCTCCAGCCCCGTGCCGCACCAGCCTCTTAATGCTCTCCTCCAGGGCTCCAAGCTGCAACTCTTGCAAAGCGTGCTGCTGCAGCAGGCGTTCCACGTCCACTAGGTGTCTACCAACTTCTTCAGATTGGAATTGGGCCTGGAAACAGGAGTAAACTTTAATAAAACTTTTGGTAGGCTATATATCTTAATCCGGCTCGAAGGTCCAAAAATGACTTAATCTAATTACGCGATAATTACCGAATGGATTTGGACGAAACTTGACAAACGAAAACAACATGTCCAGTAATATCTTTTAAGTCAAAAGTTCACGTTTGGAGACTCCCAAAGATTGTATTAGAGAGAGATTGCAATAAATAAGATTAGGGCTCCAGTCTCCCTCAACTCTTAGCTTTTATCTTACGTGATGGTTCCGAAGCGGGGCATTTTTGGTTTTATACTTTCGATTCGATAAATGTAAACAAAATTAATTTTAAATATAGTTTTTTATGAATAGAATAACTAATACATTTTTTTTAAGTATTTGAAGTGTGACTTCGCTAAACAGTTGGTTTCTAGCAAAAAACAATATTTTAGCAGTGGTGGAATAAATTAAATTTTAATTCTTTGATTCTGGATATGAAGCGGCGAAGGATCTACAGCTCCCTCACATAAACATCCCTAAGAATGAATGAATGAAATATTCTTTATTGTGCACCAAAACATAAAATAAATAATCAGAAACTATAAAACTAAAAATACAAGTCGGTACAATTGGCGGCCTTATTGCTTTGCTAAGCATTTTTCTTAAAGATCTTTTATGTGCCCTCTGAGCGCAGCGATCCAAGCGTTAAGACGGCGGCGGAGGGTGAATTGCCCATACAAACGTAATACCAATATAATTTGTAATTCGAAAATATTTCCACCATATTATGCAAATATTTAGACTGAACTTGTGTTTATCTAGGTCCCTGGATAATAATGTTTTCAAAATACTTTCCCAAAATTAAATGTAAGCGCATTGCGTTTTGCATATTTTTACGACATAAATGACATGTTTTCTCCTTATTTGTTTCATATTAAAACCAACAATATCTTACGTACTAATTAATCAGGAACATAGCTTATATTATCAAGTTACAGAATAACATCACGAAGTTAAAAACACAACAAGTTTTCATTCATCATTTTCGGTATTTACGGAACAAGACTACATGTATAACAAATTCTGAACGCCCATATTGCTACAGCGCTTGCACGCGATCATGTGTCATCAGCCAAATAGAGATAGCAATATACCGGCAAATTTATACTTGCGGGTTGAATAGAAATTGCGAGTGGCGTTCGCCGGACCCTTAATGCCCTGGTATCAAAAGAAGAAACTCTGCATTATAATTACCCTCATTTCACCCAGGGTATGGGCGACCGCATCAGCTTCCCTTAGCAGCGACATCAGGTGAGCCAGCTTAGCGAGCGAGCTCCTGTGCCTTTCCAGCAGTTCCAGCAGCTCCTTCCAGCGCTGCAACACCGCTTGCTCTGTATGGGAGACCGTTTCAGCGCCGTGGTAGTTCTCCTTCACCAATTCCGCGGCCATCGCTGATAGGTCTTCGAAACGTTCGGTTCTGCAATATGGGATGATGACAACTCAAACAAATAGGAAACTCTTTACCAAACTTAAAAACGCGCTTCTAATATGGAAGTTTGTACGAAATAAATATTGTGTACGCTACTACAAAACTAAATACTACTATAAAATAAAATAAAATAAAAATAGCCTTTATTTCGAAACGTAAAAATGTATACATAAGTGATTATGTATACATAAATACTACTACTACAAAACAAATATTCTGTACACACTATAAAAATATTGTGATCGAATAAAAACACTTTCTTTTTTTTTAAATATAAAACATACAAACATATTCTTTATTAGGGTTCCGTAGCCAAATTTGGCAAAAACGGAACCCTTATAGATTCGTCATGTCTGTCTGTCTGTCTGTCTGTCTGTCTGTCTGTCCGTCCGTATGTCACCGCCACTTTTTTCCGAAACTATAAGAACTATACTGTTGAAACTTGGTAAGTAGATGTATTCTGTGAACCGCATTAAGATTTTCACACAAAACTAGAAAAAAAAACAATAAATTTTGGGGGTCCCCATACTTAGAACTGAAACTCAAAAAATTTTTTTTCATCAAACCCAGTATGTGTGGGGTTATGGATAGGTCTTCAAAAATGATATTGAGGTTTCTAATATCATTTTTTTCTAAACTGAATAGTTTGCGCGAGAGACACTTCCAAAGTGGTAAAATGTGTGTCCCCCCCAACTTCTAAAATAAGAGAATGATAAAACTAAAAAAAATATATGATGTACATATATATGATGTAAATATATGATGCAAACTTCCACCGAAAATTGGTTGTTTTTTTTTAATAATTTAAAACTTACTACAGGCTTGTACGGAACCCTCGGTGCGCGAGTCCGACTCGCAGTTGGCCGGTTTTTAGGGTTCCGTAGTTTTTAAGTTGTGATGTCGTCAAAGAAAAAAAAACTAGTTTCAACTTTTTTTCTTTAATCGATAGTGTTTTTGGAAGACCATCTATTTAATAATCAGTTTAAAAAAGCTGTGTGCATGTGCAATTCACACACGGCAGAAGTGAAACTTCAGGAAATAGCCTTCACAGGATTTGAAGCTAGGGTGGGCATTAGTTAGTCAAGTTACCTGACTGTCATGGTTAAAATATGAGCATTGAGGTATTTCCATTAGGGTAAGCAGTGCTTTTAAGTCTCTATGAACTGCACGCCATTGAAACATACCTTGCCAATATATCAGCGGAGATGGCCTCGTGCTTCTTGACGGTGGCGTCAACTTGTGCCACGTTGGAGCCGTAGCGCGGGTCCGATAGCACTTGGATCATCTCCTTGAGGTACCCCTTACGGAGCACCGACTGTAACACAATGTTGAAACAGTCCATTAAAAGTATGCTCCATAAAAAAGCTTATTATACTGTTGAAGATTATATGTGACTAGCTGATGCCCGCGACTTCGTCCGCGTGGTTTGTTTTTTTTTATTCCCGCGGGAACTCCTTAATTTTCCAGGATAAAAAGTCCTATGTCCTTCCGCGGGATACAATCTACCTGTATACCAAATTTCATCAAAATTGGTTGAAAGTGTAGGGGCATGGATGACGTAACGTGACGCGGCCACGTTAGCTAATCACGTGCCGCCGCCTGAATCACGATTACGAAGTTATTTCAGAATTGTACTATATATAGAACTTTCAACCTACAACAGTTGGCCCAGCTGGCAGCCCCGAGCATGACACCGGCTCGGAGGAAGATCTTCCTATTGCATCGGTCGAGCATACCATTCGCTCCCGACAAAAGGATGGGCCTTGACAGCGTAACAGACAGACAGACACACTTTCGCATTTATAATATTAGTATGAATAATGGTACAATTTTATCCGTGCCTCGAAGAGCACGTTAAGCCATCCATCCCGGTTATTATCACTAACATCTGATAGTAATCGTTAGAAACCTAAGAGTTAAAATAGTAGGTACTCTTAGTAGAGTCGTATGCGGAAGAACCTTGGAACCCACCGCATTGTTTTACCAGGAAAACCCCTGCCATTATGTGATTAATGGAAAGGGGTCACGACCCTCAGCAATGAGGAATACGACGCAGAGAAAGACCAATATATTTACCTTAGTATGGAATTTATACGCCAGTTGTTCCAGCCGCTGCTGACGCAGCAGTTCTGTCCTCAAAGCCAGCTCTCGTGCGTGCTCCGCCTGCAAATAAATTATCACTCATCAGGTGAAATCTCGTGGAAATTTGAAAAATTCTGCCAAGTGAGAGTCGCCTCATATGCACTCAAACGCAAGTCGGACCCTTACTTAAAGCTGAATTATTATACTGGATGACTTTTTTAGGCGTCTCGAAAACTTTATATCATATTAGGTAAGTGGAATATAAGGTACTAGATGATGCCCGCGACTTCGTCCGCGTGGATTAAGGTTTTTGATTCCCGCGGGAACTCCTTAATTTTCCGGGATAAAAAGTAGCCTATGTCCTTCCCCGGGATATAACCTACCTCTATACCAAATTTCAGCAAAATCGGTTGAAAAGATGGGCCGGGAAAGCGTAGCAGACAGACAGACAGACAGACAGACAGACAGACAGACAGACAGACAGACAGACAGACAGACACACTTTCGCATTTATTATATAAATTATAAAAAATTATAAATTATATAATTATATATTATAAGGTATATATGTATACTGTATTAGTTATTTAATATCTTTGGTTTTACTATTCCATCATATCCATAAAACTACATAAACGCACGACATACCACGCGCCGCAATAAATGTACGCAAACAGCTGACTGCGTTCGGTTCAACGAACTCGCGCGTGCGAACTTTGACAAAGCCGTGTTGTTTTTTTTTTTTAATTCGCACTCAAATTATCCTCTGACAAGGTCAGGGTCCTTTTTGCTGCGAGTTTTGCGAAAAGGACTCAGACACGTTAATTAAAAAAATCCGTATAGGTTGACAATGATTTACAATTTTTATAAATTAATTTTTTTTTAATGTTTGATATGAAAAAATATTCTACTTTAATACTACTCAATAAATACTGCTCATTTAGTAGTATTTATTGAGTAGTATTTATTTAGTAGAATATAATACTAAAAAGTAAAAAAAAGTAACGATGCCATGGGCTTCTATTCCATTAACTCATCAGCTATTTTTTTTTCCGAGACGACGAAAAAACTCTCAGCTTGTATAGCTAGATCAGTTCACTGATAGCTGCTGGAAACTGACCTGTTCCAGCTTCTGCCAGGCTCGCTCCAGGTCCTGAGGCAGCTGGCCCTCCAGCGGCGCCCAGGGCTCCCCCACCAAACTCTTGTTCATTGTGTTGATGTCGAAGTATAAAGCTTCGATCTCAGAACGCTCCTTGTACCTGGAAGAGAATAAATACTCCAATCAAAGATCAATTTGAAGATCTAAGGTACTGGCAATTACAAAGAAGAGAAAAAGGCACACCCTGATTAAAGTCAAAGTCAATAGTATATTGTGTGCTTAGGGGCGAAACAAGACGATTTCAGACGAGGGTGAAGTGCCTGAGCGAAGCGAGGGCTGGCATCACCCGAATTCCAAGGGCCCACAACAAACTCTGCCAGGTTTTTTCTATAATCACCATCTCACTAAAAACTGAAGAACCTGTAAAAGCTTTCAAGAAGAGGTATCGATGATGATGCATTATACATAATGGTAAATTCTACTTCTTTGAGTATTTTCAGACACCTGATGTTTTCTGGAAGATTTTCAAGATTTTTAGAATTTGACAAGAAGTTTTGGATTTCTCAATTCTTACTAATTTCTTTCGTTATTGGGGCTCCTCTAGGTCTGCGACCTTGTGGTGACAGTTGAGGATTTCTAAGAATCTAGGATACTAACTTGGGTGGTTTCTCCACAGTCCTATATTGCTTGAAGGCCAGCAGCAGGCGTTGGATGCCGTCCAGCGCGTTGGGCAGCTCTCGACAGTTCAGCTCCTGGATCTTCAGCCGGATCCACTCCAGCAGTGTGGAGACCAGGCGGCTGTATTCAGCTTTGCGACCGTCACAGTCCATCAGCTGGCCGATGATCTGGAAAGAAAACAGGATTGATAATCTAGAAGCGGTTTGACAAAACCTTCCACATTCCTTTTCAGGGTTCCATACCTCAAAAGGAATTCTTATAGGATCACAACATTGTCCGTCTGTCAAAACCCCTTTTTATCATGAAAGCATGAGAGGTATCAAGATGAAATAATTACCTGAGGTTTACGGCCCTTGACCATCATATTTTTCAAGTAACTGGACGTCAATAAGTGTAGTGTACCTACCTAAATTAAATAAATATTTTTTGACTTTGACTTTGAAGCTGTAAAGAATTCAAGCTTCGAACTCTTAGTAAACGCATTGCATATGGCCGTACCAGTAAATCAAAACCTACAGGGTATTTCACTATAGGTTTTGATTGAAAAAAATTTCCCCACCAGGATTTGACGACCTTCGTGGCGCAGTGTTAAGCGCTGTTGCCTTAACGTGCGGAAATACCGGGTTCAATCTCCGGCAGGGTCAATTTGGGAATTTATAATTTCTTAATTTAGGTCTGGCCTGGTGGGAGGCTTCGGCTGTGGCTAGTCACCACCCTACCGGCAAAGACGTGCCGCCAAGCGATTTAGTGTTCCGGTACGATGACGTGTAGAAACCGATTAGGGGTTTAGCCCGCTACCATCTTAGACTGCATCATCACTAACCATCAGATGAGATCGCAGTCAAGGGCTTACTTGTACTGGATTTTAAAAAAAAACGTGTGGTGTCGTAGGACACCAGATAGGAACGAAGTTCCTTATTACATAAATATTAATTACAAGTTCTAGTCGAGGTAAAAAGAAAATAATTATGCAGGTATAAATTTTTTATTATGATTTTTTTATAGATAAAAATCAAAAACTACTTTACAAAATTATCACTATACTTCATCTATACTTTTAATTCACAATGATTCATAAAAATATATAATAATAATAGCAAACTGAAATAATAATAATAACAGTCATCACGTAGACTATACATTAGACACTGTATAGCGAACATACATAAACTATACATAAAAATCTTACCCCACGCATTTTCGTTACGGACGTTTTTTGCCGGCTAGGGTACCCCTCCGCATCGTCCCATAAGGAACTTCGTTCCAAAAAAAAAAAAAGAAGAAGAATGTATAATGGCCATGTAGACCACCGTTACTCACATTGGCGATCCTGCGGCCGCTCTTCTGCTCGTTCTTCATCCTCGCGAACGTGTGGTAGTAGCTCGCCACGTACGTCATCACCGACTTCTCGTCCGGCCGCGTTGTGTCCACATCTACAAACGAAAATAATCTAATTTTATATTATGCATCAATAAACCAAGTCTTTGGTCGAGATGTATTAGAATCCATCCATCCATCCATCCATCAGCCTGCATTCGTCCACTGCTGGACATAGATAGGCCTTTTGGAGAGCGCGCCACCACTCACGGTCCTCCGCTTGAAAATGAAAATGAAAATGATTTATTTCATGTAGGAAGTGTCCTACTAGGACAACTTGTGCCACTTATGATAAGTCGTAAGAATCTACCACCGGTTCGGAAAGCTGATTCTACTGAGAAGAACCGGCAAGAAACTCAGCAGTTGCTCTTTTCAAAATCAGAAAAATGTAACAATTTGTATATACATACTTAATATAAAATGCATACGCTACGTTACAAGTAGGTATTACACTGACTTGTGGGTTGCTGGATGCGAAGCCGGTTGCTTCCATGCAACTTTGTCATCGAGAAAATCATCTATACTATAATACCCTCGACTTAACAGATGCTGTTTAACACAGTCTTTAAATTTATGTAATGGCAACTCCAGAAACTCTTTTCTCATCTACCCACCTCCCGCTACCTTTTTAAGGTTAACATTGTATTAGTTAATGCCATAAATTTGAAACACTGTTTTTAAATAACTAGGTAGGTACTAACTACCAAGATATTATTACCACAGCGTATGTATATTATCGTTACAGTGTATCGACGCTCTACACTGAATTGAATTTTGTACTGATAATTCTGCCAGCTTTGTTGCTGTCTAGAGATCTCAGCCGGATGACCGGTAGAAAACAAAATAACTTTGTATTATTACTATGAATTCTGATAAAAACCATATACAGATTATTACAATAATGATACCGATAGTAAAGTTAAATCATTATCTTCAAATAAAGAAGTATGATTATGCAAAAATTCCAAATAGATCGATAAATCGTTTGAAACTAAGTGAACAATCTTGATGATGGCTCTAAAACTACATTCTATAGCGCGACGTATTATACACGTGCCGCCATCTATCGTCTCGTAGATAAACTTTAAAATACTATACTACACGACAGGTCCCAGGCTGGTCCCTGGTCCAGGGCCGTAACCTACAAGGCAGGCAGCCAATTCACGGCTAGAAGACATTGGAAGATGGAGTTTGATTTTACTCCCCATAAATTTTCATACACCGGGTTTGTGAATAAAAGTTAAGTTAAAAGATTACAGCTCACCCTCTGCGTCCAACAGTTTCGGTATGCCGAGGTGCCTGTGAGCCACGTCGAAGGCATGGTTGAGCGTCTCCACGTGATCAGCGGTGGGCACCTCCGTCCAACGGAAAAGGTCCGGTCTGGGGGACAAATTCCAGCGCGTTACATTTTGGGTACAACATACAAATAATAAAATATCCCACTTCTGATGATGACACACAAACAAATAAAGATGGTAGTAAGTTAGTAACACATAAAAATCATCTATAGTCTATACTAATATTATAAATGCGAAAGTTTGGATGGATATGGATGTTTGTTACTCAATCATGCCAGAACCGCTAAACGGACTTGGATGAAATTTGGCACAGAGATAGATTATAATAATATTATGTCTGGAATAACATAGGCTACTTTTTATACCGAAACATTAACGAGTTCCCGCGAGAACAAAAAAACTTTAATCCGTGCGGACAATGTCGCGGGCATCAGCTAGTTGCAAATAAATCCATACTTCCATACTAATATTATACTTAATAATATAAATGCGAAAGTATGTCTGTCTGTCTGTCTGTCTGTCCGTCTGTCTGTCTGCTACGCTTTGACGGCCCATCTTTGTAACCGATTTTGATGAAATTTTGTATAGAGGTAGATTGTATCCCGGGGAAGGACATAGACTTTTTATGCCGGAAAATTAAGAGTTCCTGCGGGAAACAAAACTTAATCCACGCGAACGAAGTCGCGGGCATCATCTAGTTATAAATGCGAAAGTGTGCCTGTCTGTCTGTCCGTCTGTCTGTCTGTCTATCTGCTACGCTTTCACGGCCCATCTGCTCAACCGATTTTAATGAAATTTGGTACAGGGGTAGATTGTATCCCGGGGAAGGACATAGGCTACTTTTTATCCCGGAAAATACAAGGGTTCCCGCGGGAATCAAAAACTTAATCCTCGCGGATGAAATCGCGGGAATCATCTAGTAGATAATAAATAAGTTATAAACTAGCCCCTAGTGGTCAGCATGTTCGATTGCGGCGGCTGCAGAGATTATCCAGTGAGGTACACATGTAGCTACGATCTAGCCTAACTAATTAACTAATGAGTAGTTTTATTTTTACCTAAACTTATAATTTATCTAAAGCCAGCTGTTACTTCGCTTTTGGCTTATCCGCTAAATTTATTACATTATATCTGTCGATATATATACATACTAGCTGATGCCCGCGACTTCGTCCGCGTGGATTGAGGTTTTTCGGTTCCCGCGGGAACTCTTTAATTTTCCGGGATAAAAAGTAGCCTATGTGCTATTCCAGACTATAATCTATCTCTGTGCCAAATTTCATCCAGATCCGTTCATCCGTTGGAGCGTGATTGAGTAACAAACATACATCCATACATACATCCATCCATCCAAACTTTCGCATTTATAATATTTATTTGACTAGATGATGCCCGCGACTTCGTCCGCGTGGATTAGGGTTTTTGATTCCCGCGGGAACTCCTTAATTTTCCGGGATAAAAAGCCTATGTCCTTCCCCGGAATATAACCTACTTCTATACCAAATTTCAGCCAAATCGGTTGAAAAGATGGGCCGGGAAAGCGTAGCAGACAGACAGACAGACAGACAGACAGACAGACAGACAGACAGACAGACAGACAGACAGACAGACAGACACACTTTCGTATTTATAATATTAGTATGGATACCATAGGTCTGTTCAATTTCTGATTTGCTGATGAGATCTATTTTTATTTATCTTATGTACTAAGAAATTGTCCATTGACGCATATTACTTCGCGTCTTGACTTTCTTGACAAACTTAGACTTGTTTCACTTTGTTCACGTGTTCTTTTAGCACTTACACTTGGTTATGGTGATGACGGCTTACCTGTGAGCGTGTATGAGCGCGTTGAAGCCGAGCCCGGAGCGCCACGAGTCGGTAAAGTTGTGTATGTGGACGCCGTGGTAGCCGCTGGTCTTACGCTGACACCACAGCAGTAGAGCGTCCTTCGCCGATTTCTTCTCTGACGACTCGTTTTCCTCGTCCTGGAACAGAAATCACTCAATTATCTTCTTTGTAGTCAACTAGATGAAGCCCGCGACTATACGCTTTACTCATGGTTTTCTGTGATTTAGCCAAAGCTTTTAATTGTGTTGAACATGAAACATAATATGTCAGTAAACTGCACCAATATGAAATTACAAGCATTAGATCTGACGATTTCCTACTTGAAAAATATAACACAAAAAGATAGACGTGGAAAGCGGCATTTCGATCCGCTTGTGAAAATAGAGGTTCGACACTCGACAGGGTTCAATTTTGGGACCTCTTCTGTTCCTCATCTACATACCATCTTTGTTAGCTCGCTAAGGAAAATCATGGAATAGTATTATTTGTTGATGATAAATGAATATTGTTCAAAATTAATTTCTATGAATCAACTCTTGGCGTAGTAAGTTGACATGCAAATAAATAAACATGAAATATGAAACAATTCACTCATTAAAGTAGGGTTCGTAGCTTCGAACCCTACTGTAATAAGTGAATTACAAGTAACTAGTACTTTTTAATGCAAAAAAAACATAAGTATAAAAATTTACATTAACAGAAAATTCAGGTCTTCGTATAGAATATAGATAATGTAAATAACCGAACTAGTTCTGGTGGCCGAACTTTGGCCGAGAGGACATTGTTATTAGTAGCCAAAGAAGGGTTGATGAATATGACTCACCACATCGATTTCGATCTCCTGGATCTGGAAGCGCAGGATGATGGTCCAGATGAGGCCGAGGATGAGGCGCGGGTTGCCATCAACGATGTCCTCCGCGCCGATAGATTCCAGCCGCACCTGGTGGAATAAGGAGGCTTCAGAATGTTGCAGTAATAAAGCACTGCCATAGCATCTATGAAGATAAAGTCTGTTATAGTCCATGGCTTCGATCACGTTAAGTTCGGTTTTGATGTTGAGGGACGAGTGGCCTAGCTGTGACAGCGCATATCATTCGATCGTGATTGTTAAGCAACGTTGACCTAAGCCGGTAACTGGATGGGTGACCGAATTTGGAGGTTCAAATTTGGCCTTTTTCGTTTCTTCCGTGCGTGCGTCCTCGGAGAGTACGATAAGCCGTCGGTCCCGCTTATTATCACTTTCATCTGATAATAATCGTTACAAAAACCCAAGAGTTTAAACAATCTTAGTTTAAATAGTCGAGTCGTATGCGGAAGAACGTGGGTAGTGGGTACCCACCGCATTATTATCCCAAGAAAAATCCTACCATTATTTGATTAATGGCAAGGGGGAGGAATACGACGCAGAGAGAGAGAGTGTATATGTTTGTTACACTTTCACGCAAAAAAGGGGTTACTGAGAATAATACGAAAATAAAATTACGTCACACTAAATTCAACATGGCGGACGACAAAATCTTGTTTTCAAAATGATTTAAAACTTTTTAATTATTTTTAAATCTGGGCTAGTGATTGCGCAAGAACCTGAGTCCACCAAATGTAGGTAGCCTCAGTAGGGCTTCAGCCGGCATGCGCGTACTTTAGTGCTTCCTAACTTACTTTAGCCTAGGCTAATATAATTAGTACACTCCTTTCTTTGCCCCGATAGCAATTATACCTTGTTAACTTATTAGAAACGGCGATTAGTGCCGATTTCAACAACTTCTAGTAACGTTTAACCTTAATATTTTGATGTTTCGACAGAAGTTGTATGGAATTTCTGCCAAAAGATCAAATTTATTTGTAGGGTAAAGTTCATTCGGGGTTGGAGAAAACGGCAACTGTCTCGTGGGTCTAGTGGTTAGCATGTTGGACTGTGGCCGACGAGCTCCCGGGTTCCAGTCCCGGGTCGTGCTTTACCATATTGGGTTTTTCTGACTAGAAATTCTTAATGCTAGCCCGAAGTTAGGAAGTTGGCGGTGTTTCACCCCCGTGCCTCGGAGAGTACGTTAAGCCGTCGGTCCCGGTTATTATTACTAACATGATAATAGCCGTTAAAGCCCGCCAACCCGCATTAAAGCAGTGTGGTGGGTCTAAGCTCTAATTGGTAAATGCTCTCCTATGAGAGTGGAGGCCTGCGCCCAGCAGTGGGCAGTTAATGGGCTGTAGTGGTGGTGGTGGTGAAAATCGGCACTAAGTGGTTTGGACTTTAAGCCTCTTGTTCATGGGGTTAGGTCCTCGGCACGCACTTTTAACTCATGAGCTGTGCGCGCTTTTAAGAAATTTTTCACTTGTTAAAACATCGTGAGAGAAACTATGTCTGACAGTTCTGGAGCCATACTGTCAACGCTTAAAGCCATATTGTTTCATTATTGTTGACTTTTGTTTTAGAATTAAAACCCTTATTTTAGGAACGTCAAGGTATGTGACATCAAACTGTCATTTTGAGTAATATTGCTTAAGTATTGCTTTAAGCGTGGCTGTGGTTGGTGGCCTGTTTGCGCCGAGCCTAATCCGTTACCAACGTTATAAATGAGTAAACTAATTAGGTATTTACGTGTGTGTTATATCGGTTCTGTTATCATTTATCAGATAAGGGCATACTCGTAGCTCCTGGCCTCGGATCGCTACTCCATACGAGCTTATGTCTAGATATCTAGACATTTTTACATAATCAGCTATCCATACTAATATATCCATAGTTTAATACGACTTTATATTATAAACTAGCGATCCGCCCCGGCTTCGCACGGGTAGCACTAATAATCCTAATCTATATAATATAAACTATCCTATCTCTCAAGTTAGATCGAACTGCACATGGTGTGCGAATTTTATTATAATCGGTTAAGTGGTTTAGAAGTCCATTGAGGACAAACATTGTGACACGAGATTTATATATATATAGACTAGACGATGCCCGCAACGTGTCCGCATCGAAAAGGGTTTTTTTTTATTCCCGCGACAACTCCTTAATTTTCCGGGATAAAATATAGTCTATCTCCTTTCCCGGGATACAATCATACGAGATATCAACCTCTACATCAAAATCGGTTGAAAAGATGAGCCGGGAAAGCCTAGCAGACAGATAGACAGAGACATACAGACTTTCGTATTCATAGTATGGTTGCGAAAGTGTGTCTATCCGTCTACTACGCTTTTATGACCCGATTTTGATGAATTGTGGTATAGAGATAGGTAACATCCCGCGGCGACCTCCGTGGCGCAGTGTTGAGCGCTGTTGCCTTAACGTGCGGAGGTCCCGGGTTCGATCCCCGGCAGGGTTTGGAAATTTATAATTTCTGAATTTTCCCTGGTCTGGCCTGGTGGGAGGCTTCGGCCGTGGCTTGTTAACACCCTACCGGTAAAGACGTGCCACCAAGCGATTTAGCGTTCCAGTACGATGCCGTGTAGAAACCGAATAGGGGTATGGGTTTAATATAACTGCCATGCCTCTAACAGGTTAGCCCGCTACCATCTTAGACTGTATCATCATTTACCATCAGGTGAGATCGCAGTCAAGGGCTAACTTGTAGTGGATATATATAAAAAAAAAAAAAAAAACATCCCGCGGAAGGACACGTTTTACCCCAGAAAATCAAGGCGATCCCGGGAGAATCAAAATTCTTAATCCACGCGGACGAAGTCGCGGGCATTATCTGGTTGTAAATAAAGAGGCAATATCTAGAAAGGTATTACCAATGAGGAATGCCGAGGAATGCCTCGTATGTCAGATAAGATATTTTTATCTATTTGTTACGTGAGTTCGACGGTCCATAAATTGAACAGGAAATAAGATTAAAAGGACCATATTGTACCATTACCACAGCGTAGGATATATTCATTGAGTTGACGACCTCCATGGCGCAGTGTTGAGCGCTGTTATCTTAACGTGCGGAGGTCCCGGGTTCGATCCCCGGCAGGGTCAATTTACAAATTTATAATTTGAGAATTTTCCCTGGTCTGGCCTGGTGGGACGCGGTCTCGGCTAGTTACCACCCTACCGCTAGGTAAACGAACAGAACGAATTTGTTTTTCCGGGTTGTTAGATCGATCGAACTAATAGTATAACAGGACGGAATAGACGGGCAAAGACGTGCCACCAAGCAATTTAGCGTTTCGGTACGATGCCGTGTAGAAACCGAATAGGGGTATGGGTTTAATATAACTGCCATGCCCCTAACAGGTTAGCCCGCTACCATCTTAGACTGCATCATCACTTACCATCAGCTGAGATCGCAGTCAAGGGCTAACTTGTAGTGGATATTAAAAAAAAAATTAAACTTATACTAAGCTAGCCTAAACCGATAAAGTACTGTAAAAATCATGGCCGCGTGTAATAGTGTCTAGCTAGAATGGTTACGTTTCCGTGCTGAACAGCCAGGCTGATCCTTTGCGCAAAAAAAACGAGCCAGCCTTTCCGTCGTTAGATGGGACGTTTCCGTGCAGAACAGCCAGGCTGATCCTTTGCGCAAAAAAAAACGAGCCAGTCTTTCCGTCATTAGATATAATGGTAGTACCTTCGTGTGCAGGAAGCTGAGCGATTTGTTCACATTCTCGATCTTGTGTACACGCATTCGCCCCGAGTTGGGTCGTGGGAGGCGCTCCCCGCTGATGATCTCGAGCAGCTTCAGCAGTCTTCTGCCGTCTGCTAGATCTATGAATAGATCCTCCACCTCCATCCGCGCCTGGAAGAAGAAAAGCATAGATATTATTGAGTGTCCTTTTTTACCTGCCTAATGTATGTACGAGTATGTTTGTATTTAGTATGTTCCACCGTAGCGCCTTACGGCTCCGAAACATGGTCGCTAATTATGGGCCTGATATGAAGGCTCAGGGTCACTCAGCGGGCGATGGAGAGAGCTATGCTCGGAGTATACCTGCGTGATCAAATCAGGAATGAGGAGATCCGTAGGCGAACCAGAGTAACCGACATAGCTCGAAGAGTCGCCAAGCTCAAGTGGCAATGGGCGGGGCACATAGTTCGTAGAACCGATAGGCGTTGGGGTCCCAAAGTGCTCGAATGGCGGCCTCGCACCAGCAAGCGCAGCGTTGGACGACCCCCCCACTAGGTGGACGGACGATCTTAAGCGTGCAGCTGGGAGCCGCTGGAAGCAAGCGGCACAAGACCGTGCTCTGTGGCGATATATGCAGGAGACCTTCGTCCAGCTGTGGACGTCTCTAGGTTGAGACGACGACCGTAGCGCCTAAACTGTAAGTACGAGTACACACACGCCTGCTAAGGGCTTGGGAGCTGTGCTCTGATATGTAGATTTAAAGAAAATTCAAGTAGGTAATAGTTATTTGTGTTATATGGGGCCAAAGAAAATTTTTGTTCCCCGAGGGCGCTATTTTGAATTCAGAGCGAAGTGAAGGATTCTAAAGTAGAATCCTGAGCGTAGCAAGGAATTCAATATACGCCGCCCGAGAACAAAAAATTTGGCCCCGAGTGACACACACTATTTTTCATCATTACGTATGAGAAAAAGCTAAGCACCAATCAGAAGCACGAACGCGGACCAACCAGAAGATAAGAACAGAGAAATGAAAAGTCCTATGGGCCTAAAAATTACATTTTGCTCCCGCTATCCTCTGAAGCCAATATTCATTTTTCGAATAGGTATGATGAAAAAAAACTTATTTGACTTTATGACTGATAATAAATATAATAAGTTTGTGTGACTATACACTGTACAGTGTATAGTCACACAAACTTATCTGACCCGGTGGCCAAAATTGGAACTAATGTTCATGCCTGTTATTTTTTTTTTTGTCTAGGTACTAGCGACGTTGGTAGGGATTAGTGGAACAGGCCGCTGTCATCGGGTCAAATAAGTTTGTGTACCTAATAAAAATTATCTTGAATCTTGATTTAGAATTCTAGAAATAAAGAGAGAAAAGGAAGGAAGAACATCAATTTTTTCATCAAACCCTACCGGCCATCCTACCGACAAAAACGTGCCGCCAAGCGATCTAACGTTCCGGTGCGATGCCGTGTAGAAACCGAACAGGGGGATGGGTTTAATGTAACTGCCATGCCCCTAACAGGTTAGCCCGCTACCAACTTAGACTGCATCACAGATAACGGAAACAAGGGACTGCATCATCACTTACCATCAGGTGAGATGGCAGTCAAGGGCTAACTTGTAGGGGATAAAAAAAAAGATAAAACTAGATACACTTGAACAGCATGAAAACCATCCAAATAGGTCCCACAAACTTATTTGACCCGGTAACAATGTCGCTAATAATTAAAAAATGAAAATACAAACAAAAACGAAACAGACATAATTAGTTCCAATTTTGGCCACCGGGTCATATAAAGCAGTGTGACATAATAATATTATTATTATGTCTCGTAAAACCATTGTAAGTTCGACCCTCGTCAGACATGCAAATTTAATTGCAAACAATGTGTTGGCGCGCGCTAACTAAACCAAAAAAATATAAACGGAAATGTCCCCATGTGAGTACGTGTTAATGTGTCCGTCCATTGAATGTTAATGTAATATTGTGTCCTCTAATATCTGCCAACTTTAACTGCAAAGGAAATCATCGAGAGTGTGTCTGCCCATCTGTTCAATCGATATTTGCACTTTCGGTAACTATCGCCAGAAAGGCTGATACAGTATTAGGTGGGTGTAGGGCTCTCCACTGATGACGATAGTGAAAGTCTGCCCGCATGCAGATGGGCCTTTCACTAGATATGGCCGCTCAAAGACGGTTTAAGCAAAGTTTAACGAAATACGTTTAAGGTTACCAAAAATGAATCATAACTAGAAATATAAACGGAAATGTCCCCATGTGAGTACGTGTTAATGTGTCCGTCCATTGAATGTTAATGTAATATTGTGTCCTCTAATAACTGCCAACTTTAACTGCAAAGGAAATCATCGAGAGTGTGTCTGCCCATCTGCACTTTCGGTAACTATCGCCAGAAAGGCTGATACAGTATTAGGTGGGTGTAGGGCTCTCCAATGATGACGATAGTGAAAGTCTGCCCGCATGCAGATGGGCCTTTCACTAGATATGGCCGCTCAAAGACGGTTTAAGGTTACCAAAAATGAACCATAACTAGAAAGGCTGATCCTTGTACAGTATTAAAGTATGCGCAGCACCTATGTAAACAGTATAAAAACTGACGCTATTCATCGGGTCTTTCACTAGATAGCACCTCTCAAAGACATTCGAAAACTTACATACTATAAATAATTATTAGCAATTATTATGTCGTCACGTTGATTGCTATTAAAAATTATGAAGACGTAAAATTAATTGCTGGCCTAGTCTTGCAAAAGTGCAGCTATCTCTTAGTCTACGATCTTTACGTGGTAGATAATAATATAGGAATAGGATTCATTCAATAACTAGCTGATGCCCGCGACTTCGTCCGCGTGGATTGAGGTTTTTCGGTTCCCGCGGGAACTCCTTAATTTTCCGGGATAAAAAGTAGCCTATGTGCTATTCCAGACTATAATCTATCTCTGTGCCAAATTTCATCCAGATCCGTTCATCCGTTGGAGCGTGATTGAGTAACAAACATACATCCATACATCCAAACTTTCGCATTTATAATATTTATATGGATGAAGACGGTGCTACTTTACATTTAAAGATGTTAAAAAAATATAATAGGTATATGTATATATATACTTTTTAATATAGTATGTTTGGTTTACCACTGATTTAAAAACACATCCTAGCTATAGAGTCCGTTTAATTTTTCCTTCATTCAATAATATGCCATTAGGCCTCTGGTGTAAGAGCAAATGTGATAATGAAAAAAAAAACCCAGCTGAGTTTGTTGTGGGCTCTTCTCAGACCTGGGCGCGTTTGGAACCCTCGTAGCTTTAGTTTCAAGATACCGTAACAGATTATCACCATCAAATTTGTATGTAACTAGACGTCAATAAGTGTAGTGTATCTACCTAAATTGAATAAATATTTATGACTTGATAGCTGATGCCCGCGACTTCGTCCGCGTGGATCGAGGTTTTTCGGTTCCCGCGGGAACTCCTTAATTTTCCAGGATAAAATCATCCTGCCATCCAAATTTTCGCATTTATAATATTTATTTGATGACATATGACTTATGTATTGTAAAAAGTTTTGCAATTTTGCTAACATTCTTATCATTATCTCAATAATATAGGTACAGTAAACACGTCGTTATCAACAGAGACGCCGCGGCAACAGCCGGCCATTCATCGTCGGCGAAATGCAATAAGTCATGATAATTGCATTTAAATAACTTGAGTATTGCCTCTCTGATCTCGCGTCTATCGGTAGCCGACCCCCACTTGCCCCCGTTTGCCCCCATTTGCACCCACTGATATCATCAATACAAAAATATTATAAACTAGCTGATCCCGCGGGAACTCCTTAATTTTCCAGGATAAAAAGTAGCAGTAATTTCATCCAGATCCGTTCATCCGTTGGAGCGTGATTGAGTAACAAACATCCATACATCCATCCAAACTTTCGCATTTATAATATTTATTTGATACTAGCTGATGCCCGCGACTTCGTCCGCGTGGATATACCAAGTTTCATCGAAATAACTTGAGAAATGACGGACTTTTATACAAACTTTCCACCCCTATTTCATCCCTTTGGGGGTAGAATTTTGAAAAACTGTGAAACACGTATGTTTTCATTTCTAACCCGCAGCTCATATACCAAGTTTCATGGATATAACTTGAGAAATGAAGGACTTTCATACAACCTTTCAACCCCTATTTCACCCCTTTGAGGGTGAAATTTTGAAAAACTGTGAATTACGTATGTCTTCATTTTTAACCCGCAGCTCATATACCAAGTTTCATGGCTATAACTTGAGAAATGAAGGACTTTCATACAAACTTTCAACCCCTATTTCACTCCCTTAGGGGTGGAATTTTGAAAAACTGTGACACACGTACTTCTTTATTTTTTACCGTAAGCTAAAATAAAAAGTTTCGTTGATATAACTTGTAAAACATCTTGAGAAACGAAGGACTTTCATACCAACTTTCATCCCCTATTTCACCCTTTTGAGGGTCGAATTATCAAAAACTGTGAAACATGTATGTCTCCATTTTCAACCCGCAGCTCATATATCAAGTTTCATGGCTATAACTTGAGAAATTAAGGACTTTCATACAAACTTTCAATCCCTATTTCACCCCTTCGGGGGTCGAATTTCGGGATAAAAAGTATCCTATGTCCTACCTCGTAGTATGGGCTCAAATCGTGCCAAGTTTCGTTTGAATTCATTCAGTAGTTTCGGCGTGATGCGCGGCCAAGATACAGACAGACAGACAGACAGACAGACAGACAGACAGACAGACAGACAGACAAAAATGAAAAAAATTACAGATTTGGCTTCAGTATCGAATAATGAGTGCCCTCCAAAAAAAATTTTCAAAATATCTTCAATGTACAGAATTGGACCTGTTACAGTTTTATTATAAGTATAGATTTGATTATATTTTGATGCGAAAATTTGGATGGATTGATGAATGTTTGTTACACAATCACGCCACGGCTGAACGGATCTGTATGAAACTTTGAACTGAGATAGATTATAGTCTGGAATAACACAAAGCTTCTTATCTCGGAAAATTAAACAGTTCCCGCCGGAACCAAAAAACCTCAATCCACGCGGACGAGGTCGCGGGCATCAGCTAGTAATTGTATAAATAACTTGAGTATGCACGATCTCTCTGATCTCGCGTCTGTCCCCATTCGCCCCCAATGATATCATCAATTATTAATTTAATGCAATTTAAATGACTGAGTATGTACTGCCATTTTTAGGGTTCTGTACCAAAACGGGAAAATTTTCAAATATTGGATAGAAGCAGGCGTTACTTCGCGGAAGTCCGTGATAATGAAGAAACCAGAAGTTTAATCCGTAATAATCCGCCATGGCCCCATGGTAGACAAATCTATGTAGTACAGTGGGCGGTGAATATTGCAAGCAAGTGCAAGATACGAAGACACTGTACGTCATACAATAGATTGGCGGCCATGGCGGATTATAGCGAACTAGATAATGCCCGCGACTTCGTCCACGTGGATTAAGGTTTTTAAATTCCCGCGGGAACTCCTTAATTTTCCGGTATAAAAAGTAGCATATATATGTCCTTCCCCGGTATACAAACTATCCCTGTACCAAATTTCATCAAAATCGGTTAAACAGGTGGGCCATGAAAGCGTAGCAGACAGACAGACACACTTTCGCATTTGTAATATTAATTAAGTAGTTGATTAAACTTCTAGTTTCTAGTTCTAGTTCTAGTTTCATTTATTCGCTCAGATTGAATATACTCTCCTATAATAATATTGTAAATGCGAAAGTTTGTATGGATGGATGTTTGTTACCACCATTGAGGTATTATGTACTAAACATAATTATACTTCAATGGTTACCACTGATGTATTTTAGTACTTTTTTACTCAATCACGCCGGAATGTCTGAATGGATCTGTATTTAATTTGGCACAGAGATACTTGTAGATTATAGTCTGGAATAACACATAGGCTACTTTTTATCATAGGGAACCTAAACAAATCAATCCACGCGAACGAAGTCGCGGGCATCAGCTAGTACGTAAATAACCGTAAACATCGATGTAAAATTAACCGTAAAATTGATGGATCGTCTAACTCTAGCGCTATACTATCTACTACTATAAGCTATGTTATCGCACTTTGTGGCAGCCCTAATGCGAATTTCTTTCCAAGGGGTATGGTTTAATACATCGTATTCGATGGTTTAATATGACTGCCACCCCTAAGTGCGGCCATACACGGACTGCTCGAGCAATTAGCCAGTGATCAACATACACGGACCGCTCAAGCAGTCATAGTCAACAGCTTGAAGCTACCATTGATAACTGCTGCCAACCGCCCGAAGCAGTCGCAACTGCTCCAGCGGTTCCATGTATGTGTGTACGTAGAAGACTGTAGTTCACTATGCAGTCGCAGCTTGAAGCAGTCCATCCTGACTGCTTCAAGCTGTCCGTGTATCGCGGGCCTAACAGGTAGGCTTGCTATCATTAGACTACACTTACCACCAGGTAAGATCGCTGTCAAGGGCTAACTTGTAATGGGATAAAAAAATATGAATTGTATTAAAAAAAATGGCAGTCATTATTTATTTATTTATTATTAGTTTTCACATAAAAAATTGTAAAAAACTAAAACACTACGACATACGCGACCTCTCTCGCGCGACCTTCGCCGCGTGACATCATAACTCATACAAATAAATTGATGGATCGTCTGGCGCTATACAAGTTGAGTAATCGCACTTTGCGCAGCCCTAATGCGAATTCCTTAGTCGATTTCCTTCGGAAAATCACAATTAATCTTTACTAGCTGATGCCCGCGACTTCTTGGCGTGATTTAAGTTTTTTTTATTCCCTTAACACCTTAATTTTCCGGGATATAAAGTAGCCTTTTTACGACGACCTCCCTGGCGCAGTGTTTTAAGCGCGGAGGACCTGTGTTCGATTCCCGGCAGGGTCAATTTGGGAATTTATTATTTCTGAATTTTCCCTGGTCTGGCCTGGTGGGAGGCTTCGGCCGTGGCTAGTTACCACACTACCGGCAAATACGTGTCGCCAAGCGATTTAGCGTTCCGTTATAATGCCGTGTAGAAACCGATTAGGGGTGTGAGTTTAACATAACTGCCATGCCCCTAACAGGTTAGCCCGCTACCATCTTAGACTGCATCATCACTTACCATTAGGTGAAATCGCAGTCTCTATTTAGACTATTTTTTTAAAATTTAATTTTAATTTGTGCCAAATTAAATTAATTTGTTTTTTAATTTGTTATTTTGTAATTTGTGTTTTTTTCAGGTTGTGCCACACATGACTCCTGTTGTCCCGGCGCTTCTGTCACCTCGGTAGTTTAGCTCATTGCTGTTGGTGGTGGTGATGGAGGCGCCGGGGTAGGTAAGGGCATGTGTGGCAAAATTGGAAAATAAATGTTCTTCTTTTTATTTTCTTTTTAATTTAAACCATTTACCTACTACTTACTTAATTTCAAAACCATTCATTTCCAAATTCCACCATTTTAATTTTTTTTCCTATCTGTCTGTACTTTACTACTAAACGAATTTGGATGCAACTTGCATTGAGACATAACTAACACACACACATAATTATAGGATATTTTTTATCCCGAAACACATTTCTTCAGGATTGAGGACAAAAGTTTTGGTCTATTTTACTCAATAATTGTGTCAAATTTATTTGGCCATTATACCTATTATTACCGCGCTAGTGCAATAATGAATATTACTGCGCGCGGTTTCATCATACTTCATACTAATATTATAAATGCGAAAGTGTGTTTGTTTGTTGGTTTGTCCTTTAATCACGCCGCAACGGAGCAACGGATCGACGTGATTTTTGGCATGGGTATAGTTGAGGACCTGGAGAGTGACATAGGCTACTATTTTCTCTAATAGGCTAGACTTTTTATCCCGAAAAATTGAGGAGTTACCGTGGGAATTGTAAAACAAACCACGCGGACGAAGTCGCGGGCATCATCTAGTATCTAATAATAGTACATAAGGTTAAACCGCCCGTGCGAAGCGGGTTTTTATTTCATTCATTAAGTATTCATAATAGTATAAAGTATAGTCAACTTTACGAGCAATTACTCAGTACATATTCAAATTCAAATTCAAATTCAAAAGTTTTTTATTCAAATAGACTTTTTACAAGTGCTTATGAATAGTCGAATGAATCTACCACTGGTTCGGAATGCCATTCCTTATAATTATATTAAAAGATTGAACTACATACTTGCTAAAGCTCATTCATGGTTCAATCGTAGAATTGTTCGCTTGCTCGATAACTATAAGTTAAAACCCACTATTAACCAACAAGTGTCGTAATATCCAGGACCTTTCGCGCGTGACCTCAAAAGTGTGACATCATACTTTAAGCAATGAATAACTGATGAATCGTCTTTACAGGATGTTCAATTAAGGCCCTGGTCAGACGAAACGCGGCACGGCAGACACTCTGAGGTTTCTCATCAGTCACTAGTCACATCACCAGCCCACTGAGTCTGATATCCGCTCAGAATGAAAAGGTTTTAGGCCATTACACCAAGCTGGTCGAGAGCGGATTGGTAGACTTCACACATCTTTGAGAGCATCATGGTAAACTATATTTATTATTATACTAGCTGATGCCCGCGATTTGGTTCCCGTGGGATCTATTGAATTTTTAAAACTTAAAAATCCATTTCCATTCCATTCTGGTACCAATAGAAAGCCACATTATTTGTGAGTGCCATAGGCTATAAATTAACCCGAAAAATTAGGGAGTTCCCGTCGGAATTTAAAAAACTTATTTCACGCGGACGAAGTCGCGGGCATCTGCTAGTATTTTGTATAATTACTATTTTACTATCAATATTATTTATTATGATATACCTATCTACTATTAAGATGATCATTTCAAATAATTATAAATGCGAAACTGTGTTTGTTTGAAGGAAAAGCCAATGTTTTTCCTTAATCAAGCCGCAACAGAGGAACGGATCGACGTGACGTTTGCATGCGTATAGTTGAGGACCTGGAGAGTGACATAGGCCACTTTTTATCCCGGAAAATTAAGGAGTTACCGTGGGAATTGTAAAACAAACCACGCGGACGAAGTCGCAGGCATCATCCAGTATCCACTATCCAATAGTAGTACTTACTACTTACATAAGGTTAGGTTAAACCGCCCGTGCGAAGCGGGTTAGCTAGTTATTGGGGCTGATTCTGTAGTGCACAATCTCTAAACTAAACTAAAATGGCAGCTTTAAATCTAGTTATGTCCCTTACCGTAGGGAGTAGTATGAAAAGGATAGCAATATTTGTAATGCTCCAATTTTAGTTTAGTTTAGAGATTGTGCACTAAGTACAGAATCAGCCACATTATCATAATAACGCTTATATTATAAGCGTTAAATTATCATAATATAATGCCTCGTTGGTATAGTGCACAGTGTAGTGGTAAGCATGTTCGACTGTGGCGGTCGAGAGGTTCGAGTCCCGGGTCGGGCCATCATTAAGATTTCGGTTATTCTATACCAAGAAATTCTCAGTACTAGCCCGAAGTTAGCAAGCTGGAGGTGAATCACCCCCGTGCCTCGGAGAGCCGTCGGTCCTGCGCCTGATCTCTCTCCGATCGTGTCGGATTTTCCGTCCCATCGGGCTATGAGAGTGCACCTGTACATCAGTGCGCACACACTTGTGCACTATAATTTGGCCAATTCTGTATAACACAATCTCTAAACTAACCTAAAATGACGGCTTTAGTTCTGTCCCTTTCGGCAGGAAGTATTATGAAAGGGTTAACTATTGTTAGATTGAAAGTTAAATACAATTTATGTATGGTATCCCTGCTATGGTTTTGTAGAGTGGCAACACTGATCTGGGTACTCGAGAATTATCATCTAAGATTGGCGTAATGCTAGTGACGTGTGTCTGTGTAAATAATTGCTAATTAAAGTATTAAAATGGATAAACCGTGTTTGGATTTAATACAATATTGTTATTGGTGTCACTTTAGTTCAATTAAGAGATTGTGCACTACAGAATCAGCCTCATTCTCCCGCGCAGATGGCTAATCTCTGGAGATTGGCCGCCGTATCCGTAATTCGGTCGGGAGGACATTATCATAAAAGCGTAACATATTTACCACCATAAACACAATAAATTGTCTGAAATGACGGTCCCATGATGTCACCCAGATGTTTCCACATTACATTAATCACGTTTCCTCTATACATGGTATAGCTACGTGATATTTTACTGTGTTATTGTTAATTGGTTTGTAACTCTGTCAATATCAATGTTAATAGGTTTAGTACTAGGCAGTACTAGCTGATTCCTGCGACTTTGTCCGCGTGGATTGAGGTTTTTGAAGTGAAAACTTCTTTAGTCGCGTTGAGCACTTTTTGGTCGGGGGTAAACCTGGGGATTCGCGTGACCGACACCTCGCGTTGTTGCGAAGACAAAAGGTCTTAAATATAAATATACTACATTCGTAATTAAACTTTAATACCTCAGTGTTAAGGTTTATATTTTAATTATTTGAAATTCGTTTTCACTTCTATCGGCAGTCCCTATGACTGCCAATTTTTTTTTGTTTTCGCGGAAACTTCATTTTTCTGGGATAAAAATATTATGCCTATGTGTTATTCTGTTATAAGGTTATAAGGTTATAAGGTTGATATAATTGATATCATCACGCTAATCTCATCTATCCATACTAATATCCTAAATGCGAAAGTTTGTATGGGCGTTTGTTACTCAATCACGCGGCACGCCAGAACGGCTGAACGGATCTGGATGAAATTTGGCACAAATATAGAATATAGCCTGGAATAACAATCCCGAAATTATCCCGAAAAACCTTAATCCACGTGGACGAAGTCGCGGGCATCATCTAGTCTAATTTAGGCTTTTTAACCGACTTCAAAAAAAGGAGGAGGTTCTCAATTCGACTGTATGTTTTTTTTTCTATGTTTGTTACGCGATTTCTCCGCCAATTATGAACCGATTTTGATAATTCTTTTTTTGTTTGGTAGGTCATACTTCAGAGGTGGTCCCATTTTAATTTGGTGAAGATCTGATGAATATCTCCGGAGATGGAGAACGGAACTCCTCAATGGATAAGAGTAAATTGCTCGCGATCAGTGTGATAGTTTTGTAAACAGTATGTTTTAACCATGCATAATAGCATATCTCGTTCTGGTTACATGCTGTATTTTAAAATATTGGGGCCACTAAAAATAGTAAAATAAAAAAATTTCAAAAAAAAAATAAAAACCGACTTCAAGTCTTGTGTTTGTGGTTTTTGAAGTCGGTTTTTATTTTATTTTTGAAAATTTTTTAATTACATTTTTAAGATTATTTTCGCTATTCAATTGAAAAGAACAGCTACTTTACATGAATTCGAACCCCATGCGGCTCTTTTCCGCTGCGCCAAGAGTTTATCATTACAAATAGGTACTCTCTCTCCCTCCGTCTAGTATAGATGGAGAGAGACGCGTACAACGTATGCTTTTACTTTTCTGTCACGTACGATTATTCCAGAGGGTCTACTCTCTTTCTCTAAAACGAAACTTCGGAAACAAACGAACGAAATTTCGTTAACTCCTCTCCTACATAATATTATCTCTATGCTCCTCTCTATTTCGTTTTCGTACACGCAGACGAAGTACGGATCCATAGACAATTTTCGTGACCGATTGGATTGAACGATTTTGAGTGGGTCTAATAACCGACTAATTACGTTCGTTTGAGAGAAAGAGAGTAGACCCCCAGTTGCCCTGCGTTTTATCCCGCATAAAGAACTTACGTTCTAAAAGATAATTAAGGCATTCGTCACCAATGATAACATTATGTAGGTATTCAACATAATAATATGAAAATAATGGTCTTTATTTAGCTCGCTGTGTCATATTATTTGTGCAGCACTTTAGGTATTTTGTATGTTGTATGATTTCATTAACGATTCCGGCAATTTAAATAATAAATACCCAGCACACTCATATTTCATTTCTCAATCAATTTATGGTTTACTAGCTGATGCCCGCGACTACGTCTGCGTGGATTGAGGTTTTTTGGTTCCCGCGGGAACTCACTAATTTCCCGGGAAAAAAAGTAGCCTATGTTTTATTCCAGACTATAATAATCGATGCGTTTTAGCCATTTTGGCGTGATTGAGTAACAAACATCCATCCATCCATCCAAACTTTCGTATTTATAATTTTATGGTTTATTTTAACTAGCTTTTGCCCGCTTCTACGCTCACGTTACGTTCGATGTTCATACAAATTTCAAAGCCCTATTTTACCCTATTAGGAGTTGAGTTTTCAAAAATCCTTTCTTAGCGGATGCCTACGTCATAATAGCTATCTGGAGGTATGCTGTTTCAGCCGATCCGTCCTGTGGTTTGAGCTGTGCGGTGATAGACCAGTCAGTCAGTCAGTCAGTCAGTCACCTTTTCTTTTCATATACATATTTAGATACCTTCGGAAGGAAATACCAGGGACGATGCGGAGGGGTAGGTACCCGGCAAAAAACGTCCGTAACGAATCCGTAATGCGTGGAGTAAGATTTTTATGTATAGTTTATTCAAAATTAAACCTTAACACTAAAGCATTAAAGTTTAATTTCGAATGTAGTATATATTTAATTTAAGACCTCTTGTCTTCGTAACAAGGCGAGCATGTCGGCGACATGCTCGCGTTGTTTTTCTTTTTACCTCGACTAGAACTTGAAATTAATATTTATGTAATAAGGAACTTCGTTCCTATCTAGTGTCCCGCGACACTGTGATTTAAGTTTTAACTGGTCTGGCCTGGTGGGAGGCTTCGGCCGTGTTAGTTACCGACCTACCGGCAAAGACGTGCCGCCAAGCGATTTAGCGTTCCGGTACGATGCCGTGTAGAAACCGAATAAGGGTATGGGTTTAATATAACTGTCATGCTCCTAACAGGTTTGCCCGCTACCATCTTAGACTGCATCATCACTTACCATCAGGTGAGATCGCAGTCAAGGGCTAACTTGTAGTGGATAAAAAAAACAATGAGAGTACAGTATCATGTAAGACCTCATAACAGATATTTTATTTGATGGCCATAATAGGCGTATCCTCCTAGCGGGAAGCGCATTGCCGCACTAGTGCAATATTTTACATATTACTTCACGGTCTCCGTAGATGGTCAACTGAACAGTGTAGTCGTCTACTTTACAGTTGTGAACATTATGATAAAAATGTATGTCAATACAATCTCTTCAAAAACATTATACTAATTAAATACCTACCATATGCACAGCTATTAGATGTATTTTACGTCTATAAGCGATAGAGGCCCTACATGCGTGGATTTGATTTGTCACATTAATGTAATAAATACCTTTTGCAAGAAGGAGTTGACCCATTTTGAGAAGGTCTTCTTCTGGATGTGCAGCCGCTCCTCCTGCAGCGCCTTGATGCGGCCCTGCTCGAATTTGAGCGCGTCTTCGCGCTGCGTCATGTTGGTACGCTGCTGCACTGCCGCCGCGTACCCGCCCGGCTCATACTGCTGCCCTGTTGAGAGGAAACAATAAAAATAAATAAATAGTTACATAATAGCTTATTATGTTACTAGTGCGCAAAGTGAAAAATAATAAATAAATAGTAACATAATAGCTTATTATGTTACTAGTCCGCAACGTGAAAAATTATAGTTCAGGATAAAAATTACAGTGAAAAATAATAAATAAATAGTAACATAATAGCTTATTATGTTACTAGTGCGCAAAGTGAAAAATTATAGTTGAGGTAAGCCTAAGCCACAGACAGTTTTGGATAGCTCATAGCACCGAGAGTCAAAATTTTAATGCGCATGTTTATTTGGTTTTGTCAATAAAATTGTAGAGGCAGTCTAGTAGTAGTAGTAGTTATTATACAAGTAAATACTTATTGTGTAACGTATCAATTGTATATTTTTTACATTTTGTAACATTTACCTTTTTATGAAAATGGCAACTGCTGAGTTACTAGCCGGCTCTTTTCAGTAGAATCTTTCCGAACCGGTGGTAGATTTTGACTTCTCATAAGTGACACAAGATTTCCAACGTGAAATAAATAAATCATTTATCATTTTTTCTAGATACTCTATAGTCTATAGCATCGTAATTCGCAATGTACATAAAATATTAGAAGATAAATAAACATTGTAAAATACAAGAAGATATTAAATTAATAACTATTATAAATTCTTCTACCGCCGCGCCGCTAGCACCGCTTCTACATGAAGCTACGAGGGTTCCAAACGCGCCCTGCAGTACAAGTACAAGTACAAGCACATGAGTAGATAAACCTTACGGAATACAAGTGCGACATGCGCACAAGGAGATATCACGCGACGAGAGAAAGAGAGATGTCGCGGTTAATTTTTCATTTTCGTTCGTTAAGGTTAACATGCACAAAATGCGGAATATTACAAGAAAAATATGCGGCATGTAAGGATTCGTAGAGAAAATACCACAGATAAAAAATATTACTTTTATCTCGACTTTTAACTAAACGAGACAAGTAACCATGTTAGCTTCGGTAGACAAATAGAGATAACAGGTAGACATAATTTTACTTGTTGTGCGCATGCCCTACTGCACTGAGAAAAGCCCACGACAAACTCAGCTAGGTGTTTTTTTTTTCATTAGCACCACCTTAGACATCACTTAACTAATACCAGGAAGGTCATATTATAAGTATTCTGTGCTTATACTGTAACTATAGCTTTTACCCACCATATCGCCTGCTGGGCTGGTAGTCTTGGTAAGACTGTATGCTGACGTTGCTCAACTGTCTCTGCATAGCGACATCTGAGCTGACACTTTGTACACTTGTTACACGTTATCACGGTTTTCTTTGGTTAACTTTCTGGTTGTCACACTTATGCTGTAATACACTTTTATTAACGGGGTATATCCTTGTGTTTCTTTCTGGTAAATTAAAGTTGAGCTTCCTAGTCTATAAATTAAGCTATACATACTAGTTTACAGAATTTGGAAACTAGGTGGCTTGATGAAGACTTGTTCTCAATTCATTCATAATAACTATATATATTTTTATTTAACACACATCCATACTAATATTATAAATGCGAGAGTGTGTCTGTCTGTCTGTCTGCTACGCTTTCCCGGCCTATCTTTTTAAACGATTTTGCTGAAATTTGGTATAGAGGTAGGTGATATCCCGGGGAAGAACATAGGCTAGGTACTTTTTATCCCGGAAAATTAAGGAGTTCCCGCGGGAATCAAAAAACCTTAATCCTCGCGGACGAAGTCGCGGGTATCATCTAGTACTACAATATGAACGCATTAAGATATTTAACAATCATTTGCCCGCGACTTCCCTCACGTGAATCATTTCGATTTTCATTACAATTTCAAACCCCTATTTCCTTCTAATCCTTTCTTAGCGAATGCCTACGTCATATCTGTATGCCAAATTTCCGATCCGATCGTAGTTTGAGCTGTGCATTCAGTCAGTAGGTCACCTTTTATATATTTAAGAAAACTAAGACTCTACTGAAATTATCCACTGAGAAAACAGATAAATACGATTGTATGGGGTAACCGCCGTGGTATTACTTCTTAAGTACTTGTGTTCAGGCTAAACCACTGATGATGAAATAGTTATTTGTGTTACATGGGGCCAAAGAAAATTTTTGTTCCCCACGGGCGCTATTTTGAATTCAGAGCGAAGTGAAGGATTCTATAGTAGAATCCCGAGCGTAGCGAGGGGTTCTAAAGTAGAATCCTGAGCGTAGCGAGGAATTCAATATACGCCGCCCGAGAACAAAAAATTTGGCCCCGAGTGACACACACTATTTTTCATCATTACGTATGAGAAAAAGCTAGGAGTATCAACCTACTATGTATGGACATTACCTATACGTTTAAGCACCAATCAGAAGATACTCCTATCAACCTTCTATGTAATTGTATAGACATTATTTTTAAAGTTTAAATAAAATGTAAAGACGTATATCCGATCAACAAATTGATCACGTGACTTCGGACCAATCAGAACAGAGACATGCAAAGTCGTATTTCCAATCAACAAATTGATGACGTGACTTCCGACCAATCAGAAGAGAGAAATGAAAAGTCCTATGGGCCTAAAAATTACATTTTGCTCCCGCTATCCTCTGAAGACAATATTCGTTTTGTGTGATGAAAATGATTTTTTAAACTTTTTGTGTATGTTTTTCAAACCACCTGTATATCAACGCAGTAGAAAGGAAATAGTTTGTAGGTCAATTCGCAGTTTCGCTGGACGGCCGGCGCCGGTCACAAAAAGGTGCTAATAGCGAAACACCGCTACGTCTAAACGCGTGAAACTGAAGAGACAGCGCGAAATTAATACCCGTTTAGTAGGTATAGCAGCTTTCTGATAATGATTATAATAAACTAGAATCTAGATGACGTCCGCTTCTTCGTTTAGGTTTTTAAAATAACGCGGAAAGTTTTCTATACATATATATATAAATTACACTTGAGGCGCAATTTTTTTATTATACTACAAGTTAGCCTTTGACTGCGATCTCACCTTATGGTAAGTGATGATGCAGTCTAAGATGGTAGCGGGCTAACCTGTTAGGAGTATGGCATTTATATATTAAACCCATACCCCTAGTCGCTATACCTACTGGAACGCTAAATTGCTTGCCGGTAGGGTACCTAGCCACGGCCGAAGCCTCCCACCAGGCATTATACCAAGTGATATTTAATTTCTTTAAGCAATCATCCTTTTAAGCAATATCATTTGCTATTAACATATCACTTAAACCAAATATGAAATTAATATAAAGTCTTAGAATAACTACCTAAAGAAGGTATGTTTCCAAACAACGCCTTCTCTAAACGCAAGCTACAAATTCGCTATGTGTGCTGTGTTTACTTGCCTCGTAAACGCAAACATAATGTTGCCAGTGTAAATGTTTTCCCCCCTAAAAGTTGGGTAAGTAATTGGTTAGTTTGTTTGTAGCATTGTAGCTTCTAAAACTAAGTTAACCAGCTTTTTTCGGAATGCGCGAGCGTCGTACGATGCCATTTATGGCACCAATTGAACGGCTTACATTTCGCGAGTGTACTAGGTTTCTATAGGTAGTTATTCTAAGTATAAAGTATATTATATCTAGGTATATTCGCGATATCAGAGACATACAGTTCAACTGTTTAGATACGGCATCCGGTCAGTGACCCCCACCCGTCTCCCACGCACGATCGCCGTAAACAAACTGACAATAATTACTATGTGTAAATTTTTATGTAGTAACTGTCTCGTTTGGTGTAGTGGTTAGCATGTTCGACTGCGGCCGACGAGATCCCGGGCTCGAGACCCGGGTCGGGCCATAATTAAGTGTTGGGTTTTTCTGACTAGAAATTCTCAGTAGAGTACTAACTAGCCCGGAGTTAGAAAGTTGGCGGTGCCTCGGAGAGCACGTTAAGCCGTCGGTCCCGGTTATTATCACTAACATGATAATAGTCGTCAAAGCCCGCCAACCCGCATTAGAGCGTGGTGGGTCTAAGCTCTAATTCCCTCTCTCCTATTCTCATAGGAGTGGAGGCCTGTGCTCCGCTCCAGTGGAGCTCCAGTGGAGCTGCTGGGCTCAGGAGCTCCTGTGCCAGCAGGGACGTTAACTTTAGTGGTAGTGGCAGCGTGGTAGACTATAACGGCCAAACCCTTCTCATTCTGAGACGAGACTCGTGCCCAGTAAGTTACCCGGCAATGGATTGAAGTGATGAGCCCTGAGAAGCACTAAGCAATGGCAGAACGCCATAACGGCACGGATGGGGTCAACAACTCAACACACAAGACCGCTAGGATGGTAATCAAAGCGTGGCGAAATCACCCACCGATTTAATTGTCGGCACGCGCCGGACGCGGGACCGTTTCGATTTTTTTTTTATCCACTACAAGTTAGCCCTTGACTGCGATCTGACCGGCCCCCCATGGGCCGAGACAATTTTCTCCCCGAGGAAAGGATAAAATTTTTATTCCTAAATAAATAAATAAAAACGCTACATAACGGTGGATAAATTAGTCCCTCGAGTCCCCGTGAAATGTCAAACGGGGATAAACTTCTCCTCTCCCCTGTTGCCGTGCTCTGAGAAGTGGATAAGTTAATTTTATCTATTGTCAGTGGATAAAATCGGGGGATAAAATTTTTATATCCGGCCCATGCTAGCCCTGCTGATGGTAAGTGATGATGCAGTCTAAGATGGTAGCGGGCTAACCTGTTAGGGGCATGGCAGTTATATTAAACCCATACCTACCCCTATTCGGTTTCTAAACGGCATCGTACCGGAACGCTAAATCGCTTGGCGGCACGCCTTACGAGCTTGTCAATGCGTGGCAGAAGCAGGCCTGGCTCACTTGTCACGTGACCTGAGATATTTAACTACTGCTGCGTGGACGCTCGACGGCACTCGTATCAGTCGAGTGTTGCGCGCGGACCGTAGTTATACGTTTGACTTTTACTCAAGTTCTCGTTATGGATAAAAAAAGAAAGATCAGTAAACGATATCGTATCACATTAGGTCGTTTAAACTCAAATTATTAAGACCTAACTTATCGCTCTTTGCACTTCCTAAGGACCCTGAAAGGTAAGTTTGTATTATTTGCCTATCTAGGTACATAGTACATACGTACCTACTTAGAGTTCTAAACAAAACTAATATTAATACATAATGTGGGTAGTTTTATTTTTATATCCACACAAGATACAGTTTTAAACAAAAGTAAATATAAACCATAGGTAGTATCCAATATTATCGTGATAGCCTAATGGGTAGACTTCAGCCTCCAAGTCTGGGGTTCGATCCTGGGAACGCACCTCCAACTTAATTAATTAAAATATATCATTTACGGTGAACAAAAATCGTGTGTAAAGCTGAAAACATGCCTGAAGTTCTATAATCATTATAAAAAACTCTAATATGTCTGCCAACAAGAAATTGGCCAGTGTGGAGGAATATATGGCTTAAACCCTTCTCATTCTGAGAAGAGCCTCGTGAGTCGTGCTTAGTAGTGGGACTAGTAGGCCGCCGATGAGTCGATGATGATTAATCCATAATGTGGGTATATTATTTTGTCTCGTAAACTCTGGCATGGGCCCCCTTCCACCCCATATAAGTGTAAAATATTCATTGATATATTTTCACTACTTGTGGAATATATAACGACTTTTTTTTATCCACTACAAGTTAGCCCTTGACTGCAATCTCACCTGATGGTAAGTGATGATGCAGTCTACGATGGTAGCGGGCTAACCAGTTAGGGGCATGGCAGCATGTTAAACCCATATCCCTATTTGGTTTCTACAAAATCTATGAATAATAATAATATATCTTTTATGATCTATTTTTAAAGTAATTGTCGTCATCATTGCAACTGATTACCGACCCATAGTAATGATACCGATAGTAAGAATTTAGAAGTAGTCAACCCTAAGGCTACACGCGCCGCGTCTGAAGGGATAAGAGTTACGCGATAGAAAGAGATATATAGAGGTAGGTATTTAATTATTTTCACTCGCAGCGCTGTGCGAGCTGAATTGCACTTTATTACGACGTAACCTGAGTCGCTGATGGTTAAAAGGTCTTCGCGGAGTAACTCTTCTGTTACTACTATTACCTATTCTGTGGCAGAAGTTCAGGGTGTAATACAGCTTAAGTATTGCTTAAGCAGTATTACTTAAGTCTTAAAATAACAGTTTGAGGTCACGTACCTCGACGTTCCTAAAATAAGGGTTATAATTCTAAAACACGAAAGTCAACAATAATGATATAGCTCTTTAAGCGTATGGCCCCTGGACAAGTGATTAGTGAGTGTCAGAACTCCAGTTGCCGTATTATGTAAAAAAAAAAGGTTTACAAAACTTTTAACCCGACTGCGGAAATAATATTGTAAAATTGTTTACCTGTCGCTTGGTATTTGAATTTAAAACTAGCTACTTAAGAGGATCGTCTATTTGTCAATTTTCATCACAGATTTTCATACAAAAAGCGATAACGTTTTTCTTCCCGTAAATGTTGTCCAATTTTCATAATTTTTAGAAATGTTGCAGATACAATGAAGAACTATGCTCGTACGTAATTTTAAAGAAATATTGCTTAGGTATGTTAAAAGTTATTAGCGTCTAAATACCCATATTTTTGACCTAAAAACTTCCTCGAGTATATTAATTTGACTAAACTAAAATACTAAAAAAATAAAACGTACCCTACGAGCCTAGATTAAGGTGTACTGAATCTAAGTAATGTGACCAAAATTGTCTAATTTCGTAAACGTTTGGGGGGGTAAAAACGTTATCACCCGAAACAATATTTCAAGAATAAAATGTAGGCATATGCCTACTGGACTTGCAACTCTCTCTATCGCACGATACGGTAAGGCAGCGAAGCGTTGTGAAACAGATAGCATTATTGAAAATACCTGCTCGCGTCGCGTTTCGTCACTAGACGATAGTCTAATGCCCGCGAATTCGTCCGCGTGGATTAAGATTGTTTGATTCCCGCGGGAACTCTTTAATTTTCCGGGATAAAAAGTAGCCTATGTCCTTCCCGGGGATACAATCTACCCGTGTACCAAATTTCATCAAAATCGGTTGAGCAGATGGGCCGTGAAAGCGTAGCAGACAGACAGACAGACAGACAGACAAACGGACAGACAGACGGCACACTTTCACATTTATAATATTAGTATGGATGTAAAACGTGTTTAGAAATAATTTTATAAAAATCAGTACAAATAAATGAGAGAATTAATAACATCCCATACCAAGCGCGCGTTTTGACGTTTTGAAAAAAAGTTGCTGATTTGACTTCTTGTCATATACCCAATTATCTTGTTTCATTTTCTTAGCTCGATACAGATGTGTGTCTGTCTGTCCCACATTCGGTAGCGAACAATGATCCGTACACGATTCCCAGCGCTTTCACCGCCGCGTATGTTTACACTTATCTACTTTCTTATGACGTCATTATTTGTGCCTATTTATAATCATACTAGATATTATAAATGCGAAAGCGTGTTTGTTTGTTTGTTGGTTTGTCCTTCAATCACGCCACAACAGGGCAACGGATCAACGTGATTTTTTGCATGGGTATAGTTGACCCTAGGACCTGGAGAGTGAAATAGGCTCCTTTTTATCCCGGAAAAGGAGTCCCCGTGGGAATAAAAAAAACTTATTCCACGCGGACGAAGTCGCGGGCATAAGCTAGTTTTTTAATTATTTTTTATTTTTACCTCTCTATAATTCGTGCGAGATCTCAAAACGAAATTTTGTTAAAACTTAAAAGTAGATTTGATTTTACTTATATAAGTTTGAAGATACAAAATACAGATACAGAGTGACACATTGGGGCTGATTCTGTAGTGCACAATCTCTAAACTAAACTAAAATTAGAACATTGCAAATATTGCTAACCCTTTCATATTACTCCCTACGGAAAGGGACAGAACTAGATTTAAAGCTGCCATTTTAGTTTAGTTTAGAGATTGTGTTATACAGAATCAGCCCCATTGGCCCCGTGTCATATCAGGGAGACAGCATCAAGGCCGGGAGCCGCAGCAGAAAAGGCTGCAACCGGCAGACGGCGGAAGTATGCCTCTCTCATAGAGAGTTAACTACCTATTTGTTCCGTTTGCCGTGGAGACCCTGGGGCCGTGGAGTCTTAAAAATTTTTTGCGAGATATTTCAGCGCGGTTGATTGCCTCATCTGGTGACAGAAAGGCTGGCTCATTTTTTGCACACTGGATCAGCCTGGCTGTCCAGCGCGGAAATGCAGACAGTATTCTTGCCATCCATTCCACGCGGGCATGATTTTTAGGTATATAATAGTCATTAGGTTAGGCTAGCTAGCTTTAAGTTCTATTGTATTGTTTCCAATAAAAAAATCTCCTTTGAGAAAATTACGATGAACTTGTATAGTTAGTGGAATAAAAATAAATTGAATATGTAGTTTTAAGTTTAATAAATAATATAACTTTTTGTAGTTGGTTATTTTTTGTAAATATTTTAGTTAAAATTAAGGTAAGTACTTAAAATGGAACGCGTGAGCCTAGAGTTCGGATTAAAGATTAACCGCAGTAAAACTAAGATGATGATTGTAGACCGAGCCAACAACAACTCGCCCGAAGTCACTCAGATTGCGAACTGCGACGTCGTTCAATCCTACATATATCTTGGTGCTTTAATCTCGAATAATGGCGGCTGCGTGGAGGAAGTAAAGCGACGTATGGCAATAGCAAGAACCGCGATGGATAGGCTGAAGAAAATATGGAGGAACAGGAACGTAACAAAAGCTACGAAGACCCGGCTCGTTAAAACGCTTGTTTTCCCCATATTTTTATACGCTGCGGAGACGTGGACTTTGCGACAAGTCGAGAAAAAAAAGATTGATGCTCTGGAGATGTGGTGCTGGAGGCGAATGTTAGGAGTCTCATGGACCGAATTCCGCACCAACGTCTCTATTCTCCAAGAAGTCGGCATTAAGCAACGGCTTTCATCGCTGGTACAGAGTCGCATACTAAAATTTTTTGGACACGTCTCCCGGCGTGAGAATGACTCCATCGAGCGCCTCGTCGTGCAGGGCAAGGTGGAGGGCACCAGAGGGCGAGGAAGGTCACCCATGCGATGGACCGACCAAATTAAGTCGGCTGTTGGCGGTTCATTACACGAGTGCACCATGGCTGTCGGCCAGCAGGGAGAAGTGGCGGATGCTCGTGAGGCGCATAACATCTGCCACTAAAGCCGTCACTTCGTGATGACCACGACCACTCTGTCAAGAGTGTTACGACGAAGAAGAAGAAGTACTTAGGTACCTATTGTAAATATTCATGTTGATTCTAGAATCTTATAAATCTGCACCTATATTAAAAAAACTGGTACTCAATAAATATAATATTATTGTATTATTTATGATTTATAAACACGCTTCACCAAGTCTTCAATGTAAATGGGACTCGTCAGATCAAACCAAATGAGCCTAAACACGAGGGGTTTACTAGTCTTTACACCTGCTGGTTCCATCATCAGATCAGCTCGATGGAACCAAATTATTGTAGCCCAATACAGCCCATTAACGTCCCACTGTTGGGCACAGGCCTCCACTCTCATAGGAGAGAGGGAATCAGCTGCTCCAATGCGGGTTGGCGGGCTCATGTTAGTGATAATAACCGGGACCGACGGCATAACGTGCTCTCCGAGACACGGGGGTGAAACACCGCCAACTTCCTAACTCCAGGCTAGTACTGAGAATTTCTAGTCAGAAAAACTCAATACTCAATTATGACTCGAACCCGGGACCTCGTCGGCCGCAGTTGAACTTGCCAGCCCACTAGACCAACGAGGCAATTATTGTATAGTCATCGGTATTATATACTTACTTTACATTTGTAGAGTAGGTTAAATTCGACTTCGCTAGCTAGCCTAACCTGATTACTATTTATATGTATAAATCATGCTCGCGTGGAATGGTGGCAAGAATGCTGGCTGCATTTCCGCGCTGGACAGCCAGGCTGATCCTTTGCGCAAAAAATGAGCCAGCCCTTCTGTCACAGATGAGGCAATTAACCGCGGTGAAATATCTCGCAAAAAATTTTTGCCACTTAGACCACGGCCCTAAAATACGTAGTTAGTAGAATACATTTCAAAGTTTTTAATATTGTAATGGCATTCGATGTATTATAGTGAGTTGCGTGACAAAATTAGTTCAGGGTGTGTCGGTTATATAATAATCGTTGCATCGAACCTACTACCCGTGATAGCTCTCGTAAGGATAACGGGTGCCGGAATCCGGTCCGGACCGGTTTCCACTTCGAAGCGCGATCGCTCCACTGACTGGTGTTATTATAGTTTTAGATGATTTTAGTGGATATAGGCTAAAACGTCGAAATCTTATTTAATACTAGTTTTTTTGTATTCCCGCGGGAACTCTAATTTTCCAGGATAAAAAGAAGCCTTTGCCCTTCTTAGGGAGGTGGGAATGGGATGCATCATGCAATTATTTATTTAAGTATCGGTACCAAATTACGTGAAAATAAGTTGAACAGATAGCTCGTGAAAGCGTAGCAGACAGACAGACAGACGGACAGACAAACATACGTTCGCATTTAGAATTTTAATATGGAGAATCACAAGACCAGAATAGTATAATATGTATAATGAGAGCGCAAAAAAAACTAGGTAGGAGGTTTTAACGACCTCCCTGGCTTAGTCTTGAGCGCTGGTCCCGGGTTCTATCCCCGGCAGAGTAAATTTGGGAATTAATAATTTCTGATTTTACTCTAGTCTGGCCTGGTGGGAGGCTTTGCGGCCAAGGGATTTAGTGTTCCGGTACGATGCCGTGTAGAAAGTAGAAACTAGAAACCGATAGGGGGTATGGGTTTAATATAACTTACCATCAAGAAAGAAAGAAAGAGAAAGAAAATCTTTATTCGGGGATAATACAAGTACTTACAACAAATAACTAATAATAAAATAAGAATTTATAAAGAAAAAGAAACGCGTAATGTGACTTGATCCCCAAAATGGTCTTCACTCAGCATGTGCTATATCTGTTAGGATATAGCGCTGATCTTCCGTGAAGCCAATATGCTTGGACGGCGCCAAAAACATAAATAGATATATATATATATATATATATATATATATATATATACATAATTGTATATTTCTATATATATATAAATCTCGTGTCACTATGTTTGTCCTCAATGGACTTCTAAACCACTTAACCGATTATAATAAAATTCGCACACCATGTGCAGTTCGATCTAACTTGAGAGATAGGAACCGAAAAACCTCAATCCACGCGGACGAAGTCGCGGGAATCAGCTAGTAATATATAATATAATAAAATAAAAAATCTGTTAGTAGGTATAGCCTTTGATACAATACAATAATATATATTTATATCATACTTGCTCAGTAACTAGGGATTACTATGGTGGAAAGTCTCCTTGTAAGTTGGTGTTTGCAATTCAAGGCAACATTACGTCGCACTATGCTTGAATTGTAATGTTCACATTACAGTTCAAGCTATGCGAAACTCCTTGGTAAACAATCTCTTTTCTTAAAAAATGGTAAGAAAACTTTTTACTGAAAAAAAAAACACTGAACATGGCGGCATTTAATTTCCATACATTTCAAACTATGCAAAACTCCTTGGAACTCAGAGCCGTAAAAAAAATACAAATAACCATTTTTTTCTATTTTTTCTATTTTTTTCTCTAAATTTGCTAATTATTCTAATTAATTTTTTTTTTTTTTTTTTTTTATCCACTACAAGTTTGCCCTTGACTGCGATCTCACCTGATGGTAAGTGATGATGCAGTCTAAGATGGTAGCGGGCTAACCTGTTAGGGGCATGGCAGTTATATTAAACCCATACCCCTATTCGGTTTCTACACGGCATCGTACCTAAACGCTAAATCGCTTGGCAACACGTCTTTGCCGGTAGGGTGGTAACTAGCCACGGCCGAAGCCTTCCACCAGGCAAATTTTACCTCGCAAGAATGATATAAAGTAGAATGCTTACCTCGGTTGCAAGTAGCTATTACACCCTCGAACTATATTCACCCTCGCTCGCTGCGCTCGCTCGTGTGACTAAATATCTCGGGTGCACGCGATCCATTAGCGCCCTATGCGAGCTGCGCTCGCACTGGCGCCAAATTGGATCTTGTTCTGTAATAGCTTACTTACGTCCCTTGTATAACAATCTACTAATATTATAACAATAAGTAAATAATTTAAGATACAATATTTTTGTAAACCAAGGCGTACTATAACGGCAGTTAATAGAGTGCAAGGTGTAAGACATAGAGTGCAAGGTGTATGGAAAGAAAATCAACATAGGGTGAGATCGCAGTCAAATGCTAACTTGTAGTGGATAAAAAAAAGGTTCGGTAGGTACTAGGTACATATAGCTTCAATAACAAGATGACCTAATCGATGCCTAATCGTGCCTACTGCCTACCTATGAACTGTGAACCGATGCCATATTAGTGTGGGGACGTCGGGCATCGAACGTGTTTGAATTGAATCCCCATCCAACCAAAGCTGGCGACCTTGGCACTTGCGGCGTGGAGTGTGTGCCAGCGGGGGCATGAGCGGAGCTATTTTATTCATACTAAGTACATATTTTATACAAGATGATGCCCGCGACTTCGTTCGCGTGGATTGATGTTTTTTAATTCCCGCGGGATCAAAAAATTTATTACCTACTAGATGTTGCCCGCGACTTCGTCCGCGTGGATTAAGGTTTTCTAATTCCCGCGGGAACTCCTTAATTTTCCGGGACAAAAAGTAGCCTATGTCCTTCCCCGGGATATAACCTACCTCTATATATAAAATTAAAGAGTTCCCGCGGGAAGCGAAAAACCTCAATCCACGCGGACGAAGTTGCGGGCATCAGCTAGTAATATAATACTGGTAATATAATCAAAGATCTTACGCTAAAGCTCTAAGCCTTTATGCAAAGCGTTGTAGTCATAGGTGCGGAAATAGTAACAGTTAATAAAAAGTACCGACTAACGACCTATATAAAGTATCTCAAGAATGAGGTGTACCTAATACCTACAAGGTGTGTAGACATGGTGAGTATAATGTATTATACTATATATAGCTCAATTACCACTCACTCACTGACTCACTCATTGACATAATTGTTCTCCTAGAAAGAGACAGAAAACGATATAATGATGTAGGGGAGATGTGTTTGGGTGCGGGATTCGAGTGGGGAAAAATTATGACATTTCGGAAAAACAAGATGGCGGCCGACGTGATTCTTGTAACTCTTTTGTTTTCCAACCGATTTCGTTACAACTCGCAATTATCGAAGAAATTAGGAAACGATCAATAGAAAAAGTGGAAAAAATTGGAAAAACAAGATGGCGGCCGAGCTGTAGTGCTTTAAAATTTTTGATTTTTCGACCCCGAACCGCGGCGCCACAGATCCGAAATGGCGTGGTCGAGCATGATATTTTTTTCTTTTTTCGACTGCAATTATCCTGTATTTTGATAGAATGGGAGTGGTTTTTAAAAATTCAAGATGGCGGCTGTCGCGGCGGCCTTTTTGTTTGAGGAACGAAAAAACGCAATTTTAAAATTCAAATTTCTCACAGTTGGCAACGTCGTAGCGTTTCGACTTCTAGGGGGCGATTGTGTGTACAGACTCGAGGTATGGATTGGGGAAAAAAAATTACCCCATTTCTCGGGAATTTTTCAAGATTTACCCCAAAAATAAAAAAATCGAAATACGGACTTTTTGCAAAATTTGAGTACGAGCAACCACGTGTCTCACTTGTGCGAATGACATTTGGGTATTTTCGTCGCTGATGTCTGGAAACACTGGAATTTATCAAAGTAAAAGTGATTTTCGACATGGTCTTTTTTCAGGAGCGATTATTTCGGCTGGGTGTGAGCGAGATGAAAAATTGAAACGTCATCAGGAGCGCTATATCCTGTAGTTTATGGGATAATTATGAAACTATGTAAAATGTTTCTGTGAAACGAGGTGGCGGCCATTTTGTATTCTTTTTGTGTTTTTCAAAATTTCGATCACGTTTTTGAGGCACTAGGCAACATTTGGGAAAGTCGACATGTATGGAGCGATTGTACAACTCGACCAGCGGTATCGAGATATCTAAACAGTGTTGCCACATTTGGGGTAGTTTTCGAGATTTTCCCAAAAATGTCATCCTGTAAAATTTTGTATGAAAATTTTTTTTTTCACTGATGGCTTCGTATACACGTCAGAAAATTAAACTTGATCAAAAATATGGAGACAGCTGATGATTGAGGATTTCGGAGACGGGTAAAGAGCACGGCCGAGGTATTGAAGATAGGTGGGGGGTGTTCGACCAAATGTCATACGAAACTTCATCCAAAAGACAATGAGCTAAAAAAAAATTCAAAATGGCGGATTTAAGATGGCCGCCATACAAATTTATTTGGTGTCCATCTCAGAAAGTATAAAAGATGAAAGAGTGGTTTCTCGGCCAAAGATGATCAGGACGAGAAGATCTATTTAGCTAAAAGAAAAAAAATTCAAGATGGCGGAATTTTTTTTTCATACCAAATTATATGGCGATTAGGACTCATTGACATAATTTATTGTTCTCCTAGAAAGAGACAGAAAACGATACAATGATGTATGGGAGATGTGTTCGGGTGCGGGATCCGAGTAGGGAAAAATTATGAAATTTCGGAAAAACAAGATGGCGGCCGACGTGATTCTTGCAACTCTTTTGTTTTCTAACCGATTTCGTTACAACTCGCAATTATTGAAGAAATTAGTAAACGATAAATAGAAAAAGTGGAAAAAATTGGAAAAACAAGATAGCGGCTGAGCCGTAGTGTTTTCAAATTTTTTATTTTTCGACCTCGAACCGCGGCGCCACAGTTCCGAAACGGCGTGTCGAGCATAGTATTTTTTTTCTTTTTTCACCTACAATTATCCTGTATTTTGACAGAATGGAGTGGTTTTAAAAATTCAAGATGGCGGCTGTAGCCACGGCCGTTCGGTTTGAGGTACGAACAAACGCCATTTTAAAATTCAAATTTCTCACAGTTCACAACGTCGGATCGTTTCGACTTCTACGGGGCGATTGTGTGTACAGACTCGAGGTACAGATTGGAGAAAAAATTTACCCCATTTCTCGAGAAATTTTCAAGATTTACCCCAAAAATAAAATAATAGAAATACGTATTTTTTTGCAAAAATCGTGTACGAGCAACCACGCGTCTTACTTGTACGAATGACATTTGGGTATTTTCGCCGCCGAGGTCTGGCAACACTGGAATTTATTAACGTAAAAGTGATTTTCGACATGGCCTATTTTCAGGGGCGATCGTTTCGGCTGGGTGCGAGCGAGATGAAAAATTGAAACGTCATCAGGAGCGGTATATTCTGTAGTTAACGGGAAAATTATAAAACTATGCAAAATGTTTCTGTGAAACGAGGTGGTGGCCATTTTGTATTATTTTTGTGTTTTTCAAAATTTCGATCACATTTTTGAGGCATTTGACAACATTTGGGAAAGTTGACGTGTATGGATCGATTGTGTGACTGGTCCGGCAGTATCGAGATATCTAAACAGGGTTGCCACATTTGGGGTAGTTTTCGAGATTTTCCCCACAAATTTCCGTAAAATTTTGTATGAATAATTTTTTTTTCACTGATGGCTTCGTATACAAGTCAGAAAATTAAATTTGAAGAAAAATATGGAGACAGCTGATGATTGAGGATTTCGTAGACGGGTAAAGAGCACGGCCAAGGTATTGAAGATAGGTGGGGGGTGCTCGAACAAATGTCACTCGAAACCTCATCCAATTGGCGATGAGTTTAAAAAACACTCCAAAATAGTGCATTCAAGATGGCCGCCATACAAATTTCGTCAGTGTCTATCTCGGAGAGTATAAGAGATGGAAGTGTGGTTTCTTGGCACGAGCTGATCAGAGCAAGGAGGTCTATTTAGCGAAATGAAAACAATTTCAAGATGGCGGAATATTTTTTTCATACCAAATTATATTATGGCGATGAGGACTCAATGACATAATTTATTGTTCTCCTAGAAAGAGCCAGAAAACGATACAATGATGTGAGGCAGATGTGTTCGGGTGCGGGTTTCGAGTAGGGAAAAATTATGACATTTCGGAAAAACAAGATGGCGGCCGACGTGTTTCTTGCAACTCTTTTGTTTTCCAACCGATTTTGTTACAACTCGCAATTATTGAAGAAATTAGTAAACCATCAATAGAAAAAGTATAAAAAATTGGAAAAACAAGATGGCGGCCGAGCTGTAGTATTTTCAAATTTTTGATTTTTCGACCCCGAATCGCGGCGCCACAGATCCGAAACGGTGTAGTTCATGTTCAGGCTGCCATACAAATTTATATTTTGGTGTCTGTCTATCTCAGAAAGTAAGATGGATGAGTGGTTTCTTGGCAAAAGATGATGGACCTGAAGGTCTAATTGATGAACAGGAAAAAATTCAAGATAGCGGAATTTATTTTTCCAAGATTTTTCAAGATTTTGATACGGTTCCGTTTTACCCACGACGGGGCTCCTTGAGAGTACAAAACAGGAAACTGATACCAAAGTTTTAAAAAATCAGCGCCATTTTGAAATTATTTCTTAATTCACCGATTTCGTTCAAAACCTATATCTGAGGATCCCTGGGATTTCAAAACAGGAAACTGATACCAAAGCTTAAAAAAATCTGCGCCATTTTGAAATCCTTTGTTTATTGACCGATTTCGTTCAAAATCGATATTTAGGGCTCCCTGGGATTACAAAACAGGAAACTGGTACCAAAATTTTAAAAAATCAGCGCCATTTTGAAATTATTTGTAAATTTACCGATTTCGTTCAAAATCAATATTAAGGGCTTTCTTGGATCACGATACAGGAAACTGATACCAAAGTTTTGAAAATCAGAGTCATTTTGAAATTATTTATCAATTGACCGATTTAGGATCCCTGGGATAACAAAACAGGAAACTGATACCAGAATTATAAAAAATCAGCGCTATTTTGAAATTATTTGTTAATTGACTGATTTCGTTCAAAATCGATATTTAGGACTCCCTAGGATCACAAAACAGAAACCTGATACCAAAGTTTTAAAAAATTAGTGCCATTTTGAAATTCTTGGTTAATTTACCGATTTCGTTCAAAAGCGATATTGAGGACTCCCTGGGATCACAAAACAGGAAACTGATACCAAAGTTTTAAAAAATCAGCGCCATTTTGAAAATATTTTTATCAAATAATTTCAAAATGGCGCTGATTTTTTGTTCAAAATCGATATTTAGGGCTACCTGGGATTACAAAACGAAACTGATACCAAAGTTTTAAAAAATCAGCAATATTTTGAAATTCTTTGTCAATTGACCGATTTCGTTCAAAATCGATATTTAGGGCTACCTGGGAATACAAAACGAAACTGATATGTACCAAAGTTTTAAAAAATCAGCGCCATTTTTAAATTCTTTGTTAATTGACCGATTTCGTTCAAAATCGATATCTGAGGATCCCTGGGATCACAAAACAGGAACCTGATACCAAAGTTTTAAAAAATCAGCGCCAGTTTGAAATTCTTTTTTAATTTACCGATTTCGTTCAAAAGCGATATTGATGACTCCCTGGGATCACAAAACAGGAAATTTAAAATCGATATTTAGGGCTATCTGGGATTACAAAACGAAACTGATACCAAAGTTTTAAGAAATCAGCACTATTTTGAAATTCTTTGTCAATTGACCGATTTCGTTCAAAATCGATATTTAGGGCTCCCTGGGATCACAAAACAGGAACCTGATACCAAAGTTTTAAAAAATCTGCGCCATTTTGAAATTCTGGTTAATTTACCGATTTCGTTCAAAAGCGATATTGAGGACTCCCTGGGATCACAAAACAGGAAACTGATACCAAAGTTTTAAAAAATCAGCGCCATTTTGAAATTCTTTGTTAATTGACCGATTTCGTTCAAAATCGATATTAAGGGCTAACCACATCTCGTGAGCTGCTTTAGCAGCTCGCGCACAGAGCGAAACACTAGTTATACTATATATAGCTCAATTACCACTGACTGACTGACTCATTGACATAATTGTTCTCCTAGAAAGAGACAGAAAACGATATAATGATGTACGGGAGATGTGTTCGGGTGCGGGATTCGAGTGGGGAAAAATTATGACATTTCGGAAAAACAAGATGGCGGCCGACGTGATTCTTGTAACTCTTTTGTTTTCCAACCGATTTCGTTGCTACTCGCAATTATTGAAGAAATTAGGAAACGATCAATAGAAAAAGTGGAAAAAATTGGAAAAACAAGATGGCGGCCGAGCTGTAGTGCTTTGAAATTTTTGATTTTTCGACCCCGAACCGCGGCGCCGCAGATCCGAAACGGCGTGGTCGAGCATGATAATTTTTTCTTTTTTCGACTACAATTATCCTGTATTTTGACAGAATGGGAGTGGTTTTTAAAAATTCAAGATGGCGGCTGTCGCGGCGGCCTTTTTGTTTGAGGTACGAAAAAACGCAATTTTAAAATTCAAATTTCTCACAGTTGGCAACGTCGGAGCGTTTCGACTTCTATAAGGCGATTGTATGTACAGACTCGAGGTACGGATTGGGGAAAAAAATTACCCCATTTCTCGGGAAATTTTCAAGATTTACCCCAAAAATAAAAAAATCGAAATACGGACTTTTTGCAAAATTCGAGTACGAGCAACCACGTGTCCCACTTGTACAAATGACATTTGGGTATTTTCGTCGCCGAGGTCTGGCAACACTGGAATTTATCAAAGTAAAAGTGATTTTCGACATGGTCTTTTTTCAGGGGCGATCATTTCGGCTGGGTGCGAGCGAGATGAAAAATTTAAACGTCATCAGGAGCGGTATATCCTGTAGTTTACGGGAAAATTATGAAACTATGTAAAATGTTTCTGTGGAACGAGGTGGCGGCCATTTTGTATTCTTTTTGTGTTTTTCAAAATTTCGATCACGTTTTTGAGATAGTTGGCAACATTTGGGAAAGTTGACATGTATGGATCGATTGTGTAACTCGACCGGCAGTATCGAGATATCTAAACAGTGTTGCCACATTTGGGGTAGTTTTCGAGATTTTCCCCAAAAACTCCTCCTGTAAAATTTTGTATGAAAAATATTTTTTTCACTGATGGCATCGTGTACAAGTCAGAAAATTAAACTTGAAGAAAATATGGAGACAGCTGATGATTGAGGATTTTGGAGACGGGTAAAGAGCACGGTCCAGGTATTGAAGATAGGTGGGGGGTGCTCGACCAAATGTCATTCGAAACTTCATCCAATTGACAGTGAGCTGAAAAAAAATTCAAAATGGCGGATTTAAGATGGCCGCCATACAAATTTATTTGGTGTCTATCTCAGAAAGTATAAAAGATGGAAGAGTGGTTTCTCGGCCAAAGATGATCAGGACGAGAAGATCTATTTAGCGAAAAGAAAAAAAAATCAAGATGGCGGAATATTTTTTTTCATACCAAATTAAATGGCGATTAGGACTCATTAGCATAATTTATTGTTTTCCTTGAAAGAGACAGAAAACGATACAATGATGTATGGGAGATGTGTTCAGGTGCGGGATGGGAGTAGGGAAAAATTATGATATTTCGGAAAAACAAGATGGCGGCCGTAGTGCTTTTGGTAACTTTTTTGTTTTCCAACCGATTTCGTTACAACTCGCAATTATTGAAGAACTTAGTAAACGATAAATAGAAAAAGTAGAAAAAATTGGAGAAACAAGATGGCGGCCGAGCTGTAGTGTTTTCAAATTTTTGATTTTTCGACTCCGAACCGCGGCACCACAGATCGGAAACGGGGTAGTTTATGTACAGGAGATATGTTCGGGTGCGGAATGGGAGTAGGGAATAATAATGACATTTCGGAAAATCAAGATGGCGGCCGATTTGCCGAAATGAACCGGTCGAAGCATTGAAGATAGGCGGGGGTGCTCGACCAAATGTCATTCGAAATTTCATCCAATAGACAATAGGCTAAAAAAAATCAAAATGGCGGATTTAAGATGGCTGCCATACAAATTTATTTGGTGTACCTATCTCAGAAAGTATAAAAGATGGTAGAGTGGTTTCTTGGCAAAAGATGATCAGGACGAAGAGGTCTATTTAGCGAAATGAAAAAAAATTCAAGATGTTGGAATATTTTTTTTCATACCAAATTATATGGCGATTAGGAACTATAACAGACGTCATTGTTCTCCTAGAAAGAGACAGAAAACGATACAATGATGTACGGGAAATGTGTTTGGGTGCGGAATGGGAGTAGGGAAAAATTATAACATTTCGGAAAAACAAGATGGCGGCCGACGTGATTCTTGCAACTCTTTTGTTTTCCAACCGATTTCGTTACAACTCGCAACAATTGAAGAAATTAGGAAAGGATCAATAGAAAAAGTGGAAAAAATTGGAAAAACAAGATGGCGGCCGATCTGTAGTGTTTTCAAAATTTTGATTTTTCGACTCCGAACCGCGGCGCCGCAGATCCGAAACGGTGTGGTCGAGCATGATATTTTTTTTCTTTTTTCGCCTACAATTATCCCGTATTTTGACAGAATGGGAGTGGTTTTTAAAAATTCAGGATGGCGGCTGTCGTAGCGGCCGTTCGGTTTGAGGTACGAAAAAACGCAATTTTAAAATTCAAATTTCTCACAGTTGGCAACGTCGGAGCGTTTCGACTTCTATGAGGCGATTGTATGTACAGACTCGGGGTATGAATTGGGGAAAAAAATTACCCCATTTCTCGGGAAATTTTCAAGATGTACCCCAAAAATAAAAAAATCGAAATACGTATTTTTTGCAAGATTCGAGTAAAAGGCAACCATGTGTCTTACGTGTACGAATGACATTTAGGTATTTTCGTCGCCGAGTTCTGGCAACACTGGAATTTACCAAAGTAAAAGTGATTTTCGACATGGTCTTTTTTCAGGGGCGAAAAGATGGAAGAGTAGTTTCATGGCAAAAGATGATCAGGACGTGGAGGTCTATTTAGCGAAATGAAAAAAATTCAAGATGGCGGAATCTATTTTTCCATAGAAAATATATGGCGAATACTGAAGAGACTACAAGTGCAGAACTATGCAAGATTTTGATGCGGTTCCGTTTTACCCACGACGGGGCTCCCTTGGATTACAAAACAGAAACCTGATACCAAAGTTTAAAAAAATCAGCGCCATTTTGAAATTCTTTGATAATTGACCGATTTCGTTCAAAATTGATATTTAGGACTTCCTGCGAATACAAAACAGGAAACTGGTACCAAAATTAAAAAAATCAGCGCCATTTTGCAATTCTTTGTAAATTAACCGATTTCGTTCAAAATCGATATTTAGGGCTCCCTGGGATTACAAAACAGGAAACTGGTACCTACCAAAATTTTAAAAAATCAGCGCCATTTTGAAATAATTATTTGTTTATGTATTTAGGGCTACCTGGGATTACAAAACAGAAACCTGATACCAAAGTTTAAAAAAATCAGCGCCATTTTGAAATTCTTTGATAATTGACCGATTTCGTTCAAAATTGATATTTAGGACTTCCTGCGAATACAAAACAGGAAACTGGTACCGAAATTAAAAAAATCAGCGCCATTTTGCAATTCTTTGTAAATTAACCGATTTCGTTCAAAATCGATATTTAGGGCTCCCTGGGATTACAAAACAGGAAACTGGTACCTACCAAAATTTTAAAAAATCAGCGCCATTTTGAAATAATTATTTGTTTATGTATTTAGGGCTACCTGGGATTACAAAACAGAAACCTGATACCAAAGTTTAAAAAAATCAGCTCCATTTTGAAATTATTTGATAATTGACCGATTTCGTTCAAAATTGATATTTAGGACTTCCTGCGAATACAAAACAGGAAACTGGTACCAAAATTAAAAAAATCAGCGTCATTTTGCAATTCTTTGTTAATTGACCGATTTCGTTCAAAATCGATATTTAGGGATCCCTGGGATTAATTACAAAACAGGAAACTGGTACCTACCAAAATTTTAAAAATCGGCGCCATTTTGAAATAATTCTTTGTTAATTTACCGATTTCGTTCAAAATCAATATTTAGGGCTACCAGGGATTACAAAACAGGAAACTGATACCAAAGTTTTAAAGAATCAGCGTCATTTTGAAATTCTTTGTTAATTGACCGATTTCGTTCAAAATCGATATTAGGGCTCCCTGGGATTACAAAACAGGAAACTGTTACAAAAATTTAAAAAAATCAGCGCCATGTTGAAATTCTTTGTTAATTGACTGATTTCGTTCAAAATAGATATTTAGGACTCCCTGGGGTTACAAAACAGGAAACTGTTACCAAAATTTAAAAAAATCCGCGCCATTTTGAACTTATTTGTTTATTGACCGATTTCGTTCAAAATCGATATTTAGAACCGATATTTATTTTTGATTTAGAATCGATATTTATTTACAAAACAGAAAAGTGATACTAAAGTTTTAAAAAATCAGCGCCATTTTTAAAATCTTTCTACTTAAAGGTGAATTGTGTATCTAAGTAAATAAATTCGGTTTAATACAATAAAGACGTCAAGTCTGTACTACTTAGTACTAACGTCTAACCACATCTCGTGAGCTGCTTTAGCAGCTCGCGCACAGAGCGAAACACTAGTTAATATATATATAGCTGCTCGTGCTGATTGACTGATTGATCACCTCTCCTGTAAAATTTTGTATGAACATTTTTTTTTTCACTCATCGTTTCGTATAGAAGACAAAAATTCATCCGGAGGAAAAATACGGAGAGAGCTGATGATTGAGGATTTCGAAGACGGATGAAGAGCACCAGCCAGGGTATTGAAGATAGGTGGGGGGTGCTCGACCAAATGTCATTCGAAACCTCATCCAATTGGCGGTAGTTGAAAAAAAAATTCAAAATGGCGGATTTAAGATGGCCGCCATACAAATTTCGTCGGTGTCTATCTCGGAGAGTATCAGAGATGGAAGAGTGGTTTTTTGGCAAAAGATGATCAGGACATGAAGGTCTACTTGATGAACAGGAAAAAAATTCAAGATGGCGGAATTTATTTTTTCATAGAAAAGGGTATTGAAGATAGGTGGGGAGTGCTCGACCAAATGTCACTCGAAACTTCATCCAATTGACAGTGAGTGAAAAAAAAAATCAAAATGGCGGATTTAAGATGGCCTCCATACAAATTTCGTCGGTGTCTATCTCGGAGAGTATCAGAGATGGAAGAGTGGTTTTTTGGCAAAAGATGATCAGGACATGAAGGTCTACTTGATGAACAGGAAAAAAATTCAAGATGGCGGAATTTATTTTTTCATAGAAAAACTATGCAAGATTACGGTTTCTTTTCAAGATTTGTTTTTATGGAAGAATTCTCATTTTGACAAATGGTTCGGAGAAAAAAGTATGGAGAGAGATGATGATCGAAGGTTCGGATGATGGGTGAGGAGCACGGTCAGGGTATTAAAGATAGACCTACTTAGGGGCTGCTCAAACAAAAAGGGAGGGGCGGGGGGTTGGTGGTCTTTGTTTTATGTTTTTCCTTTATGAGAATTTTCTTTTACGTCGGACGCTTGGCGTGCTGGCGCTTCCACTGTGCTCACTAGCATAGCAGTGTGTTGTTCAGATCAGAACACGTAGACAGTAAACCAGCTGCCCGATTATGTAAGAATTGTCGATCAAATCGTAAAAGTTCGGCGTCAAAGTAAAATAAACCATAACAGCATTGAATTAGAGCTCAATTTCGTGTTTCGAAATTGAGCTCTAATTTAATGCTGTTATGGTTTATTTTACTTTGACGCCGAACTTTGACGATTTGATCGGCAATTCTTACATAATCGGGGGGCAGGATAGTAGGACAGCGAGTAAGTAGACAGTGGACCACGCGCTCCACTACGCGGTCCGCTTCAGCGGGCCGCGCAGCCACGCGCCATACTAGTTAATATATATATAGCTGCTCGTGCTGACTCATTGATCACCTCTCCTGTAAAATTTTGTATGAAAATATTTTTTTTCACTCATCGTTTCGTATAGAAGACAAAAATTCATTAAGAGGAAAAATACGGAGAGAGCTGATGATTGAGGATTTCGAAGACGGATGAAGAGCACAGCCCAAGGTATCGAAGATAGGTGGGGGGTGCTCGACCAAATGTCACTCGAAACTTCATCCAATTGACAGTGAGCTGAAAAAAAATTCAAAATGGCGGATTTAAGATGGCCGCCATACAAATTTCGTCGGTGTCTATCTCGGAGAGTATCAGAGATGGAAGAGTGGTTTCTTGGCAAAAGATGATCAGGACATGAGGGTCTACTTGATGAACAGGAAAAAAATTCAAGATGGCGGAATTTATTTTCCCTTAGAAAAGGGTATTGAAGATAGGTGGGGGGTGCTCGACCAAATGTCACTCGAAACTTCATCCAATTGACAGTGAGCTGAAAAAAAATTCAAAATGGCGGATTTAAGATGGCCGCCATACAAAGGGAAACGCCCATTTTTGGCCAAGGAGCAGCCAGCAATGTAATGAATATCATAAAAAGACATATTTAATAACTAGTATATTCCAGTTAACTATTTGTGCGTAGCACTCGGGAATAATTAGTTAGTTTAAAAGAGAAACTCAGTCGACATTCTATATTTTCAAACCACTTCCGTGGGCCGTGGCTCGTAATGTCAATCTTGACAATGTAGGGACTGCAATCATCATTTCGTAAAGTCGATATACGAAAAATCGATAATCCGAGATCGATATTTTTAAAAAAATAATTAAAGCAAAGCTGTTGCGCTTCTGGTTATTTAATGGTTTTATCGAAAACCTTAATATATATAAATAAACATTAATCGATTTATAGACATGATCAATCAATTGAACTGATTCAGTGAATGTACACATCGATATAAATCGATGTACGTAGCATCGATTTATTGTCATTGGCTCACGGCATACATCTATGATCTCTATGGCAATAGACATTATTGACATTGACTTATTGTTTTATCTCTATACTCTATTCTCTTTATTCGCGTTCATCGTTTGCTACTGTTGTTGTGTTTCGTAATCGTGATTTTCTTCCTCGGTTTGCTATATTTTACACCTGACGACTTTGCTGCTATTATGGAGTCTGCCGATGCTGCCGATGACGACCCTGGCTTTACTTTGGACTCCGTACCCGCTTCTCATAACGACCCTGGCTCGCCAATGGATACCGTACCTGTTTTACGTTCGTCCGAGTTTTACGTTCAAAATAGTGTTTGTTTCTTAATCTATGATTTCAATCCTTATACCTACAATTTGTTTCATTGATGGCTGCACCTTGGCCAAAACCCCTTAGTCAACTGGGCGTTTCCCTTTCGTCGGTGTCTATCTCGGAGAGTATAAAAGATGGAAGAGTGGTTTCTTGGCAAAAGATGATCAGGACATGAAGATCTACTTGATGAACAGGATAAAAATCAAGATGGCGGAATTTATTTTTCCATAGAAAATTTAGGTATGGCGAATATTGAAGAGGCTACGGTTCCTTTTCAAGATTTGTTTTTATGCAAGAAATCTCATTTTGACGAATGGTTCAGAGAAAAAAATATGGAGAGAGATGATGATCGAAGGTTCGGATGATGGGTGAGGAGCACGGTCAGGGTATTAAAGATAGGTACCTACTTAGGGGCTGCTCAAACAAAAAGGGAGGGGCGGGGGCTTGGTGGTCTTTGTTTTATGGTTTTCCTTTATGAGAATTTTCTTTTACGTCGGACGCTTGGCGTGCTGGCGCTTCCACTGTGCTCACTAGCATAGCAGGGTGTTGTTCAGATCAGAACACGTAGACAATAAACCAGCTGCCCGATTATGTAAGAATTGTCGATCAAATCGTAAAAGTTCGGCGTCAAAGTAAAATAAACCATAACAGCATTGAATTAGAGCTCAATTTCGTGTTTCGAAATTGAGCTCTAATTTAATGCTGTTATGGTTTATTTTACTTTGACGCCGAACTTTGACGATTTGATCAGCCATTCTTACATAATCGGGGGGCAGGATAGTAGGACAGCAAGTAAGTAGACAGTGGACCACGCGGCCCTCTACGCGGTCCGCTGTAGCGGGCCGCGCAACCACGCGCCATACTAGTTAATATATATATAGCTGCTCGTGCTGACTGACTCATTGATCACCTCTCCTGTAAAATTTTGTATGAACATTTTTTTTTTCACTCATCGTTTCGTATAGAAGACAAAAATTCATTAAGAGGAAAAATACAGAGAGAGCTGATGATTGAGGATTTCGAAGACGGATGAAGAGCACCAGCCAGGGTATCGAAGATAGGTGGGGGGTGCTCGACCAAATGTCACTCGAAACTTCATCCAATTGACAGTGAGCTGAAAAAAAATTCAAAATGGCGGATTTAAGATGGCCGCCATACAAATTTCGTCGGTGTCTATCTCGGAGAGTATAAAAGATGGAAGAGTGGTTTCTTGGCAAAAGATGATCAGGACATGAGGGTCTACTTGATGAACAGGAAAAAAATTCAAGATGGCGGAATTTATTTTTCCATAGAAAAGGGTATTGAAGATAGGTGGGGGGTGCTCGACCAAATGTCACTCGAAACTTCATCCGATTGACAGTGAGCTGAAAAAAAATTCAAAATAGCGGATTTAAGATGGCCGCCATACAAATTTCGTCGGTGGCTATCTCGGAGAGTATAACAGATGAAAGAGTGGTTTCTCGGCAAAAGATGATCAGGACATGAGGGTCTACTTGATGAACAGGAAAAAAATTCAAGATGGCGGAATTTATTTTTCCATAGAAAATGTGTGGCGAATATTGAAGAGGCTACAAGTGTAGAACTATGCAAGACTACGGTTCCTTTTCAAGATTTGTTTTTATGGAAGAAATCTCATTTTGACGAATGGTTCGGAGAAAAAATATGGAGAGAGATGATGATCGAAGGTTCGGATGATGGGTGAGGAGCACGGTCAGGGTATTAAAGACAGGTACCTACTTAGGGGCTGCTCAAACAAAAAGGGAGGGGGGGGGGGGGGGGGTTGGTGGTCTTTGTTTTATGTTTTTCCTTTATGAGAATTTTCTTTTACGTCGGACGCTTAGCGTGCTGGCGCTTCCACTGTGCTCACTAGCATAGCAGTGTTGCAATTTCGTGTTTCGAAATTGAGCTCTAATTTAATGCTGTTATGGTTTATTTTACTTTGACGCCGAACTTTGACGATTTGATCGGTCATTCTTACATAATCGGGGGGCAGGATAGTAGGACAGCGAGTAAGTAGACAGTGGACCACGCGCTCCACCACGCGGTCCGCTTTAGCGGGCCGCGCAGCCACGCGCCATACTAGTTAATATATATATAGCTGCTCGTGCTGATTGACTGATTGATCACCTCTCCTGTAAAATTTTGTATGAAAACTTTTTTTTTCACTCATCGTTTCGTATAGAAGACAAAAATTCATGGGGAGGAAAAATACGAAGAGAGCTGATGATTGAGGATTTCGAAGACGGATGAAGAGCACCAGCCAGGGTATCGAAGATAGGTGGGGGGTGCTCGACCAAATGTCACTCGAAACTTCATCCGATTGACAGTTAGCTGAAAAAAATTTCAAAATGGCGGATTTAAGATGGCCGCCATACAAATTTCGACTGTGTCTATCTCGGAGAGTATAAAAGATGGAAGAGTGGTTTCTTGGCAAAAGATGATCAGGACATGAGGGTCTACCTGATGAACAGGAAAAAAGTTCAAGATGGCGGAATTTATTTTTCCATAGAAAATGTATGGCGAATATTGACGGTTCCTTTTCAAAATTTGTTTTTATGGAAGAATTCTCATTTTGACGAATGGTTTGAAGAAAAAAATATGGAGAGAGATGAAGATCGAAGGTTCGGATGATGGGTGAGGAGCACGGTCAGGGTATTAAAGATAGGTAGGGGCTGCTAAAACAAAAAATACTCGAAACTTCATCCAATTGACAGTGAGCTGAAAAAAAATTTCAAAATGGCGGATTTAAGATGGCCGCCATACAAATTCCGTCGGTGTCTATCTCGGAGAGTATAAAAGATGGAAGAGTGGTTTCAAGAAACCAAGCAAGGCAAAAGATGATCAGAACATGAAGGTCTACTTGATGAACAGGAAAAAAATTCAAGATGGCGGAATTTATTTTTCCATAGAAAATATATAGCGAATATTGAAGAGGCTACAAGTGTAGAACTATGCAAGACTACGGTTCCTTTTCAAGATTTGTTTTTGTGGAAGAAATCTCATTTTGACGAATGGTTCGGAGAAAAAAATATGGAGAGAGATGATGATCGAAGGTTCGGATGATGGGTGAGGAGCACGGTCAGGGTATTAAAGATAGGTACCTACTTAGGGGCTGCTCAAACAAAAAGGGAGGGGCGGGGGGTTGATGGTCTTTGTTTTATGTTTTTCCTTTATGAGAATTTTCTTTTACGTCAGACGCTTGGCGTGCTGGCGCTTCCACTGTGCTTACTAGCATAGCAGTGTGTTGTTAAGATCAGAACACGTAGACAGTAAACCAGCTGCCCGATTATGTAAGAAATGTCGATCAAATCGTCAAAGTTCGGCGTCAAAGTAAAATAAACCATAACAGCATTAAATTAGAGCTCAATTTCGAAACACGAAATTGAGCTCTAATTTAATGCTGTTATGGTTTATTTTACTTTGACGCCGAACTTTGACGATTTGATCGGCCATTCTTACATAATCGGGGGGCAGGATAGTAGGACAGCGAGTAAGTAGACAGTGGACCACGCGCTCCAGTACGCGGTCCGCTTTAGCGGGCCGCGCAGCCACGCGCCATACTAGTTTTTTATGTATCCACTATAAGTTGGCCCTTGACTGCGATCTCACGAGCGAGTCATGGTGAGTCATGATGCAGTCTAAGATGGTAGCGGGCTAACCTGATAGGGGCATGGGAGTTACTCGTATATAAAACCCTGTTCGGTTTATACACGGCATCGTACCGGAACGCTAAATCGCTTGGCGGCACGTCTTTGTCGAAGCCCAGACCAGGCCAGACCAGGGAAAATTCAGAAATTATAAATTCCCAATTTGACCCTGCCGGGGATCGAACACGGGACCTCCGCAGTCCGCATGTCCGACAACAGCATCTAACGTCCTAGAAAGTTACTAGCTGATGCCCGCGACTTTGTCCGGGCTACGTTCGTTCGTTAGGTTCGACGTTTAAGTTTTTACGATTCCCGCGGGAACTTCTTAATAAATTCCGGGATAAAAAGTAGCCTATGTCACTCAAGTATAAACCCATGCCAAAAATCACGTCGATCCGTTGCTCCGCTGCGGCGTGATTGAAGGACAAACCAACAAACCAATAAGCCAACAAACAAACACACTTTCGCATTTATAATATTAGTATGATATGATATCGTATCTCAAGAATGAGGTGTACAAGGTGTAAGCATGGTGAGTATAGGCATAATCAAAGGTGTGACGTCACTCGAGGTTTTTATGCTAATCGGAATCGTGACCAACACGGCTTCGAACCTGCGTCCGCTCACAACACGAGTTACACGACTCACAAGGCTTTATTGTTATTGAATTCGTGTTTTTAGAACATTTAAAGCACAGAATGAACTTAGAATAACTAGCTGATACCCGCGACTTCGTCCGCGTGGATTGAGGTTTTATTGGTTCATCAGTAAAATATGTATATAATATCATTATTTTTTACATTATTATTTTTTCTTAATTTTTATATTAAGTATATTAAGTTGCTGTTCGGTTGTCTCGCTAAAACTCAAGAATGGCTGGGCCGATTTAGATGGAATTTTTTGAGTGTGTTTGTGTGGGTCCCGGGATGGTTTATATACACAATTAGACCCGATAGGCGGCGCTGCAATCGGGTACCAGCTTCAAGGCATGACAACGTCTGCCGGGCCCACTAGTTTTTATATAGGTAATAATAGTTAATCAGATTAGAAAAAATCGGAAAATATAAATTAACGAATTGACCCCACAGGGGATCGAACCCGGGACCTACGACTTGTAAGACCACAGCGCTCACCACTGCGTCACGGAGGTCGTCAAACGGACAGAGCTGTTGGATTTGTAAAAACATACGCGCCGAATTGAGAACCTCCTCCTTTTTTGGAAGTCGGTTAAAAATCACTCGTTCCGCAGTTCGGATGCGCATGCGCATCCAATAACGCGAGGTGAATAAAAGTTTCTCGTGTTTTCACCCGTGTGAAAGTGCCGGGGGCGCCGATGCAGCGCACGTGGCCGCCAGCGGAATCGAACCGGTATACCTCGTCGAGGATATTATAATTTCTTCGATAAAATTCAATCCATACATCCATACTATCCATACTAATATTATAAATGGGAAAGTGTGTCTGTCTGTCTGCTACGCTTTCCAGGCCCATCTTTTCAACCGATTTTGCTGAAATTTGATATAGAGGTAGGTTATATCCCGGGGAAGGACATAGGCTAATTAAGGAGTTCCCGCGGGAATCAAAAAACCTTAATCCACGCGGACGAAGTCGCGGGCATCATCTAGTAAATTTATATTCAAACAAACTTTTCCGTGTGCCTTTGGCAGTATACCTCTGCGAGATTATTATAATTTCTTCGATAATTCAATAAGTAAATCGTCTAATGAATCTACCACTGGTACGGAATGACATTCCTACATACCGAGAAGAACCAGCATACAAACTCGGCAACTCATGCTCTTTTTAAAAAAAAGCAACATTGAGAAACGAGCTCTTTTAAGGGTTCCGTACCCAAAGGGTGCCAACAGAACCCTATTTTTTACTAAGCCTACGCTGTCCATCCATCCATCCGTCTGTCAGCGGGCTGTCTCATGAACCGTAATAGCTGGACAGCTAGGGCGGAGGGGCGCACATAAACAAACTTGTATTTAAAAAAGCACATAGCCACAGTGAGCTGGTACCCTTCGTGTGCAAGTCCGTCTTGCACTTGTCAGATTTTTTTTTAAACTGCATCAGGTTAGATCGCAGTCAAGGGCTAACTTATACTGGGTTATATATAAAAATCAAATGCTGTTCGTTTGTCTGGCTAAAACTCGAGAACGGCTGGGCCGATTTAGCTGATTTTGGTTTTGAAATGTTTGTCGTGGTCCAGGGAAGGTTTAAACGTTGAGAAAATATGGAAAAATTGCGAGGAAGATAGTAAAAACCGTAGCGAAAAAATTCTATGTCTATGGTAAAAACAACAACTTCATTTTGCCATATAAACTGTTCTAGCTACTTTCCTGTCAAACATTTGACGTTCGTCCCTTCGGTACGGTAGATAATTTGGATGAAATGGGTTCCTGGATGGTTTGGTGGCACTGCAATCGGGTTCTAGGTTCAGGGCAGGACAACGTCTGCCGGGCCAGCTAGTACTGGGATAAAAGAAAACCTATAGGCCTAAACTATAACAGCAAGTGACACTAGCACTTATCGCAATGACAACAATGACGCAATTCGCTTATCACGGCACGCAAATCTAGTAGTGATAAGTATATATCTAAAACCCTGATAGATAGGTACTAGGTATGCGGATTTTCTCACGATGTTTATCCTTCACCCAAGAAATTATATGTCACATAAATACCTAGAAGACTACATTTTTATAGATTTACTAGATGATGCCTGTGACTTCGTCCGCGTGGATTAAAGTTATTTGAATCCCGCGGGAACTCTTTCATTTTCCGGGATAAAAAATAGCCTAACACTATGAAGAAGGCATACTTCGTAAATCGCAATGTTTCCTTCATCGATATGCAACTTAAGTAGGTAGGTACCTACTTACTTACTTACTTTGTAAATAAAATTAGTATTTACTTAACATAAACAGTCGCGTTAAAAGACTGGATTAAAAATGCATATATCTCAAATTTCGTCACCGGCAGGTAAGTGAACCGTGGCCGAGTGGTCCAGGCGCTCAGGGCGCGATTCCCAGAGAGACGCAGGTTCAAATCCTGCCGGTTCCGAAAATTTTTGATATGTATGTAAGTTTAGAAACTTTCCTCGTGTGTGAAGCACTGTAATAAAATTATAAAAAATTAGTATTTACTTAAGTAGTACCTAATTGATTTTTCTTAATATAATTTTAGTATCTATTCTTTATTTAATTTTGTGTATACTAATTAAATGTTAGCATTTACTAATCAATTAATCATACTAATATCATACTTCATATTAATGTTACAAATGCGAACGTGTTAGTTCGTTGGTTTGTCCTTCAATCACGCCGCAACAGAGCAACGGGTCGACGTGATTTTTGGCATGGATATAGTTGAGGACCTGGAGAGTGACATAGACTACATTTTATCCCGGAAAATTAAAGTTTTCCTTATTCCACGCGGACGAAGTGGCGGGCATCTGCTAGTAACTCTGATATTAAGAGATGCATGCCTAGGATTCGAATCTGGGACCCTCCGAAAAGTAGACAAAGATCTGAATTTCCTACTAGACTATCCAAGGCATAACCCCTGAAAAATCGTTGGTTATTTTTTTATTTGTTTCTCGATAGATATATCGATCAATTAAAGGTATTACCTACTTAGCTACAAGCCGGAGCGGATAAAGGATACATTGTATCCCGGAAAACCAATTCCTACGCAATAAAAAAATGTAGACAAAGTCGCGGGCAATCCTACTGGTTTCTACTATTATTAATAGTATCAAATATCAATAGATATTCGCAAGTCAAATACAAGTTTTCGTATCGAATAGAAATCAGATAAAATTCAAAACAACATCGCAATTTCAAGTGAAACCAATAAAAACTAAAAAAAACAAGCTTATAAAAAATTCATCCATCCAATCCAAGCCACCTAGCAAGAGAATCCGTGAATTCGCACAAAAATCGCCAATTTAAATCACCAGAAAGACACAAAAACGCTGATATTTCACTTTTACGTGATTTATATATCACATAAAACACCACAGGTCACTATTATTCACCTTATATTGCACAATATATTGCTGTAACAATTTATTATTTTTTTTTATCGTCACGCGCAACACGATATGTGTATTGGACAACCGTCGGTTGGAGACTGACGGTTAGAAGTTTTGGTACACTTGAGTGTCGGAATTATGCCGTACATGGTATGTTTCCGTCATGTGTGAGAATTTCAGAGATCCGTTGGGTGTACGCGGAAACGAGCAACCAAAATTTTTTTTTTTAAAAAGCACCTAGTTTCTTGCTGGTTTCCTGGTAGGAATGATATTCCGAACCAATGGTAGATATTCACTCGACGATTCGAAAGCACTTTCAATAAGTTTAATTGAATAAAATAATATGAGTTTGTGTTTGAAACCTTTGAAATGAAATGAATTATTTATCACGTATCACAACTTGTGCCACTTATGATAAGTCGACATGACTCTACCACCGGTTCGGAAAATAATTCTATTGAGAAGAGCCGGCAAGAAACTCACTTTACGCGATTAGATTACATTTCCTCCATGGACCACCATCAACACATTCACTCTGACCCTTTATAATATAAGTTCGTGATAAAATCATATTACTTACTTATCTTCGAGATCTTGAACCTTACCTGCTAGACCCTAAAATAGTTAAGTAGGTAGTACGGATTACGAATCATATTCTCCAGAAGTGGTTTAGTTTTATCTCCTCTTCAGTTTCTGTTGTTATTTTTTTTGTTTTTTTAACTCTGTATGTTTCTGAAATAAAAATAAACTTATTTCCTTCCCTGGGATACATCAAAGTCGATTAAACAGATGGGCCGTGAAAGCGTAGCAGACAGACACACTTTCGCATTTATAATAATATGTATACATATTATTATTATTCATGGATAGACAAGTGAACTAACCTTGGTCTATTGTCAGATACTTTAGTTTCAATGATAGGTAAGTCCTTTGAAGTTTCTAGTCATAAATTCTGGTGTTATTCAAGTGTTAGGTCTATCGTATGCTGTAAGGTAATTATAATTTTCCTGTAGAGTATGTAAGTAATATTCTATAGTATGTTATCATCCGTATTGGATCATGTAATTATTCTTCTTGTGTATTTAATGTATCTATTTCCTTAAAACTTGCTCAACTTATGCTATTAAAATTTTAAGAGGCAGCAAAATTCTATGGGTTGCTTGTTTAAAACAAGCAAAAATTATTTAAGTACTTAAAACTTAGAATAACTAGGTTGTTATTCTAAGACTTAAAATATTAAAAACACGAATGCCCTGAACATTTTTCAAAAAGCTTATACCTAGCCAGTGTCACTAACGGTACCCCATACTCCCAAATCTATTTAGGCATTTGGAAGTTATGGTGGAATAAAGACATTCACATACATACATAATTACATACTATATGCCCTGAAAACTTTACACTCGTTTTTTGGACAGTCTAAATTATTAACCGACCTCAAATAAGGGAGGTTCACACTTCGCAATTCGGCGGGTAAAAAAAAACGCGTACAAAGACGCGGCCATCAACTAGTACCCCATATGTTTTTTAATTGGTTGTAATGTTTGGGTTAGAGAGCGTAAGAACTACAAAGGGTCAAATTCTCACCATCACGTTTACCGTTTACGTACAGATCCTTTGTAAACAAAGGGGATTTTAGAGATCCGGCGTAAAATGCCAGCATATGCATTCATTCAGAAGGAATGTGGCTCTGACAGACGGAAGTACACAACACATCCAAGTAGACTCAGTTCGTTCCCGCTTTATTTGGTCAATTATTATGAACATTATTATATTATTTATTTATGTATGTATATATTTATGGCATTCGTATGTATATTTGTGTAAGTTTATGATATGATATCTCGTTTCATTCCATCTCATATCTTGTTGTACCTATTCTTCCTTCACAACCTTTCTGACTGCCAAGGGTCACTGGTAGAGATCTCTTATAGAGATAAGTGTTTCCTTGTCCACTATGTTTCTGTTTTTCTACATATTGTATAGCTTTTTGGTCAAAAAAAAAAACCATTGGCCGTTGGGGCAGACGCGTTCTAGAATGGAACGACCTAAAGCTCGTCTGGCTTACGAGTGACGACCTCGAAAAGGTATAGTCCCACAAACTTATCTGTTGACAGCGTCGCTAGTACATTTTAAAAATAAAAACTTGTCGGGAGCGAATGGTGTATGCTCCCGAGACAATAGGAAGATCTTCCTCCGAGCCGGTGTCATGCTCGGGGCTGCCAGCTGGGCCGACTGTTGTAGGTTGAAAGTTCTATATATAGTACAATTCTGAAATAACTTCGTAATCGTGATTCAGGCGGCGGCACGTGATTGGCTAACGTGGCCGCGTCATGTTACGTCATCCATGTAGGTATGTGTGCCCCTACATTACTCCCCCTCTTACTGAAAGTCGTTGAGCATCCATTGAAGCGGCGTCTGAGCATCCAGTGTAGCGGCGCCCGTGTAACATTCATGCGTAGCATCCAGAGTAGGTGGCGTTGTGGCAGGCTCGTACTATTCTGATGCTGTGTGTGACCCCATTATTGCTGCGTTACTTGCTGACCCGCTGTGTTCGTCTGATGCTGTGCTGTCGACCCGTCTGTGTCTGATGCAGTGCTGACGACTTATAAATGTTTTACTTTTGTTCTTGACTTTTTGATTTTGACTGTTGACTCCAATCCATGACTTTGACTTGTTTGGTGCTGTGAGGTGTAGTAACTATGACGTAGGTTAGATTATTATATAAGATGTATATCTTAGATCGTAAGTGATTAGTAATAAAAGGTATTCAGCAATGATCAGTCGTTTGCCATAACATCCCAACTTCCCCTCATGGCGACCCATGCCATATTTGGGGCGCGCGACGCGGTATCGTGTTTCGGCTCCGAAGTAATATGTAATCGACCTGTACAATAATTACTGTGTAAATGTGGACTGATATTATTTATTTAAAATGTGTCGCTCAAATGTCGAAAAAGAAACAGTTTTCCTAAATCAAAATGCGGCAGACTCAAATAATGCCCATATGGAGCAAATGAAAATGCATTTATCGACTATTAGCATTCTACTGATAGCAATCTGCGTTATCCTGGCCATTGGAATTTTATATTTCGCATGGAGGCAGTACAAAAAGTGTCACCACAACTGGATAAGGAACCAGATCATTCAAAATAGCCTGCGAAGATCGTTCAACCGCCCCTCCAGAGCAATTCGTGGCGAAGAGCAAAATATTGAGATGAATAATTAATAGAGGAAATTTTATGGCACTGCGCCATAGATGGTGGTGTTATGCGTGGTGTGTGTTTATTTCAAAGTGGATAAAACTTAAGTTATGAAAAGTGAGTTCGGTACGACGCGACGTCAAAAGACAATTAGTTGAGGAATGGAAAATGAGTTATTACAATGCTTAGAGGATATTAAATTAGTAAGAAAATATTTAGTTAAGAAAGGAAAATCTCGGTACAAAGGTAATGTCATAAAAAATAAATTATGTGAGGCTGAAATTATTTATGAGAAAAGTAAGGAATTAATCAACCTATTATCTAATAAGCAAGGATTGAAGTCTGATCTTTTGAAATCTTTATATTTAGTAAATGATGAAATAAAATCTTGTTATTCACACATTATTAATTTATGTACTCATATTAAATCAGATAGCGGTAGTGATAGTGAATGTAGCTTGAATTTAAAATCAATCATGGAGTTCGAGCTCAAAACGGCGTGTAATTTGATTCCAGTGTTGGATGGTGACCAACAAACCATCAGCCATATAATTGACTCGATAGAAATGTACTCGGATATGTTGTCAGCATCAGGTCAAAAGTTGCTCATTAAATTTATTTTAAAAAGTAGGTTGACACAAAATGCGAAATTACGTATGGCATCCGATTACACTTCTATGACCGATCTTATTAAAGATTTAAAAAGTACCTTATTGACTAAAAAATCAGCCACGGCCATACAATCGCGGCTGCAAAACATTTCACAAGGTTACCGTACCATAGACCAATTCGGTACCGAAATTGAAAAACTCTTTTCGGATCTAACCATATCCCAGGCAGATAATAATACCCAGAACTACGCTGTTCTTAAACCGATTAATGAGAAACTCGCGATAAAACGCTTTTCAGATGGTCTCCGAAACGCAAGGTTGAGTACGATCATTTCAGCGCGAAATTATGAGCATCTGAATGAAGCTATCCAAGCCGCCAAGGACGAGGAGTTGTCGTCGGCTACATCTTCGTCAGTAAATGTCATGCAGTTTAATCGTCGTGGTAGAGGTAAGTCTCAAAATAAACATTTTGGAAGTTCGGGACGATTTTTCAATCAGCGAGGTCATCGAGGGCACTACTACAATCATCAAAATTTTAATAATTTTATAGGTAATCCTAACAGTTATCCAAATAATTACGGCAGAGGAAATTTCGGCTACTCACGTAGTAGACCGTTACATCATTCTCGTGGCAATGGTAGAGGTTCATATTATAATAATAATTCGACTCGTGGACGAAATTACCAACGTTCGAACGAGAATCGATCAAGCTATAAAACTCGTAGTAGTGGTAATCCACATCGAGTATTTTATACTAATGAATCTGATAGGAACGAAACAATAAATTCGAATACCAACGAAATGCAGTTTTTTCGATCTTAAGCATACCATTTTGGCATTAAAGGGCAAAGCAAAATTTTTAGGTTTGTACTTTGGCAATAGAAAATATTATTTTTTGGTAGATACTGGAGCAAGTTTGTCCGTAATAAAGAGAGATACATTACCCTGTAACAGTACACTCATAAGAGATGAGACCATCATAAATGGTATTGGGGGTCAGATTCACTCATCTGGGTTCATCGAAACTTGTTTGGCTCATCGTGATGATAAATGCAATGTGATAGACTTTAATATCAAGTTCTATGTTTTCAATAACATACCATTTACGGCGGATGGAATATTAGGTTTAGACTTTCTGTGTCGCTATGCATCGAATATCAACTTGAAGACAAATATCATCACCCTATCTAAATATGGAGTGGAATATTATTTAGAACTTCTTGACAGCATAGACTATTCAAATGAAATGTTACACATTCCAGCGCGAAGTGAGTCTATTCACTATCTACTTTTAAATATTGACAGCGGGAAAGATTACGTTATCCATAGCAAGCAATTGGCGGAAAATGTTTTTCTAGCGGGATGTATAGGAAGAATAAAAAATAACAGATTACCTGTTAAAATTTTAAACACTAATGAACACGATGTTCAATTACCAATGTTCCAACCTGAGACATGTTCCCTTGAAAATTATAATTTATGCAATTTTGAATCTAATAATAACAGTTTAGAACGGGCAAAACTTCTATTGAATATTTTAAAATTAAATCATTTAAATTCAGAAGAGCAAAAATCTATTCAAGATTTATGTGCTAAGTATTCAGATGTTTTCTTTTTACCCGGTGACAAATTAACAACTACAAACATTTATGAGCAATCCATAACCTTGAAACCAAACACAAGTCCGGTATATGTGAAGCAGTATCGGTTGCCTCATTCTTTGAAGAATGAAGTTAATAAGCAAATTCAAAAAATGATTGATAGCGATATTATAGAAGAAGCAAAGAGTGAATGGTCGAGTCCAATTTTATTGGTTCCAAAGAAGAGTGAAAGTGACAAGAAATGGCGACTAGTAGTTGACTATCGGAAACTTAATGACTGCATAGTGGATGATAAATTCCCTTTACCAAATATTACCGAAATTTTGGACTCTCTCTCTGGTTCAATCTACTTCTCACATTTAGATCTTAATCAAGGATATTACCAAGTAGCTTTAGATAAAAAGAGTAGGGAATATACTGCGTTTACTACAAATACTGGTCAATATCAGATGAAAAGGTTGCCTATGGGACTCAAAACAAGTCCAAGTGCTTTTAGTAGAGTTATGTCAGTTGCTATGTCTGGGTTAACGTACGATAAATGCTTTATATATCTTGATGATTTAGTGGTTTTTGGAAGAAATTTAGATATTCATAATAAAAACTTAACAGACGTTTTAGAAAGACTTAGAAAAATTAATTTAAAATTAAATCCAGAGAAATGTAATTTTTTGAAAAAAGAAATTCTTTATTTAGGACATTTAGTATCAGAAAATGGCGTTTTACCCGACCCAGCTAAAGTTGAAATATTACAAAAATATCCCGTACCAACTACTACAGATGAGGTAAAAAGATTCGTGGCATTTTGTAATTATTATAGGAAGTTTGTTAAAAATTTTTCAGATATAACTTACCCTTTAAACAAATTAACTAGGAAATATGAACCATTTATTTGGACTGATGAATGTCAAAAGGCATTCGATACACTAAAACATGCTTTGATAACTCCACCTATATTGGAATTCCCAGATTTTTCAGAAAATAGCGAATTTGTCATTCAAACGGATGCGTCAGGAACAGCTGTTGGAGCTGTCTTGTGCAATAAAAATATGAAACCAGTAGCATATGCTAGTAGACCACTCAATAAAGCGGAACTTAACTATCCGACTATTCAAAAAGAGTTAGTTGCTATTGTGTGGGCTGTAAAATACTTTAGACCCTATGTCTACGGTAAAACATTCACAATATTAACGGACCACAAACCTTTAATATATTTATTCTCAATGAAAGATCCATCAAGTAGACTTCTTAAATTTAGACTAGCATTAGAAGAGTATAATTTAAAAATTAGGTACGTGAAAGGAAAGGACAATAGCGTTGCAGATGCATTGTCTAGAATAAGTATAACATCAGACACATTAAAACAAATGAATGAAGATATTATGTTAGTTATGACTAGAGCGCAGAAAAGACGTTTAGATTTGGACAATCAATTGAATCAAAGTACACCTAATACTTTTAGTAATGGAGACGACACGTGGCCTGATCAACCACAAGTAGTTGAAGTGCTAAAATTACCAAGTAATTCAGTAGAAATGACTTTTATAGAAAATAACGAACTTAACAAATTAAAAAGACAAAATGATGTTGACACGGAAAAGGAATGTTTTATTTATAGTAAGCGAAGAATGACAATATTTATTAATCTTAACTTTAGGACACTCTTTACGCAAGCCGAATTTGTGACTAAGTTAGGAGAATTTTGTAAAAATATAAATATTAATGAGCTATGCATAGTGAGAAAAAAGGAATATGAAAGTTTTATTAAAGATGTACTGAAGGAAATAAAAGATAGGAAGGATTGGACCGGTCCCCGTATTTATGTATTAAGAGGAGCTAAAAGGATTGATAGTGAGGAAGAAAGAAACTATATTTTACATGACTTTCATTTACTACCCACTGCAGGTCATGCAGGTGTGCGTAGGATGACTAATAATATTAAAAGAAAATTTTACTGGCCAGGCTTAGACAATGATGTAAAGGAATTTGTTAGCAAATGTATGAAATGTCAGAAAATGAAGCATTGTAGGTATGTCAAGGCGCCCATGGAGATAACTACAACGGCTTCACATTCTTTCGAAAAGGTCTATCTTGACGTCGTAGGTCCTTTAGAACAAGACATTGAAGGTAATCGTTATATTTTAACACTGCAGTGTGAGCTAACTAAATTCGTAGAGGCATATCCTTTGAAAAACAAGGAAACTGTAAGTATAGCAAAAGCATTTGTTTCTAATTTTATTTTAAGATACTCGATACCAGATACTATCGCAACTGATCGTGGAACGGAATTCGTATCTTCAGTAATGGATCAGGTATGTAAGCTTTTAGGTATAAATAAATTGACATCTACATCGTATCGCCATCAATCCATTGGAGCACTTGAAAATGCACACAAGAATTTAGGTGCGTTCTTACGAATACAGTGTAATGGTCAAAAAGATACATGGAGTCAATGGCTACCATTTTGGTGTTATAGCTTTAACAATACTGTTCATACTGAAACAAAATACACACCGTTCGAACTAGTATTTGGAAGACCTAGTGTAATACCATCTAGAGTAAGTCAATATATAGAACCATTATATAATCCAGAAAATTATCCTTTAGATCTTAAGTATAGGTTACAAGTAGCACATCAGGATGCACGTAACAATTTACTTTTAAGCAAACATAATCGTAAACAATCTTATGATAAGTATAAAAATAATATTTCATATAATAATGGACAATTGATATTAGTTAAGAATGAAACAGCTAGTAAGTTAGATCCACAATGGGATGGACCATATGTCGTTTCTGAAGATTTAGGAGTTAATGTTAAAATTTTAAAAAATAATAAAGATTATTTAGTGCATAAGAATAGAACAAAGCCATGTATAACATAAATAATATTATCTTGCAAAACAAAAAAAAAAACAGAAATGTATTGTTTTTTTTTTTTTTCACTCGCCCCTGAGGTGAGGTGTAGTAACTATGACGTAGGTTAGATTATTATATAAGATGTATATCTTAGATCGTAAGTGATTAGTAATAAAAGGTATTCAGCAATGATCAGTCGTTTGCCATAACATCCCAACTTCCCCTCAGCTGCTTGTCGGTGGTCACCAATGTCGGGAGCGAATGGTGTATGCTCCCGAGACAATAGGAAGATCTTCCTCCGAGCCGGTGTCATGCTCGGGGCTGCCAGCTGGGCCGACTGTTGTAGGGTGAAAGTTCTATATATAGTACAATTCTGAAATAACTTCGTAATCGTGATTCAGGCGGCGGCACGTGATTGGCTAACGTGGCCGCGTCATGTTACGTCATCCATGTAGTTATGTGTGCCCCTACAAACTAAACAGGCATAAAATTCACTTCCAATTTTGGCCATCGGGCTAGACAAGCTGGTAGGACTATAGTCTATAGCGGGTCTGACGACCTCCGTGGCGCAGTGTTGAGCGCTGTTGTCTTAACGTGCGGAGGTCCCGGGTTCGATACCCGGCAGGGTCAATTTGGAAAGTTATAATTTCTGAATTTTCCCTGGTCTGGCCTGGTGGGAGGCTTCGGCGGTGGCTAGTTGCCACCCTACCGGCAAAGACGTGCCGCCAAGCGATTTAGCGTTCCGGTACGATGCGGTGTAGAAACTGAATAGGGGTATGGGTTTAATATAACTGCCATGGCCCTAACAGGTTAGCCCGCTACCATCTTAAACTGCAACATCACTTACCATCAGGTGAGATTGCTGTCAAGAGCTAACTTATAGTGGATAAAAAAAAGTGGGTTGATGAGGAAGGCGTAGGACCGTGTGTGGTGGCGTGCTCTCCAAAAGGCCTATGTGCCAGCAGTGGATGAATGCAGGCTGATGGATGGATGGAACAGCGCACGTGTTTCCTGTCACTTATAACTTAGGTACCTTCAAGGCAAGAGTGAATAGGCATCTTCTAGGCAAGCGTGTTCCAACATAGACCTCATCATTGCTTTGCACTAAGCATGATTGTCGTTAAGCGCAAGCAATCTCACAATTTAAAAAAAACTACCACGCCGCTCTACAACGCTCTTTTTTTTTGTATCCACTACAAGTTAGCCCTTGACTGCGATCTCACCTGGTGGTGAGTGATGATGCAGTCTAAGATAGTAGCGGGCTAACCTGTTAGGGGTATGGCAGATATATTAAACAAATACCCTTATTCGGTTTCTAGACGACATCGCACCGGAACGCTAAATCGCTTGGCGGCACGTCACTGCCGGTAGGGTGGTAACTATAGCCACGGCCGAAGTCTCCCACTAATCCAGACCAGGGAAAATTACAGAAATTATAAGTTCCCAAATTGACCCTGCCGGGTATCGAACCCGGGACCTCCGCACGTTAAGACAACAGCGCTCAACACTGCGCTACGGAGGTCGTCAACTATTAAGAAGCTACGCCTCAGCGCCGCTCTACCACGCTCTACTCAGCATTGCACTTTACATCGCGAATATTGAATGGTGAAATTGACCCGGCACGTGTGACCGCCGGCCGGCGCGCCGGGTCACGCTCCAATTCACGCCACTACCGGAGGCCTTTGCCCGTTCTGTTTTTTTTTAAATTATGTTCAAACTAGCTGATGCCCGCGACTTCGTCCGCGTGGAATAAGTTTTTTAACTCCCTGAACTCAATTTTCGGGGATAAAAAGCCTATGTCACTCTCTACGTCCTCAACAGTATACTCATGCAAAAAATCACGTCGATCCGTTGCTCTGTTGCGGCGTGAGTGACGGACAAAACAACAAACAAACACACTTTCGCATTTATAATATTAAGTAAGTAGGTATGATTATTTTATAATTTTATTACAGTGCTTCACACACGAGGAAAGTTTCTAAACAAATCTGGTTCAAATCCTGCCGGTTCCGAAAATTTTAGATATATGTATTTAAGTAAGTTAAGTATGATTAGTTTGGGGATCCAGGGTAATTTAAGAAACATTGTAAGTAGGTACTATTTTTTTTTTAAAAGTAAGTTGCGGATTTTAATTTTACCATGTACAGAACCACTGATTTATTAAGCGTCTCGGATTGGCCGCGATATAAATAGATGTTCAAAATAAACGTCCGCACCCATGTGCCCAACACGTGCGGTGCACCCGGCGTGCCTCGCCCTCGTCCACCCATCACCCGTAGACACGCCACCGGCACACGGGTTTGTCTGAGAAACATATAGGTACCAAATACCAATACTAGATGATGCCCGCGACTTCGATTGCGTGGTTTAAGTTTTTTTATTCCCGCGGGTAGGTACTGCTTCATTTTCCGAGATAAAAAGCCTATTATAGCCTATTTCACTCTCCAGGGTCCTCAACTATAATACCCATGCCAAAAATCACGTCGATCCGTTGCGGCGTGATTGAAGGACACACTTTCGCATTTATTATATTACTTAAGTACCGTAAAGTCCCCTTACTTCGCCTAGTTTTTGACAACCTTTGCGTTCTTGTGCTTAAAGTATACATCAATTTAAGGATATGAAAAACAAAAATGGCACATTTAATCTTTGCCACTCGATATAGAACATAGACATATAGATTAGGAAGCATTCAAACAACTTTAAAACATCCCAAAGTTATTAGGCGAAGTTCAGGTGCTGTTCCGTAACTTCGCCTACCAGCACGAAGTACCTTTACAAGATAGGTAGATATACACTTTTTTCGGCAAAATCAATGTAAAACCCCTTTAGATTAATTTGAAACTTATCTTGATGATTTAAAGTCCATTTCTGTTTCAATATCTATAGTAGGCGAAGTTAGGCACCGATATCCATTTGTTTCCATACATTGCTTACAGAATAGCTAGGGTTGACAAAAATGAGATTAATGGGTTTGATGAATTTAATAAGTAGATAGATAAGTAGTAGCACATAAAATTTAACCTAAACTCTCTATACTTTTATTTGGTTAAAATTAAAGTGAACAAAAATCAAATTTGGTTGATAGGTGCTGCGTTATGATGGAAAACCTCTTTCGCTGAGCTCGGAGGTAGTGCGTGTCAATAACTTAAAAGAATGCTGGGTAGAGTAGGCTCTTCTTTATTTTATTTTATTTGGGTAGACCTTAGGTTTTCCCATTTTACAACCTGTGAAATAATTTAACGTGAGTTTGAGGATAGACGAAATTATATCACTTACCTACTTAGGTACAAAAATTTGCATTCTGCACCTGAGTCTTAAAATAATTGCTAAAAAACTGAATTAATTGAACGCCCTACCCCATCGGATTATTATAAAAATGCAGTTTGACAAATACTTAATTAGATCTTATTAGAAACATAATTACGTCACCAAACCTATACTAATCACTTTAATCTAATCTATATTATACACCTATCTCAGTGTTAAAATTGAAATCAAATTGTTTAAAAGATCGTGTCTTTTAAAGAAAAGAGAAGAAAATAAACTCATATGCCTAGAACAATTGTAACTGATCTGAGGATTAGGTACAAAATGGGAAAAAAACATTAGGTACACACTTTAAAGGTAGGTAATCGGGCAAAATTATTTAGTAGCAGCCCTATAGGCAGGCGAAGTTTGGCAACAGCCTCACCGACATCGACACTTCATCAATACTAATTGAATTTTCTCTTTGAATATGTTATTTATTCACAAGACAATTCATTTTAACTCAAGAAAAATAGTAGGCGATTATATTTTACGAACTCATTTTGACATAACTGCGGTAATTTTTCGTAGGGAATCAAAGTTTATTCAGAGCAACAAAAATTGTGACACTACCAACGCGCGAAAATTGACAATCACTCATAAAAGACGTGAACTTGAGTGCAAGTTGAGTGCAAATTGTTGCCGTGTTGAAAAATTGCATCGTATTTCGTAGTTTTTACAAAGGGTATCAAACAAAAATCTTAATTTGTGGAGGTTTTTCTAAATCAGGCGAAGATAGGTTTCACAGGCGAAGTAATGGGACTTTACGGTAGTATGATTTTTTATTTCACAACAAGTTAGCTCTAGACTGCGATCTCACCTAACGGTAAGTGATGATGCAGTCTAAGATTGTAGCTGGCTAACCTGTTAGGGGTATGGCAGTTATATTAAAGCCATACCTCTAGAGTCTAGTGTTTCTACCAGAACACTAATTCGCTTGGCGGTACGTCTTTGCCAGTAGAGTGGTAGGTAACTAGGTACGGCCGTAGCCTTCCACCCGACCATATAAGAAAAGTCAGAGATAGCCCGAGATCCGACCCCGCGACTACCGGATTCAGAGGCCGAACGTCAACCACTTAACTATCAATGACATTATAGCATGCTCTAGTAGAGAGTAGAGACGAATGAGGCAGTCTCTCTTTCTCTGTGTCGTGTTGCTCATGGCTGAGGGTCGTGAGTCGTGACCCCCCTTTCCATTAACCACATAATGGCAGGGGTTTTCGTGGGATAATAATGCGGTGGGTTCCCAGGTCGTTCCGAATACGACTCGACAGAGCACTATTTCAACTGATGCCCGCGACATCGGCCCCGTTTTTCCGGGATAAAATGTAGTCTATGTCACTCTCCACTCTCCAGGTCCTCAACTATATCCATGCAAAAAATTACGTCGATCCGTTGCGGCATGATTGAAGGACAAACCAACAAACAAACGCACTTTCGCATTTATAATATGTATTAGTATAATAGCATGCTTTAGTAGTGACGAAAGAGGCGGTAAAAATTACGAAATTATCAGTTAGTGTACGATGACGTAATCGCGAGCCGCCATTTTTTGTGTTTGTTCGTTGGCGGCCCGAGCCGTTTTTTTTTCAAATTCAAAATCGGAACAATAGGCCGAGACGAAACAATTAGGTTATTTATGGTATGGCGCGTTTGAAAAGAGGTTGCTAAACAGGTCGTATTGTTTTTTTTTAAGTTATAGAGTTATGGGGTCTGATATTCTCCATGGTTTGTGGATTCTTTGGTATTATGCGTGAGTTCGCCTCCTTGACCTCACCATTGCTTTGCACAAGCATGATTGTCTTCAAGCGCAAGCCTATTTCGCAATAAAAAAAAACGTATCATAATATTAATAATGTCTTCCCGACCGAATTTCGGCCACGGCGGCCAATCTCCAGAGAGATTAGCCATTTGCGCGGGAGATATAATAGTGCACAAGTGCGTGCGCAAACACAGGAGCACTCTGTGTTTCTTTACTCTCATAGCCTTTATATACAATCGTATCAAAATAATCATACCAAAACAACCATACTGATATTATTAATGCGAAAGGTTGTGTGTCTGTCTGTGTCTTCTACGCTTTCACGGCCCATCTGTTGACCGATTTTGATGTTTGGTATAGGAATAGTTTGTATCCCGGGGAAGGGCATAGTCTACCCGAACCGATAGACGGATGGATGTATGGTTGGTTGGATGGATGGATGTTTGTTACTCAATCACGCCCCTACGGCTGAACGGATCTGGATGAAAGGCACAGAGATAGATTATAGTCTGGAATAAAACATAGACTACTTTTTATCCCGAAAAATTAAAGAGTTCCTGCGGGAACCAAAAACCTCGATTCACGCGGGCATTAGCTAGTAGAAAATAGTTTTATTTTTGTGCGTTTTGGCCCTTTCTGTATAAGTGGCCGCCGCCCCCGCCGCCGCGGAGGTCGCCTGCAAGTGAGACAACGCAAGCGTATCCAAGCATATTCATGGCATCCCAAACGAGCGATCTTCCTTGCTTCCAACCTTCCTTGCTTCCATGGAACAAGAGTCATACCGTTTAACAACTATTTGTGAAATGTTTACGTTTGTTAGATAGTAATACTTTCATTGATAGATAGCAACTTGAGTTTACCCAAAAACTAAGTATAGAGTGATGATCTATGGATGAGATCATACTGTGACGGTCACAGGAAGGTCACCTATAAAGATTAGTTACCTACTATGACAGAGATTGATGTACATACTTAATTATGTCACAGATGATTTTATTTTAGGGCTCCCACATAAAACTGCGAATTCGCATCGCATCGCAAAAATCTGCGAGCTCGCAGGACGCATCGCAAAAACTTCCGATTTGATTCGCATCGCGCATTCCTGCGATGTTACGTGACACTTGGTGACCCCATTTTTAGTCCGCTCTGAGACAGCGTGTGGGCAAGGCGCCGCCGTCGTTGTGTGGAAAAATGGAAAACGTTGACGTGGATTTTTTAAAAACGTTAATTGAGGAGCGCCCCGTCCTTTGGGACAAATGAAGATAATATGTTCATTCTAAAATAATCAAAAATTGTATCTTCATCTGTTCTCAAACCATTGTATTTTCGAATAAAATAGTTTCCATCAGCGTTCATTATTGTAATAAGTGGATGAACCCAAAATCTTCTTTTTTTTCTATATCTATTTAACAATAACAGCACTGCAACACGCTTCTTTCGATCCATGTCACTACTTCTAAAAACACGTCCAGTACGGTAGAGTCGAGCGTATGGTCACCTGAACCAACGCTTTACCGCACGAAATCGCATCGCAGCAATTCGCATCGCATCGCAGTTTTGTGCGGGAGCCCTAAGGCTTGTTCTCGTATGACAACTTCCCTGACGTAGCGATTAGCTATGCGGTTTTACAAGTGGAAGGTCCCAGGCATGGTCAATTTTGGGAACTTATAATTTTTAAATTTTCTCTGGTCTGGTCTTGTGTAAGGCTTCGGCCGTTGCTAGTTTCTACCTTAACCATAAAGATTGCCAAGTGATTTCCTTAATATTTGGATTTGATGCCTTGTCGAAAACAATTGGGGGCATGGGCTTAAGGCGCCAGCGGAGGGTGAATTGCTCATACAAACGTAATACCAAAATAATTTCTAATTCGAGCATATTTCCTCCATATTATGCGATTATTAAGATTGAACTTGTATTTATCCAGGTCCCTGGATAATTATTTTTTCAAAATACTTTCCCAAAATTAAATGTAAGCACATTGCGTTTTGCATGTTTTTACGACATAAACGACATGTTTTCTCCTTATTTGTTTCATATTAAAACCAACGATATCTTACGTACTAATTGATCTGGAACATAGCCTATATTGTCATGTTACAGAATAACAACACGAAGTTAAAAACACAACAATTTTTCATTCATCATTTTTGGTATTCACGGAACAAGACTAAATGTATAACAAATTCTGTACGCTCATATTGCTATCGCGCTTGCACGCGATCATGTGTCATCAGCCAAATAGGGATAGCAATATACAGGCAAATTTATATTTGCGGTTCGAGTAGAAATTGCGAGCGGCGTTCGCCGGCCTCTTAATATAACTGCCAGGTTAGCACACTACCATCTTAGACTGCATTGTCACAAAGTGATATTGCAGTCAAATGCTAACTTGTGGAAATAAAATAAAATAGTTAAATGTAAGCCCGTAATTTTGTCTCTAGGTTTTTATAAAACACATGAGAACTGATTTTCTGGCATAAAAACTTCAGCATATATCCATTCACTCCTAACTAGTACCCCACAGTCAAAGTCAGTTTGACTCTTCAAAATTCCAATAACTACCAAAACATTAACCTAGAAAAATAAAAAAATTGTCACTTAGCTACTTAAGTAGGTACTTCAGTGTAATTATAAGTTAAAATTCCTCTACCAAAATCATTAACCTAGAAAAATGTAAAATTCGTCACTTTATTAATTATTAGAAGTTAATGCCTAATGAAATTGATACATCTTCTGACCATTAATTGATAATTAATGATAGCACCAATTAAAATCAATTGAGAATTCAATGACCCTTTATAATGAGAATAACAAAACACAAACAAATTAGGTAATCTAAACCTAGCAGTTTGTATTTGAAGATTGAATTAATTATTTAAATCATCAAATTATGTTTGATGATTTAAATAATTTAGGGTTTGGATTAAGTCATCAAATAAATATTATAAATGCGAAAGTTTGGATGGATGTATGGATGTATGGATGTGTTGGATGTTTGTTACTCAATCACGCCCCAACGGCTGAACGGATCTGGGTGAAATTTGGCACAGAGATAGATTATAGTCTGGAATAACACATAGGCTACTTTTTATCCCAGAAAATTAAAGGAGTTCTCGCGGGAACCGAAAAACCTCAATCCACGCGGGCATCAGCTAGTATCATTTAAATGCGCTGGAAAGCACAACGCTGCCTCTCAGTGGTCGGACGACATCGAGAGTTGTGGGGAGCTACTAGATCCAGGTAGTGCAAGACAGTGGCATGTGGAAATTCTTGCAAGAGAGTTATGCCCAGCAGTGGATGTCTATCGGATGGCAATGACTTCAACCATTGTATTTAAATAAGGAACAGTTGCACTGCCCCAACTTGGCGGAGGTTACTTTATGTACCCTCTGCCAGTATGTTATTTAAATATTTAACTACAGTAGAATCTCGATTATCCGAACATCGATTATCCGAATATCCGATTATATGAACTCACTAGCTGATGCCCGCGACTTCGTCCGCGTGGATTGAGGTTTTTCGGTTCCCGCGGGAACTCTTTAATTTTCCGGGATAAAAAGTAGCCTATGTGCTATTCCAGACTATAATCTATCTCTGTGCCAAATTTCATCCAGATCCGTTCAGCCGTTGGAGCGTGATTGAGTAACAAACATACATCCATACATCCAAACTTTCGCATTTATAATATTTACTAGCTGATGCCCGCGACTTCGTCCGCGTGGATTGAGGTTTTTCGGTTCCCGCGGGAACTCTTTAATTTTCCGGGATAAAAAGGAGCCTATGTGCTATTCCAGACTATAATCTATCTCTGAGCCAAATTTCATCCAGATCCGTTCATCCGTTGGAGCGTGATTGAGTAACAAACATACATCCATACATCCAAACTTTCGCATTTATAATATTTATTTGATTTGATTCTTCACGGCTCTAATTACAGACTTAGAAATGATCTGACGATCACTGTTAAGTTCAACTGATAGGTTGTATTTTTGTTAAGTTTTTGTTGTGTTATTGGTAGATTCTTACGACTTATCATAAGTGGCACAAGTTGTCCTACATGAAATAAATCATTTCTATTTCTACTGTACATAAAAATTTGTACGTCAGTGTTGCCTGACTGGATATCTTGGGACTTTTCATACTGCAATGGTTATCATTCTAACACATATTCAGACAAATAAATTCATTCTATTCTACTTTATTCTACCTTGACAGTGTAGTACAGGGGTCGCCAAATTGTGCACCACGTGGGTGTTGGGTCTCCTGGCTTCTCGGACTTAAAACTGGCGATGCCACTAGGTCTCACATCAGCCCCCCTAGCATGGGCCGAGACAATTTTCTCCCCGAGGAAAGGATAAAAATTTTATTCCTAAATAAATAAATAAAAACGCTAAATAACAGTGGATAAATAGTCCCCCGAGTCCCCGTGAAATGTCAAACGGGGATAAACTTCTCCTCTCCCCTGTTGCCGTGCTCTGAGAAGTGGATAAGTTAATTTTATCTCTTGTTAGTGGATAAAATCGGGGGATAAAATTTTTATCCCCGGCCCATGCTAGCCCTGCAGAGGTGCCAGGTGTCCCAAAGCTGATTTACAGTGACTGCCTTTCGATGCAAAGATTAATGGTTTGTGCCTTTATAATTTATAAGTATAATACAGTAGAATCCCGATTATCCGAATCAATTAAAACCAGGGGTATTCTGTTTAATCGAAAATCCGGATAATCGATTTCATAGTCAAAAATAACTTTTTTACTATAGAAATGGTTTTACATACGTCATAATATACAATACGATATCAAAAAAAATCGAGTAACCTATGTACTTAATTTAAAATTTTGGTCGGAAATAATTTGTTTAATTAAACTTTGACGTAATGAATCACATCTTTTCATTGCGGCCAAGTCCCTGATGCGCTTCAGTTGTAATAACTGTATGGGATCCGATTCGTCCTGTCTTTCCAACCATTTATAAGGGGCATCTAGAGCTTCAAAAGCTCTTATGATATTGTAGAAGTTCCTACACCATACATTTGCTCCAATTTACTGCCAGATTCACCATTTTTTAAGCTCTCAATTATCTTTACTTTGTCATTAAGAGATAACACTACTCTTTTTCGCACCTCTCAACTGGCGGACGCCTCCTAGAGGCGCCAACTATATTAGGCATTATAGATTTCTAACGCAAAACATAAACAGAAATGTTAACAAAAATACAACCTAACAGTTGAACGCTATCAAATAAAATGAAACAATAACAAACACTATCGCGCAAACAAATGAGAGCCGGAGTACCTACACAGTCGTACTTACACGTCGGAGGCGGGAAAAAACTCATGTCTCGTTGCGCCGTCAAATCATTTCTAAGTCGGTAATTAGAGCCGTGAAGGATGAGTCCGGATAATCGGATATTCGGATAATCGATGTTCGGATAATCGAGATTCTACTGTACAATAATTGAAAACGTATTGTAAATCAGGTACCCGATATTTAGAGCCAACCCTATTATACTTTTGACAGAATTGGTTGAACAGATGGGCTGTGAAAGCATACCTGAGACGGGCACAGTTTCACATCAATATGGATGCATGACTAAACATCTACTTACTTACTTTTGGAACTATGGTTCCTTTTTTAATAAGCTATCTCCTTCCACAGGATGCAACCAGATAGGTTACATCCTGTGTAAGGAGATCCTGTACCAGATTTTGATGAAATCGGTTAAACAGATAAGCTGTAACATCTAACAATGTAGCAGACAGACTCACTTTCCCATTTATAATATTAAAATGGATATTGCACAGTCATAGTAAAACTTTAATGTGGTTAAAGTTGTTGGTACCTAGTTTTAAATTAATCTAATGCTTATGACATTAAAGTTACCATGAAAAATGGCAGTTTATTAAAGAAAAGCACTATAACTAATTGCTTCTATTCACCAACACTTCTATTAAACTTCAAGGGCGCGCCGCAATGCCGTAAGCGGATTACAAGATTAGCTACATTCTTAGCATACCAACAAATGGCTTTCCACAAATTAACATAAAACAATGAAATTACTTACGTAACTTTTACCCAAATACTTTTCTAATCAATCGATTAAAAATCACATGACTTCGAGTGATTTGAATTTGGAAAAATACGGGAAACCTACTTTCGAAGTTGCAACGTAACTTATTACGCGACACTTTCCCATGTTTGTTTTTCTTGATAAAAAGTTGTTGAATATTATAAAAAAATTATTAAAAAGTTGTTACAAACCTACCTTAGAGCGGGCAAACTCTTTTCGGCGCCCGTTAACAAGAAAAACACGTGCAATATCCACAAAAATTCAATTCACTCTCTTATTCACACACCCAAACTTGTAGTCATATTTTAACATTTATTTCACTGGATATCGGCACTTAAAAGTCACCAAAGTATCCTCAAAAGAATGTTTCGGACATGGCAAATAACATCTAAGGCACTGATTACGCGTTTTCGAAAGAAAATGTTGTTTTAATTGAGAAAACAAGTCGGCATTTTTTGTGACACCCGCACAAAAACTTGCACAACTTGTCCTACTGTGCGTTTGACAGTTGCTGTCAGGCAAGTTGCCATCGCGTCCATCCAAATTCCAATCCTTCAGTCATAAAGTGCCAATACACGGGCGGATTTTGTCCGGTCCGAAAGATCCGGCCGACAAGCGGATTGGTCTGCTGTCGGACCCAATAATTTTGTGTGGAAGACTCCAGAAAGCCGGTCAGTGCTAAATTATACGATTTACTCTTTTCATGTAGCGATATCGTTATATGTTGTATCTGCAACTAGCGTACCTTTCATACTAAAGATTGGTGGGACAGGGACGAAGTTTTTTTTACGCCACTACAAGCTTCATAATCAAAGACAGATTACAAGATAGCCCTTGACCCTCAGAGTAAGTTTAAAGGTATAAAGGAATTTATTTATATTCCTTCTCTGTCTACACCTTGACAGCAATCTCACCTGTTCTATAGGAAATAGCTGCACTTTTGGTAACTATCGCCAGGAAGGCTGATTCAGTATTAGGTGGGTGTAGAGTTCTCCACTGATGACGATAGTGAAGATCTGCCCGCATTCGGATAGGCCTTTCACTAGATATGGGCGCCCAAAGACGGTTTATGGTTACCATATGGTTACCTACCAAAAATGAACCTTATCTAGGAAGGTGATTCTTGTACAGTATTAAAGTATGCACAGTAGGTACCAGAAGTGCAGCTACGAGTATCTCTTTGTCTATTGCAGTTTATGATGGTAGCGAGCTAAACTGTTGGGTGTATGTTTTATTAAACCCAATAGTTTTATACACGGCATCGTACCGGAACGCTAAATCGCATGGCGGCACGTCTTTACCGGTAGGGTGGTAACTAGCCACGGCCGAAGCCTTCCACGAGGCAAAACGCGAACGCTAAGTTTTTCGTGTTTCTTGGTGCGGTAGCGAATCGGTCTGCCGGCCTCCCACAAGCGGGTCTCCCCGGTTAGATTGAGAAGGTGCATATATCGCACTTGGGACACGGAATTACCGAGCAGAGGGACAACCAGCATACTTACCTACTTACCAAAGAAAAAAAAACACCGCTCACAAAATAATATTAAATATCTTATATATATATAAATCTCGTGTCACAATGTTTGTCCTCAATGGACTTCTAAACCACTTAACCGATTATAATAAAATTCGCACACCATGTGCTGTTCGATCTAACTTGAGAGATAGGATAGTTTATATTATATAGATTAGGATTATTAGTGCTACCCGTGCGAAGCCGGGGCGGATCGCTAGTACTTATATATATTTTATATTAATTATTATAATACCATTTGTATAAAAAAAAATTACACCAATATAATAAATAAATAAAAAAACCAGCATACCATCAGCGTATATCTTTGTGTGGAGCTGGATTATAACAAACATGCTTCGTAAGCAATCCAATAACTACGAAACATTTACGAGAACGGCCGACAGTATCAAGGTCGATTTCATCCAAGAGAAGTGGGAATTTGAGGACGCTCTTGAGACAGCAATCGACACATTACACTGGGAAATCAATAGCATGCAGGATACGAAAGATATTTCCAGTGAAATGCAGTACAGCACGAGTTTCAATACACCAAAATAAAGAGACTCGTCAACATCTACATGTGACAGACATTCCAATGCAACGTGGTATTAAACAATATTGGTGACAGTTGCATTTCATTGCATTCATTTAATTTCATTGCAGCAACACAGCTCGGAAGTTTGATCCGGGGAGCAGTGGCGATTCCTGGTGGTCAATCTTGGGTTTGCGCTAGCTTATGGTTAGGTATTTTCTCAATAAAATACATTTCCCTCAAATAGCACTGATTAGGGGTATAGGTTTAATATAACTGCTATATCCCTAACAGGTTTACCTGCTACCATCTTAGAGTAGGTAGGTACTTACATTATCGGCTATAAGATATCTAGGTATAAAGTAAAACTCAATTTTAGGCATACTAAATTCATTTATATTTCTTTGGCTTCGAAATTCTTTGCGACATAACAATCAAAATAAATTAATGATAATTATAAATCAATCAAACTTATTCTTAATTATAAATTGTTAATTAATCATATTCTGGACTGAAATTTTTTAGTCAACCCAATTGCAATATATTTATTGACATATTTAATTTGATATAAAATCATAGACATAGAATTTTTTCGCTTATAAAATAGTTCATCCATTAACCAGCTCGGTGAAGGTCGTTGTATACATGGATCCCGCCGAGCGATCGCGTAACTTCTGCATCAATCATTGTTACAGTATCAATTGTTGTAATTGGCTGAATTTATGGCATTCTTGCTGCGTCAATGGATTATGTCCAATAGTGGAAGAGTGTTAACCAATCAGAGGTGATTGCGATGTATCAATGATTGATGCAGAAGTTACGCGATCGCTCCTCTGTACTATATGGGCGCCTTCAAATTTGCCGCAAAGCGTAGCGCGGCTGCAGCGCGGCTGCAGCGCTGCGGCCGCGCTCCTGTCGCGAGGTTCGAACATCATAGGGTTGTACCTATATTTATTTTCACGATGGACTCTGACGAAGAAACACTGCTCTGTGTTACTAATAATACGAAACAACGAAAATATAAAGTAGTTGTGTTAATAATACATAATATTATAGGTACTTACATGCTTCATTTTTTTCACTTGGAGTCTTGTTTGTGAAATTGTCAATAAATTGAATGCATATTTCTTCCCAAGCCTTTTTCTTTTCGATTTTATTGCTGTACTTGTCGGACTTCGAATTCCATATTGCTGTACCCTTACTCTGAGATTGATCGAATTTAAAATACGGTCTCACTAAGTGAGGTGAATCACATTTGCGTCAAACTAAAATGGACCCAAAAACTCTTGATTTAAAGCCACAAATTCAGTGCAACCGATTCAAATTTCGAAACGTATCGTTTGGAGCGCTAGCTGTGAATGCATACACGAAATTGAGCTCTAAATTAATAAGATTAAGATTCATTTTAGTTTGATGCAAATGTAATTCACCTCACTTAGTGAGACCGTATTTTAAATTCGATCAATCTCAGAGTAAGGGTACTGGACGACTCTCAACCTCATCGATAAATTCTTCTACCTGATTTTCGTTCATGTTTAGACTTGAACAAAAATACGTGCGCAGTCCCGTCACTAGTCGATCGATGAACTGATGCGCGGCCGCAGCGCGGGTGCAGCGCTGCAGTCGCGTGTTTTTTATTTATATGGATTTACAAAGCAGCGCGACCGCAGCGCTGCAGCCGCGCTGCAGCCGCGCTGCTTCCGCGCGGCACTTTGCGACAAATTTGAAGGCGCCCTATAAGTCCGTCCTGTGAGTCCGTCAAACTCACAGGTCAAACTTATCTGACCCGCTGACAGCGTCACTAGTTTATATGAAAAATAAAATAATAACAAAACTAAGGCGTCAGACACGAAACTAGCGACGGCCGAGCGACGGCGACAGCGGGGCGATGGGCCCCGAGAGCTGGCGACGAATTTCGGGAAGGTGTTTTTAGGCAATCTGAAATTGTGGAAAAATATAGTTTCGTTCATTGGCGAATCCAGTTCTGCCAGTCTGGTAAAGCGTTTGCGGTTATTAAGCTACTGCGCAGCATATAACATTTGCAAAAAAAAACCCGAAAAATCATTTTTTTGGCAACTTGATTTTTTTATCTTTAAATTTTATAGGTACAAGTATAGAATTCGAAAAAATAAATCCCAGACGTTTTTGTCGGTTATAAAGTATTACCAGACCTCTTTCAAATTGTTTCCGTAATTTGTCGCCAGCTCTCCGACTAATCGCATCGCCCCGCTGCCGCCGTCGCCCCGCTACCGCTCATTTCGTGCCCGTACACTTACAAGCACAAAAATTAGTTCCAATTCGGCCACCGGGTCCGTTATGTTTGTGGGACTGTACGATTTTGTTACACAAACGGGGGTCAAAGATACCCATTAGTACCATAAACATATAACTTAGACGTAAAAAAGACAGCACAACCAAAAAAATACATTTTAGAAGAGATCACATATTCCAAACTAGCTGATGCCCGCGACTTCGTCCGCGTGGACTGAGGTTTTCGGTTCCCGCGGGAACTCTTTAATTTTCCGGGAAAAAAGTAGCCTATGTGTTATTCCAGACTATAATCTATCTCTGTGCCAAATTTCATCCAGATCCGTTCAGCCGTTGGGGCGTGATTGAGTAACAAACATCCATACATCCATCCAAACTTTCACATTTATAATATTTATCTGATTATCTGATTGACGTCAGTACCTTTGAATACAGATCTTTAAATTGAACATATTATTACAAACTTAAACATAGTAAATTTTACGTTTTAAGCATTTTAAATGCATATAATATTTTGTGACACTTAGGGCCGCTTGCACAAGGACTCCTAAATTGATTTAGTTAAATATTTTATATTTTAATGTCGTCCCTTTTTGGCAAATGCATATTGTGGTTGCCAAAAAGGGACAGCATTAAAATATTTAACTAAATCAATTTAAGAGTCCTTGTGCAAGTGGGCCTTAATTACCTACTTTGTTCTCTATTTCGAGTTTATAGCACTCAACGCAATTGTTTGGACAAAAGGGATGACGCATAAGTGAAAAATAAAATATTTCTAACTGATGATTAACTAAAGAGTCTTCCAAAAGACCTAAAATCCACATCCTCGGTTAGTTTTAAGTTTAATAACCATTTAAAACTATTGATTAAAGAAAAAAGTGAGTCGAATTTTGATGACGTCACAACTATGTATTTCATACAAACTTCCATACTAGAAGCGCGTTTTTGAGTTTCATAAAGAGTTGCTGATTTGATTGAGTTGACATCATCCCTATTCCTTTGCGGAAAGCGCTTTGGCCGTGTTATCGTAAGGATCCGGGTTCGATTTCCCGCAAGCTTAATTTCTAAAAGTATTTTAAATACAGCTATGGACATTTTGCGTTTTTTGGCGCTACATCGCCAGTCTATTTAAAAAAAAATCACAAACCATGTTTAAACAGCTGCTCATATTTGTCGTTCGTTGGCGCTTATCGCCCGCACAGAACACTATTTGAATCGATTCCTACAATTGAATGCATACATAATGCCAATATTAGGCGTAACTTATCGGCGCTAAATCGCCAAAGTTCAAAATTACTTTTAAAATCGTCAATTTTCAAAACGTTAAAGCTATTCCGATAATGGAAATTTGCAATTTTCATACAGCTACTAACTTTTGAGGACAAATCCAAAATGGACCAAAGTTCCAAGTTGCTCAAAATCAGCAATTTTCAAAACGTCAAAGCTATTCCGATGATCGAAATGCGATTTTCATACGGCTGTCAATCAATATTTGGCGATGAATTGCTAAAATTGAACATTTCTCCAAATCGCCAGTTTTCAAAATGTTAATGCTGTTCCGACGATCGAAATTTGCAATTTTCATACAGCTATCAACTATCAAGCAATATTTGGCAACAAATCGCCAAAGTCCAAAATACAAAGTACTTAAATCGCCAATTTTCAAAACGTCAAAGCTATTCCGATGATCGAAATGCGATTTTCATACGGCTGTCAATATTTGGCGATAAATTGCTAAAATTCAACTTTTGTCCAAATCGCCAGTTTTCAAAAAGTTAATGCTGTTCCGATGATCGAAATTTGCAATTTTCATACAGCTATCAAGCAACATTTGGCAACAAATCGCCAAAGTCCAAAATACAAAGTACTTAAATCGCCAATTTTCAAAACGTCAAAGCAATTCCGATGATCGAAATGCGATGTTCATACGGCTGTCAATATTTGGCGATAAATTGCTAAAATTCAACTTTTGTCCAAATCGCCAGTTTTCAAAAAGTTAATGCTGTTCCGATGATCGAAATTTGCAATTTTCATACAGCTATCAAGCAACATTTGGCAACAAATCGCCAAGTCCAAAATACAAAGTACTTAAATCGCCAATTTTCAAAACGTCAAAGCTATTCCGATGATCGAAATGCGATTTTCATGCGGCTGTCAATATTTGGCGATAAATTGCTAAAATTCAACATTTCTCCAAATCGCCAGTTTACAAAAAGATAATGCTGTTCCGATGATCGAAATTTGCAATTTTCATACAGCTATCAAGCAACATTTGGCAACAAATCGCCAAAGTCCAAAATACAAAGTACTTAAATCGCCAATTTTCAAAACGTCAAGGCTGTCAATATTTGGCGATAAATTGCTAAAATTCAACATTTCTCCAAATCGCCAGTTTTCAAAAAGTTAATGCTGTTCCGACGATCGAAATTTGCAATTTTCATACAGCTATCAAGCAGTGAAGTGCACAGGGTTTGAAGCTAGGGTAGGCATAAGTTAGTCAGAATTCCTATTTACTGACTGTCATGATGAAAAATGAGCATTGACGTATTTCCATTTGGGTAAGCAGTGCTTTTATGGCTCTACTAGCTGATGCCCGCGACTTCGTACGCGTGGATTGAGGTTTATCGGTTCCCGCGGGAACTCTTTAATTTTCCGGGATAAAAAACTAAATTTCATCCAGATCCGTTCAGCCGATCGGGCGTGATTGAGTAACAAACATCCATACATCCATACATCCATCCAAACTTTCGCATTTATAATATTTATTTGATGAACTGCACGCCACTGCTATCAGGCAACATTTGGCAACAAATCGCCGAAGTCCAAAATTACTTAAAATCGCCAATTTTCATAGCGTTAAAGCTATTCTAATGATCGAAATGCGACTTCCATAAATATGCCAACGTTTGGGGATTTTGGCGCAAAATCGCCAAAAGTTCAAAACAGCTCAAAATCTCTCCGTTGTAGTAAACGTTTTCACTAGTCGGGCAGCCAGTGCTGCGCTCGCCACAGCAGGCAGTAGAAGCCGGTGTGTGTTGTCGCGTTGTTCGACTGCAAGACAAAACTATTTTAAATATGTACTACTTAAAATCAAAGCGGCGATAGCCTCAAGACATGATTACAATTTTTTTTTTTTTATCCACTACAAGTTAGCCCTTGAATGCGATCTCACCTGATGGTAAGTGATGATGCCGCCTAAGATGGTAGCGGGCTAACCTGTTAGGGGCATGGCAGTTATATTAAACCCATACCCCTATTCGGTTTCTACACGGCATCGTACCGGAACGCTAAATCGCTTGGCGGCACGTCTTTGCCGGTAGGGTGGTAACTAGCCACGGCCGAAGCCTTCCGCCAGGCCAGACCAGGGAAAATTCGGAAATTATAAATTCCCAAATTGACCCTGCCGGGGATCGAACCCGGGACCTCCGCACGTTAAGACAACAGCGCTACACACTGCGCCACGGTGGTCGTCACTTGTAACTTTTACTCACGTAAGTCGCTTACATGAGTAACTTACGAAATGTGAAATGAAATGTATTGTAAGTCTCGTATCGTATGCAAGAGGGACGTTTATAGTTAAGTTGCATCGATATATATGTAGGTTCTAGATGGGCCCTTTCATAGAAAAAAGTTGGGCGTCCGAACTGTAGAGCGTGCTCCACACCTGTATAAGCCAGCGCCCTGCACAAAGCGTGCAAATGCAAGTTTTGATGCAGGGCAAAAGGCTGAGCTGGTACACCCATTCTGGGTGGTGTCACAGACAAGCATAGTATTAGGTACAATCCGTACTTAATAATATTATAAATGCGAAAGTGTGTCTGTCTGTCTGTCTGTCTGCTACGCTTTCACGGCCCATCTGTTCAACCGATTTTAATGAAATTTGGTACAGGGATAGGTTATATTCTGGGGAAGGACATAGGCTACTTTTTATCCCGGAAAATTAAAGAGTTCCCGCAGGAATAAAAAAAACCTTAATTCACGCAGACGAAGTCGCGGGCATCATCAGTAGTAGTATAATAATTGACTGTTTGTTTGTGACACCATCATTGAATAAATATATTTTCTTTCTTTTCTTTCTTTCTTTCCTTGTCCCCGCCATAGCGCTGTCCCGCTTTTCAGACTAGATGGCGTTAGTAAAATTAGTTCACATTATTTGTTTGACAGGTCGTTGACTAGTTGCGACAACGCATATCAGTAGATTGCGAATGTTAAGCAACATTGACCCAAGTCAGTAACTGGATGGGTGACCGAATTAGGAGGTTCAAATATGGCCTTTTCGTTTCCTCCGTGCCTCGGAGAGCAAGTGAAGCCGTCGGTCCCGGTTATTATCACTAACATCTGATTATATAATCGCTAGTAACCTAAGACATGAAATAGTACCCTTACTCGAATCGTATGCGGAAAGACCTGGGAGCCCACCGCATTATTATCCCAAGAAAACCCCTGCCATTATGTGATTAATGGAAAGGGGTCGCGACCCTCAGCAATGAGGAACAAACGCAGAGAGAGTATTCGTACACACCTGAGCGGGCGCGTACCGTTGCACGAGCGGTCTGTAACCGGCGCCGAAGGTAGCTAGCAACGCGCCGCGGATACTGCCGTGAGGCGACAGGGGCACTATCGCACGCACCTGGAATAGATAGATAGATAAAATAGATCGATAGATAAACGTTTTATTCGCTTACGAAACATTTACATAGTGGCTATGTTTATCATTTTAAATTAGAAATCAAAGAAACAGCCCTAAATATTTTGTTATTCCTCTTCGAAGGGAGTAATATGAAAAGGACAGCAATATATTTAGTCATTTGTATCATTTAACTAGGTGATGCGCGCGACTTTGACTGTGTTTTTAAATCCCACCGGAACTCCTTGATTTTCTGGGATAAAAGCCTAAGATAGCTTATATCACTCTCCGGTCCTCAACTATACCCATTACACATGCAAAAAAAACAAAAAAACACGTCGATCCGTTGCTCTGTTGCGACGTGATTGAAGGACAAACCAACAAACAAACACACTTTCGCATTTATAATATTAATATGATTTAGAGAGTGTAGTATAAGTATTAGAATAGTTTTAATTTCATTTATATATAGTGTATTTTATTGTTGTGTTTTTTTGTGTTTCGTTTCTTAGTGCTTATTTTGTTATGTATGTGTACTTTAGTAATGCATGTTTAATATTGTAGCCTATCAATAAAATAAAAATAATATAGTGCCTATAAAAGTAAGTAAAACTATTTCCTATTCGAATCAACTAGAGATGAATGAATTTTAATTTAATTGGCATGATATGGGAACAGCTGTGATTCCAGTTTCTTTAAACGGTTCCGAGAAAACCATGATATTGGTATAAGAATAAGAATAAGAATAAGAATATTTATTTGCATAATACACGTTATACAGGTGTTTTTACAAAAATTTACGTTACAATGTATTGCCATGCAAGGCGTGCAAATTTGGCTGTTAAAAGTTACATTTTTAATATAAATAATGTCAAAGTAGTATAAAGCATATTGATAAACATCACATAAATTATAATCATCATTCTATTAATTATTAACATACAATTATTAAAAAAAAAAAAAAAAAAAAAACAATAATCATACACGTAATAAAAAGTCACATTGGTATTATAGTTCGTCATCTGAAGGGATCTAAGTACTCATTAATCGAGTAGAAGCACTTCTCTAAAAGCCACTTGTTTAAGTATGATTTGAGTGCTGGCAGTGACATAGTTTTAACGTGAGGAGGAAGCTGATTATATATAGGGCCTTAACATTCAATTATACATACCTCCTCCTCATAAGGTCGGAATACGGTGAGGGGTCGCAAAGAGGCCGCGTGCGCGACCACTATACAACCCCACGCGGTGCCGACGTACACCTCCTCACCCAGTATACACAGCGCTGTCACCTGGCAACAACATACCTTTGCACTACGTCACGATCAACTTTTTAGAGCAAAGGGGTTCGAATATTTTGGCCTACCAACCGTTCGGCCATTTTTGACCGAGCGAAGCGAAGGTCTCCGAGTCTACTTGAGTGAATTTGCACTTGTCCGTCCGTTGTCTGTCAGAGCCTTATAACGTATGAATTACTGAACGTAATTTCATCAAATTTAAATATATATACTCCTAAATTTTCCGGGATAAAAAGAATCCAGCCTATGTCACTCTCCAGGTCTTCAACAATACCCATGCCAAAAATCACGTCGATCCGTTACTCTGTTGCGGCGTGATTAAAGGACAAACAAACACACTTTCGCATTAATAATATTTGTATGATTATAAATGCGAAAGGTTGAACGGATCTGGATGAAATATGGCACAGAGATAGATTTTAGTCTGGCATGAATAACACATAGGCTTCTTTTTGTCCCGGAAGAATAGAGTTCCCGCGGGAACCAAAAAACATCAATCCACGCGGACGAAGTCGCGGGCATCAGCTAGTCATGAAGGAACTACAAATTTAATTTGCTATAATCTGCAACAGTAGGCAAATATATGAGGTACAGTGTATCTTGCACTTGCAGCTTGCAATATTCACCACACCACATAAATCTTCCAAATTATTCTCAACGTACGCACGTGAAAGTGAGTGGAAGATTTATGTGGTGTGGTGAATATTGCAAGCTGCAAGTGCAAGATACACTGTACCACATATATTTGCCTATTGTTGCGGATTATAGCAAATTAAATTTCTAGTTGCTTCATAATCATGGACTTCCGCAAAGTAACGCCTGCTTCTGTCCGATATCAGCTAGTAAGTTGTATATGGGTGTCTGTCTGTGTGTGTCACATACCCGGCACCTCTCCTCGTTGAGCGCTTCGTCGAGCGCGATGGACTGCAGGCTCTCCGAGCACGGCGCGAGCTTGCTGCAGTCGAGCCGCGCGCTCGCCCGCCGGCTCTGCGCGCACCACGCGTATACGAACACCCCTGGAAACATGCACTGGAAACTAGAAACATAAACAACTGAAGGACGTGCGGATAAGTGCTGAAAAATATAAAGGAGTGAAAGAAAAGTGAAATTAAAGTGAATTTCTGTTTTTTTTTTAATCGCAGGAATAATTTATTTGCTGATTTGTTTATTCTACACTAGATGATGCCGGCGACTTCATCCGCGTGGATTAAGGTTTTTGATTCCCGCAGGAACTTCTTAATTTTCCGGGATAAAGGGATGTCCTTCCCCGGGATATAGCCTACCGCCATACCAAATTTCAGCAAAATCGGTTGAAAAGATGAGCCGGGAAAGCGTAGCAGACAGACAGACAGACACACTTTCGCATTTATAATATTAGTATGGATTTATTTTAATTACAACTAAGAAATAATAAGTGAAATTATTAAAGTGAAAATAAAATATAATGAGAATGGAAAAAATTGGCAGTCATAGATAGGGACTGCCGATAGAAGTGAAAACGAATATTTAAAATAATTAAAATATAAACCTTAAAACTAAGGCATTAAAGTTTAATTACGAATGTAGTATATTTATATTTAAGACCTTTTGTCTTCGTAACAACGCGAGGTGTCGGTGACGCGAATCCACAAGTTTACCCCCTTCCAAAAAGTGCTCAACGCGGCTAATGAAGTTTTCACTTCAATAAAAATGAAAATTAAATGTGAACGTGAAATGGTGAAGCGGTTACAAGATCTAAAAGTTCCTTAGCACTCTCCGTAAAACAGTCAAGAGTTAGGATCCTATCGACGTTGAATCGGCTTGAGCCGATCAGAAAAGCTGTTTGTATACAGTAATACTTTATGTTAAGAGTGAAAACGCGACAAAACGCCGTTTCCGCATCGGCTGAACAAGCGACGTCGTTTTCACTCTTAATTCCGTATAGCTTAAACTTTTTCTGACCGGCTCAAGCCGGTTCCGCGTCGATAGATTTGGCAAAAAGTGAAAATTAAATGAACATGAAGTAAAAGTGAAAGTGACAGTAAAGTGAAAATGGAATGAAAGAAAGGTGAATAAGATTAAAAAGTTCACTTCCACTTAAGAACACTTTCCAAACTATTGATTGGATAATTAGCGACTGAAGTTAAGAAGGTCCACCATACAATAAATGCGAGATAAAATTAATACGGTGACCACTTACCAGGTGAACAGCTGCCCAACACGACGGGTACGTTTCTAGCGGCCGCCAATAGAGCTAGCTTGCCCGGCGCAGGCGCAGCCAACGATTCCGCCGCGCTCACACCCTCCTCAGTGACCGTATAGGTGTAGAGTCTGTCTCCACCCGCCCATACCTCGATACTAAAACCGAGAAAACAATAATACATCCCAATTTATCTTACTAGCTGATGCCCGCGACTTCGCCCGCGTGGATTGAGGTTTTTCTGTTCCCGCGGGAACTCTAATTCTTCCGGGACAAAAAGTAGCCTATGTCCTTACCCTTAACCGGGTTGTATGCCAGACTAAAATCTATCTCTGTGCCATATTTCATCCAGATCCGTTCAGCCGATCCATCCAAACTTTCGCATTTATAATCATACAAATATTATTAATGCGAAAGTGTGTTTGTTTGTCCTTTAATCACGCCGCATAAGAGTAACGGATCGACGTGATTTTTGGCATGGGTATAGTTGAAGACCTGGAGAGTGACATAGGCTGGATTATTTTTATCCCGGAAAATTTAGGAGTTCCCGTGGGATTAAAAAAAACACTTATACCACGCGGACGGAGTCGCGGGCATCAGCTAGTTTATAGTCCATGATAATGAATGAACTAGAAGCACAGAATAGGTAATAGTTGCTAGAAGTTTAATTCGCTATACTTATATAATCCGCCACAGCAGACAAATCTATGTTTATGATAAAAAAACTTCTAGTTCATTCATCAAATATCAAATAAATATTATAAATGCGTAAGTTTGGATGGATGTATGGACATCCATATATCCATCCAAACTTACGCATTTACTTCCATACATATGGATGTAAGGATGTTTGTTACTCAATCACGCTGCAACGTTTGAACGGATCTGTCAGATTATAGTCTGGAATAGCACATAGGCTACTTTTTATCCCGGAAAATTAAAGAGTTACCGCGGGAACCGACAAACCTAAATCCATGCGGACGAAGTCGCGGGCATCAGCTAGTTAGTTTATAATATTACTATGAAGCGTTTGTCTGTCTGTCTGCTACGCTTTCAAGCAACAGTTACCCGCTATCGGAGTCCACAGACGTGAGGCAGCACAGCTCGGTCGCGGTGCCCAGTTCGGTCAACACGAAACTGCCTTCCGCTTCCGGTCTCTCTGACGTCACTATGAACAACCTGCAATACGTCGAGTATCTCTAAAATGTGCGGAATTTATTGTCTCTAAAATATGCGGAATTTAATGTCTCTAAAATATGCGGAATTTATTGTCTCTAAAATATGCGGAATTTATTTTAGAGACCATATATTCTGAATTGTTCAATGGTCGTTTGATGGTTGACTTTCGTGTTTTAGAATAATTATAATCCTTATTTTAGGAACATAGGTAGTTACGTTAGGAACGTAGGTATGGTAGGTGACACCAAACTGTCATTTTGAGTAATATTGCTTAAGTATTGCTTTGAGCAGTATAGCCCCAGTAGGGCCACGGTCATACCTGCCGCAAGCCAGGGCTATGGCGAGCCTGGGCAGAGGCGCGAGGCTGTGCAAGGCCGCGACCGCACCGGGCGCCCCGCCCACCGCGTCGTGCAGCCGGACGCTCCACGACAGCGTACACGTTGATATCCTGCGGACAAGATTATAAAATAGAATAGCTTTTATTTAACTGGAAAATAGTACTTCTATTTACAAAGATGCCTACATAATACTAGTGGTTCGCCCCGCACTGACACCTCGCAGTATCCATAAACTTTTACAGAGCGCCATCTATTGACATCATTGTGAAGTACCGACTAGTTAACGTCTGGCATATCAATTCCGTCCTGGATCCGGCCCTGGCCTGTGTAGACCACAGGAGGTACTTTGGCGTGATAGAATTGTCGGTGTGGTGGATCCAGAACGGAGTTTACAATGAGTATGAACTATTGATTTGGCTGAAGGCCCAAAAATATGAAAAAAAAGAAGATAAAATTAACTAATGAAACAAAAGTGAGGGTGTTTTGAAAACTAAAAAGATGATGCGATCTAATGGAAAGTTACTCGAATGAATTGGCAATAATTTTGATGAAACAATAAAATACTAAAGCATAGGTTAGAATGCACAATGAGATTATGAATTTACTAATTAGTGAATAAATGAACAAAATCAAGAATTTATAACAAAGAACTATGAACAATGAAAATGACTACGATGACATGTTTTAGGTACCATTCAAAACTTACCCTAATGCGGGAGAAAGGTTGCACGTAGTTTACATTTTATATTAAATTTTAAAAAACGCACTTTAAATGGCGTCGCGTCCCAACTAGAGCGCTGGAACGCGACAAAAAAACATCACGCCCGATGCTAGAAGCGCACCGGGCCTGACTGACACAGAGTACATTGAGTGTGTGTTCCGTTATAAGCACTGCGAGCACTGGCAGTGCTCTTTACTGGGGACTTTCAGTGCTCTCAGTGTATTTCGGAACGCACCCTGAATATACGGGTATTGTGTAATTCTTGCATCAATCATTGTTACAGTATCAATTGTTGTGATTGGCTGAATTTATGGTATTCTTGCTGCGTCAATGGATTTTGTCTAATAGTGGAAGAGTGATAACCAATCAGAGGTGATTGCGATCGTTACACTGTAGCTGTCATTTTAGCCGATTGCCCAGCTGCTGACTGACGTCGCATCGTAATGCAACTTCAGGCCGCGGTTCGATGAGTTGTAAAAAAAAAACGACCGCTAGGAAGGTCGCGTAAGCAAAATCGCGTTCGGAAATTGGTATTGAATATGTTTATTTAAGTTAATATATAAATAAGATAAGATAAAATATTAATAAAAACATGACTTTAAATAATAAATAATAACGTTATAAATAAATAATACTTATATATGTAACGCTTCGTTACAAGTCTCACAAAGTTATCGGACCTGGTGGCCAAAATTGGAACTACTTTTTATGCCTGTTTAGTTTTTGTTTTTATTTTATTTTACATAGATACTGGCGACGCGTCACCGTGTCAAATAAGATCGTCGGACTCTAAGATATTAGAGAAAGCCAATGATCGGCAATTCTTACACAATCTCTATATGTCTACATACTATATATGTCTACATATACTATATGTCTACATGTCTATATATGTCTACATATACTATAATTATGTCTACATGAACAATACTTCTTATTACAATCCCATCGTTCGCATGTGTCGCCTTTACAACGATCGTGCCAAAAATGATCGCAATGTTATTGACATTTTCAATAATAAAATAAATACATTCAAAAAACACATTTCTAATTGTATTAACTATTAAATAATATTTGTAATGTATTTTAATGTCTTTAAATTATCAATCATTGTTGTTTGTATTTTGCTAATCAATTTTATAAATTCTATGCATAATCTCTCTGATTTGTATTTGTAACTTCATACACTTAGATATCTGTTTCATTCCATCTTCATTCATTCACTATTCTTTTCTATTTATGTTATATATTTTGTGTATAAGTCATGCTGTGTGCACATGTTTTGGGTTATAACTTAGAACCGATCCTATCATTTAACAGGAACACAAAACAGGAAATAACTACAACATTTCAGGTAAGTATATTACCTGAAATGTTGTAGTTATTTCCTGTTTTGTGTACCATATAAACGATAAACAATCGCACCTCAGATTTATCGCAGTCAAGGGCTAACTAAAAAAACACTCACGTATAAACAAAGAGCCTGCCGACGGAATCGGCGAGCCACATGCTAGTGCCGACTCTACACATCGCCGTCACGACCACCGGCTCCGTGTTATCTGGAATTACGTTATGATTTTTAAAAAAAACGTGTGGTGTCATGGGATACCAGATAGGATTACCTTATTACATAAATTTTAATTTCAAGCGAAAACCAATTTTTTTTTATATAATAAATTATTACTTGATATGAACCTTAACACTAAGGGATTAAAGTTTGATTTGGCATGTAGTATATTTATATGCAAGACCTTTTGTCTTTGTTAAAAAATCTTACTCCACGCATTTACGGACGGACGCGTCAACGCCGGACGTTTTTTGCCGGCTAGGGTACCCTGTCGTCCCTTAAGGAACTTTGTTCCAAAAAGTTTGTCTGTCACTCGACTCTTACTGAAAAAAAACATCTCCGTTTGTACCCTAAAAACCATAGACAGAGAGAGGTATATAGACCAAGCCATATCTCCTTTTCACTCTCACATGAAAGCTGAGATGCAGTGTTGAGATATTACACAAGATAGAATGAGAAAAAAATATGTTTTTTTTATCCCTTTCTGCGTGTCACGAGATTTTTTTTTTTTTTTAATTTTTTTGTACCAAAACGTTATACAATATGTAGAAAAACAGAAACATAGTGGACAAGGAAACACTTATCTCTATAAGAGATGGATAGAACAAGATATGAGATGGAATGAAACGAGATATTATATCATAAACTTACACAAATATACATACTAATGACATAAATATATACATAAATATATAAATACATACCAACATACACACAACACAACACAGCTTGCATGAAGGTTCTAAGTTTTCGATGTTGGAGACTTGAAAATCGGGATTTAGGATAATAGTCGTAATTAAAACCTGCATAAGCTATATTATATAGCCTCTAAAAGGCTTTTTGCAGCAGTAAAATTTTATAATCTCATAGGCAATCAGAAATTGTACGCGGGCGACCTCCAGTTTATAATATTAGTATAGTACATAATATATGGATGTGGAAGTTCGGATGTTTCTAAGTTTTTTTACAAACACCCAAACGTTTACATCCATACTATTATTATAAACTAGATGATGCTCGCGACTTCGTCCGTGTGAATTAAGGTTTTTTGATTCCCGCGCGAACTCTTTAATTTTCCGGGATAAAAGGTAGCCTATGTCCTTCCCCGGGATGTAACCTACGAATATAACAAATTTCATCAAAATCGGTTGAACAGATTGGCCGTGAAAGCATAGCAGACAGACAGACAGACGGACAGACAGACAGACAGACACACTTTCGCATTTATAATATTAGTATGGATATGGATATGGAAGTATGGATGCGAAAGTACACTGCGCCACGGAGGTCGTCCAACTTCTTCATAAACAAAGTCGATTGTTATCAAAAATAGAATCAATAACGCGTTAGAACGTCATTGACTCCATCTGCCAAAAGTAAAATAAATGATTGGACATAGATTTGTTTAAAATATGAAGTAGTCCACTCACCGGGCGGCACCCGCAGCGTGTGGTGGTGCGTGAAGGCGGCGGGGGTGGTTATAAGCGTGTGCGCGCGCTCCGGTTCCGCGCCCCCGTACCAAATCTCCCAGCCGTCAGCGCCCTCGTCTGTTGGCAATGTTAAAGGGGAGTGTAGTTCTTAAAAAGTATAATGAAGATTATGTAAACGACGCTATGTCCTTAATCCACGCGGACGAAGTCGCGGGCATCATCTAGTTTATAATATTAGTATGGATTTCGTATTACCGGCCAGCCTCCTCAGGGGCGCTCCGGCGGCGGCGCGCGCGGGCCGGGCGGCGGCGGCGTCCCGCAGCGCGAGGCACTCGGGCGCCGCGCAGACGGCCACGAGCGCGGCGGCGGACGGGCGCCACTCGGGGGCGCCGCTCCAGCACCGGCGCATCGTCTCCAGCATACTGCACGGGTACTGCAGGTCCTGGACAAACACAACATTTCGAAGTTACACTTCTTTGGCGCGTTAGGGAAAAATTATCGGATTAAAATAAATAATAAAAAAACCGACACCCAAATTCGACACCCTGAAGTTAGTTAGTTGGTCAAATTATAAGTCATGCAGAAAAAGGCCTACCAACGAAATAAAAATAAATACATTTACTGTATGTTGGGTGAGAACTGATAACTATACAAGATATTTATTAATTGCTATATTCGATGAAACGAAAAAGCGACACCAAAAAGAGACAAACATATTCATAATAAGATTTAGCCTGCGAGAGAATGAGATATAATACAAGTTATATTTATCTCATTCTCTCGTAGGCTATTTTTCTGAAGTTTCACTTCTGCCGTGTGTGAATTGCTAGCTTATGGCCGCGTAGACTACTGAGTAGAGAAGAGCCAACAAGAAACTAAGCGGTTGCTCTTTTAGCAGTAATCAAAGGAAAATTAAATAAACCGCAAATACCTTGCCGGCTTTTGAGGAATGAGGAAGTCACCCTTTTGAACCAAAGTCCATTTTGCAATAGAAGACGCCGTTTTTTTTTTTTGTTGATTTTACTGACATTTTAGAAGATTTTTTTTTGCGCTGATTACGGAAATAACGTCAATTTAAAAAAATGCACTCGCTTCGCTCGTGGTTTAATGAATCTGTACTAATATTATAAATGCGAAAGTGTGTCTGTCTGTCTGCTAGGCTTCACGACCCACCTAATCAACCACTTTCAATCAATAGGCTACTTTTTATCCCGGAAAATTGAGGAGTTCCCGCGGGAATCGAAAAACCTTAGTCCACGCGACCGAAGTCGCGGGCATCGTAGCTAGTAAATAAATAAATTTCTTTATTGAGGCAACCAAAAGGCTCATTTGTTAGAACGTACATTTATTTATTTAGTTAGTTTTTTTGATTCCCGGGGGAACTTCTTAATTTTCCGGGATAAAAAGTAGCCTATGTCCTTCCCCGGGATGTACCGACGTTCATAAAAATCGGTTAAAAAGATGGGCTGTGAAAGCGTAGCAGACAGACAGACAGACGGACAGACAGACATACACACTTTCGCATTTATAATATTAGTATGGAGTATGGATTAGTATGGATAAATGAGTGTTTATGCTTACCCTAGGTGACAAGGGAGGCCTCGCTCCCTCTAGAACAGCCTCCTTAACGGCCTCGTGGCCCTCGAAGGGTTGCCGTAGAGTGAAAATCTCGTAGAGTAGCATTCCGTATGAGAAGCAATCGACCTGTGAAATAATAATATTGAGTGTATTGTCGGGAGCGATCTGTGTTTGTATTTTTGAAACGAAACTTTTTTAGAATCGTTGTGATTTGAAAATTCGAAACGAAAAAGCGACACCAAAAAGAGACAAACATATATAGGATTTAGCCTGCGAGAGAATGAGACAGAATACAAGTTATATTTATCTCATTCTCTCGTAGGCTTTACAAATTTACCTGTAAGGGAATAGCAGTTACATTACACCCATACCCATAGTCGGTTTCTACACGGCATCGTCCCGGAACGCTAAATCGCTTGGCGGTATGTCTTTGCTGGTAGGGTGGTAACTAGCCACGGCCGAAGCCTCTCACCAGGCAAACACACCACCATACCACAACCAGGTTGAGAGACAGACGGACAACGAAGTGATCCTGTAAGGGTTCCTTTTTTCCTCAAATCAAATCAAATCAATATTCATTTATTCAAATTAGGTACACTCGTCCAATCTATATATATAAATGAAAGTCGTGTTAGTTACACTATTTATAAACAAATACAAAAGGTCATAAATATAAATATACTACAATCGTAATTAAACTTTAATGACTTAGTTTTAAGGTTTGTATTTTAATTCTTTTTTTTCCAATTTTAACACTAAAATTCCAAGTCATAAGTTTTCACTTCTATCGGCAGTCCCTATGACAGCCAATTTTTTGAAACAAAGTTCCTTCTGGGACGACGGGGTACCCTAGCCGGCAAAAAACGTCCGTCCGTGGACGCGTCTGTCCGTAAATGCGTGGAGTAAGATTTTTTTAACGAAGACAAAAGGTATTATATATAAATATACTACATTCCAAATTAAACTTTAATGCCTTAGTGTTAAGTTTCATATTGTAATATTTTTTTTTGTTTTCGCTTGAAATTAAAATTTATGTAATAAGGAGCTTCGTTCTTATCTGGTGTCCCACGACACCACACTTTTTTTTTTTACTTATCACCATCTCACAAATCATCTTAAACTAGGAAACTATCAGAGCCATTAGAGCAAATGATTGCCAATTCTTCCTAATGTGAAATACCCATCGATTTACCAACTAAGGATACAACATTACCTACAAATTAATACTCAAAAGGCGTCCACAATCGCTTATACAAACACAGCTATAGATAATAGACAATGAGACACCAAACGGTTCACAAAAACCGACCATATAGCTTTATATTTAGGGTTCAATTTTGTAATAACAATTCGACACATACGACATTTTGTCGCCTAGTGTACTCATGCGCGACTGAGGCAAAAATTGTTCATTGTGCACAATTTGACCGTGCCGTTTTTTGCGTTTCGATGGTGCGTCTAAGGTATTGGTAAGTCAATGGAAATACCTTCTCGGTGTATTCTTCCTCGCCGTTGTAGCGCATGATCTCCGGCGCCATGAAGCCTTCCGTGCCGCCGAAGCCCTTGGTACCAGACGGCGGCGCCAGCCGGGATATACCTGCGAACACATCAACATTCACAGTCTAGTTCTTAAGTTATTTCTCAACTGCAGACAAACAAAGGAGGCGATACCCAGCCCCAATCAACCAATAACTAAAAAACTTCCGCAACTCAACCGAGCCAAAATCAGGATAGTTGTAGGTATGATAACACATAAACTTTATGATGTCCTCCCTCCTAAGATTCCTAGGCCTATAAGTGTGGAATGTCTTATGTTAGTGTTTAGTTCCTATGTTAAATTTTTATGTAAATATATTAAAACTAACAAAATAAAATTATAATCTTAATATTTTAGTTTATCTTATAAGTAGACCTGTAAATATTACAGTATTATCTATAAAATTTATTATAATATGTAATAACTTATCCTCCCCTTTTGTGTTGTTGTAGGTTAACAAATACTAAAAATAACCCTACAATTGTCTTGCGAATACGGATATGCATTCAGAAGTAGTAGTATAGAAACCGATCAATCTCCTTCGTGTTTTCTTCAAGCAACGCGACATTGGCGAAGTAAATTGTGCTGTGCTGGCCACAAACAAAAACCACACACCAAACAACAACAACAGGACACTGCCCTCTAAACAAACACCTATCTATTCTAGGCATCACCAACAGCCCTCTATGCAGAGCCTGCATGGAGAGCGACGAGACACCGAAACACGTGCTGCTCGAGTGCAGCGGTGTTTCCACCCAACGAGAAGCCTACATTGGCTCCCCAGCAACACTACCGGAAGTCCTCGCCGACCTGAGTGGTCCGCTTGGATTCTAGAGTGATCCAGCGGGGAGTCGCACCAGCGGTTTCACCCACAGCTAATGCCTGCGCCATGCAAACAATTCAGTCAAATGACTCAAGTAAGCGGGCGCGGGGTACTAAACGCTGATTGGTCTACTCAAGGTCAAAAAAATCATAAATCAAATGGGATGGGGTCCTAACTCCTAATAATTATTTATCGATAATTAATTATCGATATACTCTAATTAATATATAAATAACTCGGTAGGTTTTGTTACAAGGGCGTGGAATTATATAAGACCTATTAAGTCTGATGTGTTGTCTGAAAGTGTTCGCCCTATATGAGGAGTCTATTAGTTGTATGGTCGATGCCTGCGCCCAAGTGCGGAAAATAATTCCCAGAACACAAAGAAGAAGAAGTTATTTCTTTTTCTTTTCTACTAGTAAGTTTGTGTTTGTAACTTCACTGTGTCTGGTAATTCCAAATAAAGATTTTATTTATTTATATATTTTAAGATTCCAAATTATGTGCAACGAACCGAACCAGTGGTAGATTCACTCGACGATTCAAAAGTACTTGTAAAAGTTTATTTGAATAAAAAACATTTGAATTTTGAATTTTGACCGTGTTTTTTCAACTATATATGCAGACCCTGACGATGCCTTGCGGTACTATAGTAGAAAGGTAAAGGGGGAACAAGATCAAAAAGTTCTCTAGCACACTCCGAAATATATCCTGTAGAACACTAATAGACAGACATCTTGAAAACTTACGCTCATGTAAAATACTAACTTGTAAATGGCTCAGAAAACTCCCTTATAAATCCCTCCCTTGTAACTTGGAAATAATCCGCTTAACACATACACGAATAAGAAGTCTCTCTCTCTCGCTTGCACACACACACACACACACACACACACACACACACACACACACACACACTTTACTTGAATAAGTACTAATACTGTAATTCATTATGTAGTTTACTTCATTATTTAAAAATTCAAAATTCAAAAGTTTTTTATTCAAATAGACTTTTTACAAGTGCTTATGAATAGTCGAATGAATCTACCATGTTTCTATATTTTATATACTATCATTTAATTATGTAGAATTATAATTCTCATGAAATTGTTAATCTGGAGGTGGGCGTTAGCAACTGCAACACAGTTTTTAACTAACGCAGTTGTTATCGCTCTATACTTAGTTTTTAAGGTTCTAATGTTATTTGATACATAAATAAATTATAAACTTTGCGCAGATGTTCTAAGCCTTTGTGACGTAGCGAAATTTAGACTAGCAACACCATCTGCCGGATGCTCTCGAAATCACGATTGGAATTTTGCGTAGTTGATGTGAGCGTGCCAAGAGATGGCGCTGCTAGTCTAAATTTCGCTACGTCACACTTTGGAGCTCAGAATTGCTGCGCTTGGGTCACCAATGCATTGACTTACCAATACCTAAGACGCACCATCGAAACACAAAAAACGGCACGGTCAAATTGTGCACAAATAGACATTGTGAACAATTTTCGCCTCAGTCGCGCATGAGTACACTAGGCGACAAAATGTCGTATGTGTCGAATTGTTATTACAAAATTCAACCCTAAATATAAAGCTATATGGTTGGTTTTTGTGAACCGTTTGGTGTCTCATTCTATATTATCTATAGCTGTGTGTGTATAAGCGATTGTGGACGCTTTTTGAGTATTAATTTGTAGGTAATGTTAAAAAAAATGAAAATGATTTATTTCATGTAGGACCACTGGTGTCACTTATGATAAGTCGTAAGAATCTACCACCGGTTCGGAAAGCTGATTCTACTGAGAAGAACCGGCAAGAAACTCAGCAGTTGCTCTTTTCAAAATCAGAAAAATGTAACAATTTGTATATACATACTTAATATAAAATGCATACGCTACGTTACAAGTAGGTATTACACTGACTTGTGGGTTGCTGGATGCGAAGCCGGTTGCTTCCATGCAACTTTGTCATCGAGAAAATCATCTATACTATAATACCCTCGACATAACAGATGCTGTTTAACACAGTCTTTAAATTTATGTAATGGCAACTCCAGAAACTCTTTTGGTACCATGTTATAAAAGCGTATACTCGACCCCACAAAGGATTTCTGCACCTTGCGCACGCGATATGACGCTGTTACAAGCTTATGGCGGTTTCTAGTACATCGATTGTGAGTATCACTTATTTGCTTATAAAGATTAATGTTCTGCCTAACAAAGATTATATTATTGTATATGTATTGTGACGGCACCGTAAGAACACCAATCTCTTTGAATTTTTCACGAAGTGATACGCGTGATCCGAGTTTATAAATAGAACGGATGGCTCTTTTCTGCAATACAAAAATTGATTGGATATCAGCTGCTCTGCCCCACAATAAAATGCCGTACGACATAACACTGTGGAAGTAAGCAAAGTAGACAAGCCTAGCCGTTTCAATATCGGTAAACTGTCTAATTTTCCTGACAGCAAAAGCAGCCGAGCTAAGTTTTCGCGCTAGTGACTGTATATGAGCGCCCCATTGAAGCTTATTATCCAAGGTCACCCCCAAAAAAACTGTGGAGTTCTCCATTTTTAGTGTTTCTCCATTTATCATTATAGTTTTATCAATATTCTTTACATTAGGTAGAACAAACTCTAAGCACTTGGTTTTCTTAGCATTCAATAACAAATTATTGACAGTAAACCAGTGTGATACGTGTGATATTGCATTGTTTACATCGTCAAAATTGTCCTTGCTTCTATCCACTTTAAAAATAAGTGATGTGTCGTCAGCAAACAATACAATGTCACAGACATTGTTGGCATGGTATGGTAAATCATTTATATACACCAAAAATAGAAAAGGACCCAAGATCGAGCCTTGTGGGACACCCATTAATGCAGTTGAGCCCTCTGACTTCACGTGGTTTACGCATACCCTCTGAGTTCTATCGTTTAGGTAAGAAGCAATGAGATCGAGTGCAACATTTCTGATGCCATAGTGGCTTAATTTCAACAATAAAGTTTTGTGATCAACACAAGCAAATGCCTTGGACAGATCACAGAAGACACCAATAGCATTCTGTGAATGCTCCCAGGCATCGTATATATGTTTCAAAAGTTTTGCGCCCGCATCGGTTGTATTACGACCTTTAGTGAAGCCGTACTGCTCGGGATGCAGTAAGTTATTTGTGTTAAAATGATTTATTAGTTGGCTTAAAATAATTTTTTCAAAAACCTTACTTAGAGTTGTATCCTTAGTTGGTAAATCGATGCACCAATGAGACAACTTACCATAATCGCCGAGTTTGACGTGCACGTCGATCGGTTCCGCGCTAAACTCCACCGATTCCGCGTCCTGGGGCGCCGGCAGTGACCACACCAGCACGTTTTCAGACTGCAAATTAACACACACGTGAAAACTCTCGCGACATCGGACACGTGGATTCGGATTTTTAATGTAATTATTAATGTGTATATTTGTCACTAGCGATCCGCCCCGGCTTCGTACGGGTAGCACTGATAATCCTAATAGTCTATACCCATTATAGCTATAAAAATGGTTATTGTGAGTCAACCTTAAAAGATAGATGTATGCAGTGGCGTAGCGTGGGGGGTGCCGGGGGGGCCATGGCCCCGGGCGGCATACGAAAGGGGGCGGCGGCAAGCGCCACGATATTTTCAATTGGAAATTCAAAAAAAAATTAAGTGTAAATTCCATTAAACATCATTATAAAGAAACTTACGCTGAGTTGCACGAAACAAATTCAAAAATTTAAGTAATCAACACTTTTTATAAAATTGTTACCTGCAACTCAGCGTTAGTCTGCATCATTTTTATGTTACTTTATACTTAGGCTTCTGGCATCCGGTACTGCGTGAAGTTAATGATACTCACAAGTATTTGCAAACAGCAGTGGCGATTCCTGGTAGTCAATCTTGGGTTTGCGCTAGCTGATGGTTAGGTATTTTCTCAATAAAATACATTTTCAATACACTTGCTGGAAAAATGCACTTACAGAGGCAGTAAACAGGGCTTGTAAGTTAAATTTACTGCCCTCGTGCCTTTTTTTTGCAGAATTTACTGCCCTCGTGCAGTAAATTTGTAGTTTTTTTTAATTTTTATAAGTCCACTTTACTTCTAAATAAAAAGTTTTCTTGCAAGAAGGTTCGCTATTGACTTTGTATGTAGAAAACTTAAAAAATAATAACATTTAGATGTGGATTGATGAAATTAATTCATGAAATTAAAAATTGTATTTAATGTAGTTAATTAAAATTGTTTTAAGTTTTATAAATCAATAAATTAAAGCCTGAATAGTCCAGGCTGAGAGTTAAGAGCTAGAACCTAGAGCCATGAAGCCAATTAAAAAAAAAAGCAATTACAACAACGCGCCGTAGATACTAAATCTTTAATCTATGCGCGCTATTTTTAAAAGTTTCGTTGAGTTTTTCTTATAAATTATTAAATAATATGAGTGGTTTAAGAAGATATGGCATGAACGGGAAACTTTGAGAATAGGTATTGAACAGTTATATTGCCGTCGCGCTGCTCCTCGAATAGAATTCCATAACACCCGATAGGGACAACTGCAGCTTGGACCGATAATAGGTACCTATGAAAAACAGTCGAATTCTTACTCTCGTATTTTTCTGTTTCCTCCTCCAAAACAGAACCGATTTTAATTCTTTTTTTACGAATAATTTAAGAAGGACTCGGGCTATGCCGGTATGTTTTTTTTTTTGATTATATCCGTCAAATTTATTTGCAGGATCTCTGATGATGGCACGAAAACTGGGCCATTTTTTGCCATTTTTGAAGGTTCCTTGTCCTTAAAATAATTAATTTATTGAAAAAAGCAAAACATAGGAGCATGGCACGGACACATATGGATTTTATGGAGCAAGAATATTTTCTCTATTGTAATTATCCACGGAGGAAACAGACAAATGTTTTTGTATGGAGAAATCGCCGGGAGAATTCCTCTTAAGTGTTGTGGAATAATAAAATTAAATCAACAATTAGGTATTTTAGATGTGAGAAAAAAATCGCGCTATTAATAGCCGCCAAAAATCTCGAAATAAGTACGGGTGTGAGAAACCATTTTCTAGTGAGTACCTTGTACCTACCTACTCGAGTTTTATTTTCAAATTTTCTCACAAATGTATTGAAAAATATCGTGTGATACACGGGCGTTAAGGTTTTAACAAACTCGTGACGATGGTCAGCCCTCGACTGGCGTCATCGGGCTGACATTAGTCAACTCGTATGTAAAAACCTATTTACCGCCCTTATATCACAAACTACTATTACCTCATATATCACTGATTAGGGGTATAGGTTTAATATAACATATATCCCTTACAGGTTTGCCCGCCATCTTAGAGTAGGTACTTACATCATCACCCACCACCTGGTGACATTGCAGTCAAGGACTAACTTGTACTTACTAGAATAAAGAATACTATTTTTATTTATTTTACACTAACAGATTCCCGCGACTTCGTCCGCGTGAAATAAGTTTTTTAAATTCCCACGGGACCTCCCTAATTTTTCGGGTTAATCTCGGTTCTCGTACCCACACTCACAAATAATGTGGATTTCTATTGGTACCAGAATTTTCAAAATCGGGTCAGTAGATCCAGAGATTACCCCCTACAACCTCACAAACTTTACCTCTTTATAATATTAGTAGCTACCTATAGTGCGCGTTACATTATTACTAACTATGATAATATCTTCTAAGATATTCATCTAAATTAAATGGTGTAAGGGCAAAATACTTGAGATGAACAACCATTTTATTTTGATAAGGATTTCTATGTTGGTAAAAACGCCTTCGCGAGTAAAGCATTGTTTTAGACCAAATTTGAAAATCATAATGACGGTTATTGTGAGACGACCTTATAAGATAGCTGTATGCTGTCGCGGACTTTTTTTTAGAACTTTTGAGAGGAACACTTCCACCATACATTGTTTTCGTGCAACTTTTACCATTTAGTTAGGTACGCAGCGCACGCCACGGAAGCTCTCAGATGAGACAATTTTTTCCAATCTCTGTAAAGATTGCTAAGTGATGAGTGATGAGCACTGTGTATATTATTATTTAAGATCCTGTTGCACACTCAATTGGCAATTAATAAAGACTTGAATACTTATTTATTATTATTATTATTTCTTGGTTTGTACTATGTACCTAGTGTTAAGATAATAAAATTAAGTTAGGTCCGTTGAATAAAATATTTAAACTTTAAATTGATTGGACTTTAATGGGATTGGGGGGCGGCGAATTTCCGGTCGGCCCCGGGCGTCGAAAACCCACGCTACGCCACTGGATGTATGCTATCACGAACTTTTTTTTAGAACTTTTTGAGAGGAACAATTCCACCATACATTGTTTTCGTGTAACTTTAACTATTTAAGCAGCGCACGCCACGTAAGCTCTCAGAATAATTGCAATTTTCGTAAGGATCTCTAATTTTTTGAAAATAAAACATAGCCTATGTTACTCGCTGATAATGTAGCTTTCTATAGGTGAAAGAATTTTCAAAATCGGTGGAGTAGTTTTTGAGTTTATCCATTACAAACAAACAATTAATCTTTCTTCTTTATAATATTAGTTTAGATTAGTATGTATATTTGTGTAAGATTATGATATAACTAGCTGATGCCCGCGACTTCGTCCGCGTGGATTGAGGTTTTTCGGTTCCCGCGGGAACTCTTTAATTTTCCGGGATAAAAAGTAGCCTATGTGCTATTCCAGACTATAATTTACCTCTGTGCCAAATTTCATCCAGATCCGTTCAGCCGTTGGAGCGTGATTGAGTAACAAACATCCATCCATACATCCAAACTTTCGCATTTATAATAGTTACTAGCTGATGCCCGCGACTTCGTCCGCGTGGTTGAGGTTTTTTTGATTCCCGCGGGAACTTCTTAATTTTCCGGGATAAAAAGTAGCCTATGTGCTATTCCAGACTATAATCTATCTCTGTGCCAAATTTCATCCAGATCCGTTCATCCGTTGGAGCGTGATTGAGTAACAAACATACATCCATACATACATACATCCATCCATCCAAACTTTCGCATTTATAATATTTATATGGATTTGATATTTGATAATTCATTTCATTCCACCTCATATTTTGTACCTTCTATTCCTCTACAACCTTTCTCACTGCCAAAGGTCACTAGTAGAGATCTCTTATAGAGATAAGTGCAGCTTCCTTGTCCACTATGTTTCTGTTTTTCTACGTATTTTATAACTATTTGGTACAACAACAAAAAAATAGTATATTACTACCCAGGCCGGATAAAAGCAATTAACGGGTATTAAAAGGACGAGGCTCCAGCCGAGGTCTTTTTAAGTAAACGAGGCCGTGAATTGCTATTTCAGCTGACATTTGTATAGTGCTTTAGTCTGTTACAAGAGTCTTTCTCTATGTGTCACAGACATGTAAAAATATAAACTGGCCAAGTGCGAGTCGGACGCACACCGAGGGTTCCGTACAAACCGGTTTTACGATTTATGAAGTATTAAAAACAAGACGAAATGAACCGCAAAACTAACTTTGTTTGTAGAGGTTTATTGTTAATATCAAAAAAACTATGCTAGTTAGAGCGTTTTATTTTTCCTGTAAAATATACATAAGCTTCTATTGACTATAATTATTTCAGATTTTTCAATTGGTAAACTTCGGAGATAAGGGGGGCCCCCCCTTATCTCCGAAGTTTACCAATTACGGAACGGGAACGGTATTTTTTTCGACATTTTGCCCAATAAATCAAAAACTATTATGCATAAAAATAAATAAAAATCTGTTTTAGAATGGAGAAGTAAAGCCCTTTCATATGATATCCCACTCAGTATAGTTATCATTCTTTGAAATTTCAAACCCCCGATTTTCCCCCTTTTTGAATTAAACTAAAAATAATTTTAGATTTCTTTTTATTTTAATGGTGTTAGGCCACTATTATACACAACTATTCCAAATTTCATGTCGATAGCTTTAATGGTTACTGAAATAATCGACTGTGACAGACGGACGGACGGACAGACGGACGGAGAAAGTCGCACCATAAGGGTTCCATTTTTACCATTTTGGTACGGAACCCTAAAAACACAAATAAAAGAGCTGTACAGTTGAAATTTTGTAGAGTTTCAAGTTTGAATAGGCCTTTTTCTAGGCAAGCGCGCTCCACCTTAAGCTGCATCACTACTTGCCAGCAAGTCTGATTGCAGCCAAGCGCTAGTCAATAAAAAAAAAAAAATACCTACTGTTTGCGTCTGTGTTTTGAATTATGTTTTTGTCAAAATTATATTGTCATGTATGTAACGAATAATTCAATTTTAACTGACCTGTTTGTAAAATTTAACAATTTGCATGCTTGATTACATTGGATCATAATACATCTTAATATATATAAATCTCGTGTCACAATGTTTGTCCTCAATGGACTTCTAAACCACTTAACCGATTATAATAAAATTCGCACACCATGTGCAGTTCGATCTAACTTGAGAGATAGGATAGTTTTTATTAGTGCTACCCGTGCGAAGCCGGGGCGGATCGCTAGTATAATATAAGTATCACCCACTGTACCTGTATTCATGCAAATAAAGGATATTGTATTGTATTGTATTGTATTGTATTGTATTGTATTGTATTGTAAAGAGTTATAGAAAGCTGCAACCGCAGGACCTATAGAGACATACCATTAAAATTTTGAAACAAACTAAATTTCAGGAAAACCCCTTGGATAAGAAAACCGAGTGCCACAAAAAAATTGGCAAAAGTTTCTCAATGTAGGAGGCATTACCTTCAGGTCTCTGTACAACACTCGGTGAGCGTGTAGGTATTCCAACGCGCGGGCCACTTGCAGAGCCAACGCGCGCGCTGTTCTCGGCCCAACGCGCGCCCCACAGCCTCTGTAGCGTCGGAGACCGCTCTCCAACGAGCCCTGTAACGCAAAGGGAAGTATAAACTATATGGAGCGATTCGATTGGCAATCAGAAATTTATGGTAAATTCATTAATTCGCTAGGCTAGTACTTAGGGATCATCCATAAAGTACGTACACGTTATGGGGGGAGGGGGTCAAGGAAGTGTGACATTGTGTGACAAGGGGTGGGAGGGGTCCCTAAGTTTCGTGACGTCACGTCTCACAAATGTGACCAACTGTGACAAGGACGGGCAGGGGTCAAAAATTCACGAAATTAGGTCATTATGGATGACCCTTAAAGGGTTAAGATTGAGAGGGATTTAAGCTTAAGCCATGCTTACATAGTGCAAAAATTACATTTACTGTATGACAGTTGACATTCAGTTAAAAAGTAGGTATAAGTTTGTGTAGCCCAACCATACCTGTGGAGCCACGGCCAGCAATAGCGCCAGCGGGGCAGCGCAGACGGCGACCAGCGGTAGAACGTGTGGATGCCGCAGACGGGACAGGATACCCAGCTCCTGACGCAGGCCGCAGTAAGCCCTGCACGCCGCGCCCCACGAGTCTCTCTCCCAGCGCGACACTGCCGCCTGTGACGTCATTCACAATTCAATATGGCGGATGATGGCAATTTAAACAAGAAGTTTCCTAAGATAGTTAAAACTCTTAATTGCACACACTTAAAACAGAAACAATAAACAAAAAGATAATACAAAAGTGTGCAAAGGCGGTCTTATTGCTCAAGCAATCTTCAATCAAGTTCCAGACAACCTTTGGGGAGAGGAGATTTTCAAAGCAGAGCAAGAGAAGACTAAAGAGCTAGAAAGTACTTTATTCACTATCCCTTTCGGTGACACGCTTGGTGGAGTTGTCATTTCACGGAGTAAGCCTTCTACTACTAACTACTACTGTACTATGTACTACTGAATCTTCAAATCGTAATAATTGTGCTATGATCTATTTTGTTTTCTCTGGGGAGGAGGAAAATCCTCATTGGATACCTCGGGAGTTTTGGAGGCATGCTCGACTTCATTGGGGATGAAACCCAGCAGCTCACGGACTAAAAACCTCCTCCCCCTTCTCTGCTCAATGTTTCAGGTAAAGCAATTGGGTATTTGACTACTATTAAAATAAATTATTTTTTAGTGATTATTAAATAAAGGATCACCCAAAAGTCGCAATATCCACGTCACCTGCTAGTTTTATTTTAAATAACCATTTTAAACTATCGATCAAAGTAAAAAAAGTGCGTCGAACTTTGATGACGTCACAGCTTAAAATTTCATACAAAATCCATACTAAGCACGCGTTTTGACGTTTGAAAAAAAAGTTGCTGATTTGACTAGTTGTCAAATACCCAATTGTGCTATGATCTATGGTGGCTACACTGACCTTGTAGGCCTGCATCGCGGGCAGGTCCCGCGCCTCGGGCGGCGCGACGGGCTGCAGCGCCTTCACGGCGACGGGGCAGGGCTTCGCCCCGGGGCGCCGCCACGTGCCCGTGAGCACGGTGCCGAACGCGCCGCGCCCCGCCACCGCGCCGCAGGACACGTGCTCCCAGCGCGCGCGTTTACTCTCCTCTATGTCTAGGAGGAGCTGCAAATGATTTTACAATATAAAGCCGTCGGTCCCGGTGATTAATTATTATCACTAACATCCATACTAATATTATAAATGCGAAAGTGTGTCTGACTGTCTGCTACGCTTCCACGGCCCATCTTTTCAACCGAATTTGATGAAATTTGGTATAGAGATAGTTTGCATCCCGGTTTTTATCCCGGAAAATTATGTGGGAATACAAAAACTTAATCTTTTAACTTTGAGCGGCCATATCTAATGAACGCCCCGATGAATAGCGTCAGTTTTTATATTGTTCACATAAGTACTGCGTATACTTTAATACTATACTAGACGTACAATAAAAAACATCTATGAATTTGAAGAGTATTGGACGGGCAAATTTACCCAAAGTAGACACGGCGCGCTCGCTTCGCTCGGGATAGACTCCACTCACCGTGTCCGGCGCGACGTCAGCCAGCTGCACACTAGCGCGTGTGTGTGTGTCAGCGAAGAGGCACTCTTTCTCTTTCGCAATAAATAAGTGACAACATTTTAATTCTATTTGACTCGTGACTATTGCTACAGTAAATCTTTGGACCTTTGATTTGCTATTTGAAGACTGATGTAAGTGCCTACGAGTAAATTTAAATTTCCCCAAGTACTCAATGCGCTCGCTACGCTCGGGCTACACCCCATCGCTTTGCTCGAGCCACTCGCCGTTTCCGGCGCGACGTCAGCCAGCTGCACTAGCGCGTGCGTGGGACAGCGAAGAGCCACTCGTTCTCTTTCGCAAGAAATAAGTGACACCATTTTAATTCTATTTGACTCGTGACTATTGCTATTGTAAATCTTTGGACCTTTGATATACTATTTGAGATTATGTAAGTACATTTACGGGTAAATTTAAATTTCCTGCCTACGAGTAAATTCAAATTTCCCCAAGTACTCGACTCGCTCGCTTCGCTCAGGCTACACCCCACTCACCGTGTCCGGCGCGACGTCAGCCAGCTGCACTAGCGCGTGTATGGGACAGCGCAGTGGCGCGCTAGTGCACGCGGCCAGTACGCACTCCTCCAACGTCCAACACGTCGCAGCTACTGACTGCGTGCTGAACACGCCCTCTGTCGACCCCACACGGGACGACGCTGGAGGAAATAGTCATTTTACCCGAATACAGACAGTTTTAATAAGAATTAGTGACAACGTAAGGTTTAATAATTGAATTATAGGTAGTTATAATTGATTAAGACACCAGATATTTCTATCACCAGTAATTTTATATAATTATAATATATATGCATTAGTACTATACCTATTTTTATAAATCCATTGGATTATTACTTTTGTTACGTCCTTTATGGCATATATTAAGATAATATCTATCTATATATATATAAATCTCGTGTCACAATGTTTGTCCTCAATGGACTTCTAAACCACTTAACCGATTATAATAAAATTCGCACACCATGTGCAGTTCGATCTAACTTGAGAGATAGGATAGTTTATATTATATAGATTAGGATTATTAGTGCTACCCGTGCGAAGCCGGGGCGGATCGCTAGTAATATTATACTTTTACTCTACTCAGTAACTCCACAATATTAATAATGTTCACGGTTTCATAGTAAACATATATGAGGCTAACTAGCTGATAAACGCGACTTCGTCCGCGTGGATTGAGGATTTTTGGTTCCCGAGGGAACTCTTTAAATTTCCGAGATAGCCTATGTGCTATTCCAGACTGTAATCTATCTCTGTGCCAAATTTAATCCAGATCCGTTCAGCCGTTCTGGCGTGATTGAGTCACAAACATCCATCCATCCATCCAAACTTTCGCATTTAAATTATTAGTAAAGGTTATAGACTCGGCTCGGCGAGCCTAGTGGATATCAGCCTTATTACTAAAGTTATTGACTTACTGTTAGATTCTGCCCCAACACCGCTGTCGCCATCCGAGGCCCGGGATTCTTCAGAGAGCCGCAAACGCCTCGGCTCTGCGTTGCCCATTTCTAATCGCCTGAACACCTACAAACAAACAAACAACTAGCTTAATTTTTCGGGATAAAAAGTAGCCTAAGTCCTTCTCCGGGATACATTCTATCCCTGTGCCAAATTTCATCAAAATCGGTTGAACAGGTGGGCCGTGAAAGCGTAGCAGACAGACAGACACACTTTCGCATTTATAATATTAGTAAGGATGCGAAATACTGTCTATCTGCTACCCTTTCACGGCCCACCTGTTCAACTGATTTTGATGAAAGGTACAAGGATAGGTTGTATCCCGGGGAAGGACATAGGCTACTATGTATCCCGGAATATGGAGGAGTCCCCGTGGGAATAAAAAAACTTATTCCAAATAAACTAAACTATATTTGCAAATCTGTACTGACCTGCGCCAGATGTTTGTCATGATCGTTCTGTTGATGATTATGATCGGCGTGATCATTGTGATGATCGACATTGGACTGGAAGTCCCTCAGACACGCCGGACAAGGCGCCACCCTAGTTATGAGGCATCTACCCTCCGATGTGTGCACGAAACGGGTACCTAGCGAAAAGGAACTATTAAAAAAAATGTGACATGGTCCAACGGCTTAATTTTCACCCATGATTTTTTATAGACTAGCGCTTGGCTGCTATCAAACCAAGTGATATAAGGTAAAGCGCGCCTACCTAAAAACTTAAAAAAAAAAGTGAAACGTCTTCAAAAGCTCTGAGAAGCATTAAATAATTTTTTAATCACTTTCATCCAATTTACTCTTAGCCAATAAACACAAAATATCGTAGGTAGTTTTTGAAGGCGAACTTTGACTTTGCTTAGACTTAAGACATGGTTAAAACGAGACAGATTTATGTTACTCACATAAGTCCATCTCGTTTTAACTCTAAGTAAAGTCTGAGCTAAGTCAAAATATGCTCTATAGATCTCAGCCTTAGAGCAGCCAATTTAAGTATTACGTACAGAAGCTCAAGAGGTTATAACTTAGTTATTTAATTAAGTTTCTATGTACAGATAGAAATTAAAAAAACCGGCCAAGTGCGAGTCGGACTCGCGCACCGAGGGTTCCGTACAAACCTGTAGTAAGTTTTAAATTATTCAAAAAAAACTACTTACTAGATCTCGTTCAAACCAATTTTCGGTGGAAGTTTGCATGATAATGTACATCATATTTTTTTTTTAGTTTTATCATTCTCTTATTTTAGAAGTTACAGGGGGGGGGGGGGGGGGGGGGGACACACATTTTACCACTTTGGAAGTGTCTCTCGTGCAAACTATTCAGTTTAGAAAAAAATGATATTAGAAACCTCAATATCATTTTTGAAGACCTATCCATAGATACCCCACACGTATGGGTTTGATGAAAAAAAATTTTTTGAGTATCAGTTCTAAGTATGGGGACCCCCAAAATTTATTGTTTTTTTTCTAGTTTTGTGTGAAAATCTTATAATGCGGTTCACAGAATACATCTACTTACCAAGTTTCAACAGTATAGTTCTTATAGTTTCCGAAAAAAGTGGCTGTGACATATGGACGGACACACAGACAGACAGACAGACAGACAGACATGACGAATCTATAAGGGTTCCGTTTTGCCAAATTTGGTTACGGAACCCTAAAAAGTGCTAAAACGCCTTACCAAGGGATGGGTACCAGTCTTCAAGTAACAAGTCCACGTGATCAGATATAAGCGCTAGGACTTTAGTTAGAATTTCTGGATTCGGCTCCAAACTGATACTCTGCGGAAGGAGAACGAAAATCATTATTTTGTTAGTGTTAATGTACATTTTTCGAACAACTGTATCGAAAATAACTATTCTCTGTCCAATCATTTATTTTACTTTTGGCAGATGGATTAAATGATGTGTTGATTGCGTTACTGATACGATTTTTGATAACAATCGACTTTCTTTATAAAGAAGTTTTAATCGATTTGACACATTGATATTTATCTTTGCTCAACATCTTTAAATAGCCAAGCGTTTAAATGACTACGTATATTAATGTATGTATTAAAATAAATCATTTATGTAAAACAGTACTTTAATTAATGTAATATGAATCAGGCAGGTCATAGAAACCAACCATCGCTAAAGATGTGTGGTGCTTAAGACGATACGGGAGGGCGGTTTCCCCCATACAATCGTATTAGTCTGTTTTCTCCGTGAATAATTACAATAGAGAAAATATTTTTGCACCATAAAATTTATACGAGTCCGTGCCATGTCCCTATGTTTTGCTTTTTTCAATAAATTAATAATTTTAAGAATTTGGAACCTTCAAAAATTGCAAAAAATGGCCCAGTTTTCGCGTCATCATCAGATATCCCGCATATAAATTTGACGAATATAATCAAAAAAAGAAAAACATACCGACATAGCCTGAGTCCTTCTTAAATTGTTCTTGAAAAAAAAATTAAAATCGGTTCTGTTTTGGAGGAGGAAACAGAAAAATACGAGAGTAAGAATTCAACTGATTTTCATAGGTATTATCGGTCCAAGTTGCAGTTGTCCCTATCGGGTGTTATGGAATTCTATTCGAGGAGCAGCGCGACGGCAATATAATTGTTCAATACCTATTCTCAAAGTTTCCCGTTCATCCCATATCCTCTTAAAGGACAATCAAGAGAGCTTGCGTTGAAGCTCCGTAAATAGGAATTCGTACTGGTGATTACTAGATGAGTATACGAGCTACGAATTGTCGGATAAAAGGGAATGTCTCAAATCAAATCAAATCAAATATTTTATTCAAAGTAGGTACCATAGTACTCTTTTTGAAGGTCACATATCAAACATTAAATTCATTAAAAATAATAACAAAATGAAATTAAAAATAGTAGCGAAAAAATAAATACTAAATAATGACTAATTAAAAATAATTCACACTTAATTCTATTGGAGTGTCCAAGCGTCTTTGTCTGATAAGTAGTCGTCAAGACTATAATAACCTTTTTTACAGAGGCATTTTTTGACATGTCGCTTAAATCTCCCCTCTGGTAAACTTTGAACTTCTGCTGGAATTTTATTATAGTAATGAACACCACTGCCCAAAAATGATGCGCTAACTTTCTTTAGTCTAAATCTATTGGTTTCTAATTTATTTTTGTAACGAGTGTTAATGTTATGCCGTTCAAAATTTGTTTTAAAGTTTTCTTTATTTTTGCGTACATACATAATGTTTTCGTATATATATTGACTCGCTACTGTCATAATATTACTGACTTTAAATAGATTTCTTAGCGATTCACGTGAACCCAAGTTGTAAATAGCGCGAACTGCTCTTTTTTGTAATAAAAATATAGTCTTGATATCGGCTGCTCGACCCCAAAGCAAGATACCGTATGACATCAGACTGTGGAAGTAGCTAAAGTAAACAATTTTAGCAGTAGATACATCCGTTAGCTGTCTAATTTTTCTAATAGCATACGCAGCTGAACTCAGTTTTTTAGAAAGCTTTCGTATATGTCTCTTCACTATTGTAAAAAAAAGTATGTGTGCACCAATTCACACACGGCAGAAGTGTAACTTCAGAAAAGTAGCCTACGAGAGAATGAGATAAATATAACTTGTAACAGGTTGAAGAGAGAAATAATAACCTATGCACAGTAAATAAAAGTATAATCACAATATAAACACAAAAGAACAAAATAAAGTTAAAATGGGTCACAGGAAAAACTATAAACTTGTACATAGACTATGAAAGCGCGCGTATATCGTCGCTAGGTGGCTAGCAGCGGACTGTCGGCGCGGGGCGCACGCGCCACGCATTGGGAGAGCGGGTAGCGGGGTGAGACGCGCGCGCGGGGAATCATACGACCGTTGGTTGCCATGGTAACGGTCAACGATGGCGCGCTGGTTAGATGCCTCCTATAAACTTGTATTCTATCCATTCTCTCGCAGGCTAAATCCTATATGAATATGTTTGTGATTATGTCGTGGGAATGAGCATTCTATTTTATAACAAAATTCCACAATCTATTTTAAACTTGCCTTTACACAAGTTTAATAAATCCATTAAAAGTATGCTTTTGAAAAACGCTTATTATACTGTTGAAGATTACGTAAATGACAAAATACCATTAGACTCGCTCCAGCAATGCTAAGGTTACTTATGAAATTACAAGTTACTTACTATATTAATGAAATTGCATTTTGAATTTTGCAATTGAAATTTTTTTCAAAAGAGCAACCACCGAGTTTCTTGCTGGTTCTTCTCGGTAGGAATGACATTCCGAACCAGTGGTAGATTCATTCGACGAATCGAAAGCACTTGTAAAAGTCTATTTGAATAAAAAACATTTGAATTTTGAATTATGTCTCTTTTTGGTGTCGCTTTTTCGTTTCATAGAATTTTCAAATCACAACGATCCTAAAGAAGTTTCACTTAAAAAATATCCGAGTCTATGAAGTATTGTCTTTTTGGTCGATGGTTGCCTGTCAATAATTATGAAACTTCATAGGCGTGCTCATGTCAAAAGTAAAATAAATGGTTGGACAGAATATATGATAAAACTTGTCTGCTCACCTGACAGCCGCCGACCGGCAGCCCGTCTTCTCTCCTCACGATGCAAACCTCTGCCGGCAACAGAATCTCCACGCATGCTGAGCATTGCACGTCCAAGTCACACCACACTCCCTCTTGACGAACACGAAACCTATAGAAGGGAAATATATTAAAACTAGATGATGCCCGCGACTTCGTCCGCGTGGATTAAGGGACCGGCGACCATCGCTCGCAACTTCTACTCGAACCGCAAATATAAATTTGCCCGTATATTGCTATCCCTATTTGGCTTAAGACACATGATCGCGTGCAAGCGCGATAGCAATATGAGAGTACAGAATTTGTTATACATTTAGTCTTGTTCCGTGAATACCAAAAATGATGAATGAAAAATTGTTGTGTTTTTAACTTCGTGTTGTTATTCTGTAACTTGACAATATAGGCTATGTTCCTGATCAATTAGTACGTGAGATATCGTTGGTTTTAATATGAAACAAATAAGGAGAAAACATGTCGTTTATGTCGCAAAAACATGCAAAACGCAATGTGCTTACATTTAATTTTGGGAAAGTATTTTGGAAAAATAATTATCCAGGGACCTAGATAAATACAAGTTCAATCTTAATAATCGCATAATATGGAGGAAATATGCTCGAATTACTAATTATTTTGGTATTACGTTTGTATGAGCAATTCACCCTCCGCTGGCGCCTTAAGTTTTTTCAATTGGGTATTTGACTACTAGTGAAATAAATTCTGGAACTTCACAACCTTGTTGCTCCTTCTCCGTTCTACCACAGAACAGCGAGAAACCGTCAGCGTTGGTACCCCTATGTGGTTGACGTCCAACTTGCTCGCACGAAACGTTTTTGCTCGACGTTTCTGATACGAACCGCTAGGGTGTGGAACACCCTCCCAGCGCATGTGTTTCCTGCCACTTATAACTTAAGTACCTTCAAGGCAAGAGTGAATAGGCATCTTCTAGGCAAGCGCGCTCCAACCTAGACCTCATCATTGCTTTGCACTAAGTATGATTGTCGTCAAGCGCAAGCCTATCACCATTAATAAAAAAAAAAATTTTTAGTGATTATTAAATAGATTGTCTTCCAAAAGATCTAAAATTCACATCCGCGGTTAGTTTTAAGTTTGATAACCATTTAAAAATATAGATTAAAGAAAAAAAGTGCGTTGAAATTTGATGACGTCACAACTGTGAATTTCATACAACTTCCATACTAGAAGACCGTTTTTAAGTTTGATAAAGAGTTGCTGATTTGATTGAGTTTTCATCATCCCTATTCCCGCGGGAACTCCTTAATTTTCCGGGATAAAAAGTAGCCTATGTCCTTCCCCGGGATACAAACTATCCCTGTACCAATTCATCAAAATCGGCGCAGTATGGTCACTCACCGCACAGAATGGTATAGTTCGTCCGGCTCGTCCTCGTCCCCCACGGCGCCCAGCAGTGGGTCGTACCGCGGGGGCAGTTCCCGCACCGCGAGCAGAGTCAGGGAGCCGCACACTAGCTTCAGACCCGTCTTCCACAGCTTCCAGCTCCAGTTCAAGTCGAGAGCTTTGATCACGTTATCGTCTATTTCCATCTAAAGCAATTTTTATTTTATTAGATCGACATGCGTACTCACACAAACACACACACACACACACACCCACACACCCACACCCACACACACACACACACACACACACACACACACACACACACGCACACACACACACACACACGCACACACACACACACACACACACACACACACACACACACACACCGTGACCTCTTTACAAAAATTACATGATGGTACCCCATTTTAAGGATGTTTTTTTTATTTTTAGGTAATCTATCTTCACCTGTGATTCTTCTGATCAGAAGTGGGATCTCACCTCTCTGGGTGCGGTATAAAGGTTGGGACAGTGGAGTGCCAGCGCTGGGTCAGCTAGGACTCTCGCGCAAAGCCTCGCCCAGAAGCCGCGCGGCACGTAAGACAGCAGTAGCAGACGTCGGATGCTGCGATCGCTAGCACGAGATGAAACAGCTATACCGCCTGGAGATTCCTCTGTAAAAAAAAAAAAATCATCATCAAACTATCGCCAGATTGGCGTTTTTCTAGTGGTTTACCTGTACATACTATTTCTATGTCCCAACTAATATTAATGCTTAGACAACTTACGTATCAACAATGGTGATTCCGTGCCCCGGACGGAATCCGGCAACGTGGACAATGTTCCGGAGGCGTTCCTGCGGGGAGTCCCCGGCCAAGCGCGGGACTTCAGCGCCAACTGGCAAATAAATTACAAATAAAGCGTTTAAACTATTGTGAGTGATATCATACTTCATACTGATATTATAAATGAGAAAGTGTTTGTTTATTGATTTGTCCTTCAAATGCGCCGTAACGGATCAATATGATTTTTTTGAATGGGTATAGTTGAGGATCTGCCCCCCAATCATGTAACAATGGCCGATCAAACGTTAAAGATTTTCGTCAAAGTAAAATAAACCATAACTGCATTAATTAGAGCTCAATTTCGTCTGCCCATTCTTATACGTTTAGGTATGTACGATACCCTTAATGTATAAGAATGGGCAGACGAAATTGAGCTCTAATTCAATGCTGTCATGGTTTATTTTACTTTGACGCCGAACCTTTACCATTTGATCGACAATTCTTACGTAATCGGGGGGCTGGAGAGTGACATAGGCTAAAGACAGTGACTTCGTCCGAGTGGCATAATTTTTTTTTATTCCTGCAGGAACTCCTTAATTTTCCGGGATAAAAAATAATCTTACTACTAAATATAAAATTCTACAACTATGAAAACTAGTACAATATTAAAACCCCCTCACCTGTGGCTGTTTAGGCTCTGCGTCAGGCAACAGGGGCGGCACTAGCAGCGACCTGGCGTCCCAGCACAGAGCAAGTTCGAACTTGTTGAGTAAGGACACGCCCAGAGAGCGCGCCTCCTCGCCGCCGCCCAGCACTGGGGACGCTTTGAACACGTGCGCCAAATCGTCCACTTTCATAATACCTGGTAAAATACAAAAAATACAAAGCTTAAAGACTAAAAAAAAGTAAATTTTGGTCTCGAAAAGGCTGGAACCCAGCGCCGTCAAAGCCAGTTACAATTAAAAAAACTAGCTGTCATTTTTTTCTTTGACGAAGACGAGATTGTAATTTTCGTATTATAGGTTTTTAATTGACTGTTAGCAATCTAGCCTATCTATTGATCTATCGTCCCATCGCAGAGCAAGTTCGAACTTGTCGAGTAAGGACACGCCCAGAGAGCTTATTTCTTCGCCGCCGCGCCGCCCAGCAATGCGACCACCTAGTGCGGGGTCTGCTAACGCTGCGCTTACATAAGCTGCCATTTCAACAATGAAACTAAACCCCACTTATGGATATTCACCGTTATTAGCGAAGGGGTTAATCTCCCTGACAGTGACCACGTGAGCTAATACGTCACACAGCCACTGGGGCCGCAGGAAGTAGATACAGCTCTTTTGGCTGCCTTCTGGAGCCTCCGTCATAATGGCCAAATTTCAGCTCGATCCGTCAAGTGGAGCTGTGCGTTGATAGATCAGTCAGTCAGTCAGACAGTCACCTATTCCTTTTACACATTTAGATTCCTGTCAGGACAGTTAGATACCTCAACACCTCTCGCAGAGAGCTTTGCGGTACGCAGCTCGCAGTCAGTCAGCGACCGCGTCGCGCGAACAGGTCCATGAATAAGGGCCCCGAACGGGTTCGGAACTAATCGGGCATTTTCCGGCATAACGCGTGAGTTTATCTGGTGGTTATGTATAGTTAAAAGTAATACAGTCAAGTCTAACCGTTATTGGCGAAGGGGTTAATCTCCCTGACGGTGACCACGTGCGCCAATACGTCACACAGCCACTGATGCCGCAGGAAGTACAGCTCTTTGAGCTGCCTACTAGACGCCTATGTCATAAAAGCCAAATTTCAGCTCAATCCATCAAGTGGTTTGAGCTGTGCGTATCGATCAGTCACCTTTTCCTTTTACATATTTAGATTCAAGTCAGGTCATAGAGTACCTCAACACCTTCCGCAGAGTTTTGCGGTGCGCGGCCCGCAGTCAGTCAGCGACCGCATCGCGCGAACAGGCTTATGTATAAGGGCCCCGAACGGGTTCGGAACTAGTCGGGCATTTTCCGACATAACGCGTGAGTTTATCTGGTGGTTATGTATAGTTAAAAGTCATACAGTAAAGTCTAACCGTTGTTGGCGAAGGGGTTAATCTCCCTGACGGTGACCACGTGCGCCAATACGTCACACAGCCACTGAGGCCGCAGGAAGTACAGCTCTTTGAGCGTCGCGTCGTCATAGTGGAGGAGTACGCCTGGAACAACAAACATATAGCGCTTTTAGAGGAGGCCGGAGCGCTGTACGAGGCAAGTCATGTTTTAAGCGTAGTCAGTAAAATGATGGTTTTGCTCATATAAGGGTGGCTTGTTCAATATTATCCAAACCCTCTTTAAAAAATTTAGATTAAAGAAAGGTTCCGTATCAAAATCTTACTAATATTTTATTAAATCCAAACACGGTTTATCCATTTTAATACTTTAATTAGCAATTATTTACACAGACACACGTCACTAGCGTTACGCCATCGTCATTCCCCCACAGAGCAGTGTTGCCACACTACAAAACCATAGCAGGGATACCATACATAAATTGTATTTAACTTTCAATCTAACAATTTTAAACTAGCTGATGCCCTCGACTTTAACCGCATGGTTTAAGTTCTATGGTTTAATCGCCTCAATCGTTGTAGCGACGCAAAGGAGTAATAAACATCCAAACTTTCACATCATCAAATAAATATTATAAATGCGAAAGTTTGGATGGATGTATGGATGTATGGATGGATGTTTGTTACTCAATCACGCTCCAACGGCTGAACGGATCTGGATGAAATTTGGCACAGAGATAGATTATAGTCTGGAATAACACATAGGCTACTTTTTATCCCAGAAAATTAAGGAGTTCCCGCGGAAAACGAAAAACCTCGATCCACGCGGACGAAGTCGCGGGCATCAGCTAGTTATAGTATATAGTAAAGTTTCAGCACAATCGATCGGTGAACTCCTCCCAAAATTCAGTTGCAAGATTTGAACATCACATACAAACCTGTGAAGCTATAGTTTTTTGTCTTATGATAAAAAATTTAACAATACTAAACAAGACAGACGGAGAAACAAACAATCATAATACGAAACAAACACTTATTTTTTACCATTTTCATGCAAAAACATGGTCGCCTGATGCAGTTCGGCTGCGTCTCGAAACATGCGGAGATTCCTTTGCTGCATGTATTGTGTCACCTGAAATTACAAACAATTACGTTACTAGTGCGTAAAGTGGAAAATAAAAGTCTGAGCAGTACAATCAAATAGTCCTGAGAGTTTCAATTTTATTAGGAGGCATTTAGTTCTTGTTGTCTTTGGAGTAGCAATGGTTTTTTTTATTATTGCCTTAAAAAAATTAATAAAACTATACTACAATTTTATAGACCAAAGCACTAGAATAAAACACAGGCTGGCTTTATTGGAAACAAGCTGATGCCTGCGACTTCGTGCGCGTGGATTGATGTTTATGATTCCCGCAGAAACTCTTAAATTTTGCGGGATAAAAAGTAGCCTATGTGTTATTCCAGATCTGTGTCAATTTAAAATATTAATATAATCTAATTTATCTATCTTTCTCACCAAACGCCTATACTGATCGTGTCGCAATACGGGTTCCTTTAGCTCGGCCGCCAGGCTGTGCACGCATTCTTCCAGTGCGAGATAAGTCGCCGGCACTCGCTGCTCGAGAAGCGGCTCTTTGCTGCCTGTAGTAATATAGTATTTATGTTGCTAGTGCGCAAAATAGATTATAACAGTCAATATGTCTCTTGAGCGAAATTTGAAATAGTTTTGAAATTCAAAAAAAACATAATTATTATGATATATCAAAAAAAGTAAAATCAGTAAAACATGTAAACCACCTCCACCAATACCTATACAGATTTTTTTTCACGATCTTGATACAAGTTCAAAAGATAATACCGCTATAAAAGACGGCGGCCTAAAATTTTACCGTACAAGTGCGATAATAAGATATTACCGTACGTTCTTTGTAGGTGACCAACTGTGCGGTAATCTTTTTATCGCACATATTATGTAGTTTTAGAGCAGATATATTGCAAATATTGAACTTATTGTGTGTGAATAAAATTTAAGTTTTTACCTGGTGGCTTGACGCTATAGGCGACGGAATAAATGATATCCGCTAAAAGCTTGATGTTGTGCCGAGTACTGCACGACACCTGCCAAACAAATTATCTATACTAATATTATAAAGTGCGAGAGCGTGTCTCTCTGTCCGTCTGTCCATTTCACGGTCCATCTGTTCAACCGATATTAAATAAACGTACAGATATATGTTACAGCCCGAGGATGGATATAGACAATTTTTATGCCCGTTACTAATTTTTTTAAACAATTCTTCGATTCAGTTTCAGGGGTTTGTTTGCGAAAGTTTTAAAGTGCATATTTTTGTTAAGAGTCTGGCGCCCAATATAATACGTCCTGACAAAAACTGATACGGCATGATGAAAAACAAGCACTGGGCTTTTTCGACTGAGGTAAGCGGTGCTTTTATGTCTCTATGTCGTGCACGCCACGCACGCACGCACTACGTACCTCAATGGAGTCCAGCACACGGGGCAGGCCGAGCTTATCAGCGTCTGGGGCCGCCATTACAGCGCCCCGGATCAGCCGCTGCAGCGCCACTGGACTCTCGCTAGAGCAGACTGTACTCTAGAAAAGAAATAAATAAAATAAATTATCCTGGAAATAAGTTACAATTTTTTTTAAAGATATTACATACATTTTATGAATGCTTGGTATAATATGTACCTACATACCTACCAAGTGCTTTAATGTTTTTTTTCTTACAATTTTTATACTATATACTTATTTGGCTTATTCTCGTTTAGTGCGAGAATAAGTAGGCAGTATTTGCATGTACATATTTGTTACTTCTTTCCATAATAATAAAACTTTATTTATTATTAGAATTATTAGAAAGGAAGCGTAACCTTATTTAAAGTCTGTCTAGTGCAAGCCGAGCACAAAATTCTGTATTTGACCAGTCAAATCAATGTCAAAACGCACGCTTACTATGGGGAGTTGTATGAAATATTTTATTGTGACGTCATTTAAATTCGACGCACTTTTACAACAATTGATAGTTTAAAATGCTCTTCTTGCTTCACAGCTTGCTTCATATTCTTGGCCGATTAAAATATTACCCCACAATTATTAACCCAGAAAGGAGCGCGGTAATATTCATTTTGTCACTAGTGCGGTAATATAGGGTATGTTCCGATATACACTGCGAGCACTGTGTAGTGCTCTTACTGGGAAGAAATTCGTTCCGTTATGGACTGACAGTATACTGCCGCAGTATCCTAGGGAAATATATGACGTCATAAATCGTCGCCATTTTTGTACTGTGAGCACTGGCGTTTTCGAGGTAAGGTGCTCTCAGTGCTGACTGCGTTCCGTTTTAAACAGTAACCAGTATAGCTAACTATAAAGGAGTGGCTTCGCAGTATACTAAATCAAGACGTCCCACCTTACAATGCTATCCGCGGAACATACCCATAATGGCCGCCATACAAAACAGCTGTTTCAATGCTGCCATCTTCGGCGGCACTTAACTGTTTTAAATTCAGTTGCAAGATTTGACCTGGGGCCATACAGTCAGTAAAATCAGCTTAAATCAGTATTGTTTTAATATTGTTGTTGTTCGTGTTTCAGAATTATAAACCTTATTTTAGGGACATCAAGGTACATTTTGTAGTAATACTGCTTTAAACGATGGTAGTAACCTCTCTGAACAAAAACTAACATTGCAAGTCAAATAAAAGCTTGTAATTAAGGTATTTGACACTTACATGAGCCACCTGGTCGTAGTGTGTGCCGACCATTATGACGGGCGAGCCCGGGGCGCGCGCTTGTATCGACCTGCGCCAAAACATACCCTGTTATCACATCATAAACAAATTAAAAAGCAGTAAGTATTAAACAAGATAAAAAGGTTTAAAAATCACCCAACAAACCCATTAACCCAACTATGGAAATAATATTGTAAAATTGTTTTTCTGTCGCTTGGTATATTTTAAAATTGTACTCTATTCATATTTATGAACTCAGAATTTTCTCCTCTTTTATTTGACATCCCACTCGATTACAAAACATTAGCAAAAAAAAAGTGTGCTGTGTGTGTGCAATTCATACACGGCAGAAGTGAAACTTCAGAAAAGTAGCCTACGAGAGATTGAAATAAATATAACTTGTACTCTATCTCATTCTCTCGCAGGCTAAATGCTATTATGAATATGTTTGTCTCTTTTTGGTGTCGCTTTTTCGTTTCGTTTTTCGTTTTATCAACCAGACGCGGATTAAAATAATACATACGAGTAAAAGGCAATTAACAAATCAGACTTTCTACTGCTACATTTAAACAATAAAACAGAAAATTACAAAAATGGAACGCTTTGTATACACGTTCGTCCGGTGGCGCCACTTGTACCGTGGCGACAACATCCGTTTCATCGAATTTTCAAATCACGATTTTAGAAGCTTCACTTCAAAAAAAATCGATCCGAAATCGAAATCTGTCGAATATAATAATTCTTTTGAGTTAAATTTAGCTTATGTTACCCAGACCATATTATATAAACGAATCGACTGACACCTCATCTATACTAATATTGTAAATGCGAAAGTTTGGATGGATGGATGTTTGTTACTCAATCGCGCCAGAACGGCTGAACGGATCTGGATGAAATTTGGAAGGATTATAGTCTGGAATAACACAAAGGGTACTTTTATTATTTAGCCCGGAAAGAGTTCCCGCGGGAAGCAAACAATTCCACACGGACGAAGTCGCGAGCATCAGCCAGTGGAATAATAATATAGTCACCTCAACCACTGCAGCGCCCCTGCAAGTCCCTTCCTGCCATCTGGTACCTTCCACACAACCAGGTACAGAGACCGCTTCGACAGGAAATACTGATGGGTAGCGTAGTACCTGCGTAAGAAGAATACACTTTTTTAATTATTATTCTACTGCAAATAAAAAAATGTGGATTTAACATACTCGTAACTACCATACCCTTAAACAGGTTAGCCCGCTATAACCATCTTAGTCTGAGATCTGTAGAACGCACTTTGACTTAGCTAAAACGAGATAGATTTATGACACTCGTATAAGTCCATCCCGTTTCAATTCTAAGTAAAGCCTGAGCAAAGTCAAAGTACGCTCTATAAATCTCAACATTAGACTGCATCATCACTTACCAGCAGGTGAGATTGTCAAGTATTACTAGTAATGGTTAAAAAAAAATTGTTATAGATTTACAATTCTCTCAAAGATTCATTACTCTTGTGTTACCCACCAACGTCCAAAAGTCAAAACGTGGCCACATATCTATATCCACGCCCAAGGTTGAAACTATCCAATTTCTAGAGGCATAACCATACATTCATACTTACTCCTTTTGCCCGTTTAAATCCCAAATCCAAAACGTGGCCACGGATCTACGTCCACGCCCACGGTTGAAACATTCATACTCACTCCTGTTGCCCGCCAAAGTCCCACGTACGGAACGTGACCGGGCCGCGAGCGGAGCGTTGCGGTTCGTACACCCAAGCTCCAATGTCCACGCCCACTGTTGAAACTCCGCGACGCGACGACTTGTTGCCCATACGCTTTGCCCAATGCTGCAAGAAATATAGTAGACTTATAGTATTTGATTTCTCAAAACGCACATAACTCCGAAAAATTAGAAAATGTCAGGTAAGTCATGGAAAGGAAAATCACCTCAGTCGGTTTCCTTCGATGTTGTATAGCGGACTCCTGTCTCAGGCATTCCAATAAGCTCGTTTTACCGATGCCCTGAAATAGACAGAAACACACTTTGTTCACAACTTGTAGTACAGCTTGTTTGAACATAGATGGCGCTGATCAATATTGACTCACACTAAACTATTTTTTGCTTAGAAATTCTTCGTATCTGTACTCCAAATGCCATAAACTTCATCATAGCATACGGCTTGGCACATCGACAAGTAATTCACTCTAGATAGCATAGATGGCGCTGCACGGCACTGACTCGCTTTAAAGCTAGTTTTTCACATCAAAATCGATGAGTAATTATCGTACCTGTACTCCAACCACCATAAGCTTCATCCTAGCATACGGTTTAGCTTCCTGCAGCACAGAACGTAGGTATCCCACCACATCTACGCTACGGCACCGGCCGCCGCGCACGACCGAACGAAGCGGTTCTTGTAGGGAACATCCCACAGTGTTGAGGTTCCAGAGCCGGGTGAGGAGGCCCATTTGAGGGGGCAGGTCGGTTATATCTAGAAAAAAATTACCAATCATTTTTAATGGTTTAGTTTCCTTGTGTCATACTTACTATATGGCGCTTGTAGTATGTACACTATCTCTCTCTGCGTCGCATTCCTCATTACTAAAAGTCGGTAACCCTTTCCATTAATCAAATAATGGTAGGAGTTTTCTCGGGATAATAATGAGGTGGGTTCCCACGTCCGCATAATTCCCCAATGTAGTACACACTTGCGTAACATTGTTCCAATAAAATATTAATACACTAGCTGATGCCCGCGACTTCGTCCGCGTGGTTTAAGGTTTTTTGGTTCCCGCGGGAACTCTTTAATTTTCCGGGATAAAAAGTAGCCTATGTGCTATTCCAGACTATAATCTATCTCTGTGCCAAATTTCATCAAAATCCGTTCAGCCGTTAGGACGTGATTGAGTGACAAACATCCATACATCCATCCAAACTTTCGCATTTATAATATTTATTTGATACATACTACTTTTCTTTCATTATACCACAGAATTCTAATAAAGATATTGCAGACTTATCACTCTGAGGACCTTATTCATTACAAGAAGTTAGAATACAATACTAACGCTACACGCGCCGCGTCAGAAGGGATAAGAGCTACGCGATAGAAAAAGATGGGATGTATAGATAATAGGTATTTAAAAAATTTATTGTGCGTGCGAGATTAATTGCATGATATTAGTTATTACGCCGTCGTCGTTCTTTAATTTGACAGGAAACAATAAACAGAAATTTTTAAGACAGCTTTTCTACATTGAAGAGAGATGGCGTTGACTTATCTTAACTCACGCAAGACAATGGGGCTGATTCTGTAGTGCACAATCTCTAAACTAAACTAAAATTCAAAATCAAAATCAAAATCAAAATAGCCTTTATTTCGAAACATTATTACATACATTTACATTAGTCATTACATAATTTTATCATTCATCATTTTGTCATAACATATTTTGATTATTACATTTAACAGTATTTTAAAGATTGAATTTACATTACATTATTGAATTACAAGAGTCCTTTAATAAATTGAAAAAAGAATGAATTAATAATTGTAGAAAAATATGAACTAATAAGTACCTATACATAATTTAATAATTATAAGATTATAAGATGTCGCGCGTTTCGAATTGCCTGTTGGCAAAGGCCTCCTCTAGCTCCCGCCACTGTGGTCTATCGTGCGCTACTCGACGCCAATTTGGTCCCGCGGTCATTTTTATTTCGTCTTCCCACCTCCTATACGGTCTGCCTCTAGTCCTTTTTCCATCCCGAGGATACCAATTTGTTACAATTTTGCTCCATTTTTCCTGTTTGTCTCTTTGTGAGTGTCCGGCCCATCTCCATTTTTGTGAGTCTATCTTTCTGAGAATGTCAATGACTTTTGTTTTTCTCCTAATATCCTGGCTGTTACATTGGTCTTTGAGCTTCACTCCAATCATGCTCCTTTCCATTGCCCTCTGACACTTTGCGAGCTTCGATCTATGGTATACAGTCAGCGCCCAGGTTTCACATCCGTAAGTGAGACAAGGTAAGACACAAGTGTTAAAAACTCTACTCTTTATTGGCAAGCTGAGATCTCTACTTTTAAGAATTTCTTTGAGTGCCCAGTACTTTTTCCATCCATTAGCTATCCTTCTATCAATTTCCTTTGTCGTTTGATCCGTCGGTGATATAATCTGCCCTAAGTAAATGTATTCGTCGACATACTCTATGATTTTTCCATCTACTGTGATATTTATTTTTTTAGAGTTTGTTATTACTTTTGTCTTGCTAATATTCATAGACAGCCCTACATTTGAGCTTTCGTGAGATAGCTGTTGTACCATTATTTCTAGCTTTACTGGACTCTCCTCAAACAGTACAAGATCATCAGCAAACCTAAGGTGGTTTAGGTTAACTCCATCAATATTTATGCCAAAGTTTGACCATTCTAATTTGCGGAACACGCCTTCCAGTACTGCTGAAAAAATCTTCGGAGAGACCGGATCGCCCTGTCGAACGCCTCTTCCAATTGGAAATTCATCCCCCAAGCTCTCTAGTTGTATTTTAGCTTTACTGTTAATATATATTTTTCTTAGAATATTCGTATAGATCTTGTTGATACCTTGATTTTCCAAGCTAGCCCATATTTTATGATGTTCTAAAGAATCGAATGCTTTGCTGTAATCAATAAAGGCTAGGTAGAGTGGTTTATTGTATTCTCTATATTTTTCTATTACTTGTTTCACCGTGTGAATATGGTCAATAGTCGAAAAATTTCTTCTAAATCCAGCCTGTTCCTTGGGTTGACTCTCATCTAGTTGTCTAGTGATTCGGTCCAATATTATTTTGGAAAAGACTTTATAGATGTTGGACATTAGACTTATCGGTCTGTAATTGCTGATATCGTCTTTCTCTCCTTTTTTATGTAAAAGTATAATATGGGAGATAGTCCATGTCTCTGGGATTTGGCCAGTATAGAGAATACGATCAAAAATCTTAGCAAGTAGGGGACTCAGGTTATCTATACAAATATGTAGCTGTTCATTACGTATGTTGTCGGGCCCGGGGGCTTTGTCTAACTTTTGGCTTTTTATGGCTTTCCTTACTTCGGATTCCATTATTGCTGGCTCGTTTTCCTCATTTTCCAACTCGTTCCCTAACTTGGAGTTTGGTTCTTTGTAGTTATTGAAGCTGCTTGTAGAGCTACTGTAGAGATTGGTGTAGTAGTCGGTAGCTAAGCTCTTGATGTCAGCTCTCTTTGTAAGCGTTCTATCCTTTCTCTTCATTTTTGGAATCCATTCTTTTTTGGCGTCTCTCAGTTCGATAAGTGCTTTCCGAACTCCTCCGCTTTTTATTATGTGATGCTCTATAGTTCTAAGCCTTGTATGTTTTCGGTCTTTTCGTACATTTTCATTAATTTTTTTACTTAACTCGGTAATTTTCCTTTGGGAACCTTTTTTATCCTGGCTTAAAAGAAGTTTTCTTTCCTGTATAAATTTCTGTGTAGTCTCGCTTAAAGTGTATTTTTTACTGTAGGTTTCCATCTTTTTCTCTGTGTGAGTCAGTATGCTCTCTAATTTTTTGTACATGTCAATTATATCTGAGTCCTCTTGGTATGATGATGCGAGAGCATCGTACAACTCTCTCAGGCTCTCCTCGCTCACATTATGTGTATGCTTAATACGCGAGGTTATGTTTTTTCTAGACCTTTTAGGTGCGTTCAAGCGGAGACAGCCACGGACCATACGATGATTGGTGTTGAAGTTTAAGTTCTGTACTACTCCAGTGTCAATGAATGATTTGGGATTGTTGGTGGTCAAATAGTCGATTTCGTTCTTGTATTTTGCATCCGGTGAAATCCAGGTCCATTTACTCTTGACATTTTTCTTAAATAAAGTATTGAGTACATAGAGATTATTTTCCATTAAAAATTCGAGTAATTTTTGACCGTTTTTGCTTCGTTTACCGAATCCAAAGTTTCCTATAGGTTTTTCGTATTCATTTATTTTTGTACCAAGTTGAGCATTAAAATCTCCCATTACAATAAGGTTTTTATGTGCATGTATTCTTATGGTCTCGGTAAGACTAGAGTAAAACGACTCTACATCTTGTAATGATGCTTGTTCAGTTGGTGCATATGCCTGAATAATAGTCCAGTCATGCCTGTAATGAGGCAAGTTCATGTTAAGGACTGCTACTCTATCTGATATGCCAATAAACTCAAGAATGTGTCTTTTGAAGTGAGATTTTACAAGGAAGCCTACTCCTCTATGTCCTGCTATTTCTCCTTTGTAGTACATGATATAGCCGTGGCGATCTTCTATTGATTCTCCCAATCTTCGCATTTCACTTATACCTAGTATATCCCACTTAAGCGATTGTAGAGCTGATTCGAGTTCGGTGAGACTCTCCTCTGTACGTAGAGTTCGAGTATTCAGAGTGGCAATATATACATTATTTCGTATGGATTTCATCTTATTATTTTCTTTACTTAATAATCTGTTATCATCTTTAGCTAAAGGGTGGTGGTCAGTGAGTCCCGCGGGGACCAGCCGTGGTGGGACACATAGAGGGGGCAACATTTCCTATTTGTTTCCTGCTGAGTCATATTGTGTGGAGCTATGAGTAATATATCCCTGCTTCTTGTTATAATAAGAATCTATAGTACTTTTGTTCTTCTTTGGCAATTGCGAAGTGCTTCCTCTATCTTGATGAGTTTGTAGAGATGTTGGCGGTGAGTCTGGTTTCCGTTTGCTGTTCCGGGTGTGGCCGTCAGTGGCACGCATGTCATTCTCTCGCATTTTGCTCTCACTTTTTTTCCCGGGAGAGACTCTACTTTTCCTAGCACTTAATGTTATTATTTTGTCATATCTGAGTTTTACATTTTCGCCTAGCTCTCTTCTACTTCTTAGCTCCTCTTGAAGCTCCTTTCTTTTCTGTAAAGTTTTCTGCGAAAATTCTTCTTTTATATATATAGACGTCGTTGTAAGTTTATGTTTATTTTTGAGAAGCTCTATCTTGCGACCCAAGGTTGACATAGTTACAGCTACTGGTCTGATTTTGCTGCCTCTTTTACCTAGTCTTCTTAGTGAGTCGATGTCTCTGTCGGTGTAGGAAAGATTCATATTTTCTTGCATTATGCTCAAAATTTTTTGTTCGAGTTCTTTATAATTCTTCTCCGTCTCTTGGACCCCAAAAAATACTACATTTTTTCGTTTTAATTGTTGCTCTAATTTTTCAATCATAAATTGTTGTTCGTCTAACCTGTTTTCTAGTTCTAAAGTTTTTGTTTCCATCCTTTCAAATTTTTCGTTAAGTATTTTGTTAGTTTGTTGTATTTGGTCTATAATATTGTCGTTCATTTTGTTCATGTCCTGTCTTTGTATTGCCATGTCTTTCTGAATCTGTCTTAAAATTTCTTTTAGTTCCTCCATGTCGCTGATATATATATAAGAGCCCTCTAGTGGGGACTAGATGAAGTATTGTCAACTGGCGGGAAAACTTTTTTCCGGTCCCCGGTAGATAGCGTTGTATGATTCCGCTATTGTACGACAGATGGCGTTGGGTGTTACGGCGAAACCAAAAACTTGACTATGCTATTGCAATGGGTAGGTAGTCAATTTATTGCCGTGAAATATTTTTGAAGAAATACACATTATTTCACGATTTTAGTTCACTAGCACTGCGATCCGCTTTAAAGTCTTCGTAAATAACAATTCTTGAGGGCGAAAGTCTTTGTTTTTCCTTCTGATTTGTTGAAATTTTTCCCAGCCGTTGCCGTTGGTATTTTTGAAATTATCGAACAAATTTACGTTCTTGATGCTGGATAACATTCTTGCTTATTAATCGTCCTTAATTGCACCCATTTAATCACTTTTTAGTCCTTAAACTTCACTTTTATAATTATTACGTAATAAAATATACGGAGAAGAACTTAGCTGTCACACTTCAGTGTTGCCAGTCAAACTAAAATTAGAGCATTACAAATATTGCTAACCCTTTCATAATACTCCCTACGGAAAGGGACATAACTAGATTTAAAGCTGCCATTTTAGTTTAGTTTAGAGATTGTGTTATACAGAATCGGCCACATTGTATTGTATGGATTACATATTTCTTAGCACACAGGAAAGAGCCAATGTATGCATCGTTTTTAGGGTTCCGTACCCAAAGGGTAAAAACGGGACCCTATTACTAAGACTCCGCTGTCTGTCTGTCTTCAGGCTGTATCTCATAAACCGTGATAGCTAGAAAGCTGAAATTTTCACAAGTGATGTATTTCCGTTGCCGTTATAACAACAAATACAAAAAATTAAAAAAATATATATATTAAGGGGGGTCCCCATACAATAAACGTGTTTTTTTCATATTTTTTTGCTCAATATTAAAAACGGTAACAGGTAGACGGTTCAAATTTTCACAGAATATTAACTTGTATATTACCTTTCAAAATAAATAATTAAATATCAATAAAGTAAATATTAAACGGGGGCTCCCATACAACAAACGTAATTTTTTGATATTAACAATAAACCTCTACAAACAAAGTTAGTTTTGCGGTTCATTTCGTCTTGTTTTAAATACGTCATAAATCGTAAAACTTACTACAGGTTTGTACGGAACCCTCGGTGCGCGAGTCCGACTCGCACTTGGCCGGTTTTATTTTAAAATAATGAAGCAATTTCCGAGCATGTGGGAGAAGACATTTTTTTTTGACTGGAAAAGGTCACTCACCCTTGTTCCCGCTGAGGTTGAGTACAGATAAGTTGGCCAGCAGATGCAGCGCCGGGGGGACGGATTTGAGCAGGTTGCTGGATACGTCCAGCATCGATAGCAACGGGAACAGCAGGCGAGCTTTCAGCGAGCCCCGACTACTCTGTAACGAGGAATGTCATGACTTCGAACGCGTATCCATACTAATATTATAAATGCGAAAGTGTGTGTGTCTGTCTGTCTGTCTGTCTGTCTGTCTGCTACGCTTTCCCGGCCCATCTTTTCAACCGATTTTTCTGAAATTTGGTATGGAGGTAGGTTATATCCCGGGAAAGGACATAGGCTACTTATTATCCCGGAAAATTAAAGAGTTCCCGCGGGAATCAAAAAACCTTGATCCACGCGGACGAAGTCGCGGGCATCATCTAGTTAAAACCTAAACTACTACAAGTTAGCCCTTGACTGCGATCTCACCTGATGGTAAGTAAAAAAATGTTACCTTATTAGAAATCTAAGCACATTTTGAGAAATATTTATCCATACTAATATTATAAATGCGAAAGTGTGTCTGTCTGTCTGTCTGCTACGCTTTCCCGGCCCATCTATTCAACCGATTTTGCTGAAATTTGGTATAGGGGTAGGTTATATCCCGGGAAAGGACATAGGCTACTTTTTATCCCGGAAAATTAAAGAGTTCCCGCGGGAATAAAAAAATGTTAATCCACGCGGACGGAGTCGCGGGCATCATCTAGTTTGATAATAAAGATTTCATTTCATTTCAATGATACAGTCCAAGATGGTAGCGGGATAAACTGTTAGGGGTATGGCAGTTATATAGTACTAAACCCATACCATACAAATACCGGCATCGTACCGGAGCGCTAAATCGCTTACCTCCAGGCCAGACCATAGAATATTCAGAAATTATAAAGTCCCTGCAAATTGCCTCTGCCGGGGATCGAACCCGGGATCTCCCACGTTACCCACTGCCCCAGGGAGGGACTGTCCACAAAAGCGATGCTATGCTCTATCTGGTTTACTGATATAGGAAATACTTAATATCAATATTTTGCCCAATCTATACAGTGTGTGTCTTAGCCGCTTTTGTTTATTTAACATTTTCTAATTAAAGATCGTTAAGATCGAAAATATTGGATTGGATTACCGAGATAAACAGTATTATGTGTTATTCCAGACTATAATCTATCTCAGTGCTAAATTTCATCCACATCCAATCAGCCGTTTTGGCGTGATTGAGTAAAAAACATCCATCCATCCAAACTTTCGCATTTATAATATTAATAACTAGCTGATGCCCGCGACTTCGTCCGCGTTGATCGAGGTTTTTCGTTTCCCGCGGGAACTCCTTAATTTTCCGGGATAAAAAGTAGCCTATAAAAAGTAGCCTATGTGTTATTCCAGACTATAATCTATCTCTGTGCCAAATTTCATCCAGATCCGTTCTGCCGTTGGGGCGTGATTGAGTAACAAACATCCATCCATACATCCATCCAAACTTTCGCATTTATAATATTTATTTGATTAGTATAGATTTTAGGAACGTCAAGATACAATATGACATCAAACTGTAATTTTGAGTAATATTGCTTTCAGCGTTGGCAGCGGCCCCAGAACAACTTCGCACTGACCTTACTTCGTCTGACCTTTGTATGGGATATGTGAATAACTAAATGATCGGAATGTCACCCACTCACCCACTCATCGTCGTTGTCATCGCTGGTGGTCTCGCTGGCCGGCACCAGGCCGTCGTCGTCCGTGGTGAGCTGGATCCGAGTCAACATATTGTTCGCTAGAATCTGTAACAGATTAACTAATTTACATTTCTAGAGCAGCCATACATTCGTTTAGTACTTAATACATTATTAGTTAAACTTATGTAGTTTCATAGAGAAGGAGAGATATAGGGAAAAAGACCCACATGATAGAGAGATACTTACTAAAGTACGTAATCGTTCACGCCGCAAAAGTCTACTTGCTATATACGGAAAAAAACCCATGTATAATCCCTTAAGGCGCCAGCGGAGGGTGAATTGCTCATACAAACGTAATACCAAAATAATTTGTAATTCGAGCATACTTCCTCCATATCATGCGATTATTAAGATTGAACTTGTATTTATCCAGGTCCCTGGATAATTATTTTTTCAAAATACTTTCCTAAAATTAAATGTAAGCACATTGTGTTTTGCATGTTTTTACGACATAAACGACATGTTTTATCCTTATTTGTTTCAAATTAAAACCAACGATATCTCACTTACTAATTGATCAGGAACATAGCCAATATTGTCAAGTAATTACAGAATAACAACACGAAGTTAAAAACACAACAATTTTTCATTCATCATTTTTGGTATTCACGGAACAAGACTAAATGTATAACAAATTCTGTACGCTTATTTTGCTATCGCGCTTGCACGCGATCATGTGTCATCAGCCAAATAGGGATAGCAATATACCGGCAAATTTATATTTGTGGTTCGAGTAGAAGTTGCGAGCGGCGTTCGCCGGCCTCTTAAGTCGTTAAAATAAGTATTATTGCTCGGGAGAGGGAGAGGAAGAGAGAGTTAGAGAGAGAGACACTCACCAAAGTGCGCAGCCCCTCAAGTCGTAAATGCCGCCTAGCGGGACAGGCGGCGCTAAGGAGCTGTGAACGTACGGAACCCGTGGACCTCGGGCGGAATCGCGCGCATTAGTTGAGACATTAGCACGCAATAGAGTTTGAGATAGAGAGGAATAGAGAAACAGCTATGATACAAAGGGGCACACTTACCAAAGTACGTAACCATGTAAAATGAAATGTCTTTTAACTAGTGTGACAGAGAGATATCAATGAAAGAGCGAGAAAAACTCACGCTTCAAATCGAAGTCTCCTTGCTGAATAGAGAGATAGAGAGAGAGAGAGAGAGAGAGGGAGAGAGAGACAGAGAGACACTCACCAAAGTGCGCAGCCCCTCAAGCCGTAAATGCCGCCTAGCGGGACAGGCGGCGCTAAGGAGCTGAGAGCGTACGGAACCCGTGGACCTCGGGCGGAATCGCGCGCATTTGTTGAGACATTAGCACGCAATAGAGTTTGAGATAGAGAGGAATAGAGAAACAGCTATGATACAAAGAGGCACACTTACCAAAGTACGTAACCCTGTAAAATGAAATGTCTTTTAACTAGTGTGACAGAGAGATATCAATGAAAGAGCGAGAAAAACTCACGCTTCAAATCGAAGTCTCCTTGCTGGATAGAGAGATAGAGAGAGAGAGAGAGAGACAGAGAGACACTCACCAAAGTGCGCAGCCCCTCAAGCCGTAAATGCCGCCTAGCGGGACAGGCGGCGCTAAGGAGCTGTGAACGTACGGAACCCGTGGACCTCGGGCGGAATCGCGCGCATTTGTTGAGACATTAGCACGCAATAGAGTTTGAGATAGAGAGGAATAGAGAAACAGCTATGATACAAAGAGGCACACTTACCAAAGTACGTAACCCTGTAAAATGAAATGTCTTTTAACTAGTGTGACAGAGAGATATCAATGAAAGAGCGAGAAAAACTCACGCTTCAAATCGAAGTCTCCTTGCTGGATAGAGAGATAGAGAGAGAGAGAGAGAGAGACAGAGAGACACTCACCAAAGTGCGCAGCCCCTCAAGTCGTAAATGCCGCCTAGCGGGACAGGCGGCGCTAAGAAGCTGAGAGCGTACGGAACCCGTGGACCTCGGGCGGAATCGCGCGCATTTGTTGAGACATTAGCACGCAATAGAGTTTGAGATAGAGAGGAATAGAGAAACAGCTATGATACAAAGAGGCACACTTACCAAAGTACGTAACCCTGTAAAATGAAATGTCTTTTAACTAGTGTGACAGAGAGATATCAATGAAAGAGCGAGAAAAACTCACGCTTCAAATCGAAGTCTCCTTGCTGAATAGAGAGATAGAGAGAGAGAGAGAGAGAGAGAGGGAGAGAGAGACAGAGAGACACTCACCAAAGTGCGCAGCCCCTCAAGTCGTAAATGCCGCCTAGCGGGACAGGCGGCGCTAAGAAGCTGAGAGCGTACGGAACCCGTGGACCTCGGGCGAGATCGCGCGCATTTGTTGGGACAGTAGCATGCGAGGGGATCCCCTTCCGTCGAACCGAAGTGTTCTACCTGTTAAAAAAAAACAAAATATTACGCAAACTTATAGATTAATAGCTGATGACTTGACTTTTTCATATATATATATACTAGCGACGCTGTGACGGGGTCATAAGTTTGTGGGACTGTACAAAGTGTGACATACCTGCGGTAAGCTGGGCCAGCACGTGATCTCGTTGTGGCTGAGGTCCAGCTGCCGGAGGCTGGTGGGGTATGACGTCACGAATGACATCGACCTGCGGGACAAACGACATTCATCACACACACACACACACACACATGCCGTGCCGATACGATGCCGTGTAGAAACCGAATAGGGGTATGGGTTTAATATAACTGCCATGCCCGTAACAGGTTAGCCCGCTACCATCTTAGACTGCATCATCACTTACCATCAGGTGAGATCGCAGTCAAGGGCTAACTTGTAGTGGATAAAAAAATAAATAAAAAAAAATAGTATGTGCAATAAGGAAGAAAAAACAAATTGTATCATAAAATTTAATTATAATGACAAAAAAAACGTAAACAAACGATATGTACAAAAAGAACGTAAAACCTAATTAATCACTGTCGCAATTAGAATAAACAGTACTTTAAGGAATTTAAAAATTAAACAGCTATTTGCAGTGCACTCACAAATAAACTTTTAAGTTTAGTACTATTTATAGTTAAGGCGCTAAAAATGTTTTAAACTTATTTTCATATAAAATTATTTTAATTATGTATATTTATTAGCAAATAAAGGCTCTTTATAATAATAATAACTATTTATAGCTTTCTTTTAAGTTTCCTCTGCCCTAAGGTTGCTTGGAAGAGATCGCTATTTAAGCGATAAGGCCGCCTGTTGTGCCGTATCCATTTATGTTTGTTTTTTTGTCTTTTTATTTCTTTGTGTACAATAAAGTATATTTTACTTTTACTTTATCATATAAATATTATAAATGCGAAAGTTTGGATGGATGTATGGATGTATGTTTGTTACTCAATCACGCCCCAACGGCTGAACGGATCTGGATGAAATTTGGCACAGAGATAGATTATAGTCAGAATAACACATAGGCTACTTTTTATCCCGGAAAATTAAGGAGTTCCCGCGGGAAACGAAAAACCTCGATCCACGCGGACGAAGTCGCGGGCATCAGCTAGTAGTACAATAAAACACTGCTATCGCAAAATTAAAATCATGACTCGATGAAACGTACTCTCGCGTCACGGTCGGCACTAGTATGGGAAAAACGTAGTGGTTAGATTCTCTTTGAGTATGGGATCGTGCGGGGTACGAAGCGACGGTCGGGCGCATCAAATAAATATTATAAATGCGAAAGTTTGAAAGTTTGGATGGATGTATGATGTTTGTCACTCAATCACGCTCCAACGGCTGAACAGATCTGGATGAAATTTGGCACAGAGATAGATTATAGTCTGGAATAGCACATAGGCTACTTTTTATCCCGGAAAATTGAAGAGTTCCCGCGGGAACCGAAACACCTAAATCCACGGGGACGAAGTCGCGGGCATTAGCTAGTATTATAAATGCGAAAGTTTGAAAGTTTGGATGGATGTATGATGTTTGTTACTCAATCACGCTCCAACGGCTGAACAGATCTGGATGAAATTTGGCACAGAGATAGATTATAGTCTGGAATAGCACATAGGCTACTTTTTATCCCGGAAAATTAAAGAGTTCCCGTGGGAACCGAAAAACCTAAATCCACGCGGACGAAGTCGCGGGCATCAGCTAGTAGATAATACCTACGGGCGCGGTGCGCACCCGCCCGCTACCTCAGAGCACGCGTGCGGACTATAAATACTAAACTACAAGGTAGTCGTAGGTTCAACCAGCCTAACTTAGATTTGGGGAGACCCTTACCTGAGATTATTATACGCCATGTTTAGTCTGGTAAGTGCGGGCGCGCGGCACGCGAGGGGCACGGGCACGCACGCGAACTGGTTGTGTGCCAGGTTCAGCGACGCCAGGCAACTGCCGCCGCCGGATGGGTTCCCCACGCCCACCGGTGAGGGGGCGCGTGCGCCGCGCCACGCGTGCGCTCGCCGAGCTTCAGACCAACTGAGGATAAGTGATATTTTTCACGTTGAGACAACAGCTTTCAACACTACGCCAGGTACGTGAAAATATTGTTTGAAAATAGAGAATCATTTCCTGTCATTGAAAATGGCGATTATGATCACGTTTTAGACCACTCTACACTCTAAAATCATACTAATATTATAAATGCGAACGTGTGTTTGTTTGTTGGTTTGTCCTTCAATCACGCCGCAATGGAGCAACGGATCCCACCTAGGACAAAGTGGAGTTTTCATTGCTTGTGTTGAAACATGCCCATAAACCACATGATATATTCAAAATAAAATGCTCATCTATACTACAAATGCGAAAGTTTGGATGGATGGATGGATGTTTGTTACTCGATCACGCCAGAACGGCTAAACAGATCTGGATAAAATTTGGCACAGAGATAGATTATAGCCTGGAATAATAAATAGGCTACTTTTTATTTCAGAAAAGTTATAGAGTTCCCATGGGAACCAAAAACCCCAATCCACGGGCATCAGCTATTTATTCAAAACCACTTTTACAGAGACGTTTCTCCAAGTAACATAACAGCTGTCGTGAAGTGTTGTAGGCGTGTGTGCGTGTGAGTGTGTGTGCGTGTGTGTGTGTGTGTGCGTGTGTGTGTGTGTGTGTGTGTGTGTGTGTGTGTGTGTGTGTGTGTGTGTGTGTAATGTGAATGCACTCACACAGCGTTTCCGGCCCGATTGCCGAGGGTGGGAATATCGTCACCGTCATCCGCTGAAGTCGACTCGCTCACTTCGATCGACGGGCTGCGTGATGACGATTTCTGTAAATAAATATACCACACCATTTCTTTCCATTATATTTGGGACACCCAGAGAATGCGGATTTGGCACCTGTCAGTCGAACCTGCCTAGTGATGGGCAAAAAATAGCGGTATTAAGTAATAGTTACTAGATGCGCTCCCGACGTAATATTTACAATATTTTACGTAGGACCTTATAATTTTTTTTGTAGACTAGTTGTAAAGTTTAACTACCGTAAAGAAAACAAAATTGATACAGCATTTTTCTCTCATTTATTTGTATACATACTTATTTCTATCAAATTATTCCTAAAAATGTTCCGGCCGATCCCAGTAGAACAGGTCACTACTATTTTCGAGAACTGACACTGGGTCATATCTATAGGCATAGCTTAATTTCACACAACGAGAGATACGGGAGCGGGAGAACGTATGCGTAGGAGAACCAACAACAACAGCAACCACAAGAGCTGAAAAGTGATTGACAATGAAGACTGACATTTTACGCCAATCTATGTTATTACTATAAAGCATCGTAATTTTTACTTCAAAGTTGTTTCAAACCAGTAAGACGGCAACTATCACTAACCCATAACATAGACATAAAATTCAGGTAAAAATTGTATATAAAAAAAATTTGCAACGTTATAATTACAGCAAATATATTTAACTTAAACTCACGGATTGGTCGAAAGCGAAGGGCGGTGAAGCAATCGAGGGTGACGCGTGAGGTGAGGACTCCGACGGTGATGAGGCCAGCTGACTCTCCGATACACCCTGGAAGAGACATCATTTATTAACAGACTTCAAAAAGGATGTTCTGTATTCGACCCGCATGCATATTGCATAATTGACCGAGCGAAGCGAAGGTCTCTGAGTCTACTTGAGTGAATTGGCACTTGTCCGTCGGTCCGTCCGTCCGTCTGTCTGTCAGAGCCTTATAACTTCTGAATTACTGAACGTAATTACTTCAAATTTAAATATAATATGTAAACCGATGGCCTCCCGCCGAATATGGCTTAAAAAGTTATAATTATCTTTATTTCAGGGGGGCTCTCATAGAAGCGAATGCGAAGAAAAATATTTTTTATAGCGTTACATAGGGTTGCGGTATATCATTTTAAAGATAATTAGGAATTGAGTCCAAAAATATTTGTTTTGATTTTTGCCCTAAAATTGACGAAATGGGGGGCTTTCAAAGTGGAGATTTTCTAACGTCTAAAGTTGACCTCAGAACTCTCAATTTTCTGAAAGGCTGAGTCTGAAACTTATCAATTATTTGCATTATATCCTGTACTTGAACAACAAATACTAAAATTAGATAAATATTATAAGGAAACGAAATTATTTAATTTTTAATGAGCTTCATTATTTTTAACAGAACTTCACAATGATGTCAATAAATGGCGCTCTGTGATACCGCGAGGTCTCAGTTCGGGGCGAACCACTAGTATATAAAAGCGAAAGGTCACTCACTGACTGACTGACTGACTCACTGATTCATCACGAGATCTCAGGAATTATAAAACATACCGACTTGAAATTTGGACGGCAGGTTCTTTCTATGGTGTAGACGTCAGCTAAGAAACGGTTTTGAGAAAATTCACCCGGTTGGAAGTTTGTATGAAAGTTTGTTTGTTTTTGAAGTTAGACACATGAAAATTTGCATTTAAGTTATTAGTTTAAAATAATAAGAATCTGTATAAGAAATTTACCGAAAATCTACCCCAAAGAGGATGAAATGGGGGTTGGACGTTTGTATGAAAGTTCTATGTTTTTGAAGTTAAATACTTGAAAATCGGGAAAAATTTTTGCAGCGGGAAAATTTCATAATCTCATAGGAAATCAAAAATTGTACGCGGACGAAGTCACGGGAGACCTCTTAAAACCCTGTGCACGCCACTGTCCATGAGTATGAACTACGAAGTCGCGATATTTACCTACTAGCGGTAGGGCTTTTGTGGATGACCTCTTGCAGCGGGAAAACTTCATAATCTTATAGGAAGTCAGAAATTGTACGCGGATTAAGTCGCGGGCGACCGCTAGTTGCATATATGTATGTATGTTTGTTATTAACAGACTCTTAGCTTATTGTCGGATACGCCTATACGTAATACTGACCTCGTCCCCAGTGGGTAAGTCCCTCAAATGGTTCAGTGCGGCGTTTAGGTCCCTCAGTGCGGGCGCTTGCCACATCTGAGGCGGCAGTGATCTTAGCTTATTGTTAGACGTCTGTATGTAATACTAACTTCGTCCCCAGTGGGTAAGTCCCTCAAATGGTTCAGTGCGGCGTTTAGGTCCCTCAGTGCGGGCGCTTGCCACATCTGAGGCGGCAGTGACCTTAGCTTATTGTTAGACACGTCTGTACATAATACTGACCTCGTCCCCAGTGGGTAAGTCCCTCAAATGGTTCAGTGCGGCGTTTAGGTCCCTCAGTGCGGGCGCTTGCCACATCTGAGGCGGCAGTGACCTTAGCTTATTGTTAGACACGTCTGTACATAATACTGACCTCGTCCCCAGTGGGTAAGTCCCTCAAATGGTTTAGCGCGGCGTTTAGGTCCCTCAGTGCGGGCGCGTGCCACATCTGAGGCGGCAGTGATCTTAGCTTATTGTTGGACACGTCTAGACTTGTCAGTGTTGGCAGGGAGAACAGTTCTGGAGGCAACTCCTCTAGACGATTATCCTGTAAAGAACTCTTATTAAAAAAAAGGAATTGACAAAACCACATCATGATAGTAAAACAAATAACCTAATGTACCTACGTACAAAAAACTAAACATGTACGCATGATTGCGCACAAGACCGCACGCACGCACGCTCGTTTGAACACTTTCTTGTTCTTGCTCCTTCTTCGTAGGGATTGCCACTTCATCTTCATGGTTTTGTCATATGCGCCATATTGGATTTATCATGACGTAACACAGCTTTTTAACCACGAAACACTTCAAAAACACGAAAACTACAAAGTTAACTACTTTTCATTTATTAAAATCTAAAGAGTGGTTTGACAATCATCACACACACACACACACCTGTAAGTAAAGCTCCTGTAGAGCGGGCGCGGTATACATCTCAGTGTTCTTCTTCAAATGCTTCTTACTCTTACTTCTTCTATTCTCGGCTTCTTCTTCGAACAGATCATTAGCCGTCGGTAGACGCTCCAGCTTGTTCTGAGCTGCGTTTAGATATCTGTTAGAAACAACAAAATATATCATACTTATATTATAAATGTAAAACTGAATTTGTTTGTAGGTTTGTCCTTCAATCACGCCGCAACGGAGCAACGGATCGACGGATTGCGTGGGTATATTTGAGGATATACACAAGGTCATGTGCTACTTTTTATCCCGGGAGTTTTCGCGGGAATACAAAAAACTTCATCCACGTGGACGAAGTCGCGGGCACCATGAAGTTACTAGTACATAATAAAAAAAAATTGGCTGTCATAGGGACTGCCGATAGAAGTGAAAACGAATATTTAAAATAATTAAAATATAAACCTTAAAACTAAGGTATTAAAGTTTAATTACGAATGTAGTATATTTATATTTACTCGTAAGACCTTTTGTCTTCGTAACAACGCGAGCATGTCAGTGTTCGCGAGCATGTCGGAGCGAGGTGTCGGTGACGCGAATCCACAAGTTTACCCCCTACCAAAAAGTGCTCAACGCGGCTAAAGAAGTTTTCACTTCAAAATCAGTTTTAGCAGAATGTAAAAAAATGCGTTACCTCAAACTAAGCATGGAGAACAACTCCCTCGGCAATAGCCGCAGCTCGTTGTTCGCCAGCTCGAGTCTCGTCAGCGCCAGCAGTGCGCTCGACGCCGCGCTCACCCGCGGGTTGACGCGCAGCGCCGCGCCGCGCAGCCAGCTCATCCTGCGCGACAACACACAACGATCTATTGACTACGGGACACTGAAACCACCAAAACCATTTCATGGATAGGCTGCCAAAACTCGCATACAAGTCCAAATCATAATGCTTTCACTGTTAAAAAGTTATGAGATCTCTAGTAGAGCCAAGCCCCTAGTTGAGCTCCGATTTGTGCTGCGCATCATCATAGCCCATGGGGCCAGTTCCAAGTCCAAAGTGTACAGGTTTAAGTACTTTTGGCTGTACCACATTTACTACATAGAAGTCCTGACTCTATAAACTCTACATCTTGATAAAAAGATGTGGCTTGGCTGTTTCGTGATCCAATCAATCATTTAATGTTCGTGGAATAGGTATAGTTTGTGCGAGAATCACGAAACGGCCAAGCCACATCTTTTTATCAAGATGTAGAGTTTATAGAGTCAGGACTTCTATGTAGTAAATGTGGTACAGCCAAAAGTACTTAAACCTGTACACTTTGGACTTGGAACTGGCCCCATGGGCTATGATGATGCGCAGCACAAATCGGAGCTCAACTAGGGGCTTGGCTCTACTAGAGATCTCATAACTTTTTAACAGTGAAAGCATTATGATTTGGACTTGTATGCGAGTTTTGGCAGCCTATCCATGAAATGGTTTTGGTGGGATTTCATTTCTTTTTGGCAGGCGCACTAGATTTTTTAATTTTTTGGACTCTATTTCTCGCACTACAGTTATTCCTTTTTTCATTGCCCATCTCTCTATCGTTTCCTCTTTTCTTTGTGGGTTTGCTATATGTATGTAATGAGCGGCAAATCCCTACATAGATACTTAAGTTAGTTCTTATTTTCGAGTCTGGTGCTCAGTATTAAAGATATTTGGTTGTATGGGCCGGCCGGTTTCTATCTGCTTATAGTTGATTAGCGACCCGCCCCGCTTCGCAAGGCTAGCACTAATCATGATAATAGTCCATTCTTTTTTACCCACTAACTAAAGCCAGTGGGCACCGAGCAGTACATAAGATTTTACATTAGCACTGCGATATGATTAATTTTTATAATATAGAGTGCCTTGAAGAATGAATTAAGTGAAGTGCCGGAAGAATTTTTAAAATCGGTTGAGAATTTTTTGATTTTATCCACAGCAAACTCACGGTTAAATCTTTCCTCTTTATAATATTAGTTCAGATCATTCAATTATATGTACGTTAGTACATAATACCTCAATGGTTTAGATCCATATAATATTTTAAATGCGAAAGTGTGTCTGTCTGTCTGCTGCGCTTTCACGGCCTATCTTTTCAACCGATTTTGATGAAATTTGGTACAGGGATAGTTTGTATCCCAGGGAAGGACAAAGGCTACTTTTTATCCCGGAAAATTAAACAGTTCCCGCTGGAATCAAAAAACCTTAATCCACGCAGACGAAGTCGCGGGCATCATCTACTTTTCTATAAATTGTCACGCGTTAATTTAATTCAAACCAATGAACAGAGTGTTTAGTTCGGAGAACAGAGTTGGACGAAAATATCGTTGATTACCTACTTATTGAACAATTCCTAAAGGGATGCAGATGGGATCGGGTCTTACATGGACTCTTCGCCAATGATTACTGTAGATATATTTACCTCTGAAAAATATTTTTCATCCCATGTATTCGAAAAGAACGACTTGGTTCGCCTTTATGTGCGCCCAAAGGTGGTGTTTTCTATAAGAAACTTTTAGCGGGCAGTAACGAGTTTTTAATCCTCTTTATACTCGTAAGTGCGCCGCAATTATCTTTGCCGCGCACTTATTGAATTTGGAACATCTTAGTGTTCAGCGCCAACGCAAATTGACGACCTCCGTGGCGCAGTGTTGAGCGCTGCTGTCTTAACGTGCGGAGGTCCAGGGTTCGATCCCCGGCAGGGTCAATTTAGGAATTTATAATTTCTGAATTTTAACTAACGAAAGGGCTCTATATATATTATATTAAAAAAAAAAAAAAAATATATATATTATTATAAAGGCGAAAGTTTTGATGGATGTGTGGATGTATGGTGGTATGGATGTGTGTTACTCAATTACGCCCGAACGGCTGAACGGATCTGGATAAAATTTGGCACAGAGATAGATTTAAAAAAAAAAAAAAAGATTATAGTCTGGAAATAGCACATATTATATGCTTTTTATCCCGGGAAATTAAAGAGTTCCCGCGGGAACCAAATTTTCTCATACAGGGTGATGAAAAGTAGAGTGTATCATTCGGGCGCAAATATATTTTTGGCTCGGGCGACGTACTTTGAATCCCTCGCTACGTTCAGGATTCTACTAAAGAATCCCTCGCTACGCTCAGGATTCTACTCTAGAATCCCTCACTTCGTTCTGGATTCAAAAAAGCGCCCTCGCCGTAAAAATATTATTTTGCTCCCTTATAATACAATCTACTATTATGTTGTAAGTATATTTTATAATTTTTCAGTAATAAAATGAAAATAATGAGAATAAAAAATGACAAGATTACGTGATTATTATTGGCGACCTGTTTGGCCGAGTGGTTACAGACCATGACTGTTGAGGGAGAGGTCGCGGGTTCGAATTCTGCTAGGGGCATAATGTTGGTATTCAGAACCTTTGTACCTGAGTCATGAATTGTATATTTCTATTATTTATGTATGGTATTATGTATGTATACTTACTGCATTTTGCACATATTTCTTTAAGTACCGACTGTACAGCTATTATGCACCCCCTATAGGAGGGGTTGGAAGGGAAAAGTTCCTGATTTCTTAATTTTCCCATTATTTATATGAAATTCCTAGCCCACATACCAAATTTCAGCTTTCTAGGGCTTTGGGAAGTACCTACCCTAGAGGTTTTGATTTTCATCAGCTATTTATAAGGCTAAATTACGAAACTGATGTATTTCAGTTATCGATAAATCTGAAACTATAAATGCTAGACAATTGATACTTGGTATGTTTAATAAGTCGGCCAACAGCATCTTATCCTGAAAAATTCAGCTTTCCAGCATCATCCGGACTGAAGCTATAACGGTTAGCAAATACGTGGAAACGCTGTCAAATATGCACCCCCAATAAGAGGGGTTGGAAAAAGAAAGTTTCAGATTTCTTAATTATTCCATTGTTTATGTGCAATTCCTAGTCTACATACCAAATTTCAGCTTTCTAGGACTTTAGGAAGTACCCTAGAGGTTTCGTGTTTCATGTGATTTAGTAAAAGTAAAAAACCCCCAAAAGTACGTATTTCAGGTATCAATAAATCTGAAACCATAAATGCTAGATAATTGAAACTTAGTATGTTTAATAAATGTGCCAACGACATGTTATCCTGAAAATTAAAGCTTTCTACCATCATCCGTACCGAAGTTATGACTGTTCTAAAATACGAGGAAATGCTGTCAGATTTGCACCCCCTATAGGAGGGGTTGGAGGGGAAAAGTTTCAGATTTCTTAATTTTCCTGTTGTTTATATGCAAATTCTAGCCTACATACCAAATTTCAGCCTTCTAGCACTTCAGGAAGTACCTTTTTCATGTTGATGACGGTCAGTGAGTCAGTCACGAAATCGACGTATTTCAGGTATCAATAAATCTAAAACTATATATGCTAGAAAATTGATACTTGGTATATTTGGTAAGTTTGCCAACAACACCTTATCCTGAAAATTTCAGCTTTCTAGCATCATCTGGACCTAAGCTATGACGGTTCGAAAATCCGACGAAACGCTTCGAGAAAAGGTAGGTAGTGCCCCGTTTCCTTTGGCTCGCTTTGGCGGGGTCACTCCCGTGACCCCAGATACCACATGTGACACTCCACCCACCCCATATGACACTCCTTATAACAAACAAACCAACTGATCCTGGTATCAAAGCAAAAAGCATAGCCCACCCACCGAGTATGACAACCGAATCATCTTAGAAATGTCTCTACTAAAATGACATCTGGACTTACGACCCATCAGATATTACTATTGTATATAAATGTCTCTATTGAAAACTCCATCCACCAAGTATGACTGATCTTCCTAGCCATATTATCCTAACATACAGAAAAACTACTCTATGGTGGGAAAATAAAACACATACTGCAATATTGAGGGAACCTAGCTATAGTAAGTATGACACCCTACCCTCCAGATATGACACACTAAAAACCCACCAGATATGACGCCTTACCAACCGGCTATGACGTATTACCCACCGGATATGACGTATTACCCACCGGATATGACGCCCTAGCCACCGGGCATGACAGACCGAAAATAAAACAATGTGATTATGAGGGAACACAGCTACAGCAAAACATAAGTTCACTTATTAGTCACTTGATATGAGTAAGTTGGCAGCGCAGTTCACGCCAGTTGACCATTACGGCGGTGGACGGACAGCGAGCGCTATACGACAGCGCTGGGTCAGCCTCGCGTACGCTCAACACAGCTGATACCACGGACTTGTTGATCTTGTAGTCCGTATATGACAACCTACCCTCCAGATATGACACACTAAAAACCCACCAGATATGACGCCTTACCCACCGGATATGACACACTACCCACCGGATATGACGCCCTAGCCACCGGGCATGACAGACCGAAAATAAAACACATATTGCAATTTTTAGAGATTTTGCAACAGTATAACATAAGTTCAGTTAGTACTCACTTGATATGTGTGAGTTGGCAGCGCAGTTCACGCCAGTTGACCATTACGGCGGTGGACGGACAGCGAGCGCTATACGACAGCGCTGGATCAGCGTCGCGTGCGCTCAACACAGCTGATACCACGGACTTGTTGATCTTGTAGTCCGGATATGACAACCTACCCTCCAGATATGACACACTAACCCCCACCACACATCCACCCACCGAATATGACGCCCTACCCACTGGATTTGACACTCCTCATAGCCGACTCATCTTGGTCAAAAAGATAAATGTCTCTATTGAAAACTCCACCCACCTAGTATTACTGACTCTCTTAGCCATATTATCACTGACCATCAGGTGAGATCGCAGTCAAGGGATAACTTGTAGTAGATTTAAAAAAAAAAACGTAACAAAAAAGAAAAACTACTCTATGGTGAGAAAATAAAACACATATTGCAATATTGAGGGAACCCAGCTACAGTATAGTACTCACTTGATATGTGTGAGTTGGCAGCGCAGCTCACGCCAGTTGACCATTACGGCGGTGGACGGACAGCGGGCGCTATACGACAGCGCTGGATCAGCGTCGCGTGCGCTCAACACAGCTGATACCACGGACTTGTTGATCTTGTAGTCCGGATATGACAACCTACCCTCCAGATATGACACACTAAAAACCCACCAGATATGACGCCTTACCCACCGGATATGACACACTACCCACCGGATATGACGCCCTAGCCACCGGGCATGACAGACCGAAAATAAAACACATATTGCAATTTTAAGAGATTTTGCTACACTATAACATAAGTTCAGTTAGTACTCACTTGATATGTGTAAGTTGGCAGCGCAGTTCACGCCAGTTGACCATTACGGCGGTGGACGGACAGCGGGCGCTATACGTCAGCGCTGGATCAGCGTCGCGTGCGCTCAGCACAGCCGCTGACACCATGGACTTGTTGATCTTATAGTCTGGGTCCGGGTACGCCTGGAACACAATTTTTTTCCCCATAAAACACACTTAGTTCCGCAATAATAGATGGCGCTGTCAATCCCACCATTGAGTAATCCATACATTTTAGATAAGTAAGATGTGATGAAGCGTTTCGTAACAATCACGATGTCATGGACAGTTTCATTGCCACCCTGATGACTGATGGGTAATGGGGATTTAAGACACATCTTTTAGTTACGCGAAGTGATAACAGATATCGCTGCTCACTATAACATCGCACTATAGAGATCAGGGTCAGACCTTAGTCGCGAGCAGCGCGGCCACGAGCTCCGCCAGGCCGTGTTTTGCGCACTCGCGCAGCGCACGGCCGCCGGGGTCGCTCGCGCCCGCCGCTAGCAACATCTCTACCACTTGCACGTTTTTAGCGCGAGCCGCTATCGCTAGCGCCGTCCATGGGCCTTCACCTGTGGAAAATCCATACTAATATTATAAATGCGAAAATGTGTCTGTCTGTCGCTTTAACGGCCCATCTTTTTAACCCATTTTGATGAAATTTGGTATAGGGGTAGGTTACATCCCGGGGAAAGACATGCTATAATATATACAAATATTATAAATGCGAAAGTATGGATTGGTATGGATGGATGGATGTTTGTTACTCAATCACGCCAGATCGGCTTAACGGATCTGGATGAAATTTGGCACAGAGATAGATTATATTCTAGAATATCACACTTTTTTTCCCCAGAAAATTAAAAAGTTCCTGCGGAAACCGAAAACCTCAATCCACGCGGACGAAGTCGCGGGCATCAGCTAGTGTTAAAATAATACTGCTAAACGTTGCTAAGCCCCTACTAATTGAGCGACAGAAGCGACGCGATACGATACGACGGACGATATAGACAATGACAAACTTGCTTACGCGACAAGTGACAACGTTTATTGTTTAATTTTAGGCTAATTAGTAAGTTAAGTACACCTTTTTAAGACCGATATTTGTACGCCTAGCGTCATGATATAGTGTTTTATGTAAAAAAATGTACCAACTTACTTACATTAAGTAGGCCTATTCCAAAAATTTTGATTGTTTTTTAACTTTGAACGCAGGCCACGTGAAGGGTCAGCTACAGTTTGATACTGTTGCGTCGCGTCGTATCGAGTCGCGGTGTCGCGTTTGTCGCTCACGTAGTACAACGGGTACTACGTGCCTCTGCGTGTAACTGCCTCGTTGGTCTAGTGGTTAGCATGTTCGACTGCGGCCGACGAGGTCCCGGGTTCGAGTCCCGGGTCGGGTCACAACAAGTACTGGGTTTTTCTGACAAGAAATTCTCAGTACTAGCCCGGAGTTAGGAAGTTGGCGGTGTTCCACCCCCGTGCCTCGGAGAGCACGTTAAGCCGTCGGTCCTGCGCCTGATCTCTCTCCGGTCGTGTCGGATTTTCCGTCCCATCGGGCTATGAGAGTAAAGGAACAGAGAGTGCACCTGTGTTTGCGCGCACACTTGTGCACTATAATATCTCCCGCGCAGATGGCTAATCTCTCTGGAGATTGGCCGCCGTGGCCGAAATTCGGTCGGGAGGACATTACATTATTACAACGGGTAACACTCACGCTCGTCGCTGAAGCTGGCGCGCGCGGGCGACGGCGACGCGGACGCGCGACTGCGCGACACGGACGCGCTGCGCGACCGACGCCGCACGTCGCGACTGCTCTCCGTACCACCCCCCTCCTGCAAACGTAACACATGACCGAACTACACTACACTACACAATATGTCCACTAAAATTTAGGATGGACTCCCACTTGTAATTGTATTTCAACAAAACGTGGAAACTTAACTGGCTCCAGTGATATCACTAGTGTATTAGCTATATTTGATTTATTTAAGCTGTATGTTTTCCAAATAAATTAAAAAAAAAAAAAAAAAACTTTCTAAAGGTCTAGCCCCATCTGAGTCAGCACTTAGCGTACATCGTAGCGGCAATATATGTAAATCTGATAATAATGATGACTTGAATTAATGGATGAACATGCTAACCATTAGACCAACGAGGCAGTTGCGGCCGACGAGGTCCCGGGTTCGAGTCCCGGGTCGGGCCATAATTAAGTATTGGGTTTTTCTATCTAGAAATTCTCAGTACTAGCCCGGAGTTAGGAAGTTGGTGGTGTGTCACCCCCGTGCCTCGGAGAGCACGTTAAGCCGTCGGTCCCGGTTATTATCACTAACATGATAATAGTCGTTAAAGCCCGCCAACCCGCATTGGAGCAGCGTGGTGGGCCTAAGCTCTAATTCCCACTCTCCTATGAGAGTGGAGGCCTGTGCCCAGCAGTGGGACGTTAATGGGCTGTAGTGGAGGAGGAGGAGGAATTAATGGTTTTATGGTGCAATGATTGAGTATCCCCTTTTTATATAAAAGGACATTGTCCAAATTCGCCTAAGAATCAACATACGTTTGAAATATACAGTAATTCTTAGCTTATTTTTTAACCTTTATTCCAAATATTAGAATTCAACGGACACTTCAAATTAATTAAAAATAAATAAATGGGTATTAAATTGACTACCATACTTTTCCGCCTCTCGATTACTATCCACAGATCAATAACTTACATGTTAAAAAAAATTTCAAAAAAAAATAAAAACCGACTTCAAAAATCACAAACACTAAAAAGTAAAAAATAATTTAATTTATTATGTATACAAGAGTTAATTTAGTTCTATAATAACATTTTTTGGAGTCGGTACCAATTAGCCGCATGAACCGTCTACCTACTCTTCATTATTGTTGACGTGACTCCACATTGGCACCGACTCCAAAGAATGTTATTATAGAACTAAATTAACTCTTGTATACATAATAAATTAAATTATTTTTTACTTTTTAGTGTTTGTGATTTTTGAAGTCGGTTTTTATTTTTTTTTGAAATTTTTTTATTTCACAATTTTTAGTGGCCCCACTGTTTTAAAATACAGGATGTAACCAGAACGAGATATGCTATGCATGATTAAAACATACTGTTTACAAGACTATCACACTGATCGCGAGCAATTTACTCTTATCCGTTGAGGAGTTCCATTATCTATCTTTGAAGATATTCATCAGATCTTCACCAAATTTATATGGGACCACTTCGAAAGTATACCCTTTCAAACAAAAAAAGAATTTTCAAAATCGGTCCAGGCGTCTTCGAGTAATCGGGGAACATACATAAAAATAAAAAAAGATTCCGACGAATTGAGAACCTCCTCCTTTCTTTGAAGTCGGTTAAATAATAAACATTACCACCGCTTGAGCGCTGGTTCCGTAACTAAAGAAATAAGATAAAAGCAGCTTGAAGCGCTGAGTGCGTTAGCAGTCTGAATATCGCAACGCCATCTATTGAAAGTACAATAAATTAATATTTGTAACGCCCTCTGTAACGTTTTAGGTGAACTACGACGAAGCTTGTCTTTTCTACATACTGTTTACAGCTCTATTACAATTAGATAAAGATGATATTTATTTTTCACGCAGATTGAGTCGAAATAACCTCAAAATTGAAAATATATTTGGTAATAAACAAATTCTCAGAAGTGTCCGTTGTTTCAATCTGCTCTCAAGTATTAAAAGGTTATTATTTTGAACCCAGTATTCAATGTGGTTTGACGGTTGGTTTTAAGCGAACTTTGTATGGGGACAGGGCAATGTCCTTTGACTTGTAATGAAGCATTGTTATTTAGCTGCCTCATTGGTCTATATAGTGGTAATGTTCGACTGTTGTCGACGAGGGTTCGAAAGGGGTTCGCGGGAATCAAAATAAACTTAAACCACGCAGACAAAGTCACGGGCATCATCTATTAAACAATAACTTGAATTAAAATCAAACCCCCGCCCCCCCCTCACCTGTAGCGGGTGCGCGGCGGTCGCGTCCGCGCGCGCGCCCGCGTCCAGCAGCCGCTTGAGCACGCGCACGTGGTTGAGCCGCGCGGCGCACGCCACGCAGCTGTCAGCGCCGCGGGACGCCTCCACGCGCACTGCGCGCACCCTCTGCACCGTGGGCTCGGGCGCGCTCTGCGGGGTATACATCGGAAATTTGAGGCTCGGTAATAGGGATGATGCATATAATATCATCAAATAAATATAAATGCGAAAGTTTGGATGGATGTATGGATGTTTGGATGTTTGTTACTCAATCACGCTCCAACGGCTAAACGGATCTGGATGAAATTTGGCACAGAGATAGATTATAGTCTGGAATCAAGAAAAACTTAAACCACGCGGACGAAGTCGCGGGCATCAGCTAGTGTTTTATGAGTAAGTAATTTTTAACGTCAATAAGTGTACCCACAGTGTACCTATATTGAATAAATGATTTGATTGATTGATTGATTGATTGATATGTGAAACAAACTAGCTATTAGCCCAAAAACTCTCGCTTACCGGCTTAGCTCCGGTGAGCTTGCTGACGATAGCGTGGATGCCGAGGGAGATCCTCGCCCTTTGAGGACTGACCACTTGGGCCGGTGCGGCTGGCTGCTCATCGCTTTCTGGCTGCAAATTAAAAAAAAAACTAATCATACTTCATACTCAATCCATACTTCCATAATAATATTATAAATGCGAAAGTGTGTCTGTCTGTCTGTCTGCTACGCTTTCACGGCCCATCTGCTCAACCGATTTTGATGAAATTTCGTACAGCGATAGGTTGTCCCAGGGGAGGACATTATTACTTTTTATCCCGGAAAATTAAGGAGTTCGCGCGGGAATTGAAAAAACTTCATCTAGTTATAAATAAATGTGGTTTTAAGAAAGTTAATATTATTATTTTTAACTTTGTTTAGGTGAGTTGATCGAGTTGAAAAATAAATATTGGGGACACAGACCCTAGTTATCGAGGAGTTTAAGAGAATATATTTAAAAAAATTATAAATGTGAAACTGTGTATGTTTGCTGGTTTATCCTTCAATCACGCCGCAACGTGATTTTTTGCATGGAGACTACTTTTTATCCCGAAAAATTAAGGAGTTCAAGTGGGATTTAAGAAAAACTTATTCGACGCGGGCGAAGTCGCGGGCAATAAATATATGTAGTTTGTTACAAAACTCATTCAAAGTTATATTTTCATTCTAAGTAACAACACTCATTCTAAGTTACAATACTTATTTTATTTTGTACCACTCAATCTAACTTACATCACACACATAACGGCTTAACACTCAATCTAAGTAAAAACGCTCATTCTCTGATACGATACTCATACTTAAAAGTTACAGCACTCATTTTCAGTTACTAAACTCAATCTAAGTTGCAACACTCAATCTAAGTTGCACCACTCAATCTAAGTTGCACCACTCAATCTAAGTTGCAACACTCATTGTAAGTTGCAACACTCATTGTAAGTGTAAACACTCACCTGATAGACGGGCACGGTGTGTGAGAGCAGCGCGTCCACGACGGCGACGTTGCCGAGCGTGCACGCGACGTACAGCGCGGTCTGGCCGCTCGCGTCGCGCGCGTTCACGTCGAACGCGAAACGGTACTGCCACTTGCCGGACGCGTCTCTGCCGGACAAAACATATTAAACCGGTAAATCTTAAGGAATTTTTTCTCATTTTAGGCCGCAATGATAGGCGCGTGGCCCCGGCCCGCGCCCTGCCTGCGTTCCCTGCGTGTTTTGCCCTTAAGAGTTCCTTGTTGATTACAAAAACGTAGACGAACGTCTGTTACTTACGTATAGACGCTGAGCAGGTGTTCCGGGTACGGGTAGTCTAGGAGCAGGGAGACTAACGCCGGGTGGCCGCCGATACACGCCGCGTGAAGTGGCAGCCATTTTTCCACCGTCTCTTGCTGCAACATGAATGAAATTTAGTAATTTTTTTGGGATTGTTTAGTCTATGTTTTTTCTGTATTTTGTCATTTTGATTGTTTTTATTCGTGTTAATTGTAATCCCGTTCCCGAATAAAGATTTTTTTTATAGACTAGACAGGAGTACCTCGATGGTATTTACGAAGATACTAAGGGCGGATAACACGCCGGGTATTTACGAAGCTACTTTTGGCGGATAGCACTTCGGGTATTTACAAAGATACTTCTGGCGGATAGCACTTCGGGTATTTACGAAGCTACTTCTGGCGGATAACACGTCGGGTATTTACGAAGATACCAACGGAGCTAAGCGTCCGACTTGTTACTTAATATAAGTATAAGCCCGTCCGCTCCCGCCGCCACCAGCGCCGCGGCCTTAGCGCTAGTAACACTGACCTGTACAGCTTCAGGGAAGTGAGTCAGCAGCAGCCGCGCGATGTCCAGATGTCCGTGGTAGCACGCGATGTAGAGCGGGCCATAGCGCGTGACGGGGTGCGCGCGCCCGTCCGCTCCCGCCGCCACCGCAGCCGCCGCTTTAGCGCTAGTAACACTGACCTGTACAGCTTCAGGGAAGTGAGTCAGCAGCAGCCGCGCGATGTCCAGATGTCCGTGGTAGCACGCGATGTAGAGCGGGCCGTAGCGCGTGACGGGGTGCGCGCGCCCGTCCGCTCCCGCCGCCACTAGCGCCGCGGCCGCTGCCTTAGCGCCCAACTCTGACGCACTGAAACATTGTTTTTTATTTATTTAGAGACTAGAGCTTGGCTGCAATCAGACTTGCTGGAGTACTGATGCAGCCTAAGGTAGAGCGCGCTGTTGTCTATAGCCTAGATTTTGTTTTATTAGTACTGTGTATACGATAAATAAATTTAAACTTTGAGCGTTTAACCAACAGGAGCGGAGAATACGTACATATCCTTGTGCCAAATATACAGGGTGGAAAAAACAAACGGGTCACGGGGGAAAGTACTTGACCACGAGCTGTGCTGAGATACGCCCTCCCTATGGGGCAACACTCACACATATAGCAGCGTGTTGGCGCCCCCTGGGGTGAGATTGGCCGCAACGCCGGCAGCAGCCCCCAGGGTCTGCAGGCGAGTTGTGAGCCCACTCGCGTCCCCTCTGACCACGAGCTCCCGAAGCTGCGCGTGCTGAGATACGCGTTCCCGCTCCAAGGCATCTGGCAACGAAAGATTTTCTTATTAATTTCCAAATTACAAAGAAAATACTCAAACTGAAACCTTTTTTTTTCAAGTAGACTTTGACAAGAGCTTCTGAATCGTTGATTGACTCTACCATGCCATTCCTACCGAGAAGAACCAGCAAGAAACTCTGTGGTAATACAAATACGTGGATATCTGTTTTGGAAAAAACGCAGATTGCCGTCAAAGAAGGAGTATGGATAGCGGAGCGAGGTGCCTCCCCGTTTTAACTCAGGGCACGGAAACCTCAACAACTGTTTTGGCCCGACTCAAGAGACCGACCTCGTGATTCACAGCTGAATAGATAACCTAGCTATTAGACCATCACCACCACCACCACTAGAGCCCATTAACGTCCCACAGCTGGGCACAGGCCTCTACTCTCATAGGAGAGAGAGGGAATTAGAGCTTAGACCCACCACACTGCTGCTATGCGGGTTGGCGGGCTTTAACGACTATTATCATGTTAGTGATAATAACCGGGACCGACGGCTTTACGTGCTCTCCAGGTACGGGGTTGAAACACCGCCAACTTCCTAACTCCGGGCTAGTACTGAGAATTTCTAGTCAGAAACCCCCAATACTTAAATTATTATGGCCCGACCCGAGACTCGAACCCGGGACCTCGTCGGCCGCAGTTGAACGTGCTAGCCACTAGACCAACGAGGCATTCAATTAGGCTATTAGACCAATGAGCACTTATAATCAAGAAATTCCAACGTAACCAACCTAATTTCCATGGATCCTTTACATCATCTATGAAGTACTGGGCGGCATCATACGCATCATCAGTGTCAATTTGAGACGCCATTTTTTAAATCTTCGTCCGTGACGACATCACCTGTTTCCACCAATGAGATTGCAGTATTTTGTGTTGTAATCACTTCTTATTGGTTGATTTATAATTGTGCCGTTTTTATGAAAACTTCACTTAATAACTGACACTTATTAGTTATTTTTTTTAATATTCGCATATATTTTTCAGTTGCTTTGAGATATACCGTGTTATCCATGTGGGATGTTTCGGAAGCGCTCGGTAAATACTAAATACCCGACGTCTCATTATGACACGTCAGGTATTTACAATTTAACGATAACTAAGTAACGGACCATATGTAGCAGATTTCAGAACTTTACCTACTCAATGTTAGCACTCAGCATCAAAGATAACGATGATATGGTGATATTGATGATGATGGATTTATCCATTAATTGGACAAACCTACTCAACCCTAGTTTAGGACCTCCTTCGAAAGCTTTCGCTTTTGTATTTTACAATAACATTATTAACTATGGGTAGGATTGACAAACTGTTAATACTGACTTAACAGTCATGGTGCCCAGATGTCTTTGCGGGCCGACCGTATAATATTTGCATTTATTCACGTCTGGTATTTTCGTATTTACACGTCTGGTATTTATACGAGTTTAGTTTTAAATACGTCGGGTATTTGCGAAAATGGGGGCTTGCTCCGAAGAAAATAGAAATCGTTGAAAGAAAAATAGAAAACTGTGTGAACTAAATTAAATTAAAAAAATATACCTAATATATATATACCTAGTGCAGTTTGCATGACTGTTTTAACGTTTAATTCTTTCTCTAGAATCTAGATGAATCCCGCGACTTTGTCCGCGTGGTTAAGTATTTTTTATATTCTCCCGGGAACTCTTTAATTTTCCGGGATGAAATGTAGCCTGTGTCCTTCCCCGGGATGCTACTTATCTTTATACCAAATTTCATCAAAATCGGTTGAAAATATGAGCCGTTACAGGCAGCAGACAGACAGAGGGACACACTTTCGCATTTATAATATTAGTATGGATTTATTAATTAAGCCGACAAAGACGATGACTTACGAACATTCTCGCATATGCAAATATAGTATACTCAATTCCGTGGGAGGATGGGTCTTGTACCATTCTAACGAGTCTTATGCAAATAAACTACAATTACCATGTATTATAAAACCGTCCTAAGATATATTAAAGGCTTGGACAGATACGAAGCGACGCGGCAGTGACGCGCGTAAAACCGCGTAAAGAAAAACCTTTATTTAACCTAATCTTCTGTGAAGCCAGTGCAGATAGATAGATGGATAGAAAACTCTTTATTGCTATATATACGTAAAACAAAAACAATTAAAAAAAAGGTAAAAGATAAAACAGAAGCGTGCAACGGCAGTCTTATTGCTAAAGCAATCTCTTCCAGACAACCAGTGTTTTAGGTTAATTATGGAATCAGTAGGACGTATGATATTTTTATGGACACATAATTTCGGTACGGAATGTCAGGGCCAATTAAAAGATATGACGGAGAGAGATTAGGCGCAGGACCGGCGCGGCGGTTTGACGTACCCAACGAGGCACGGGGTTGACACACCGCCTCCTTCCTTACTGCGGGTAATGGTATGGAAAAGTGCTCTGAATCATTTTATTAAACGCTATAATATGGTCCAAAGTGTAGTATAGTTAATTTATTTAAATTTTTCGATTCATGGGGTACGACCCGCACCGGGTCAAACGAATGCTACCTACGCCATTGGTTCTAAGCACACAAATGCTAGGCTATCCATAATAATGTCATACTCATACGGATTACTAATATATAATCGACGCGAAGGCGCGGTGGTACGAGCTTTCGCGTTTCGTTTGTCCAAGCCTGAACTTGTTTTATGTTATGCATAAATTAAGTTACATAACGCTATTCATGGCTGGACGACAGCTGCCCGTAGGTAAAAATGTGATAACACAAGTCAAAAACACTACAGCCATTCTATTGTTCTCCTAAAATCACTAGCCCCCCTAGCATGGGCCGAGACAATTCTCTCCCCGAGGCAAGGATAAAAAAAATTATTCCTAAATAAATAAATAAAAACGCTAAATAACGGTGGATAATAGTCCCCCGAGGCCCCGTGAAATGTCAAACGGGGATAAACTTCTCCTCTCCCCTGTTGCCGTGATCTGAGAAGTGGATAAATTAATTTTATCTCTTGTCAGTCGATAAAATCGGGGGATAGAGATTTTATCTCCGGCCCATGCTAGCCCTGCAGAGACTCTACCGCCGGTTCGGAAAGCAGTTTCTACTGAGAAGAGCTGGCATGAAACTCAGCAGTTGCTCATTTAAAAAAATAAGATATTACAATAAGTACGTATATAAATTAAATACAGTAATGTAAGTTATAATACTATCTTGATTAGATCTAGATCTAAATCCATAGTAAGTATTGTAGTATTTCCTCGGTACGGTTACGCGTCAGCTGGCACCCGGCCTCCAGTAATCAGATTAGTACGTAAGTACGTAACACTGGCGCAACTAATTGCCTACAGGTGGTATTGCGATGTACACTATTCACTTTTTGGGTAGAAGCAGGCGTTACTAGTCCATGTTATTGAAGAAACTAGAAGTATAATTTTGGCACTTTTGAAATTTTTTAAATTTAATTTACAGTTTTTGCCCGGTGGGGGGCTTTGGCCGTAGCTGGCAAAAACTTGCCGTTCCGGTACCTACGATGCCGTGTAGAAACCGACTAGGTAGGAGTTTAATATAACTGCCATACCCCTAACAGGTTAGCCCGCTGCCATCTTAGACTGCATCATCACTTACCATGAGGTGAGATCGCAGTCAAGGGTAGTGGCTTCGCAGTAACTTGTAGTGGATAAAAAAAACTACTATGACTTAAAGCCATATTGTTTTAATATTGTTAACGTTCGTTTTTTAGAATTATAATCCATAATAGCTGATGCTTCCGCGAATGAACTTCGTCCGCGTGGGTTGAGGTTTTTCGGTTCCCGCCGTAACTCTTTAATTTTCCGGGATAAAAAGTACCCTTTATTATTCCAGACTATAATCTATCACTGTGCTGAACTAGTTCTATTAATATACTATATGGCAGTTATATTAAACCCATAATACCCCTATTCGGTTTCTACACGGCATCGTACCGGAACGCTAAATCGCTTGGCGCACGTCTTTGCCGGTAGGGTGGTAACTAGCCACGGCCGAAGCCTCCCACCAGGCCAGACCAGGAAAAATTCAGACATTATAAATTTCCAAACCCTGCCGGGGATCGAACCCGGGACCTCCGCACGTTAAGGCAACAGCGCTCAACACTGCGCCACGGAGGTCGTCAAGTTTGCCCCCAGGGTTGTGTTTCTCAAGTGTAGTAGGCAGCGTGCACAGCGTATACAAAAGCGTAGCAGAAAACGATAAAAAAATTTCAAAAAAAAAATATAAACCGACTTCAAAAACCACAAACACTAAAAAGTAAAAAATAATTTAATTTATTATGTATACACTGATCGCGAGCAATTTACTCTTATCCATGAGGAGTTCCGTTCTCCATCTCCGGAGATATTCATCAGATCTTCACCAAATTGAATTGGGACCACACGGGAAGCACCAGCTTTCAAATAAAAAAAGAATCATCCAAATCGGTCCACCCAGTCAAAAGTTCTGAGGTAACAAACATAAAAAAATAAAAAAATAAAAATACAGTCGAATTGAGAACCTCCTCCTTTTTTTGAAGTCGGTTAAAAAGGGTTGACCATAGACTAGTTGATAGACCACGCTGGTAAAGTGCGGATTGGCAGACTTCACACACAAAATTAAATTAAATTGCATACATATCCACAGTTTTGGTAGCGGCTTGTCGGTCGGAACTACCTAGCTAGACTATTTAAAAGGTCAACGCCCACCGCTACAGTTAGTAGCCGTTTACCGAGGTAAATTAATGATGTATTATTTCCTATGTAGGAACGAATTCTAACATCTAGCGATCTAAGCTATGTATCAAATAAATATTATAAATGCGAAAGTTTGGATGGATGTATGGATGTATGGATGTTTGTTACTCAATCACGCCCGATCGGCTGAACGGATCTGGATGAAATTTGGCACAGAGATAGATTTAGTCTGGAATAACACATAGGCTATTTTTTATAACGAAAAATTGAAGAGATCCCGCGGGAACCAAAAAACCTCAATCAGCTAGTCTGACTATAACGTTAAGAGAACTCACTCTCACTAAGGGGTCATCCATAAAGTGCGTCACACTAATTTCGTGATTTTTTGACCCCTTCCCCGTCCTTGTCACAGTTGTGAGAGGCATTTTAACACTTTAGATATATAAGATTTTTAAATGCGACGTCACGAAACTTAGGACCTCTCCCACCCCTTGTCACACAATGCATCCCCCCTAAGTATATAATCTATTGAATTCAATCAATTGATTTGCTGTTGATTTTCCTATGATAATAAAATTCACACTTCCATACTACTGTTATAAATGTCTGTCTTTATGTCTGCTACGCTTTCACGGCCTGTTTATTCATCCGATTTTGATGAAATTTGGTACAGGGATAGGTTATATCCCTGTACGCTGTCGCTCGACTATTGGTGGGTTAGACATATCCGTAGAGCACAACACTGGTAAAAACACACCCTATTACGTACCGTAGCGCGCAGAAAATGAAATGAATGAAATGATAAGTTGTGTCGCTTTTGAACCTATCCGTATCGCCGTACCAAATTTCATCAAAATCGGTTGAGTAGATGGGCCGTGAAAGCGTAGCAGACAGACAGACACACTTTCGTATTTATAATATTTATAGTATGGAGGATTAGTATGGATTTGTTGGATAGAAGCAGGCGTTACTTTGCGGAAGTTCATGATACTGTAAAGATTACAATCGACTATTGTAGAGTCAACATCTCCTGAAGATGCTCCGGTGTCGGAGTAAAACGCACGTTGAGAATAAATTGGAAGATTTGTGTGGTGTGGTGTTGTGCCGGTGCGAATAGCTGGCTTACTGGGCGGTGAATATTGCAAGCAACATTGTACCACATAGATTTGTCTGTTTTGGCGGATAATAGTGAATTAAGCTTGTTGTTATTTGCACAACATTTATTTTGTGGCCAAGGTCGTCATATTATTCAAACACACACAAACGCTACTTTTCCTAAACGTAGTTAATTATATTTGACACTATTTTGATGGTTTTATTTTATTTACGTTACGATCTTCACATTTGTAACACCGAACACGGTATCAAATACAGACCAGCCGGCATGCATTGAGCAAATGTTTTTTAACGTACGGTCACGAATTACGACACACGTGCGTTCACGATCCGACTTCGATTCAGACTAAACTGGTTTTCATTGAGTAGTCTGTAATATGGTAATTGATGCAAAACAAGCAATAAGGTAGACTGAATGACTCCTTGATAGGTTTATAAAAGGGTTCACTGATATTTCAACATAATATAATTTTTAAAGTGAAACTTTAGAATCGTTGTAACTTGTAACGTTGTAAAGTTGAATATAACGCTATAAAAAATATTTTACTTCGAATTCGCTTCTATGAGAGCCCCCCTGAAATAAAGATTTTTATAACTTTTTATGCCATATTCGGCTGGAGGCCATCGGTTTACATATTATATTTAAATTTGAAGTAATTACGTTCAGTAATGGAGAAGTTATAAGGCTCTGACAGACGGACGGACGGACAGACGGACAAGTGCCAATTCACTCAAGTAGACTCAGAGACCTTCGCTTCGCTCGGTCAATAAAGAGGTAAAGTTTGTGAGGTTGTAGAGGGTAATCTCTGGATCTAGTGAACCGATTTTGAAAATTCTGTTACCAATAGAAAGCCACATTATTTGTGAGTGTCTTAAGGCTATATATTAACCCGAAAAAAAGAAAATACATCTTCGTGGTAGTCTGATTTGCAATGTCATGCATTTGCAAGTCGGCGAAAAAACGGTCGAACGAAAACGTTTCTTACGAACGCTGCCTAAAGATGAGAGATACATGCTTGAGTTCTAGAGAAAAGTTGTAGAGCTTGCTTAGCCTACAAAAAAGTCAGCGACAGCACGTGTCTATCTTACATATTTAAGTCACAAAAAGATGAAGACTTTTTCGTGGTACCAAAAAACCTCAATCCACGCGGATGAAGTCGTGGGCATCAGCCCCCCGATTACGTAAGAATTGTTCATCAAACGTTAAAGATTTTTGTCAAAGTAAAATAAACCATAATCGCATTGAATTAGAGCTCAATTTCGTCTGCCCATTCTTATACGTTTAGGTATGAACGATACTCGAACGTATAAGAATGGATACACGAAATTGAGCACTAATTTAATGCTGTTATGGTTTATAAACTTTGACGACGAACTTTAACGTTTTGATCGGACATTCTTACATGATAAGGGGGCAGGTAGTATATCATAAAGAACCAACAACAGTTGGTACTCTAATACCCCCCGATTATGTAAGAATTGTCGATCAAACGTAATGGTTCAGCGTCAAAGTAATATAAACCATAACTGCATTGAATTAGAGCTTAATTTCACGTATCTATTCTTATACGTTAGAGTATCGTTCATACCTAAACGTATAAGAATGGGTATACGAAATTGAGCTCTAATTCAATGCGGTCATGGTTTATTTTACTTTGACAAAAATCTTTAACGTTTGATCGACAATTCTTACGTAATCTATGGATAAGTAAAGCTAATGAGTAGTATTATTTTAACCTAAACTTTTACTATACGAGCTGATGCCCGCGACTTCGTCCACGCGGATTGAGGTTTCTTTGGTTCCCGCGGGAACTCTTTAATTTTCCGGGATGAAAGTAGCCTATGTGTTATTCCAGACTATAATCTATCTCTGTTCCAAATTTCACCCTTCATCCGTTGTGGTGTGATTGAGTAACAAACAAACATCCATCCATCCATCCATCCAGACTAGATAGATGATGCCCGCGACTTCGTCCGCGTTGATTGAGTTTTTTTGATTCCCGCGCGGGAACTCCTAAATTTTCTGGGATAAAAGTAGCCTGTGTCCTTCCCGAGGATGCCAATCCCTGTACCAAATTTCATCAAAATAGGTTGAAAAGATGGGCCGTGAAAGCGTAGCAGACAGACATACAGACAGACTGACAGACTTTCGCATTTTTAATATTAGTATGAATAATAAACTTGTTGACAGGTGAAACCGAACCTCTTAACCATCGGAAAAATTTGTCTATTTTTAGCTAAAGGTCATATATTTCGCAACTGACTATTTTTGTTTCAAAGTTTACATTAAGGCTACGTTCGCACTGCGAAAAAAATTCGCGCGAACTTTATTCTCGCGATTTTTTTTTTAAACACTAAGTGACATAATGTCCTACAATAGGTTATACAAATATAATATAACACTTAAATCTAACAGTTTTTAATGAATTTTTTGCACATACTATTTCGCGTACGGATTTCACCTACTCCACACTGCGAATGCGGGGAGCGTCATAAAACTCCGTACAGCACAAAATATTAGCTCGAATATAATTCTTACCGCACCGCGTGAAATTTGTATCAAACCAGATATTTTTCGCGCGAATTTTATTCGCCGGTGCGTACCAATGCCTCCATATTATGATTTTTAGTGTTACAGAATTGCGAAAAAAAAATTCGCGCGAATGTTTTTCGCAGTGCGAAAGTAGACTTAGTGATCCGTAATTCCGTACTCAAAAAACCGGCCAAGTACGTGTCGGGCCACGCGCAGTGTAGGGTTCCGTAGTTTCCGTCACAAAATGAGGAACTTAGGTCGACTCGTGAACTTGTAACGCCTACTTAACTGTGATAGTTTTCTTTTTAACTTCGTTATATAACTACATAATTTTTTAATAAACTGCCCATTTGGTCCAATGTTTAGCATGTTCGACTACGGATGATGAGGTCCCGGGTTCAATTTCCGGGTCGGTCTGTACCTAGGAACTGAATTTTCTAACAAGATATTCTCAGTACTAGCCCGGGCCCCGGAGTTAGAAAGTTGGCGGTGTTTTTTTTTTATCCACTAGATGTTAGCCCTTGATTGCGATCTCACCTGATGGTAAGTGATAATGCAGTTTAAGATGGCAGCGGGCTAACCTGTTAGGGGCATGGCAGTTATGTTAAACCCTATATTCGGTTTCTACACGGCATCGTACCGGAACTCTAAATTGCTTGGCGGCACGTCTTTGCCGGTAGGGTGGTAACTAGCCACGGCCGAAGCCTCCCACCAGGCCAGACCAGAGAAAAATCAGATATTATAAATTTCCAAACCCTGGCGGGGATCGAACTCGGGACCTCCGCACGTTAAGGCCACAGCGCTCAACACTGCGCCACTCGTCGTTTTACTCCCATCCCATACGTAAAGCGTAAGTCTTGCGAAGGATCTCTCTCCAATTTTTTCGGAGTTTTCGATGGGTGGGCAGAGGTACGCCGCGTGTCGGTGCCGGCCGCGCTCGGCGAGCGTCAGCGCTGAGTCGCAGCTGGGTCAGCGCTGACACGTTCTATACATTACTATAGTCCCACAAACTTATCTGACCCGGTGACGGCGACGCTACTCTAGTAGATATGAAAAATAAAATTAAAAAAATGATAACAGTCATAAAAATTAGTTCCAATTTTGGCTACCGGGTCAGATAAGTGTGACGGACTATATATGTAGTTAGCTCAAACAACTCACCTCGCGCCTCCCAGCCCCCCTAGCATGGGCCGAGACAATTTTCAAGGATAAATTTTTTATTCCTAAATAAATAAATAAAAACGCTAAATAACAGTGGATAAATGGTCCCCCGAGTCCCCGTGAAATGTCAAACGGGGATAAACTTCTCCTCTCCCCTGTTGCTGTGCTCTGAGATGTAGATAATTTAATTTTATCTCTTGTCAGTGGATAAAATCGGGGGATAAAATTTTTATCTCCGGCCCATGCTAGGGGGGCTGAGCGCCAGCGCCGCGTGTCGGTGCCGGCCGCGCTCGGCGAGCGTCAGCGCTGAACCGCCGCTGGATCAGCGCTGACACGTTCTATACATTACTACTGTCCCACAAACTTATCTGACCCGGTGACAGCGTCGCTACTCTAGTATCTATGAAAAACTTGATGCCCGCGACTTCGTCCGCGTGGATTGAGGTTTTTCGGTTCCCGCGGGAACTCTTTAATTTTCCGGGATAAAAAGTAGCCTACATAGGCTACTTTTTATCCCGGAAAATTAAAGAGTTATCTATTCCAGACTATAATCTATCTCTGTGCCAAATTTCATCCAGATCCGTTCAGCCGTTGGAGCGTTATTGAGTAACAAACATCCATACATCCACACATCCATACATCCACACATCCATACATCCATCCAAACTTCCGCATTTATAATATTTATTTGATAAAATTTAAAAAACAACTTAACAGGCATAAAAATTAGTTCCAATTTTGTCTACCGGGTCAGATAAGTGTGACGGACTATATATGTAGTTAGCTCAAACTACTCACCTCGCGCTTCCCTGAGCGCCAGCGCCGCGTGTCGGTGCCGGCCACGCTCGGCGAGCGTCAGCGCTGAGTCGCCGCTGGCGGTCAGCGCTGTCAGCTCGGCACCAGCGCTGAGCAGCGCTTTGATGTTCTCCAGGTGGCCGTGCTCGGCAGCGATGTGCAGCGCTGTCTGCCATGCAAATAACACACGTCAGTACCTTTACCACATGATTTTAAATCGTACCAACGTTTTTTCTCTTTTATCCACTACAAGTTAGTCCTTGACTGCGATCTCACCTGATGTTAAGTGATGATGCAGTCTAAGATGGTAGCGGGCTAACCTGTTAGGGGCATAGCAGTTAAATTAAACCCATTCCCCTATTCGGTTTCGGTTTGCCGGTAGGCTGGTAACTAGCCACGGCCGAAGCCTGGCCGACCAGGCCAGACCAGGGGAAAATAACAGACGATCTCATCTACGATGAGATTGATCTCAATCTCATCTTCAACCAAATTATAGTCCGTGAAAGTAATCTGGCCCAGTGGCTAAAATTGGAACTAATTTAGGCCAGTTTAAAGTTTATGTTTTTATTTTACGTTTCACTAGCTGATGCCCGCGACTTCGTCCGCGTGAAATAAGTTTTTCAAATTCCCACGGGAACTCCCTAATTTTTCGGGTTAATATATAGCCTACTAGCTGATGCCCGCGACTTCGTCTGCGTGGATTAAGGTTTTTTGATTCCCGCGGGAACTGTTTAATTTTCCGGGATAAAGAGTAGCCTATGTCCTTCCCCGGGATACAAAATATCTCTATACCAAATTTCATCAAAATCGGTTGAACAGATGGGCCATGAAAGCGTAGCAGACAGACAGACAGACACACTTTCGCATTTATAATATTAGTATGGATATGGATGACGCTCACAAATAATGTGGCTTTCTATTGGTACCAGAATTTTCAAAATCGATTCAGTAGATCCAGAGATTACCCCCTACAACGTCACAAACTCTACCTCTTTATAATCTACTAGCGATCCGCCCCGGCTTCGCACGGGTAGCACTAATAATCCTAATAGTCTATACCCAATCTTCTATCTTCTATATATATATAAATCTCGTGTCACAATGTTTGTCCTCAATGGACTTCTAAACCACTTAACCGATTATAATAAAATTCGCACACCATGTGCAGTTCGATCTAACTTGAGAGATAGGATAGTTTATATTATATAGATTAGGATTATTAGTGCTACCCGTGCGAAGCCGGGGCGGATCGCTAGTATAGTTATAAAAATGGTTATTGTGAGTCAACCTTAAAAGATAGATGTATGCTATCACGAACTTTTTTTTAGAACTTTTTGAGAGGAACAATTCCACCATACATTGTTTTCGTGTAACTTTAACTATTTACGCAGCGCACGCCACGTAAGCTCTCAGAAGAGAGGATTTTTTCAGACTTGGTTCACATAATTGCAATTTTTGTAAGGATCTCTAATTTTTTGAAAATAAAATATAGCCTATGTTACTTACTGATAATGTAGCTTTCTATAGGTGAAAGAATTTTTAAAATCGGTTGAGTAGTTTTTGAGTTTATCCATTACAAACAATTACAAACAAACAAACAAATCTTTCCTCTTTATAATATTAGTATAGATTTAGGAATAAAATTTGTATCCTTTCCCTTTTGTGGAGAAAATTGTCTCGGCCCATGCTAGGGGGGCTGGCAATCGCGCCCTAAGCGCCTTGACCACTCGGTCACGGTTCACTTACCAGCCAGTGACGAAATTAAAGATATGCAGATGCATATCTTTAATCCAGTCTTTACTTTAGTACTTCAACCACACTACCTTGCCGCCGGTCTCTCGGTCGGAGGCTGCGTCCACGTCAGCGCCGGCCGCGCACAGCGCCTGCAGACACTGACTTCGCTCAGCAAGTGCGGCCGCGTGCAACGCACTGCGCATGTGCGAGTCTCGCGCGTTCACCTCCGCCCCACCCGCCACCAGCTCTTGGAGTAGCTCCAGGTTGTCCCATAGTGCCGCCTGAGTAATGGAGTTTTAAACCAGTAAATATAACTCAAAGAATTAAAAAATACGACTGCCATAGTTAAATATTTTTTTGAGAATCACTGGATATTGAAATATAGTCTTATATATTTTTGGAATCTACTCATCATTTTCTTGATGATGGCAATATAGTTAATCTCATTTTGGAAAAAAAATTCAACTTTAGTCTTTGATGCGGGACCATGGTCACCCTATCAAATTTTACTAGCTAATGTCACCTGGAATAAGCTAAGGATTCTAACAATACATCATTCATCAAAGTCCGTTCAGGCGTATAGAAGTTATGGTGGAATATACAAACTCACATACGTACATACATACATGAACCCTAAAAACAATATATACTCCTTTTTCAGGCAGTCATATAAACATACTGAGTGTCAGTCATAGCTTTTTTTTTCTCTCAACTGCAAGTTAGCCCTTGACTGCGATCTCACCTGATGGTAAGTGATGATGCAGTCTAGGATGGTAGCGGGCTAACCTGTTATATTAAGCCCATACTCTTTTAATCAGTTTCTACATGACATCGTACCGGAATGCTAAATTGCTTGATGGCACATCTTTGCCGGTAACTAAGTGGTGAATGTCTAAGAGAATAAAGCTAACATCATATGGAGAAAAGAAAATTTATACTAATATAATAAATGCGAAAGTGCCCATCTGTTCAACCAATTTTGATGAAATTTGGTACAGAGCCGGGTTGCATCCCAGAGAAGGACATACTATTTTTTTATTCCGGAAAATTAAGGAGTTTTTGCAGGAATAAAAAAACCTTAATCCTCTAGGTCTAGGACAAAGTCACTGGCACATGCATGCAAATGCAACACAATATATGCATTTGGATTGTGTGGGTGAGGATTGAGGAAGCTCTTTAAAAATCCTGTAGGAACACTCAATTTTTCCAGGGTATACATTAGCCCTTGACCATCGCGGGGATGAAAGCTATATATCTGAACCGAATTAAATCAAAATCTGATAAAAGTCTGTAGAATGAGAAGAAAGATAAACCAACTTTTGCACCCATATTGTAGGTATAACAAGTCTTGTTTTTCAATTGCTATTTTTTTGGTGGTCACGGTCTCGCGGAATAACGATTGTATGCGGTGTAAAACGACGTTCGGTGCGTTTTGACACGGCCCAGTGCATTTTAGCAGTTTAGTTTTACTTCAAATTCAACTTACCTGGTGCAAAAGCCGACCCTGAAAGTGTTCTTCGTCTGGAGATAGGTCCATTCTCAACATTCACCACAAAAACACCCATCTAAAGTGAAAATTATGAACTAGGGTGTTGCATTTACACATCGGACCACAGAAGTTCATTAAAAATCTAATTTCTCAATGAAACTTCGATGTGATTTGTAAATTTAATATCATATATCGAAAGCTTAACACAAAAACGACACATACGACTAAAACAATTATTTATATAAAATATTAGCGCTGTAAATTCACGTATCGATTAATCCAATTTCCAATTGACACACCGACCAGTTGACAATCCTTGCAGCTTTATTTTTGACATTAAACAGATGATCGCCATAGATAAGCACATGGCACATAGACATCTATCGTCCAAACATGGTTCAAACCATGGAATTAGGAATTAAGATGGAATTAAGTGATTGGAATTATGGAAATAAGGTTCAAACCAATGACTTCTATTAATATGTCTGTGCTTCTTTATTACTCACTAGATGATGCCCGCGACTTCGTCCGCGTGGATCAAGGTTTTATGATTCCCGCGGGAACTCCTTAATTTTCCGGTATAAAAAGTCCTTCTATCTATATGTCCTTCCCCGGGATACAACCAACCTCTATACCAAATTTCAGCTAAATCGGTTGAAAAGATGGGCCGGGAAAGCGTAGCAGACAGACAGACAGACAGACAGACAGACACACTTTCGTATTTATAATATTAGTATGGATTGATTGGTTGATTCATGGAATTAGGAATTACGACTTACGTCTGGTTGATTGGTTCAAACCATAGAAGAAGGAATCTCTAGAAACATATTTTTTTCTCATTCTATCTTGTGTAACATCCCAACACTGCATCTCTTTCATGTGGGAGTGAAAAGGAGATATGGCGGCGTCTATATATCTTACTCAGTATACGGTTCAAACAGACACAAATCAAGACACTTAACACAAAAACGGGCTGGGCTATATTATACTGGACGCGGAGTTGGACGTTCATATTTTTTTTACAGAAAGACCTTGATGTGCTAAGCCTTGCACTAAAATATTTTACGCCGGAGACTAATACTTTTCGAAAAATATTTTTTTGAAAATTCGCAATTCTTCACCACTATACACTATTTCTTACGACATTTGCCATAGATCACAGACTCATTGGGCACGGAGGGGGGGCGTACCCCCCCCTCCAAGTAAGACGTTTCACGTTCCGAATTTTATTAGTTTCCGAGATATTCATTTTGACGTTAGGTTCTCAAAATTCCTGCTTAACACTGATAGTTATGACGGAGAATGGGTAAAAGTAGCTTGGAGGGAGGGAGGGAGAGGGAGGGGGTGAGGGCGGAGGGGTATTACCTTTATACCTTGTAATTACACCTACTTTAACCTACCCTTATATCTTTTGTTTTAGGTAGTGGGAGAGGTTAATTTCTGAAATAGAATGGGCTACGCCAGAAGACTCGCTTCTGGCTTCGCGCTTAAAAAAAACACTCTAGGGGTAGGGCAGACAAGACTGCGTGGAGTCGGGGCGTGCCGATTCGGTTTTGTGATCAATTTTTAGATAATTATACCTTTAACCTTTAAACTCTGTGTTAGATTCAAATGATTATTAAAAAAAAAAGCCTTAAAGAACTTGTATCCAGGGCCGTAAAAAAAATTAAAAAAAAAAAAGTTATCAAAAAACGTCCATGGACATTAATCACAGATTATGTACTAGTTTACGTCTTGTTTACCACAGACATATAAATATAAGCAGACACAACATAAATTTCACACCCACATAGACAAGTGTATGCGAATCAGTGTGACTTAGTGTGACCGTGTCCCTGCAAGCAAAAATGTGTATGTATTAATTTGCTGCAACACTGTGCTACACCAACGCACACATTGACAAAAATTCAATGCGTGGCAGTCATTAAAAGACATCTATGAGACCTATGGCGTTTGTTTACATTGTGTTGTCTTGGGTGTCATAAGTTTTTTGTGAAATTTGGAGATTTATATGAATATTTACTGAAATAAAATGGTGAAGTGTTGTGTCCCCCTGTGTTACAACGCTTCGTACAGGAAAACCCCAGAAGTAACGTTCCATCGGTAAGTAAAATTCACGCTATCATGTAGCTTTGGAATGTTTTCGTATCGCATCGTATCAAGGCTAAGATATCTAATATTTTATAGTTGTTATGACGAAATATGTAGCCATGCATATATTAAAACTATAATATTATGGTTTTCTGTAGAAATACATGCTTTAAGTTGTTGAATAATCTTTTTTGACATTTGAGAACTTTAACAAATTACAGGGCCGGACTCGACGACTCTTTTATTTTAAGTATATAACTTCGACTTTTAATTTCAGGTTTCCAAAGGATGAATACCTGAGAGACCTATGCATAAAAATATTAATAGAAAAGACTGGCAGACCAACTCATGGAGTGCTATATGCTCCAAGCATTTTACAGATAATCTAAGAACGTAATATTATATTCCATACAATTCTATCTCCTGGTGCAATACCGACCATTTTCAAAGAAAAGTTAGTTGAGGTCTTATACTAAGTAGGTACCAATTTACCTTATCTTCCATTAGGTGGATGAATTTCATTAATTTTTATTGAAAACCTCAATACAGATTCTAAAGCACTAATTGTAAAGTTTATTTGAATAAAAAACATGTGAGTTTAAAACACCTGTTGTAATTTTCTATTTAACCTGTTTTTGGAATAACGATTCGATTCGATTGTTTAACAACATTTATTTGGCTTACTGCCAAGAAATTATTGTCAATAGGAACTTTGAGCTAAAATCTGGCGGTATTTACACGATATCCGTTGGTACTGTTCTTCTAAATAATATCCCCATCATCTGCGCGTCGACGCAGAGCGAGAACGACGCGAGAACCACTGGCCATGATACTGACGGAGTCCTCAGGATTTGAGTTGTAACAGGAACTATAACTCCGCGCGCGACGGTGACGATATCACACGCAGCGCGGAGCTCACATCTATATTCACCACATTGACTAGGGTCCCGCACGTGGTGATGATTACCATTACTAGTGTTACTATATTGCAGTTGTGATCGCTTGTGATGAGGAAATTATAAAAGTACCAATAATAATTATTTTTAAAATCCTTACAAATTATAGCTTCCAAATGATAGGTGTCTTTAGGTCAATTTTTTTCACGCAACCTAACCCTACATATTAATATAATGTTTTATGCAGCAACAAGGTTCGGCCCTGAGTTTTGTGTATGTGTGCGTAATGTTTTCGTGTGTTTGTAATTGCCACGCTATTTTGTACGTTATCTTGACTCTGCTTCTCTTTATAACTCTGTGTTGTTTACGTAAACGAAACTTTAGCACGCTAACTAAACGTCAATGAGTCTGTAATCTATGGCAAATGTCGTAAGAAATAGTGAAAAGTGGTGAAGGAATGCGAATTTTCAAAAAATTATTTCTCGAAAAGTATTAGTTTCCGGCGTAAAATATTTTAGTGCAAGGCTTACCACATCAAGGTCTTTCTGTAAAAAAAATATGAACGTCCAATTCCGCGTCCAGTATACTATATCTGAGCCTCAGCGTGTAACCGAAAGGGATAGGTAATACTATGAAACACCTCCCAAACACAACTATGGTTTGTTTGTATGCAATAGGCATAAAATCCGTGACACGCAGAAAGGGAGAGAAAAACACATATTTTTTTTCTCATTCTATCTTGTGTAACATCCCAACACTGCATCTCTTTCATGTGGGAGTGAAAAGGAGATATGGCGGCGTCTATATATCTTACTCAGTCTACGCCAAAAACGTAGTGGATTCTCTTTTATTATACTCTTTGATTCTCTTCATTCTCCACAGTCATTCTCTTTGACACATTGCTTTGCAACTCAGAATCTGAGGTTTGCCTTTGCAAAAAGACGGCAGTCGTAATTCCTTCTTCCATGACAAAAAGACTTCTCTATTATAAATACAGCTGGTGTAAAACAGTGTGAACGTGAATCGCTTGTCTTGTTGCTGTGTCTTGTGTATTTTGTAAAAAGAAAATGCAGTGTTGTGTGCCCTTGTGCAAAACCACCACGGAGATCGTCTCCGCATCTGAGGGGATTACATTTCATGAGTGGGTGTTTGATTTTCTTTACAACAGTATAGTCTTTTTACTTGACGCAAGCCAGCGTTAAAGTTAAAGTTCAGTTATCGAAGCAGTGCGCTTGCTCCTCACCAGTTCAGAAACGAACGTATTTCCTTGGGCAAGCCGCAAACAATGAGAGCTCTTAGGAATCCCGCTCTGTTTCTGACAAATATACTGGCGTACTTTGATTGTGGCTTGTCTGACTTAAAAAAAGTTTCACGTCAAAATTATTGCCTTATTGCCCACTCACGGCATCAGTCTCAATTATTGACTTCATTTCTCCATTTCTACGAGAGTTCGCACACACGGTCCGCTCCGCGCGGCTTGATACAATGGCGTACACGGTACAGAATCTGTACTACCTGATTTCGCATCGTCAAATGTCATGACGTCAAATGACAGGCTGTGGATTAGGGCTGTGTTCCGTTATAGACTGCGAGCACAGTTCAGTGCTCTTCAATTCAAGGCTTTTGTCCTTTTGGACATGTCAGCCCCATCGTACAAAACAAAAATAAAACAAACAAAAGAAAACATTACATAAATTCCATAGGTACCTAATAGTAAAGACGGACTCACCAACTGTTTGCACATCAAAATTCCATCACTGATGAGCCGCTGCAACCAAATCATAGAATGCAATCGCAATTTCGGATGTGGGGCTACTTATTGCACTTTGTGCAGTACCCACATCACCATAACTTAAATCATAGTGGCTCATCAGCAAATCCCATTCCCTACTGTTCTGGATGCATTCCATCAGAAGATGCTGCACATCTTCCAGCTGTCCACAAACTTCACAATTCGGTGAATCCGTCTTTTTCATCAAATATGCAAATTTATTTGTTGGATAATGTCCAGACCTAATTCTAAAAGCTAGTTTGATATGAAACATGCTTATTTTTTTGTGCTCAAACCAAGTTATCCGAAGCGGCTCGGACTGGACTGTTTTGTACCAAATTCCTTTTATTCTAGATCTTTCGTCAAAATACAATTTCCAAAGGGAGTATGCTAAATGATTGAACTTTGAAAGAACCTCAGAATAAAAAGGAATGGTACTGAAATCCGTTCCTGCCGTATTGCCTAATTTAGCAAGCAAAATAATTCAATTCTTGGTTTTATGGCTTGCGTTTGTACCAAATGGGTACAATATACCTCGCCAATGACGCGTGGAATGGAGGAGACACGCTTTAAAGGTGATAGCTGGGAGGTTCTGTCCAGCTTTTAATTTGGATTATGTATTAATGGCAGGTTTCTTATTTCAATGTTTTATGGTTAGTTTCTACCCTAGAACAACACAATATTCTGATTAGCACTTATACACACTTAAGTACATAGATACCTATATATTTACAGCTTAATATTGTTAGTTTTAATATATTTACATAAAAATTTACAATAAGGACTAAACACAGACATTAACAAACATTCAGCATTTATTGGGCGGGGGATTTGTGATGGAAGGACATCATAGAGGGGATGAAGAAGTTTGGGACAAGAAAACAAAATATGGGAGACAGTACCTTCGTCTAAGCTGTCAGCACTGAGTGAGACAAACACTGAGAGCACCTTACCTCGAAAACGCCAGTGCTCACAGTACAAAGACGGTGTCGATTAATGACGTCATATATTTCCCTAGGATACTGCAGCAGTTTACTGTCAGTTATAACGGAACTAATTTCTCCACAGTAAAGAGCACTGAACAGTGCTCGCAGTCTATAACGGAACACAGCCAAGGTGCTCTCAGTGCTTTGATCACGTGATCTACTGCTGGACTGCGTTCCGTTTTAAACAGTAACCAGTATGGCTTACTATAAAGGAACGGCTTCGCAGTGTACTAAATTGACGTCACACTTTACAGTGCTCGCAGTGTATTTCGGAACATACCCTATGTCGGCCAGTCTTTTTGCTTCATATTGTGACTTCTTGACCGTCAATGAACTAAAGTTCAAACAAGATGGATTTATGGGATTGACGTAAATCTATCTCGCTTTAACAGTGCCTGAGTCTGAGCAATGCTAAAATTTCTATAGATTTCACTCAATGAGTCTCACCCTATGATACCTCCATGGTGAATTTCTACTTCCAGGTTCCCCAGAGAAGTCCGTCTCCGTGCTGCTTGGCTCAGAGCCCTCGGCAAACAAGACAGTTACCCAGTAGACACTGCTGTGGTCTGCTCGCAGCATTTTCTGAGTGATGACATTTATGCAACAGAAAGTGGCTTGAGGCAAATTCGTATGGGTGCTATTCCCTCAATGGTGCAGGTAACTCTCTCGCAATGTCACCTCATGTATTGTTATTGAATCACAACTAAATCAGATCAAGTGTTATAAAGGAAAGAGTTATCTCAACTTGTTTCTTTGAATTATTGAAAAAGTCTTATAATTACTTACAACATTTTGTACAGGTCTGCATGATATGCTTTGACACTCAGAGCAAGCTGTATCCAATGAGCAAATACAAGTTGGATGAAGCATACCAACACTTAGTGGGACAGCCTGTAAGTTGTATTTATATTTCAACTAGCTGATGCCCGCGACTTCGTCCGCGAGGATTGAGGTTTTTCGGTTCCCGCGGGAACTCTTTAATTTTCTGGGATAAAAAGTAGCCTATGTGCTATTCCAGACTATAATCTATCTCTGTGCCAAATTTCATCCAGATCCGTTCAGCCGTTGGAGGGTGATTGAGTAACAAACATCCATACATCCACACATCCATCCTAACTTTCTTATTTATAATATTTATTTCAATTATACCAGTGTTACACTGAGCAGTACACAGTAGAACAAACAAGCTTTCTCGCAGTCTATTGTAAAATGCTGCAGATGCATCATCACAGTGCAAAGATAAACAAGCTTTTGAGAATATTGTCATAACAGTAATCAATATGTACTTGTGTTGTTTCAGTTGTGTGATCTAGGAAACCTAAATCGAACACTTTGTGTACAATGTGCTCAGAGATTAGTGAACTTTAACAAGTTCAGAGACAAGAGCTTGAGAGGCCGTTCCCTGATGTTGGAGCTAGTTGAGAAACATGAGCTGGTGAGTAACATATTTTGACTTGTATGTTCGCACTTGGTACTTGGTCTCTGCTCTTTTACAGAAATGAATTTTTTCCAGATAACAATACAACACATCAAATCGATAAGCCGAGTTAAACACAAACTTAAGTCTGACATTATGAAGACTTTTCTGGGTCCTGACCAGTTTGATGTGTACATAGCACACTCTGACACAGACACACAGACAGAATTAGATGCAACTGCTGAAGCAGTGGCAATGGAACATGATAAGACTGACTCTATGTTGGTGGATGCAGTCCAGTCTCTGATTGATGCAGACAGCTGCAATGCATCTTTTGCATATAAAGAAGAATACTTATCCGATGACAGCAATCCCTCAGAAGCAAAACATTTGATTTATCCTCAACACACAACATCCTCTCTATGTGAGACGACAGCCGAAACCTTGGCACCGGTAAAGCAGGAAGTTACCTTTGCCTGTACAACTTGTTTGGAGGAGTTTTCAGATGAAGACATGTATATTCACCATACATTGATGCATACCGAGGTAAGATACACTACTGTCTGATTAGAAACTTTCCATTGTAGCAGTCATCGCGAAGAAACGACAGTGAAAGCGAGTTTTTTGATTCGACCTCAGTCACCTGTTGTGTACATTCCTCGCCGCACTAGTATGTCATTCGTTCATGTTCTAATGGATATGATGTTATATAGTAAAACCAAAGATAATAAATAAATAATACCGTATTTTACCTTACCTAATATGTATCATACTAATATTATAAATGCGAAAGTGTGTTTGTTTGTTGGTTTGTCCTTCAATCACGCCGCAACGGAGCAACGAATCGACGTGATTTTTAGCATGGGTATAGTTGAGGACCTACAGAGTGACATAGGCTACTTTTTATCCCGGAAAATTAAGGAGTTCCCGCGGGAATCAAAAAAACTTACACCACGCGGACGAAGTCGCGGGCATCAGCTAGTTATGATATAAATTTTTCGAGGCACTGCAACTGGTTTGTTTATATTGAGGAACAGAAGCACTAAGTAATGCGACCAACCAAAAGCCTTAAAATATTCAACGTACGCATTGGTATTGTAACTAGCAACCACACTGCTTCACTCTCGTGGGAATGTCGCGAAATCTGGCCTCTGCAAATGTCGGCTCTCTAGCCTTGCTAGATCAACTTGTTTGTTCTGTGTGTTACTGAGTCAGTGAGTAAGTGAGTCAGTCAGTCAAGACTTGACTTTTGCACTAATACAGTTGTGTTATGTGTATTTCAGGACATTGGGAACCCGGATGAGGATTCAGTTGCTGACTGCTCTTCGTCCTCAGGTGAGAGAAACTAACTCAATTTTTTTTTCTTTGGATTGGCATTTGCTGTTAGTAGAGTTGCCAAATTGTTTTCAGCTGAATTTAGTATTCTATAGAATAAGCTATATAAAATAGAGTACCTGCACTTAAGCAAGGGATTCGGTACGTTAATGTTCCAGGTTAAAACGTAGCCTATATCCTTTCCTGGGCCTTTCCCTGTGCTAAACATGAAAATTACTTTAACAGATGAGCTGTGAAAGTATTGCAAACAGACAGACAGACAGTCAGACGGACAGAAAGATACACTTTCGCATTTATAATATTAATATGGATAGTATGGAAGTATGAATAAGGGACGCAATTTAATTTTCTCAAACATGCATGGAAATATTGTCATTATTTTGAAAAAAGAACACGCGAAGTATCGAATTTTCGGACAAAGAAAATCAAATCCATTGCAGGAGCGTTTTTTTAATTTGGAACACTACAACGCTCCTGCAATGTTGTATGAAAAGGCGTGCTGGGGTTATTAGATACTATTTGATCGGATCTCTTTTGTCATTCTTGGCATACCATAGTCTCTTTGCTTATTATCTCGCTGCAGACTCGGCCATAAATCATTCGAGTGTTTCGCTCTCTTTCCCACTCACGGGCTCTATGGCACGGCCCCTGTGCATTACTGCAGTCGATGAGTGATATCGATAGTTGTTTTTTTGGTATCTTTTTAAATGGGTGATGGAATGGGTTTTTTTTATAGTACAAATTGCGTTTACGTGGCTGTATAGCCATAAATGCGTTTGCCTGTCGGCACAGATGATAAAAAAAAAATTGGCGGCAAAGCTGAAAATTCGTCTTGATTTGTTATTTACATACTTAATAAATATAAATTTAATAATAATTAAAATGGTTTCCAACGGTTCAGAGAGTGAAATGGAGATTGATTGTACTCCACCAGATTTATGATAAGAAGCCAAATTGGCAATGGAAAACCTGCTTCCAGCGAAGTCAAAAAAAAAAATACATGAAAGTATATGAAAATTTTATGATAATATAAAAAGTATGTTTTATTTCCCTGCATTCTTTTGAGAAAAGCACTATATATGCCTCGGCGGAAATGGCAATTGCCTATTTCCCGGCCTTTGCAATAATGTACCATTAAAACTTTATTTTATTTTCATTTGTTTATTACTATTTACCTGTGCTATTTACTACTATGTATTTATGATGCTATTATTTTATTTTTGAAAATTATTTTCAAAAATAAAGTAATAAGGCCATTATCGCTGTCGTCGGGTATTTTCCGCAAGTTGGGTTTGTGTAAAGTTTGGTGCACAATTTTACAAATTTCAAACGTATATATTTCTAGGCAATTTATTCATATTATACATTTATTTTTAAAAATTAATGTCAAAATAAAACTATATTTGAAATAAGCAATAATAAAAAGACGCAATGGCGGTTGTGACCTTATTCCATCGATGTGTTGTGACCATATTGTTTTTAGATTGAATACTAATGATGTAAGAATCACTTTAGGTGCAAATGTATTGTAATACCATTTAAAATTTAAATGTATGTGGTTTCCAGCCCCCAGCCCCCGTAGCATGGGCCGGAGATAAAAATTTTATCCCCCGATTTTATCCACTGACAAGAGATAAAATTAACTTATCCACCTCTCAGAGCACGGCAACAGAGGAGAGGAGAAGTTTATCCCCGTTTGACATTTCACGGGGACTCGGGGGACTATTTACCCACCGTTATTTAGCGTTTTTATTTATTTATTTAGGAATAAATTTTTTATCCTTTCCTCGGGGAGAAAATTGTCTCGGCCCATGCTAGGGGGGCAGCAGGGCTAGCTTGGGCCGGAGATAAAAAAATTATCCCCCGATTTTATCCACTGACAAGAGATAAAATTAACTTATCCACTTCTCAGAGCACGGCAACAGGGGAGAGGAGAAGTTTATCCCCGTTTGACATTTCACGGGGACTCGGGGGACTATTTATCCACCGTCATTTAGCGTTTTTATTTATTTATTTAGGAATAAAATTTTTATCCTTTCCTCGGGGAGAAAATTGTCTCGGCCCATGCTAGGGGGGCTGAAGCCTTGTCAAATGGTCAAATACATATTAATCGTGTGTAATCAATGGTCGTAGCATAGTGTGATGGGGATTTGTTTATATTGTGTTTCATCAGAAATTATTCTGAGATTTATTAACAATTGCAAAAGATTTCCCAACAGTTGTTTTGTTTCAGCCGTTCCTTTGCCCGCGGGACTTGTGACTAAACACGAAAATGAAGTGCATCCAAGTGATACAAACGACGAGTTAGATATATCAGTTCTCGAAAATAATGAAACAACTGTAGAAGATTTGGCGACACCTCAGATGAATATAATATTACAACCTGATAAATCGTTGGCAAAACTTAGCAATCATATTAATTTTAAAACTACAAGGGCATGTGAACTTTTCAGCATCAAACAAATTATCTCCGATTTCGGTGACATAGAAACCAAAACTTCGTCGGAATCACAGCAAAACCAATTTGTGTGTGACGTTTGCCAAAAGATATTTAAACGAAAAGGTTGCTTAATTAGCCATGTCAAGTCTCACAACTTTGTGAAAATATTATTATCTTGCGAGTTTTGCAAATACCAATGTAAAAAAAAAAGTACGTTAGTGAAGCACATGAAAACCCACACCGGCGAAAAGCCTGTTGTTTGTCAGTTATGTGATTACAAGTGTGTACACAATAGTACTTTAGTGCTGCACATGAGAACTCACACTGGTGAAAAACCTTATATCTGTGAGTCATGTGGTTATAAATGTACACAGAAGAGTAATTTAGTGCAGCACATGAGAACTCACACTGGTGGTAAGCCTTACGCATGTGAGTTATGCGATTATAAATATAGATATAGCAGTAGTTTAGTAAATCACATGAGTACTCACACTGGTGAAAATCTTCACGCATGTGAGTCATGCGATTATAAATGTGGAGTTCGTAGTAATTTAGTGCTGCACATAAGAACTCACACTGGTGAAAAACCTTATTTCTGTGAGTTATGTGATTATAAATGTACACAGAAGAGTAGATTAGTGCATCACATGAGAACTCACACTGGTGAGAAACCTTACGCATGTGAGTTATGCGATTATAAATGTACAGTTCGTCGTAGTTTGGTGCAGCACATGAGAACTCACACTGGTGAAAAGCCTTACGTATGTGAGTTGTGTGATTATAAATGCAAAGATCGCGGTACTTTGGTGCAGCACATGAGAACTCACACTGGTGAGAAACCTTTCGATTGTAAGGTATGCAATCGTAAATTCAAACGCTCTCAACATTTAGTGACACATATGAAAACACACACCGGCGAAAAGCCTTTTGTGTGTAAGTTATGTGATTATAAGAGTACAAGTAAAACTCATTTAGTGCGGCACATGAGAACTCACACTGGTGAAAAGCCTTTTGTGTGTAAGTTATGTGTTTATAAGAGTACAAATAAAAATAATTTAGTGCGGCACGAGAGAACTCACACTGGTGAGAAACCTTTCGCTTGTAAGGTATGCAATAGTAAATTCAAACAGTCTAATAGTTTAGTGACACATATGAAAACACACACCGGCGAAAAGCCTATTGTGTGAAAGTTATGTGATTATAAGAGTGCACGTAAAAATAATTTAGTGCGGCACATGAGAACTCACACTGGTAAAAAACCTTATCCTTGTTTGGTAATTCACAAGTTCTGACCAGTTAGTTTCACATATTATGAGGACTCACAAGTAGAGAATTTGTGTTAACAGTAATTTAGTGTCACATAAGATGTTTTTTTGAAGTGAATACTTCTTTAGCCGCGTTGAGCAATTTTTGGTAGGGGGTAAACTTGTGGATTCACTTGTGGATTCGCGTCACCGACTTTAATGACTTAGTTTTAAGGTTTAGGTATATTTTAATTCTTTTAAATCTTCTAATATATAAAATTTCCATGTCACAATGTTAGTTACCGTACTCCTCCGAAACGGCTTGACCGATTTTGATGAAATTTCATATGTATATATATATGTAGGTATGAGAATAGGACATAAACTATTTTTCATACCACCACGCGGACGGAGTCGCGGGCTTCAGCTAATATATATATATTTTTTAATTATTTTAAATATTCGTTTTCACTTCTATCGGCAGTCTGCCGACCGCCAATATTTTTTTAAAAAATAAAATTTCTCATTTTCAAGTTTCACGCATACATACACACACACACATTCACATTATACGTTTTTTAAAGTGACATTAATCTAAAATGTGAGGTTTGAAACATGGAAGGAGAAGGTACCGTACAGGTACCACAAAATGAACATTTATGTCGCAAACATTTTTAGACCGCGACTGTACATACTTACGTACAGTCATTTATACTAACGCTGTGTTAGAAGCATACCTACCTCTTCTCGATTTTTTAATTGGACGACATGATTTGACATTAGCTAATGTCAAATTGTAAATTAATGATGCCATATTTATGGTAAAAGTGATGTGATGTGGTTCAGTTGTGTTATGTGAATGAGTCAATGAACCAGTTCCTGCTTCTCTATTTTTTTAGAGTGAGTGAGGCGATTCTTTTTATAATTTTTTTTCCCTTTCTCTATTTTTCATAAAAATTTGGTAGCACTGGAAACATCAAAAATGTTTTGTAATTAAAAATTCTACTATAGCTTTACGGTAAAGGTCGATAGCTAAATTTGCTCATTAAAATGGTTCACTTTCCGTTAACCTTTTTATTGATATTGTATTATTTTGGCGTTAGTAATAATTATATTAAGGTTAATCATAATAATAAAATTAATCAAATTTACACACCATTATATTATTATGGCAGAATATTTTAGGGAAATGGCCACTTTAACCCAATGTACCTATGTTCCCTAAAATAAAATCATTATTTACTGAAGTATATTATTTCACCGCGGTTAAGTGCCTCATCTAGTGACTGTAGGGCTGGCCCATTTTTATTGCAAAGGATCAGCCTGGCTGTCCGGCGCGGGAATGCAGCCAGCATTCTTGCCACCCTTCCACGTGGACATGATTTATAATTTAGTCATGATTTCATGAACTCATGACTCATGAGGTTAGGCTAGTTAGCTTTAAGTTCTATTGTATTGTTTTCAATAAAGGTTTATTTTTTATTTTTTGTTGTTTGTTTAGTACTATCATATCCAGATCCTGTTAGGATGAGAGCATTGTATCCCTTTCCCTCGAGTGACTAATCTTAAAAGAAAAAGAGATAAACCTATTTTATTAGTATCCTCATTGCATTTGGATTGGGTATACTTAATATAAATATTAAATACCCATATTTACATTCGCAGATGACACGGCTATTGTATTTCAAGGAGAGAGTTGGGAGGAAGTCTACTCACTGGCACAGGAGGGTTTTCAGACTGTTATCCATTGGCTAAAGTTAAATATGCTTACACTTAACGCAAGTAAAACCAAACACCTAGCATTTTCTATTTCAAAAAGGACTAATTTACCACCTGGGTCAAACTATATAATCCAAGCACATAACTGTAATGACACTCACTCCGAAACATGCGATTGTCCACAGATTGAACGCGTACAGCATATTAAATATCTAGGAATCATTCTTGATGAACACCTGTCATGGGTTCCACAAATCAACCAATTAGCAGGGCGCGTTAGAAAACTTATATGGGTGTTTAAGAAATTAAGGAATGTACTCAAACCTGACTTACTACGGACTATCTATTTCGCTCTGTGTCAATCTATATTATCATACTGCACTTCTGTGTGGGGAGGTATTGGTAAAACCCATTTAATTCACCTTGAACGGGCACAGAGGTCAGTTCTCAAAGTCATGTATCATAAACACTATCGTTTCCCGACTCACTTACTATATGCCACTAGCAAAGTACTTACAGTTCGACAGTTGTTCCTCTTATCTATTACCCTCAGGACACATTCTTCGCTGGTATTTGATCCCCATTCCAGGCAAACAAACGCAGAAGCGATATAGTTTTTCCAACCAAATACAAGCCCCGAACATCTTTCTTCAAACACCAACATTCATTTCTTGCTTACTTCTTATACAATAAAATCAACAAGCATTTAAATATCTACCCCTTGACTAAATACCGTGCTAAAATAAAAATTTCCACATGGCTACTGCAAATGAATTATGACCAAACCGAAGAGTTATTACCTAAATTATTATGCTAAAACAATCACTTAAAAATTACTCAATAAACAAACGCAGTAATTTATATTCTCTTGTCTACACACACTCACGCATACACACACTCACACATACACACACACACACACACTTATACTTACACAAACACACACACATGCACACACAAGCGCACACACATACACACACGCACACACACACACACACACACACACACACGTATACACACTCACGCATTACCCTCTCTTTTGTAACTGTTTATAACTAGCATGTAAGAGGAACATTGTTATTATTAAGTGCATTAAAACTCGGAGGTGGGCGGTGGCATCTGCAGCACAGTTTACACTATTGCAGTGCCACCCTTGCCAACTATTATAAACCATTTTTGTTCCAAATAAAGATTTTTGATTTTTTTTGATTTTTGATATTACATAGAAATTATTCTTACCGTATAACGATCGCAATCACCTTTGATTCAATCAATAGTCTGGCGTGGTGGGAGGCTTCGCCCGTGGCTATAGTTACCACCCTACCGGCAAAGACGTGCCGTCAAGCGACTGCGTATTCGGTATAAAATCTCTGGCGAAAGGTGAGACAGTAGTTCAATTTTCATATACTGGATGTATTATGGCTCAAGTCAAATTGCTTTGTTTCAGTTGCCGCCGTTGCCTCGACTCTCAAGACAGATCAGGAAAGTACAGAACACCCAACCGATGAAAAAGCTGAAGTCGAGACAAGTAAGTATAACATCGTTACTTTGTTCAGTTGCCTTTGCGTTCCACGTTAGATAGATGACAGTTCACTTATTTTAGAGGAAAAACATTAAGATGAAAATTATAAAAGAATTAACCAACGGTTGTTTTATTTCAGTTCTTCCTTTGCTCGCGGGACTCGTGACAAAACATGAAAATGAAGTGCATCCAAGTGATACTAACGACGAGTTAGATGTATCAGTTCTTGAAAATAATGAACCTCAGATAACTATATTACAACCTGATAAATCATTGGAAAAACTATGCGATTATAAATGTACAGTTCGTGATAATTTAATGAAGCGTATGAGAACTCACACTGGTGAAATACCTTTCGTTTGTAAGTTGTGCGATTATAAATCTAGAAATAAGAGTAATTTATTAAATCACATAAGAACTCACACTGGTGAAAAACCTTATTTCTGTGAGTTATGTGATTATAAATGTACACAGAAAAGTAGTTTAGTGCTTCACATGAGAACTCACACTGGTGAGAAACCTTACGCATGTGAGTTATGCGATTATAAATGTACAGTTCGTGGTAGTTTGGTGCAGCACATGAGAACTCACACTGGTGAAAAGCCTTACGTATGTGAGTTGTGTGATTATAAATGCAAAGCTCGTGATGGTTTGGTGCAGCACATGAGAAGCCACACTGGTGAGAAACCTTTCGATTGTAAGGTATGCAATAGAAAATTCAAACACTCTCAACATTTAGGGACACATATGAAGACACACACCGGCGAAAAGCCTTTTGTGTGTGAGTTTTGTGATTATAAGAGTGCACGCAAAAATTGTTTAGTGCTGCACATGAGAACTCACACTGGTGAAAAACCTTATTTCTGTGAGTTATGTGATTATAAATGTTCACAGAAGAGTAGATTAGTGCATCACATGAGAACTCACACTGGTGAGAAACCTTACGCATGTGAGTTATGCGATTATAAATGTACAGTTCGTCGTAGTTTGGTGCAGCACATGAGAACTCACACTGGTGAAAAGCCTTACGTATGTGAGTTGTGTGATTATAAATGCAAAGATCGCGGTACTTTGGTGCAGCACATGAGAACTCACACTGGTGAGAAACCTTTCGATTGTAAGGTATGCAATCGTAAATTCAAACGCTCTCAACATTTAGTGACACATATGAAAACACACACCGGCGAAAAGCCTTTTGTGTGTAAGTTATGTGATTATAAGAGTGCAAGTAAAAATAATTTAGTGCTGCACATGATAACTCATACTGGCGAAAAGCCTTACGCATGTGAGTTCTGTGATTACAAATGTAAAGTTCGTGATTGTTTAGTGCGGCACATGAGAACTCACACTGGTGAAAAACCTTATTTCTGTGAGTTATGTGATTATAAATGTGCACAGAAGAGTGGATTAGTGCTTCACATGAGAACTCACACTGGTGAAAAACCTTACGCATGTGAGTTATGTGATTATAAATGTACATTTCGTGGTAGTTTGGTGCAGCACATGAGAACTCACACTGGTGAAAAGCCTTACGTATGTGAGTTGTGTGATTATAAATGCAAAGCTCGTGGTAGTTTGGTGCAGCACATGAGAAGACACACTGGTGAGAAACCTTTCGCTTGTAAGGTATGCAATCGTAAATTCAAACGCTCTCAACATTTAGTGACACATATGAAAACACACACCGGCGAAAAGCCTTTTGTGTGTAAGTTATGTGATTATAAGAGTACAAGTAAAGATAATTTAGTGCGGCACATGAGAACTCACACTCGTTAAAAGCCTTATCCTTGTTTGGTATGCAATAGTAAACTCACAAGTTCTGACCAGTTAGTTTCACATATTATGAGGACTCACAAGTAGAGAATTTGTGTTAACAGTAATTTAGTGTCACATAAGAATTCACTCAGGTCAGAAACCTTCCGCTTGTCAGCTGTACAGGCGCGGTCTGCAAATGTTTATCAGTTTTTATAACACTATGTTGGTGTTTAGCCTTATACCTTACATGTGCAGTATTAAAGAAAATACATTTATTTGCGTGACAGAAATAAAAAGTATCAATGTTTTTTTTTTTAATAAAACTCATTCCTCTATTTAAAGTTTGACACATTCGCATTATACGTTTTTTAAAGTGACATTAATCTAAAATGTGAGGTTTGAAACATGGAAGTAGGAGGTGCCTCAAAATTAACCTTTAAGTCGTAAACATTTTCAGACCGCGACTGTACATACAATACGTACAGTCGTTTATACTAACGCTGTGTTAGAAGCATACCTACCTCTTCTCGAATTTTTAATTGGACGACACGATTTGACATTAGCTTATGTCAAATTGTAAATTGATTAGCATTTAATAAGTCAAATTGTAAATTAATGATGCCATATTTATGGTAAAAGTGATGTGATGTGGTTCAGTTGTGTTATGTGAATGATTCAATGAACCAGTTCCTGCTTCTCTATTTTTTAGAGTGAGTGAGGCGATTCTTTTTATAATTTTTTTTGCCCTTTCTCTATTTTTCATAAAAAATTTGTAGCACTGGAAACATCAAAAATGTTTTGTAATTAAAAATTCTACTATACTTATAGCTTTACGGTAAAGGTCGATAGCTAAATTTGCGCATTAAAATGGTTCACTTTCCGTTAAACTTTTTATTGATATTGTACTATCTTGGCGTTAGTAATAATTATATTAAGGTTAATCATAATAATAAAATTAAACATTCACATCATTATATTATTATTATTATGGCAGAATATGTTAGGGAAATGGCCACTTTAACCCAATGTACCTATGTTCCCTAAAATAAAATATTATTTACTGAATTATATTATTATTTCACCGCTTTTAATTGCCTCATCTGGTGACAGAAGGGCTGGCTCATTTTTTTGCGCAAAGGATCAGCCTGGCTGTTCAGCGCGGGAATGCAGCCAGCATTCTTGCCACCCTTCCACGTGGACATGATTTATAATTTAGTCATGATTTCATGAACTCATGACTCATGAGGTTAGGCTAGTTAGCTTTAAGTTCTATTGTATTGTTTTCAATAAAGGTTATTTTGATTTTTTGTTGTTGTTTGTTTAGTACTATCATATCCAGATGCTGTTATGATGAGAGCATTGTATCCTTTTCCCTCAAGTGACTAATCTTAAAAGAAAAAGAGATAAACCTATTTTTCTCAAACATACATGGCAATATTGTCATTATTTTGAAAAAAGAATACGCGAAGTATCGAATTTTCGGACAAAGAAAATCAAATCCATTGCAGGAGCGTTTTTTGAATTTGGAACATTACAACGCTCCTGCAATGTTGTATGAAAAGGCGTGCTGGGGTTATTAGATACTATTTGATCGGATCTCTTTTGTCATTCTTGGCATACCATAGTCTCTTACGGCAGTCGTAATTCCTTCTTCCAAGCTTTGCTTAGTACAAATTGCGTTTACGTGGCTGTATAACCATAAATGGGTTTGCCTGTCGGCACAGATGATAAAAGAAAATTGGCGGCAAAGCTGAAAATTCGTCTTGATTTGTTATTTACATACATAATAAATATAAATTTAATAATAATTAAAATGGTTTCCAACGGTTCAGAGAGTGAAATGGAGATTGATTGTACTCCACCAGATTTAAGATAAGAAGCCAAATTGGCAATGGAAAACCTGCTTCCAGCGAAGTCAAAAAAAAAATACATGAAAGTAGGTATATGAAAATTTTATGATAATATAAAAAGAATGTTTTATTTCCCTGCATTCTTTTGAGAAAAGCACTATATATGCCTCGGCGGAAATTTTTTTTTTTTTTTTTTTCCTCTGTGTTAATCTGCAATCAGCGGCAACTTTTAGCAGATGTGTTCATTGATGTTTCGCTTGTTAAGTGTGTCCTCCATTGAGAACATCTACTCTTTGCTGTTCTAATATTAGATGATGTTTTTCCTTTTTAGTCTATTTGTGTAGCCTCGTGTTAATAGCATAAAAGCAAGCTCATTTGGGTGGTTCTCCAGTCTCCCTTTGTATTTCTGCGTTATGCTGTTAATTTCTTGCTTAACAGTTTTCATTTTTAAGTGATCATGGATTTCGTTGTTGGTTACAAACCATGGTACATTGCTTATATGTCGAAGTATAATATTTTGCGTTCTTTGTAAAATCGATATATTGGAATCACTGGAGCTACCCCACAGCTGTATTCCGTACATCCAAACGGGTTTTAGCATTACTTTGTAAATTAAAAGTTTGTTGTCGATGGAGAGTTTGCTATTCCGGCCTGTTATCCAGTACAAGTTTCTATATCTTAGGTTGATCTCCTCTCTCTTAGTTTTGATGTGATGGTGCCATGTCATGCGACGATCGAGGTGCAGCCCGAGATATTTTACGGTATCCTTATGTGGGAGTTCAATTCCATCTAGATAGACTGGCGGACAATTGCCTTTACGCAACGTGAATGTGACTTGTACGGATTTTGACGTACTGACATTAATCCTATTTTCATGAAGCCACTTGCATATCATGTCTAAGCCTTTTTGGAGATCTCTTGATGCTACTACAGGATCTTTATTGCTAGCCAAGATAGCAGTATCGTCAGCAAATGTCGCCGTTGTAACACCCTCTATTTCAGGAAGATCTGCTGTATATAAAGTATAGAGCACTGGTCCCAATACGGAGCCTTGAGGAACACCGGCTTTTATTATATAGAGTTTGGATGTTGCATCTATTTCTTTTACTTGAAACAGTCGCTTTGAGAGGTAGGACTTGAATAGTAAGTAGTAACTATGAGGTATATGTTTTTTTATTTTATAAAGGAGACCTTCATGCCACACCCGGTCAAAGGCTTGTTGAATATCAAGGAAAACTGAGGAGCAGTATTCTTTTTCTTCCAGTGTTTTCCTTATCTTTTCACAAACCCTATGCACCTGTTCGACGGTAGAATGTTCCTGCCTAAATCCAAACTGGTGGTTGGGTATTGTTTGGTTAGCATCCAGGATTGGTTGTATTCTTCGTAATAACAGTTTCTCGAATACTTTTGAAAGAATTGGCAATAAGCTGATTGGTCTGTACGAAGTGATTTCATTCGGGGGTTTGCCTGGTTTGAGAATCATTAATATTTGTGATACTTTCCATAGCTGTGGGTAATGTTGCACTCTCAGAATTCCATTGTACAGTGTTGTTAAAAATACTATTGCCTTTCTTGGGAGTTGTTTCAAGACTTCCTTCGTTATCAGATCGAATCCCGGTGCTTTTTTGTCAGCCAACCTTTTTATTGCTCCCCATGTGTCACGGACAGTTATCGCTTTTGGCGGAATAGCCATTTGGAGGTCCATGTTTAAGGTTTGGGTGATTAGTTGTTCAGATTCAGGATCAAGGCCATCATTTGGACAGAACACTTTTGCTAGATGCTCAGCGAAAACATCAGCCTTTTCTTGAGAGGTTCTTGCCCAGTTTTGACTCGTTCTAATAGGTGGCTTAGCAACTTGAGGTCTGTTATAATTTTTTGCAAACTTCCATAGTGAGTAATTAGTTGCAGATGTTGGAGTAAGCGACTCAAGTTGGGCTTCAAAAGTACTATCATGCCAACTCTGTAACATCTCTGTTAGGTCTTTAGAAGCTTTGTTGAAGTTTGTTTTATCCACAGGGTGTCTACTTTGGTGCCAAATTCGACGCAACCTCCTTTTTTCTAATACAGCTCTTTTTATTTCCAGGGGATGATTTTCAATAACTTTTTTTCCCTGGATTTCAGGGGTGTTGAGCCAACATGCGTTTTGTATGAGTGTAGTTATGTATTTAGTTGCTTCTTCTATATCTTCAGGCGTTTTTAGGGCAACTTTTAGATTAATATTCTCATTGATATAATCTCTAAAAGATACCCAGTCGGTGAACTTGTTACATAGCGTATCTGGTTTTATATATTCGATTATCTTTGTATTCATTGTTAGCAGAACAGGGGTGTGGTCAGACGAGCTATCGTAACAGGATTCTGGTTTAAAGTAGTGCATCGACAATCCTTTGATGATGAAAAAATCTAATAGATCTGGCGTTTTATTCATATCGCTCGGCCAGTAGGTGGGTTCACCTGTGGATATTGTTAAGAGATTGTTACTCTCCACGCTTTGTTTTAGTTGCCTGCCTCTAGTGGTTATTAATCTGGAGCCCCAAAAAGTATGTTTAGCATTCCAGTCTCCTCCCGTTACGAAACGGTTACCAAGTGTTGCAAAGAAGTGTGAGAACATTGCATCAGTTATTTTGTGTCTTGGTGGACAGTATACTGCAGATACACTCAAATATCCAGCTTGGTCTTCCACAGCAATTGTCGTAGCCTGTATATGTTCAGTTTTGTACTGTGGCATTTGATGATGTTTAATAGAGTTCCTCACAACTACTGCAGTACCTGCATGTCTTGTTCCATCAGGATGGTTAGTAGTATAACACTGAAAGTCTTTAAATTTGATGTTTGTGGATGAATTGCAGTGAGCTTCAGAGATTAGCAGGATATCTAATTTATGCTCCTTCATGAGCAGTTCAACTAGGTGTTTATTTGGTGCTAGTCCGTTTATGTTGTGGGTTCCTATTCTGAGCGAATCTATTTTGTCGATAGTTTGTCAACAAGTTTGACCATGAGATTCATAAGAGTACTCATTTGTTGTAAGATGATATCGAACTTCTCAGATTGTTTCAGTAGTATTTGTTCTAATGTGGGAGTGGGACACACTTTGATAGGATTTGAGTTTTCTGGTGGAGGTTGTGCATGGTCTCTTAATGCCTCCGAAAAAGATTTTTTCTGTGTACTATCATTGCTAGTATTCTTTGCTTGCTGTGAGTTTACAAAATTTCTAGTTTTGTTGCGCTGGTTTTGATCCACTTTGTATGTGTTTGTTTTATTTTTCCGTGCAAGGATTTCTTTGTATACTTCGCACCCTTTATAGTTGGCTGGATGTGGACCATTACATAGAGCACATTGCGCTGGTGTATTGCGGTCGCGTTTTTCGCAATCTGATGTTTTGTGTGACTGTCCACATTTGACACAGCGGTATGGGCGCATACAATAATTTTTGGAGTGCCCATATTGTTGGCACCGCTGACACTGTACAATAGACCTCCTTTTCTTCGGGTCCTCAATAACAATAGACTGGTGAAAGATATACTTGAGTTCTTTTGCAGCTTTGTTATTTGGTCCTGGAGCTAAATTTACAAAGAAGGTTGATGTTGGTGTCTTATTTGGCCCATATTTGGCATTAATAATTTCACCAGTGACCGTGTTTCCAGTGGCTTCTATTTCTTCTTTTATTGCATCTATAGGTGTTGTTGGATGTAAGTTTCTTATAACTATTCTGAAGCATCTCTGGTCTTTTCTATTAAAAGTGTGTCCAATGAGCCCATTTTCTCGCACTATAGAGATCAATTTTTTGTATGTGTCAGTATCCACGCTACTTATGCGAAGTTGATTTTTATTTATGATCTTGTATATAAATTTATCTTTTTCAGCTGCAGTTGTTAAGAGTCCTGTTAGCATATTCAAATCTTCAATTCCATATAGAATGATTGGTGGTGGTTTGCTGGGCTTAATTGTTTTTGAAGCAGTAGTTTTGTCAGTGGGATCAACATCTAATCCAGAGAAGCGATTTGAGGTTTTAACAACTTCTGGTGGAGGGCTGCTAGATAATTTCCTTTTTTTTTGAGTTTTTATTAATAGGCACTCTTTGCCATGGTGGAGGGTGAGGAGTTTCTAAGCCTGGAGAAGAAGGTTCCAAACTTGGTGATAGATCATCAGGCTTAGATGGTGGCCTGCTCCCTAATGAAGAGGACCTTGGCCTTGATATGAACAAGCTGGGATGAAAAGCTTGTTGCACGAGTTTTTTGCTGCTGCCAGTAACATTAACTATCACAGGTGCCTGGGCATCCACTCCTGTGGAGTCTTCGGTAACATACTTCTCACTCGAGGGCCCGGGTACCCTTGAGCGCCGGGGGTCAGCCGGATCGCATGACATAACACTCTCATTATTGTTCGACATTTCCATATTTTAAAAAAGGGGGGGTTGGGAAAAATACTTATGGCACTTTCCCAAGGCACCATAGCTACAATTTCAGAGGAGATTTAGTTCCTCTGGGCCAGTAGGGGCCAATTGACAGGTTATTTAACCGCCGCCTGTGACTCGGCGTTGTTGCTCTTTAGCACCACCCAGGGGGCACGTGTAGGGTGGGCCTTAGGAAAAGGTGGTAAAGTCCTACGGACGCGAGCAACCATCGCCCCCCTGTCTCGTATTAGTGAAGTCCTCGCCTACGGCTCGGCCTTCAAACTCATACTCGACCTGCAATTGCCTATTTCCCGGCCTTTGCAATAATGTACTATTATTAGTATCCTCATTGCATTTGGATATAATATAAATATTAAATACCCATATTACATAGAAATTATTCTTACCGTATAACGATCGCAATCACCTTTGATTCAATCAATCAATAGTCTGGCGTGGTGGGAGGCTTCGCCCGTGGCTATAGTTACCACCATACCGGCAAAGACGTGCCGTCAAGCGACTGCGTTCCGATACGATGCCGTATAGAAACCGATTAATGGTTAGCCCGCTACCGTCTTAGACTGCATCATCACTTACCATCTCGTGAGATCGCAGTCAAGGGCTAACTTGTACTAGTGGATAAAAAAAAGCCAGATGTTGAGGGCCATGATGTTGCCTGTTTCACTAGTTGAGAAGAGAGGAGAGAGAAAAATAAGAAAAACCGGCCAAGTGCGAGTCGGACTCGCGCACGGAGGGTTCCGTACAAACCTGTAGTAAGTTTTACGATTTATGACGTATTAAAAATAAAAATTACGTTTGTTGTATGGGAGCCCCCCTTTAATATTTACTTTATTGATATTTAATTATTTATTTTGAAAGGTAATATACAAGTTAATATTCTGTGAAAATTTGAACCGTCTACCTGTTACCGTTTTTAATATTGAGCAAAAAAATACGAAAAAAACACGTTTATTGTATGGGGACCCCCCTTAATATATATATTTTTTTAATTTTTAGTATTTGTTGTTATAGCGGCAACGGAAATACATCATTTGTGAAAATTTCAGCTTTCTAGCTATCACGGTTTATGAGATACAGCCTGGAGACAGACAGACAGACAGACAGCGGAGTCTTAGTAATAGGGTCCCGTTTTTACCCTTTGGGTACGGAACCCTAAAAAAGAAGAGAGAACACTTTGAGGGTCAGCACGATGAAATGTAAATCGGTACCGTGACCTGACGCTGACCTGACCTCGCAGATAAGAGGAGGTTATTTTAGTCCGTGCAAGCCGGACACACTCTGCCAGCTGGCAGAAGTCCGTAGAGATTTTTTCTCCTAAACCAGAAAAAAAAAATTGGTACGGAATCCTAAAAAACAGGGGGTCTACTCTCTTTCTCTCAAACGAAACTTCGCAAACGAACGTAATTAGTCGGTTAATAGACCCACACAAAATCGTTCAATCCCACAGACATACAAATGTATGTCTGTGTTCAATCCAATGACAAAAGAGGTCGCTTCAGTTCAATCCAATCGGTCACGAAAATTGTCTATGGATCCGTACTTCGTCTGCGTGTACGAAAACGAAATAGAGAGGAGCATAGAGATAATATTATGTAGGAGAGGATTTAACGAAATTTCGTTCGTTTGTTTGCGAAGTTTCGTTTTAGAGAAAGAGAGTAGACCCCCAGGTGAGGCTGTGTCGGTGGGTGGTGTGTGGGTGTGTACTGTGTATACAGCGGGTATCAGCTAGTAGGTAGCTTTTACTGATAATGGTAGGGGAGCCCACGAGGCTAAATGGGGATTTACTCGAGCGTCGTAGAGACCTATTGGGATGCAAAGCTTAGATGATAAGAAGAAAAAAATGTTATATGATATATACCTTTACATCGGTGGGGGAAGCGGCTATAGATTTTTAAATATGTAAAAAAAAACTGTTGCATGGACATCCTCGAGCGCGTCAGATATTGATAGCATCAATGTCCTACGTATTTTTAATAATGTACGTATGTTAATCTGATCGTTTGCATGATGGGGGTGGTTGTATTTAAGGGTTGAAAATGAAAAAAAAAAAAAATTAATCGAGCGCGTCAGATTTTCTAAGGGAGTGTTAAGTGCACCAAAAAAAAGCTCTCATTCACTAATCTGACGATTTCGATGGGACGCAAACTCGCGGCCATTTTCATAATGTGCAAAAAAAATTCGCCATTTTGGAATACTCAAGCGCGTCAGATTAAGATATATATGGTTCATCTTTATGTTCTAAACGTACTGTCTCATAATCTGACGATTATCTAGAGGGATTTGCCTGATCTGACAAAAAAAAATTAGAAACACGGTTCACCTTAAAGGCCATCCCTGCAACTTCCCGCTAATTCCATTCCTGGGTGCTTAAAATTGTAATTATGACATTTTTGAGCTCAAAATATAATTTATGTGATATTTTGAGCTCGCTGAGTTCAAAGAAATAATATTTCTATGCATTTGAGCTCTCCCAGCTCGAAAGTCTGATAGAAGTTTCATAGAACACTATTTTTGGAATTTACAAACCGCAATAACTTTTGAATGGATCAAGCAATTTTCACGCGGTTGGCGCAATTCGACGCAGTTTTATCATCCTCATAAGTAATTTTGCAATTTTAATTGATCGAGCCACAAATTTCGGAGTAATCCCGAAAAAACACTTTTTCGGGTTTCTTTCGTTCACGATATCTCTCGAACGAATCAACCGCTTTTGACCAGCTTGGTGGCGATCGACGTGGTTTTTCAAGCTCAAAGGCGGATTAGTTTTTGAAGTTGATCGATAAAGCCGGTTAAAAGTTATTCCAAAAAAACCACTTTCAAGCTCAGGATAAGGAAGCAAATAAATAAGTGACACGAACGAGTCTTTATGATCAGCTGTGATGGCGTCATGGCAACAGAAACCAGAGTGGGGACGGAGTGAGAGAGTAATAGAAACGCGGAGAAGGAAATGTAGGCACCACGCAGCTGCACGCATTTAACTTTATCGACGAATTTTTGTTATTTCGGCTTGCGGAAATCGTCAGATTATATATTTTTCATTATTCTTGAATTATTTCCTTCTAAATAAAAAAAAATTTAGCTACGCTCGAGAATGTCGAGATGACGTTTTTTTTTTACAACTTTGTTGCCCTCCCCTTTTTTTACGTCACTCTCAAATTGTCAGATTAGTGGAATATACACTTTTTAGGATGTAATTAACTCACCCTACCTTAATCTGACGCGCTCGAGAATTTCTGATGGTCAGTTTTTTTTTACTAATCTGATCCTGTATCCTTCACGGGCGGCCTTATATATGGGCCTCATGTTTTGTGGAGGTACTTAACCGGGTACAAGGTATCCCCCTGTATATTAATCTGCCGCGCTTTAGTAAATCCCGAAATCCCCGCTTGGGCTCCCCTACTATAAGGATTTTTTTAAATCCACTACAAGATAACCCTTGATTGCGATCTCACCTAATGATAAGTGATGATGCAGTCTAAGATGGCAGCGGGCTAACCTGTTAGGGGCATGGCAGTTATATTAAACCCATACCCCTATTCGGTTTCTACGGCGTTTCATACCGGAACGCTAAATCGTTTAGCGTTACGTCTTTGCTGGTAGGGTGGTAACTATCCACCAAGCCAGACTAGTGAGAAATCAGAAATTATAATTCCTAAATTGACCCTGCCGGGGATAGAACCCGGGACCTCCGCACGTTAAGACAACAGCGCTCAACACTGCGCCAGGAAGGTCGGATTGAAATAAAAACAAGATTGACTTCGTTCAAAATATTTTATTACAATATTGACACTGAATAGGTAGTAGGTACCTTACTAGTTGATGCCCGCGACTCCGTCCGCGCGGATTAAGTTATTTTTAATTTCCACTGGAACTCTTTTATTTTCTGGGTTAAAAAGTCCTTACATAATATGCCCTTCCCCGGGACCCATCGTACAACCTATCTCTGTACCAAATTACCTACATCAAAATCGGTTGAAAAGATGGACCGTTAAAGCGTAGCAGACAGACACACGTTCGCATCATACTAATATTATAAATGCGAAAGAGTGTTTGTTTGTTGGTTTGTCCTTCAATCACGCCGCAACAGAGCAAGGGGTCGGCCTGATTTTTGGGTTGGGTATAGTTGAGAACCTGGAGAATGACATATACGGCCGGTTTCTGAATTGAGAATTTCATGTTGAGTCTGTCTCAAAGACCACATAAGTGTGACTTACGTACTACTTAGGCAAATTTTTGTTTCTGAATTGATATTTTGTAAGCTTTGAGAATTGGAGCTTGAGAAATTTCAAATTTGACAGTTTCGAAACTTAAATCCATGCTTAACTGCAAAATTGCGTTTCAGAGCGCATTTGACAGTGCTCAAAGTCCTCTAATCTCAAAGTTGAGTGCGTAATATTTAAGTAACGAATTTCGGCTACTTAAACTATATTCACACTAGATAATGCACGCGACTTCGTCCGTGGATTAAGGTTTTTTTGATTCCCGCGTGTTAACTCTTTAATTTTCCGGGATATAAACTATCCCTATACCAAATTTCATCAAAATCGGTGAAACAGATGAGCCGTGAAAGCGTAGCAGACAGACAGACACTCTCGAATTTATAATATTAGTATGGATTTGCGATTTCTAGTGAAGATTCTTCGTTGGCATCTTTTGACGCTCCCTGTCGCAGTGGCGATCACTGTGGTCTTATTAAGGGAGTTCACGGGTTCGATTTCCGGCAATTCGATTTGGGAATTTACAATTTCTGAGTTGTGGGAGGCTTCCTTCATAGGTGTAGAAATCTATGAGTTTAATATAACTGCCATACCACTAACAATTTAGCCCGCTACCATCTTAGATTGCATCATCACTTATCATCAGGTGAGATCGCAGTTGGGCTAACTTGTAGTGGGATTTAAAAAATCTTTGGAGAAGCCTGAGGTACTCGTAGATGCCTACGTGGTACAAGATGATGAACCTGTTGAAGAACGAAATTATGTCCTGTCTTTGCCCCAAGCTCATTAGTAGAAAGTTATTTTACAAATAACTACATAACAATAACTCCTGTAATCACAATCACATAATAAATATTATAAACTAGCTGATGCCCGCGACTTCGTCCGCGTGGATTGAGGTTTTTCGGTTCCCGCGGGAACTCTTGAATTTTCCGGGATAAAAAGTACCTAGCCTATGTGCTATTCCAGACTATAAACTATCTCTGTGCCAAATTTCATCCAGATCCGTTCATCCGTTGGAGCGTGATTGAGTAACAAACATACATCCATACATCCAAACTTTCGCATTTATAATATTTATTTGATTTGATGCGAAAGTTTGGATGGATGTATGGATGTTTGGATGTTTGTTACTCAATCACGCTCCAACGGCTGAACGGATCTGGATGAAATTTGGCACAGAGATAGATTATAGTCTGGAATAGCACATAGGCTACTTTTTATCCCGGAAAATTAAAGAGTTCCCGCGGGAACTGAAAAACCTCAATCCACGCGGACGAAGTCGCGGGCATCAGCTAGTAAGTAATATTTTGTTAGAAATTAGGAACTCTTTGTTGGATTTCTTAATTTTGTTTTATTTTACAAATAACTCAGCATAATGTAACATTTCTGGGTAATAAATATAATATGATATTATCACATTATCATCAGTTGTGGGCTGTGGCGATAATTGAAGATCCACCAGGCAGCTTTACTCTTCATCTCTTGGTCCTGTGGTACATAGGCTATTGTATTGTTTAATTATTACAATCCGCTCTTCCTTCTTTTTTTGCAAGTAGAATGTCCCTGTCTTTTTGCATTCTATCACACCTTGTAATCTGTGGATAGAACATTTATTGATGACTTACATATAAAACACATAAATAATATGCATTTTATCATTGATGTAGAATTTTAGTAGGTACCTATACCCTTTGATTATAAGTATATAATCAAAGCCTATACCCTGTTATTCAAAGAAAACAATGACATTATTCGAAGTTCGTTGCCAGTTGGTTTGGTTGTCTTGTGACTGGACAAATTTCCATTTCTAAGTAGAGTTACATACGAACTAACTACTAATTGTGGTCATGTAAAATTAACCCTCGAATATTGTACTAAACCAGGAGAAAAGCTGGCCTACGAGTAAGGGGATGATATAAAGATTAGGTACTTACTTTGCTACTACTGTTTTCTTTCCCCACGGTAGTGAAGTTGGGATATATTTTTTTCTTTTCTCTATCCATTTTATAAATATTTGTAAGAATAATTACAAATAAAAACAGAAGTCAAGATTTGGAAAATTTTGTAAACAAATCCGTTTGTCAAACTTTTGACGCTTCTGACACAATGTTATGTCGTACGTTCCATTTCTCTTTCCCGGTTATTTGAAATCAAACGCACATCAGAGTTTTTTATGAGATAATAGCCTGAAATATTTGAAATTCATAATTTTCTAAATAAAATTCTATAAAATTTATTTTTTTGAATCATATTTAATAATAAAATTTAACAAAATTAGAAATAAATATTATTTTCGGTCAATACCGGTTTTTCTACGTGTAGCGAAACGCAAAGGCAATGTTGGAGAATACTCAAGGACGATTGGAGAAATACTTAGCTAATTACAATTTGGGAAATTCTAATTTTATCGTGTGAAACACAAAAAACTTAAGTCTTACTCAAATATTTAAACAAAACTCAGCTGATTTTTGCTTGAATGCTTAATTCAGAAACCGGCCGATAGCCGGTTTCTGAATTAAGCATTCAAGCAAAAATCAGCTAAGTTTTGTTCAAATACTTGAGTAAGACTTCAGTTTTTTGTGTTTCACACTTTATAATTAGAATTTCCCAAATTCTAATTAGCTAAGTATTTCTCCAGTCGTCCCTGAGTATTCTCCAACATTGCATTTGCGTTTCGCTACACGTAGAAAAACCGGTATTAACCGAAAATAATATTTATTTCTAATTTTGTTAAATTTTATTATTAAATATGATTCAAAAAAATAAATTTTATAGAATTTTATTTAGAAAATTATGAATTTCAAATATTTCAGGCTATTATCTCATAAAAAACTCTGATGTGCGTTTGATTTCAAATAACCGGGAAAGAGAAATGGAACGTACGACATAACATTGTGTCAGAAGCGTCAAAAGTTTGACAAACGGTTTTGTTTACAAAATTTTCCAAATCTTGACTTCTGTTTTTATTTGTAATTATTCTTACAAATATTTATAAAATGGACAGAGAAAAGAAAAAAAAATGTCCCAACTTCACTAACTTGGGGAAAGAAAACCTTCTCGCACTGGTAGCAAAGTAAGTACCTAATCTTTATATCATCCCCTTACTCGAAGGCCAGCTTTTCTCCTGGTTCAGTACTATATTTTAGGGTTAATTTTACATGGCCACAATTAGTAGTTAGTTCGTATATGTAATTCTACTTAGAAATAGAAATTTGTCCAGTCACAAGATAACCAAACCAACTGGCAACGAACTTCGATTAATGTCATTGTTTTCTTTGAATAACAGGGTATAGGTACCTACTAAAATTCTACATCAATGATAAAAGGCATATTATTTATGTGTTTTATATGTAAGTCATCAATAAATGTTCTATCCACAGATTACAAGGTGTGATAGAATGCAAAAAGACAGGGGCATTCTACTTGCAAAAAAAGAAGGAAGAGCGGATTGTAATAAAATTAAACAATACAATATAGCCTATAGGCCACAGGACCAAGAGATGAAGAGTAAAGCTGCCTGGTGGATCTTCAATTATCGCCACAACTGATGATAATGTGATAATATCATATTATATTTATTACCCAGAAATGTTATATTATGCTGAGTTATTTGTAAAATAAAACAAAATTAAAAAATCCAACAAAGAGTTCCTAATTTCTAACAAAATATTATTTATTACAGGAGTTTATTGTTATGTAGTTATTTGTAAAATAACTTTCTACTAATGAGCTTGGGGCAAAGACAGGACATCATTTCGTTCTTCAACAAGTTCATCATCTTGTACCACGTAGGCATCTGGATCTACCTCAGGCTTCTCCAAAGATTTTTTAAATCCCACTACAAGGTAGCCCAACTGCGATCTCACCTGATGATAAGTGATGATGCAATCTAAGATGGTGGCGGGCTAAATTGTTAGTGGTATGGCAGTTACATTAAACTCATAGATTTCTACACCTATGAAGGAAGCCTCCCACAATTCAGAAATTGTAAATTCCCAAATCGAATTGCCGGAAATCGAACCCGGGAACTCCCTTAATCAGCCACCACAGCGATCGCCACTGCGCCAGGGAGCGTCAAAAGATGCCAACGAAGAATCTTCACTAGAAATCGCAAATCCATGCTAATATTATAAATTCGAGAGTGTGTCTGTCTGTCTGTCTGCTACGCTTTCACGGCCCATTTGTTTCACCGATTTTGATGAAATTTGGTATAGGGATAGTTTATATCCCGGAAAATTAAAGAGTTAACACGCGGGAATTCAAAAAACTTTAATCCACGGACCAAGTCGCGTGCATTATCTAGTGTGAATATAGTTTAAGTAGCCGAAATTCGTTACTTACATATCACGCACTCAACTTTGAGATTAGAGGACTTTCGGCCGGTTTCTGAATTGAGAATTTTACGTTGAGTCTGTCTCAAAGACCACATAAGTGTGAATTAAGTACTAATTAAGGAAATGTTTGTTTCTGAATTGATATTTTGTAAGGTTCGAGAATTGGAGCTTGAGAAATTTCAAATTTGACAGTTTCGAAACTTAAATCTCTGCTTAACAGCAAAATTGCGTTTCAGAGCGCTTTTTGCAGCGCTCAAAGTCCTCTAATCTCAAAGTTGAGTGCGTGATATTTAAGTAACGAATTTCGGCTACTTAAACTATATTCACACTAGATAATGCACGCGACTTGGTCCGTGGATTAAAGTTTTTTGAATTCCCGCGTGTTAACTCTTTAATTTTCCGGGATATAAACTATCCCTATACCAAATTTCATCAAAATCGGTGAAACAAATGGGCCGTGAAAGTGTAGCAGACAGACAGACAGACACACCCTCGAATTTATAATATTAGCATGGATTTGCGATTTCTAGTGAAGATTCTTCGTTGGCATCTTTTGACGCTCCCTGGCGCAGTGGCGATCGCTGTGGTGGCTGATTAAGGGAGTTCCCGGGTTCGATTTCCGGCAATTCGATTTGGGAATTTACAATTTCTGAATTGTGGGAGGCTTCCTTCATAGGTGTAGAAATCTATGAGTTTAATATAACTGCCATACCACTAACAATTTAGCCCGCCACCATCTTAGATTGCATCATCACTTATCATCAGGTGAGATCGCAGTTAGGCTAACTTGTAGTGGGATTTAAAAAATCTTTGGAGAAGCCTGAGGTAGATCCAGATGCCTACGTGGTACAAGATGATGAACTTGTTGAAGAACGAAATGATGTCCTGTCTTTGCCCCAAGCTCATTGGTAGAAAGTTATTTTACAAATAACTACATAACAATAAACTCCTGTAATAAATAATATTTTGTTAGAAATTAGGAACTCTTTGTTGGATTTTTTAATTTTGTTTTATTTTACAAATAACTCAGCATAATAGAACATTTCTGGGTAATAAATATAATATGATATTATCACATTATCATCAGTTGTGGCGATAATTGAAGATCCACCATACAGCTTTACTCTTCATCTCTTGGTCCTGTGGCCTATAGGCTATATTGTATTGTTTAATTATTACAATCCGCTCTTCCTTCTTTTTTTGCAAGTAGAATGCCCCTGTCTTTTTGCATTCTATCACACCTTGTAATCTGTGGATAGAACATATTTTATTGATGACTTACATATAAAACACATAAATAATATGCCTTTTATCATTGATGTAGAATTTTAGTAGGTACCTATACCCTGTTATTCAAAGAAAACAATGACATTAATCGAAGTTCGTTGCCAGTTGGTTTGGTTATCTTGTGACTGGACAAATTTCTATTTCTAAGTAGAATTACATATACGAACTAACTACTAATTGTGGCCATGTACAATTAACCCTAAAATATAGTACTGAACCAGGAGAAAAGCTGGCCTTCGAGTAAGGGGATGATATAAAGATTAGGTACTTACTTTGCTACCAGTGCGAGAAGGTTTTCTTTCCCCAAGTTAGTGAAGTTGGGATATTTTTTTTTCTTTTCTCTGTCCATTTTATAAATATTTGTAAGAATAATTACAAATAAAAACAGAAGTCAAGATTTGGAAAATTTTGTAAACAAAACCGTTTGTCAAACTTTTGACGCTTCTGACACAATGTTATGTCGTACGTTCCATTTCTCTTTCCCGGTTATTTGAAATCAAACGCACATCAGAGTTTTTTATGAGATAATAGCCTGAAATATTTGAAATTCATAATTTTCTAAATAAAATTCTATAAAATTTATTTTTTTGAATCATATTTAATAATAAAATTTAACAAAATTAGAAATAAATATTATTTGCGGTCAATACCGGTTTTTCTACGTGTAGCGAAACGCAAATGCAATGTTGGAGAATACTCAGGGACGACTGGAGAAATACTTAGCTAATTAGAATTTGGGAAATTCTAATTTTATAGTGTGAAACACAAAAAACTGAAGTCTTACTCAAGTATTTGAACAAAACTTAGCTGATTTTTGCTTGACGGCCGGTTTCTGAATTGAGAATTTCATGTTGAGTCTGTCTCAAAGACTACATAAGTGTGAATTAAGTACCAATTAAGGAAAATAGTGTTTCTGAATTGATATTTTGTAAGGTTTGAGAATTGGAGCTTGAGAAATTTCAAATTTGACATTTTCGAAACTTAAATCCATGCTTAACTGCAAAATTGCGTTTCAGAGCGCATTTGACAGTGCTCAAAGTCCTCTAATCTCAAAGTTGAGTGCGTGATATTTAAGTAACGAATTTCGGCTACTTAAACTATATTCACACTAGATAATGCACGCGACTTCGTCCGTGGATTAAAGTTTTTTGAATTCCCGAGTGTTAACTCTTTTATTTTCCGGGATATAAACTATCCCTATACCAAATTTCATCAAAATCGGTGAAACAGATGGGCCGTGAAGCAGACAGACAGACACACTCTCGAATTTATAATATTAGTATGGATTTGCGATTTCTAGTGAAGATTCTTCGTTCTCATCTTTTGACGCTCCCAGGCGCAGTGGTGATCGCTGTGGTCTTATTAAGGGAGTTCCCGGGTTCGATTTCCGGCAATTTGATTTGGGAATTTACAATTTCTGAATTGTGGGAGGCTTCCTTCATAGGTGTAGAAATCTATGAGTTTAATATAACTGCCATACCACTAACAATTTAGCCCGCTACCATCTTAGATTGCATCATCACTTATCATCAGGTGAGATCGCAGCTGGGCTAACTTGTAGTGGGATTTAAAAAATCTTTGGAGAAGCCTGAGGTAGATCCAGATGCCTATGTGGTACAAGATGATGAACTTGTTGATGAACGAAATGATGTCCTGTCTTTGCCCCAAACTCATTAGTAGAAAGTTATTTTACAAATAACTACATAACAATAAACTCCTGTAATAAATAATATTTTGTTAGAAATTAGGAACTCTTTGTTGGATTTTTTAATTTTGTTTTATTTTACAAATAATTCAGCATAATATAACATTTCTGGGTAATAAAATATATAATATGATATCATATGATACATATGATACACTATCATCAGTTGTGGCGATAATTGAAGATCCACCAGGCAGCTTTACTCTTCATCTCTTGGTCTTGTGGTAGGCTATTGTATTGTTTAATTATTACAATCCGCTCTTCCTTCTTTTTTTGCAAGTAGAATGCCCCTGTCTTTTTGCATTCTATCACACCTTGTAATCTGTGGATAGAACACATATGACTGATGTTGATGAATGATGTTGATGACTAACATATAAAACACATAAATAAAGCCTTTTATCATTGATGTAGAATTTTAGTACCTATACCCTGTTATTCAAAGAAAACAATGACATTATTCGAAGTTCTTTGCCAGTTGGTTTGGTTTTCTTGTGACTGGACAAATTTCCATTTCTAAGTAGAGTTACATGTACGAACTAACTACCTACTAATTGTATCCATGTAAAATTAACCCTAGAATATTGTACTGAACCAGGAGAAAAGCTGGCCTACGAGTAAGGGGATGATATAAAGATTAGGTACTTACTTTGCTACCAGTCCGAGAAGGTTTTCTTTCCCCACGTTAGTGAAGTTGGGATATATTTTTTTCTTTTCTCTATCCATTTTATAAATATTTGTAAGAATAATTACAAATAAAAACAGAAGTCAAGATTTGGAAAATTTTGTAAACAAAACCGTTTGTCAAACTTTTGCCGCTTCTGACACAATGTTATGTCGTACGTTCCATTTCTCTATCCCGGTTATTTGAAATCAAACGCACATCAGAGTTTTTTATGAGATAAAAGCCTGAAATATTTGAAATTCATAAAATTCTAAATAAAATTCTATAAAATTTATTTTTTTGAATCATATTTAATAATAAAATTTAACAAAATTAGAAATAAATATTATTTTGGGTAAATACCGGTTTTTCTACGTGTAACGAAACGCAAAGGCAATGTTGGAGAATACTCAGAGACGATTGGAGAAATACTTAGCTAATTACAATTTGGGAAATTCTAATTTTATCGTGTGAAACACAAAAAACTTAAGTCTTACTCAAATATTTAAACAAAACTTAGGGCCGGTTTCTGAATTAAGCATTCAAGCAAAAATCAGCTAAGTTTTGTTCAAATACTTGAGTAAGACTTCAGTTTTTTGTGTTTCACACTATAAAATTAGAATTTCCCAAATTGTAATTAGCTAAGTATTTCTCCAGTCGTCCCTGAGTATTCTCCAACATTGCATTTGCGTTTCGCTACACGTAGAAAAACCGGTATTGACCGAAAATAATATTTATTTCTAATTTTGTTAAATTTTATTATTAAATATGATTCAAAAAAATAAATTTTATAGAATTTTATTTAGAAAATTATGAATTTCAAATATTTCAGGCTATTATCTCATAAAAAACTCTGATGTGCGTTTGATTTCAAATAACCGGGAAAGAGAAATGGAACGTACGACATAACATTGTGTCAGAAGCGTCAAAAGTTTGACAAACGGTTTTGTTTACAAAATTTTCCAAATCTTGACTTCTGTTTTTATTTGTAATTATTCTTACAAATATTTATAAAATGGACAGAGAAAAGAAAAAATAATATCCCAACTTCACTAACTTGGGGAAAGAAAACCTTCTCGCACTGGTAGCAAAGTAAGTACCTAATCTTTATATCATCCCCTTACTCGAAGGCCAGCTTTTCTCCTGGTTCAGTACTATATTTTAGGGTTAATTTTACATGGCCACAATTAGTAGTTAGTTCGTATATGTAATTCTACTTAGAAATAGAAATTTGTCCAGTCACAAGATAACCAAACCAACTGGCAACGAACTTCGAATAATGTCATTGTTTTCTTTGAATAACAGGGTATAGGTACCTACTAAAATTCTACATCAATGATAAAAGGCATATTATTTATGTGTTTTATATGTAAGTCATCAATAAATGTTCTATCCACAGATTACAAGGTGTGATAGAATGCAAAAAGACAGGGGCATTCTACTTGCAAAAAAAGAAGGAAGAGCGGATTGTAATAATTAAACAATACAATATAGCCTATAGGCCACAGGACCAAGAGATGAAGAGTAAAGCTGCCTGGTGGATCTTCAATTATCGCCACAACTGATGATAATGTGATAATATCATATTATATTTATTACCCAGAAATGTTATATTATGCTGAGTTATTTGTAAAATAAAACAAAATTAAAAAATCCAACAAAGAGTTCCTAATTTCTAACAAAATATTATTTATTACAGGAGTTTATTGTTATGTAGTTATTTGTAAAATAACTTTCTACTAATGAGCTTGGGGCAAAGACAGGACATCATTTCGTTCTTCAACAAGTTCATCATCTTGTACCACGTAGGCATCTGGATCTACCTCAGGCTTCTCCAAAGATTTTTTAAATCCCACTACAAGTTAGCCCAACTGCGATCTCACCTGATGATAAGTGATGATGCAATCTAAGATGGTGGCGGGCTAAATTGTTAGTGGTATGGCAGTTATATTAAACTCATAGATTTCTACACCTATGAAGGAAGCCTCCCACAATTCAGAAATTGTAAATTCCCAAATCGAATTGCCGGAAATCGAACCCGGGAACTCCCTTAATCAGCCACCACAGCGATCGCCACTGCGCCAGGGAGCGTCAAAAGATGCCAACGAAGAATCTTCACTAGAAATCGCAAATCCATGCTAATATTATAAATTCGAGAGTGTGTCTGTCTGTCTGTCTGCTACGCTTTCACGGCCCATTTGTTTCACCGATTTTGATGAAATTTGGTATAGGGATAGTTTATATCCCGGAAAATTAAAGAGTTAACACGCGGGAATTCAAAAAACTTTAATCCACGGACCAAGTCGCGTGCATTATCTAGTGTGAATATAGTTTAAGTAGCCGAAATTCGTTACTTAAATATCACGCACTCAACTTTGAGATTAGAGGACTTTGAGCGCTGCAAAAAGCGCTCTGAAACGCAATTTTGCTGTTAAGCAGAGATTTAAGTTTCGAAACTGTCAAATTTGAAATTTCTCAAGCTCCAATTCTCAAACCTTACAAAATATCAATTCAGAAACAAACATTTCCTTAATTAGTACTTAATTCACACTTATGTGGTCTTTGAGACAGACTCAACGTAAAATTCTCAATTCAGAAACCGGCCGATAGGCTACTTTTTATCCCGGAAAATTAAGGAGTTCCCGAGGGAATCAAAAAAATTAAACCACGCGGACGAAGACGCGGGCATCAGCTAGTTTATAGGTAATATTAGTAACTAGTAAGTATGAAGTATGGATTTCGATTATGTACCTAATATTCGATAGAATATGTTACATTGGTCTATGATATGAGAAATCAGAAACATAAGGCATATTGTCAACCATTAATATGTTGGTGAATATATTATTGTCTGTTTCTTACTTTCTATTATATATCATAGTTACTAACATTATAAATGCGAAAGTGTGTTTGTTTGTTGGTTTGTCCTTCAATCACGCCACAACGGAGCAACGGACTGACGTGATTTTTGGTATGGGTATACCTACTTGAGGACCACGCGGACGAAGTCGCGGGCATCAGCTAGTACACACATAATATTATAGTCGTCGTCATCAACCGATAGACGTCCACTGCTGGACAGCAGTGGACGTCTATTCTTACGTATTCTTTTCTATCTAAAGCAGAAGCAGAGCAGTGTTATTATGTGCTAATTATTTAAATCAAAATATTATTTTTAAATTTTTCAAACATTGTTTTACCCAATGGTTTAGTTAGGAGATCTGCAATATTATCTGAAGTACTTATATATTTCAATGAGATTAATCCCTTATTTACTTGTTCAACAATGTATTTATATTTTATATCAATATGTTTTAATCTTTTGATATTTTCAGAATTATATGCTAATTTAATTACTGACTGATTGTCCTCATAGATAGTTATACTATTACACTTAATATTAAACTCATTCAACAGATTCTTTAACCAGTTCGCTTCAGTAATACATAAACTCAATGCAATATACTCAGATTCTGTTGAAGAGAGACTCATACACAATTGTTTCTTGCTATTCCACAAAATTACACATCCAAATAGTTTAAATATATAACCTGATGTAGATTTCCTATCTTGTATGTCACCAGCCCAGTCTGCATCAACATAACCTTCTACTAATGTATTGTTACAGTTGTAAGTTAGAGAAAGTTGCAATGTACCTTTAATATACCTTAATATTCTTTTCAGACACTTATATAACAACTGACTGGCGCAATGTTGAAACCTACTCAAGAAACTCACTGCGACACATATGTCTGGTCTTGTACCGCAAGCTGCATATAATAAAGAACCTATTATTTGTCTACATTTTGTTTCAATTTCACTACTTTCAGACCGTTCTCTTTGCAATATTTGAAAATTAAAGTTTTGATCTATTGGGGTAGAAACAGGATTGCAATTTAACATTTGGTATCTTTTTAATATAGTGAGTAAATATTTTTCTTGGTTAAGAGTAGTTATACCACCTTCCTGTTTAATATTTATACCTAAGTAATTAGATGCCAATCCTAAATCTTTCATCTTAAAGGTTTGGCATAATTGATCCTTAAAACTTTGTAATTCCTGCTGATCTGATCCAAAATATAGAATATCATCCACATACAGTAACACATACATAAATTTACCTTTTATCTTTCTAAAGTATAAACATGAATCATTTTTAGACCTTAAAAAACTCTGTTTTGTAATAAAGCTGTCAAACTTCTCATTCCAATATTTTGGAGCTTTCTTTAAGCCGTACAGAGATTTGTTAAGTTTGCATATCTCTCCTGTATGTAATTTAATATACACTGTTTCCTTTATATCACCATGTAGAAACGCACCTACTACATCCATCTGATATACCGATTGTTTTAACTTGTTTGCGATGGCCATAAAAATCCTAAATGTTCCTAACTTGGCAACGGGTGAATACACATTTGAAATACCATCTTTTTGTTCAAATCCACGGGCAACTAACCTAGCTTTATACAATTTCCCTTCATCAGTATCCTTAATTTTGAAAACCCATTTGGTAGATATCACGTTTAGACCCTTAGGCATTTCACTCACCACTGTAAAAGTATTATTCACTTTTAATGTGTCCATTTCTCTCTGAATTGCTTCTTTCCATTTATTTTTATCATCCCTTGTCATAGCCTCTTCATATGTTGATGGTTCATTATATAATGACACAAGACCTGTTTCATATTCATCAAGCCACTGTGGCTTAACCTTCTTCCTTGATGGCCTACTAACTTCTTGTTCCTTCTGGATATTTTCTTCTATTTCTGGACCACTTGAACTTTGAGAACATCCTGATTCGTCCAAATACTCTTGATCATTTAGAGAACATTCTGCTTCCCTCTGTAATATTATATCATCTTGATTTTCTTGTTGTTCAATAGTTAAATCATGCATGGTCGTCGTATCCTCTTCATAAAAGCTGTGAAATTCATCATCTTGCCTTGTTTCATTTTCTTCTTCTAGATACTCTACGGGCCATTCGTTTTCTTCTAACATACTATGTTCTTTTGACAAGTATTTTCCAATTTGTTTAATAAATACAACCTCTCTTTTAATTAAAACATTATTTTTATTTGGAAAGTAAATCCTATAACCCTTGGTGTTTTCACCATAACCTACAAAATAACCAACTTCAGATTTTGAATCCCATTTGAGACGCTTTTGGTCTGGAACATGAACTGAAACCTTTGAACCGAATACTTTTAATTGGTTTATGTCAAAAATACCTTTATTTAACCATAATTCATATGGTGTTACTTCTTTGACCCTACTCTTACTAGTTCTATTCAAGACATAGACAGCTGTATTTACAGCCTCAGCCCACAAACTTTTGTCTAAATTTGAGCTTAGCAACATAGTTCTAGCAGCCTCTGTTACTGTCCTAATTTCTCTCTCCGCACATCCGTTTTGTTCTGGAGTATAGGCACAACTTGTTTGATGTATAATTCCCATACTATCCAAAATGGATTGCATCTTTAAGTTGACAAATTCTTTACCATTGTCGGATCTAATTATTTTTACTTTATGACCTAAGTTATTTGTTGTATATTTTAGAAATTTTTGAACATAATTTGCAGTTTCTGATTTATTAACTAAGAAATAAACTGTCCTAAAACGAGAGTAATCATCCTTAATCAACAGATAATAATGTGCACCACCTAATGAACTAACTTCCATGGGTCCGCACAAATCCATATGTAAAATTTCTCCAGGTTGTTGACCTCTGACCTCACTCAAAGGAAATGGTTGTTTATGTAACTTACCTTTTAAGCAATCTTCACACGTAGATTCCTCACTACTAGATGATACCTTAATATTGCATCTTTTTAAGATATTTTTAACCTGTTCAATGTCTTGGTGGCCCATTTTGCCATGCCACTCTAACAAATTATCGCTCACTTTACCTACACATGCGACATCATTATTCTTATATCTAAATTCCATTATATATAACTTATCTTTCCTATAAGCTATTGCACTTGTTTTATGTTTATTATTTTTACTGAAAATACAATTGTCTTTATTCATTTCTAACACATAACCCCTATCTGTAGCCGAGCTGACAGAGAATAAATTTAACTTCATGTCTGGCACATATAAAGCACCATTTAAGCTTGTTTCTATCCATTCAGAACCATTATATGCCTCTAAATATATATCTCCTTTACCTATTGTAGTAATAAAGGGGGATTTACTACTATGATGTTGTAGATTAAGGATGCGATAAGGCTACAACATTAAACTGATAATTAGAGAATATATTAGCGGGCTTACCATCGGTACTTACTCGCTCTAGAGGTGCTCAGGACAGTTCAGCCGGCCTCGGCGTCGAACATTTGAGTCAAGGACCGTGCTGGGCAATTAACTTTGACCTTCGCGTTCAGCAGTAGGTTGGATTATTTAAGGGAACTTCTTCAAAGAAACAATAAAGTTACATTTAACAATTACATAAGATTTATTGCCAGTTCTACACTAGGAATACCGATGCCACGAAATCACAAGGGGAATTAATTTACCGCAAGAGTACAAGTTGGATTCACCAGTATATCCCTCGATGCCGGAGTGTCCCGCAGGGTAGATTTGGAGAGAGGGTGCGCCAACGCTTTGGAGCACAACCCTCTGAAGATAACCTCGGCGTCAATCGGGTGTCGTCTCGGGTCCATGGAACCCCGAACCGCACACACTCACTTCCGTCCACTTCACTCCGCGGCCCGTATTAAACGATCACTGCTTTGCACTACTTATGCGATATTCTACATGAGGTAATAACTATAGCATGAACATTTCCTGTGGGGCAGTCACAAAACTTGCGTCTGACGGTAAATGCGTCTCTTGAAACGCGTGGCAAAGAAAAACTATTAATTAATCAATAACGAGACAAATGAATATGGGCGATTCCATTTTGAGAGAATTAAACGCACGTCGCTCAGAAGGCGCGGCATAAAAAATCGTTAGCTAATAAAGAAAAAGACAAATCAATATGGGGGACCCCATATTGAGAGAATGTATGCGCGTCGCTCGAAATGCGCGGCACCAAAACTTACTAATTAGTAAGGAAAAAAAAAATAATTAGGGAAGAATCCATACTGGAGGAATTAGGCCGACCCAACCAAATTGGAGTCTATTTTCCGCAAGGATGATGTGGATACATCCTGCTTAAAAAAACTTTACCACCTCATGGCGTTCAAAAATAAAAAAAAAAAACCTCACATCTTCCAGACGGCTGGTGATGCGCGTGCGACCCCTCACTTTTTTTTTTCTTTTTTACCTTTTTGAAGTTCGTCCCAACCAAATCGAATATGGCCGCACTCGGCGGGAGAGAGAGATGGCTATATTGGTTTCTCGCTGCGTACGAGCGAGGCAAACACCTATATCTGAAGTTAGATGCTAATCGAATCTACTCCGCGTTCTGTTACACGCGTGTATTATTTCTATAAAAACGCATTGTATTTCGCGCGGATGGGTAACTTTGGTACCATAGAGTGAAGTACGTAGTATGCAATACTACACTATTGCATGAATGACTGTACCGTCTCCTATTATTATTTGTTTAGGCAATGAAAAACTTTCATAATTCGTAAAACACTTAATATTATGGCACATATGCTCTGAAGCGCCACTATCCATGATCCACAAATCCCTACTTTGACATTGTGCATTCAAGGCTGGGGACATACTTACATGAAATGCATTATTACCTTTTTCGATATCATGAGATGCTACTTTGGAATATTTAGACTTATTTTTAAACCAACATTCACTTATATTATGATTTGACCGTTTACAATAATGAGGAACTTTCCAGCCTACGTTCCTTAGAAACATCATAGGTGGCGCTCTCTAACACACCAAGGATATAAGATTGCAATGAGGTGATACTTGTGTATTGTACCATAGTCGTAATAGTAATCTCTATGGCCTAATGCCTGAAAAAGTTTTTACGAAGAAAACTAAGGCCAGTCACTCACTATTTCGTTTTGCGATACGGTTGCGTAATTTGGTTGAATTCATTTAATTTTTTCGTCTTTGTATCGAATTTGGACTCTGATTATCACTGTATATGAAGACCTGCCTACGAAATTTGGATACCGATTCTCCTGCGTGTTGACGACCTGGATGCGACATTTGGATACCGATTCTCCTGCATATTGAAGACCAAGGAAGTTTCCAAATTTACGTATTAACTAGGTTAAAATGAAAATGAAAATGAAAATGATTTATTTCATGTAGGACCACTAGTGTCACTTATGATAAGTCGTAAGAATCTACCACCGGTTCGGAAAGGAACCGGTGATTCTACTGAGAAGAACCGGCAATTTATGTTATGTTTTCGTATTTACGTTCAGTTTGGCTTTTGCAGCCTAACAAGCAGTACACAATCGTCTTTAAGTTAAACCACTTTTTTCGTAAGCTACGAGCACAGTTACCACTTCGTCCACTTCCGATTTCATACGAATTACGAATATGGGCGAATAACAAAAACGACACAGGATTGTCTGACCTAAACTGTCGGATAGGTCAAACAAAAAAAAAGTGATACGCTGAGCAGGACAAGAGAATATTTCTCGCTCTGTCACTCCTCGGCATTAGCGTATATATACCTACTCATTTTGCTTACGTGTGATATTATTATTACATTATAAAACAAAGTCCCCCTGCCGCGTCTGTCTGTCTGAACACTACCGAACCAATTTTCATACGGTTTTCACCAATCGACGGCGTTATTCAAAGGAAAGGTTTATATGTATAATTCATTAATGATTTGTAAAAATTGGTTGAACTATGAGGATAATTGTTAAAGATGTCGGAAAAATCAAGCCGATTGGAAGCTTTCATCGAAATCGCTGCCTTATCCCTTGGAGATAAAACAAAACAATGTATCGTGGAATTGTTCCTCTTTTACAGGTCGACATAAAAGTAGGCGATGGCATATTCATGACTAACTTTCAAGGATAGCTTACTATACCCATATAAACTGACCGATATCACCCGCGTCGGCTAGTTAGAATCGACTGGGTGACGTCACGGCTGTGACTACCGGCCACGTGCCGGACAATTTGGAAACGCAAGGGAAAATATATCGAAGTTATGATTCATAACTTCGTCATTTGTGAAGAAAATTTAAAAAATCCACCAGTATGGGTAGCATGCGCACAACGAGTAAAATTATGTCTACCCATTATCTCTATTTGTCTACCGACGCTAACATGGTTACTTGTCTCGTTATGTCAAAAGTAGAGACAAAAGTAATATTTCTTATAAATGTTGTTCTCTACGAACCTTTACATGCCAACATTTTTTTTCTTGTAATATACCGCGTTTTGTGCATGTTAGGGTAAACGAAAAATTTGCCGGCAACGACAACATCTCTCTCTCTCGTCGCGAGATAATCTCGTGGTGCGCATGCTAAGCACACTGGTTTCATTGCAAGCTTATCTTTATGTTTTTAAGTTAAATAAAAAATTGGAAACTTCCTTGTTCTTCAATAAATAGGGGAATCGGTATCCAAATATCGTAGGCAGGTCTTCATATACAGTGGTAGTCGGAGTCCAAATTCGATGCAGACGAAAAAATTAAATGGATTCAACCAAATCACGCACCGTATCGCAAAACGAAACAGTGAGGGACTGGCCTTAGTTTTCTTCGTAAAAATTTTTTCAGGCATCAGGCCATAGACCATCACTAAATTACGACTATGGTACAAGTATCACCTCATTGCACACTTATATCCTTAGTTTGTTAGAGAGCGCCATCTATGATGTTTCTAAGGAACGTAGGCTGGAAAGTTCCTCATTACAGAACTTATTTTTCTTATATGTAGTTTGACCTTTAACGCACTCACTTTTATAATGACCTTCAACACCACACTTAAAACACTTTCTTCCTTTCTTTACTGCTTTAAAAGCTTCCGAGGACAAACTCGTACTATCCTTCATCCGCATCTCCTCTACCAACAGCCTAGAGGATAATTCTTCATACGTTTGTCTATCCACAGGAACGGACTCCCAGGCAGAGACAAAGTGCTTGTAAGGTGCTGGCAGTGATGATGTAATTTTCGTGACTGCCATGCTGGATGGGATCTTAACACCTAGTGACTCTAAGGTAGCTAAGGTCTCCTCGAAACGCCCCAAAAAGTTTGCTACTGTGTCTTTTTCAGTGAATTTTAAATTATAGAACTTTTCTTGGGCAATATGGACTGAAAGATTCCCTTTTTGTTCAAACACAGTGTGTAACCTGTCCCAAATTTGCTTTGCATTTGTACAACTAAGTACTTGAGATATTGTTTTTTCCGCTAACCTGCCAACAATAATGTTTTGCGCCTTTGCATCGCTGTCTGCCCACGCTGCAAACTCTTCTTTGGCCTCTTCCGGCCTCGGACTGGAACCGTCCACGATGCCTAAGACACCTGCCGCCCTAAGTAGAACCTTGACTCGGAACTTCCACGCCGCCCATTGTGCTGGGTCACGAAGTTTTATCTCGTTGATAGCGTTCATGTTGATTACTTCCATTTTGAGATGATTTTGAGCACGCTTGACCACGCGCCACGTGTTTCTTATTTGATGCTTTACCACACCGTATTTTCCGATAATAGGCAACTTTATTTTCAATAGGGGATGAGCGTACACTGGGCACCCATAACCTCTTGAATTATTTAGGTGGTTGGCTATTATGGAAAATAAAATACTTTATTTAATTGAGAACACGTATAATTATATTCAGACATCTTTTTACCAAGAGACCGGAAGCTATCTTATTTTAAATATAGAGACAAAAACCACAGATACGTATTGCCTGTCAAAATTACCACAGATAATCTTTACATAATATCTACTTTAACACAGACAACTCTTATAAATGTTTGTTGCTTTCTTCATGTTTGATTACTAAATTGTAAATCGTATTTCGGAAAAAAAACCGACTTAAGAAAAAATGAATTGGAAGTTTGAAAATCGGTTAATACTTTTGAAGATGCGATGTTTATTTCAGAATTTTTTTTTCGTAGATTTTTGTATTCATTTTCAATGTGATTCTTGCGGGGACTGCGAAATCGGCGAATTTTTTATATACAGCTACTAAATACAGAATTTGTCTTTGCGTTAAGAAAAAATAAATAATAATTAGTAGGTAATCTTTGGTAAATTGGATAATTTATGACTTCAAGTTATTGTATACATTCTGTCAAAAAAGTACCAGGAATTCATCATTTGTTTCTAATTCCAAATTCAATTCAAAAATTCTTTTTTGTCGCTAAGTTGGCACAACTGTCGTCTATATTGCCGCGAAGTTTGAGCGTCAATTGTTATTTACTTTGTTTACAGTGCGCCATTTTGTCAGTTCATCTCAATAGTGTTTTGCGATTTTTACAATGATTAAAAATGGACGTAGTTAAGCAGAAAGGACTCAACCCACACTTTGGTCAAAAATGAGTTATTTATACCAAAGAGGTCCTAACGGTTGGTTCTATCACTCAGCAAAAAAGATCTGTGATACTACAACGATAAGTTAGTTTTTTTAATGATGAGAACCAACCCACATAAAGACGGGTATTTTTTTACAAACCACTGTAACAACCCATACTTCTTGGGTCGTTTTTAATAAATCCAACTAGAAAGAAGGTGGTCTATATTTAATATAACAGAATTGACTCAAAACACTTGAATTGTTTCAGTTAAATTACCGTCATTTCAACCAGTACATTTTTTCATTAAACTAAAACGGCTCAAACTGTGTGGATCATTTCTGTTTAAACTGATTTACGAAGAAACAAGCCGATGTTGCATTCAGCTAAAACAACCCAAACGATGTAAATCGTTTCAGTTAAATTACCTTCATAGAAATTAGTATATTTTTTTATTCAACTAAAACGACTCAAACAATGTGGATCAGTGTGTAAATCAGAACAAGACGATTTTGGATTTTGCTACAACTAGCAGATGCCCGCGACTTCGTCCGCGTGGTTTAAGTTTTTTTCCCCACAAGCACTCCTATAAAAAGTAGCCTATGTCACTCTCCAGGTCCTCAACTATACTCATGCAAAAAATCACGTTGATTCGTTGCTCTGTTGTGGCGTGATTAAAGGACAAACTCTCTATTTAACATCCTTGGGGATAAAATTTTCAAAAACTGTGAATTATTTATTTCTTTATTTCAACCCGAAATTCCAAATACAAAGTTTCATGGCTACATCTTGAAAAATTACACACTATCATACAAAGTTTCAACCCCTATTTTTATCCTATGGGAGTAAAATTTTGAAAAACTGTGACATACTATACCTACTTCTTAATTTTTTACTGAAAGCCAAAATACCAAGTTTAATATAACTTGAAAAACATCTTGAGAATTTTCAAAAATGGTGAAGCACGTAATCTATACCCACTAATGTTATAAATGCGAAAGTTTGGATGGATGTATGGATGTATGGATGTATGGATGGATGTTTGTTACTCAATCACGCTCTAACGGCTGAACGGATTTGGATGAAATTTGGCACAGAGATAGATTATAGTCTGGAATAGCACATAGGCTACTTTTTATCCCGGAAAATTAAAGAGTTCCCACGGGAACCGAAAAACCTCAATCCACGCGGACGAAGTCGCGGGCATCAGCTAGTTCTTCATATTTAACCGAAAACTCAAATACCAAGTTTCGTTGATATAACTTGAGAAATATCTTGAGAAATTAAGGACTTATATACAAACTTTCATCCCTTATTTCACCCCTTCGGGGATCGAATTTTCAAAAATGGTGAAACGCGAACGTCTGCATATCTCACTGAAAGCCCAAATGCTAAGTTTCATGGCTATAACTTGAGAAATGAAGGATTTTCGCACAAACTTTCATCCCCTATTTCACCCCTTTGGGGGACGAATTTTCAAAAATGGTGAAACACGCAGGTACTTCTGCATATCTTACTGAAATCCCAAATGCTAAGTTTCATGGCTATAACTTGCGAAATGAAGGACTTTCATACAAACTTTCTACCCCTATTTTACCCTATTGGGGGTGAAATTTTGAAAAACTGTGACATATGCACTTCGTTATTTATTATCATACGCCAAAATACTAAGTTTTGTTGATATAACTTGAGAAATGAAGGACTTTCATACAAACTTCCAATCCCTATTTTACCCCTTTGGGGTGGAATTTTGAAAAACTGTGACATACATACTTCTTTAATTTTTAACGAAAGTCGAAATACCAAGTTTCGTTGATATAACTTTAGAAATATCTTGAGAAATGAAGGATTTTTATACAAACTTTCATCCCCTATTTCACCCTTTTTGGGGGTTGATTTTTCAAAAATGGTGAAACGCGTACTTCTGCATATCTCACTGAAAGCCCAAATGCTAAGTTTCATGGCTATAACTTAAGAAATTAAGGACTTTCGTACAAACTTTCATCCCCTATTTCACCCCTTCGGGTGTAGAATTTTAAAAAACTGTGAAACACGTGTTTCTTAATTTTTTACCGGTAGCTCATAGATTATAGTCTGGAATAGCACATAGGCTACTTTTTATCCCGGAAAATTAAAGAGTTCCCACGGGAACCGAAAAACCTCAATCCACGCGGACGAAGTCGGGGGCATCAGCTAGTTCTTCATATTTAACCGAAAACTCAAATACCAAGTTTCGTTGATATAACTTGAGAAATATCTTGAGAAATTAAGGACTTATATACAAACTTTCATCCCTTATTTCACCCCTTCGGGGATCGAATTTTCAAAAATGGTGAAACGCGAACGTCTGCATATCTCACTGAAAGCCCAAATGCCAAGTTTCATGGATATAACTTGAGAAAAGACGAATTTTCATACAATATTTTAACCCCTATTTCACCCCCTTATGGGTGGAATTTTGAAACTTTGTGACACACGTAATTCTTTATTTTTTATCGAAAGCCAAAATACCAAGTTTCGTTGATATAACTTGAGAAATATCTTGAAAAATTAAGTACATACTTTTTTACAAACTTTCCTCACCTATTTCATCCCTTCGGGAGTAGAATTTTCAAAAACTGAAACATTTATTTCTGAATTTTTTACCGTTAGCTCATATACCAAGTTTCATGGATATAACTTGAGAAATGACGGACTTTCATACAAACTCTCAACCCAATTTCACCCCCTTAGGGGTGGAATTTTGAAAAATCCATTCTTGGTGTGCGTACGTCACAAAAGGAACATACTGTCAAAATTTCAAGTTTCTAGGCCTGTGGTTTAGGCTGTGCGTTGATATATAAGTCAGTCAGGACTTTGAATTTTATATATTATATAGATACCTACGTATTTTGTAAAATAATAAATAATTTTTATATAAAATATCAGTTTCTTCACATTTTTTTGTTACTTGGTTCCTTTCTGAGAAATTAAAAAAAAGCACTTCATAATGATAAAACCAATTTAGCAAAAAGGACTCAAACCCACATTTTTCAAAATAACTCGAAAAATATGCATATAATCGTAATATACCTTTACTCACAAAAAAACTAGTATATTTGCCCATATGTGACAATATTTTAAAATATTCTAAATACAATATCATTGCAGGAATTATCGTCCAAACTTTAAACCTCGATAACTCAAAACTAACTTTTTGTGGGTTGAGTCCTTTCTGCTTAACTACGTCCAAATATCGAACAAAGAGTTTGTCTCAAATTTTGCATCGCAAATGGAATTTCGTGTTCAGAGTCGCTGGAAATGTTGCAGAAAGCTTACGGGGAATCGACTTTATCAAAAACACGTGCATACCATGCATTCAAAAGTGGTCGAGATGTGGTGGAAGATTTGCCTCGCTCTGGTCGACCATCAACGTCTTCAACTAAAGTTAACATCGCTAAAGTGAAAGAAATGGTGACTGAAAATCCTCATTCAAGTTTGAGAGAGATAGCTGCTGAACTTTCTGTGTCTCAAGAATCGATTCGTATCATTTTAAACGACGATGAAGGCCAGATTTGTGGAAAGAAAATTCTTGGATGCACCACGACAATGCGCCATCGCACAAGGCTATCATTGTGAATGAATTTTTGACCAAAAACTCAACAAATACCATCGAACAACCACCGTATTCACCGGATATGGCTCCGGCCGACTTTTTTTCAAATTACCACTTTGTGGCACCCGTTTTCAATCGATAGAAGACATAAAAGAGAATTCGCGGCAAGAACTGAAGTCGATTCCGAAAAATGCCTTTAAAAAATGCTTTGAAAATTGGATTATTCGTTGGCTTAAGTGTATTATTTCCGAAGGGGCCTACTTTGAAGGAGATACAATTAATTTGGAATAATAATTAACATTTTGTGTATTATAGACCTTTTCCCGATACTTTCTTGACAGAGTAGTATTTCCATGAAGGACATGTTCCATATTTTATGCGCTGACTCTACTAAATGAGAAAAGCCTTCTGCCTTCTGCGTTAACTAAACAGGAACTATTGAAAGCCTCCTGATAAAAAAGTGTGTGTAATTCACACACGGCAGAAGTGAAACTTCGGAAAATTAGCCTACAGTAGTAGTATGAGATAAATATAACTTGTATTCTATCTCGTTCTCTCGCAGGCTAAATCCAATTATGAATGTTTCTCTTTTTGGTGTCGCTTTTTGGTGTCATCTAATTTTCAAATCACGATTCACTTCAAAAACATTAATGGCAACATTTAGGGGTGGGATGGAAATAAAATTATGTTTGTCCACAACTCAGTAATGTTATACACGACCGCTACGGTAATCAAAAAAGTTATAACGTCCTAAAACTTACTACTATTACCTATTCTGTGCTAAAACTACAGTTTACATAAATACATTCCAGATCTAACAATTACATCGTTCCTAATTGCGATAAGAGTCCATATAAAATCTCCGCGACAACGCGAAGTGTCAGCCACTGTTCGATACTGCCCCGTCGCGTCGTGGCGAGTCGCTTTGTCGCGTTTATCGCTGACGTGGGCACCAAGAAACAAGACGCTTAATTCGCTATAATCCGCCAAAACAGACAGTTTTTTTTATTTATTTTTTATTCACTAGGTACGTTTAAATCTATGTGGTTCAACGTGCAGCACGCGATATGCACCGCCCTGAGTACGTACACCTGGGACACACGGTGCAGCTGGGTAAGTCTAATTTCGAGAAGGAGGTCAACCGCCGAATCCAGCTCAGCTGGGCTGCGTCGAGATGTCTTCTCGTCCAAAATCCCTCAGTGTCAGAAGACCAAAGTCTTCGAACAGTGCGTGTTGCCAGTGATGACTTACGGATCCGAGACATGGTCGCTGACTATGGGCCTGATAAGAACGCTCAGGGTCACTCAGCGGGCGATGGAGAGGGCTATGCTGGGAGTGTCCCTACGTAATAAAAACAGGAATTAAGAGATCCGTAGGAGAAAGAGAGTCACCGATATAGCCCGAAGAGTTGCGAAGCTGAAGTGACAATGGGCGGTGCACATAGTTCGGAGAACCGATGGACGTTGGGGTCCAAAGGTGCCCCCCCACGGTGGACAGACGACATCAAGCGAGTCGCAGGGAGTCGCTGGATCCAGGCGGCGCAAGACCGTGGCTTGTGGAGGGACCCTACAGAGAACTATGTCCAGCAGTGGACCAACCGATAGAGTTGACGACGACGAATTAAGCATCTTGTTCCCTGGTTATCATGTACTTCCGCAACGTAACGCCTGCTTCTATCCAGCTGACAGGACAGCTAGGACAAGGCCTTGGCGAGAAGCCCGCCGGCTCGCTGCGCTCGCAGGCGACACCGCACGTGGCGCGTGGCGGCCATGTTGAGAACGCGTTACAACCCTCCCTCACATCGCTTAGCCGACGCCACTACCCGCTACGCGCTGAACGTGGTCGGTTCTCATGTGCATTCGAAGTCTACTTTTCTGGTTACACTTATAATCACATAACGTACAAACAAAAGCCTTTTCCCCGGGATGATATCTCATGACGTGCTGCACTAAATTACAACTTTGTGTACACTTGTAACCACAAAACTTACAAACGAAAGGCTTTTCCCCTGTGTGAGCTCTCATGTGCTTAGCTAAATTACTCTGATCTGTAAATTTATAATTACATATCTTGCAGACAAAAGGTTTTTCACCAGTATGACTTCTCATATGCCTGGAAAAAACAGCCTTATATGCACTTTTATAATCACAATACTTACAAGCATAAGGCTTCTCTCCGGTGTGAGTTCTCATGTGCAGCACTAAATTATAATTTGAAATGCCATTGTACTTGCATAACTTACAAGCGAAAGGGTTGTCACCACTGTGAGTTCTCATGTGCTGCAACAAACGACTACTAACTTTACATTTATAATCGCATAACGTACAGGTAAAAGGTTTTTCACTGGAGTGAGTACTCGTGTGCTTTACTAAACTACTGCAATCCCCACATTTATAATCACATAACTTACAAGCATAAGGTTTTTCACCAGTGTGAATTCTCCTGTGCCTTATTAAACAACTATTATCTTTACATTTATAATCACATATCTCACAAGCATAAGGTTTTTCACCGGTGTGAGTTCTGATGTGCTTTACTAAACTACTTTTTTGTGTACACTTATAATCGCATAACTTACAAACAAAAGGCTTCTCACCAGTGTGAGTCTTTGTGTGCTGCACTAACATACTGTTGTCTTTACATTGGTATTTGCAAAACTTGCAAGTTAATAATAATTTAACAAAGTTGTGAGACTTAACATGGCTAATTAAGTTATTTTTTCGTTTAAATATCTTTTGGCAAACGTCACAGACAAATTGGTTTTGCTGTGATTCCGACGAAGTTTTAGTTTCTATGTCACCGAAATCGGAGATAATTTGATTGATGCTGAAAATTTCACATGCCGTTGTTGTTTCAAAATTAATATGATTGCTAAGTTTTGCCAACGGTTTATCAGGTTGTAATATTATATTCATCAGAGGTGTCGCCAAATCTTCGACAGTTGTTTCATTATTTTCGAGAATTGATATATCTAACTCGTTGTCTGTATCAGTTGGATGCACTTCATTTTCCTGTTTTGTCACAAGTCCTGCGGGCAAAGGAACGGCTGAAACAAAACAACTGTTGGGAAATCTTTTGCAATTGTTAATAAATCTCAGAATAATTTCTGACGAAACACAATATAAACAAATCCCCATTACCCTATGTTACGACCATTGATTACACACGCACAATATGTATTTGAACCATTCGACAAGGCTTCACGGGGCTGGAAACCCACGACCACCACTACAGCCCATTAACGTCCCACAGCTGGGCACAGGCCTCCACTCTCATAGGAGAGTGGGAATTAGAGATTAGACCCACCACGCTGCTCCAATGCGGGTTGGCGGCCTTTAACGACTATTATCATGTTAGTTATAATAACCGGGACCGACGGCTTAAAATGCTCTCCGAGGCATGGGGGTGAAACACCACCAACTTCCTAACTCCGGGCCAGTACTGAAAATTTCTATACAGAAAAACCCAATACTTAAGTATGGCCCGACCCGGGACTCGAACCCGGGACCTCGTCGGCCGCAGTTGAACATGCTAACCACTAGACCAACAAGCAGGCTGGAAACCACATACATCTAAATGTTAATACAATACATTTGTTCCTAAAGTGGTTCTTACATCATCACTATTAAAACTAAAAACAATATGGTCACAACACAAGGATGGAATAAGGTCCCAACCGCCATAAGTGTCATTTTACTTTTATTATTGCTGATTTCGAATAGAGCTTTATTTTGACATTTTAATTTATAAAAATAAAAGTATATGTATAATTGCCTAGAAATATATGTAGGTACGTTTGAAATTTGTGTTATTGTGCTTGCAGAAAATACATTGGCAAATGCCAATCCATAGGACAAAAATAGAGTTAGTTTCTCTCACCTGAGGACGGAGAGCAGTCAGCAACTGAATCCTCGTCCGGGTTCCCAATATCCTGAAATATATACCTGTATTAGTGAAAAATTAAGAGTCCTGACTCACTGACTCAAACCTAGACTAGAAAGGCTAGAGAGCTGGAATTTGCAGATGCCAGATTTTGCGAAATTCCCACGAGAGTGAAGCAATGTGATCGCTAGTTACTTTACCAATGTGTAACGTTAAATATTTTAAGGCTATTTTAAGGCTTTTGGTTGGTCGCATTACTTAGTGCTTGTGTTCCTCAATATAAACAAACCAGTAGTATTACTATAAGTACACTGGGTGACTTTTTTCGGTGTCTCGAATAATTTATATGTATAGTACTAGCCGATGCCCGCGACTTCGTCCGCGTGGTTTCAGTTTTTATATTCCCGCGGGAACTCCTTAATTTTCCGGGATAAAAAGTAGCCATGTCACTCTCCAGCAGGCCTATTCACTATCTCAGTGGCTATTAAAATTTAATGGACACTGGTTCGTCTGTTAGAATCTAAAGCTGTCAAAATCAAATTTTGTATTCTGTATCTCAGTTGACAAGAGGTTGATATTCGAAATGACGTCATTAGTGACTATTATGGGGTGATGGCCACGCATAGTGTTGGGATAGCCACTGGAAACGCATTTTGCCTTATATTCTCCTATCGACAACTATAATTTCGTATTCGCTAAGCAGTATGACAGGGCATTGTTGACAACTTATTGAGACGAGTGCCTATAACTTTAGCAACTAGTAGAGAGCAGTGTTTATGAACATCAACAATAGTAACTATCTATAATATTTAGAAAATTTAAACTATTTCCAAAGAATTTAGGCTCACAGCAGTAATAGAAGTGTAATAGCGCGTCCATTTATATAATTATAGGTACAATAAACAACAGCCAAGCAAACGACAATGGCTCGCGCAATTTTAAATGTGCATATATTCAATGTACTCTGAGATGTGCATGCTGAAGAACTGCGTAAAGAGAAAGCTTTACGCGTTCATAGGCATAGGCTGCGGGACTGTTACGATCCTATGGAGCTGCCAGAGAAAGAGTTCATTGCGAACTTTCGATTGAGCAAGGTTGGGTACCTGCAGGTTCTTGAAGAACTCGGGGATCATCTCCCAGAAGGACAGCTGTTCGCAATGAAATAAAAGTAAGTACTCATGTCTGCATAATATCTCTAAATTAAATGCCCGAGAGGTGCTCCAACAGTTCATAAAGTTTCCAGCTTCCCAAAGAGAAAGGGAAACCATCATGCAGGGGTAAGCTATATTTTTATAATAACATATTACCTACATACTAAACAAATGTGAAAGTTTAGATGTTTGTTACTCTTTCAAAACGTAACATTTGAACTGATTTGGTTGAAATTTGGAATGGATAGCTTATAACCTGACTTAACATATATTTTATCCTGGAAAATTAAAGTTCCCATGGGAATCAAAAACCTTAATCCACGCAGATGAAGTTGCAGGTATCATCTAGTCAATAATAATTTGTAGAAGGTACTTACCTATCTTTTTATTCTACCTAATATGTATGCTATTCTTTCCAGCCAATCTACCTATTCAGATAAGTCGGCTTTGACTAGAATGTTTTCACTGTATGAAATCCAAAGTTTCTGTTAGCTTTATCTGTTATATGTACTTTAATAATTGTTTTCAGCTTTATGGACAAGTTTGGATTCCCAGACATTTTAGGATGCATCGATGGCACCCACATAGCCATAGTGCAGCCTATTGAACACAAGGAGACATTCCTCAACAGGAAGTTTTACCTTTCCCTTAATGTATGTTAAAAAAAGCATGGTAATTAAAAGTGCAAATATTACTTTTATTTAAATAATCTTTCTTTTTATACTTAATAATAGTATTCTCTTTTCATTTCAGATTTGTGATGCAACCTTAAAAATTATTCACGTAGACGCATCATTTGGGGGTGCTTCTCATGACTCATTCCTATGGAGCCAAAGTGGAGTGCGAGGTGTTGTAGAAGGCCTGGCAAATAGTGAGCGCTGCTGGTTATTAGGTATACCTTACTACTTCATTTATGTTAGACCATTCCTTTTTTAAATTAAAAATTTGTTAATGTGCTATTTCTAGTTTCTAGGTGATTCTGGGTATGCACAGCATCCATGGATGATGACTCCTATCCTAGGCGCTGCTGCTGGATCGCCAGAAGAATACTACACACAACTTCATTGTTGTGTCAGGAACACAGTGGAGCGATGCATTGGAGTACTGAAAGCACGTTGGTGGTGTTTGTTATATCCAGCAGCCCCAACAGAATGAACCAGTTTCTGCAAACGACTCCACTAGGGCAATGCTGGTGAGAAGATTATGGGATGCGAGACCACAAAGATAGGTGTGTATCCATAACTTAACAAATATATGTATATATATATGTTAAGTTATGGATATTTTCACAGTAGTAGTCAACTAGTAGCAGTCGTTTAGTTAACATAGATACTGTTTCAGGTATGAAGAGCCACTATTGGAGTATCTCTATGAGATCAAATCAGAAATGAGGATATCCATTTAAGAACTAGAGTGTAGCAGTCTTCACCTATAATTATAGATGGTATTACTTGTACCGCACAAACGATTACAAGAAACGTGAATAAGAAGACATGGCTTGAATTGCACTTACGAAGTTTTCTGTGAATATACAACTTCCAACATTCATGGTTGGACCAGCAATCCCTGTGCGTGGCCCGCAACACAGTTGACAGAGTTTTTTATCATTTATATGATCTTCAATTGTATAGTAAATTTCTGTCTAATGTTGTAATTTCGTTGTAATTTATGTACTATAATAATTAAAAAGAAGAGACCACGTCAGCTATAAAAGGTCGCTGATCATCATGTAGAAAATTGGAGGAGAAACAATAAAAAAGCAGTTAATTTAATAATCATTTAAAGTATTTATTAAACTGAAAGAAAACTATAAAGTCATTAAAATGATACTCAGTATTATAATAACTTAAGTGTGATAATATGCTTAGTTGCAGTCTTCTCTTACATTAAAATATAATTAATCAGTTTTACTTCGTTTTCCTATAACTCCTTTGTACTAATAATAATAAATTTAAACTAACTAGTAGCAGTTACAACAATATCATACTAATATTATAAATGCGAAAGTGTGTTTGTTTGTTGGTTTATTGGTTTGTCCTTCAATCACGCCGCAACGGATCGACGTGTTTATCCCGGAAAATTAAGGAGTTCCCACATGAATCAAAAAAACTTAAACCACGCGGACGAAGTCGCCGGCATCAGCTAGTAATTAATAAAAGAGGCACTTCTTGTGCATTAAAATATTAACCGAATATGATATTATATTAATGGAAGTCTTATTAGGAATTTCGGTTTCGTAATATTTGCGTAAGAGCGTCAGCATGCTGACCCTCGACCTCTAGACGTCTGACTTCGAGCTGGGACGCCTGGGCACATTTGCATCCTGACGAACTGAAAATTATGATAATTAGATAATAATCTTATATTTTACAGGATAAATAATTACAAATATTATGTACCTACTTATTTTGTTGTTTAAAAATAATTTGATTTAAGAAATGCCAATCACACTTGGAGTTTTGTGGACTATGGCCTAAATCCTTTTGATTCTTAGAGGAAAAGTAACTCAATTGTGTAAATTTTCAGTAAATACACAATTAACTAATTTAGTTAATTCTCCTGTATTGATTGCACTAAAGGTCTACCTTTGGACTCTAGTGCAAGGGTAGACTTACTTACTTTACACACTTTGTAAAACAAAAGCTATGGCAGCTACACACAAAAATAATAGTCAGACCCTTTTTGGGCATGGTGATTTTTCGCTCTACAGGGCCGATTTTTCGTTGTAATGCATTAAATACTTACTTTGCCTTAACCTATGTTTCAAGTGATTGTTTTGCAAATATAATATGAATAAACTCGGTTTCATAAAACTTTCTTTTTCTAATGCTCCTATATTCTATCCCTCTTATTCATAAACGTGCAATAGCGGTGGAATAGTTAAAATCTGTTTTGTCTTTTTCCTTCGAATGTCAAATTACTGTTGACAAACAAAGACAAAACAGATTATGGGTGCGTTCCGAAATACACTGAGAGCACTGGAAGTCCCCAGTAAAGAGCACTGCCAGTGCTCGCAGTGCTTATATCGGAACACACACTATAACTATTCCACCGCTATTCCAGGTTTATGAATAAGAGGGTATGCCTACACCTTGTCCTATATAGCTCTAACTAAAAGATGTGTATCTGACATAACACTTACTATTTTCTCTAGTTTGAGACACTAGGCTTTTGCTGCCTCTGCCTGGTCCAAATTGGGGTGGCTAGATCCACCAATATTTGGAGTTTCAGATAGTTCAGCTGTTGGTTCTGCCCCCAAATCTGTAGATGTGGAAGCAGTAGCCTGCAAAATAATAATTGAAATCTATTTACTATTTTTCAAATAAAATAACAATGAAACATTTAAAACAAAAAGGATTAATTTGCCAGACTTCTATCTAGAAAGTAGGTACATATGTACATATTTTCAAATTGGAGGGTTCAAATATTTGTATGCTTATCTATACTAATATACAAAGCTGAAGAGTTTGTTTAATTGCTTGTACGCGCTAATCTCATGAACTACTAGTCCGATTTGAAAAAATTCTTTCAGTGTTAGATAGCCCATTTATCGAGGAAGGCTATAGGCTATAATATATCATCACGCTAAGACAGATGGGAGCGATGCAGCAAATCTATTCATAGCGACATCCCGATGGGTCTCTGCAAAATCAATTAAAATTTCTAGCTGCCTATCGGATACCCTACGTAAGGGACCCATCTAAAAAGAAAAAAGGCAATGACTTACCTGCCTACATCCGAATTGTATACTGAAGAAGTCTTTCTTCAGCATGGAATTATGCCAACACTTGATAAACACTCACAAATCGCACGATTCTTTACTCAGTCTCATAGTTTTCATACCTACTTACTTTTGTACGCAGTAGGTACGACAAAACTTTCGTAATTCGTTTTTTTTTCTAATAAGTACCTAAAAACTTATAATAAAACTGAGAATTGAGAAATAAATTATCGTTCAAACTTGAAAATAAAAACACAGAGAAAAACTTAAACATCGCAAATCGTAATGTCTACCTTCCACAGAATAATGAACTCTAGTAGTATTAGTCGTACAAATTAAAAAGTCTGACATTTGCTCCTACAACATTTCTCAGACGGGGTATGTTTAATTTGACCACATAAAGTCGATAAAATTAGCAGTGACCAATGTACTCTGTGGCAGTGACTATCAAGCAATTTGATAGCAATTTAAAGCAGTTGACATTAAAATATTTTACTGAATACGAAACATGTGACGTAAGCAATAGCAACCATTAGACGAGTTACCAACAATAGAGTGTTGGTAACTGGTTGTCAAATATTTAGCGAATAGGCCTGCAGGTCCTCAACTATACCCATACCAAAAATCACGTCGATCTGTTGCTCCGTTGCGGCGTGATTGAAGGACAAACCAACAAACCAACAAACGAACACACTTTCGCATTTATAATATTAGTATGACTAGATGATGCCCGCGACTTCGTCCGCGTGAATTAAGCTTTCTTCACTCCCGCGGGAACTCTTTAACTTTCCGGGATAAAAAGTAGCCTATGTCCTTCCCTGGAATACAACCTATCCCTGTACTAAATTTCATCAAAATCAGGTGGACCGTGAAAGAGTAGAAGACAGACAGACACACATTCACATTTATAATATTAGTATGGAAGTATGGATTAGGTAAGTGGAACATAAGGTAATATACTGCATTATTTATTTATTACATTTGGTTTTCCTATAATCCATCATATCCATTAGAACTACTGACATGAACGAACGACATACTAGTGCCGCAATGAATGTACACAACAGCTGACTGAGGTCCGTTCAACAAACTCGCCTTCACAGTCATCTGATAGAACTGATGTCTCTATCAGATGACTGCTACAATGGAAAGTTTCTAATCAGACAGTAGTTTATCTTACCTCGGTATGCATCAATGTATGGTGAATGTACATGTCTTCATCTGAAAACTCCTCCAAACAAGTTGTACAGGCAAAGGTAACTTCCTGCTTTAACGGTGCCAAGGTTTCGGCTGTCATCTCACATAGAGAGGATGTTGTCGTGGGAGGATAAATCAAATGTTTTGCTTCTGAGGGATTGCTGTCATCGGATAAGTATTCTTCTTTATAAGCAAAATATCCATTGCAGCTGTCTGCGTCACTGTCTGCACTCGTCACTGCAGTGGGCAGAGACTGGAATGCATCCACCGACATAGAGTCACTCTTATAATGTTCCATTGCCACTGCTTCAGCAGTTGCATCTAATTCTGTCTGTGTATCTGTGTCAGAGTGTGCTATGTACACATCAAACTGGTCAGGACCCAGAAAAGTCTTCATAATGTCAGACTTAAGTTTGTGTTTAACTCGGCTTATCGATTTGATGTGTCGTATTGTTATCTGGAACAAATTCATTTCTGTAAAAGAGCAGCACCGAGTACCAAGTGCGAACATACAAGTCAAAATATGTAACTCACCAGCTCATGTTTCTCAACTAGCTCCAACATCAGGGAACGGGCTCTCAAGCTCTTGTCTCTGAACTTGTTAAAGTTCACTAATCTCTGAGCACATTGAACACAAAGTGTTTGATTTAGGTTTCCTAGATCACACAACTGAAACAACACAAGTACATATTGATTACCTGTATGACGATATTCCTAAAAAGCTTGTGTTTATCTCTGCACTGTGATGATGCATCTGCAGCATTTTACAATAGACTGCGATAAAGCTTGTTCGTTCTACTGTGTGCTGCTCAGTGTAACATCGGTATAATCTAATTAAATATTATAAATGCACAAGTTTGGATGGATGTATGGATGTTTGTTACTCAATCACGCCAGAATGGCTGAATGGATCTGGATGAAATTTTGCACAGAGATAGATTATAGTCTGGAATAACACATAGGCTACTTTTTATCCCGGAAAATTAAAGAGTTCCCGCGGGAGCCGAAAAACCTCAATCCACACGGACGAAGTCACGGGCATCAGCTAAGTAGTTGAAATATAAATACAACTTACAGGATGTCCCACTAAGTGTTGGTATGCTTCATCCAACTTGTATTTGCTCATTGGATACAGCTTGCTCTGAGTATCGAAGCATATCATGCAGACCTGTGCAAAATGTTGTCATTATAATTTACTTTTTCAATTCAAAGAAACAAGTTCAGATCATAACTTTCTCCCCCTCCAAGCCAAACTTGTAGGAACCTAATAGTTTTCGAGATATTAATTTTTTTTAATTTTGAGGTTAGGTTCTCAAATTTCCTGCCTAAAACTGATAGTTATGACGGAGATTGGGTAACAGTAGCTTGGAGGGTGGGAGGGAGGGAGAAGGAGGGGGTATTACCTTTATATCTTGTAATTATACCTACTTTAACCTACCCTTATATCTTTTGTTTTAGGTAGTGGAGAAGGTTAATTTCTGAAATGGAATGGGCTACGCCAGAAGACTCGCTTCGTCGCCCCTGAATGAACCTGATGACCTCCTACGCGAGCTTCTGGCTTCGCGCTTACAAAAAACACTCTAGGGGCAGGGCAGACAAGACTGCGTGGAGTCGGGGCGTGCCGATTCGGTTTTGTGATCAAAAGTACCTAAATAAACATATAATAACCTACCTTTATACCTTTTTATTTAATTTTATAACCTTGAAACTCTGTGTTTTATTCATGGAATTAGGAATTACCATAGAAATAGGAAGATAATTCCATGGGAATTACACAGGGGAATTACGACTATAGTCTTCCTATTTCTATAGTTTTATTCGAATGATTAGAAAAAAACGTCAAATAACGTCCATGGAACGGATTTTAATCACAGATTAGGTACTCAAACGCCAACGAGTCTTTAGTCTATGGTACAATCTACGGCAAATGTCGTAAGAAATAGCGAAAAGTGGTGAAGATTGCGAATTTTCAAAAAATTATTTCTCGAAAAGTATTAGTTTCCGACGTAAAATATTTAGTTTCCGACATAAAATATTTTAGTGCAAGGCTTACCACATCAGAATTTTTTTGTAAAAAAATATGTGAACGTCCAAACTCCGCGGTATGTATTCTAAAGCTGAGCCCATATTTTTATAAATCCAGGGCAAAATCAAAGTAAACTCTAGTGTATTTTCGCCCGCTTGGTTTGTGGCCTGCACAAGTTTTAGTTTAGGTTTAGAATTAGACGTTCGTTTCAGAACCGGCGAGGAGCAAGCGCACTGCTTCAATATCTGAATTCTAATCTGAACCAAACAATAATATGTGCAATGTACTCTGTGATCTGAACTTCAACGGCAGTGTATTGTCAATTGGAAAGAAAATTAAACACTCACTCGTGAAATGTAATCCCTTCAGACACGGAGACTATCTCCGTGGTGGTCTTGCAGCGGGGCACACAACACCACATTTCTAATTCAAGAAATTCACCAAAATCAAGAAGTTCACGTTCACGCCAAGAGCCACAGAGTACATTACCGGGGCGGTGACATTACCCAAGAGCCATCAGCCATGTAACCCACATGTAACCAACGTAAGTACGTACCTACTTATTACATCCATGCATGTTTTTCCATCAGCCAAGCTCATTGAAGCCACAGATCACTCATAAACCATGGATGTAATAAGTACTTACGTCATGGACACAGAGTTATAAAGAGAAGAAGAAGTTCTATTTATATGTCTGTGGTCATGGATGTAATAAGTACTTACGTAACGTAAGTGCGTAAGTACCACGTAAGTACTTATTACATCCATGACTTACGTACGTAAGTACTTATTACATCCATGTCATAAACTCATAGACTATACGTATATACTGGGCATAATATAGTCCTGGGCACAGAGTACATTATATATACTGGTCCTGGGGATTGAACCTCTTGAACCTACCCACTCTGTGAACCTACCCCACCCCAGCCTGCAAAATATTGATATTTGTAATAAAAAAAATACTAATCGATAGATTTACAATAGCTCAATTCAACTAACTACGTTGTCCTTTAGAATTGCTCACCTTAAATTATTTAATTAAAAATCAATAAAATCGTTGAAAAATTCATTTATCCATACTTTCAAACTCCTTTATCTTTTGATGTATAAGTACACTATTTTAAATTACTCAAAGTGTTAAAAAACTGCTCAAGTTGCATTTATAATTGCTCAAGTAGGATAACAAGTTACATAACAAATAGGCTACGCCAGAAGACTCGCTCCGTCGCCCCTTCAATCAGCTTCACATCGACTTTCGTTCGACCTCCTTCGCGAGCTTCTGGCTTCGCGCTTCATAAAAATATTAGGGGTAGGGCAGACAAGACTGCGTGGAGTCGAATTTGGCCAATTCGGTTCTGTCACACTATTCGACCTATTATAGTCTTCTGGCGTAGCCTATTTGATAAGTAACTTGTAATTGAGCAATTATAAATGCAACTTGAGCAGTTTTCTAACACTTTGAGTAATTTTTAGATTTTTTTTATTACAAATATCATTATTTTGCAGGCTGGGGTGGGGTAACTGGGGATTGAAGCTCATTGGGCGTTTCTTCATTGGACGGCCCGGCCCGGCACCGGCACCGACACCGACAGTATTCAACGACACGACACCGGCACCTACATTCTTCATTGACCGACACCGACACCGACAAGCTGCGAACCGCGTGAGCCAAGAGCGATGGCAGCGTATAACAAGTTGACGACCTCCGTGGCGCAGTGTGTAGCGCTGTTGTCTTAACGTGCGGAGGTCCCGGGTTCGATCCCCGACAGGGTCAATTTGGGAATTTATAATTTCTGAATTTTCTCTGGTTTGGCCTGGTGGGACTGGGAGGCTTTGGCCGTGGCTAGTTACCATCCTACCGGCAAAGACGTGCCGCCAAGCGATTTAGCGTTCCGGTACGATGCCGTGTAGAATCCGAATAGTCCATTCATTCTAGATTTCAATGTATGGGGAAAACGGCAAAATTAATAATTGTTTGAAACTACTGTTGTTTTATACCTATGAGTGAGTACATTAAAAAACACAACTCTCCCCCCCCCCTCCGGTGGTGGCTTCCCCCCTCCCCGCCTTGAAAAGTGTGCCATTTTGCAGATTTCCTGGATTTTCAAGAAAACTATACAAGCTAGGACAAAACTGTCAAAGAGAACATTGTTCCTTAATAAATTACCTACAAACAAGTTCATAACATTTATGGTGATAGGAGTTATAGTTTACAAGCTATGATGCGTTAAAAAAAAGTTATTTAATTTCTATTTATTCCATACTATTATGTAAGTCAAGATGACTACCACCGGTTCTTACAAAATAGCAAGGTATATTTCAAAAACTATTTGTCCTATCAAAATAAACTAAACACTATTTTATAGGTAAATTAATTATCTTTGTCCTAAGTCCTGACAGCTTTTTTCCTAGCTCTAATACTTCTTCTTGAAATTACAAAAAACATTCACGGATTTTACAAGGGTTTCTTTTTTTATGCAAGTTAGACAGCCATATTTCCGAAACTATTAGTTCTGTCAAAATAAACTAAAAACTATTTTGGAGGTAATTTAATGAAGTTCATTTTTGCTTATGATATTTTTTTTTCTAGTTCTAATAGTTTCTGTGAAAATTAAAAAATATATACATGGTTTTTGAAAAAAAAAAAATTTCATGGAATAAAGGTAGTCATATTTTTCGAACTATTGGTCCTATCTAAATAAACCATAACATTTTTTTGTAGGTAATTTAATGAAATTAATTGCTCTTCGAAGGATTTTTCCTAGCTCTAATAGTTTTTGTGCAAATTGCAAATAACACAGGATTCTAACAATTTTTTTATTTTTCTTCGTATACAATACGTGGATATAATATATGCGAAATTATTAGTCCTATCTTTATGAACTAAATATTTTTTTATAGGTCATTAAATGGTGTTAAATTTTTACTTCTGACAGTTTTTGCCTAACTCTAATAGTTTTCTAGAGATTACAGAATACATATAAAATGTTGAAAATTGGCTTATTTTACTGAGCTGCGATTTTTAGTCAACTTTAACGCACCATAGCTTGTAAACTATAACTCCTATCATAATAAATGTTATGAACTTATTTGTAGGTAATTTATTAAGGAACAATGTTCTTTTTGACGGTTTTGTCCTAGCTTGTATAGTTTTCTGGAAAATCTAGGAAATCTGCAAAATGGCACACTTTTTAAGGCGGGGAGGGGGGAAGCCACCACCGGAGGGGGGGGGGGAGAGTTGTGTTTTTTAATGTACTCACTCATAGGTATAAAACCACAGTGGTTTCAAAAAATTATAAATTTTGCCGCGAAAAAATCTAAAATGAATGGACTAGAATAGGGGTATGGGTTTTAATAATAACTGCGTGGCCCTAACAGGTTAGCCCGCTACCATCTTAGACTGCATCGTCACTTACCATCAGGTGAGATCGCAGTCAAGGGCTAACTTGTAGTGGATAAAAAAAAATTATATTTCTTGTATTTATTATATTTGAGACGCAAAAAAAGAACTAAGTACCTACTACCTATCAGTACACGGTTTTGGGCGCATCCAATTATAAAAGTAAGATATTTAGACGGCGTGAATTACAATTTATTTGAAAAACTAACCAATAACCCGGATAAGTTTTTCAATTATTTCTGTATGAGTAAAGCAACTTTGATTATTTACTAATGAACTTGATCGAAAAATGCAAATGAATTGTGTACTAGAGCGACGGGGGCGCGGGGCGGGGTCACTGATCACGCCACTCGCACGCCCACATGGACGTTTGTATGCGTACACAACACATGCACAACGATGCCGGCCCGACACCAGTGGGAGACTTGCTGCCGACGACATGCCGGTGCCGGCGCCGACATGTCGGTGCCGGGCCGGCCCAGTGAGACAGCGTGCCATACAACTTCATACAATTATGCGTCCACTAATGTCGGTGTCGGTGCCGGGCCGGGGCCGGGCCGTGCAATGAAGAAGCGCCCAATTGCCAGCAACTTGCCAAGTGCAATGTGTATTATCTATGGCCAAGTGTCAAGCTGCAAGCACCACCGACCAGAAACAAAAGGCAAACACCACAGGTGCCTGCACATGGCCTGCACCGACTGGTTAACTGGTCTGTGGCACCGACTAGGAGAAGTTATACTGGGAAGAATTATTGCAAGTCCAAAGGAAATTGGTATTATGAAATTAAAAAACGCCCGCCAGCCACTCCTTGGTTTAACAAAGAAGGGATTAGTCATAGAAAATATATCACAACAGCTATAAACCGAATGAGATTTGGACATAGCAGAGTGCCCACCCACCTGCATCGATAACGAATGAAAGAAAATGCAAATTGTGAATATTGTGGTGTAGAATGCAGACTTATATCATCTTGTTTTTCACTGTCGTCAGTTTGGCTTAAATAGATTGCTCCTCATTAGTACTCTTGAATTATTTAGGTGGTTGGCTATTATGGAAAATAAAATACTTTATTTAATTGAGAACACGTATAATTATATTCAGACATCTTTTTACCAAGAGACCGGAAGCAATCTTATTTTAAATATAGAGACAAAACCACAGATACGTATTGCCTGTCAAAATTACCACAGATAATCTTTACATAATATCTACTTTAACACAGACAACTCTTATAAATGTTTGTTGCTTTCTTCACCCCCCCTCAACAAATATTTACCTATCAGCGCATAACAATACAAATCAAAAAAAAACATTTACTATCGCTGATTACAAAATACTAACTAAAACATTATTACACAACTTGACTATCTGTGACTGTACAGTTTACACTTAACTCTATCACTGTACCGATTTTCATTGTTAATTAATTTACAAATAACCATTACTCAAACAAAGTACAGAATAACTTATAACTTAATTACTCTAAAACAATATATAGGTACCTAGTTAAAACAATATTCTTTTCTATCTAAAGCAGAAGCAGAGCAGTGTTATTATGTGCTAATTATTTTTAAATTTTTCAAACATTGTTTTACCCAATGGTTTAGTTAGGAGATCTGCAATATTATCTGAAGTACTTATATATTTCAATGAGATTAATCCCTTATTTACTTGTTCAACAATGTATTTATATTTTATATCAATATGTTTTAATCTTTTGATATTTTCAGAATTATATGCTAATTTAATTACTGACTGATTGTCCTCATAGATAGTTATACTATTACACTTAATATTAAACTCATTCAACAGATTCTTTAACCAGTTCGCTTCAGTAATACATAAACTCAATGCAATATACTCAGATTCTGTTGAAGAGAGACTTATACACAATTGTTTCTTGCTATTCCACAAAATTACACATCCAAATAGTTTAAATATATAACCTGATGTAGATTTCCTATCTTGTATGTCACCAGCCCAGTCTGCATCAACATAACCTTCTACTAATGTATTGTTACAGTTGTAAGTTAGAGAAAGTTGTAATGTACCTTTAATATACCTTAATATTCTTTTCAGACACTTATATAACAACTGACTGGCGCAATGTTGAAACCTACTCAAGAAACTCACTGCGACACATATGTCTGGTGTTGTACCGCAAGCTGCATATAATAAAGAACCTATTATTTGTCTACATTTTGTTTCAATTTCACTACTTTCAGACCGTTCTCTTTGCAATATTTGAAAATTAAAGTTTTGATCTATTGGGGTAGAAACAGGATTGCAATTTAACATTTGGTATCTTTTTAATATAGTGAGTAAATATTTTTCTTGGTTAAGAGTAGTTATACCACCTTCCTGTTTAATATTTATACCTAAGTAATTAGATGCTAATCCTAAATCTTTCATCTTAAAGGTTTGGCATAATTGATCCTTAAAACTTTGTAATTCCTGCTGATCTGATCCAAAATATAGAATATCATCCACATACAGTAACACATACATAAATTTACCTTTTATCTTTCTAAAGTATAAACATGAATCATTTTTAGACCTTAAAAACCCCTGTTTTCTAATAAAGCTGTCAAACTTCTCATTCCAATATTTTGGAGCTTTCTTTAAGCCATACAGAGATTTGTTAAGTTTGCATATCTCTCCTGTATGTAATTTAATATACACTGTTTCCTTTATATCACCATGTAGAAACGCACCTACTACATCCATCTGATATACCGATTGTTTTAACTTGTTTGCGATGGCCATAAAAATCCTAAATGTTCCTAACTTGGCAACGGGTGAATACACATTTGAAATACCATCTTTTTGTTCAAATCCACGGGCAACTAACCTAGCTTTATACAATTTCCCTTCATCAGTATCCTTAATTTTGAAAACCCATTTGGTAGATATCACGTTTAGACCCTTAGGCATTTCACTCACCACTGTAAAAGTATTATTCACTTTTAATGTGTCCATTTCTCTCTGAATTGCTTCTTTCCATTTATCTTTATCATCCCTTGTCATAGCCTCTTCATATGTTGATGGTTCATTATATAATGACACAAGACCTGTTTCATATTCATCAAGCCACTGTGGCTTAACCTTCTTCCTTGATGGCCTACTAATTTCTTGTTCCTTCTGTATATTTTCTTCTATTTCTGGACCACTCGAACTCTGAGAACATCCTGATTCGTCTAAATACTCTTGATCATTTAGAGAACATTCTGCTTCCCTCTGTAATATTATATTATCTTGATTTTCTTGTTGTTCAATAGTTAAATCATGCATGGTCGTCGTATCCTCTTCATAGAAGCTGTGAAATTCATCATCTTGCCTTGTTTCATTTTCTTCTTCTAGATACTCTACGGGCCATTCGTTTTCTTCTGACATACTATGTTCTTTTGACAAGTATTTTCCAGTTTGTTTAATAAATACAACCTCTCTTTTAATTAAAACATCATTTTTATTTGGAAAGTAAATCCTATAACCCTTGGTGTTTTCACCATAACCTACAAAATAACCAACTTCAGATTTTGAATCCCATTTGAGACGCTTTTGGTCTGGAACATGAACTGAAACCTTTGAACCGAATACTTTTAATTGGTTTATGTCAAAAATACCTTTATTTAACCATAATTCATATGGTGTTACTTCTTTGACCCTACTCTTACTAGTTCTATTCAAGACATAGACAGCTGTATTTACAGCCTCAGCCACAAACTTTTGTCTAAATTTGAGCTTAGCAACATAGTTCTAGCAGCCTCTGTTACTGTCCTAATTTCTCTCTCCGCACATCCGTTTTGTTCTGGAGTATAGGCACAACTTGTTTGATGTATAATTCCTATACTATCCAAAATGGATTGCATCTTTAAGTTGACAAATTCTTTACCATTGTCGGATCTAATTATTTTTACTTTATGACCTAAGTTATTTGTTGTATATTTTAGAAATTTTTGAACATAATTTGCAGTTTCTGATTTATTAACTAAGAAATAAACTGTCCTAAAACGAGAGTAATCATCCTTAATCAACAGATAATAATGTGCACCACCTAATGAACTAACTTCCATGGGTCCGCACAAATCCATATGTAAAATTTCTCCAGGTTGTTGACCTCTGACCTCACTCAAGGGAAATGGTTGTTTATGTAACTTACCTTTTAAGCAATCTTCACACGTAGACTCCTCACTACTAGGTGATACCTTAATATTGCATCTTTTTAGGATATTTTTAACCTGTTCAATGTCTTGGTGGCCCATTTTACCATGCCACTCTAACAAATTATCGCTCACTTTACCTACACATGCGATATCACTATTCTTATATCTAAATTCCATTATATATAACTTATCTTTCCTATAAGCTATTGCACTTGTTTTTTGTTTATCACTTTTCCTGAAAATGCAATTGTCTTTATTCATTTGTAACACATAACCCCTATCTGTAGCCGAGCTGACAGAGAATAAATTTAACTTCATATCTGGCACATATAAAGCACCATTTAAGCTTGTTTCTATCCATTCAGAACCATTATATGCCTCTAAATATATATCACCTTTACCTATTGCATGAATGACTGTACCGTCTCCTATTATTATTTGTTTAGGCAATGAAAAACTTTCATAATTCGTAAAACACTTAATATTATGGCACATATGCTCTGAAGCGCCACTATCCATGATCCACAAATCCCTACTTTGACATTGTGCATTCAAGGCTGGGGACATACTTACATGAAATGCATTATTACCTTTTTCGATATCATGAGATGCTACTTTGGAATGTTTAGACTTATTTTTAAACCAACATTCACTTATATTATGATTTGACCGTTTACAATAATTACAGAACTTATTTTTCTTATATGTAGATTGACCTTTAACACACTCACTTTTATAATGACCTTCAACACCACACTTAAAACACTTTCTTCCTTTCTTTACTGCTTTAAAAGCCTCCGAGGACAAACTCGTACTATCTTTCATCCGCATCTCCTCTACCAACAGCCTAGAGGATAATTCTTCATATGTTTGTCTATCCACAGGAACGGACTCCCAGGCAGAGACAAAGTGCTTGTAAGGTGCTGGCAGTGATGATGTAATTTTCGTGACTGCCATGCTCGATGGGATCTTAACACCTAGTGACTCTAAGGTGGCTAAGGTCTCCTCGAAACGCCCCAAAAAGTTTGCTACTGTGTCATTTTCAGTGAATTTTAAATTATAGAACTTTTCTTGGGCAATATGGACTGAAAGATTCCCTGTTTGTTCAAACACAGTGTGTAACCTGTCCCAAATTTGCTTTGCATTTGTACAACTAAGTACTTGAGATATTGTTTTTTCTGCTAACCTGCCAACAATAATGTTTTGCGCCTTTGCATCGCTGTCTGCCCACGCTGCAAACTCTTCTTTGGCCTCTTCCGGCCTCGGACTGGAACCGTCCACGATGCCTAAGACACCTGCCGCCCTAAGTAGAACCTTGACTCGGAACTTCCACGCCGCCCATTGTGCTGGGTCACGAAGTTTTATCTCGTTGATAGCGTTCATGTTGATTACTTCCATTTTGAGATGATTTTGAGCACGCTTGACCACGCGCCACGTGTCTCTTATTTGATGCTTTACCACACCGTATTTTCCGATAATAGGCAACTTTATTTTCAATAGGGGATGAGCGTACACTGGGCACCCATAACCTCTTGAATTATTTAGGTGGTTGGCTATTATGGAAAATAAAATACTTTATTTAATTGAGAACACGTATAATTATATTCAGACATCTTTTTACCAAGAGACCGGAAGCAATCTTATTTTAAATAAAGAGACAAAACCACAGATACGTATTGCCTGTCAAAATTACCACAGATAATCTTTACATAATATCTACTTTAACACAGACAACTCTTATAAATGTTTGTTGCTTTCTTCAAGTACCATCCAAGATATTAACGACGGTACAGTTCCTGACTTCCTGGCACTCTTTAATGTTTATTAACTGATGAAAGATTCTTCCGACCGTTGTATGCTTTGATATTTTCTGGTGTGCAAGATATTTAAATAGCTATATACACCGGCTATATAGCTATAGCTATAGCTATAGCTATTCAAAAATTGGAAATAATGCGTCAAGCAGCAAGCTTAAAACTACCAGGCTTAAAAGGGCTAGAACCCAGAGCTGTAAAACAAGTTATAAACAAAAAAAAAAAGATCAGATTGATCAATGATCATTGAAGTTAAAAAAAAAAGAAATAACCTCTAAACTGCATTACATCAACAATCTACTAATTCGATTTTTAAATTTTAAAGAGCTCACTGCTCAACAATCGATATCAAATCATTACAAATAAAATCATTGTTTTACCGGTTGGTGAAAAAATCATAATGGCACCTCTAGAAAGCAAAGGGAAAGAGTTTGAAGGAAAAAATATGGATAGTGTTGTAAAGTTTGTTTCGGCTATAAGAAGTGGGTGAGTACATCACAAATATTACAAGCTTTCACATCACACAGCTTCACAAATCACAAAGCATCAGAGCATCACAAAGTTTTTAAGATTCAGGCTCTATCATTCTACTGACAATCGAAAATAAAGGTTTACAAGGTTAACACTGCACACGTACAAGTAAACCTATTCACATACTAAGTAGTGGACGTATTCCGTACACAACGATTTATTTTGACCAATAATTAAATCACGAATTAATACTAAAGCCAGCAACTTCGTTAATGCAAGCAACTTTTTCCGCGTGGATTAATTTTTTTTATTCCCGCGAGAACTCCCTAATTATCCGAGATACAAAGTAGCTTATGTGTTATTCCAGATCTATCTCTGTGCCAAAATCCAAATTTCATCCAGATCCGTTCCGCCGTTGTGGCGTGATTGAGTAATAAACATCCATCCATCCTAGGGCTGCCATTCGTCCGAATTTCCCTGGATTTGTCCTAGTTGTCCTTAAATGGAGTCCGGGCGGGGTTTCATTTGTAGTCCAGGTTTAAAAGTTTCCAAAAAAAGTTTTGCGTTCGAAAAAAAGTTGATTTGTGTTACATAATGAGGAACTTTCCAGCCTACGTTCCTGAAACATTTTAGGTGGCGCTCTCTAACAAACTAAGGATATAAGTGTGCAATGAGGTGATACTTGTACCATAGTCGTAATAGTGATGCTCTATCATGATGCCTGAAAAAGTTTTTACGAAGAAAACTAAGGCCAGTCCCTCACTATTTCGTTTTGCGATACAGTTGCGTGATTTGGTTGAATCCATTTAATTTTTTCGTCTGCATCCTGTATATTATGAAGACCTGCCTACGATATTTGAATACCGATTCTCCTGCATATTGAAGACCAAGGAAGTTTCCAATTTTTTATTTAACTTTAAAACATAAAGCTAAGCTTGCAATGAAACCAGTATGCTTAGCATGCGCGCCCTGAGATTATCTCGCGACGAGAGAGAGAGATGTTGTCGTTGCCGGCTAATTTTTCGTTTACCCTAACATGCACAAAACGCGGTATATTACAAGAAAAAAATTGTCGGCATGTAAAGGTTTGTAGAGAACAACAGATAAGGTGGGTGTTCCGATATAAGCACTGCGAGCACTGGCAGTGCTCCTTACTGGGGACTTACAGTGCTCGCAGTGTATTTCGGAACGCACCCAAGAAATATTACTTTTGTCTCTACTTTTGACATAACGAGACAAGTAACCATGTTAGCGTCGGTAGACAAATAGAGATAATGGGTAGACAAAATTTTACTCGTTGTGCGCATGCTGCCCATACTGGTGGGTTTTTCAAATTTTCTTCACAAATGACGAAGTTATGAATCATAACTTCGATATATTTTCCCTTGCGTTTCCAAATTGTCCGGCACGTGGCCGGTCGTCACAGCCGTGACGTCTCCCAGTCGATTCTACTAGCCGACGCGGGTGATATCGGTCAGTTTATATGGGTATAGTAAGCTATCCTTAAAAGTTAGTCATATGCCATCGCCTACTTTTATGTCGACCTGTAAAAGAGGAACATACATTAACGATACATTGTTTTGTTTTATCTCCAAGGGATAAGGCAGCGATTTCGATGAAAGCTTCCAATCGGCTTGATTTTTTCCGACATCTTCAACAATTATCCTCATAATTCAACCAATTTATACAAATCATTAATGAATTATACATATAAACCTTTCCTTTGAATAACTCCGTCGATTGTGAAAACCTTATGAAAATTGGTTCGGTAGTTTTTGAGTTTATTGCGTTCAGACAGACAGACGCGGCAGGGGGACTTTGTTTTATAATGTAATAATAATATAGTTACATAACTATTGTATAACTTTTTGTAATTTTCATGCCACAATAAAGACATTTAAAAATCAATCAATCAATCAATAATAATATCACAGGTAAGCAAAATGAGTAGGTATATATACGCTAATGCCGAGGAGTGACAGAGCGAGAAAATATTCTCTTGTCCTGCTCAGCGTATCACTTTTTTTTGTTTGACCTATCCAACAGTTTATTGTCAGACAATCCTGTGTCGTTTTTGTTATTCGCCCATATTCGTATGAAATCGGAATTGGACGAAGTGGTAACTGTGCTCGTAGCTTACGAAAAAAGTGGTTTAACTTATAGACGATGGTGTATTGCTTGTTAGGCTGCAAAAGCCAAACTGAACGTAAATACGAAAACTTATCCTAATACGTAAATTTGGAAACTTTCTTGGTCTGAAATATGCAGGAGAATCGGTATCCAAATGTCGCATCCAGGTCGTCAATACGCAGGAGAATCGGTATCCAAATTTCGTAGGCAGGTGAGTAATATACATATACTGTATATTACACAGTGTGTAATATACAGTGGTAATCAGAGTCCAAATTCGATACAAAGACGAAAAAATTAAATGAATTCAACCAAATTACGCAACCGTATCGCAAAACGAAATAGTGAGTGACTGGCCTTAGTTTTCTTCGTAAAAACTTATTCAGGCATTAGGCCATAGAGATTACTATTACGACTATGGTACTGGGTACAAGACACAAGTATCACCTCATTGCAATCTTATATCCTTGGTGTGTTAGAGAGCGCCACCTACGATGTTTCTAAGGAACGTAGGCTGGAAAGTTCCTCATTAAGACTTTTTTATTTTACTAAGTAAAAAAACATGCTGTTGACATGTCTGGGTTCTAAGCTCCAAAATCTGGGGTTTTCACGCTTCTTGTCCTTGTTGCCAGATTTTAGAGATGGCAACCCTAATCCATTCAAACTTTTGCATTTATAATATTAGTGTAGAAGTATAGTTTAGTAAGTAAGATTTAATACTATAAAATCATTACAAAATATATTAAAAACTAGATCATGTCCGCATGCATTAAGGTTTTTGAAAATCCTCTGGGAAATTCCCTATTTTCTCAGATGGATGCAAAAGTATAACAGACAGAAACACTTTTGCATTTTTTTTTTTTTTTTTTTTTTTTTTTTTTTTTTTTTTTTTTTTTTTCCCTCTATCTGCGATCAGTCCTTCGACTATAAACAGATCTGTGCTCCTTGTATTTTGAAGTTAAGGCTTTGCACATCCAATAATGTGACATCCTTTCAAGGTGAAGTATAACAAGTTATACTATATGTTGGCCAGTCTTGTCCTTTTAAGGCGGAATGTGCTGTCACTGGCATCCAAAAGCTGGATGGCTAGACTGTTTTTGTGATGCTCAAGTCTTTGTTTGTAGGCCTCAAGAGACCTGTCTATTTCTTCCTTAACAGTGGGGATTTGTGTGTATTCATGCACTTCAGAATTTTTTGTGAACCATGGTGCGTTGCATAAAACCTTCAAAATATTGTTCTGTAAGCGCTGGAGCATCTCAATATTTGAGTGGCTTGCTGAGCCCCAGAGCTGAATGCTGTAGGTCCACACTGGTTTGATGATAATTTTATATATCAGGAGCTTGTTTTCGAAACTTAAGGAGGACTGTCTCCCTATCAGCCAATATAGTTCCCGGAACTTCCTGTTGGCCTGATCTCTTTTTGCTTTAATGTGATCTCTCCAGGTCAATCTTCTATCCAGGTATAAACCTAGATAGATAGATAGATAGATAGATAAATTCTTTATTGCCACACATAAATTAAAGAAAAAACTTAATTATAAACAAAATACAGAAAACAACACGTGCGCAAGGGCGGTCTTATCACTAAAAGTGATCTCCTCCAGACAACCCATTTCATAAGGAAAATTAAAAAGAAGCGGGAAAGTGCAACAATAAACATGCAATAATTATATACTACTTAAACTATACATACTAATAATACATAAATAACTAAATTAATAAATATAAACACATATACAAAATATATAGCAGTACATAAACTTACATTCAAAAAAAAAAAAAAATACTTAAATATTCTATAGCACATTAGAAAGATAATATTCCTTTACACGACTCTTAAATATGTTTAAAGACTTTGCCTGCCTAATATCGCTCGGCAATCCATTCCAAAGCAGTACAGCCTTAACTGTGAAAGAATTACTGTACGCCCCTGTATGACTAGGAGGGAGGACCTAGGTATCTGACTGTTGTTTGTTGGGGCAGGATTTTGTCGTTTAGTTTGACAGGTGGGCAATCTCCTCTTTTCAGAGTGAATGTAATATGACTCGATTTTGCTGCACTAGCTCTTATCCTCCATTTTTTCAGCCAGAAGCTTATTTTGCTAAGATGTTCTTGCAGTTTAAGTGATGCAATGTTGGCGTCTTTGTTGCAAGAAAGTAGAGCAGTGTCATCTGCATATGTCGCTGTTATCACATGATCTGACAAGGGTAGGTCGGCAGTGTATACAGTATACAAGACGGGGCCCAGTACAGAACCCTGTGGTACTCCCGCTTCAATGTGATAGAAGGTTGATAGACTATCTTCACACTTAACCTGGTAGATGCGTTGAGATAGATAGGACTTCATAATCATAAACAATGAGTTCGGTAAGCAGAGTTTCAGTTTATAAAGAAGGCCTTTATGCCAGACACGGTCAAAGGCCTGCTGGATGTCCAGGAATACGGCTGAGCAATATTCTTTCCTTTCCAGTGCTTGTCGGACTGTGTGTGCAACTCGATGAATTTGCTCAGTTGTTCCGTGGTGGGCACGAAAACCGAATTGGTGGTCCGGTATTAATTTCTGTGTTTCCAGGACCGGAAGAAGGCGCTGAAGTATTATTTTCTCAAATAGTTTTGAAAGTAAAGGGAGAAGACTTATCGGTCTGTATGAAGACACTTCAGTTGGAGGCTTTCCTGGTTTAAGTACCATGTTTATGGTAGAAACTTTCCAGAGCAAGGGAAAGTACTGTAGTCGGAGTATTGCATTAAAAATAATTGTTATCAGCACTATTCCTTTTCTTGGCAATTCTTTTAGTACCTCGGCTGTTAAAAGGTCATAACCGGGCGCCTTTTTTGATTTTAAATTGTTAATTAGTTTTCGAACCTCTCTTGGGGTTACAGGACGTAATGGGAGAGACATCTGTTGATCACTTTCAATAACTGTATCAATGTCGTCTTCTGGATGCGAAGGATCTGGGTCGTTGGGTTTAAATACGCCTTGCAGGAATTGAGCAAATAATTCCGTCTTTTCAGAAGGGTTCCTGGTCCAGTAACCGTCAGTTTTCTTAAGTGGTGGTATGTGCTCTGTTGATCTCCTAAGAGTCTTAGTTATTTTGTATAAGGAGTAATCTTCTGCTTTGTGGGGGGACAGGGTTTTCAGACGATCTTGTAAAGTTGCATTTTCAATGTCGTCCAGCATAATTTTTAATTCTTTTTGCGCTTTGTTGAGGAGTCGTTTGTCGTGTGCATTCCTACTAGTATGCCATTTTCTTCTAAGGCTTCTCTTTTCAGTTATTTTGTTTCGGATCGCTATGGTATAGTCCCGACTTTGTGGTGTGGATTCAATATATGGAGTGGATAGCCATGCAGCCTCTTGAATAAGGTTAGTTGCATACCAGACGGCATTTTCAAGTTCTTCTTCTGTTTTCAGAGACAAACGAAGATTCGCTCTGTTATCTATGAAGTCTCGAAAGGCTTCCCAGTCTGTCTTCTTATTGTAGAGGATGTCTGGTGGTTCCTTTAAGATAACCGTTGTACTTAAGGTGCATATAACAGGTGTGTGATCGGACGATCCATCTAAACAGGATTCAACTTTCGTGTATACTCCCGATAGTCCCTTAGTAATAAAAAAGTCAATAAGGTCCGGGTTTTTGTTGCAATCAGTTGGCCAGTGAGTTGGTTCTCCAGTAGATAAAACACTTAGGTGATTTTTATCAACTGCGTTTTTAAGTTCTCTCCCTCTAGTAGTGGTCAATCTTGAGCCCCACGTGGTGTTTTTTGCGTTCCAATCGCCACCAGCTATATACTTTGTGCCAAGTGACTGAAAGAACTCACTAAACATGTTCTCAGAGATTTTATGTCGGGGAGGGCAATACACTGCAGCAACATTAAGGGTACCTTGCCATTCATCTATGGATACCACAGTGGCTTGCAAATATTCATGTCTGAAGTTGGAAAGCACATGTTGTTGTTTAATGTTATCTTTTATTATTATAGCGGCTCCTGCATGTGATGTTCCATCAGGGTGATTGGTGAAATATATATTATAGCCTTTGAATTTAACTGTTCTTTCATCCGTCATGTGAGTTTCTGTTAGTAGGAGGATGTCTATTTTATTACAATTAATAAAAACTTCTACTTCATTCTTATTTGGAGACAAGCCATTGATATTCCATGTGGCAATTCTTACGGATTTCTCTGGTTACATTTGGCTATTAGAGTTGTCAGGAGTCCCATGAGGGTACCTAACTGTTGAATAAGAATATCTATCTTTTCAGATTGTTTTAATATAATTTGTTCTAACAAATTTGTTGGCTGAGCTTGTGTGCTCTGTGTTCTTTTTCCCAGTATCCAGTGTTTTTCGCATCAGACATATGGGAATGCTGTCGTTCGTAATTTTCTTTGCTGGCTGTTGATTGTTGTCTAGAATATGTAGTTTTGGGCTTCAGCGGTGGGAAATCGTCAGGGCAAAAAGGTGTATTTGATTTCCTATTTCCCTTAAGATTTGTATCTGTCTGTTTCATGCCCATTTTCCTAGCTCGGATTTCTTTGTACACCTGACATCCCTTGTAGTTGGCTGGATGATTACCAAGACAAAGAGTGCAAGTGGCTGGCGAGTTTCTGTCCTTTTTCGGGCAATCAGTAGTTCTGTGGCCTTGAGCACATTTGACACATCTAAGTGGGCGCATGCAGTTATTTTTTGTGTGCCCATATTGTTGACATCTAGTGCATTGTGGGATCTCATTTGTTTTTTTTGGATCTTCAATCTTAACTCTAGTGTTGAATATGAATTCAATATTTTTTACTTTTGAGTTGTTCTCACTGGCTCACTTTTGCATTTGTACTATTAGTATGGACTATGGATTAAAATATGAGCTATTTTAATTGTTAGTTTCATCATTGTCATCAAAAGCCACTGAATATATGCCATTCACAAAGAACCCCACCACACCAGGTCCTCAGCCTTCCTCAGCCAGCCACATCACCCCATCCTTTTTATATTGAGGGTACACTACACTTTCCATATGCGTTCTCAACTTTCACTTTGAACGTCAACCAACTAACGACTCCCGCCCAATCACCCTCAACCGTGTTCTCAATGGACGTTCGCTTCTACAACTGCCACTTCAGGGTTTGGGCTACGTCAGTGAACATGGTTTTCACTTTTCCTGTGGATCTCTGCATTTCAAATCCTATCCTTAAGATAAACTCCTAACAGCTTTCACATTTTTGTAGTAGTGCTTTTATGTAGCATGTCTATAATACATTTAAGAACTATAGTCTGTCCGCATTAAGAAAATATTAACTCATCACTGTTGTCAGGCTAAGTCATGCCCACCGACCAATCAAGTTGCTATTGACTATTTACTTAATGCAGACCAACCATAACTCTTAAATTTATATTATAGACATGCTACATAGGTTAGATCTATTACAATATCCATAAGATATGCATAGTAAAAATTGCTCTAGTTATGAAATCAGTGGTGGCTGTCCATGCTAAATTTTTACCATAGAATATTAATAATATACCTAGTGTTTTAATTTATTTATTTTTAGGAAAGTTCGAGGTTCAAAGAATATAGCGATTGCAACAGTAGACTTCCTGGAGCAGATCATCAGCGATTCAGAGAATACCAATGCTTTGTAAGTGATTTTAGGACTTTTCTCGAGAGGTTTTTTCGACGACCTATGTGGTGCAGTGTTGAGCGCTGTAGTCTTAACGTGCAGAGGTCCCGGGTTCGATCCCCGGCAGGGTCAATTTAGGAATTTATAATTTTCCCTGGTCTGGCCTGGTAAGAGGCTTCGGCCGAGGCTAGTTACCACCCTACCGGCAGAAGACATGCCGTCAAGCGATTTAGCGTTAATATAACTGCCATGCCCCTAACAGTTTAGCACTCTACCATATTAGACTGCATCATCACTTACCATTGGGTGAGATTGCAGTCAAGGGCTAACTAGATACGACGGGCGCGGGCGAGGTGCGCGCGCCGCTTCTATCATATTTCATACAAAATGTATGCAAGCGACGTGACGCCAGGTATACAGAGGCGCGGACGCCGCTTGGACGCCGCTTTCATACTTTCGAACCGCCGCGCCGCCGCACCTCCCCGTGCCTCTCGTGTATATATACTTTTTTAAAATCCATTACAAGTTAGCCCTTGACTGCGATCTCACCTGATGGTAAGTGACGATGCAGTCTAAGATGGTAGCGGGCTAACCTTTTTAGGGTTCCGTAGCCAAATTTGGCAAAAACGGAACCCTTATAGATTCGTCATGTCTGTCTGTCTGTCTGTCTGTCTGTCTGTCTGTCTGTCTGTCTGTCTGTCTGTCCGTCCGTATGTCACAGCCACTTTTTTCCGAAACTAAGAACTATAGTGTTGAAACTTGGTAAGTAGATGTATTCTGTGAACCGCATTAAGATTTTCACACAAAACTAGAAAAAAAACAATAAATTTTGGGGGTCCCCATACATAGAACTGAAACTCAAAAAATTTTTTTTCATCAAACCCATACGTGTGGGGTATCTATGGATAGGTCTTCAAAAATGATATTGAGGTTTCTAATATAATTTTTTTCTAAACTGAATAGTTTGCGCGAGAGACACTTCCAAAGTGGTAAAATGTGTGTCCCCCCCCCGTAACTTCTAAAATAAGAGAATGATAAAACTAAAAAAATATATGATGTACATTACCCTGCAAACTTCCACCGAAAATTGGTTTGAACGAGATCTAGTAAGTAGTTTTTTTTAATAATTTAAAACTTACTACAGGCTTGTACGGAACCCTCGGTGCGCGAGTCCGACTCGCACTTGGCCGGTTTTTTTTTATTTTTATTGCGTGATAGACTTGCGCTTGACGACAATCATGCTTAGTGCAATGCAATGATGAGGTCTAGGTTGGAACACTCTTGCCTAGAAGATGCCTATTCACTCTTGCCTTGAAGGTACTTAAGTTATATGTGGCAGGAAACACGTGCGCTGGGAGGGTGTTCCACAGCCTAGCGGTTCGTATCAGAAAAGTCGAGGTTATCCTGCGCCTTCGGCTGTTTTTTTTGTTTTTCACTCAAATTGTCCTCTGACAAGTCCTTTTCTTAATATTAGGCTGTGGTTAGACATAAATGCTGGTACCAGTCAATACGCGGGGTGGTAACTAGCCGTCGCTAAAGCCAGTAGACCAGACCAGAGAAAATTCAGGAATTAAAAATTCCCAAATAAACCTTGCTGGAACCCAAAATCTTGAACTTTTAAGACAACAGTGCTCCCCACTGCAACAGCGAAATCATCAAATTATGTATTGGTTTTTCCTGACAATTTAACCTCACTAGCCAGGAGTTAATTCGATGAAACGAAAAACCGACACCAAAAAGAGACAAATATCTTTTTTTTTTTTTCCTTAATAGGATTAGCCTGCGAGAGAATGTGATAGAATACAAGACATATTTATCAGCCTGCGAGAGAATGAGATATATAGGTACAAGTTACATTTATTTCATTCTCTCATAGGCTACTTTTCTGAAGTTTCACTTCTGCTGTATGTGAATTGCACACACACTTGTTTGTTTTCATTTTATTTTTCATAGATACTTGCGACGCTGTCACCGGGTCGGATAACTTTGTTGGACTATAGATTTGTTTTGATGATCTCTCTGGATTGGTAGTATAATCTTCGTTTGCGTGATTAGAGATATTGAAAAAACTAGAAGTTTAATTCGCTATAATCCGCCACAGAAGGTAAATCTATGTGGTACAGTGCGTATCTTGAATGCACGATTGTGAAGTTCACTTCACAATCGTGCATTGTAGAGTCAACATCTCCTGAAGATGCTCCGGTGTCTGAGTGAAACGTACGAGGGTATTTTGGAAGATTTATGTGGTGTGGAGAATATCGCGGGCCAGTGTGTATCTTGCCAGTTCAAGATACGCACTGTACCACATAGATTTACCTTCTGTGGCGGATTATAGCGAATTAAACTTCTACACTAGCGGCACGCTATGATGGCCGGTTGGACAAACGTTCCGTATTAATTGATAACGACTTTGAAGGAAATAATTGTATTACTTTATTGACGATAGCTATGACGATAGTGATGTGCAGAGATTCATAAATTTAAAAAAACTTAATTGTTTTTTGTTCGAGAATAAATTGACCTATTGTAATGTGTCAACCGGCCATCATAGCGTGCCGCTAGTATAGTTTTTTCAATGTCATGGACTTCTTCCGCAAAGTAACGCCTGCTTCTATTCAATGATTAGAGATACCCGTGGCGCCATCTAGGGTTAGTATAGGGCTCTGACGCCTCGTCTGCCCGCGCGCCTCGGCTGCCATCGCCTTGTAGATCGTTCCCAAAAAAAAAATAGTTTAGTGCTTGGTTTTTTAAATCATTATAAACTTACCCTTGACCACAAACACACCTGATGGGAAGTGATGATGCGACCTAAGATGGACACGTTGCCTTACTGACCGCAGTTGTGAAAGTTTCGTTCGCGCGATGCAGGCTCTATTTAGCGTAGACAGACAAGTATATTTTATAGACCAAGCCATATCTCCTTTTCACTCCCACATGAAAGAGATGCAGTGTTGGGATGTTACACAAGATAGAATGAGAAAAATATATGTTTTTTTCTATCCCTTTCTGCGTGTTACGGGTTTTGTGCCTATTGCATACTGTTGTGCCAAACAAATTACGACGTTTGGGAGGTATTTCAGTTATTACCTATCCCTTTCGGTTACAGGCTGGCCTTGATTCTAGAGGTTAATTGTTCTATGCTATTGAGTTACTAGTGCCGCCATCTAGTGTCAGTGTAGTGGACGTTGTGCAGGGCTCTGATGGCGCGGGTGCGCGCGGTCGGGCGCGAGGCGGCGCGCGCGCTTCCGGCCGAGCTGTCGGCTCACAACATGGTGCGGCGCGTGTTGCGTGCAGTGCGCGACGAGCAGCGCACGCACGCCAATCAGGTCAGACTCGCTCTATTTACAACCTTTTTGAAGTGAAAACTTTTTTAGCCGCGTTGAGCACTTTTTGGTTGGGGGTAAACTTGTGGATTCGCGTCACCGACATGCGACATGCTCGCGTTGTTACGAAGAAAAGGTCTTAAATATTAAAATACTACATTCGTAATTAAACTTTAATACCTTAGTTTTAAGGTTTATATTTTAATTATTTAAAAAAAAAAACAAAAAAAAAAGAATTAAATATTCGTTTTTACTTCTATCGGCAGTCCCTTAGGGACTGTAAATTTTTTAGGGTTCCGTACCCAAAGGGTAAAAACGGGACCCTATTACTAAGACTCCGCTGTCTGTCTGTCTGTCTGTCTCCAGGCTGTATCTCATAAACCGTGATAGCTAGAAAGCTGAAATTTTCACAAATGATGTATTTCCGTTGCCGCTATAACAACAAATACTAAAAATTTAAAAAAAATATATATATTAAGGGGGGTCCCCATACAATAAACGTGTTTTTTTAGTATTTTTTTGCTCAATATTAAAAACGGTAACAGGTAGACGGTTCAAATTTTCACAGAATATTAACTTGTATATTACGTTTCAAAATAAATAATTGAATATCAATAAAGTAAATATTAAAGGGGGGCTCCCATACAACAAACGTAATTTTTATTTTTAATACGTCATAAATCGTAAAACTTACTACAGGTTTGTACGGAACCCTCGGTGCGCGAGTCCGACTCGCACTTGGCCGGTTTTTTGTAATAATATTATGTGTTTGACGTCCACTCTGCTCGCACGAAGCGTTTTTGCTCGACGTTTCTGACACGAACCGCTATGGTGTGGAAGTGTGGAGCACCATCCCAGCGCACGTGTTTCCTGCCACATATAACTTAAGTACCTTCGAGGCAAGAGTGAATAGGCGTCTTCTAGGCAAGCGCGTTCCAACCTCCTCATCATTGCTTAGCACTAAGCATGATTGTCGTCAAGCCCAAGCCTGTCCACGCAATAAAAAAAAAATTGCAAATATTGAATCGAAGCAGACGTTACTTTGCGGAAGTCCATGATAATGAATGAACCAGAAGCTTAATTCGCTATAATCCGCCACAGTAGATAAAACTATGTGGTGCAGTGCGTGTCTTCCACCAACAGCATGCGAACACCCACCACCCAGCAATTCGCACCGGCACAGCACCACACCACACAAATCCTCCAAATCACTCTCTACGTACGTTTCACTCCGAACCGGAGCATCGTCAGGAGATGTTGACTCGACAATGCACGATTGCGAAGACAATAATTTGAAGAGAATAATTTGATATTCATTTGTAATGAATATCAAATTATTGTTGTTCCCAGAGTGTGGAGGGCGCCGGGGAGTCTCTCCAGCGGCTGGTGCTGGCCACGCCGAACCGGCGCGCCACGCTCGGGCCCTCGGGCCAGGACCTGCGCGAGCCCATACGAGACCACATCGCCGAGGTGAGTGAGACTGAGCGTGAAACTAGATGGCGCTGTCCGTCGATGACTCGCGGCATTGCTTCACCGCCACCACCACTACAGCCCAATAACGTCCCACTGTTGGGCACAGGCCTCCACTCTCATAGGAGAGAGGGAATTAGAGCTTGGACCCTTTAACGACTATTATCATGTTAGTGATAATAACCGGGACCGACGGCTTAACGTGCTCTCCGAGGCACGGGGGTGAAACACCGCCAACTTCCTAACTCCGGGCTAGTACTGAGAATTTCTAGTCTTAAGTCATACATAATTACTCGGGACTCGAACCCGGGACCTCGTCGGCCGCAGTCGAACATGCCAACCACTAGACCAACGAGGCAGTTATTATTGCTTGGCAGCAGGTATTGCTTGCTACCATGCAAATTTATGTCCGAATAATGGTCCAAAGCTCTAAACAAATGCCAATACGCTCGGGGTTTCATCACAATACGGAATGACGTTCCAGCTTCGCGCAGAGCTGGATTCCAGCACATCGTCCATCTGCTCGCAAGCCAAAGAACACGTCCACGCTGATGAGCTGATCTTGACGTATGGAGCTTCCAGCCTGGTGGAGCGGTTCCTGCGGGCCTCGGCCACCAAGCGCTTCCGGCTGCTGCTAGCTGAGGACACGGAGGTTGCAGAGGTTAGCGTTCATTTTCACTTTCACTCCAATTAATTTCACTTTCACTTTCAATTTTTAACAAGAACACAACAGTCAAAAACGTCGCGTTCGAGTGCCAATGGTGCTTGCCAGATAAGTTCCCTTTATATCACAAACGCAGGTAGCAACAAAAGCGCAGCCGCAAAGGCACACTTTCATTTTAATTTATTTCTATATTCTCATTGCAATATCATTTGATTTATTAATGGTGTTAGTGTGTACAACGCTTAAAAGATTTGCCAGCGTGTACAGTGCTTAAAAAGACATTTAATCTGTGTACCTAAATTTGTCAATGTCAACGTCAGATTTAATTTGTCAAGAATTTTGAATTGAAAATTGTAAAATCATCGTCGTTGTATCTTGTAACACGGAAATTAGAATACAGTTATTGCAAATCTCATATAATCGATTTTTAATACGCATTCCTCCTATCAAGAAGGAACATTGGTCAACTTCGAACCAAATACTTTGTACCAGCAAGCGGGGACAAGACTTCTGGCGCCAACTCGCATCACCATTCACCGCAACGCTAACGGGACCCGGTGAGACGTGCCAGCCAGGATCATCCCATCTAATCCCATAATCCTACCTTATTCCTGTGCTAATTACCGTGTTCAACACTCACTACGCGTTATAAACCTGCAGGTAAGTACTTATTTGTATCCTATACTTGCACTATCATACTTACTTGATGCGAACCTGCTTCTCTTCTCACAAACCAAAATGTCTAAGACGGATCTTATTTTGCCTAAATCTCCTTTGCTAGACCCATCTGCGCAATTAATTAAAGAATTGGTTAAACAAAGAGGCGTTTTAAAGGGCAGATTGACTAAACTGTCTGCATATGTAAATTCCTTTGAGAATCAAGTTTTAGACCGCAGTAAGCGAGCAGAATTAAATCTAAGAATACAAGGTGCATCTAACTTATTGTCTGAGTTTAATCAAATACAAATGAAGTTAGACGGGGCTCTTCCGGACTCTGATAATGATGAACAGCTGGAGGAGAGAGAGTGTTTTGAAAACAAGTATTACTCTATAATAGCTCAAGCTGAGTGTGTCCTAGGCAATGATTCGGTGCCAGCTACAGTGCGGAATGAGTGCTTAGGCAATGCGCATCAGGCGGTAAAGCTGCCAACTATAAATCTACCTACCTTTGATGGTTCATACGATCAATGGCTTGAGTTTAAGAATACTTACACTTCCCTCGTTCACATGTCAAACACTATAAGTACTATTCAAAAATTTCATTACCTTAAGTCCTCGCTTAAGGGTCCAGCTGAGTTAGTTATTAATTCAATAGAATTTACACCAGATAATTACTTTGTTGCCTGGGAATTACTTATGAATAGATATAACAATAGTAGGTTACTCATTCATAATCATGTTAAAGCGTTGTTCACTATTCAACAATTATCTAAGGAGTCACCGGTGTTGTTGCGCAAGTTAATTGATACTGTGTTAAAGAACCTACGGTCTCTAAACTTACTAGGTGAGCCCACAGAGCACTGGGACACCCTTATTATTTACATGGTTGTGTCAAAACTAGATGACTCGACGGAGCGAGCGTGGGAAAAACATAGGAGTGAATTAGGATTAGGTGAACAACAAAAAGATGGTAAAGGGGTAGTACGGGTGACTCATTTGTTAGAGTTTTTGAAAGCAAGAGCGGATATGTTGGAAACGTTACATGTGTCACGCAATAAAAATAATCAAGATTTAAATAAGTTTACAAAGAATTCTTCAAATAATAACTCGGGTAACAAGGATGCTTTGGGTAACAAGGTTCGTTGCAACGTGTCCACTTCTAATACGGATAAGCAGTTTAAAAGAACGTGCCCGTTTTGCAAATTAAACCATAATTTGTATGCCTGTCAAACATTTTTAGACGCAACCATAGACAATAAAATTAACTTTATTAATAAAAATAAATTATGCATGAATTGTATGCGCTCCGGGCACGGCCCTGACGTTTGCAGGTTTGGGCCTTGCAGGAAGTGCAGCCTTAAACATAACACGATTTTACATCGCGAATGCAGTGCAACCGAAGGTCAAGTGGCACTACCACTTGCACCAGCGCAGAGTGAATACGTTACTAACTCCTCTCAATGCACATCAGTTCAGACCTATTCATCGCAGGTTATTAGTGGGACAGACGTCAAATGCGCGCAGGCGTCACTCACACAACCTGTTTTGTTATCGACCGCGCTAGTCAGACTAACAGATGATTCAGGTAAAACGTTAATATGCCGCGTCATGCTTGATAGTGGGAGTCAATGTTGTTTTATACGAAAAGCGATCTGCGACCAAATTAATGCGCCATTAATACAGTCCACAAAAAATATACAAGGAATAGGGAACTCCGTCACACAATGTTTTCAATCATGCAAAATAAACATTCGCTCGTTACATGGGGATTATTCTACTCAAATACAATGTTTGGTGCTACCGCAAATAACACCAGTGGCGCCACCTATACCTATTAATTTCAATCAAATTAAAATTCCGCAATACATAACGCTAGCTGATCCCTCGTACCTGGACGGCTATGATATAGATCTTTTGATAGGTGCTGATCACTTTTGGGATCTATTGAGTGAAGGAAAAATTCCCCTCGAGAGTGGCCCTTTCCTGCAAAATACAAAGTTAGGTTGGGTCATATCAGGACCGATAAATAAATTACCGGTTATTTCGAACACTATTTATTGTAACTACACGCAATTACATTCAATCGACTCCCAGTTACGTAAATTCTGGGAGCTTGAGGAAGTTTCCCCTAGTCTTCATGCGCAGTCTGAGGTGGAGCGCGCTTGCGAAGATGACTTCGTCCTAAATACTAGGCGCGACCCACAGGGACGGTTCGTTGTTAAAATGCCGTTTTATGAATCCCCCGCCTTACTAGGCGACTCATATACACAAGCGTACAGACGGTTAATCTCTCTGGAAAAACGACTTTCGCGGTCTAAGAATTGCGCGCAAATGTACAAGGCTTTCATTGACGAATATATACGGTTGGGGCACATGGACCGCATAGATAATTATCCAACCCCACATTACTTCATGCCTCATTTTTGTGTGTTTAACGAAAACAGTACCACTACCAAGTTGCGCGTTGTGTTCGACGCAAGCGCTAAATCAACCAGCGATAAATCCTTAAATGACCTTCAAATGGTCGGTCCACCTATTCAAGGTGATTTATTTGCTATTTTATTGCGGTTTCGTGAAAATGCCTACATAGCTTGCGCCGATATCGAAAAAATGTACAGGCAAGTTTTAATAGATGTCAGCCAACGCGACCTTCAACTCATCCTGTGGCGTTCTGAACCCGCAGCTCCACTAGAAATTTATAGATTAAACACGGTGACCTACGGAACGGCATCAGCGCCTTTCCTTAGTGTCAGATGCTTACGGCAGTTGGCTATAGAGTGTAATGACACAGACGTGATGCGAATCATAACACATGATTTTTATGTTGACGACATGATAACGGGGACGAACAACAAAGATGAATTATTAGAATTATGCGAAAAAACAGCGAACGTTCTAGCCACAGGGTGCTTTCCACTTCGAAAGTGGGTGTTTAATTTTAAACACGATAATCTAC